>QXEO01002094.1:0-1230277 GCA_007115705.1 Dactylis glomerata | reverse complement strand
GTCGTGCTGACGCCCTTGCCTTCGAGGCATTCCTTCAGTAGCTTATTCATGTAACCTGACACCTGCTCGTAACAATCTGAACCTCGAGAGTCGATGGCTGTGCATTGTTTTTTTATTTATTTGGCCGATTTTCATGTATCGGCCCTCATATTTCACTGTTCATCATCCCACATGCTTGGGAAATATTAATCTGGATATATTTTTTTTACTGGCCGATTTCATGTATCGGCCCCCATATTTCACTGTCCATCATCCCACATGCTTGGGAAATATTTCTTGAGATGCTGACCGTTAACAGCCACTGGGAATTTCACACCGTCCAGCTCCTCAAGCATGTACGCGTTGCCCCTTAAAACTTGGTCGACCCTGTATGGCCCGTGCCAACATGGAGACCATTTACCGTATGCTGCATCCTTAGTTCCCAATGGCAATACAGCTTCCCATACCAGATCACCAACGTGGAACTCCTTTGGTCTCACCTTCTTATTATATGCACGAGCTACCTTGGCTTTGTTCTCTTTAATTTTCTCAAGCGACCACAGCCTAAGTTCAGTTAAATCCTCAACACTGTCACTCATCAGGGCTGCATATTCTTCAGTTGTTAGATCGTTCTGAAAAGTGACACGTCTCGATCCAGCCGTAATCTCCCATGGCAATACGGCTTCTTGTCCATAGACTAGATGGTATGGCGAGGTTTTTATCGCTCCATGACATGACATGCGATAAGCCCACAAAGCTTCTGACAAAACCTCGTGCCAACGCCTAGGGTGCTCGTCGATTTTTCTCTTGATCAGCTTGATAAGGCTCTGATTGGACGCTTCAGCTTGCCCATTTGCTTGAGCATAGTATGGAGATGATCGGATCAGCTTAATTCCCGTGTCCTCGCAGAACTCTCTAAACTCGTGAGAAATGAAGACCGAACCTCCATCGGTCGTGATAGTTTGGGGAATCCCGAATCTATGAAGGACATGTTCTTTCACGAAATTGATAACATCCTTCGAGTTTACTGACTTCATAGGGACGGCTTCCACCCATTTAGTGAAATAATCCGTAATGGCCAAAATCCACATGTGGCCTTTGCTTGATGGAGGATTGATCTTGCCAATGATATCCATGCCCAACCTCGGAATGGCCAAGGCTTGATGATGGGGTTCATCGCTGATGCAGGTACCATCTGAATCTTCCCGAATTTCTGACATGCTTGACACCCTTTATAGTACTTAAAACAGTCCTAAAGCATGGTGGGCCAATAAAACCCTGATCGCCTGATCAACCATTTCATCTTGTGAGCCGATTGGTGAGTTCCACAGGCGCCTTCGTGTACCTCGTGTAGAAGCCGATTTGCCTCGGTTGGCCCCAGACATTTGAGCAGTAACCCTTCCAAAGTCCTGTAGAACATGTCATCCCCAATAAGCACATACTTCATGGCCTTGTACCTCATCCGTTTAGGTGCCCCCCGAGCCGAATCTTTCAAGTAATTGAAGATATCGGCTCTCCAGTCGTCCGCCTCCAGGAACTGTACCTGAACATCAGTTCCATCTGCTATGTCCTTGTAGCCTGAAGCCATCTGTGCAAGATCATTCGCCTCGGTATTCTGCGACCGCGGGATCTAGTTAAAGTTTAGATACCTGAACTGTGCCATCAGCTCACGGCATTGCAACCATAATGGGAAGAGTGACTCGCTCTCACACTTGTATTCGTCCGTGAGTTGGGAAATCACCAATTTGGTCTCCAAAAAGTTCCACTGCTTCTGCTCCGGCTTCAATGAGCAACTCCATTCCCTTGCGTATTGCCTCATACTCAGCGACATTGTTGGTGCAAGGGGTAGATAGCCTGATGGAGAAGGAATATGTTGCCCCCCCGGGGCGACACGAGTAGAATGCCGATGCCGCAACCATCATCACAAGCCGATCCATCGAAAAACATAGCCCATGCACGTACAGACAGTGCTGCTATATCAGTGTTGATTCGTTCAGCAATAAGATCGGCCCACGCCTGTCCCTTAACCGCTTTGGCGGGTTGATACCGGATATCAAATTCCGATAATGCAAACATCCATTTGCCGAGTCGGCCTTTCAACACAGGAGCCGACAGCATATGTTTTATGACATCTGATTTGCATATGATGATAATCTCTGCTGACAGCAAGATGTGTCGCAGCTTGGTGCAGGTGAAAAATAGGCAGAGGCATAACTTCTCGATCTCAGGATACCTTGTCTCTGCATCCAGCATCCTTCTGCTGATGTAAAACACAACTCGCTCCAGACCATCATAAACTTGCACCACCACCGAGGCGATGGACGTGTCAGCCACCGACAAGTAAATGTAGAACGGCCTATCCTGCTGCGGTGGAACCAACACTGGCGGCTTCGTTAGATATTCTTTGATCTCGTCGAAGGCTCGTTGTTGTTCTGTCCCCCAGCGGAACTCCTCATCAGATTTAATTTTCACCAGTCCCATGAACGGCTCTATTCTTCCTGACAGATTGGAGATGAACCTTCTGACGAAGTTGATTTTGCCGATGAGACACTGCAGTTCTTTCTTCGTGGTAGGTGGCTTCATTGTGCGCACTGCCTCCTGACTTTTCAGGCCGATCTCAATTCCGCGTTCATGGACCAAGAAACCCAAGAACTGACCGGCCGTCACACCGAAGGCACACTTCTTTGGATTCATCCGTAGCCCGAATTTTCTGGTTCGGTCCAGGACGCGTCGCAGATCGTCCAAGTGTCCTTGTACTGAAGCAGACTTGACTACCACGTCATCGATACAAATCTCCACCAGCTTGCCGATCAGATCATGGAAAATGTAATTCATGGCTCTTTGGTATGTGGCGCCGGCATTCTTCAGTCCAAATGTCATGACTACATATTCAAACAACCCCACCGAACCTGGGACTCTGAATGCAGTCTTGTGTATATCTTCTGGAGCCATAAAAATTTGATTGTAACCGGCATTGCCATCCATAAAGCTCAAGACCTTATGACCAGCAGCTGCGTTGATCAATGTCTCTGCTACCGGCATCGGATACTCATCCTTTGGAGTGGCTCTATTGAGATCCCGAAAATCTATGGCAACACGCCATCGGCCATCCTTTTTCTCTACAGGTACGATACTAGAAATCCACTCAGCATACCTGCATGGCCTGATGAACCCAGCTTTCAACATTTTCTCGATCTCTTTCTTGACTTCCTCTAAAATTTCGGCCTTCATCTGTCGTGCTCGCTGCTGGAATGGCCGAAACCCTTTTTTAAGCGGGAGCCGATGCTCAATGATGCTCCTGTCTAACCCGGGCATCTCCGTATAGTCCCAGGCAAAGCAATCTGGATATTCTTTCAGCAAAGCTATCATCGGACCCCGCAGATTCGGATCTAACTTTTTGCTGATAAATGTCGGTCGTGGCTTATCCCCAGGACCGATGTCAATCTCCTCTAGCTCATCAGCGGATGTAAACCCATACCCCAGCTTTCCGTCACCTGCTAAATCGATGCTGAACACAGGCCAAAAGTTTGGTGAGGATAACAAAGATAATTTGGGCCGATTGCCGGAATCGGCCCCCTTTTTGATTGCATTACTCAAGGAAGGTTTACAACTTATTTGTGCTCTACAATGGTAGGGAATCTCCCTACTACGACTACATGACATGCTTGTCGTAAGATCACTGCTTTTTATTTTTTGTGGCCGATCGCAGGGATCGGCCTTACCACGCACAATCGTGGGCTTTGCTACTCTGTCAGGCCAGTGGATAAGACCAGCCTCACCCCGTTTTTTGTAGCTTCAATGCGCTCACAGCCGTCTAGACTGACTCCAGAGATCGGCTCTTGGTCTTCTGCGTCCCAAATGTTCATGCCAGCTATTGAGATCTCGATCGAATCATCTGCATGAATGACCTCCACTTCATCTCCATCCCACTGTATCAGGCATTGGTGCATCGTGGATGGAATGCAGCAGTTAGCGTGAATCCAATCCCTTCCCAGCAAGACAGCGTAGGTGCTTTTGCTGTCAACAATGAAGAACGACGTAGGGATGGTTTTTCTACCCACGGTCAGATCCACGTTCAGAACGCCTTGCGTTTCTGAAGCTTGGCCGTTGAAGTCGCTTAGCGTGACGTTGGTTTCGATCAGATCTGCAGTGGAGCGTCCCAAACGCCGCAGCATGGAGTATGGCATTATATTGACTGCCGCTCCGGTGTCAACCAACATCTTGCGGACAGGCTGCCCATTGATATAACCTCTCAGGTACAGGGCTTTCAGATGTTTGTAGCCCTTCTCCCGTGGCTTTTCAAAGATAACCGGCCGTGGGCCGCAGTCAAACTGTGCCACTGGTAGTTCTTCGGTTCTTGGAGCGCAAAACTCTGACGGAAGTATGAACACCATGTTTGTGCCAGCCGATGTCTTCGCATCGGCTTTTACTGGTTTGGGGCGCCACTCTTTCTTTTTGGACGGGCCTCCGTCTCCAAGGTTTGCTGAATTTTCACGGCCAGATCAGGCCGGGCTTTCCTTAAAGTGTGGAGGTACTGCGCTTCGGCTTCCTCCAAGCTACGTAGCCGCTGAACTCTACGCTTTTGGGTGTGTCTGAGTCCATCGGGACACCACCTTGGCCGGTGATATCTATCTTCTTCTTCATCCTCTGACTCCTCGAGATCTTTTGCTCGAGATGACTCCTCTTGTCTGTTCTGAGGCCGGAGAGGCCCTAGACGCTTGAACACTGAAACTGGACCTGTGTCATCCTTCTGCTGTCCACATTCTGGGCAGTTGTCGACTGTAGGCAATCGGCTCATTCCCGCATCCCAACAGTACTTGAAGAAAGGACAATCCCAATGTTTATCCACGCCTTCCTTTTCCTTTGACCTTCCCCTAGCGCGGTGCTCATATCCTTCATCATCTCTATCATGCCGACGGTATCGCCCATCGTATGCGTCGGTCCGACGATCTCTTTCATCATCTCTGTCGTACTGCCGACGTCGGTCATACTGACGCTCATACTTGTTAAGGAGATGCGTGGAGTGTGGCTTCTGATATCGCACGCTTCTCACTTGTTCCTCGGTTATATACCGCCTATCATCATAACGGGGCCGGTCGCGTGGACCGGCCTCTTCCTTTTCTTTGCCCCGGGAGTGGCCGCTTTCCTCCTTATACTTGCCATGGTGGTACACAGGCCCTGCCATGTTAATATCGAACGAGAAATCTAGCTGACGCCTCGTGGAGTGGCTGTGCTCTACCATGTTGATGCCAGGAAACGGGTTTGTGTCCACTTTCATGGCGAACTGCCCAAGGATCAGACGGCCCTGTTCTATCGCCGTTTGGATCTGCCGACGTAGCTCTTTGCAATCATTGGTGGTGTGGGTGAACGAGTGATGCCACTTGCAGTATGATCTCCCGTTCATCTCTTGCGCCGTAGGGATTTTATGGCCTTCGGGTAACTTCAGCTGCTTTTCCTTCAGCAGTAAATCGAATATCTGCTCAGCTTTGCTTACATCGAAGTCGAACCCTTTTGCAGGCCCTTGCTGTTTCACCCATTTGCAGGACACAGGATCTGCTCCCCGAGCCCATTCAGCCACGGCTATCTCCTGGTCTTCTACAAGATCCTCTTCTTCTGTATCGACCAGGCCTATCGGACGTTTGAACTTGTCTTGGTACAACTCAGGGTGGCGCTGCTCATACATTGTCAGTTTCTGGACCATGTGCGCCAGTGAATTGTATTCTACTTGGAAAGCCAGATCCTTGATCGGTGCTGAGAGACCCAACACGGCCAGCTCGACTGCTTCTTTCTCAGTTAAACGAGCCGAATAACATCGGTTCTTGACAGTCCTGAAACGCTGAATATACTCGGCTACCGTTTCTCCCCGCTTCTGCCGCACCTGCGCCAGATCGGCAATGCCAGCATCGGTAGCTTCTGAATGATACTGAATATGGAACTGTTCTTCCAGCTGCTTCCAGGTCCGGATCGAATCTGGTGGCAACGAGGTGTACCACCCAAAAGCTGGTCCTGTCAGAGATTGCGCAAAGAACCTTACGCGTAACTGATCCGATGCTGAAATCATGCCTAACTGTGCCAAATATCGGCTCACGTGCTCGATCGAGCTAGACCCTTCTGAACCATTAAATTTTGAGAACTCAGGGAGCCGATACTTGGGTGGAAGCGGAATCAGATCATACTCGTTGGGGTACGGCTTGGAATAGCCGATTGTTCTCCTCTTCGGCACGAAGCCGAACTGGTCTCTCAAGATGGTACTGATTTGCTTCCACCGTTTGAGCTGCAGGGGCTAAATTCTCATGACTCGTTCCGGTGGCATACTTAGCTAGCCACGCCTGTTTATCAGCGTCCATCCCGGACATCCCTGCTCCCGAAATCCCTACTCCAGAAACACCTGCCCCAGAAATCCCTGCGGTTGCAATCTGGTTCGTGCGCGTCAGGCTGTTGCAGTCCGACACGTATGTGCACACATATCCATGTGGGATTTCTTTAGGTGGTTCAAACAGGAATTGGTAATCGCCAGGATCACCTCCAATCTTGTAGACGACGTACGCCGGTGACCCCGGTGGCTCCGGAGCTGCAAGCGTGAATGGTAGCTGTGGCCTGGTCTGGAGCGGTCTTTCTCCCTGGTGAGTCCCTAGGGTAGGCCCCGACGGAGAGTACTGATGTTTCATGATCTCCTGAACCACGCGAACCGCGACGCGCTCGAAAGCGTTCACCAGGCTCTTAGAATGGCGGTGAAGAGAATGAGCCACCATGTAATTGACTTCCTGTCGCAGAGCTCTGGTGCGATCCTCTGAAGGAACAGACAGATCCACCTCATCGAGAGCGCCTTCGGGTGAGAACCCTTTCCACCTGATGCCATGCTTACGGGTCCTCTCAAAAGAGCCGATGAGATCGGCTTCGAAGAGAGCTTTGATATCATCATACCTCTTCTTGTGCTCATCAGGCAGATCGTCGTATGTGATTGGTCTGTCCCCCATCGCAGCGTCAGATGTTGATGCAGATGTTGTTGAGTGTCCCACCGGGCGTGCCAAAATGTGTTGCCTGTCAAAACCCACCGGCGAGCAGCGACGAGCAACACGAAGAGCCGGGAGGCTCCCAGAACTGCTGGTGGGCCCTGGTCCCTTGGGCAACGGCCCGCAAAACTCCGGCACACGTCCTGGCTGATGCAAGGGCGTGCCACCTGACCTATACCTGATCAGGAAGGTGATGGATTGCTTCGATTAGTTTCCTGCATGGCAGACACGTAAACATTAAATACGAGCCTCGATCGGCTCTCAGGTTTCCCTGTGAATCGGCTCATGTAGCCGATTGTCCCATGGATCTGCATTGGATCTACGATAACATGGGGTTTTGCTTTATCAATACAAGTCAAATCGATCTACGACAGTTTAACGCTTTCACCACATAATTGGAACATCCCACACGTAATTGAGCCTGGTAGATACGAAAGATAACAGAAAACTAACCCTAGAGGAGGCCAAAAAACCAACGTAGAGTCAATTCCCGGAACAACTCCTCTCGAATTGGCAAACCATATCCTTACGTACTACTGGATCGTTCAACCCGTTTGTGAGGCCTAACCATGCGGATATCAAACTAATCCTTGGAGAACAAGGAACAACTATGACAGATTGAATCGACTGAATAAAGATCAAGCAAGATGCTGCCCTTACACCCAAAATAGGTGCAAAGGCAGCGAGATCTCTAGGGGCAGCATGACTAAGCAAACATAACCAAAAGCACCGATGCTAGCCCAAACAGATCTATGATAACAGTATTACTCGCCATCAACAAGGCTTCAGTACGAGCAACACCAAATAACACATAAGCAGATGCTGCCTAGATCGCGAGATGCGATCTAGGCAGCACGACGCTTACCTGAAAGAAACCCTCGAAACAAGGGGTGGCGATGCGCCGAGATTGTGTTTGTTGTGAACGTGATCGTCCTCATTTCTCAATAACCCTCGGTACACATTTATAGTCCGGAGACTTTCTATCTTTGGAATAAACCTAACAACTCTATCTCTTGTTTAAACCGAAACATAATCTATCATAATATACAGATACACGGGCAATTAGCCCAAATCCACGCGCAAGGCCGATCCAGCCTCCAAGCCCATCTTGATTACGGCCCATCTCCTCATTTGGCCAAAATGTGGCGATAACAGGATCATACTTTCACTAGTGGACACACTCCCAACAATATAACATGATTGAACAAATAAACAACTTCTCTCCACTATGGTACTTTGAATTACTCTCCTATTGAATAACACTAATCATTGTGTAGTGGCTACAGAAGCACCCCTTAAAGTTCATCAAGTACTTGACAAACACCACTCATAGAGACATCCAAATCAGATCACAATTCAAGATAGAAATCATTGCGACTTAGACCAAGTACTAACACGGTGCACACACTGTCAACTTTACACCATGAAAGGAGGAATAGATCACTCAATACTATCATAGTAATAATTACTCTCATAATCCACAAGAGATCACAATCATAGCCTAAACCAAGTACCACCACGATGCACGCACTGTCACCGTTACACCATGGCAGGAGGAATAGATTACTTTAATAACATCACTAGAGTACACTATAATAATTAAGCATAGGAGTATCATAATATCTGAATAATAACATCTACTTGTTCAACATGATACAAAGCTCACGATCACATAAAGATCACATCATGGGAGAGAGAGGTGAACCACATAGCTACCGGTAGAGCCCTCAGCCCCGGGGATGAACTACTCCCTCCTCATCATAGGAGACAGCAAGGTTGATGGAGATGGCGGTGAGGTCGATGGAGACGGCGGAGACGGCGATGGAGATCGATGGAGATGGCTCCGGGGGCACTTCCCCGTCCCGGCAGGGTGCCGGAACAGAGACTTCTGTCCCCCGAAATTCGTCGACGGCGGCGGCGGAACTGCAGAACTCTTTTTGGAAATTTGCCGACTCCTTTAGGGTTTTCCGTCCCGAGGCTTTAAATAGGCGAAGGGGCGATGTCAGAGGGCTGCCAGGGCCTCCTCACACAGGGGTGGCGTGGCCAGGGCCTAGGCCGCGCCAGTCCTGTGTGAGGGAGGCCTGTGGCCCCTCTCCTTCCTCTCTTCGGATGTCTGGATGCTCCCGGGGAAAATAAGACTTCTGGCTTTGGTTTCGTCCAATTCCGAGAATATTTCCTGTGTATCACTCTGAAACACAAAAACAGCAGAAAACAGGAAACTGGCACTGTGGCACCTTGTCAATAGGTTAGTTCCGGAAAATGCATAAAAGTGCCACTAAGTGTAACGAAACACAAAGCAAATGGTGTAAAAACAAGCATGGAGCATCAAAAATTATGGATACGTTGGAGACGTATCAGCATCCCCAAGCTTAACTCCTGCTCGTCCTCGAGTAGGTAAGTGATAACAAAAGAATAATTTTTGAGGTGACATGCACCTACACAATCTTGATCATATATGTAAGCATTTGTGAGCTGGGATCATAAGAACTTAAAACATGGGCATGAAGATATAATCATGACAATAAGAACTTAGCAACCATGTTGTAAACATGCAAATGAACACAAACAAAAGATCATGAAAATGAAACAATGAAAGTCAAACATGTGTTCAAATCATAAGGAAAAACATACAAATGGTTTTCAGCTTGTCCTTCATAGAGAGCAAAACATAAATGCATAGGACACCTTCAAGTTTAAGAGGGCGACTAGATACAAGTAATTTAAGAACAAGTAAAACCATAGTCATGAATCAATCAATGATAAACTTTGGGACAATGCACATTATACTCAGAATGACAACTATGCTCTCTTAATGGTGCATAAAGGTAAGAAGGTGGTGACTCAACATAAAAGTAAATGAAAGGCCCTTCGCAGATGGAAGCAGTGATTAAACATGTGCTAGAGCTTTTCATTTGTAAAACAAAGAGATAAAACTTGAGTTTTGAGAGGTGGTTGTCTTTGTCAATGACTAGCAATGGGGTTCTTACTATCTTCCATACAAAAATGAAGCAAGTTTTTTAGAGAGAGATTGGCACTTTTGTGCTCTTTTATAAAGCTTGGCACTCCTCCCCGCCTTTTTTTCCTTTCACAAACCATGGCTAACCGATTCCATCGGGTGCCCACCAACATTCACATTCCATGGAGGAGTGCCTTTTTTTCTTTCTTTTTTCTCTTTTTTTTTCTTTTTGGAATAAGCAATATGGAAGATAGCAAATCCGACCACTACGTCCCCATGAGCTAAAAACAGTGTCACAAAACGAGAAGTGTTTTGAAGGTTTTTGAAAGGTAGCACATGAAAATTTTACTTGGAATGGCTTACAAATACCATGCATAGGAATTTATAGTGGACACAATGGCAAACTTGGTTTTTAGGAGTTGGATGCACGAGTAGAGCTCATACTCAGTACAAAATGAGGGCTAGCAAAAGACTGGGAGCGACCAACTAAGAGAGCAATAACGGCCATAATCATGCAAAGCGACAAAGCGACATTAAAAGAAGCATAAGATGACATCAAAAGTCAAAAACTAAATGATCATAGAGGCTATTGGCGACTTTGTAAGAGTCTAACATGTGTGAGCATGCGCCAAGTCAACCCAAATAAAGCATCAAAGGAGAAAACCAAATAAATGCTTCCATATAATAAAAACAACGCATGATTTTTTCAAAGGCTCATTAAGCAATCTCAGTTATTTGAGACAAGTCATGCTACAGCAAAACCACTAAGCATACTATCAAAAAGACATCAAGCATGACATGAAAAAGCCTAAGCCGCAGTCTACACAAGCTCCTTCTTGTACCACTATTTTGCATAAAGCTTTTTCTCTTTTCCAACACCATTAAAACCTTTTTGAGGAAACTCTTTTGAGGAAAACCAACATGGACCAGAGGTCAAAATACACCTTGATGAAAAGATATAACAAGATCTGAATGCAAATCAAGGCGAAAACGAAAACCAAAAGCAGTAGCAGAAAAAGAGAACACTCGTTGAAATGATAGGAGTGAATATTAGAGTGTTCTTGGCAAATGAAAAGCGAGTTCATCTCCTCCAAAACAAACATGATGTGATCCAAACATTTATTGCAGCAAACAAAGCAAAAGAAAACTAAAAACAAAAGCAACTGACGCTCCAAGAAAAACGCATAGTGCATGAAGCAATAAAAATATAGTGTCTTGAAAGGTGACCTGATTTTTGCCGATGAAGAAGGGGTGCCTCGGGGACATCCCCAAGCTTTGACGCTTGTACTTCTTGGATATTTCTTGGGGTGACATGGGCATCCCCAAGCTTGAGCTTTTGTCCATTCTTCGTCTCATCTCATCATTCTCCAATCCCTACACTTGAAAACTTCCTTCATACAAAACTAAACACAAATCTATTAGCAACATTAGTGTAAGCATAATATATAATCAACCTCTTTTGCTTCAGGTTTCAACCTAAAACCACCAAATATAAAGTATAAACTACTGTAGCAACTTCCCCAAAAGTTCCATGATCAAAAGTACTCAAAAAAAGCGATAAAGCGGCAAACACAAATATTGGCAGAAATCTGTCAAAACAGAACAGCTGACAAAGGACGATTTTTTGAGGGGTTTTCTGTTGCTCAAATCAAAAAGTGTTCAACTAATGAAAGTTTCGATATAACCTGGGGCATATGCACAAGAAATCGCAGGTCCAAAAGATATACAGAGAATTTTCACGAATTTTTACGGTGTAGCACCGAAAACAGTTTCAGGACAGCAACATCCCCAAATCTTTACCTCACTCGAATTAGAGGCTTCTCTTGGCACAAAAACGAAATAAAAAGGATAAGGAGCGGTTATTACAGTAGTAATAACTTCCAAGACTCAAATAAAAGAAAAAGTATTGAAAATAAAACATTGGGTTATCTCCCAAGAGTGCTTTTCTTTAACGCCTTTGAGCTAGGCGCAGTAATTTGCAAAGATGCTCATGTGGGCGCCATATGTGAGCTTGAGGCAAAGGTGCCATGCATATAGGAACTTAAAGCAATAGAGAGCATCAAAAAGCAAGTATGAAAGACATTTATATCTGAACCACTTCCTATGCATAGGAATCTTGTAAGAAAATAAATCAACGAGGCACATAGTAGCAAGCATGGATAGATAAAACAAGTGCCACTTCAAGATTTGCAACATAAAGAGGGGAAACTTAATATTGTTGAGATCCATTAAACCATGTTTCCCTCTCTCATAATAACTTTCAGTAGTATCATGAATAGAACTAACAACATAACCATCACATAAAGCATCCCTATCATGAGCCACATGCATAAAAGAAGTAATACTCCCCACATGAACAATAGTAGTAGGAGCAGATTCAACAGAATAATTATTCTCATCACCATAATTATCAAAGACAGGAGGCATATTGTAATCATAACTATTTTTCTCCTCAAAAGTAGGTGAATTGAAAACATTATACCCATCATCATAACCATCATAAACTAGAGGACTACTATGTCGCAAAGCATATTCATCAAACATATCATCATAAGAAGGAACATGGATAGCACTAATGGTACAACAATTATTAACCTTAGAATTGGTACCAAAAAGATTTTCAATATCAAAAGTAGAGTGCTTTTCCCAATCATGATCACTAACATAAGTAATAGGCATAGGAACATCATCCCAATCAGAATTATCATAATCTATAGCAGGATCATAACGCTTAGGGGAAGATACCGTGTCCTCTTGCCTTTTACTCCTCTTCTTCTTCTTCTTCTTCATACTCTTCTTACTTTCTACTTTAGGAGGGAGAGACTTGAAGGGCATCTTCTCCACATAATCTGGTTTGCTGACAGAAACAACAGAAGAAACTTTGGAGGATTCCTCCTCTCTATTAATAATATCGAAACATCTATTAGTCCTGTCATAGCTTGGCAAAACATCATGTTTTATAAGATCTTGTAAGTAAGTATTTGCGAGGCAGTCTTTAGCACAATAGAGATGACAACCAAGAAGGGTGCTATTAATATCAACATCATTCATGTCTACCAAAGCAATCTTTCTAGATATCTCTTCACAATTCAAAAACAAAGTAAGCTCATCATACTGATTGAAAGTAATCTTATCATCACAATACAAATCCGCGGTACTTGTTCGATTAATTGGGCATTGAAAATTAAAGTGCCCCTTTTCACCGCAAAATTCACAAAGAAAAGGATAAAGCTCACAAACCCATTCACCAAGCACATCTAGATCCTTGAGCCACATACTGGTTTCTTCATTTGCGTGTGTGATGCAATAATCTTCCTTATTGTAACTCTGTTCACAAGGTCTATGTATTCCACAAAAATTAACATGCTTATAAGAAATAGTACTTTTAGAAGCTTGAGCATGTTTATTGCAATCATCAACAACAATATCACTTTCTATGCAAGTATCCTTAAAAGGTTCATGATACACGTCCCCATTTCCTTTAGGAACATTCATATGGAAAGCAAAGGCTTTAAAGCAATCAACCATAATTTGAGGATCAAGACCATACTTAGCACTAAGCTCTTGAAAATTAGCAGTTTCAGCGAAAGACTTAATGCAATCAAACTCATAATTCATACCTGATCCTTTACCTTTGTCGCTATCCCAACCTTCAATATTGTTTTGAATTGTTTCAAGCAGACCCCACTTGGTGTCGACATCCTTGCTTGTGAAAGACCCATCAAAGCATGCATCTAGATAGTCCTTGTAATGTCCTGAAAGCCTTGCATAAAAATTGTTAATAATAATATTACGGGGAAGATCATGAATATGACATTTATGCATTAGTAACTTCAATCTTCCCCACGCTTGGGCAATGCTTTCTCCCTCATGAGGCCAAAAGTTATATATCCGATTACGATCTTTATGAATTTCACTTGGAGGATAAAACTTAGAATAAAAGAGAGACACAATTTCCTCCCATGCAATAGATGGACCATCTTCAAGCAGCCGATACCATTCCTCAGCTCTGCCTTTCAGTGACAAAGAGAATAGCTTCTTCTTAACTTGGTTCATTGAAATACCTGCACACTGGAACAACTCGCATAATTCATGTATAAAAAGCAAATGATCACCAGGATGGACAGTTTCATCTCCTAAATAGCAGTTATTCTTAACATGATCAACAATTTCCATAGGTATTTTAAAAGGATGAGGAGCACAAGCATCATTAGAAACATCACATATGGGAGATAAAATATTATCAGAGCAAACTTTCTCCACTAAAGCTGGGGGACTAAAAATATCATACTCAACAAAACCAGCTTCCCCAAGCTTAGACTTTTCTATAGCATTAGCATTAACAGTATTCAAAGCATTTGTACTAATAACATTGCTATGCGAAATAAGCTCCAAAGGTTTTTCAATTTTCTCTTCAAATCTAAAATCAGGAAAAAGACTAAAGAACTCTTTATTTTCCATTAAGCCTAACTAGTGAAAATAAAAACAAGAAACAAAAGATGTAATTGCAGAATCTAAAGGAAATAACTCCGAGCACTCACACAGGAGGATGCGAGTACCTTTTACCTTACCTTCCCGGCAACGGCGCCAGAAAAGAGCTTGATGTCTACGCACTTCTATTCTTGTAGACACTTGTTGGGCCTCCAAGTGCAGAGGTTTGTAGAACAGCAGCAAGTTTCCCTTAAGTGGATCACCCAAGGTTTATCGAACTTAGGGAGGAAGAGGTCAAAGCTATCCCTCTCAAGCAACCCTGCAATTACGATACAGAAAGTCTCTTGTGTCCCCAACACACCCAATACACTTGTCAAATGTATAGGTGCACTAGTTCGACGAAGAGATAGTGAAATACAAGTGGTATAGATGATTATAAGTAGTAAATACAATCTGGAATAAAAATCGCTGCGAGCAAACATGTAACAAAACAGCAAGTAAACGGTGTGCAATGCTTGGAAACAAGGCCTAGGGATCATACTTTCACTAGTGGACACACTCCCAACAATATAACATGATTGAACAAATAAACAACTTCTCTCCACTATGGTACTTTGAATTATTCTCCTATTGAATAACACTAATCATTGTGTAGTGGCTACAGAAGCACCCCTTAAAGTTCATCAAGTACTTGACAAACACCACTCATAGAGACATCCAAATCAGATCACAATTCAAGATAGAAATCATTGCGACTTAGACCAAGTACTAACACGGTGCACACACTGTCAACTTTACACCATGAAAGGAGGAATAGATCACTCAATACTATCATAGTAATAATTACTCTCATAATCCACAAGAGATCACAATCATAGCCTAAACCAAGTACCACCACGATGCACGCACTGTCACCGTTACACCATGGCAGGAGGAATAGATTACTTTAATAACATCACTAGAGTACACTATAATAATTAAGCATAGGAGTAGCATAATATCTGAATAATAACATCTACTTGTTCAACATGATACAAAGCTCACGATCACATAAAGATCACATCATGGGAGAGAGAGGTGAACCACATAGCTACCGGTAGAGCCCTCAGCCCCGGGGATGAACTACTCCCTCCTCATCATAGGAGACAGCAAGGTTGATGGAGATGGCGGTGAGGTCGATGGAGACGGCGGAGACGGCGATGGAGATCGATGGAGATGGCTCCGGGGGCACTTCCCCATCCCGGCAGGGTGCCGGAACAGAGACTTATGTCCCCCGAAATTCGTCGACGGCGGCGGCGGAACTGCGGAACTCTTTCTGGAAATTTGCCGACTCCTTTAGGGTTTTCCGTCCTGAGGCTTTAAATAGGCGAAGGGGCGATGTCAGAGGGCTGCCAGGGCCTCCTCACACAGGGGTGGCGCGGCCAGGGCCTGGGCCGCGCCAGCCCTGTGTGAGGGAGGCATGTGGCCCCTCTCCTTCCTCTCTTCGGATGTCTGGATGCTCCCGGGAAAAATAAGACTTCTGGCTTTGGTTTCGTCCAATTCCGAGAATATTTCCTGTGTATCACTCTGAAACACAAAAACAGCAGAAAACAGGAAACTGGCACTGTGGCACCTTGTCAATAGGTTAGTTCCGGAAAATGCATAAAAGTGCCACTAAGTGTAATGAAACACAAAGCAAATGGTGTAAAAACAAGCATGGAGCATCAAAAATTATGGATACGTTGGAGACGTATCACCTTCCTCTTGGGGTTCCCAACTGGCTGGTCATTCACCACGCACAAGGAATCTTCTGGTGCTGTTGACAAGGACTTGAAGAATAAGAAGCTCCTACATCAATTACATTCTCCCACGTCAACCACGCGCTAGCATCGACGCGAGATCGGGAGGGTCCAGAAGCTCTTCCCGGCACCCTGCCGGAGAGGGGAATCCCTGCCGAAGGCCTTCTTCATCACCATGGTCGCCTCCGGAGTGATATGTGAGTAGTCTACCTTGGACTACGGGTCCATAGCAGTAGCTAGATGGTCGTCTTCTCCACCATGTGCTTCATGTTTAGATCTTGTGAGCTGCCTATCATGATCAAGATCATCTTTGTGTAATTCTACATGTTGTGTTTGTTGGGATCCGATGAGTATTGGTAATATGTCAAGTTGATGTGCTGAATTATTATCTTTATGTTATCTCTATGTTGTTTATGATCTTGCATGCTCTCCGTTGCTAGTAGATATCTTGCCCAAGTAGATGCTAGTAACTCCAAGAGGGGGTATTTATGCTCGATAGTGGGTTCATGCCTCTAGTAATCTGGGGGAGTGACAAAAACCTCTAAGGTTGTAGATGTGTTGTTGCCACTAGGGAGAAAACAACATTCTTGTGTTCAAGGACATTTGCATTGTTTACATTACGCACTTTGCTTAATGCAGTTATCTGTTATTCGCAACTTAATACTCAACGGGTGCTCGGATGACACCTCGAGAGTGGATTATTAGTCATAGATGCAGTTGGATTACGGTTTATGTATTTTGTCGTAATGCCCAGAGTGAATCTCATAGTGATCCTCATGACATATGTATGCTATCTTTATTCTATCAATTGCCCAACTGTAATTTGTTTACCCAGCATGTTGTTATTTATTTTATGGAGAGACACCACTAGTGAACTGTGGACCCTAGTCCATTCCTTTTACATTGCTATTATCGTTTTACTTTTACTTGCTTTACTTAAATTCTTACAAACTATTACCTTTTACCACTTAATACGCTTAATCCTTTGTTTATAATAAACCGGTGAGATTGACAACCTCATCGTAAGTTGGGACAAAGTACTTGGTTGTGCTGTGTGCAGGTTCCACGTTGCTGCTGGTGAAAAGCTACACGGCGACAAGTTATCTAGCGCCATTGTCCGGAGTGTTGCAAAGCTAGCGGGCATCAACCTTCGGAAGTTTGGTTCTTTCTCCTACTGGTTCGATAAACCTTGGTTTCACAACTAAGAGAAACTTTCTGATGTGCTCATCATAACCTTCTCTTGGGGTTTTCCAACAAGTTTTCTGGTGTTAACTACACACCAGCGAAACAGCAATCAAGCTTTCTGGCGCCGTTGCCGGGGAGAAAGAAGATTTCTGCAAGGGGAGTCTCTCACTTCCAACCTTTTACTTTGTTATTGTTTTTCTTTACTTTATTTTTGCTTGCTTCTTTTTATCAAAAATACAAAAAATTAGTTCCTTTATAGTTGTTATTTTTACTTGTCTGCTTTTAGTCTTGCTAGAATGAGTAATCCTGAAGTTGAGGTTCGTACTTTTAAGCAACAAGGGGGAGAGAGTTTGAAAGATGCTTGGTACCGAATTAGCAATGCTCATCATAGATGTACAAAGAAGCATTCTAACATGATCCTCCTTAGAAATTTTTATGTTGGTATATCTAGTTGGAATAGGTACGTTCTTGATACTCTTGCAGGAGGTAATTTTCTGGGTACTCCCGCTTTGGAAGCATGCACTTTAATTGAAAGTCTAGTGGGAGTACCACCTATTCATGTTGTTAAAACTGAGGTCACTTTGGATGAAGTCTTAGAAAAACTTAGCTCTTTAGAAAAAAGTTTGCCAAATATCCTTGATAATGCTAGCCAGGTTAATGAATCGATAGAAAGTATCGGTAAGAGAATCACCGTTTTAGAGGCTAGTACTACTCATGATAGTCAAAACCTTAGGATTGGTAAACTAGAGGAGTCTATGGAAACTTTTAGTTCAATTTTCTCTTCTCTTAAATTTAATAAGGAGAAAGCTTTTGTTGGAAAGGAGCAAAAATTTATGTATGTTCCCAAGGTATCTGTGCCAAAACCGCAGCATGTTTTTAAGATTGGTAAGACTTTTAGTTCAACTAAGAGTGACTTGCAGGTTGAATCATCTTCGGTAACTTCTAAAGTTCCTAGTGCGGTAAGTGGTGCTCTTGAGGAAACAATTGATTTTAATGCCTCATTTGAAAATACTTGATTTCCACTTTCTGCGCCTAGCTCAAAGGCGTTAAAGAAAAACACTCTTGGGAGATAACCCATTGTTTTCTTTTCAGTAATTTTTCTTTTATTTCAGTCTTGGAAGTTATTACTACTGTAATGACCTCTCCTTATCATTTTTATTTCGTTTTTGTGCCAAGAAGAACCTTTAATTTGAGGGAGGTAAGATTTGGGGAAGTTGTTGTCCTGAAACAGATTTCTGCACTGCACCATAAAAATTTGTGCAAATTCTCAGAATATCTTTTTGATCTGCGATTTCTTGTGCGTATGCCCCAGGTTATATCCAAACTTTCATTAGTTTTGCACTTTTCGATTTGAGCAACTGAAGGTCCTCGAAAAAATTGATCTTTGTCAGTTGTTCTATTTTGACAGATTCTACCACTATTTGTGTTTGCCTCTCGATCGCTTTCTTTTTTAGTTCTTTTGATCACGGAACTTTTGAGGAAGTTGCTACAGTAGCTTATGCTTCAATGGTTGGTAGATTTGAGTTTTAAACTGAACCAAAAGGGTAGATTTACTATCATGTTTATGCTAATGTTGCTAATAGAATTGTGTAAAGTTTTGTATGAAGGAAGTTTTCAAGTGTAGGGAATGGAGAGTGATGAGATGAGATGAAGTATGGACAAAAGCTCAAGCTTGGGTATGCCCATGTCATCCCAAGAAATATCCAAGAGGTACAAGCGTCAAAGCTTGGGGATGCTCCCGAGGCACAGATACGTCTCCGACGTATCTATAATTTTTGATGCTCCATGCTTATTTTTACACCATTTGCTTAGTATTTCGTTACACTTCGTGGCATTTTTATGCATTTTCCGGAACTAACCTATTAACGAGATGCCACAGTGCCAGTTCCCTGTTTTCTGCTATTTTTGTGTTTCAGAAAAGTTACACAGGAAATATTCTCGGAATTGGACTAAACAAAAGCCAGACGTCCAGATATTTACCGAAGCTTCCAGAGAACCAAAGAGGAGACGGAGAGGGGCCACAGGGCGGCCACAATACAGGACGGTGCGCCCCAGGGCTGGCCCACGCCCCTGGTGGTGAGGCCACCCTGGCCCACTTCTGACGCCGCCCCTTCGCCTATAAAGACCCCCTGACGGGAAAAACCTAAACACCCAATCACTTTTCCAGAATACGTCGCGATCCGCCATCGCAGTCGACCCAAGATCGGGAGGGTCCAGAAGCTCTTCCCGGCACCCTGCCGGAGAGGGGAATCACCACCGGAGGTCTTCTTCATCGCCATGCTTGCCTCCGGCGCGATGAGTGAGTAGTCTACCTTGGACTATGGGTCCATAGCAGTAGCTAGTTGGTTGTCTTCTCCACCATGTGCTTCATGTTTAGATCTCGTGAGTTGCCTTACATGATCGAGATCACCGTTATGTAATTCTACATGTTGTGTTTGTTGGACTCCGATGAATATTGGTGTTATGATTGAGTTGATATGCTGATTATTATCTTATGTTATCTCTATGTTGTTTATGATCTTGCATGCTCTCCGTTGTTAGTAGCTATCTTGGCCGAGTAGTTGCTAGTGACTCCAAGAGGGGGTATTTATGCTCGATAGTGGGTTCATGCCTCTATTTAATCTGTGGGAGTGACAGAAACCTCTAAGGTTGTAGATGTGCTGTTGCTACTAGGGGGAAAACAACATTCATATGCTCAAGGGCATATGCTTTGTTTACATTACACACTTTGCTTAATGCAGTTATCTGTTGTTCGCAACTTAATACTTGTGGAGTTCTCGGATTGATTCGCCACAAGTGGATTATTAGTCATAGATGCAGTTGGATGGAGGTCTATGTATCTTGCTGTAATGCCCAGAGTAAATCTCATAGTGATCCTCTCGACATGCACGTTGTCTTTATTCTATCAATTGCCCAACTGTAATTTGTTTACCCAGCATGTGTTATTTTATCTTATGGAGAGACACCACTAGTGAACTGTGGATCCCGGTCCTATTTCCTTTATATTGCTATCACCTGTTTACTTTACTCGCATATTACTATCACTTTCCACTCGGTACGCTCATTCCTTTGTTTCAAGCAAACCGGTGAGATTGACAACCTCATCGTAAGTTGGGAGCAAAGTATTTGGTTATGTTATGTGCAGGTTCCACGTTGCCACTGGTTGAAGACGCGCTAACAAGTTATCGTTAACGGCGCCCTTGTTGGAGTGTCACGCAGCTAGTGGGCATCACCTTCTGGAGTATTGTTTTTTTCTCCTACTGGTCAATTAAACCTTGGTTTTATAACTGAGGGAAAACTTGCTGCTATATTCATCAAACCTTATCTTGGGGTTTCCAACTGGCCGGTCATTTACTTCATCTACTACACGCCAACAAGTTTTTTGGCACCATCATCACCGCGCCATCAGGCACCCCTTCTTCATCGGCAAAAATCAGGTCACCTTTCAACACACTATATTTTTATTACTTCATATACTATGCGTTTTTCTTAGAGCGTCTTTACTTTCGCTTTTAGTTTTCTTTTGTTTTGTTTGCTACAATAAATGGTTGGACCCCAGCAAATTTATTTTGGATAAGACATACTTCGTTTTTCATTGCCAAGAACACTCTATTTTTCACTCTTATCGTTCAATGAGTGTTCTCCTTTTTTAGTACTGCATTTAGCTTTCGTTTTTTGCCTTGATTTTTGTTCAGATCTTGTTATATCTTTGCATCAAGGTGTATTTAGACCACTGGTCTATGTTGTTTTTCATCAAAAGAGTTGTCTCAAAAAGGTTTGAATGGTGTTGGAAAAGAGAAAAAAATTCATGCCTATAGTGGTACAAATGGGAGCTTGTTTAGACTGCGGCTTAGACTTTTGCATGTCATGCTTGATGTCGTTTTGATAGTATGCTTAGTAGTTTTTGCTATAGTATGACTTGTCTCAAATGACTGAGATTGCTTAATGAGCCTTTAAAAAAAATCATGCGTTGTTTTTGTTATATGGGAGCATATTATTGTAGTTTTTTTCTTTGATGCTTTATTTGGGTTGACTTGGCGCATGCTTACAACATGTTTGACTCTAACAAGTCGCCATAAGCCTCTATGATCATTTGGTTTTTGACTTGTGATACCACTTTATGCTTCGGTTAAGGATGTTTTGTCGCTATGCATGATTATGGCCATTTGATACGTCTCAAATGTATCTATAATTTTTGATGCTCCATGCTTGTTTATACACCATTTGCTTTGTGTTTTGTTACACTTCGTGGCGTTTTTATGCATTTTCCAGAACTAACCTACTAACGAGATGCCACAGGGCCAGTTCCCCATTTTCTGCTGTTTTTGTGTTTCAGAAGTTACACAGGAAATACCGAAGCTTCACGAAGACTGAAGATGAGACGGAGAGGGGCCAGGGGCCAGCCACACCATAGGTTGGTGCAGCGCAGCCCCTGGCCGCGCCACCAGGTGGTGAGGCCACCTGGCCCACCTCCTGACGCTGCCCTTTTGCCTATAAATTCCCCTCGACGGGAAAAACCTAAAGGACGGATCGTTTTTCCTCTAAACATACTACAAGCCACCGCCGTCGTGGAAGCGAGATCGGGAGGATCCAGGAGCTCTTCCCAGCACCCTGCCGGAGAGGGGAATCCCTGCCGGAGGCCTTCTCCACTACCATGGTTGCCTCCGGAGTGATGTGTAAGTAGTCTACCTTGGACTACGGGTCCATAGCAGTAGCTAGATGGTTGTCTTCTCCACCATGTGCTTCATGTTTAGATCTTGTGAGCTGCCCTACATGATCAAGATCATCTTTGTGTAATTCTACATGTTGTGTTTGTTGGGATCCGATGAGTATTGGTACTATGTCAAGTTGATGTGCTGAATTATATATCTTTATGTTATCTCTATGTTGTTTATGATCTTGCATGCTCTCCGTTGCTAGTAGATATCTTGGCCGAGTAGATGCTAGTGACTCCAAGAGGGAGTATTTATGCTCGATAGTTGGGTTCATGCCTCTAGTAATCTGGGGGAGTGACAGAAACCTCTAAGGTTGTAGATGTGCTGTTGCCACTAGGGAGAAAACAACATTCTTGTGTCCAAGGATATTTGCTTTGTTTACTTTACGCACTTTGCTTAATGCAGTTATCCGTTGTTCGCAACTTAATACCCGATGGTTGCTCGGACGACATCCGGAGGGTGGATTATTAGTCATAGATGCAGTTTGATTACGGTCTATGTATTTTGTCATAATGCCCAGAGTGAATCTCATAGTGATCCTCATGACATATGTACGTTATCTTTATTCTATTAATTGCCCAACTATAATTTGTTTACCCAGCATGGTGTTATTTATCTTATGGAGAGACACTACTAGTGAACTGTGGACCCCGGTTCAATTTCCTTTACATTGCTATACCATTTACTTTTACTCGCACTGTTTACTTTTACTTGCATACTATTACCTTTTACCACTCGATACGCTCAATCCTTTGTTTACAGCAAACCGGTGAGATTGACAACCTCATTGTAATCTGGGGCAAAGTTCTTGGTTGTGTTGTGTGCAGGTTCCACGTTGCTGCTGGTGCAAAGCAAAGCCCTAGACGAGGCGCCATATAAATTGTACGGAGCCGTCGTGAAGCTAGCGAGCATCAACCTTCTGAAGTTTGGCTTTCTTCTACTAGTTCGATAAACCTTGGTTTCACAACTGAGGAAAGACTTGGTGTTGTGCTCATCATACCTTCCTCTTGGGGTTCCCAACAGGGTGTTATCTACACTCCATCACCGTTATTGCTCTCTTAGTTGGTCGCTCCCAGTCTTTTGCTAGCATTCATTTTGTACTGAGTATGAGCTCTACTCGTGCATCTAACTCCCAAAAACCAAGTTTGTCAATGTGTCCACTATAAATTCCTATGCATGGTATTTGCAAGCCATTCCAAGTAAATTTTCATGTGCTACCTTCCAAAAAACCTTCAAAATACTTCTCGTTTTGTGACACTGTTTTCAGCTCATGGGGACGTAGTGGTCAGATTTGCTATCTTCCATATTGTTTTATTCCAAAAAGAGAAAAAAGGGAAAAAAAGAAAAGAAAAAAGGCACTCCTCCATGGTATGTGAAAGTTGGTGGGCACCCCAAGGAATCGGTTAGCCATGGTTTGTGAAAGGAAAAGTGGGGAGGAGTGCCGAGCTTTATAAAAGAGCACCAAAGTGCCAATCTCTCTCTCAAAAACTTGCTTTGTATGGAAGATAGTAAGAACCCCATTGCTAGTCGTTGACAAAGACAAACACCTCTCAAAACCAATTTTTATCTCTCTGTTTTACAAATGAAAAGCTCTAGCACATGTTTAATCACTGCTTCCCTCCGCGAAGGGCCTTTCTTTTACTTTTATGTTGAGTCTCCACCTTCTACCTTTATGCACCGTCTAGCAGAGCATAGTTGCCATTCCGAGTTTAATGTGCATAGTCCCAAAGTTTATCATTGATTGATTCATGATTATGGTTTTGCTTGTTCTTAAATTATTTGTATCTAGTCGCCCTCTTAAACTTGAAGGTGTCCTATGCATTTATGTTTTGCTATTCCATCAAGGACAAGCTGAAAACCACTTTGCTATGTTTTTCTATATGATTTGAACAGACACTTGACTTTCATTGTTTCATTATTCATGATCTTTCGTTTGTGTTACTTTTCATGTTATAACATGGTTGCTAAGATTTATTATCAAGATTATGTCTTTTATGCCCATGTTTTAAGTACTTTGATCCCAGCACTCAATGCTTTACATCGTTGATCAAGATTGTGATGGTGCATGTCACCTCAAAAATTATTGTTTTGTTATCACTTACCTACTCGAGGACGAGCAAGAGTTAAGCTTGGGGATGCTTCATACGTCTCAAACGTATCTATAATTTTTGATGCTCCATGCTTGTTTATACACCATTTGCTTTGTGTTTTGTTACACTTCGTGGCATTTTTATGCATTTTCTGGAACTAACCTACTAACGAGACGCCACAGTGCCAGTTCCCTGTTTTCTGCTGTTTTTGTGTTTCAGAAAAGCTACACAGGAAATATTCTCGGAATTGGACGAAACAAAAGCCGAACCTCCTATTTTCCCAGAACACAAGTCGAAGTCCAAAGCAGAGATGGAGGAGGGCCAGGACCTGGCCACACCCTAGGGTGGCGCGACCCAGGCCCTGGCCGCGCAACCAGGGGGTGAGCCCCCTTGGTCCACCTCCTGACGCCGCCCTTCCGCCTATATATTCCTCTCGACAGGAAAAATCTAAAGACCCGATCGATTTTCCACGAAACCTACTGCAAGACGCCGCCGTCGTCGACGCGAGATCGGGAGGGTCCAGAAGCTCTTCCCGGCACCCTGCCGGAGAGGGAAATCCCTGCCGGAGGCCTTCTTCATCACCATGGTCGCCTCCGGAGTGATGTGTGAGTAGTCTACCTTGGACTACGGGTCCATAGCAGTAGCTAGATGGTCATATTCTCCACCATGTGCTTCATGTTTAGATCTCGTGAGCTGCCTATCATGATCAAGATCATCTTTTTGTAATTCTACATGTTGTGTTTGTTGGGTCCGATGAGTATTGGTACTATGTCAAGTTGATGTGCTGGATTATTATCTTTATGTTATCTCTATGTTGTTTATGATCTTGCATGCTCTCCATTGCTAGTAGATATCTTGACCAAGTAGATACTAGTAACTCCAAGAGGGGGTATTTATGCTCGATAGTGGGTTCATGCCTCTAGTAATCTGAGGGAGTGACAGAAACCTCTAAGGTTGTAGATGTGATGTTGCCACTAGGGAGAAAACAACATTCTTGTGTTCAAGGACATTTGCAGTGTTTACATTACGCACTTTGCTTAATGCAATTATCTGTTGTTCGCAACTTAATACTCAACGGGTGCTCGGATGACACCTCGAGAGTGGATTATTAGTCATAGATGCAGTTGGATTACGGTCTATGTATTTTGTCGTAATGCCCAGAGTGAATCTCATAGTGATCCTCATGACATATATACGCTATCTTTATTCTATCAATTGCCCAGCTGTAATTTGTTTACCCAGCATGTTGTTATTTATTTTATGGAGAGACACCACTAGTGAACTGTGGACCCCGGTCCATTCCTTTTACATTGCTATTACCGTTTTACTTTTACTTGCTTTACTTACATTCTTGCAAACTATTACCTTTTACCACTCGATACGCTTAATCCTTTGTTTACAGTAAATCGGTGAGATTGACAACCTCATCGTAAGTTGGGACAAATTACTTGGTTGTGTTGTGTGCAGGTTCTACGTTGCTACTGGTGAAAAGCTACACGCCGACAAGTTATCTGGCGCCATTGTCCAGAGTGTTGCAAAGCTAGCGGGCATCAACCTTCGGAAGTTTGGTTCTTTCTCCTACTGGTTCGATAAACCTTGGTTTCACAACCGAGGGATACTTGCTGATGTGCTCATCATAACCTTCCCTTGGGATTTTCCAACAAGTTTTCTGGTGTTAACTACACACCAGCGAAACAGCAATCAGAGGCCATGGCGCCGCCTTCCCCATAGATCTCGCCGACTAGTGGAGGGCAGTGAAACCACCGACCAAGAGAGATTTAGGGGAGGGAAGGGTGCACATCGCCGGTGGTGAGGTCTAGGTTGACAAGAAATACGATGTCCACCACCGTTCCCCACTCCCCGCTACTGCAGGCCAACGCCATCCCCTCTCTACCATCCCTGCTTCACGGTGGCGCCGAGCCACCGACACCGGAAATACACGCTCTCCTTGGCGCATCGCAGGCGTGATCGGCGTGCTGCGGGAACTCCTGGGTGTCGATGTCCGAGGCCGAGGCTACGACGAAGCACGAGGAGGAGGGAGCCGGCGGCGGGGAGTGGCACAACTCTCCATGTCGACAAATACAATACTCTTCCACGATGAGCGGCACAACTCTCCATGAGTGACCGTAGACGGGTCCTTCGATGCGTATTGAGTGACCGTAAATCACGTATCGCTATGTACAATGACCAAGGAAAAAAATAAACTAGTCAAGTGACCTTAGATTTAACTCTTTCCTTTACCATTGCAAAGTGAGTGCAGATCCACTTCTACTCCGGTGGGTTTCACCTTCACATGTCACATCCCATCGCCAACGGCCCACGGTTCACCACAAGAAAAGAAAAACAGAACCCGCCGCTCCAACGGCTAGTTTCCCAGCCGCTCCTCGCTCGCACTAAATCAAATCCGTCCCCCAACTCGCCACGGCCAGAGCACCACCACAGCCTCCTCGATCGTAGTCGTAGCACACCATCGCCGGCGCTGCTCCCACGAGCTAGCTAGCTACCCAGATCTATCCCGCCGGCGCAGATGGAGATCCCCGTCAGGCTCGGCACCACGGAGGAGGAGGAGGAGCTGGAGGAGTACGACAGCGTGTTCTACGAGGACATCGAGGCGCCCAAGTTCGTCGACCTCACCGCGCCCGACGCTGCCCGCCCCTCCGACGACCCCTCCTGGTTCTGCCTCCGCGTAGGTAAGCAAATCACTTCCCCCCGCCGCGTTTGCGAATCTGCGATGCAAAGACACCAAATCGATCCGGTGCTGAATCTGCCTCAATCGGCGCGCGCGCAGGTTGCGACCAGAGGCACGAGCACGTCGACCCGGAGGCCCTGCACAGGAGCTTCGTCATGCGGGTCATGGCGGCCAGGAGCCCCAACGTCAGGCTGCAGAGAGCCATCAGCAGGAGAAACCAGAGGTGCGCGCGTCGCTGATCTGAATTTTCTTTTCTCGCTTCAGTGCCAACCTGAATTCTTTTGGGCCGACTGTTCTTTGGACTGCGACCTGAATTCATTTTTCAATACCGTGCAGCTCGATGCTACCGAAATGCCCCCAATCTGTGCCGGCGAAGCCGCGGAGGACCCGGATGACGAGGCTGAGCATGGCGACGGAGGCCGCCACGAAGGCTGCGGCGAGGGCCAGGTTGAACGACCACCGGATCCGCGGCCTGAGAGTCTCTCCGGTCCGGACCAAGGCGGCGAGGGTGGAGCCGTCCAGCGCAAGGAAGAAGGCCCTGACAACGCCCAGGACCAAAACTGCGCTGCGTCCGAGGCAGGAACCGTTGTTCCTCAGCGCGAAGCACCAGAAGGAGCCGGTCGCGGCGGCGGAGATGAAGGGGACCGTGGTGAAGGCGCTGTTCACGGCCACGCCCAAGAAGGAGACGCCGGCGAAGAAGAGCCAGGCTCCTCCCGTGGCCGATGTCTGCTCCAAGATGAAGAAGCTGAATTTGGCGTGCCGGGAGGTGCCTAGCAGGTACTTGGCCCAGCTGTCCACTCCCAAGCTTACCAAGAAATGCCAAGAGACGACGGCGGCGGTGAAGAGCGTGAAGAGAGTGCAACAGCCAATGAGTGGGAAGAAGGTCTTGGGCCTTTCGGCGAAATGCGGCAATGCTGAAACAGATGAAGGGAACCGTGGTGGCCGTCAGAACATCTATGCAGATGAGAGCTCGGGTAAAGGATCTGCAAGGCGCAAGTGGGAACAGAAGGAGGTGCTGCAGGGGTCGCGGATTGCGGTGGAACAGTTGCAGCCTGAAAATCATGACGATGACGACGACAAGGAGAATGTGTCGTATGGTGATCAGACTGACAGTCATGACAATCGGCAAGATGAGAACATCAAGCAGTTGGAGACCAATGAGAATGCTCCTCAGAAGGTACTGAAAACTGAGGTTGGTATTATGGCTTCCCATTGTTTAGCTGCAGTTACAGGTAGGTATGTGGAAACTGAAATGCTGCCATGGCTACGTGCAGGTGGTTAAAAGGATGAAGAAGGTGGATGCAGAGCAAGGAGGAAAGCTCAAGAAAACTACCATCCAGAGACCATTTAGGCTAAGGACTGATGTGAGTGATGATTGCATCACCGATTGCTTTTTTTTTTGTGTGAAGGATTTCACTCAGTTGCTGAAAGGTTTTCAATCTTTTTGCTGCTTTCAGGAAAGACAGGTGTTGAAAGAAGCAAACACCATTCCAGTACTGAAGGATGCAAATAGACGGGTGATGGTAAGTTGAATTAAGAGTACAACACTCAGATTCCTTTGGTTAATCATCGTCAATCCATGGTTACTCAGTGTTTTGTTTGTATGTACTACTATGATGCAGCAAACTGGAAGATGCCCGGATGGTAAGGGACGAGATAAACTGGCTTGTGGTGAGAAACAGGTGAGCATTTCCCGGTCCAAATCAATTAGTGGTAGTACAGTTAAGAAACACAAATGCTGAATTGCTGATCAGTCCATGTTGCATGTTCAGAGGAAACAAAATACACACACCGTCACGAGTCAGCTTGGTGAATCTAAACCGGGTTTGAATATCACCGGATGCAACAACGTGAGGCCTGCGCTGACGACGAAAGGCAGAACCGCCGAGAAATCGAAGATGCTTACAAGGCCAGCATCATCAACAAGAACAGACAAAACAAGGTTTGCAAAGCGAAATCTGTTTCAATCATTTGTTTTCTTTTGTAAAGTAAAGTTCAGTCATTGACTTCTGAATTTAGCATGATGGTAATCTTTTCCTTTTCCTGCATTCAGTGGTTTCACAGCACCCTCTCGAATTGGAAAAGAGAGGAAGACCTCGGCGAAAACGTCCAGGCTCCAAGCAGCAGCAGCTTGACTAGAACAGGTGGCATAAGGGGAAAAGGACAACGATTATATTGTCTGCTCCATCCAAAGGCGAAATGTGTATCTATAGCGTCGAATTGGTTTTTCTGGGTTTTGTTAACTAGAAGTGTACACTAAGGTGGGGTGCCCTAGAACTCATACCAGGAGGGTTCTGTCAAGTTTTCTGGTTTCTGTCCATGAAATTGTTGTGATAGGTGCAATTCTTTTGTTCTGTACCATCCTTACTAGACATATTATTTTGTAACTTAAAGCCCATAAGAAATTTAATTCAGCAGTGGCGAAATATGTATCTATAGCGTCGAACTGATTTTCTGAGTTACGTTAACTGGAAATGTACACTCGGCTAGGGTGGCCAAGAACTCATACCAACAGGATTCCATCAAGTTTCTTTGTTTCTGCAATTATTTCCATGAAATTTGTGTGATGGGTAACATTCTATTGTTTTGTACCACCTTGCCAAACATACTTTTGTAACTGAATCCCATAAAAGATCGATCTGCTCGTACAATTCATGTTTTCTTGATGCTCAAAAGCTATTGTAGACTTGTTGAAATCTTTCAAGGGAATACTGCTCCTAGAATGCTAACACCAGCATGCTACAGGCCAATTGAATACTGTAGCCGCAACTTGAGGATTTAAAACACATAAATTCAGGTATTTTAGTATGCAACTCCAGATTGGTTGGTACTTAGTAGTATGCTGAATGCAATTTTCCTTTACAATTGTTGTTACAAAAACCCAATCATTTTAGCACACTTGCGGTATGTCAATTGTCACATAAATCTATGCATCGTCTCTATGTACTTTCAGACAGAGATGAGCTTTCACAGGCTTATGATCAGAGCTCCTAACACAGTCAAGTGCTTCATATGAACTTAAGATCGCGTCCAAGCCAGAAGTATGGTCAACCTTGAACAATATCCGATCTGTCCAAGATGGAACTCTGATCTGAGGAAGTGAAGATCATATGTTAAGCTTCTGAAATATATTTAGCTTCATTCAGATAAAAAATATAGATAAACTGACATCTTAATGTGATAGTAGTTCAAGGTACCTTGTAACTTGTATCGTAGTTGCTGCTTCCAACATTGTACTTGTATGTTGGCTTGAAAGACAAGGTCCCTTCATAGTACCCGTTGAACACTTGTCCCTTCTCAGATTCTTGCAGAAGCTGGTCTTTGTCTCTTAGCTTCTGAAACAATGCATACATGTGACTGATGTGAGTCATTTATGTTATGTAAACTATGACTAATTTCAGAATGCACTTACACTTTGACGATTCTCCTCAATCATCTTCCTTGCAGGCATCGAGCTTATTCCTTCTAATCTGTAATTCAAGTCACCAAGCCACACTGTTATGTCGGCAGACTTGGCATAACGGATGTCATTCTTGGAGAACAGCGAGTGTAAAATATGCTGGCACTCGGAGTTCCTCTTCTCCACCTTGTGTTCATGAGCTATAGTTCAGTAAGATACCCTGTTAGTTATAGGCAATGACGTTTGATTATACACAAGAACTATATCATCGACGAGGATGTTGCTTTTGGATTCGTATTGAGATAATCTTAGAATTCTAAACGTGGTCCACAAAGCACCTAAAATCTCTATATTTGAGGGACTAAGATCATGATTGTAAATCATTATGCAACTTGTGTAGTTTTCAACTTTTCGTAGGCATGGCTAATACAAATCCAACGTTCACTATGCCTGGTTAAAACATTTTTTAAGAAGTCGTGGTGCATTGGATGCACATTAGTGATACTAATAATGAAATTAAATTGACCAGAAGTTGGAAGCAACCTGCAAGATGGCAGGACACAAACACCATCCGGATCCCACTGAAGTTGATGTACATGGCCACAGCTCCTTTTTTCCTCCCAATTATACCGCCCCAGCCCCCAACTGCGTATTTATCCACTTTCATCTCTGTCAAAATTTAGGAATTTAACAAAATTTACTCGATCAAAAAAGAAATGCATTTTTCAACATCAAGAGTACTCGGCTATAAAGGATTAGGATCACCTCTGATGTACGATTCTGAACTTTTTGCCCCGAAAAGATACATCTGAAGAGACTGCATGGTTTTCTGGCATAAAAGGCTGAAATTTGGAAAGCATCGACATAACTTAGAATATGGTGAAAACCTTCGAACTGTTTGCAAAAAAAATTAACCTGGAAGATCCCTCACATGTGTGTATCAGCCATGGCTTCTTGCAGAACTTGCGCAACGCCACAATTTGGGGCTTCTTGCAACCCAATAACCAGTAAATCGAACTTCCTGTCGGAGCTCACCAGCTTCCTTACATCCTGGACAGACATCTGAGCGAAACACAAAAAAATATTAAACCAAAGCAAATGGTCCGACCACCATCAAGAAGAGCGCAATGAAGAACATGACGCACCTTGCTGTTCATGTTCCATGTGACAATGCAGACACAAAGCACAGAGCTGGTGATGAACTGGCAGGATTTCTGAATCCGAATCGTCTTTATGCCTTCATGAGTTCCACCCTCGTCGATGGAGATCATGCCATCGCTGTGCAGCTGACTGAATTTCCTGCGATTCCATTAGAGTATGTATCATATGGAAAACAACTTTTAGAAAGACTAGATATATACTATTATTATCCTCCAACAGATAAATATACCATTTTGGAAGACCGAAGCTGCTGCAGTTGCCCATATCTCTATTGGCTGAGTCCTTCCTCTCCAATCATCTCATAAGCAGAAGATTACAAAAGGAAACCTTTTTTATACAGTTCTCTTCTGAAAGTTCAACGTTTCTTTGCAGAAACCAAATTGATGAGGTTTTTCGATGCCTCCAGTGATCACGTTTCTGATCAGCAAGTCTAGTTGCAAGATTCAACATAGCAGTAGAAGAAAAGGACAAGTGGAATGCTGAAGACCAACCACTTGGATTGTGTGGATTTGGCAGTTAGGTACTGGATTTCTTTGATGTGACAACGAGATCTCGTTTGTCATCACATCATTGCAAGGGCTGCTACCGCAGTTTACAAATACCACACATGTGAAATAGACTAGACACAGAGATAGGAGACCAGCAGGAGTTGCCGGCTGATAAAGAGGACAACATTTTCTTAGCAAGCAACTTTGTTGACCATGAACTCTGATGGAGAAGTTCCAATGGGAACATACTGGGCATAATTTCTTCCTGAAGTTTCACCATCGGAGCCTTGCGCATACCTACCTGATCACTAGGATAGGCAACAGAGGAAAAACAACAGCGTTCTAAAAGCGACAGCTCTCTCATGTCTCCTCATTAAGCCAAAGGTAGAAAAATATACTTTAGTTGGTTTCGAATATATCTGGTGACATGGCTAATTTTGATGAGCATAAATGCATTGAACTGACATATTTTATTATTGGTGTCCAATTAAGTTTTCGAAGCAACAGTAATTCATATCCCTGAACAAGTTACCAGTACATATTGTTAGGAATAGACAAGTTGTATTCCCTGGGGGCCAAAGGCCACAACATATAGTTACATGTACATGTGAGAATATGCAGGAAACCCCCTAACAGGTGGGGAAAATACACATGTACAAATATACATCTAACACCCCCCCCCTCAAACTCATGGTGGATCAACAACACTGAGTTTGGAGAGTAAGAAGTCATGCTGCACTCTACTTTGTGCCTTTGTAAAGAAATCCGCCAACTGCAAACCTGAAGGCACATAGTGAAGCGCAACAACCTGAGCCTGCACCTGAGCACGTGTATAAAAAGCATCAACACCAATATGCTTGATAAGCTCATGCTTGACCAGATCACGTGCAATACTGATAGCACCTGTACTGTCAGATAAAAGTGGAGTGGGTGTCGTAACAGAGACCCCAAAATCTGCAAGCAACCACCGTAACCATGTCACCTCAGCAATCAACAAGGCCATAGCTCGCAACTCAGCCTCTTACCTCGAACGGGAAACTGCAACCTGTTTCTTCGTCTTCCAAGCAACAAGCGAACCACCAAGAAACACACAGTAAGCAGAAAGTGAACGACGATCCGAAGGATCACTCGCCCACGTAGCATCCGAGTAGCACTGGAGCTGGAGAGAGCTGGAACGAGGAAAGAAAAGGCGACGAGTAATCGTGCCACGAAGATAACGAAGAACACGAAGGAGATGACTATAGTGGAAAGTGGTAGGAGCTGAGACAAACTGACTCAGAATATGAACAGGATAAGATATATCAGGACGAGTGACAGCAAGATAAACAAGACTCCCAACAAGATGGCGATATCGCGTTGGATCAGGAAGAGGATCACCATCAGTAGGACGAAGCTTAACATTAAGCTCCATAGGAGTCTCAACAGTGCGCTCATCCCCAAGAGCAGCACGAGCAAGAAGATCCTGAATATACTTTTCCTGAGAGATAGAAAAGCCATCAGAGGTGGAAGAGACCTCGATCCCAAGAAAATAGCGGAGAGGACCAAGATCGGTCATAAGAAACTGCTCACGAAGACGAGCCTTAACAAAGGCAATATACTCAGGATCATCACCAGTAATGATCATATCATCAACATAGAGAAGGAGAAGAGTGCGTCCACGAGGAGAAGTGTGAATGAACAGCGCGGGATCATGAGCGTTGGGAGAGAAACCAGCAGCAGTCACCACAGAGGCAAAGCGCTCAAACCAGGCACGAGGAGCCTGTTTCAAGCCATAAAGAGAACGCTGAAGGCGACAAACCATCCCATTAGGGACAGAATACCCGGGAGGAGGCTGCATGTAAACCTCCTCACTCAACTCGCATAAAGAAAAACGTTCTGAACATCAAGCTGAGACACAGACCAGTGTCAAACAGAAGCGACAGCAAGAAGAGTACGCACAGTGGTCATATGAGCCACAGGGGCAAAAGTCTCATCATAGTCACGGCCGTGCTCCTGCGGAAAGCCACGAGCCACAAGACGCGCTTTGTAGCGCTCAAGAGATCCATCAGAGCGGGTCTTAATTTTATAGACCCACTTACACGTGATAGGACGAACATCGGGAGGGGGAGAGACAAGATCCCAGGTGCCAGTGCGCTCAAGCGCAGCAATCTCCTCAGCCATAGCAAGCTGCCATTCAGGATGACGCTCAGCATCCCGATAAGAGGTCGGCTCGGAGGCAACAGAGAGACCGTACTGACTAGGAGAGTAACGGTCTGGAGCACGACGCGGACGAGTCGCCGGAAGAGGAGAGGGAAGCTCGTCAGAAGAAGAAGACATATCAGAAGAAGAAGAAGAAGGGACATCAGGAGGAGGATCTGGAACATGAGTGCGACGAGAATAATGAAAGGGAAAAGGAGACAACGGTGAGGTGGGCGGAGGATCAGAAGAAGAAAGAGGAGAACTAGGTGGGGAGGAGGACAACGGAGTCAAAGAGGATGGCGCCGGGGACGAAGAGGGCGCATCAGAACGAGGTCCAGGAGGAGGGACAATAGGGACAGAAGGAGGTGCATCAGGAAACAGAAGAAAGGAGATATCATCCACCGGGTAGGTACCAGAGGTGGGGCGAGGGTAGAAGGGACGCGTCTCATCAAACGTGACGTCACGAGAGATGCGCATCCGACGACCAACAGGGTCCCAACAGCGATAGCCCTTATGCTCATCACTGTAGCCGAGAAAAACACACTCAACAGACTGAGCGGTCAGTTTGGTGCGTTCACGAGGAGGGAGAAGAACATAGCAAACTCAACCAAACGAACGAAGAGTCGAGTAGTCTGGAGAACCACCAGAGAGACGCTCGAGAGGGATGCCACCTTGGAGGGCAGCAGAAGGCTGGATGTTAATGAGGTAAGTCGACGTAGCAACAGCCTCAGCCCAGAAATGCGGCGGAAGAGAAGAAGCAATCATCATAGCACGGGTGGTCTCAAGAATATGACGATGCTTACGCTCGGCGACACCATTTTGAGCATGCGCACCGGGACAAGAAAACTGAGCAAGGGTGCCCTGCTCAGCAAGAACACCACGCAGGTGCTGAGAGATATACTCACCAGCAGAATCAGCACGGAATACACGAATGGGCGAGGAATACTGAGTGCGGACCATGGCCGCAAAGTGCTGATAAATGGAAAGCACCTCACTGTGAGAGCGCATAAAAAACAACCAGGTGTACCGTGAAAAATCATCAATGAATAAAATATAGTAGCGATGACCCCCTTTTGAACCAAAGGGAGCCGGACCCCAAACATCAGAATGAACTAAATCAAAAGGTCGCTGAGATACAGACACACTGGTAGGATAGGGAAGCTGAATCTGCTTGCCTAACCGGCAACCCTGACAGTTCAAAGACACATCTCCTGAGACGGACCCGAGAAGACCACGACGGACTAAAGACGATAAATGGGAGCCACAAAGGTGACCCAGCCGATGATGCCACTGCTGGAAAGAGCCAGTGACAGAAGCAGCAACCGCAGTAGAACTGGCCGATGAAGAGGCAGCAGATGGAACACGAAGCCAGTCTAACTCCCAGAGCCCAGGAGACTCATGGCTGCGAGGGCCAGCTCCAACCAGGGCCTGTGTGCGGCGGTGCTGAACAGCACAAGAATCAGCGTCAAGAATGACGCGACAACCAGAATCAGTAAGCTGACTAGCAGAGAAAAGATTCATCTTAAGGCTAGGAACATGAGAAACATCAGGAACATAGAAAGAGGAAGTAGAGAGGGTGCCTCGACTGGAAACTGGAAGGGATGTATCATCAGCCGTGATAACACGGACATGAGAAACGAGAGAACGAAGAGCAGAAAGAATAGAAGACGCAGAAGTCATATGAAAGGAAGCTCCAGAATCCAGATACCACGGGGACATACCTGACTATGCAGAAGGTGGTGGTCGCGCGGTGCCAGAAGAGGTAGACACAGGACCAGCAGTGCCTGACGAGGAAGAGCCGGTAGCAGCTAGCAGACCACGAATACCCTGAATAATATCCTGCTCAGAGAGTGCAACGACAGAAGATCCTGTAGAACCAGCCTGCTGACGAGCGTGAAACTACTGACGTAAACTGGGATCCCTCCTCCAGCAGCTAGAGAAATCGTGGCCAGGCTTGCCACAGTAGGAGCAGGGAGGACGAGGATTGCGGTTCTGACCGCGAGGCTGCTGAGGCTGACTCTGGCCCTGGGCCGGAGGAGTAGAGAGTATCGGCGGCACTGGAGACCGCAATGGAGCCGACGGCATAGGAGGACCACGAGCAGCAAGTACAGAGGGAACCTCAAGAAGACCAGCACCACGAAGACGAGTCTCCTTAGCACGAAGCTCAGACAACACCTCAGAGAGTGGGACACTGTTCGCACACGAACACGTCACCGTGTACCTCCGACGTCGAGCGCAATACGCAGGACACGTCGCCGGAGGAGGCTAGCCGGAAGCGCGATACGCAGGACAATCCGGTGAGCTCTTTTAAAGACCCGAAACCCCACACGCCCGGGAGAGACCCCGTCTGGGCGCACGGCGGTGATGGGCTGCCCTAGGTCGGTTCTCCCGCCCCTAGGACTTCGCAGATCGAAGCTCTCCAACACAAAGAACACCGACGAACGATGAGCAGAAAACAAGGGCGAAAGAGAAAAAATAGAGGTTTGTAGATTGGTTTTTGCGATTGTGTGTTGTTTTTCAATCGGCCGTCACCCCTCATGTATATATGGAGCGGCTGGACTTCCCGTGCAAGAAAGAGGGCTGGATTCACGTCCAAAACCCTAGTTTGGGTCGAATTTGGATGGGTGGGTCTGAACTTTCCAAAACTGTTCGGTCAAAAACTTGTCTGTATATTCCGGGTCTGTTTTGAGGCAGTAAACGACCTCGGATCGAAATTCCGTAAACTACAAAGTTGTTCGTCTCGAAAAAACGAAGAACTTTCATGTTGGCCACTTTTCCATCCGAGATAGTCTGAAGGGTCTTTTCCATCGATTTCTGAATTTTATCTGATTTCGGCATATACAGAGCGCGACTAGTACTTGTACTAGTCAGCCTCGGCTTTGGGCTACGAAATTACAGAAATTCGCTAGTACTTGTACTAGCTAGCCTCTGTTCCAGCTTTTTGGTTTAATCCTAGAAATTGCATGTGACCTCGGATTGAGATGATCCAAAAACGAAAGTTGCTTGTTTCGACGAGACGCACAACTTTCTCAACTATTATTTTCTCATTTGAGGCCATCTTAAGGTATCTTCTTTGTAAGCCAAAAATGGTTGTCAACACATGCCCCCCTATTTTTCGGCAATACTTGCGTGCCGAAAAATAACTTGCACCACATTTTGTCTAAGGACGATGTCAACACTCCATCGGCCATCTGTTCTTAGGTTGATAACTCTATATCGGCCATGCATGCTAAGGGCGATAATTGTATATCGGCCATATGTGTGTTTAAGCTTCTTGCCACACGCTCGGGTAAAACTTCTTCAGATACCTTCCATTGAGATATATAAACAACACCAACACCTTGGCCATTGTTACAGACTGAACCATCAAAATATAATCTCCACGGTATTAAAGAGACAAGGCTAATATCAATATCATGCTCACTGTCAATCCGATGTTCAACAATAAAATTAGCAACGATTTGGCCTTTCATAGATTTCAAAGATTCATAAGCCAAATCATATTCAATTAAAGCATAAGCCCATTTACCAATCCTACCACTAAGAATTGGTCTATGCAACATATATTTAATGACATCGGTTTGACAAGCAACAACGCACATGCTAGACAATAAATAATGCCTTAACTTAGTACAAGCAAAATACAAGCACAAGCATAATTTCTCAATAAAAGTATACCTTGTCTCGGCATCCAGTAAACGCCGACTCAAATAAGTTATGACATGTTCCTTTCCTTCGGTCTCTTGAGTCAAAACAGCACCAATAACGTCTTCCTCCGCAGCGATATAGAGCCTAAAAATCTCTCTATGTTTGGGCGCCTTCAATACCGGCGGAGTAGACAAACAAAGCTTGATATTTTCGAATGCCTCTTGCTGTTTTGCCCCCAGGTAAAACCATCATCATTCTTTAACCGAAGAATAGGAGTAAATGCATCAACCTTCCCTGACAAATTCACTATGAATCGCCTCAAATAATTAACCTTGCCAAGGAATTTCTGCATATCTTTCTTGCATTTCGGTGCTTATATTTTCTGGATAGCCTCTATCTTCTGTGGATCAATTCCTCATTATCTTCCGGTGCGGGAGTTTGCTCTAGAATTTCATACCTTCCCTAGTTGGCGAGCTCTCATAGTCCACCAATTCCTCATCATCTTCCGGTGCGGGAGTTTGCTCTAGAATTTCATCAGTTGAAGGAGGCGTAGGAGGTGGTGTAGTAACAATGCTCGTGCTCCCCTCCTGAGATGGTGTCAGAACTGTTGTGATTATCATGGGAACTGTGGTATCTTCCACTTGCTTACGTACCCACTTCTTAGAAGGCACTGGGCGAGCTTCATTCTCCACCTTCTCTTGATTCCTCATGCGCTGCAGCCTCCTTTTCTTGGTTTTTGTCAATCCAAGAGGACACCACTTAGACTGAGTATATTTAGGGTCCCTCGGCTTGGCTTTGCTTTGTGCTAGCTTCGTGATCATTAGCCGAGGATCTTGGCTGAATAGTCAGTATAGCCTTATCAGAACTAGCCGGTTTATCAATATCAACCGGCTCTTTGAGTTTCAACGCTTGTGTGCCCACTATGATTGAGCTGACATTAGGATTCTTCCCTTGTTGCTTGCCAGACTCTAAAGTTTCAGCACATGGCGACATAGGACGTCGCTCCTTCTCAGCAGCCTCTGAAGATTTTGGATGTGACCGATTAGTATTATAACTCAAACGGTCTCGAATAGGTCGAGTGATCCTGTCATGCACAGATTTCCTGGGTGCTGCCCATCCTAGATGAAAAGCATATGGCGCCATTGGGGACTGCATCCATCCTCCATTGTAGTAATACGGTGCATATGGTGGCGGCGCCATCCATGGCCCTATCACCCACTGACCATACGGCCTTGAGTGTCTTGGATATCTCTCTCTTGGAGGTGACCATGGACGTTTCACATGAGATGACCGGTTTGAGTTAGAACCGGTCGCTTGGTTTGCATACTTAGACATTAACATATCAAAAGTTGGCTTGATCTGCTTGCGCTGCGCCTTGACCTCATTGGTCTTCCACTTGCCAACTTCTAGACTCTTGGGCTTGATGAACTTGGCACGCACATCACCTTGTTCTTTTGGTTGCCCCCCGGGTGCAGGATTTTTTATAGTGATCTTCAACATCTCCTTGCCATCAGGTTGCTTTCCAAGAACAATCTCCCTTCCCAAGACCTTGTTATTTTCCTTGTTGTTCCTGGGTTCACCAACAACAACATTATCTTTATTAGCAGATCCGGCCGTCTCTGGCCGAATTAAGACTTTCTTTCCATGCAGCTCCAAAGTATTCATTGGGAATGGCTGCTTGTCAATTTGCATATCAGCAAAGCTCAATCGTCCATCATTGATAGCCGATTGTATCTGTCGCCGAAAAACGTTGCAATCATTAGTAGCATGAGAAAATGAATTATGATATTTGCAATAAGCGCACCATTTTAACTCCTCAAACGGCGGTATAGTGTGAGACAAACGAATGTATTTATCTTTTAACATAGCATCAAATATCCTATCACATTTGGCTACATCAAAACTGAATGTCATCTCATCTTCACGATTCTTGCGAATCGGCTTAAGAGCATCACAAATATAAGGTTTGGCCTTTGAGGGCCAAACAAATTCTGCAGCATAAATATCAGCCTCATCGTCCGAATTTTCACTATTATATCCAACAGTATTTATGCGAGGACGATCAGACTTTGACCTATGCATATCTTTTGTTTCTTTGCCTCGGCTTTCTTGGGCCAGAGCCCTTTGCAAAACTTGACTAACATTTAAGAACTCATAACCTTCAATTTTTTCTTTAATGTAAGTTCTTAAACCATTGAGCACTAAGTCTGCCATGTCTCTTTCAGTAATTACTAAACTGTAACATCGGTTCTTAGTATCTCTAAATCTTTTGACATAATCAGTAACTGACTCATCATGCTTTTGTTTAACCGATGTAAGATGTGACAACTTAAGCTCATTATCACCGCTATAAAAATGCTCATGGAATTTCTTTTCTAGGTGATACCAAGTATTAATAGAACCATAAGGTAAAGCAGAAAACCATGAAAAAGCAGTACCAGTTAAAGATAAGGGAAACAAACGCACTTTTAAAGGATCACTATTGCCAGCTTCTCCTAACTGTGCTAAATATTGACTAACATGTTCCCAAGTCGTTTTACTATCTACCCCATTAAATTTAGCAAAATCAGGCACTTTGTAACCCTGGGGGTATGGTAAAGAATCAAAATATTCCGGATAAGGCTTTTGATACATCCGGCTTACAGGCTTCGGCTCAATTCCGAAGTTATCATAGAACATCTTCTGCAATTCTGACCTAAGTGTGGCCATGTTTTCGTCTATGGAAGACGAATTTGTTTGTGGTACTTGTGCAGGAACAACGAATTTTTGACACATAAGACCACCTGTGCCACTGAAATGCTAGAAAAGACCACCTCTGAAAAATTTTGTCAAAAAACACCACCTGCGAATGGCGGCACCCTTGCCCAGGCGACACGTGGCACGTGCCGCCTGGGCCAATGCCGGCACCACCCTGCCGCCTTTGCCAAACCCGGCATGTTGCCGTGCCAACCACCGCCGCCACCCGCAGTGGGCCCTGCCGCCAATGGGGAGTCCGGCATGTCCACGTGGCGACATGCCGGCAACGGTGGTGGCGGCACCCTGGCAGCCTGCCAACAGACCTTGCACTGATTTTTAGGTAGACCGACAGCATCTCCCGCCCTTGCACTGATTTTTAGGTAGACCGATGTGTTGAGCTAATGTCTCGCATGCGCTGATAAAATCGATGCTTTAGAAGACTGTTTGATACAGAAAAAGACCACCGTTCACTGTGTCGTAGCAGTAACTAGACCACCGACGGCACTAATCGCAGGCTATATAAGCAAGGTATTCGTCATTCATTCCTCTCACCCATGGGTTTGTTGCATCAGTAAAGCCTCCAACCATGTCGGATGTTCTTCCTTTCTTTGATCCCGCTAACCGTGATTTCCACCCAGAGATGACCCATTGTATCCTGTGTCGTACCGGAACATTTTGTGAGATTAGAGGTATGTCTTTCCAGGAGGTAATCATTGAAGATAGCCACGTAGCTAAGATAGGTATATGGTTACCGAGGATGCAGCTCCCACAGAGGAGCATAGAAGAGGTACGCCAAGAACTATTAAGGCAGCAAGCAAGGTGGAATAGAGTGGTTGAGCTCAAAAATATTGAGGCTGGTCTTGGTTTTCAACGTTGGATCAATACTGATTCAACTGAAATCACGATGCTGCCAAAAACATACGCATTGCACATGCAGGTAATATTTATAATTTTGCGCACTTTATATTCCTTAAGATTTATTTGTAGTACTACTGACATTATCTGGTTTTCTATTTGTCATATGCAGCACTATCCTGATGACGCAGAGTTTGTCAATAGAAGAATCAAGCACTTTGCCTGGCTGAATAAGATATTTGGTCCAGTGCGGGGTGGGTTATACCGCCCGAATACATATGCTGATGCTCTAGCAGAGGCAGCATATGATGAGTATAATGACGATGACTTCATGCCTGCGCCTGTGAAATCTAAGGGTAAGAGTGCTGCATCATCGAAGGCCAAGAGGACGTCAACGTCGAAGGCCAAGAGTACATCAGGTTGCAAGGCCAAGACTACGGTAGCCTCCGATGAGGATAGTTGTGATGACTTCACGCCTCGGTCGGCTGCTAGATTTAAAGCAATGAAAGCCAAATGTAACGCAGCATCATCGGGCAAGCGTTGATTCGATTAGTGAAACATTGTAATGTATCTTAATTTGAAGCCTCGTGACATGTGTATCTTACTTGTAGTTTATGTTGTATTTGTGTTGCAAGAAAATAAATGGCAGGCCTTATTATCGCAATAAGTGATTGAAAGCAAATTTATTTGTCCCATACAAACGAACATAGAAATATGTCTATTACATAGCTGGAAATAGTAACATAGATATATATAGGCGTACACAAATTGTGTTAGCCTTGTCGGCGAGGTCTGGGCTGCCTGTGCCGACGTCCTGAAGGCGATAGACGTTCACGGGGGGGGGGGGGGGGGTGAGGTTCACGGTGGCCTCGGCCGTACTGCCGCTCGTCCTCTTCTGGTTGTGTTGGGGGGCTTGTAGGTAATGGAGCATAGTAAGAGGCCCATATTTATATTGTGTGGCACTATTATAAGGGTGGATTTTATTCTTCAGAACTGGACGACCAACAGGTATGTACTCCCATGACCATAGCTGCACAAACTCATAGGGAACAACAAGTGTATGACCACCAGCACCTTTCTTCCTGGTTGCATCACATAAACCCCTATAAGTATGAGCTAGCAAAGCAGAACCAAAGCTGTATGGGGGGCTTGTAGGTAATGGAGCATCTACTATCTCCTCGGCAATCTTAATTAGACTAGGGAGACATACATCCCCGTGCTTCGACGGGAACATCATACCAAAAAGAAACAGCAAATACGCGAACAGACGCCTCCTCAACATCTCCTCTGTTGCATCATCTGGTATTTTATAATAAAGTTGTGTTAACCAACTCATTGGGACACCCCTTGGTCTTCTACCACCCCGAGCACCTGAATTAGGCACTTCCGTGTCTAGACGCACTTGAAGATCGTCAGGCCAATCACTAGAATATGTAGGAGGGACCAAAGGCTTACCGCAGATTGGTAGACCTGTGACCAGTGACACATCCTTAAGTGTGGGCGTAAGCTCCCCACAACGTAAGTGAAAAGTGTGTGTCTCAGGTCTCCAGCGATCTACTAGTGCTGATTGCAGAGACGAGTCTAACATGAATTGAGCCTCAACATCTGTTAACCTCGAGTATGGAAGAAGTCCGTAAGCCTGAAGGTATGTGTCATAAAAAGCATTTGTATACCATCGGCTTTTAATGGTTCGGAGCCTAAATGTTGGAGGCGGGTGCACATGTGTACTAGGATCCAACCAAATGTGGCAGCGGTGCCCATCATCAATTGATTGATGTAATAGGGATGGTAGTTGCGCCATATTATCCTGTAGTCAGATAAAATTTAGTTAGTACAAATAATATTGCGAAAACTTACTAAAAATTATATACAAACTAAAATCATTAGATAATGAAGGGAAAGGGAAGAGGGTTTTCTAGAGGGTGAGTGAGGGTTTTGATTAATTACCAATAATACATGTTTATGCTGAAAGTTGTGTTTCATTGGCCAGACTACCGATGGTTAAATTTAACATCATTAGATAATACAAAATAACATCATAACAAATTACAAACTACATTCAATACAAATTACAAATTAAACTCATTACATAACACAAATACATAATTCATTACAAACGAAATTCATTACATAATAAGTTCACGAAAATTAATAGTAATTTATTACATTACATCGAAGCTAGGAAAATACAACATTCGAAATGACTAGCTGCGGTAGGGGCATTCCCTGCGTGGGTGTCCAGCGCACCTACAAATGCGACATCGACGTGGTTCTCCAGATTGGCTATGGTCCATGTCGTTCCTATGACGTTGAGATGGTCGGCGTCCCTTATCAGTTCTAAGCATCGCCGGATTTGGAACATATATGATATTACTTCGCTTGCACACATCCCTGTAGTGTTCATCTATGCCCCAGGCCCAGAATTCACCATTCTAGGTGTTAAGAAGACTGAATGTGCTGAAATAAGGAGATATGTAATGCTCCACGCTGATCTTCTGTTCGGCAGCCGCCCTGAGGACATGACTACATGGATAGTCTAGCAGCTTGGGCTTGTTGCAGGTGCACTCACATGAGTTGGGGCCAAGAGTAATAGCATGCTTTCGTGCTCCCCTGTGGTGGCCGTGAACATACTTCGCTCGAACATTGATCAACCATTTATTTCTAAGGGCGTCGACAAGACTACACCCATGACTCCTGGATTTTTCTGCTTTCTCATCCAAATACCTCTGCATTTTTTCACACCATGGCTTGTTCATGCCGACTAGTGCATTGGCAACCTGTACTCTGTCTGCAAAGTATGATAGAGTACGGTTCCAAGTTTCAGTAATGAGGGCTGTAAGAGGGAGGGCTCGCACCCCTTTGAGGACGCCATTATAGACCTCTGACATATTGCTGGTCATTATGCCCTACCGAGCCCCTGAGTCATGAGCGAGTGCCCACTTGTATAAGTCGGGGCAATTCTCTATTATCCACTGTGTCAGATTGACAGGTGGTGTTCGACCCCTCCGGCCTTCTCGAGATGGCAAGGCAGCACGCTCGATTTCTCCATTGATTCCCGTCCAAATTGCATTCATCTTCGACTCGGTGTTCTGCATGCACATCCTCTTGAAAAGCTTGAACCAATCCTTGTTCTTGAACTTTGTGTAGAAATTTGCTGCTAGGTGCCGCATGCACCACCGTGTCTCCAAATCAGGCCACCCCCATTCAGGGTCCGTAACCTGCTTGATTGTGTTCAGCGCGTTTAGCAGACCCGCGTTGCGATCAGAGATGATGCATACATCGGGACGCTGCTTCACGACTCCATTCTTCAAACAGCTTAGAAACCACAACCAGCTGTCCTTGTTCTCACCCTCCACCAAACTATATGCAATAGGAAGAAGCTGGTTATTTGCGTCTGCTGCAATTGCCACCATGAGTGTACCCTTGTACTTTCCAGTCAGAAATGTACCATCAACTGATAACACCGGGCGACAATGATGGAATGCCTGTATAGTCTGGGGGAATGCCCAGAATACACGGTCAAGGATTCTTTTGTTCTCCTCCCGAGGGTGCGGCCGATATTTCAAGAACACTTGAGTCCCCTTGTTAGTTACACATATCTGATTAAGCAATCTAGGGGTGTAGTTATAGGCATCCTCATATGTGCCATACAACCTCTCAAAAATGTCCTCCTTGGCACGCCGAGCCTTGCCGTAGCTGACTTTGTAGCCAATTCGGTCTTCTGCAGCTTTTTGCAGCTTCTTAATACCCATATTAATATCTTCTTCCACTGCCACTGACATTATATGTGACACGTACTTCGCGGTCACATTGCAATGATCTACAAGAGTTCCAACCTGCTCGCAGCTATGGGGTATAATTTTTGTGATCACCCATGGCTGACATACACCACGCCTCTGACGAGCGATCACTCTACCCTGGCAACCCTCGGCCTTGAAAAGGCAGATGACTTTCAGCTCAGTCTTATCAGACTGTTTAACTCTGTGCTGCCGAGATATGGACAATGCATATCTTTTTATTGCCTGGTCAGCAGAGTCCTTGTCAGGAAAACTATGCCCAACCTCCAGACTAGCCTCACCGAGGCCCGCAACAGAGTGATATTCGTTGCGGATGGTCATAGTCTGCAAGAAGTCTTCGGGCATCGGTCCCGCAACCGCCCTCTGAGATGGACCAACACCTTCCTCCTCTGACGATGACGATCCAGAAGAATGATCATCATCGTCATCATCTAGGGCCTCCGGTAATCCCTCCATACGTTCACTTATGTCAACGACCGCAGACCAATAGCCTGGGTCGGGCACAAGCTCAAGTTCCATCGGCTCCGATCGGCCGCTGCTGGGGCCGCCTGTGATGGCTAGCTGCGCCTCTAGAGCGCCGCTACTGCATCCAGGCTCATTACTAGGAGAGACAAACTGCACATACACCATCGGCCTTTGAAACATAGCGGCGCCAGGCGTGGTTGCAAACCTCATGTATGTCCTCCATGAGTTATTTCCTTTCACCTCCCGCAGACCCCAACGGGGAGCTGTCCCATCATCCCCTCCCACACATATGACGGCGTCAACGGTCATCTTCTTCCCCCGCATCTCAGGACCAAACTGTACCCGGATGTATTTCCTCACTTCCGCAAAATCTAGGTTCTCCATGTCTCTCACTACAACATTTATAGACTCACACTGAGACACATCTAGCCCAGAAATTCCGTCGCGTACCACATCACCATAAAACACTAATAAATTTTCCATCGTACCTACCCCATAAATTTAAAATGAACATTAGTAACATGGAAGCTAAATTTTATATTTATGTACAAATATAAATATTCTACTAATTGAGCTGACGTAATTTATATTTCGCATATAATTTATTTTTGTTTCATGCATGCAATCACGAACGGAATTATATTACTTTACTTTACTGTTCTACCAACGTAACTATAAGTGATATACTACAACAAAATAAATACTTCTCACTTTTTAAGAGATTAATTTTAACTTCAAGTATGCGATCGAAAAATTTGCATACAATTCATTTTTCTTTCATGCATGCAATCAATAACAGAATAAAATTACTTCACATTTCCGTTCTACCAACATAACTACATGGGATACAGTTCAACAAAATAAATACTTAACACTTTTTAAGAGATAAATTTTATACCTCAACTTCAAGAACGCGACCGAATATTTCCACTAACCAATAATTAATTATTCGGTCCGCAACTTTTTATGCGACCGAATATTTCCAATAACCACTAATTAACTCACGTTCGTAGCAAATTTCACCTGAAATATATATGCAACCAAATTATTCACAAATCACACTTCTACTACAGGACCAAAAAAAAATATGACTAGAGGTTTATACCTTTTCTTCAATGACTATTGCTCCACTTGGAATTAGGCGGCACACAATTTCCATGTACTAACAGCGACATCGTATTCATACTATAATCCACCTACCACATAAAATCATTGGTTCCGTTAGAATGCATGTACAAATAATCCATGCTTCATTACCAAGTAGAAAAACATGCAACTATAATATCATAATTATCACTCTCCATACTAATAATATGATACATCCCTAAATCTATAACTACCATCCAATAATATAAGTAATCATTTGGCATATGTTACCTTCATACGACTAGCAGCTCTACTTCTTCATCTCTGAATCTTCCTTTCCAATTAGCTCCCAAATACCATCTACTTAGGCTAAACACTAACACAACTCAGCTCATTAGAGAGGAGAGAGCTGGTGATGGAGTACGAGTGACTGCTGATTGAATGAGTGAGAGAGAGAGAGCTGAGAGCTGAGTGAATGAGTGAACGAAGCGAGAGAGAGCTGAGTGAATGAGCAGGGCCTGCTGCATGCGCGATGCTGCAGCCTTTAAAAGGAGAGCTGGTCGGCGGACGTCGCATCCTGTCCTGTGATAATTGGAGTCTATTTACTGTACAAAACAGTGTATCAAAACATCGAATAGATAGATAAAAACAGCACAGATTGCATATCACATGTAAACAATCATCACAGTATTTTCTTTAGCTTTCCCGCCTAAAAAACAGCCCAATTAGCGTGGAAATCAGTGCCTGGGGATTCTGCAGGTGGTCGGCTGTCGGCTGTCGGTGCGTGCAAGGCCGTGCCGGCAACGGGGGTGGCGGCATGCTGCCCAGGCCACATGCCGGCGATGTGAACGGCGGCACCCCCCTGCCGGCACTGGCCCAGGCGGCACGTGCCACGTGTCGCTTGGCCAGGGGTGCCGCCAACCGTAGAGGGTCCTTTTCGACAAAAAATTTCGCAGGTGGTCTTTTGTAGCATTTCACTCGCGCAGGTGGTCTCATGTGTCAAAAATTCCAGGAACAACAGAATTATTAGCCGTGGAGTTTACTCGCGCTGCTGGTACCGAATTAAAATTCGGCGCCGTGACTGTGGCTGCAGGACGTGTGGCCTGGTTCGGCGGAATTGCCGAATAAGGCACACTTCTAATAGGAGTATGGTATGTTGGCGCGGTTACAATCTGACCATCTTGGCTAATGTAAGGATTCATCGGCATGCCCTGAGGAAACACCGATGTGCTAGGTAATGTATGGCTACGGTTTTCAATAGCAGCATTAGCACTAACATTACCAAAAGTATCATGAGGCTTATTATTACTAGCTTTTATGTATTCTATCATAGCATCATAGGCTTGACGACTTGATTCAGTAGCATAATGATTAATTGCAGCCAATTGATCACTAGAAAATACGCTAGTACTTACAGAGGGCTCGGCTGGATCGCCGAGCATTGGTGGAAGTTGGATGTCTCCAAGCGAGGTGACAGCCCCATGGCGGTCCTTCTTGAAGCTTGCAAGGAACATTTCCCTATCTTCCTCCTCTTGCCTCTTCTTCAAAGCTTCGAACTCCTTCTTGCGCTTCAGCTCCAGCGCCTCGAGTTGCTCTAGACGCTGCTTCTTCAGCGCCTCGTAGGATTCGCGTTGATCCGCCGAAAGATCATCAAAACTAGGCTTGATGATGTTTTCGGCGCTAACTTTAGCAGGGTGGGGTATACCGCTCGACATGATGATCTTCCCCAGCGGAGTCGCCAAAAAGTGTGTTCGCACACGAACACGTCACCGTGTACCTCCGACGTCGAGCGCGATACGCAGGACACGTCGCCGGAGGAGGCTAGCCGGAAGCGCGATACACAGGACAATCCGACGAGCTCTTTTGAAGACCCGAAACCCCACACGCCCGGGAGAGACCCCGTCTGGGCGCACGGCGGTGATGGGCTGCCCTAGGTCGGTTCGCCCGCCCCTAGGACTTCGCAGATCGAAGCTCTCCAACATGAAGAACACCGACGAACGATGAGCAGAAAACAAGGGCGAGAGAGAAAAAATAGAGGTTTGTAGATTGGTTTTTGCGATTGTGTGTTGTTTTTCAATCGGCCGTCACCCCTCATGTATATATGGAGCGGCTGGACTTCCCGTGCAAGAAAGAGGGCTGGATTCACGTCCAAAACCCTAGTTTGGGTCGAATTTGGATGGGTGGGTCCGAACTTTCCAAAACTGTTCGGTCAAAAACTTGTTTGTATATTCCGGGTCTGTTTTGAGGCAGTAAACGACCTCGGATCGAAATCCCGTAAACTACAAAGTTGTTCGTCTCGAAAAAAAGAAGAACTTTCATGTTGGCCACTTTTCCATCCGAGATAGTCTAAAGGGTCTTTTCCATCTATTTCTGAATTTTATCTGATTTCGGCATATACAGAGCGCGACTAGTACTTGTACTAGTCAGCCTCGGCTTTGGGCTACGAAATTACAGAAATTCGCTAGTACTTGTACTAGCTAGCCTCTGTTCCAGCTTTTTTGGTTTGACCCTAGAAATTGCATGTGACCTCGGATTGAGATGATCCAAAAACGAAAGTTGCTTGTTTCGACGAGACGCACAACTTTCTCAACTATTATTTTCTCATTTGAGGCCATCTTAAGGTATCTTCTTTGTAAGCCAAAAATGGTTGTCAACAGACACGACCACGAGCAAGTAGCTGGGCGCGACGAGGCTCAAACTCCTTGCGGAGCCGAGACAAGAACTCATATACACGCTGAAACTCCAGATCAGCGCGCACAGTCAGACAGCAGGGACAAGTGGCACACACAGCTGTACGAAGAGAATCAAGCTGGCGCCAGATAGCAGCACTCTGAGTGTAGAACTCATTAATAGTAGAATCGCCCTGCTGAAGAGCATGCTCCTAGCGAACCACAGACAGGTAAAGAGCATCGCCAGACGGCTGATAGCGCTGACGAAGAAAGGCCCACTGAGCAGCAACAGTAGGAAGACCCATGAACTCAGCAGCATACTGAGGAAGAACACTGGAAGTAAGAACAACAGCAGCACGAGCATCCTCATCTATCCACTGAGTGTAGTCAGTCAGATCCAGCCGGTAGGTCGCAAGAGCGTCAGAATACTCCTGGACCTGCCGGTCATACTCAGCCAGAGCAGCATCATCAACACTCTTGGCTGCATCCTTGGCCTCCTGAGTAGCACCGGGGGCAAGGGCAACGGGCGTCGGTGGAATAGGTGCCGTAGGAGCAGTGGGGCGCGGCAGACAGGGGACCTCGCCGGAAAGCACACCCCACAGACGGAGACCACGCATGTGAACGCGCATAAAGGCAGCGAAATCAGGGTAATTCGCGCCATCAAAAATCACCGGGCAGCGAGGAATCACAACATAGCCCGATGAGGAAGACATACCTCTCTCTCTCACTTTTTTTTTAGATCAGATCAGATCTCAGAGAGGTCAACGCTCAGGGACACAGAGCGCTGCAGCAGCGGTCTCCGGCCAAATTGGCCCAATCGACTGCAGATTCTTGCGAACTAGGACCGCAGGCGGTCAATTCCAGTTGGCCCCGACCAATTCTGGGCAAACCGAGCAGGCGAGACGGGGTCACGGGCGAGCGGAGCGCGAAGACGGAGCTCGAAGTCAGCGGCCGGTGACCTGGAGCGGGGGCGGGCAGGTGGTATCGATCCGGGGCGGTAACTTGGGCGGCAGGAGGGACGGAGCGGGCGGCCAGAGGAGGCCGGGCCAGGCGGCACGTGGTGGCCGGGCGACAAGAGCTGGACGTGGCCGGGCGGATCCGATCGCAGATCGATCCGAGGGAGAGTATCGTGGCCGGACGGGGGCAGGCGGCCGAGGCGATCGATCCGAGGCGGACTGCCGGAGCGGCAGCCGGAGCTCGCCGGCGGCGAGGGAGAGGCGGCGGCGGCGGCCGGGCGCGGCGGCACGAGGCCGGGGCGGGCGGCGGCGGCGGCTGCGAGGAGAGGAGAGGAGCTAACCTACAGCTCTGATACCATATTAGGAATAGACAAGTTGTATTCCCTGGGGGTCAAAGGCCACAACATATAGTTACATGTACAGGTGAGAATATGCAGGAAACTCTCTAACAGGTGGGGAAAATACACATGTACAAATATACATCTAACACATAGCACGCTCAATGAAGTTAAATCAGATGCGCCAAAAAAAGTGACATAAGCATTGTGTATTGTGAATAGCACGGCTGCACGGTGCTTGTGTAGCATACTAGATATAATAGATGAAGTATATCCGGCAAAATGGGATATAAGACAACTTTTTCAGAATATATCTTAAATATCAAGTAAGAATTGAACAATTAACCCACAAAAAGGAAGAAACATATAAAAGTATATTCCTGAGCAAAGAAGTTTCAAGACCTGATAATCATACTTCAGTACTTCAGTAGTTCAGTTGGTAATACGTACAGCAAATGAAAGTACAGATGTTTACTATTATGTAAAGATAAATGTCAACCAAATCACAGTGCGAACAAAGATAGCATATCATGTTTACCAATGAAACAAGTGAAGCCACTTAGACCAAGCACGAGAGGTTTGTCAGAGGTCATATTAAAAGCATGATCAAGATCATCACAGAAACAATGTGGAGGCACGACAACAGACAAATATGAAGGTACAAACAAGCGTATCTCAAAGCAAAACCATAAGTAAATGGAGAAAGTTAAATATTTGTCATACTTATTCATATGAGGGCGTACACCTTTATATTGTTGAAGTGTATAAGTGAATTGCCTAGCCCTTTCCATCAGTTCGGACTTTTGGTTGCGTTGACTAGTGCATGAAGTTTAACATGGTATCAGAGCCAGGTTCTTGAGTTCGAGTCCTGATTTTCGCAATTTATTGTAAAAATTGCTGTTGCCCCCCCTTTGTGTCCACATGTTGACTTTCTCTTCTCCCGTTTATGTCCACGTGTTGATTTTCTCTTCTCCTGTCTGTGTCCACGTATTGACTTTCTCTTCTCCCGTCACACGTGAGTGGAGGTGTTGAAGTGTATAAGTGAATTGCCTAGCCTTTTCCATCAGTTCGGACTTTTGATTGCGTTGGCTAGTGCATGAAGCTTAACATATATATGGTCACATACAGCAAAATGAAAGTACGCATCTTAAATATGCTAAAATGTGGAATCTTCTTATTCCTCGCTGGGGATGTTCTGCCCTTCGCCGCATCTTTCCTAGAACTTTGATGATTTGCGGAAATGCAATTCTGATCTCGGGACTAGATGCTCCCGCAGGTTCGACCAATGGCTGTGACCGGTATCCACGCCTGCAGCTGTATTTCTCCCTCGTATTTTATTTGTTCAGGCTTTTATGCACAGTGTCTGGCAACGTCCATTGGCCAATTAATGAGGTGAGGGACGTCTGTCCCTCGGCAGTAAAGTTTGGGGCAGTTCATGTGTCGTCGCCTACACGGCCACTTGAAGTAACGCCCAACAACCAAAATCCACGTCTCCATGGTCATCTTGCTCAGTCATCTACTATTAGCAGCGAGTCAGCGAGCAATCCTTCAAAATATAGCCACAAGGAACCCCCTACTCTCAGGCCATGTGTGCTTCCCACCGTAAGATCAGGCCTTGAGTCGATCGTGGCCGTCCGCTGGAACTCATATTTGGCTGAGAATTTCTACCCACCCTGACGCCAAGTCTAACTACTCTCACTGATTTGTGGGCCTGCATCTTCCGTGGTCCACTCATCAGTGAGCGCTAGAGCGTGGCACGCTGTGTAAGCTGAAATGGGGAGGAGAGAGACGCGGTGGCTGTCCCCATATTTTTGTCAGATGTCTAGGGGCAAAATCGTCTTTTCACCTCTCATTCTTTCCGGGCGACTGTGGAGAGGACGGCGGTGGAGGCTCCCCTTCGTCGCCGGGTACGGGGCACGCCGGTCATGGCTGAGTCCCTCGCTTGGCTACCGAGAGAGAGACAAGGTCGGCCCTAGCCACCACCCACTCCCGTGCCTTCTTCTCTCCTTTTCTCCTCTTCCCCTTCCAAACCCTAGCCGCCGCCGGGCTGGAGTGCAAGGCTATCCCGAGCGGCGCTGAGGGCCGTGCTGCTCTGCTCCTCGCCCCGACCACGAGCTAGCTAGCTGCGGAGATGGGCGGACAGGGTGTGGTGTGGGTCTGATGGCGAGGCGACGAGGGGTCAGCTGGATGCAATGAGTACGACCTTCTCCAACACTTCCCCGATTGTTGCGGGTCGTCGCTGGGTCGAGCTCGCAGGCAGGCAGTGCATACCTACAGGGCAAGCGGCGGCGCTCCCAGCACGACATCGACCTCCTCTGCCTCGACCCCAATCGTGGAGTGCTGCTCCTCGCAGAGCATGAGCTTGGCGGCGGCCTCTCCCCCGACTGCAGTACAGGTTCATATTCTTGGATTTTTTATTGGTTTCTCCTTGTTTGCAGTGATGTGGGGCTGAGCTGATTTTGGGCTCTTCCTGTAGGTCTATGCAGCGATTGGAAGGGGATTTGAAGGAACACAGGCAAGGATGCTCCCATTGTCTCGATTCCAAGCATGGAAAGATTATCACCACCATCCCAACCATCAGTAAGTCCTTTTTGCATCCTCGGTTTCTCCTCTGCACTCACTCCCTTCTCCTCTGATTATAGCCTTAATGTTCTTTCTCGTGTCCAGATTGAATAATTATTGGCTTGATTTTTATAGGATTTGTATCGGGCTTGCAACTGTTACAGTTGACCATCATTTGTTTTTGAAACTGTGATGTTGTGCATCCATGCCAAGTTGCTTGAGAAAGTATCTAGGTGAGCTAATTATCACCTGCAGCCTCCTTTATGGCACTGTTGTATTGTATTTAAAGGAGGCTGATTGCACCTTCTTCAGGTGATTGTTGGTTACCACTTCCATTCATTTTTCTTGCAGCCTTGGGATACAACAGAGACACTTCTAATTTACAAGTTCTTTCTCAGACGGCGAAAGTTGGAAGACATGCCCAATCCATTTTGGCCTTTGCCTTTGCTTTAATTATATTCTCATCTTTGCTATTTCAGAAAATGTTATATATACCATGGTTCATGCCTGTACTTTTCTATACATGTTCTTAAACTTTATCCACTATCAATATAGTTAGAAACTGTTTTACCACTTGATTTGGTCTAAAAGACACAAATAAATGAAAGTGAGAGAAAGGAGTTTAATTATGTCAGATTGGTGAGGGGAGGGTAGAGAAATGCTTTTGCAAATTATATTTGTGGATTTTCTATCTGACAGTTTCATTTCCTTGAAATGTATAGTCTTGTTTCATGAGATATATTTATTTTCCTGTTCATTCTTTTGGTGCTTAGAGCCAGTAGAACAATAATAATACCCTCAATATTTGTAATGTATGCCTATTCTTTTCCAAGTTTGGTGCATGATCATTTCTTTTCCTTTTGTTATATATTTTCCTTTTGTTTCTAACTAGGGATCATTAACTTTATGGGTCATGTAATATTGAATCAAGCTCATCAGCATTTGCACAGATTATAGTTAAGATGTGTTAATTTCCAAACAGTTTTTCATTGCATTCTTTTATACCAATTACTTTAATGTTTAACTTTAATTATTTCATGTGCTGCTCTAGCTTCATAACCTTATCAGAATTTTTATCTGTAGATGAAACTTGAAACTGAGACTATTCTAAATAAATCTAGAAGATGGACACAAATATTGCTCTGGTATTGGTCGCTTGAGAAGGACAACCCTGTGACGCCCTCTGGCAAAAACCCTTCCTGGAGGTATGTTCTTTCCCTCAATTTTATGCATCATGTATTTAAGTTTCTGGTTCCAAGTATGTTGTGCAGCTATGAGCTTGTGACAGCGGTATCGATGAGTCTCTAGGCACGATAATTTTTTTGTCGGACCATCGGGTGGCCTGCATTTGGTCATAATCATTGGATAGTTCTATGTTTTTAAGTTTGTATGGCCTCTTGATCCTCGAGGCTGATAGTTATCTTTTATAGCTCAAAGACTAGATGATTTTTTAGTTATTACATTTGAACAGGACTGAAAACATTCTCCATCAGGGCTCTCTCCTATTGATTCTTTTGAACACCTTATGGAAGTAGTTTGAAGTTCTGATTGTTTGTGATTCTTGTCTATAATCTATTGTGGAAGTCTAATACTTTATTATTTATGGTGCTTTTCGCAAGCTGTTTTTCCTTGAGATTTCTAGCCACTTCTGAATGAGTAGTAAGTTTATAAAAAAGTGTATCTTAATGATTTTTTCTCTGGCAATGATTCTGTGTAAAGAGCAAAAGCAATATGACTATGCAAAAGCAATATGACTATTTCTTTTTCATTTGGTGTGTAGACTATATTAAGGGAAATAACTTTACAAACATTGCACTGTAGGTAACCAATAGTTATCATCTTCTTGTTTCGTTTGTTAGCTCCAGTGTGTAAAAAATGATTCAGCCCTAAGTGCTCGTATATGTCTCAGAACGCTGATGGCAGGGCATCGATCATCTGAATCCCTAGGCGAATTTGTGCTATTTCTGATCTTTATCTCCAGCTTTGGCTATCATTTAAAAAATCAATATTTATATAGTGCCCTGCAATTGGTTTGCCTTTTCTTGATGCGTAGGTAGTTTTTTAGTAGTAGGTTCAAAAGCCCTTCCAACAAATGTGTGCTGCTTTTGCTATATCTATTTCAAAGTAGATATGTTTCTCATGATAAACTTGCTTGCTTTTCTGAAAGTACCTCTCATGAAGTGACTGTCGAGATTGTTGTACATACTGGTATGCTAAATCATTAGTAATCTGGCAGATAAAAAGATTTGAGTGTTCTAGAATGCATCTGTTATGATATTTGATACCTGTCAGGTTTTTGATGGTACGAGATTTCTTGTCAGATATATGATCTTATGATCCTGTGGTGATAAGTTCCTTCACGCCTCGAGTTATAGATCAAATGTTGATCCGTTATAAGACAATTTAGAGTTAACATTTTACCAAATAATTGAATCTGGCGGCTCAGACAAGTTGCCAATATGTCCTTTGGGTCAAAAAAAAATGGGTATTTGCGTCTTATATTATTTGCAAGAATAACTAGGTTTTACCCTTTTTGTTAATTTACAAAGCATGTGAAAACGGTGACTGCTCCCCCATAACTTCGAACATTGACCTGTTAATCTCTGTGATATTGCTATCAAGTTTCTCAGAAGCTAAAACACATTTCTCCATTAGAGCCACTGTAATGTGGGAACAGTTTAGAGCGGTGATGCCCTGTTAATTGTTAGATAAAACCAGTGCAATTATACATGAATGATTACTTACAGTTTATGTATCCTTGAAGAATACACATTTACATAACCCATTATTGAACATCTCCAGGTTCATTATCTTTGCAAAAAAAATCACCTCATATCTTCCTGGTTCCTTCATATACAAAATGATGATTAGCAATATAGCATCAGTTTATATATATATACCATATGAACATGTATATGTAGTTTTTCCTTGTTTGGTCTGAAGAAACATGGTGGTTTGATGATTGCTCCAAAGTGGTTTAGAATATTAGATGTAAAGTTCATGTCTTTAAGCTTTCCTAGGCTTTCCGTTGTTAGGAATAGACAAGTTGTATTCCCTGGGGGCCAAAGGCCACAATATATAGTTACATGTACATGTGATAATATGCAGGAAAACCCCCTAACAGGTGGGGAAATACACATATACAAATATACATCTAACACCCCCCCTCAAACTCATGGTGGATCCACAACACTGAGTTTGGAGAGTAAGAAGTCATGCTGCGCTCTAGTTTGTGCCTTTGTAAAGAAATCCGCCAACTGCAAATCTGAAGGCACATACTGAAGCGCAACAACCTGAGCCTGCACCTGAGCACGTGTATAAAAAGCATCAACACCAATATGCTTGGTAAGCTCATGCTTGACCGGATCACGTGCAATACTGATAGCACCTATACTGTCAGACAAAAGTGGAGTGGGTGTCGTAACAGAGACCCCAAAATCTGCAAGCAACCACCGTAACCATGTCACCTCAGCAATCAACAAGGCCATAGCTCGCAACTCAGCCTCTACACTCGAACGGGAAACTGCAACCTGTTTCTTCGTCTTCCAAGCAACAAGCGAACCACCAAGAAACACACAGTAAGCAGAAAGTGAACGACGATCCGAAGGATCACTCGCCCAAGTAGCATCCGAGTAGCACTGGAGCTGGAGAGAGCTGGAACGAGGAAAGAAAAGGCGACGAGTAATCGTGCCACGAAGATAACGAAGAACACAGAGGAGATGACTATAGTGGACAGTGGTAGGAGCTGAGACAAACTGACTCAGAATATGAACAGGATAAGATATATCAGGACGAGTGACAGCAAGATAAATAAGACTCCCAACAAGATGGCGATAACGCGTCGGATCAGGAAGAGGATCACCATCAGTAGGACGAAGCTTAACATTAAGCTCCATAGGAGTCTCAACGGTGCGCTCATCCCCAAGAGCAGCACGAGTAAGAAGATCCCGAATATACTTTTCCTGAGAGATAGAAAAGCCATCATAAGTGGAAGAGACCTCGATCCCAAGAAAATAGCGGAGAGGACCAAGATCGGTCATAAGAAACTGCTCACGAAGACGAGCCTTAACAAAGGCAATATACTCAGGATCATCACCAGTAATGATCATATCATCAACATAGAGAAGTAGAAGAGTGCGTCCATGAGGAGAAGTGTGGACGAACAACGCTGGATCATGAGCGCTGGGAGAGAAACCAGCAGCAGTCACCACAGAGGCAAAACGCTCAAACCAGGCACGAGGGGCCTGTTTCAGGCCATAAAGAGAACGCCGAAGGCGACAGACCATCCCATCAGGGACATAATACCCGGGAGGAGGCTGCATGTAAACCTCCTCACTCAACTCGCCATTAAGAAAAGCGTTCTGAACATCAAGCTGAGACACAGACCAGTGTCGAACAGAAGCGACAACAAGAAGAGTACGCACAGTGGTCATATGAGCCACAGGGGCAAAAGTCTCATCATAGTCACGGCCGTGCTCCTGCTGAAAGCCACGAGCCACAAGATGCGCTTTGTAGCGCTCAAGAGATCCATCAGAGCGGGTCTTAATTTTATAGACCCACTTACACGTGATAGGACGAACACCGGGAGGGGGAGAGACAAGATCCCAGGTGCCAGTGCGCTCAAGCGCAGCAATCTCCTCAGCCATAGCAAGCTGCCATTCAGGATGACGCTCAGCATCCCGATAAGAAGTCGGCTCGGAGGCAACAGAAAGACCGTACTGACTAGGAGAGTAACGGTCTGGAGCACGACGTGGACGAGTCGCCGGAAGAGGAGAGGGAAGCTCGTCAGAAGAAGAAGACATATCAGAAGAAGAAGAAGAAGAAGAAGAAGGGACATCAGGAGGAGGATCTGGAACATGAGTGTGACGAGAATAATGAAAGGGAAAAGGAGACAACGGTGAGGTGGGCGGAGGATCAGAAGAAGAAAGAGGAGAACTAGGTGGGGAGGAGGACAACGGAGTCGAAGAGGATGGCGCCGGGGACGAAGAGGGCACATCAGAACGAGGTCCATGAGGAGGGACAATAGGGACAGAAGGAGGTGCATCAGGAAACAGAAGAAAGGAGATATCATCCACCGGGTAGGTACCAGAGGTGGGGTGAGGGTAGAAGGGACGCGTCTCATCAAACGTGACATCACGAGAGATGCGCATCCGACGACCAACAGGGTCCCAACAGCGATAGCCCTTATGCTCATCACTGTAGCCGAGAAAAACACACTCAACAGACTGAGCGGTCAGTTTGGTGCGTTCACGAGGAGGGAGAAGAACATAGCAAACGCAACCAAACGAACGAAGAGGCGAGTAGTTTGGAGAACCACCAGAGAGACGCTCGAGAGGGATGCCACCCTGGAGGGCAGCAGAAGGCTGGATGTTAATGAGGTAAGTCGATGTAGCGACAGCCTCAGCCCAGAAATGCGGCGGAAGAGAAGAAGCAATCATCATAGCACGGGTGGTCTCAAGAATATGACGATGCTTACGCTCGGCGACACCATTTTGAGCATGCGCACCGGGACAAGAAAACTGAGCAAGGGTGCCCTGCTCAGCAAGAACACCACGCAGGTGCTGAGAGATATACTCACCAGCAGAATCAGCACGGAACACACGAATGGGCGAGGAATACTGAGTGCGGACCATGGCCGCAAAGCGCTAATAAATGGAAAGCACCTCACTGTGAGAGCGCATAAAATATATCCAAGTGTGACGAGAAAAATCATCTATAAAGAGAACATAGTAGCGATGACCTCCTTTCGACGGGAAGGGAGCTGGACCCCAAACATCAGAGTGAACAGGATCAAAAGGAAGCTCGGACACAGACTCACTGTGAGGATACGGTAGCTGAATCTGCTTACCAAGGCGACAGCCCTGACAATCCAAAGAAGCGTTTCCGGAGACAGACCCCAGAACACCTCGATGAACTAAAGACGAGAGTCGAGAACCACATAAATGTCCAAGACGATGATGCCACTGCTGAAAAGAGCTCGTAGCGACGGCTACAGATGCCGAGGAACTGACGACGGTGGCATCAGAAGGAAGACGAAGCCAGTGAAGCTCCCAGAGGCCATCATGGCGGCGGGGGCCAGCACCAAGCATAGTGCCGGTGCGACGATCCTGAACAGAACATGAATCAAAGTCGAGAGTGATGCTACAACGAGAGTCGACGATCTGACTACCAGAAAAGAGTTGCATGTTAAGTTGAGGAACATGCGCAACAGAAGGAACATGAAACGAGGAAGTACTAAGAATGCCTCGACTAATGACTGGGTGGGGGGTACCATCGGCAGTAAGAACACGAACAGGAGGATTGACAGGTCGCACAGAATGCAACAAGGAAGAATCAAGAGTCATATGAAAAGAAGCTCCAGTATCAAGAAGCCATGGAGATGTACCTGGAGAAGGAGGAGGTGGTCGCTCAATGCCAGAAAACTCAGTCGCAGAACCAGCAGAACCTGTCGGTGAAGAATCCCAAGCAGCAAGCAGACATCGAAGCTGCGCTATCTCATGCGCAGAAAGGGGCACGACTGGAGAGGTCGAGGTACAATCAGGTGCCGACGAGGAGCTGTCACCCACACACACAGAGGCCACCAAAGGTGGCGACGGAGAGCAACACGCCGATGAAGACAAAGTCGACGAAAGACGATCACAACCGTCTGAAGAAGCCGCAAGAGTCGATGTCGAGCGGCGAGCCGACGTAGACGGGGTCGGCGAAGCGCGGCCATAACGTGAAGAGGCCGCGAAAGTCGATGTAGAGCGACAGGCCGACGTAGACGGGGTCGGCGAAGCGCGGCCATAACAGCGAGAAGAGGCCGCGAAGGTCGACGAAGAGCGGCGAGCCGACGTAGACGGAGTCGGCGGAGGGCGGCTAGAACCGCGTGAAGAGGCCACGGAAGACGATGTAGAGCGGCAATCCGACATACACGGTGTCGACGGACAAGCACCAAGGACCGAAGAAAGGCCCGAGTGCAAGACGGGAGCAGCGGAAGGCGTCATCGGGTGAGAGAAAGAAACGCCCGACAACAAGAGCAGCAAATTTTTTTTTTTTTTACAATCGGAATCTCTGGTCAACGCTGCAGAGCTGCAAGCAGATGGCGGCCAAATTGAAGGCAGCTAGGCTACAAGATGCCGCCTAAGAGTCGGGGGCGGCCAATTCCGGCCGCCGGGAACCAATTCCGGCCGGCGGCGACCAAGTCCGGCGGATGGCGGCGACCAAGTCCGACGGCGACCAGGAGATCGAGCGGGGACGGGGGCGGACGGCGGGCGACCGAATCGGGGACGGGGCCAGGCGGCCGAATCGGGGACGGGGGCGGCAGGGGCCCGAGCGGGGATCGAGGGCGGCAGGGGCCCGAGCAGGGACGGGGGCGGCTCGGGCGAGCTCAACTCGGGGATCTTCGGCGAGCAGACTAGCAGACTCGAGGCCGGTCACGAGCGAGCAGATCAGATCGAGGCCGGGCAGGACCACGATCGAAGACGAGGACGGGGAGCGGCGGGACGAGGCCGGAGGGAGCTCGCCGGTGGCGAGGAAAAGGCGGCGGCGGCGGCGGCGGCCGGACGCGGCGGCAGGAGGCCGAGGCGGGCGGCGGCTGCGGCTGCGGCTGCGAGAAGAGGAGCAACCTATGGCTCTGATACCATGTTAGGAATAGACAAGTTGTATTCCCTGGGGGCCAAAGGCCACAATATATAGTTACATGTACAGGTGATAATATGCAGGAAAACCCCCTAACAGGTGGGGAAATACACATATACAAATATACATCTAACATCCGTATGGACTTCTGTATTTTGATTTTTCTTACTCTCAGTTTTGGTATTTTTGTTACGAATTTCCAGGCATGCTACGTATTTAAAAAAAAACTGTCCCTTATTCCACCACCAATCATATTTGCAGGCACTAGCTTTTGAATCAGTACGTACAGAAATGAATTAAATCTAAATATGGTTTACTAATTTACTATTTATTCCATTGACACAATATAATATCCCTTTTCACCACCCTTTCAACTTTTATTAACATGTGTGCTTTTGGCGTGAGCATGTCTGTAATCCTTATATTTGTCAGTATGTCTTTTCTCATCTTTACCCTTGATGTTCAGTCTGTAGTGTGCTTTGCTATTGAACCACAAATTTAAATCATGTGCTGCCAAATGGAGCCATGGAGATGAAAAGGTAACACATGTATACTATTTCGTAATTTTGTTGGATAGCTGGGACAATTTCTTACCCATTTTGGTTGTTGCAGTTTTTGGTTTGCCTCGTCCTCTATATAATCAGCATTTGAGTTGCCATTGGTTAATCTGATGAGGTCATGGTCAATAATCTGGGAATATCGGTAATCCATCATGATGAAACCCACATTGTGGTTCTAAAGCACAAGGGTCGGCACTTGAACGGTATTATACTGGTAAATGGTCAGAGTTCAGAAATTGTAACTGGCATGTGTAACAACTTCTCGTTCTAATCATAACTGCACTTTACATGCCTAGGCTTTTTTGTTTGAACTGTTGCTGCATTTTTTCGTAATAGGCAATTTTTTCAGTTATCACAACTATATTAGGTGTTCTCACTCACTATACTTCTTGTGTAAACCATTTATGATAATGTAATAATATGTGTGTTTCTTAATGCTGATCTTCCCAGACTTTGTTCAGACAAGAAATCTAAGTTGTTGGATAAATCTTTCTTAATGCTGATCTTCCCAGACTTTGTTCAGACAAGATAAGTTGTTGGATAAATCTTTCTTAATGCTGATCTTCCGAGATAAGTTATTCAAAAAAATTGATATTCAGTTGTTGGATACATATTAATATTGATCTTCCCCGATGAGTTATTTATTTATACATTTATTTCTTAACCAGATGTGGGTGTGCTAATAATGTATAATATATCATCATGTGCATTTACTAGACAAATCCCTTTAGTCTGTTGTTGTTCTGTCTCCCCACAAAAGGCATGCCATTTGATTCTTCCATGCATCTCACATGGTGCGATAATTTGTTGCAGATAACAAGGTCCATTGGAGATGTATATCTGAAGATATCAGAGTTCAACATAGAACCTTTGCATAGCAAGTTTCAGCTTCCAGAAACTTTTCAGAGACCACTTCTTAGTTCTGAGATGGCAGTTACTGTACATCAAATAGAGTTAAACTAATTTGTTCATCATTTTTGCATCTGATGGACTCTGGGAATATCAACCTTAAGAAGTATGCATGGCCCAACCGTTCTTACCAGAAGTAGAAGTTCACTATAATTGGATGTGGCATCGACCGGAAGATTGGCGACTACGCATGCATGTTATAAGGCATATGAAGGTATATAGCTTATTTAGCATTGCAAACAACTTCAGCTACTTGGCTTTATATCACGCTACTAGCTGTAAGTGATAGATAGACTTTATACTACACGAAACCAGAGACTGCTCCAACATATTTTCACTATGCGTCTTATTCTGAACTAAGCTTAGCGAAGTGCAGCATTGAACGAGTACATATGTTTTATTAGTGTTGCAACAGGTATGGATATTCTTGGAATGCAGTCGATCTTACACCATGTTTTTGTCTATTTTGATATCTGAAACAGGTATGCAGAACAGTGTATAGCAGATTACAGTGAGACAATCCTCCATACCAAGTGGGCCTCCATACATAAATAAGATAGGTCATGTTCTAGCTATTGTCGAATTATAGGCACATATTGAAAGAGTAGTATACTGATTATCATGACACAATCATCAGAGTTTTATAAAATTTAAACCGTTGTGGATTTACCATATTATTCATTTTTCAAAGAAAATAACTACTCCCTCCGATTGGAAATAAGTGTCCGTGACTTACTACAAACTTTGTTACGATGTTTCTAGATCAGCTAGGGGTTAGAAGTATGCTGATGGCTAGGCCTTTGCGCAACGGCTAAGGAGTTGCTTGCTTGGCATGAAGCCATCAGTTGTCGACCATGGCATGGCGATCGAAGTACAACAATAGGATTATATTGCAGATATATGTTTTGTGTTTGCATCACAGCTCATATTTCGCAACATGATTCTTACATGACAGGCTTATATAGATGGACAGTCACAACGGTTGAAACGCTACATATAGTAACGAATGTCTGCTAAAGAAACTACACCTGCCATGCCATATGTATAAGACCCATACATTTGAAGGGGGTAGGGTTGTGTTGACTGTTATGTTTTACCCCTTTGTGCGGCCTCTACAGTACTTATCTGGTACTCAGTCACTATCCAGCGACCCATCAGACTCTTTAGAGACAACCGGAAATGCCGCACTCCAAGCAATCAAATACATGTATACAGTCCATAAGAAGGTGCTAAAGGACTTCAGGTACCCCAAGATGGAGAAACTGAAAATGGAAAATGAAATTCTTCACTGACAGTTAACAGAGAAGGACGAAAAGCTCGCACAAAAAGATAAAAAACTCAAACAGGTTACCAGATCTGAGATGGTCTCAGAGATGTCATGTGCAGCTCCAACCAGCACATTCAAAAGATAGTTTCTAGCAACCTTCCTCGAGGATGGTCTACTCGACATGACATATGCAGTGTTAGCCACTCTTCTTGAGATTCAGACATCAACTTTGGCTATTCATCAACTTGCATGTGAATCTACTCGCATGCTCAAGGCAATAGGGGGCATATCCATACGGCTGTGAATCTGATGTTACTGCAGATGAACACTCCCTTGCATTTTATGGATCGGATATAGATCTGTGGAACTATAGTAGTAGTTCGCTAGGTTGGGCCTATGAGCATGAGTACAACTGTAATGGGCTGCCTTGGGACTACTGACAACATATGTGCTCTGTTCTGGAAGTTTTGTTTATAACCATTACCAAGTATTTTCTTAATATTCTGCCTTTGGTTTATGTAAGCAGAAGTACTAGAACAGCTACGATGTGTAACGAGACATGATCCCCCGTAACTATGTACTTAGATAGTATAGTGTTAGAACCATCTACCAGATTTGTATGTAATTCTCATACTATGCCTATACTATATGCAATATGTTTCCATGGTTTCACCGTCTGAGATAATCTCATTTTTTTCATATCTACTAATTAGTGATCTCAGGCAGCATTGATTTTCGTCGTCGGGTCTAAAATTCCTTTCATTTTAAGGTTTTGCACATAATATTTTCCAATTCTCATTCTACATGTCTACGCCAACAAGAAATTATTACAAGCATTAACCAGATGCTTCTTACAACTGATTAATCAACTCACACTAATTTTTGTTTCTTAGAAATTTAACTCAAAATAATATCTATAATATCTGACGAGTCACTGTTGTGCTACCGTGACCATTTCAAGTGATGGAGTGCTAACACGGATTGGAAGCACACCATTTGTAGTCCGTATAAATTTATGTTAAAACCACAGCCTGACATAGCTGGTCATTATGCTATGTTTAATATAACTATGGTCTTTAGTATATCAATAGGTACAAAGCAATCTCTTTTGATGGTATCCTATGTGGCTCCTGTTACCATATATTATACAATTATGTATAAATTATCTACTGTTTATTGTATTACTATAAAATTATGCTTAATTTTTTTTCATAACGTTTCTTTATCTTTGCTTGCTTGCTTGCTCGCCGTAGGCGGGCAAGCGCGCGGCAAGCCGCGTTTTCCTACCTAGTTAAAGATAATCCTCCAGACCAAGCGAGCCCAGGGCGAGTCGACACCGGAATGAAGGCGGTGGAGCAGCTTCGTGAGCAGGCAACGGTTCTGAACCTGAAGCGAGCGGATGCCGACACCTCCCTCGTCCTTGGGCCGGCAGACGTCGACCCACGCCACGAGGCGCTAGGCGCCCGACACATGTTCCGCCGCAGCCCAGAGGAAAGCGCGGCGCAGCGCGTCCAACGCTTTGAACACGGGTGGCGGCAGGGGCATGGCTGCCATCGCGTAGGTGGGGTTCCGACCTACCGGAGCACAAGCAATAAGGAGCCCAGCATGACGGAAAGGTTAGAGGCGGCGAGGAGCTCCATGTGCGCGTGGAGCGGCTGCGTGCCGCGTTGACCACGAAGAACGTGGAACGGAGGAAGACGAGAAGGCTCAGACGACGTGCCACACCTCGAGGATTTATTCGGAGAAGATGTCATAGTGGTAGAGCGATGGATCGATGAGCTTAGGCAGTCAGGCGGGGGCGTCATTACGGCATCAGAGACGGCGAGCGCGGACGCCTTGCCGAGGCGAGGCCATAAAGACTTGGGCGCAGAGACGGCGCTGCGAGGGTTGAGAAGACCGCCGGTCCTCATCTTCCACACCGCCGTTCCCAGGCTGGGGGTCTCGGTGGAGAACTGGATCGGAGATACAAGATGGCTCCGTCAATATCAGGAGAGGGAGAACGAGATATCATTTAATACCGTACCAGTGCATGCTAGTGCCCCTTCCAAATTCTGGACCGGTGGTACAGACTAGCATACTCTGTCTCGCTGACCCACACAAAAGATGTACGGTGGACCAGGTATCCGGCATTTCCAAACGCTCGTATTTGCCAGGTGATATACATCAGCACGACTTCCAACGCTCCTCACACCCAATCAACACGCGGGAGCAGATGAGCTCGAGAGCCAGAACGTCACCCACGATGATTTGCCCTTATTTTCATTGCAAAAGATCTTCCGCCCCAACTTTGCTTGACTCTTGACCATTTGTCAGTTTTCATTTGTTTAGCATTATCTGAGATATTATTCTGATGTGCTAAGACATCACTGTCCTCCCTATTCATATCCCCATTGTTCTGAACTTCTGATCTAGGAGGTCGCCGCACCTTGCTCTCCCAAGCCCCAGCGCCGGTGGCACCTCGTTTGAGCAGCCCAGGATGGGGGCCAACGAGGATGCGGCGGCGTGGAGGCAGATGTTTTTCGGGTCAGCCTCGCAAAGGACGCCAGTCCCTCCGCCGTTAATCCACGGCCAGGACTCCGGCCCCATCCTCTTCGACAACTCCGGCGAGGACCACCAGTCTCGCCGACGGCGGGAGCAACATGAGTGCTCGGTTTTGAGCAGCGGCAGGGAGAAGCAAATCCATGCGCATCTGTGGGGGGAGGGAGTGATGGAACAGGAGCTCGGTGAACAGAGGAGTGAGCGGCGATAGCTGGAGTTCGCCGCCGCTGTTGGGAAAGGCGTGTTTCTTTGTGGGTGGGACCAGCTTGAGCCAAACCTGACCAAAGGGCTGGCACGGCCTATGGAGGCCCGTATGCCGGCATGGAGCTTCAGATAGTGGCCCATGCACGGCCCAGTTACTAAACAGGCCAGCCCGTGTACAAATTTTGGGCTCTCTTTTTTAAAAAATAGAGAAAATCAGAAAACAATAAAAAATGTCTCGTGTAGCATGTTGCAAATAGGTCAAAATCATAAATTAAGATGATTAACAGCTCTGCTCCTGCAGTCCTTCTACAAGCTACCGTGGTTGCCTCTGTGTATTGTTTGTTAGAAAATTTTATAACTGCCTTTATACTGGGTCACCTAGCTCTGAGTGACTGGTATTTGTAGAATGTACCCGCAATTAGAAATTAGAATATAATAGAAAGATGGTCCAATATCAGTAGGAGGTAGAAGCCCGAGTCTGTTGTGCCACACTTAGGATTGTGCATGATAATCAAACTGTATTCTCTTCATGGAATCACTATGTTTTCAAATAGTGCAGTAATTTATAGTATGTTTTTCGACTAGTGTAAAAATTATGTTAGGGATGCCAAAAAAAGTCCAAGCACTAGACGCACTTTATTGCACAAAATGCTACAGTAATTATTACTATGAAGGAACTTAAAAGGTAGTAGTTGGCTTCCTTGAGCTATTGTGTCACATCCATCTCCGTTCTCAGCTCAGTGCGATGGCCACTGTCCGATGATCTGATCTAATTTTCTGAATCAGGTTTGCAACTAACTTATAGCTGGTATGTATATTGAGCTATTTCGAAAAAGGATAGGTCGCTAAAATAATCTTATGATATTTCGCTTATAGGACTACCATGAACTGTGTACTGCTCCTTGCCATCATTCACGAAGAGTTTCAAATGCTAGCTCGTCAAAGTCTCCAACCAAGATGCACTTCCTTTCCGATGTCTCCTATCCCTATCGTGCGATCCGTTTGTTTATTTTATTTCTCCTATCAACTTATATATGTTTGGGTCACTGTATGAATATGTCAAAGGAAAGAGTTAGGAGGTGAGTGGCTTGGATGGCAACAATGAAGGGAGCTTGTTGTGTTAAAGGTGGATATTGGGTAGCATATGTAGGGAAGAGAACACCTACCTCAAGTGAAGTTTCTTTATGCTCCCTTGATTGTATTCCACAAAATGTGGCCAGAAGAGAAGATTAGCAGCCATAGGTTTTGGTACCCTGGTACGTAAAAAAGAAGACCTTGCATTGATTCATAAGTCATAACTCCTTGCAGCACAGGTGCCTTCCCTGCAAAGTCGAGTATGTTAGCTCTATGTTACAGGTCTAGTCCATGCTTTGGTTAGTTATGCCATGAACATTATTTTGTGTTTAGCATGGTAATTAAGTTAGCAAACTACTAATTGGTTAGCTGCACATGTAGATGGACGTGTGCATGTTGGGTCATATATAGTGATCCAGTTGAGCCACGCATGCATGTTTACCTTTCACATGTGTTTGCATGCACCCTGAGATCGTGAGATTTTTTTTTGATAATCAAGAAGATATCAATTACATTCAGTCTCTGCAACAATGCAATGTCTTAGTGGCATTATAGATGCACACAGCTAAAAAAATAGAAGAAGAATTACAGGAAATAAAAGTCCCGCTACAATGATGTATTCCTTATAACAACAGTACAAACACCACCAAGAAAGCACCAGAAGTATAACATCTCCATTAGCGACACCTCCAAGAAGGAAACAGTGCACAAGCATCATCGTCACCTGATCATAGATCATAGGTTTTTACCCTAGAGAAAGTCCTCACTCAAAAAACAATAACTTCAACAAAACCATTGTCATGCAACCAATTAAGGCCAGACCTTAGATTTTCACTCTGTAAGGTAAGACTCTGAACTTCTCATATGCTATCGCCCCCACTTGTTGATGCCACTGCTACAAGAGGCTTGTCAGAGGTCATATTAAAAGCATGATCAAGATCATCACATGAACAATGTGAGAAATATTATATGAAGGTAAAAACAAGCGTATCTCAAAGCAAAACCACATATAAATGAAGAAAATTAAATATTGGTCATGCCTATTCATGTGAGGGCGTAGACCTTTTTATATGGTCACATACATCAAATGAAGGTAGACATCTTAAATATGCTAAAAATGTGGAATCTTCTTAAATCCACGCGGCGGATATTCTGCCCTTCACCCCATCTTTCCTAGAACTTTCATGATTTGCCCTTGCTTTTGTTGCAATAGATGTTCTGCCCCAACTTTGCCTGACTCTTGAACATTTGTCAGTTTTCATTTGTTTAGCATTATCTGAGATATTTTGCTAATGTGCTAAGACTCATTTTTCCTCCCTATTCATATCCCCATTGTTCCAAACTTCTGATCAAGGAGGTCGCCGCACCTTGCTCTCCCAAGCCCCAGCGCCTGTGGTGCCTCGTCTGAGCAGCCCGGGATGGGGGCCAACGAGGACGCGGCTGCGTGGAGGCAACTGTTTTTCGGGTTATCCTCACAAAGAACTCCACTCCCTCTGCCGTTAATCCACGGGTAGGACTCCCCCATCATCTTCGACAATTCCGGCGATGACCACCAGTTCCGCCGATGGAGGGAGCAACATGAGTGCTCGGTTTTGAGTAGCGGCAGGGAGAAGCAAATCGATGAGCAAATGTGGGGTGGGGGTGGGGATGAGGGAAGAGCAGCTCGGTGCACAGAGGAGTGAGCGCCGATAGCTCGAGTTTGTCGCCGCCGTGAGGGAAGGGCATGGAAAACAGACTGTTTCTTAGGGGCTCCTATACACCGAGCCATCCGCGCGTAAAACCCCCGCCACACACCCAGGCAAGTGTATTGGGCCGGCCCATGCTGGCTTTGCTTCCTTTTTGTTCTTGTTTTCTTTCATGCTTTTTGTTTCTGTTTTTTAATCTAAACAAAATTTCAAATTTGTTCAAATTTCAAAATATGAACAAATTTTTGAGAATAAATTTCGAAATATGAAAAAGTTTAAAATTTGAACACATTTTGAAATATGAAAAAAGTTCAAAATATGAAAAAAAGTTGAAATTAAAAAAAAAACAAATTGGAACAAAATTTGAAATTTGAATAATTTTTGAAATACGAACAAAATTCAAAATTTAAACCAATTTCGAAATTTGAACGAATTTTGAAACCCAAACAAAATTTTATTTTTTGAAGTTTTTGAAAATTTAATCAAATTTGAAAATATGAATTTTTTTTAAAATTTGAACAAATATTAAAAATCTGAGCATTTTTCAAAATGCTATAAAAAACTGAGATAACAGTAATAGATCGATAGAAACCCGCAAAATTTGGGCCAACCAGGCCGGCCCACAACCGCACGGGGGTGTGCGGCACGGTGCAGCTGCTGACCTTGTTGGCATATAGGATTGGGGCCTCCTATACACCGCCTGTTGGCAGCGCGGGCAAAGGGGCCGCGTACCCCGCCTGTGGGAGTGTCTAGTTGGGCCGCGGCCCATGAGGTTTACCTTTTTCTTTTTTCTTTTTTTTTAAAATTTGAATAAAAATCGAAATATAAACAATTTTTAAGTTTGAACAAAAATTCGAAATATGAACAATTTTCAAATTAAAAACAAAATTCGAAATATGAATGATTTTCATATTTCGAAAAATGAACAATTTTCAAAGATGCACATATTTTATATATGAACATTTTTTATATATGAACAAATTCGAAATATGAACAATTTTCAAATTTGAACAAATTTCATATATGAACATTTTTTACATATAAACAAATTTCATATATCAACATTTTTCATATATGAACAAATTCGAAATATGAACAATTTGCAGGTTTGAACAAAATTCGAAATATGAACATTTTTCAAAATTTGAATAAAATTCAAAATGTGAACAATATTCAAATTTGAACAAAAATACAAATTCTGAATAAAAAAGAAAAACCGAAAAAAGAAAAACACAAAAGAAAAAATAAAATGAGAAGAAAAAGAGAAAAGAGAAGAAAGACAGAAAAAGAAAAAAAATCGCTGACCATAATGGGCCGGCCCAAGTGCACCCGGATGCGTAGGGGGTGCGCGGTGCGGGGCGAAACACGCCGCTAACGGGCGGCAAATAGGAATTCCGTATAGGATTTGCCCTGTTTCTTTTTGAGTGGGGCTAGCTTGAGCTAAACCTGGCCAACGGGCTGGCACGACCCAGTTACTAAACAGGCCGGCCCATGTGGGAATTTTGGGATCTTTTTTTTTGAAAAAATAGGGAAATTGGAAAACAATAAAAATAAATGAGTCATCCGGGCCAGTATGCCAATTCCTATATGCCGCCCGTTGTGGCGCTACGCAGTCGCGCCGTGCACCCTGTATAGGGCCTTTTGCTTTAACATTCGGACTATGGGCTAGGCCCATAGTTCGATTTTTAAAGCGAACATGCTATGTTTCTTTTTTTCTTTTCATTCGTTTTTCCTTTTTTTAAGAATCCGAACATATTTCGAAAATTTAGTAGTTTGATTGTATATTTTTTGAGATTTGAATTTTTTAGATTTCGAATTTATTCAGATCAGATTAGATTACAAAATTTAATTTTTTCAAAACTCGAATTTGTTTAAATTTGATTTTTTTGTTCAAATCAGGAATTTATTTAATTTTTTTATTTTAGCAGATTTCTTTTTTTCTTTTCAAAATTGAACAGATTACAAATTTGTTCAAAATTATAATTTATTCATATTTCTAATTTGTTCGAACGTGAATGGATTTCAAATTGTTTTAAAATTTTCAAATTTGTAAATCTAAACAGAGTATGCCAAAGGAGAAAAACAAGAAGGATCATGTAATGGGCCGGCCCATATGGGGCGCCCTGCAGGTGGCGCGAGCACGGAACGCCGCAAGGGGAGGTGGCGAGGAGCGGGAGGTCCTATACTCCGCTTTAAGCGGCGAGGTGAGGAGTCGCCGCACGCACGCGAGCGCGTCGTGGGCCGCGGCCCACCCCACTCATCTTCTTCCTCCTGAGACCCGACGCCTCCATCTCCTTTCTCTTTCTCTTCTTCTTCCTAGACGTGCCCCCGCCGCCATCGCCGGCCGACCGCCTGCCGCCGCCACCCGCGGCCGGCGGCGCGAACGCCGCCTCGCCGCCCCGCCCTCCTCTATCTCAGCCCCACCGCCGGTCAGCCGCCGCCCCCCGACCTCCCTCTATCCTCCCCACACTGCATTTCTCTCTGACGCCGGCGCCGCTCCCCGCACCCCCCACCCTCAACCCTAAGTTCTAGGGCTCGGCGGCCGCCTCGCTCCAGACTCGCCGGCTTCGTTCTCCGCCGCAGCTCCCGCCGGTCGCTGCGTCGTCGCCCTCGCCGGCTCGTTCTCTCGCCCTGTGCGGAGCCCCGGATCGGGTCCGCAGTGGGCGGAGAATAGGATTTCCCGCGAGGAGCTCCCTCCCCCAAGCGTGTCGCGGGCACGACCCCAAGCATGTTGGGCTGGGCCTGTGATGGGCTAGAGACGAATCCTAACAGGCCATTGCACCAAGCCACTGGCCCGTTGGCAACCTTTTGTTGAGCGGAAGAGAGGAAATTGCATAAATATCTATTTATTACTATAAATATAGTGGTATTAATTGGTAAAAAAGTGTAAGAAATTTACGAAAATTTCGCATAATCTCACAAAAGGTGATGAAACTTTGAAGGTGCACATGCCACTGTAGCTCGGCTCCTCCTGCAGTCCTTCTAGATTACAAGCTACCGTGGTTGTCTCTGTGTATTGTTTGCAAGAAAATTTTATAACTCGCTCTATATTAGGTTACCTAGCTCTGAGTAACTGATATTTGTAGAATAGACCCACAAATTTTTTTTTTTAAGAAACGAGGCAAAAGCTTTGCCTTTTCGATTAATTAAGAAGAAGAGAGTTGCCCAGTTAATTAACGGAAAACCGGGCTAAAACCGATACAACAGGGGCAAAGCCCACACAACACCACCCAGCCAAGACGAGACAGCCTTCTACCTAGCCGGAGAGAAACGCCGTGAATGCTATGGGAGGAGCAAACACGGGACGCTCCAACGAAGATAAAAGAAGCCAACCCTGCGCCACACTGGCGCCGACGACCAACATCGAGACAACCTCGTCGCCCACACGACACGAGGTCTCGATGCACCCAGCACTGAGACACCACCTTCCGGGACCGCCGTCCCGACGTGCCACCGCTCGAACTCGAGCCACAACGCCGCACGACCCAGTTGCCCACAGCCCAAGCTGTACAGGACAAACTGCTCGTAGACCATGGCCACCGCACCAACATCCGGAGCCGCCGCCCCGGCCTAAAAGTCAAGCTGCCTCACCCAAGACAGCGTCGACCGAGCCGACAGCCTCGCCGCACAAGCGACACAAGACAATCACCCAAGCCATGTAAGCAACTGCTCCGCCTCATGAAGCATCTGCCCACCATGAATTCCGAGGCCGCCGCCTCGACATACAACCGCCATCCGGGGCCGCTACCCCGACGTCCACTGACCCCAACGCAAGAGAAGCCACACACAACTGCCAAAGCTGCCTCTCCAAGGCGACGCCCACAAGAAGGATGCGACGTAGATGCCGTCGTCGCCCACTCCGGCTGACCAAAGCTTGAGTTTTCACCCGGAGAGACCAAGCCATCATCGGAAGAGAAAAATCCACGATGATGCCTCCAAGAAAGAAAACGACGTCCGTAGACGCCGCCATCATCGGCACCGACTCAAGGGTCGGGGCAGAGCTTTCGCCCGGAAGAACTCCCCTCCGAGAGAGGGCTCGCAAGGCTTGTGCCGCACAACTCCAATGTTGACCACCGATTACCTCTGCATCGCCAATCCTCTGCCCTGGCCTCCTCACGAGCACCCACGCTCGTTCTCCACCACAACCAAGCTGACCCAGCCTGGAGACAAGAGATGGAGCTGCCGCAACTCAGCCACCCGCTCCACGCGGAGACGACGAGCAACAACAAAACACCTCCATTGGCAGCCGTGTCCGGCCACGCCGGACCAGATCCGACAGCTCCCAAACACCAGCCGGCCACCACTGCCCATCATGAACCCTGCGCAGTCCAGCCGGACTGAGCCGGGACACAAGCCGGGGCACTGCTCCTCGCCAAGATCTGGAGCACCAAGCACCAGGGCCAGAACGCCGAGCACCACCATGGGGAAGGCCGGTGCACCACCAGGCCTGACCGCCGTGTCTCCCCCAAGACCACAGCGGCCGCCTCCACCGGGAACTCAGGGCCGCCGCCCTCGAACTGCTCGCCGGGGGAGATGTGCCGCCCATGGCAGCAGCACAACAGCCGCGCGCGAGTGAGAGGTACCGCCGCCGCCGGCCGCCACGCGGGCTTTGCCCGGCGACGTTGCGCGGCGGCGGCAATGGGAGCGCTCGAGATGGAGACTAGCTGGCGGCGGCGCTAGGGTTGCCCGAGTCACCCCCCCTGGAGAGCGACGCGGGCGTCCGGTTCTGAAAAATTAGACCTAGACCCACAATTAGAAGTTAAAACATAACGGAAAGATGGTCCAATATCAATAGGAGATAGAAGCCCGAGTCCATTGTGCCACACTTAGGATCCTGCATGATAACCAACCTGTATTCTCCTCTCGGAATCACTATGTTTTCAAATAGCGCAGTAATTTATAGCATGTTTTTTGAACTCGTGCAAAAAACTATGATAGTGATGCCAAAAAAGTCTGAGCACTAGACACAGTTTATTGCATGAATGCCACAATAGTTATTACAATGATGGAACTCAAAACAAAGTAGTTGGCTTCTATGAGAACTAATGTGTCACATGCATCTCCCTCCTCATCTCAGTGCGATGGCCACTGTCAGATGATATGATCTAGTTTCGGCTTGCAACTAACTTATAGCTGATATGTATGTTGAGCTACTACGGAAAAGGACGGGTCACTGAAATAATCTTCTGATCTTTCGCTCGTAGGGCTATGGTGAACAGTGTATAGTACCTCTCCATCTTGCACGAAGGGTTTCAAATGCTAGCTTGTGAAAGTCCCCAACAAGGATGCACTTCCTTTCCGATGTCTCATATCCCTATGTGCCCTCCGTTTGTTTAGTATTTTATTTCTCCTATCACTTATATATGTTTGCGTGATTGACAGTTATTTTACTGTATGAAAATGTCGAAGGAAAGAGTCACTGGTGGAAAAATGGCCATTAATCCCGGTCTGTAACGGCATTTAGTCCCGGTTTCCAAACCGGGACTAGCAAAGCGCGATTAAAGGCCCTCACCTTTTAGTCCCGGTTGCAAACGAACCGGGACTAAAGGCCGTCCACGTGGGCACGGCTGGGAGCGCTGTCTCGGGGACCTTTAGTCCCGGTTCGTAATGAGAACCGAGACTAAAGTGTTTTGTTTTTATTTTTATTTTTATTGCTGTTTCAGATTATAGGTTTAGGGTTTATGCTTAATTAGGGTTCATTTTAATTTCAAACGAGTTTCCGTACCTATATTCTACGACTAGTACATACACATTACACGTTGGTGCATGCATATATAATATTATACGATGTCTCGCGACTGTATATACTACAATTTCAAACAAGTGTATGTACAACTATTTTTCAAACAAGTTTCAAAACAAACTAAGTTACATGGAGATCACTAAATTACAGATAGCGTTCTTCGTCCTCCACATAGTGTTCTCCTTTCTCATCGGGGACCTCCCTCATGATGAATCCTGCCAGCTCCTCTTGAATTGCTTTTAGGCGCTGGGTTGGTACGAGCTTCTCCCGCATCACATACAACTTTAAGAAGATCGATATGGATATATATAAGTTGGATGAAACTCAACACAATTGATTATAATAAAAGAAAACTGTGAATATTATTTACGTACATCAAAGTCCGTGGTACGTGCTCTCCGCTCACTGGTGTACCACCGGATGAACTCGCAGACGTAGAATCCACAGAGATTGGTCCCCGGTGGTTGCTGCAAACCCTTTATCTTTTTAAAAGTTAGCTGTTCTTTGAATTCACCTCTTACCGACCTTCTGAAACGTGTCCAAACGCTACAGGGCAAAGAAAATGAGCAAATGAGTTATTAAATACTTGATATCAGGAAATTAATGAAAGGAGCTGATATATATAGTCGGGTAATGATTGAAATTACTTTTGCAGCATTTCTTTCATGTCGCTAAACAGGACGTCGGGCTTATCCAATGAGTCCAAGATATAAACAGTTGATGTGTCCAATTGAATCTTTAGCAGAATCCAGTGGTAACTGCAGACACGCATGCATAACTCATCAATTACACTTAACATCGAGTAAGCAAAAAAGAATGTCTAGAAGATAGAAACACTCACTTGAAGTTGTAAGGAAATAGAAGTTCTCTTTTAAGACTTTGCTTGACAAAAAATCTGAAGAGGTCCTTCTCCACGTCTCTGGGGTGATCTTTTAACATCCTTTCATTAATGATATATGGGTCAATGAACCCAACGTCCTGGATTCCCTTTTTTTTGCATTCAAACATCTTAAATCTGCATAATAGCATACAAAAATCATATAGTTAATTAAGATATATAGGCAATGAACGAGCTTAGCTAGATACTTGAATATAAATCACTTACAGACAATAGCAACTGATGGTAGACTTGTCGAGATCGCGCTGATTGAATATGTGAAACAATTCGTCCATTGGAATATGTACCATGTATCTTTTAAAGTAATGCTCCTCTCTAACGTCCAAGAGGATAAAACGTTTGAAGTCCTTTTTTTTGTATATGCACCTTGTACCAGCCGAGCAGATTTCGCATATGTGTTGATAGACCGCGTTCCTCCTCAGGCTTGATCAGAGGCCCCCCCATTACATATTGCTCTACTACCTCTCCCAGTGGCGCTTCTTCAGGGCCTAACATAACTAGAAGAGGCACATTCAAGACGTCCGCGTTCTCTTTTGCCTCCCTTACAGTTAAACCCAATAGTTGTGCAGCTGCTACTACTCTGGGGTCCAATAACAATCGGTCCTCTTCCAAATCGGCTCTGAAGGACGTATCGATATCGGGGGGGGGGGGGGCGACTATGAGCGGGGCGACCGATTGATTCTTCTGTTCTCCAAGCTGGGGAATTTGTTTCCCGCTTCTTTTTGCCTTGGTCAAGTCACTTTGCCTTTCAATTTCGCGTTTATAGTCTGATGGCAGATTCATCTTATATTGGGGCTCTGCAGTAAGCATACCATAAGCCCAGTCCTTTTGTTTCTCCGTGTATGTCGGCTTGGGCTCAGGCACTTTCGGTGCAAAAAATGCCTTCACTTCGGCGCGTACTATCGCCTCGTTTTCCTCGGGAGTCCGGTCATAAGCTCTCTTGGGAAGAGGCTTTAGCGATGGCTCTGGTATCTTCGTGGTCTTATGTACTACCTTATCAGTAGTACTAACCGTAGCGGACCTGCTCCGCTTTTTCCCCGTCTGAGTAGTATTGGGGGGCAGCTTCGCCTGACGCGCTGGAGGTGCACTGGGGGACGGCGTTGGCTGACGCGCGGGAGGTGCACTAGGGGATGGCATTGGCTGACGCGCGGGAGGTGCACTAGGGGGCGGCGTCGGCTGACGCGTCGCCCGAGGTGGACTCAGGGGTGGCGTCGGCTAACGTGGCGTTGGAGGTGGACTCGGGGGTGGCGTCGGCTGACGCGGCGCCCGAGGTGGACTCGGGGGCGGCGTAGGTGGACGACGTTCACCGGGGGAGGGTGGACTTGGATTCCTCGGAGTCGGTGGCCTTGGCGCTGAGCCTGGAAACTTGATGTATTTCTTTTGCCATAAAACGATTTGGCGCTTGACATCTCCAAGTCTCCGATCCCCTTCAGGTGTAGCAAAATCAAGCTCTAGGTCCTCGAACGAGCTGACTATGTCAAGCACCGAGACACGAGCATAGCCAGCCGGTATCGGGTTCCCATGGTGGAGTGCTTCAGGTAGACAAGGTAAAGCGTCGCCGCTCGCCACCTTGATGGTCATGTTCTTCATTGGCTGATGTAGCTCACAATTTGTCATCTCCCTAACATCATCCACGGGGTAGCGAGACCCCGGTGCTTCATGCTCATCAGCTGGGACCTCCGTGGAAGCCACGCTGCTTCTCCGCTGACTATTAAGATCCAATGCTGGATCTTCCTGCAGCCGAGATCCGCCTCCCTGGCTAAGTTGATGTATCATACTCTTCATGTCGGCTAATTCACGTTCTACCTTGCCGATCCGATCTGCTTCCCGATCCTTCTTTCTCTTACGGCTTTTGTAACCGTACGGATCTTCGTGCTGAGAAAACCCTTCCTTCCATGGAACACCGGCGCCTTTGCCTCTTGTTCGTCCGGTGTGTTCTGGATTCCCGAGGGCGTGTGTCAGCTCGTCGTTCTCTCGGTCGACACGGATCAATCCCGCTTGAGCATCCTCCATTGCCTTAACAAGTTTTACTGTGGGAGTAAAGGTCTGTTTCCGATGAACACACTCCCCTGTTGCCGGGTCTAACGATCCTCCATGTCCGTACCACCAGTGCTTGGCCCTTTCAGGCCATCCCTATGTACCTGGAGTGATTCCTTTATTCCTCAATTCATTCTCCATAGATTCCCACTTGGGCACTGCTCTCACGTAGCCGCCTGGCCCCAAAACATGGTGATGTTCCTTCTTTTCAGCATTTTTCTTATTTTTTTCCGACATTTCCTTGGCTCTCTCAGATGCCTTGAATGCCACAAATTCAGGCCACTGTTGTCTCAACTTCTCGTATGCTCCTTCGAACACTGGAGTTTTATTTTTCGCGATATACTTCGCGTATAACATTTTCTTGAAGCCCCGGAATGCTTCAGCCATCTTCTTGAGAGCGTACTGTTTAACTCTCTTTCTCCTTTCACGTCCACCCGGAATTTCATTTCCATCATCATCCTTCTTGGAGTACTCCAGAGGTAGAATGAAATTTTCCATGAGCTTCCTCCAAAGGTCTTTCTTGGATCTTTTGTTCACAAAAGTAGCTCCAAGACGTGCCTTCTTTGGCTCGTGCCATTCTTGAACCGTGATCGGGATCATGTCCCTAACAATCACTCCGCATTGATTTATAAATTTTGTTGCATGTTGTGTTGGCTCCAACGGTTTGCCATCTGGAGATACTACATCGATGGTCAGCTTCTGATTCGCACTCAACTTTTGTCTCGGACCTCGTTTAGAATACGATTTGCTCGATCCGGAGGGCTGAAAAAAGAAAAAGTCGTTAATACAAATATGCATATTCCCTTCGTATCACCAAAAGCTAAATCTATATACCTCGCCATCGGCGTTTGTTTGCAATTGCGTTCGGCATCGGTGTTTGTTTGCCCTTCGTCGTCAAACATTTCTATCTCCATTCCGTCACCGGAAGGGTTAAAAAACGATGAAACATCATCTTCAAATTCAGCTTCTCCGGCACCTTCTCGGCCGACTCCTTCTCGGCCGGCTACTCTGGGGTCTTCTCGATCGGCACCTTCTTGAGGCACATATACATTCTCACGTATCATGCCAAATAAGAATTCTTTGGGGTGGCGTGGGTCATTTTCACCGTCCATGTCTCTTCTAAAGACAGGTAAAACAAGTTAGTGACACATATTTGAGCAATAACCAAAAAAAAGGGGGCGTTGGACGAGCGCCGACGCGGTGGGGGGAAGACCCCCTCACCGCGTCGGCGCCCGGCCAACGCCCCCTTTTAGTACACATATTTGATCAATAACCAAAAAAAAGGGGGCGTTGGCCGAGCGCCGACGCGGTGGGGGGAAGACCCCCTCACCGCGTCGGCGCCCGGCCAACGCCCCCTTTTAGTACACATATTTGATCAATAACCAAAAAAAAGGGGGCGTTGGCCGAGCGCCGACGCGGTGGGGGGAAGACCCCCTCACCGCGTCGGCGCCCGGCCAACGCCCCCTTTTAGTACACATATTTGATCAATAACCAAAAAAAAGGGGCGTTGGCCGAGCACCGACGCGGTGGGGGGAAGACCCCCTCACCGCGTCGGCGCCCGGCCAACGCCCCCTTTTAGTACACATAAATCTAACATTTCAAATATTCTAACATTACTAACATTTCAAATATTCTAACATTTCTATTTTTTACTAACATTTCAAATATTGTAACATTTCTAACATTTCAAATATTCTAAAATTTCTAACAATTCTAACCTAAAATACTAAATAACAATTCTAACAATTCTAACCTAAAATTCTATCTAAATTCTAACCTAAAATGCTAACCTAATATTCTAACTAAAATGCTAACCTAAAATTCTAACTAAATTCTAACAAAAAATACAAAGGGGCGGCGGCGGCGGCCGGTTCTTGTCACCTTACCGAGGGGCTCGGGGACGGCGTTGCGGCTCGGCCGGGGACGGCGGCGCGGCTCGGGGACGGCGGTGCGGCCTAGGAGGCGTCGGGGACGGCGGCCGGCGCGGCGGAAGGCGTCGGGGACGGCGGCCGGCGCGGCGGGAGACGTCGGGGACGGCGGCGCGGCTCGGGGAGGCCACGGGGACGGAGCTACGGCCTAGGAGGCGTCGGGGATGGCGCGCGGCGTGGCGGGAGGCGTACGTCGGGGACGTGCTCTGGAAGGCGTCGGGGTCGACGGCGGCGCGGCTCGGGGAGGCCACGGGGACGGCGACGCGGCTCGGGGAGGCCACGGGGACGGCGGCGCGGCTCGGGGAGGCGTCAGCGCGCGGCGCGGCTGGAGGCCTCGGGGACGGCGGTGACGGCGAGTTTTTGGCCAACCGCAACAATCGGCGGTGTGTTTTGCGTCGGGGGCCTTCGTCTCGATCGAAAATTCGCTAAGTGTGAGTGGGGAAGAAGGAGAGGGGCGGCGCGGGCTTTTATACCCCCAGCCTTTAGTCCTGGTTGGTAGCTCCAACCGGGACTAAAGGGGGGTCTTTAGTCCCGGTTGAAACCACCAACCGGGACTAAAGGGTCTTTAATCCCGGTTGGTTGATTCAACCGGGACTAAAGACTTTTCGGCGGTTCGCGCCCGATTCCCAGACCTTTAGTCCCGGTTGGTGGAACCAACCGGGACTAAAGGTATAATAAATGCGCGCCAAGGCCTTATATTTTTTTCAGATTTCATTTGAATATGAAATTTGAATTTCAATTTGAATAACTTCTATATATTTTAGAATCTGACAAAACTTTGAATATGAAAAGTGTTTGAAATTTAATAAATAATTCAAAACTATTTTGTATTTTCAAAATCAATTAATCTAACTATTTAAACAATTAACTATTTTGCCATTTTCAATTAAAACTATATTGATTAATATTCTTTTTGAATATTTTAGAATCTGAAAAAACTTTGAATATGAAAAGTGTTTGAAATTGAATAACTAATTCAAAACTATTTTCTATTTTCAAAATCAATTAATCTAACTATTTAAACAATTAACTATTTTGCCATTTTCAATTAAAACTATATTGATTAATATTCTTTTTGAATATTTTAGAATCTGACAAAACTTTGAATATGAAAAGTGTTTGAAATTGAATAACTAATTCAAAACTATTTTCTATTTTCAAAATCAATTATTCTAACTATTCAAACAATTAACTATTTTGCCATTTTCAATTAAAACACAACCGAGGCGGAGCTTCCGAAGATGGAGTCTTTCACGGGCTTGCAGGGAAATTTTTCCGAGGCGGAGCTTCCGAAGATGCCATAGGGCGTGAGCACCCACGACATCTTCAAGAAACTCCGCCACGGGAGATTTTCCAACCCTTTCCTCCATAACTGTTAGAGGAGATGGAGTCTTTCACGGGCTTGCAGGGAAATTTTTCTGAGGCGGAGCTTCCGAAGATGCCGTAGGGCGTGAGCACCAACGACATCTTCGAGAAACTCTGCCACGGGAGATTTCCCAACCCTTTCCTCCATAACTATTAGAGGAGATGGAGTCTTTCACGGGCTTGCAGGGAAATTTTTCCGAGGCGGAGCTTCCGAAGATGCCGTTGGGCGTGAGCACCAAGGACACCTTCGAGAAACTCCGCCACGGGAGATTTCCCAACCCTTTCCTCCATAACTATTAGAGGAGATGGAGTCTTTCACGGGCTTGCAGGTAAATTTTTCCGAGGCGGAGCTTCCGAAGATGCCGTAGGGCGTGAGCACCAACGACATCTTCGAGAAACTCCGCCACGGGAGATTTCCCAACCCTTTCCTCCATCCATGGGGATGAAACTCTCTCTGCCTTCGAGTTGTGCTTGCCATGGCGTATCGATGCTCCTTTTATAGGCACGACGCCGCTTTTACTTTTGTCTTGTTCCTCCGACAGGGGCGTCGTGCGCTACATGCTTTATCTCATCGAGCAGTGCATCCACCCACGCATCCTTATCCTGCCAACAGCTTTAGTCTCGGTTGCACCCACCAGCCGGGACTAAAGGTTACCCACACGTCCTTATCCCACCGACAGTTTTAGTCTCGGTTGCACCCACCAGCCGGGACTAAAGGTTACCCACACGTCCTTATCCCACCGACAGTTTTAGTCTCGGTTGCACCCACCAGCCGGGACTAAAGGTTTCCCGCGCCACTGCGTTCCCGCCTATTTTCTTCCCGCGCTTTCCACCGCTTCCCGCCTCCGTCTTCCCGCCATTTTTCACTATATATATGTAGGCTTGGCCTCCATTTACATATCATATCTAGACTCATATCTGCAAACCTCATAACTCTCTTCCATGGCTTCCATCGAATCTCTAACCCCCCAGGAGGCAGAGGCGCTTTGCGCCTCAAACTACCCCTGCCCGCCGGGCTACCGCGTCCCTACCGGCTGGATGCTGAGCGTCGGAGGCGTACCGGTCCCTCCTGTCCCTCTAGGTGTGGCGCGCCAGATGGCCATCACGAACCACTACTACTTCGAGCTCACACCAGAGCAGCGGAGGAATCCCCAGTGGCATCCCGACTACAGCCCGACTTGGGACGCCTTCTTCATCAATCGGCGTGAGAGTGCGCTTGCCAGGCATGAGGAGGACGGCCCGCCTCGTTCGAACTTCAATGAGGCCGGCCGTCGGCTGTGGTGGCGCGGCCGGACTCTCCAGAGCGTCATGGCCTACCGTGGCCCCCGCCTGCGCTACCCTCAGTCTCAGCCCACACGTGCTCACCAGCCGAGGTTCGACTACCGCGACCCCGATGCCAGCGACGACGACGTCGGCGACTACGACGACTACAGTGGCGACGTTTATAGGGCTAGGCACGACTATGACTGAATCACTCCAACATTCGAAAACAAGTTCGGTCGATTGTGACTTAATCTGACCATGTACTTTAATTCCAGTTCAATCGTTTCCCCGCCTCTCGTGAGTGTTATTGTGATACATGATTAGAACAATACATTACATAAAATGTTTAATACATGATTAGAACAATACATGATTAGAACAATACATGATTAGAACAATACATGATTATACATGATTACACATCATTTCTTCGCTAGTGTCCCTTGCTTACGATTGTGGCGTAACCATGGAGAATCTTCATTATTTAACTTGAGGCTTGTGTCAGTGTTCACTCTGAAGGGCGGAATTTCACCAAACTGATTATAATCTTGTGACATGTCTGTCTTGTCCTCCACTCCCACGATGGTTCTTTTCCCTGAAAGAACTATGTGGCGCTTTGGTTCATCACATGATGTATTCGCTTTGGTTCTTTTTCTTGGTTTGCTACTCATGTCCTTCACATAGAAAACCTGAGCCACATCTTTGGCTAGGACGAATGGTTCATCAAGGTACCCTAGATTGTTGAGATCCACCGTTGTCATTCCGTACTGCTCGTCCAACTTTACCCCGCCTCCTGTCATCTTCACCCATTTGCACCGAAACAAAGGAACCTTAAAGTTAGGTCCATAATCAAGCTCCCATATCTCTTCTATGTAACCATAATATGTGTCCGTTCGCCCTTTTCCAGTTACTGCATCAAAGCGGACACCACTGTTTTGGTTGGTGCTTTTTTTATCTTGGGCGACCGTGTAAAATGTATTCGCATTTATCTCGTACCCTTGGAAAGTCAATATAGTCGAAGATGGTAATTTGGCCAGCAAGTACAACTGCTCTTCAACAACAGTGTCATTCATGAGACGTCTTTGCAACCAAACGCCGAAAGTCGCCATGTGGAGCTGTAAAACAAAGGACTCAGGCTCCCCTGGGTTTGCTTGGCGTACAATATTCTTGTATTCCTCACTGTACGGAGCCACCAAGAGGGAATTTTTGTAGAACTGTGTAGTGTGCTTGAGTCAATGAATGACCATCCCTACATATCATTGGTTTCTTTCCGATCGTGCCTTTTCCACTAAGTCTCCCCTCATGACGCGATTGAGGAAGACCAATCGGCTTAAGGTCGGGAACAAAGTCAGCACAAAACTCAATGACCTCCTTGATACGTCTCAAACGTATCTATAATTTTTGATGCTCCATGCTTGTTTTTACACCATTTGCCTATTGTTTCGTTACACTTCGTGGCATTTTTATGCATTTTCCGGAACTAACCTATTAACGAAGTGCCACAGTGCCAGTTCCCTGTTTTCTGCTGTTTTTGTGTTTCAGAGTGATACACAGGAAATATTCTCGGAATTGGACGAAACAAGTTCCTGAAGTCTTGTTTTACCCGGAAGCTTCCAGAGATCCGAAGAGAAGTAGGAGGGGGGCCACCAGGGCCCCACACACAGGGGCGGCGCGGCCAGGCCCTGGCCCGCGCCACCCCCGTGTGAGGGCGCCTGGCCCCTCCTCTGACAACGTCCCTTCGCCTATAAAGACCCCCTGACGAGAAAAACCTAAGTACCCGATCAGTTTTCCAGAACACATCGCGATCCGCCGCCACCGTCGACCCGAAGATTGGGAGGGTCCACAAGCTCTTCCCGGCACCCTGCCGGAGAGGGGAATCGCCACCGGAGGTCTTCTTCATCACCATGCTTGCCTCCGGAGCGATGAGTGAGTAGTCTACCTTGGACTATGGGTCCATAGCAGTAGCTAGATGGTTGTCTTCTCCACCATGTGCTTCATGTTTAGATCTCATGAGCTGCCATACATGATTGAGATCACCGTTATGTAATTCTACATGTTTGGTTTGTTGGGATCCGATGAATATTGGTGTTTATGATTAAGTTGCTGTACTGAATTATATCTTTTGTTATCTCTATGTTGTTTATGATCTTGCATGCTCTCCGTTGTTAGTAGCTATCTTGGCCGAGTAGTTGCTAGTGACTCCAAGAGGGGGTATTTATGCTCGATAGTGGGTTCATGCCTCTATTTCACCTGGGGGAGTGACAGAAACCTCTAAGGTGGTAGATGTGCTGTTGCTACTAGGGAGAAAACAACATTCATATGCTCAAGGGCATATGCTTTGTTTACATTACACACTTTGCTTAATGCAATTATCTGTTGTTCGCAACTTAATACTTCTAGGGTATTCGGATTGATATCCCCGGGGGTGGATTATTAGTCATAGATGCAGTTGGATGGCGGTCTATGTATTTTGTTGTAATGCCCAGAGTAAATCTCATAGTGATCTTCTTGACATATCACGTTATCTTTATTCTATCAATTGCCCAACTGTAATTTGTTTACCCAGCATGTGTTATTTTATCTATGGAGAGACACCACTAGTGAACTATGGACCCCGGTCCTATTTCCATCATATTGCTATCACCTGTTTACTTTACTCGTACTGTTTACTGTACTCGCATACTATATTATTTTCCACTCGATACACTCATAACCTTTGTTTCAAGCAAACCGGTGAGATTGACAATCTCATCGCAAGTTGGGAACAAAGTATTTGTTTGTGTGTGTGCAGGTTCTGTGACACCTTCAGTCGTCATTGTCTCTCTTCTCCTGTTCGATAAACCTTGGTTTCTTAAACTGAGGGAAAGCTTGCTGCTACACTCATCATACCTTCCTCTTGGGGTTCCCAACGGGCTGGTTATTCACCACGCACAAGGACAGTCTGCTCCCACGTCAACTATACACCACCACACGTAGCAGCCACTTTTCTGGCGCCGTTGCCGGGGAAGAGAGAAGACTTCTGCGAGGGGAGTTCTTCGCACACACATTCTTTACTTTGTTATTATTTTGCTTTACTTTATTTATTTTACCTGCATTGTTTTTTATCAAAAACCCAAAAAAATTAGAATCCTTGGTAGTTGTTATTTCTTTGCTTTTAGTTTATTATGTCTAGTTCAGTTGCTATTACTATGTCCCCCGAGGACATGATCTTTACTTTTAAGCAGAAAGATGAGGAAAGCTTTAAAGAAGCTTGGTCTAGAATTTATGATTGGCATGGAAAAACTGAACCTAAAATGACTTTGAGTTTGCTTCTTAGTAGCTTTTACTTTGGACTTTCTCTTCGTTATAGATATGCTTTGGATGCTACTGCAGAAGGAGATTTCCTTCATTGTGATGGAGATCAAGCCTTCAATATTATAAAAAAGTTGATTACAATTTATAGCATGCCAACCTATTTTGATTCCTCTCTTGTGTGCATTTTTAATAGACTCAATACTCTTGAGACTCAGACTGCTAGTTTGAATTCTTGCTACAATACTTTGCGCCAGCATTTTGATTATGTGCCAACAAATACTGAACCTTCGAGTTGGTATCCTACAATAAAAATCACCATTAGTGGTGAAATTTTTCATGCTCGTTGTGATATTATGTCTGAATTTTGTCTCATGCCAAAGGATGTTTATGAATCTTTGAGCCTTTGGAAGCTTTCTGAGGGAGGAGAAGAAATTTCTCTTACTAACAATGCCACCATATTTCCCCTTGGAATAGCTGAAGGAGTCTTTACAAAAATCCTAGGAAGAATGATATCTACTGATTATCTTGTTATTGAATGTGTAGGAAAAGGACAAATCACACTTGGAAGATCCATTCTGAAGCTCCTGGGCGCCGTTATCGATGTGGGAAAAGGCAATATAACATTTACCTCTCCACCTTGCAATAACCATGTCTTTCCTAGAGTCAAGAGCAAAGGTAAGAAAGGGAGACGTAAGGCACGTGCTGATCCTAGCACTTCATCTCTTGATATTACTTGATTCGCAATTTTCTGCGCCTAGCTCAAATGCGTTAAAGAAAAGCTCTCTTGGGAGATAACCCAATGTTTTCTTTTCAGTACTTTTTCTTTTATTTGAGTCTTGGAAGTCATTACTACTGTAATGACCGCTCCTTATCTTGTTTATTTCGTTTTTGTGCCAAGAGAAGCCTCTAATTTGAGTGAGGTAAAGATTTGGGGATGTTGCTGTCCTGAAACTGTTTTCGGTGCTGCACCGTAAAAATTCGTGAAAATTCTCTGTTTATCTTTTGAACCTGCGATTTCTTGTGCATATGCCCCAGGTTATATCCAAACTTTTCTTAGTTGAACACTTTTTGATTTGAGCAACAGAAAATCCCTAAAAAATTCGACCTTTGTCAGCTGTTCAGTTTTGACAGATTTCTGCCAATATTTGTGTTTGCCACTTTATCGCTTTCTTTTGAGTTCTTTTGATCACGGAACTTTTGGGGAGGTTGCTACAGTAGTATCTGCTATATATGTGGTGGTTTTGAGTTGAAACCTGAAGCAAATAGAGGATTGATTATATATTATGCTTGCACTAATGTTGCTAATAGAATTGTGTTTAGTTTTGTATGAAGGAAGTTTTCAAGTGTAGGGATTGGAGAATGATGAGATGAGTTGAAGAATGGACAAAAGCTCAAGCTTGGGGATGCCCATGCATCACCCCAAAAATATCCAAGAAGTACACGTGTCAAAGCTTGGGGATGCCCCCGAGGCACCCCTTCTTCATCGGCAAAAATCAGGTCACCTTTCAAAACACTATATTTTTATTGCTTCATGCACTATGCGTTTTTCTTGGAGCGTCAGTTTTTTTAGTTTTCTTAGTTTGTTTAGTTTGTTTGTTTGCTGCAATAAATGGTTGGACCCCAACAAATTTTCTTTGGAGAAGTTGATTGTTTTCATTTGCCAAGAACACTCAGTTTTTCACTCTTATCGTTTATCGAGTGTTCTCCTTTTTCTGCTACTGCTTTTGGTTTTCCTTTTCGCCTTGGTTTGCGTTCAGACCTTGTCATATCTTTTCATCGAGGTGTATTTTTGCCTCTGATCTTCATTGGTTTTCATCAAAAGAGGTGTCTTTAAAAATTTCAAATGGTGTTGGAAAAGAGAAAAAGCTTTGTGCAAAATAGTGGTACAAGAAGGAGCTTGTGTAGACTGCGGCTTAGGCTTTTTCATGTCATGCTTGATGTCTTTTTGATAGTATGCTTAGTAGTTTTGCTGTAGCATGACTTGTCTCAAATAACTGAGATTGCTTAATGAGCCTTTGAAAAAATCATGCGTTGTTTTTATTGTATGGAAGCATTATTTTGGTTTTCTCCTTGATGCTTTATTTGGGTTGACTTGGCGCATGCTCACACATGTTAGACTCTTACTGACGAGGGTTAACTCGACAAATGTCCTAGATGAAGGACTTAGGATCGGGAAGATAGGGCTTTGGATGAACTCGAAGGTAAAGTTAGTCGAAATAGGTGTATATCGAAAGTAAACTTGGGTGTTCAACCTAGCTTGCTTTCAATCTGCCCTCCACCGTCCTCTCCTGGCCCCTATATATAGGTGGCTAGGTCTCGAGGATCGGGTCGGGTTCGATACAGATTACAAATATCGACATACGGTAATAACTCGTATTCGACTATCATTACAGTTGGGCCTAGCTTAACGGGCCTCAGGGGTACTCAACTAACGGGCTCTAGTAATTATACCCTTGTCAGTAGCCCCTGAGATTCTACCAGAATTGCAGATTCAGGTTGAATCTCTAATCTTCAAATCTTCGACTTGGATAATTCTTCATCTTCTTCAAATCTTCGACTTGGTCTTTCGACTTATGATAATGATAATTCGCTCGCAAGGGGTCTCGATGAACAAGCCTGACAACTCTGACGGATCAAGAGGTCAGTTAACTGCCGGAACAGATACTTGTCACCTACTTCAAATTCAATCCCCTTGGACTTGAATTCGGGATACCGGTCAAACTCACTCTTTTGCCTCATTTAGGGCTTACAAAAAATGAGTCCCAGTGGTTCTCAGGGTACCCAGTGCGTCCACCAGGATTTTCTTCGCGTCGTAGACACGGATACATACCAGCAGAGCGCATCCATGTGCGTATACTAGGCCACACAGGACGGATCCCGGGGTCTTACCTTCGTGATAAATCACGGCATTCGAGTTTCGTTGTGATAACGCAACTCGAGAATCTTATGTCGCAGTCAAAGTTTGACTAAAAATATTCGGGTTTCTACAACCATAAAACTCGCTCCCGATGGGAGTAATTTCTCTTCAATTTGTCGACTACGTAGTCGAAGTTTTGTATGCTTATCCTTCTGCAATTTCAATATTAACTATTTCATCTCTATTGGGTGCGCGCTCAGCGCTCCCGATGGGAGTAGCCCCCGAGGCTATGTTTGGCAACTTGTAGTCAAGCATAGGCTCAAAGTTCAGCTCTTCTGTCTCCTGTCGACCTTTTACTATTTGACGAGCCCCCGAGTCCAAGTCGAGGTTTCCATACCGCGCGATCATAGTCTCCTGTCTTGTTTTTCTTTATTGGTATTATCGTCTGCTGTACGCAGAATTTAACTTCTACTTAAAATTTGTTTGTGGGCTGCGCTGTAGCACGGGGGCCCAATAATACGCGCTTATAAATAAAGCACCATCTGGTAAAGATAAAAACCCTAATCAGATTCTTTCCTCCGCCGCATCATCTTCTCTCCTGCATCTAGGGTTTTTTCTGAGGTTTCTCTCTCGCACTCATGGCAGATGCCGCAGGCTCCCGTCTGAACCTTGGTTCCCCGGTGGCACCACGAGGTCGGGGTCGCCCTCGCGGCAGCAAGAACAAGAACACCGCGCCGGCCGCCGCAGGAACTTCGTCAGATGCTCCGGCTAAGCGCCGTCCCGGCCGCCCACCTGGTAGCAAGAACAAAACCAAAGTGACTAACGTCATTCCAGGTCCAATCACTCCTCCATCTGCTGCTCCAGCTGCTCCTGCTGCACCTCCCCGTATCTTTTCTTTCCTTTGTATTGCCATGGCGCAGTGCCGTGAGATTCAGCGCTTGCCGCTAGATTTCACGAAGTTTATGGATGGTCACGAACTGCGAGAGGCGGTTCTTCGTGAACAGTCTGGCAGTGGCATCCCCTATGAGGTGGAGGTGTGGTATGATGGCGACGGCGAGCAGTACTTCAGAGGTGGCTGGTCACAATTTGCTGAGGACCACGACATCCATCAAGGCTTCATCATGGCCTTCGACTTCCACGTCGGTACGTCGAAGTTTGACGTGAAGATCTATAATGGCACTCTTTGCCAGAAGAAGTATGAAGCTTGAAGCCCTCTTTTATTAGGATTTGTTATCCATGTAATCTCGTTTGACAATGTCTTTCCTGCAATGATATTTGCAATAAATAATGATATTTTGTGTCGATATCGTTTACTAGTACCATGAGAACAAGTCATGTTCTGAGATATGCTTTCCATATGTCGGGTTCTTTGCGAACCAATAAATGTAAGGATGATATTGGGTTCTTTTTATGAACCAAGTTCTTTCTGTATTTATCGGGTTGTGTAAACAACCTTATAGTGAAGAAAAAACCCCTCCATCTTGTCATAACGATTTTTTCGTACGACCCAGGGGTTGAAGCCCCCGAGCGGAGAAGTAACACGAGAATCGTACAATTTAGTCGAGTTCAACCCAAAGAACCCGACCTGTGGCCTCATGTTCTGGGTCCGGAAGGTTAACTCGAATATATTGATATCTCTATACTTAGTCTACGCGTAAAAACGTCGTAGCTGTTCTGCATTCCACGGGTTGCTTTCGTCCTTCCCAGTCTTCTTGTCTTGTAGTCGATATGCTCCTCCTGGTATTACTTCCGTGACGATGTAAGGTCCCACCCACGGGGACTCCAATTTCCCATGGCTATCTTGCCTGAGTCGCAAAACGAGGTCTCCTACCACAAAGGATCGTGGACGAACTCGACTACTATGGTAGTTTCGTAAGCTTTGCTGATATTGCGTAGCCCTTTCTAATGCTTTGTCTCTTGCTTCATCTAGCGCATCGACGTCGTCTTGCAATGCTTCTGTTGATGTCGCCTCGTCATATGCCGTCACTCTTGGAGCCTCGTGTGTAACCTCGACTGGAAGCACGGCTTCTGCGCCATGGACCAGGAAGAAAGGAGTTTCTTGAGTTGCTGCATTAGGCGTAGTTCTTAGACTCCAAAGAACGGAGGGCAATTCTTCTACCCAAGCGCTCTTGGCTTTCTCGAGAGGTGCTAAAAGCCTCTTTTTTATTCCACTACTTATCAGGCCATTGGCTTTTTCGACTTGCCCGTTTGTCTTCGGGTGCGCCACAGATGCAAATTTAAGCTTGATCCCCAATCCTTCGCAGTAACTTTTGAATTCTTTTGAGGTAAAATTTGTCCCGTTGTCTGTGATGATCTGTGTGGTACACCAAAACGAAAAACTATCGACTTGATGAAGCTGATTGCTGCTGTAGAATCTTGAGTTGTTACTGGAGCTGCTTCCACCCATTTGGTGAATTTATCGACTGCTACTAGCATGTAGACATGCCCTCCTGGCCAAGATTTGTGCAGCTTTCCCACCATGTCAAGACCCCATTGTACGAAGGGCCAGGATAATGGTATTGTTTGTAGCTCCGCTGCTGGTGCGTGCGGTCTGGATGCAAACCTTTGACATGCTTCACACTTTCGAACTATATCTTTTGCGTCCTCGATGGCTGTTAGCCAATAGAATCCCGCTCGAAAAGCTTTTGCCGCTATTGCTCTGCTGCTGGCGTGATGGCCACATACTCCGCCGTGTATGTCTTTCAATATTGTTTGCCCTTCCTGGGGTGTGACACAGCGTTGCAAAACGCCTGTAATACTTCTCTTGTATAGTTTTCCTTCAATCACGACAAACGCTTTCGCTCTTCGAGTTATCCTCTTAGCCTCCACTGCATCTTCTGGTAGTTTTTTATTTATCATGTACGCAAGATATGGCTACATCCATGTTTCTTCTATCATCATGACCTCCTCTGGCTCTATCACAGCCCCCGAGCCTGCCGTGGTAGTCGAACTTTTAGCACTTTTTATTGACCTTTCCGCTATTTCTTCCCAAAATACTCCAGATGGTACAGGTAAGCATTGTGATCCAATATTTGCTAAAGTGTCGGCTTCCTCATTGCTGTTCCTGCTGACGTGAGAGACTTCGCATCCATCGAACGTTCCTTCTAGATAATGGTACAAATTCTTGTAGGCCATCATGTTGTCATTGATTGTGTCACACCTGTTCATAACTTGCTGGACAACAAGGTTAGAGTCTCCAAATATCTTTAGGCGAGTTGCTCCACAAGCTTTAGCCATCTTCATTCCGTGCAACAAAGCCTCGTACTCCGCTTCATTGTTAGAAGCCTGCGGGAAGCTCATCCCTAAGACATACTTTAATTTGTCGCCATGAGGCGATATTAATACTACTCCTGCGCCTGCTCCTTGGACTCGCTTTGAACCATCGAAGTACATTGTCCAAGTACTCGATAAATCTGGTGGTCCCGTGCTTTGCAGCTCGAGCCACTCTGCTGTAAAATCTGGCAAAATTTGTGACTTGATCGCCTTCCTTTTTTCGTACGTGATGTCCATGGGAGATAACTCGATTCCCCACAAAGAGACACGGCCTGTTGCTAAAGGGTTGTTCAATATGTTCGATAGTGGTGCTTCATTGACCACTATAATTGGGTGCACAGTAAAATACTGTCGTAATTTTCGTGCAGTAGTGAAGACACTGTATGCCAGCTTCTGATAATGCGGGTACCTCTGTTTGGTTGGAGATAGCACTTCGCTGATGAAATACACCGGTCTCTGGACGCCATGAGCTTTGCCTTCTTCACTTCTTTCGACTACTAGAACTGTACTTACCACCTGATGGGTTGCGGCGATGTACAGTAGTAGTGGCTCTTTTTCTTTAGGTGCGACCAGCACTGGCGGCGTGGAAAGCACTTTTTTCAATTGCGCAAACGCTGCGTCTGCTTCTTCTGTCCACCCAAATTTGTCGTCTGACTTCTTCATAAGTGCATAAAAAGGAAGCGCCTTCTCCCCTAGTCGAGCAACGAAACGACTTAATGCCGCGACTCGTCCTGCTAATTTCTGTACGTCGTGGAGTTTCGTGGGTTTCCCCATTGTTAGAATTGCTTGAATTTTCTCTGGATTTGCCTCTATTCCTCGTGCTGATACCAAGAAACCCAAAAGTTGCCCTGCTGAAACTCCGAAGGAACACTTTGTCGGGTTCAACTTAAGCTTGAACTTGTTCAGGTTGTCGAAGGTTTCTGCCAAGTCGCTGATTAAAGATTTCTCCTCTCTTGTGGTGATGACTACGTCATCAATGTAGACTTGTATGTTGCGCCCTATTTGGCTCCCAAGGCAACTTTGCATCATCCTTTGATAAGTTGCCCCTGCATTTTTTAGGCCGAATGGCATCACTTGGTAGCAAAACACCCCATACGGTGTGATGAAAGCCGTTTTTTCCTCGTCCTCTTTCTTCAGCTTGATCTGGTTGTAGCCAGAATATGCATCCAAAAAGGAAAGCCTTGCACAGCCCGCTGTTGAATCGATTATTTGATCGATGCGGGGTAAAGGGAAAGGATCCTTTGGACAATGCTTATTGAGAGATGTGTAGTCGACACATACTCTTTGTACGTCTGTGTTCTTCTTGGGTACTATTACTGGGTTCGACACCCAACTCGAAGTTTTGATTTCTCTGATAAATCCAGCATTTTCTAATCTGTGCAATTCTGACGCTATTGCCTTCCTCTTGGGTTCATCGAATCGTCGCAATGGTTGCTTGACTGGTTTCGCCTTGGGATCGACATTTAGTGCGTGCTCGACGAGTTCCCTGGGAACCCCTGGCATGTCCGATGGACACCAGGCGAAGATTTCCCAGCGCTCACAGAGGAACTCGATGAGCGCGCCTTCCTATGCGGGATCCAAATTTACCGCAATGGATGTCGTCTTGTTTGGATCCGTAGGGTGGACCTGAATTTTCTTTGAATCTTGCGTTGTGTCGAAAGCCTTATCTGGCAGGGATCGCCCAACGTCGGGTAGCACATTATGATCTGTTTCTCCTTTGAGCCTCTCGTATTCCGCTGTCATGCCAAAGGTTTGCGCCATCTTGTTGAATTCTCTGTCGCATGTGTTGGCTACTTCAAAGCTCCCTTGTACTGTTATTGTTCCTTTGGGCCCTGGAATTTTTAACATGAGATACGCGTAGTGCGGTACTGCCATGAATTTTGCAAATGCTAGGCACCCCAGGATTGCATGATATTGTGACGGCCAGTCCATAACTTCAAACTCCAGTTTCTCTCTTCTATAATTTTCGCTGCTACCAAAGCAGACATCGAGTTCTATTCTTCCCAAAGGGTAGTTCGCTGCTCCTGGTACTATCCCGTGAAAAGAGCAATCTGTTGGCTTCAGACTCGCCGGTGAGATGCACATAGCCTTCAGTGTTCTAGCATATATTAAGTTTATGCCGCTCCCTGCATCCATGAACACTCTTCCGATGTCGTACCCTCCTATTTGTGCTTTTAGAACCATAGGCGAGTGGCCCGGCCTAGGAACTTTCCGTGGGTGGTCTGCTCTGCTGAACTTGACTGGTTGCTCTGACCACCGTAGGTACTCTGTGGTAGCTGGTGGTGATGATATTGCTAGGTTCACTTGCCTGGATATGCTCTTTCGCTCTTTTTTCGACTTGGGCACGGGTTGAATCATGGCTGATATGTATACTTGCGACTCTAGGTGCTTTGATAATCTTTGAGTTTGATATCCTTGACTTCTACATTTTTCTCCTTGCCTTCCTTCTTGGCTCGAGCCCATGGCACCTTGCAACCTTAGGAATGTTCTACAATCCTTCATCTGGTGATTCGAGACCCTTTTCCCGTCGAGGTACGCGTAGTGGATTCGACAAGGTCCGTATAGCATATCCTTAGCCGAAGGACCAGAGTATCTTGATTTTTCTGTCCCTTTTGCCTGAAACCTCCTACTTTTGTACCCTTCCTCTTCTTCTAGTACATAACCTGCGGCTACCTGATTTCGCCTTCCTTGGTTACCCCCACTGCGGTATCGTCTCCTCTATCGACTTATTCTGTCGACTTCTGGCGAACGTCCTCTTTTATTGTTATACGCGTCCTCTCCATCAGCGAATTTGTTGGCTTGTTCCATTAGCTCAGCTACTGTCGTAGGTCTTGTTCTTCCTATTTCTTCCACAAGATCTGAGCGACGAAGTCCTTCCGAAAAAGCGTCTATTGCTCGTTCGTCGGAGACGTCCTCTGCTGAATTTTTAATTATACTCCAGCGTTGTATATAAGAACGTAGCATTTCGCCTTTCCTTTGCACACACGCTTTAACTTCTTCCAGTGATGCTGGGCGTTTGTAGGTGGAACAAAAATTTCTTGTGAATCGACTTTCGAGTTCCCCCCAGCTTCCAATAGATTCGTCGGGTAGCGTGTTCAACCAAGACCGGGCGGCGCCGGTGAGGTGCAGCTGCAAACTTTGCATTGCAGTCGCCTTTGTTCCCCCTAATATCTGCACTGCTTGTAGATAATCTGATAGCCATAAGGTGGGTTCCTACGACCCGTCGTACTTATTCTGGTCGTGTGGTAGTTTGAATCCTTTAGGTACCCGCGTTTTGCGAACTCTACGAGTAAAGCATAACGCACCCATATCTTTATCGTCGTCTTCGTAATTCTCTTCCCTTCAAGCATGTCGCGATTTATTTACTCAAGCTTGTGCTATTATACTTCTTGCATCCTCCTTCTTTTTCTGCTGCTTTTTCTCTTCTAATGACTCGCTGTAGTCGCTGTCTGTGCGGTTGTATCTGAACTTCTCTTTGTGACTTGTCGACTTTATCTCTAGGCCTTGCTCCCTGATCTTTCCTTCTACTATTCCGAGGCTTCGTATCGCGGCTCGGTGCATATCTTCTCGCGGGTCCCCATTCTCTGGCCTTGTGGCTAGTAAATACGCTTGTGCTGCTGCTAATGCCGCCTCTGGCGTTTTTTGTATCAGGTCATCTTCCTCCTCTTCTAACTGTGGGGTGGGGCTCCTCGAGTACCCCTCTTCTCTGTCGCGTGCTGTTGCCCCCCTTCTGTGTTTTGGATCTCCACGCCTCTCTCTGCTATACTCTGAGTCTTCACTATAGTCTTCCCTTGATATGCTATTGTTGTCTTGAAACATCATGTCTCTTTCCTCCCTTAGTTTCTTCTTGTGTTGGTATAGTGCATACTGATATCCCATTAGAACTTCTCTTCGCGATCCCTCGGGTACTTCTGTACCATGATTAATGGCTGATGTAATCATCCTCCATTCACCAGCCGAGACATGGACTTTCTCTTTTTCCTTTTTGTTGTGACTTTTCACTTTGTCGACTTGCCTGTCGACCCTTTTACTCTCTTTGCTGTTGTTTCCTTCCTCTGCTTCAGTGATAATAACGCATAACTGATGTACTTTGGAGACGCCGCTGCTTCCTACGGCGAAGTCCTTTGCGTTGTTGTGCATCTGACACGCTTTTTCTTCTGAGTCGAATTTTTCCTGAATTTCGTCGCTTTCTGCGATTAATGCTTTTTCTAAGCTGACCGGCGAGTTTACCTCGCTGGAAGAGCCTTCTGATGATTCCAATGCTTCCTTTGTTTCGGGCTCTTATGCCGACGGATCTTGATCTTGTTTCGTCGGATCCGAAAGGCGAGAGGAACCCGACGGCCCGATGAGGATGCTCAAACTTCCAATGGTTAGTTCTACTTCTTGACTTCTGTCGACTTCTGAACTGCTGTTGGCTAAAAGCGAAAAAGCCGTCGAATTCATGATTCCAACGCCCCATGGTCGGCGCCAATTGACGAGGGTTAACTCGACAAATGTCCTAGATGAAGGACTTAGGATCGGGGAGATAGGGCTTTGGATGAACTCAAAGGTAAAGTTAGTCGAAATAGGTGTATATCGAAAGTAAACTTGGGTGTTCAACCTGGCTTGCTTTCAATCTTCCCTCCACCGTCCTCTCCTGGCCCCTATATATAGGTGGCTAGGTCTCGAGGATCGGGTCGGGTTCGATACAGATTACAAATATCGACATACGGTAATAACTCGTATTCGACTATCATTACAGTTGGGCCTAGCTTAACGGGCCTCAGGGGTACTCAACTAACGGGCTCTAGTAATTATACCCTTGTCACTTACAAAGTCGCCAATAGCCTTCATGATCATTTAGTTTTTGACTTTTGATGCCATCTGATGCTTCTTTTAATGTCGCTTTGTCGCTTTGCATGATTATGGCCATTATTGCTCTCTTAGTTGGTCGCTCCCAGTCTTTTGCTAGCCCTCGCCTTGTACTGAGTATGAGCTCTACTCGTGCATCCAACTCCTAAAAGCCAAAGTTTTCCAAAGTGTCCACCATACATACTTACTAGCAATTTGCTATTCCAATAAATTTGACTTGCTTTTATTTTCTCTTCAAATTAAACTCTTACCAGTGTTATGCGAAATTCGGTTAGTAAAGCTCTCACAAACCGGAAGGCACACTTAATTTTTCCTGTTCTTAAAAATTTGACATTGTGGTCTCTTATGTTGAGTTGTTATGCTTGCAAGTTGTAAGTTGGATTCTATCCCATCCATGCTGTCATGGGGCAAGCTTTCAACATTGCACTTCTTATTTGAGTTGATATCGTGATCTTTTGTTTATGGATGCCCGCGGTGTGAAATGAATTGGGAATCTTGTGGGGATCATGGAGTTTGTATATGTGTTAGGGAAACGCCGGGCCGCCAATCTAAGCCATGCATAATTCATGGTGGAAATTTGCAGCATACCCATGGTGAACATTCGACGACGCATCTCATAATAAAAAGCTAAACAATATAGCAAATAAAAGAGATGTCGAGGTGTTCATTGTCTGCTTGTCCTGTCATTTTGGTGTGGGCTTGTTCCATGTCATCGGGCACGGAGGTACCCCATTGGCGGTTCTCAATGATATGCATATACTTACAATGACAAGAGCCTTGCTTGGGACTCTAAGTAAAGTAGCATGAGGTTTGGGTACTCGTATTCACGGGGCACAAGGTTTTCAACTTATGATTTGTCAAGCATATGCATCATAATTGTTCTCGCATTAACTTTAACCATTCAAGATGCTTATGATGGGGGCAATGAGAGCTCAAAGCCGGTAAGTACCATAATTTTTGAAGGTTATAAAACTTGCAATCACTGCTTCCCTCTGCGAAGGGTCTTTCTTTTACTTTTATGTTGAGTCACCACCTTCTTTCTTTATGCAACATTAAGAGAGCATAGTTGTCATTCTTAGTGTGATATGCATTGTCCCAAAGTTCATTGATTGATTCATATTGTTGATTTCACTTGTTCTTAAATTATTTGTATCTAGTCGCCCTCTTAAACTTGAAGGTGTCCTATGCATTTATGTTTTGCTCTCTTTGAAGGACAAGCTGAAAACCTTTTGTATGTTTTTCCTTATGATTTGAACACACGTTTGACTTTCATTGTTTCATTTTCATGATCTTTTGTTTGTGTTCATTTGCATGTTTACAACATGGTTGCTAAGTTCTTATTGTCATGATTATATCTTCATGCCCATGTTTTAAGTTCTATTAATCCCAGCTCACCAATGCTTACATATATGATCAAGATTGTGTAGGTGCATGTCACCTCAAAAATTATTCTTTTGTTATCACTTACCTACTCGAGGACGAGCAGGAGTTAAGCTTGGGGATGCTTGATACGTCTCAAACGTATCTATAATTTTTGATGCTCCATGCTTGTTTTTACACCATTTGCCTATTGTTTCGTTACACTTAGTGGCATTTTTATGCATTTTCCGGAACTAACCTATTAACGAAGTGCCACAGTGCCAGTTCCCTGTTTTCTGCTGTTTTTGTGTTTCAGAGTGATACACAGGAAATATTCTCGGAATTGGACGAAACAAGTTCCTGAAGTCTTATTTTACCCGGAAGCTTCCAGAGATCCGAAGAGAAGTAGGAGGGGGGCCACCAGGGCCCCACACACAGGGGCGGCGCGGCTAGGCCCTGGCCCGCGCCACCCCCGTGTGAGGGCGCCTGGCCCCTCCTCTGATAACGTCCCTTCGCCTATAAAGACCCCCCGACGAGAAAAACCTAAGTACCCGATCAGTTTTCCAGAACACATCGCGATCCGCCGCCGCCGTCGACCCGAAGATCGGGAGGGTCCAGAAGCTCTTCCCGGCACCCTGCCGGAGAGGGGAATCGCCACTGGAGGTCTTCTTCATCGCCATGCTTGCCTCCGGAGCGATGAGTGAGTAGTCTACCTTGGACTATGGGTCCATAGCAGTAGCTAGATGGTTGTCTTCTCCACCATGTGCTTCATGTTTAGATCTCATGAGCTGCCATACATGATTGAGATCACCGTTATGTAATTCTACATGTTTGGTTTGTTGGGATCCGATGAATATTGGTGTTTATGATTAAGTTGCTGTACTGAATTATATCTTTTGTTATCTCTATGTTGTTTATGATCTTGCATGCTCTCCGTTGTTAGTAGCTATCTTGGCCGAGTAGTTGCTAGTGACTCCAAGAGGGGGTATTTATGCTCGATAGTGGGTTCATGCCTCTATTTCACCTGGGGGAGTGACAGAAACCTCTAAGGTGGTAGATGTGTTGTTGCTACTAGGGAGAAAACAACATTCATATGCTCAAGGGCATATGCTTTGTTTACAGTACACACTTTGCTTAATGCAATTATCTATTGTTCGGAACTTAATACTTCTAGGGTGTTCGGATTGATATCCCCGGGGGTGGATTATTAGTCATAGATGCAGTTGGATGGCGGTCTATGTATTTTGTTGTAATGCCCAGAGTAAATCTCATAGTGATCTTCTTGACATATCACGTTATCTTTATTCTATCAATTGCCCAACTGTAATTTGTTTACCTAGCATGTGTTATTTTATCTATGGAGAGACACCACTAGTGAACTGTGGACCCCGGTCCTATTTCCATCATATTGCTATCACCTGTTTACTTTACTCGTACTGTTTACTTTACTCGCATACTATATTGTTTTCCACTCGATACACTCATAACCTTTGTTTCAAGCAAACCGGTGAGATTGACAACCTCATCGCAAGTTGGGAACAAAGTATTTGTTTGTGTGTGTGCAGGTTCTGCGACACCTTCAGTCGTCATTGTCTCTCTTCTCCTGTTCGATAAACCTTGGTTTCTTAAACTGAGGGAAAACTTGCTGCTACACTCATCATACCTTCCTCTTGGGGTTCCCAACGGGCTGGTTATTCACCACGCACAAGGACAGTCTGCTCCCACGTCAACTATACACCACCACACGTAGCACTCCTCTGTTCCATATCCCTTGACGATGCTTCCTTCTGGCCTAGCACGGTTACGAACATATTTCTTTAAGACTCCCATGAACCTCTCAAAGGGGAACATATTGTGTAGAAATATAGGGCCGAGAATGGAAATCTCTTTGACTAGGTGAACCAGGAGGTGCGTCATAATATTGAAGAATGATGGTGGGAACACCAGCTCGAAGCTGACAAGACATTGGGCCACATCATTTTGTAACCGTGGTAGATCTTCAGGATTAATTACCTTCTGAGATATTGCATTGAGGAATGCACATAGCTTCACAATTGCTAGTCGAACATTTTCTGGTAGAAGCCCCCTCAATGCAACTGGAAGCAATTGCATCATAATCACGTGGCAGTCATGAGACTTTAGGTTCTGGAACTTTTTCTCTGCCATATTTATTATTCCCTTTATATTCGATGAGAATCCAGCCGGGACCTTGATACTGTTCAGGCATTCAAAAAAGGTGATCTTCTCTTCTTTAGTAAGAGCGTAGCTAGCGCGACCTTGAAACAGTTCCGGATGTCGGTCTTCTGGGTCTTTCACACGTTGCAGGTCATGTCGAGCTTTCTTTGTATCTTTTGTCTTCCCATACACACCCAAGAAGCCTAGCAGGTTCACGCAAAGATTCTTTGTCACATGCATCACGTCGATTGCAGAGCGAACTTCTAGGAATTTCCAATACTCAAGCTCCCAAAATATAGATTTCTTCTTCCACATGGGTGCGTGTCCGTCTGCGTCATGCAGAACAGATTGTCCGCCAGGACCCTTTCCAAAGATTACTTCTATATCTTTGACCATATCGAATACATCATCACTAGTATTTTCCTTAGGTGGCTCCCGGTGATCTGCCTTACCGTTGAAATGCTTGCCTTTTTTTCTTACGGCATGAATTTTGCTAAGAAATCGACGGTGCGATATGTACACATTCTTCTTACAATTAGCTAAATATATACTTTCAGTCTCTTGTAAACAGTGTGTGCATGCCTTGTATCCCTTGTTTGTCTGTCCTGAAATGTTACTAAGAGCAGGCCAATCATTGATTGTAATGAATAGCAATGCTCGTAAGTCAAATTCCTCTTGTTTGTGCTCATCCCACACACGTACGCCTGGTTTGGCCCACAGCTGTAAAAGTTCATCAACTAATGGCCTTAGGTACACATCAATATCGTTGCCGGGTTGCTTCGGACCTTGGATAAGCACTGGCATCATAATGAACTTCCGCTTCATGCACAACCAAGGAGGAAGGTTATAGATGCATAGAGTCACGGGCCAGGTGCTATGACTAGAGCTCTGCTCCCCAAAAGGATTGAAGCCATCTGTACTTAGACCAAACCGTATGTTCCTTGCGTCACCTGCAAAATCTTTAAACTTATTGTCGATCTTTCTCCATTGAGACCCATCAGCGGGGTGTCTCAACATCCCGTCTGACAAACGGTCCTCTTTGTGCCATCGCAATAACTTGGCATGCTCTTTCCACCGAAACAAACATTTCAACCGTGGTACTATAGGAGCATACCACATCACCTTGGCAGGAACCCTCTTTCTGGGGCGCTCGCCCTCAACATCACCAGAGTCATCTCCTCTGATCTTATACCGCAATGCAGTGCATATCGGGCATTCAGTCAAATTCTCATAGTCACCACGATAGAGGATGCAGTCATTAGGACATGCATGTATCTTCTGAACCTTTAAACCTAGAGGGCAGACAATCTTCTTGGCTTCGTACGTACTGGTGGGCAATTCGTTATCCTTTGGAAGCATATTCCTCATCATTTTCAGCAACTTTTCAAATCCAGAGTCAGATAGACCTTCCTCTGCCTTCCATTTCAGCAATTCAAGTGTGCTGCCCAGCTTTTTCAGACCATTTTGGTAGTTTGGGTATAAGGACTTTTTGTGATCCTCTAACATGCGATCCAACTTCTCCCTCTCCTTATTAGTTTCGCATTCTCTCCGTGCATCAGCAATGGTCCGACCGAGATCATCCGGGGCCTCATCATGTGTCTCTCCTTCAGCTTCCCCTTCAGCTCCCCCTTCAGCTTCTCCCATGAAAGTATCACCATATTCAGGGAACCCAGGATAGTTGTCATCATCCTCTTCTTCATTGTCTTCCATTGTAATACCTCTTTCTCCGTGCTTGGTCCAACAATTGTAGCTGGGCATAAAACCGTGCTGAAGCAGATGCACGTGAAGGGTTCTTGATGAAGAGTAATTCTTCAGATTCTTACACACACTACATGGACAGACAACAAAACCATTCCGCTTGTTCGCATCAGCCACACGGAGGAAATCCTGCAAGCCCTTAATGAACTCGCTTGAGACTCGGCTACCGTACATCCATTGCCGGTTCATCTGCATTATTATATAAGTATATAATAAACCAAATTAATACAAGAAATAAACTCACATTGCATATAAATCATATATACTCCCACATTACTCTCTAACGTTACAAAAATTATTGCAAATAAATCCTACTCAAAAATTATTATTGTAAATCAAATAAGCTCACAATTACTCCCACATTACTTTCTAACATTAATTACTCCACAAATCCCTCTATTTTTTTGAGCATAAAAAGAGCTATATATGTGCATGACAAATTTCTACTTCATACTCATTTTGGTCAACATACAAGTACACCACCTCTACACATGTGCAAACTAAGGAATTAATTTAAGCTCAAATGCTATATAAATCAAATAAACTCCTATAATTACTCCCAAATTATAGCCACAAATCTCACCACATCTAGAGCATTATATGAGCTAAATTAGCAATTAAAGATGAGAGAGTAAAGTTGCTAACCTTTTGAACCAATTAGATAGATGAAATAACTCAAAATCTTGGATAATTTTGATAAAAAAATCGGGCATGACCTCTCCACTCAATCCAAGCTTCCGACCACCATTAGTGTACTGGCAGGCTTGGGGGAAGAGAAGCTCGATTTTGTAGGCGACGGCCTTTAGTCCCGGTCCGTGTTAAAGGCCGGGATTAAAGGTCGCCCTTTAGTCCCGGTCGTTAACACGGGCCGGGACTAAAGGCCGACGCCCGTTGGATTCCCGCCAGCCAACCCTTTAGTCCCGGTCCGTGTTAACGACCGGGACTAAAGGTTCATTACGAACCGGGACTAGGTGTTGGCCGTGCTCCAGCGGCACGAACCGGGACTAATGCCCCCTTTAGTCCCGGCCCAATTAGTTTGGGGACTAAAGGTGGCGGATAGAAGCCTCTTTTTCCACTAGTGAGTTAGGAGGTGAGTGGTTTGGATGGCAACAATAGAGGGAGCGTGTTGTCTGTTAAAGGTGGATATTGTGTTAGCATATGTAGAAAAGTTTCTTTATGCTCCCTTGATTGCATTCCACCAAACGTGGCAAGAAGAGAACATTAACAGCTACAAGTTTCGGTACCCCGGTAAGTAAAAACGAAGACTTTGCATTGATTCATGACACCTTGTAGCACAGATGTATGTTAGTTCTGTGTTACAGGTTTGGACGTTAGTCATGTGTCATGAACATTTTTGGTGTTCAGCATGGTAATTAAGTTAGCAAACTACTGATTGGCATGGTATATAATTTAGCTTTTTCCGGCAAAAAAACTACTGATTGGCTAGCTGCACATACATGTAGACGGCCGTGTGCATGTTGGGTGGTCATAGTGGTCTAGTTGAGGGACGTATGCATGTTTACCTTTCACATGTGTTTGTGTTTGCATGCACGATGCACCCTGAGATTGTGAGATGGCTTGATCAGATCAACCTGCGCTAGGTGTTGGGTTCATTATGCATGTAACGGTGATATTGACTCCTGGGGATAGGAAAGAAAGAAAATCTGTAAGTTACACTAGTAAAAACATGGCTTATGTTTAGAGCTGCCTGTAGCTTTAGCACCGGTTGGGCTATGAACCCAGACTAAAGGTTGCATTAGCACCAGTTCAAGCGGCCAGGAGGTCACAGGAACCCACAGGGCTTTAACACTGGTTCGTAAGGCACCTTTAGCACCGGTTTGAGCCACGAACTGGTGCTAAAGGGGTTGCGTCAGCCGCATGGCAAGCACGAACTCTTTAGCATCGGTTCGTGGCTTAAAGCGGTGCTAAAAGTCCCCCTTTTGCACCGGTTTGGTACACTGACTAGTACTAAAGGTCCCCCTATATATACACTTGCCCAGCCAAACCTCTTCTCTGTTTTTTCCTCCTAGACTAGAAGGAATGAGAGGTGTGTGCTAGTTTGCTTTTTTTTTTCTAGGGATTTCTATTTTCGTGCCCTCAGGTCGTTAGTTGTACTCAATTTTCCCCAGCTCCTTAGTTTTTCCTCAGTTTTCCCCAAGCCGTTGTCTGAAACCCTCAAGGAGCTCGGACGTGAGGATTCCCGTTAAGTTGACCGTTTCCGTGCTGACGTGTGGGGCCGCGTCGTATGGGGCCGCGTCGCGTGGGGCTGGTAGAAAGGGACCGCGTGGGACAGGACGAGACCGCGTTTGGTTGTACGTGAGAGCTCGGTTCTGTCTCTCTCGGGCCAAATTGGCATTGACTTTTCAGAGCGCCTTTTCAGAGCACCTTTTTCCCCTCTCTATCTGTAAACAGTTCTCTCTCTTTTCACCAAATTAGTATCAAATCTAGAGAAGCTTCTATTTCTGTCTTTCTTCAATGATTGCTGCCTTTTGGCCCTCGTTTTTTGCCCAATATGGTAACAAATCTAGAAGCTAATCTAGAAGCTAGTATAGTATGATACATAAAATGCATACATCAGCCAAAAGAAGCCAATAACGATGTTAATATTCACGACAAACTAAGCTGAAAATAATATAAGACACAATGTATGCCCAACATGAAGGTTCTTCATTCTTCATCATATATTTCGGAGTCGCTATATTCCATGAGACGAAAAAAATATTGACTGAACTCCTTCCGTCTGCAGTGTGCAGCCAATAGATCCTCCAAACGGTATGGCCTTTGTTCTATTTTCATACCGTCGGAATCTAATCTATCCACAAGTCGTGGCCACTCATCCCAGGCCTTTCTATCATCAAAGTACTGTCTGATATAACCGCCCTCGTAGTAGATGCAGCCAGGTCGAACTGTCGGGTGCACTCTGGTGTCGACGGAGATACACCGTTTATAACTGACGAAGAAGGCACGACTACCAATGTTGACGGCATGGAGAGAGCGGCTCTCAGTGTCCACACGGTACACCAATGGTTGACCTTCCTCCAAATACCTATTGCCAGGGCTGCCGCCGAACAACACAAGCAGCAGATCACCATCAGACTCCACAAGGTAGAACTTGTCATTTCCAAGTTCTGGAAATGAAAATAGTGTGTCCATGTTGATAGTGCTCGCGCGCTTCTCCAACTGGACATTCTTGGTGCACACTAATGTTCCGAACTCAAAATTGTTCACAGCTATTGCATACAATTCACCATTGAACGGGGTAAGGCAACGCAGAGAATGGTCCTCGATCGAAAATCTTCCTTCTCCCCAATCTTCTACATCTATATCCTTAGTAGGAGAGCTCTCATCGACCCAAGTAATTTCATTGGGGTAACCTGTGCAAATGAAGACCATAGTCGGGGACTTCATTACAGCGACTGACTCCACAATCATAGATGGCATCTGCGCCTCAAACGTAGCGTTCAATGTCTTTGTGAGTGGGTTCAGAAGCCGTATCTTGTGCGGCTGGTTCCTCTGGGCAAGCACGATGACGCCACGGTAAAAGCCGACGAAGTAGTATCTAAAAGGGAGTTGATGAAGATAACATTCAGCACTAAGATGTTTACGATTGAAAATAAAAATAGATTAACTCTATAGATATGGAGGAATTTGAACCTTGCATGAACTTCCGTTAGATCGATGGTGACGTAGCGGGATGTGCGGAGGTTGAGGAAGGAGAACTCAGCGGCGCGTGGAAGGGCGTGTTCTACCACGATCCATTCGTGCAGGTGCACGTCGGGCTCAGGTAAATCTGAGCGCCAATTTGTACAAACTTGCCTCAAAGCAGCGTAGGTGTCCACATACTCCTCGTTCGCCAGTAAGCAGTCGCCGATCTTGTGAAGTGGTCCGTCACCCTTAAGAGAGGCCCAGTTCACGGAGGCGCCGCGCTTGGATGCGCCGCCCTCGGATGCGACGGGCTCGGAGGCGATGGGCTCGGAGGCGACGGGCTCGGGGGCGACGGCCGCCGGCGCATTCTTCTTCTCCATCGCCGGCAGGGGAGCGCGTGTAGGGCGGCTGGGTTTTTTTTGAGAAGGTGATGGGACGTGAGAGGCGTGGTTGCATGCGTGAGTTATGATGAGACTGTGTGCAGAGGGAGGGAGAGGGGCTCTGTACTGGCAAAGTGACGGTTCGTCTCAGCAGTTGACGTTTTGGTCTCAACACGCGCACCGCGCGGCTAACCGCTGCTCACCGCGACACGCGTCCGTGGGACTACACGTCAGCACCGTTACGTGTACTCAGTTCTACCCTCGAATCTTACACTGGAAAAATATCTGTACTCAGTTTTCCCCTCGAGTACTAATACTGCCTAGTGCAATATACTCAGTTTTACCCTCAAGTGGCTGGTCAACAGAGAGTCAACAGATGGGATTAAGCCATCTAATTGAGTCATTTCATGCGCAAAAAAAATCAAAAAAATAAAATCATAGTGCCTCCAACTCATGCGCAAAATAAAATCATAACAAACATATATAAATCAAGTTTTCACACAAATGGCCACTTCTGAAATCACTAGTAGCTATGAAGGTTCATGGCTTTCCACTCAAACCCCTTCTCAAAACATCTATACCCAAAACATAGTTTGTCTGAATAAGGCCATAATTTTTACACTCATGTATATTTGAATTGCTAATACTTTGAGGTAGGCCAACATGGGTTTCATTGTACAAAACATGTGTTTTTCTTTTTCTAAATCTCTTATTTGAATTCCTTAGCCTGTTTACTATTTACTTGCCCTTGTATCCTTGATACTACTCAGTTTTACCCTCTCCCTTCTCACAGAAGCCCAAACTTGGCCTGATTGGTCGAGCTGTTGTCACACGGATCGTGCCCACCTACCGTCGATCCTATGATCCAACGGGCAGGATCGTGCCACCCTCTCTCTATCTGTCGGTGGCAAACTACTACCCCTCTATGTATGCTAAATGACGAGTTTGCCACTGGATTCAACAAGTTGGGTAATCACGAATTTCTTGTAGGCATTACTTTTCACGGTAAAATGATAAACTATCACGAATTTCCATTTCTTGTAGGCTTTACTTTTCACGGTAAAATGATGAACTATCACGAATTTCCATTTCTTTTAGGCATTACTTTTCACGGTAAAATGATAAACTATCACGAATTTCCATTTCTTGTAGGCATTACTTTTCACGTTGAAATGATAAACTATCACGAATTTCCATTGCTTGTAGGCTTTACTTTTCATGGTAAAATGATGAACTATCACGAATTTCCATTTCTTTTACGCATTACTTTTCACGGTAAAATGATAAACTATCACGAATTTCCATTTCTTGTAGGCATTACTTTTCACGCTGAAATGATAAACTATCACGAATTTCCATTTCTTGTAGGCTTTACTTTTCACGGTAAAATGATGAACTTTCACGAATTTCCATTTCTTTTAGGCATTACTTTTTTTGTTGAGATATAAACCACCCCCACAACGGTCATCTCCTCCTTAATTTATTGTGTAAACCCCACAACGGTCATCTCTACCTTAATTTATGGTGTAAACCCCACAACGGTCATCTCTCCCTTATAAACCCCCACAACGGCCATCCCTCATGTCAATAGGTTCTGCCTCTCTCTTCTTCGTTTCTGCCTCTCTCTTCTTCGTTCACATACACTTGATCCATTGCCATGGCTTCCATGTCTCGGACGCCGACCGGAAGGGGAAGGGGAAGGGGAAGGGGAAGGGGCGGCCGGGGTGGTGGATCATCATCATTGCCACCACCACCGTCAACACTGCCATTGATCATAGAGGAGTTCTTCATCACCATCTATGAAGACCCTTTGGCCAAGAAGGTACGTACGCGTTCCCACATATATGATGCATGTGATTAATTATGTGCATGTTCTAAAAAACCTTTAATTTCTTTGTAGGCACTCCCACAAAAGTTTGCGGACTATCTTGACGGCCAGGAGCCCGCAAAGGTGTATCTGCGAGCAGCTGACTGCGGTCCTCGTCTCTGGACCGTGGAGGTCCTATTTGACGGACATGGCCGGATGTACCTCGACAAGGGCTGGGAGAATTTCGCCATCGCGCACGGTGTGGATTTCGGCTGCTTCCTACACTTCAAATATGAAGGCGATTATGTGCTCACAGTGAAGGTGTTCGACGGAACAATGTGCAGGAAGTACTACTACACGGACGACGAAGATACTGACGATGAAAGCGACGACGACGTGAAGCCATGCATCTAAGGGGATTATGACCAAGAATATATATGTAGCTTCATATGCATCGATTTATAGATCTAGCTATTTTCTATATATTATGCATGTAAAAATAATAGGAAATCGCAATTTCCACTATGATTCGAGCACCACAGCCTCCAAACGATGCCGATGCCGATATCGGCATGGTCAGAACGGGTATGCATGCTCGCCGCCACTGCTAGGTCACCGTCGGGATGCACCCTCAATCCCATCCCCTCATTCGATCACTGACACACCAGAGATACCGCCGAGGCCAATAACGAACGTACATGCTGATGCCAATGCCGAACATGCATGCCGCTGTGGGCACGGCCACGCCGCCCCGCTATGCTGGACGCCACAGACCACCGCGAGGTAATTCCCTTCGCCACCACACTCCCCTAGCACCTATCTATACATGCCAGAAAGGAGAGACACTAATTTTCTCTACATTGCTCGCGTTCATGTCCGACACCGTCAGTCAAAGTGTTGAGGTCGTCGTCGATATCCTCGACCATTTCTTCTCTTCTTTGCATGGTTAAACGCGTCTAGTTCATATCTATCTAATGCGTCTGGTCTCGCCTCATGCAGTTCTTTGTGGACGTCGATCTCATCTCGGCACCCCGTAGGCCACCTCCTCAGTGCCATCGCTTTAGAGCTCCGTTTAAAAATCTAATCCCACCCGTGTATTGCCCCTTGTATCAGCGTCATGGCCCCACTTGTCATTCGATATACCGAAGCCCCACTCGTCCGCGTTTTGGTCAGGGATACGGCGATGCTTACGGTCAAACAAAGATGGATGCTCTGACGTGTCTTTGCGGGCTCTACGTGGCCCCACTAGTCAGCAGTTAACGGTCAAAGGTGTTCAACCGTCGGGCAACCGGCCGTTCCAGCACTGGTGACGGTTTCAAACAAGGGCTTGGACAAAACTGAGGAAAAACTAAGGAGCTGGGGAAAACTGAGTACAACTAACGACCTGAGGGCACGAAAATAGATCTCCCTTTTTTCTATGCACAAGAGGTGTTTGATGAAATGCCTGAGAGCATGATGCCACTTAAGTTTACACACAAAAAAATGATATGAGGTGCCCGAGCGACACTTAAGTTTTCTTCTCTTTCTTTCCTCCTCGATCGAGGTTAGCAACTCTATTCTTTCATTTGTCATTGATACAATGCATGTTTCAATGTACAGTGGTCATTTTACTATTCATGATGTTCTGTAATGGTTTTGGTAAACTTAATTATATGATGCAGATGAACCAACGACAATGGATGTACGGTGACCGACGCACTTCTGAGTACATTGAAGGCCTTCGTAATTTTGGCGATATGGCTCGTGCAAACATTCATAATGGTTTTATGTGTTGTTCATGTGTTGACTATCAGAACAAGAAGGAATACTCTTCCTAGAAAATCCTTCACTCCCACCTGCTTCGGAAAGGTTTCATGCTCAGCTATAATTGTTGGACCAAGCATGGAGAAAGAGGGGTTATGATGGAAGACAATGAAGAAGAAGAGGGTGATGATATGTACCCTGAATATGGTGATACTGCAATGGGGGAAGCTGAAGATGAAGAGGCATCAGATGAGCCCGCTGATGATCTTCATCGGGCCATCGTTGATGCACATAGAGAAGCGGAAAGTGTAAATGAGAAGCGGAAGTTAAACGGGCATGTTAGAGGATCACAAAAAAGTTGTACCCAAATTGCAAAGATTGCAACACAAAGCTCAGTACCACATTGGAGTTGCTCCAATGAAAAGCAAAAACTGGTTTATCTGACAAGGGATTTGAGAAGTTACTGAAAATAATGAAGATGAAGTAAAGAAGGTTCTATGCCCTCTAGGATTAGAGGTGCATAAGTTACATGCATACAGTAATGACTGCATCCTCTACAGCGGTGAGGAGTACAAGAATTTGGAAGAATGCCCGGTATGCACTGCACTGCGGCATAAGATCAGACGAGATGACCCTCGTGATGTTGAGGGCGAGCCCCCTAGGAAGAGGGTTCCTGCCAAGGTTATGTGGTATGATCCTATAATACCACAAATTCTTACTTGACGAACGGATACGGGGCGGTCTTCTAGCAACCGAGCGTGTACGAGCAATTCAAGAGGAATTGGCAGGATTCTTACTTGATGAGATCATAGCACCAATCGAAGAATACCATCGGCAATACGATTTTAGACAATATGGATCGTAATAGAAATTATATTGTATATATTGTCAGGGCGCACGATCGCAGCCACGTGGAACCCCTTTAGCACTGGTTCGCAGCACAACCGATGCTAAAGGGGGAGGCTTTAGTCCCGATTCCTTTGCACCGGTTGCCCAACCAGTACAAATTGGACTTACGAGCCGGTGCTAATGCCCCGGTTTTTACTAGTGCTATTACACATTACAAAATCTTGTGTATGTTATTGTGTTCCTCTGGTGTGTTGCATGTGTAAACCGAGAGCTAGTTCTAAACGAAAGGTGACTTCTGCACGCAAACTGAAAGTTTCTTGCCTTACCAACAAAGAATGGAAAAAAGTTTAGAAGTGTATGAGGTCATTGGGGCGGGACCCTGAAGTCAACTCATCAGCCGATAACCATAGCCAACCCTAACAATAAACCAAGCAGGTGATACCCTCAACCTCTTCCCTGAACAAAGTCCAGAAAATTTGCAGTTTTCAACTACCAAATACACTTATTTAAAATACAATAATAGGTGAAGTTTGGCATTGAAATTCTAGAACTTTTAAAGTGCCAATTAAATTTAAAATCATCAATTAGACCATTCAAATCATGAAACTAAACTCAAATAATCAACAACCTAAGATTAGGCTAGGTTTCCACCCCTAGAACAACAACTAGAAATGAGGAGGCGTTAGTTACATGATCTAGTTTCTAGATGATGCTTATTGCCACTTGCCAGATAAGCATATTAAGCTACGATGGAGCTACTGTGGAGAAATACATGTGTTGAAATATTGGGCCTTTTCATATGAGCCCATAATAGATTTCAGAAATTCCTAGAAATCTCAAAGCCCATGTGTGTAAGCCCATGTGACATGCAGCCCAAATTGTTGGCTGCACAAAGGCAAGGGGTGGGAGCTAAGTTTAGTCCCACATGGAAAGTTGGGAGAGATGTAGACCAACATATAAGGTGGGGTGTTGCACCACTTGGTAAGTGAGTGAGAAGAGAAGTGCCACACGCGCGCTCCTCCTCCTCCTCGCTCGCTCGTCTCGACACGTCACGTCACGTCACGACGCGCGCGCCGCGGTTTGCGGAATTGAGCCTCGAAGCCGAGCTTATCTTTTTGGTGCACAGGAAAACCGAGCGTTTGACCGAGTCCTTGACGGACGCGTCACAGCAAGCCGGTTCGGGTCGCTCCCGGATCGTGGGCTGCTGTAACCGACTCGGGCGTGCGACGTGGGCGTGGCCCACGTTGCCTAGGGTTTCTCCACTGCGCCGCCTATATAAACTCTTGACCGGCTACCGCCGCACACAACCTGAAACCGATCTAGGGTTTTGCCACCTCTCGCTGCTTGCGCCGCCTCCGTAGTCTACTCCATCCCGAGCGCCGGCGTGCACCGGCGAACGGGAGAGCAGGTCTCCGGAACCACTCGTCTTTGCGATCCTGTACGGGAGAGGGCGAATTAGGTTTTTGGGAAGCGCTCTGTGCGACTGCTCAAGCTCTTCATCACGGGTCGTCTTCCTTCCAAGTCGGGCGGTGCAGCCTACCGCCGTCTTCATCGCCGTCTGCATCGACCGGTCTTCTCCAACGTTGTCATCAACAACGTTACTGCAACGACTATATCTGCAAACGAGCGGTACATGCGGTCTACTGCAGTTTATCTGTTTATCATGTTCTGCGAGTACATGTTTAGCCGCTACCTATTTTCGTTCATCTTGCTTTTTAACACATCTAGTATGTTCGAGTTACATGTGGTATTAGCTGGTTTTGTCATGTTTAATATTCTGGAATTAATCATAGAAATTATGCCTAATTATCCAACAATCCAAAAACCTAATTGTAGGCAATTTCCTGAATTATCAATGGCTGGTTTTACCGATGCACTGAGGCCGGATAAATTTACCGGTGTGCACTTTAAGAGGTGGCAGTACAAAGCTGAGCTTTGGCTGACCACGATGAAAGTGTTCCAGATTAGTAAAGGCAAACCTGAAGGAACTAGGTCTGAGGATGAACAGAAAAAGTTCGAGGAAGCCAATACTATCTTTGTGGGATGCATTCTGAGCATTCTTGCTGACCGTCTGTGTGATGTGTTTATGCACATAAAAGACGGGAAAGAGCTCTAGGACGCACTGGACGCCAAGTTTGGTGCTGCAGATGCTGGCAGTGAACTGTACATCATGGAGAGCTTTCATGATTTTAAGATGACTAAGGACCTTCCTGTGGTTCAACAAGCTCATGAGATACAGTGCATTTCCAAAGAGCTCAAACTCCTTAAGTGTGCCTTACCCGACAAGTTTGTGGCGGGTTGCATTATTTCTAAGTTGCCCCCTTCATGGAGGAACTTCGCCACAGCTCTCAAACACAAGAGACATGAGATATCAGTTGAAAATCTGATAGCGTCCCTTGATGTTGAGGAGAAGGCTCGTGCTAAGGACACTACTGAGAAAGGAGAGGGTCATGCTACTGCTAACTTTGTCCAGCAGAAAGGCAAATCCTCAGGCAAGAATAAAGGGAACTTCAAGCCCTCTTTCAACAAGCCTGTAAAGACTACAACCTTCAAGAAGAAGAAGCCGAACAGGGGCAGGAGTGATCTAACTTGTTTCACTTGTGGAGAGCCCGGCCACTTTTCCAAGGACTACCCAGAGCGCGCAGATCGCAGAGGGAAAAGGGCCAAGAATGTCAACGTCGTGACTGCTAGCAATACTGATGGGTATGGTAATCTATTTACTGTTCTTTTGGTATTTCAATCTCCCTCTTAGTGGATTGATACGGGTGCTAACGTTCATGTGTGTGCTGACATCTCTATGTTCACTTCTTACCAGGCCGCACGGGATTCCTCCGTCCTAATGGGCAATGGGTCACATGCCTCTGTTCGTGGTGTTGGCACGGTAGATCTGAAGTTCACTTCGGGGAAGATTGTGCAGCTGAGGAACGTGCAGCATGTCCCTTCTATGAACAAGAATCTTGTTAGCGGTTCCCTTCTCTGCAGAGATGGGTTTAAGGTTGTTTTAGAGTCGAATAAGTTAGTCATTTCCAAGCATGGACAATTTATTGGAAAAGGCTATGAGTGCGGAGGCTTGTTCCGCTTTTCACTTTCAGATTTCTGTAATAAATCAGTGAACCATATTTGTGGTGGTGTTAATGATGATACCAGTGTTTGGCATTCTCGTTTATGTCACATTAATTTTGGTTTGATGTCTCGGTTATCCAGCATGAGTTTAATTCCGAAATTCACTATTGCCAAAGGTTCTAAGTGCCATAGTTGTGTGCAATCGAAGCAACCTCGTAAGCCTCATACGGCGGCCGAGGAGAGAAACTTGGCACCGCTAGAACTCATACATTCTGATCTATGCGAGATGAATGGTGTGTTGACAAAAGGTGAAAAAGATATTTCATGACATTGATTGATGATGCGACTAGATTTTGCTATGTTTACTTGTTGCGAACTAAAGATGAAGCTTTAGACTACTTTAAAATTTATAAGGCTGAAGTTGAAAATCAACTAGAGAGAAAGATCAAGCATCTTAGGTCGGATCATGGTGGAGAGTATTTTCCTAAAATCTTTGACGAATTCTGTGAGGAACACGATATTATTCATGAGAGGACGCCTCCCTACTCGCCCCAATCTAATGGGGTGGCCGAGAGGAAAAACCGAACTCTGTCTGACTTGGTGAATTCCATGCTCGACACTGCTGGTTTATCAAAGGCATGGTGGGGGGAGGCTTTGTTGACTGCATGTCATGTCCTGAATAGAGTTCCTAACAAGAATAAAGATAAAACCCCTTATGAGGAGTGGGTTGGGAGAAAGCCATCACTTTCGTATTTGCGCACTTGGGGATGCTTGGCGAAGGTCAACATTCCCATCCCAAAGAAACGCAAACTCGGACCAAAGACTGTGGATTGCATCTTTCTAGGTTATGCTCAGCGGAGCATTGGCTATAGATTTTTAGTAGTTAAATCCGAGGTACCTGATATGCATGTTGACACTATAATGGAATCTCGTGATGCAACATTTTTTGAGAATATGTTTCCTATGAAAGATATGCATAGCACTGCTAGATTTTCTTCTGAGATAATTCCTGAATCTAGTGCATCTGATGATTATTTTGAGCAACCACATGAGAACGTTTTTGAGAACATTCATGAGAAGGATGACAATGAAGCTCCTACAAGGAGCAAGAGACGGAGGACTGCAAAGTCCTTCGGTGATGATTTCATTGTGTACCTTGTGGATGATACTCCCAAGTCCATTGCTGAGGCATATGCATCACCAGATGCAGATGATTGGAAAGAAGCTATCCAAAATGAGATGGACTCGATTCTTTCTAATGGAACATGGGAATTATCAGAGCGCCCCCATGGCTGTAAGCCTATGGGCTGCAAGTGGGTGTTCAAGAAGAAGCTAAGGCCTAATGGTACTATTGAGAAGTACAAGGCGAGACTTGTAGCGAAAGGCTACACACAGAGAGAAGGCGAAGATTACTTTGACACCTATTCACCTGTCGCAAGACTAACCACCATTCGAGTACTACTTTCCATGGCTACCTCCTATGGTCTTATCGTTCATCAAATGGACGTAAAGACAGCTTTCCTTAACGGAGAGTTGGAAGAGGAAATCTATATGGATCAGCCTGATGGATTTGTGGTAAAAGGTGAAGAGAGAAAGGTGTGCAAGTTGCTAAAATCTTTATATGGCCTGAAACAAGCACCTAAGCAATGGCATGAGAAGTTTGACAGAACTTTAACTTCTGTTGGCTTTGTCGTTAATGAGGCTGACAAGTGTGTATACTATCGCCATGGTGGGGGCGAAGGTGTTATATTGTGTTTGTACGTTGATGATATTCTCATCTTTGGTACAAACATGAAAGTAATACATGAGGTCAAGTCTTTCTTGTCAAAGTGCTTTGATATGAAAGATCTGGGAGAAGCTGATGTGATCCTGAACATCAAGCTGAATAAGAACGAGAGTGGGATTACTTTATCGCAATCCCACTATGTTGAGAAGATCTTGAGCCGGTTTGGCTTTATTGATGGCAAGTCTTCTCCAACACCTTATGATCCCAGTGTGATATTGCGTAAGAACAAGAACGAACCAACAGATCAACTGAGATATTCTCAGATCATTGGTTCACTCATGTACTTAGCGAGCGCGACAAGACCTGACATCTCTTTTGCTGTGAGCAAGTTGAGTAGGTTCATGTCAAACCCGGGTATTGATCATTGGCATGCACTTGAAAGGGTCATGCGCTATCTATGTGGTACAATGAGTTACGGGATTCACTATTCAGGGCACCCTGCTGTGCTTGAAGGATATAGTGACGCAAATTGGATCTCTGATGTAGATGATATCAAAGCTACTAGTGGGTATGTGTTTAGCTTTGGAGGTGGCGCCGTATCATGGAGATCATGTAGACAAACCATATTGACGAGGTTAACTATGGAAGCAGAACTTACTGCTTTAGACACAGCCACTGTAGAGTCAGAATGGCTGCGTGAGCTCTTGATGGACTTGCCGGTGGTTGAAAAACCTGTGCCGGCCATCCTCTTGAATTGTGACAATCAAACAGTTATTGTCAAAGTGAACAATTCTAAGGATAACGCGAAGTCATCAAGACACGTTAAAAGACGTTTGAAGTCTGTCAGGAAATTGCGAAACTCCGGAGTAATAACTGTTACGTATATTCAAACAGACAAAAACCTGGCAGATCCCTTTACAAAGGGACTATCACGCAATGTGATAGACAGTGCATCGAGGGAGATGGGTTTGAGACCCACAGATGTTATGCCATAGCGGTAACCCAACCTTTGTGATCGGAGATCCCGTGAATTAGGACCTGGGAAAACAAGCTAGTGGTTTGACTGAGGAGAGTATTCTATAACCCTCTCTATGTGAAGATGCAAAACTCTCAAAATCTGTAAGGCAGGTTGGCAACATGCCTTAATGTGTTTCTGTTGGCTATGATTAGCAAAGATGCTGTCCTACAGAGCATTCTTGAAAGAACACACCTATATGAGTCCGACTGTTAAACATCGCAATCTATGAGATTTGGGTGATCTCTAGTAAACTCATGAAGAGACCATGGAGTACGACGCATATGCTCCAACCCGCGGGGTAGGCTACTGGCAGCCATGTACTGGTTATGGCTTTGAGTGAAATCTTGACGCACAAAACTTGCAATTCAAGGCGTAGTCCATTGTTCAAGTTGCTGATAGACGTAGCTTAAGGTTCTAGGCGGAAGTTCAACTTAACAGTCTCTGCTGAAACACTGGTATATAAACAAGTAGTGAGGTTTGGCAAATCTCTAAATGGGCATTTGAGATCTGGTGGGGGATTGTTGAAATATTGGGCCTTTTCATATGAGCCCATAATAGATTTCAGAAATTCCTAGAAATCTCAAAGCCCATGTGTGTAAGTCCATGTGACATGCAGCCCAAATTGTTGGCTGCATAAAGGCAAGGGGTGGGAGCTAAGTTTAGTCCCACATGGAAAGTTGGGAGAGATGTAGACCAACATATAAGGTGGGGTGTTGCACCACTTGGTAAGTGAGTGAGAAGAGAAGTGCCACACGCGCGCTCCTCCTCCTCCTCGCTCGCTCGTCTCGTCTCGACTCGACTCGACTCGACACGCGCGCGCGCGCCGCGGTTTGCGGAATTGAGCCTCGGAGCCGAGCTTATCTTTTTGGTGCACAGGAAAACCGAGCGTTTGACCGAGTCCTTGACGGACGCGTCACAGCAAGCCGGATCGTGGGCTGCTGTAACCGACTCGGGCGTGCGATCTATATAAACTCTTGCCCGGCTACCGCCGCACACAACCTGAAACCGATCTAGGGTTTTGCCACCTCTCGCTGCTTGCGCCGCCTCCGTAGTCTACTCCATCCCGAGCGCCGGCGTGCACCGGCGAACGGGAGAGCAGGTCTCCGGAACCACTCATCTTTGCGATCCTGTACGGGAGAGGGCGAATTAGGTTTTTGGGAAGCGCTCTGCGCGACTGCTCAAGCTCTTCATCACGGGTCGTCTTCCTTCCAAGTCGGGCGGTGCAGCCTACCGCCGTCTTCATCGCCGTCTGCATCAACCGGTCTTCTCCAACGTTGTCATCAACAACGTTACTGCAATGACTACATCTGCAAACGAGCGGTACATGCGGTCTACTGCAGTTTATCTGTTCATCATGTTCTGCGAGTACATGTTTAGCCGCTACCTGTTTTCATTCATCTTGCTTTTTAGCACATCTAGTATGTTCGAGTTACATGTGGTAGTAGCTGGTTTTGTCATGTTTAATATTTTGGAATTAATCATGGAAATTATGCCTAATTATCCAACATGTTGCTAAAATTCTCTTTTGATCTTTCACCGGTAGGGCTTCCATGAACAAGGTACAACTGACCTTCCAGCTACATGAAGAGTTTCAAATGATGGCTCGTCAAATTAACTAAACAAGATGTACCTCTTTTCAGATGTCTCCAATTTCTACGAGCTCTCCATTTTTTTCTCCTATCAGCATGTCTATGTTTGGGCTATTTCCACCTATTTTCTGCATGGAAGTGTTAAAAGGAAGAGTTGGGAGGTGGGAGATTTGGATCGCAATGGAAGGAACTCTTAAAGGTGGAGATTGTATAGTATATGTAGGGGAAGAGAACACTACCTCAAGCTTCTTTATGCTTCTTTGATTGCATCCAACCAAATTGGGCCAGAAGAGCATAAATCGCAGCCACAAAATTTAGTACAAGTGCATAAAAGAACAATCTTGCATTGATTCGCTACCTCTTGTAGCAGAGGTATCTGCCCTGCAGTCTCGAATCTGGATGGTGGCTTCCATGAAAAAAAATGAAATTTTCCGACTTATTAATAAATAATGGAAAACAAATTGGAAGTGTGTGCGGTATATGGGGCACTACCATGAAGTCATTCTCATCAGCTCATAAACCACGATCGCCCCTAACCATATGCCAAGTGGATGATACCCTCGACCTTACTCCCTGAGATACACATTGTCTTATTTTTTTCATATGGCGGAGCGTGCGCATATCTTTCTTGTATTTAGTATAGAAAAACATGTACAATTTGACACTAAATTCAGATATATAGAATAGGAACAAACCCAAATGTGATTTCTACATCAAATAAATTGCATTTACATGTTATATTGTACACCAGCCATGTGGGGTTGAAGTTATAAAAAGGGTCTGCATATGCGACAAAGAGGAACCTGCTAGTACATATAGTTCTTGTCAATCCACTTCTAAATTATCCATCGGATTAGCTGAACACATTTTGTGGCTAAATGGGTTATTTATGTGTTATTTATTCGCTTTGACTTTAAGGATTGTAGCCATCCCGACAATCTCCCAAGTTCCATTAGCCAAGATGGAATCCATCTCACTACGGATAGCTCCCTTCCAGTAGTCAGCATCTGAAGATGCATAGGCCTCTGAAATGGAACTAGGAGTGTCATCCACAAGATACACGATAAAATCATTACCAAAGGACTTTGCAGTCCTCTGTCTTTTGCTCCTTTTAGGAGTTTCATCGTCATTCTCCACAGGATTTTCAAAGTGTTCTATCGGAATGGTGGGTTCAGGAATTTTAACTAATTCCCGTCTAGATGAACTAGGCATCTCCTGATTCGATGAGTTAGGCATATCTTTCATAGGAAAGATATCCTCAAAGAAAGTCGCATCATTCGACTCCATGATCGTACCAACAAGCATATCAGGTACCTCAGATTTTACTATCAAGAATCTGTACCCAATGCTATGGAAAGCATAGCCTAGGAAAACACAATCAACAGTCTTTGGTCCAAGCTTGCGCTTCTTGGGAATTGGCACATTGACTTTGGCCAAACAACCCCAAGTCCGTAAGTAAGAGAGTTTTAACCTTTTCTTCTCCCATTCCTCGAATGGAGTAATTTCTTTGTTCTTTGTGGGAACTCGGTTTAGGACATGACAAGCTGTCAATATAGCTTCCCCCCACCATGCCTGAGAAAGACCCGACATATCTAACATGGCGTTAACCAAATCAGTTAGTGTGCGGTTCTTTCTTTCGGACACCCCGTTTGACTGAGGTGAGTAGGGAAGCGTCCTCTCATGGATTATACCATGTTCCGCACAAAAAGAATCAAACTCGTTGGAAAAATACTCTCCACCACGATCAGACCTAAGATGTTTGATCTTTCGATCAAGTTGATTTTCTGCTTCAGCTTTATAGATTTTAAAGAAGTTCAGAGCCTCATCTTTCGATTTCAGAAGATACACATAGCAGTATCTAGTGGAGTCATCAATCAGAGTCATGAAGTATCTCTTTCCACCTTTTGTCAAAACACCATTCATCTCACAAAGATCTGAATGTATAAGCTCTAGCGGTGCCAAATCTCTCGCCTCAGCACTCGTATGAGACTTGCGAGGTTGCTTAGCTTGCACACACACTTGGCACTTGGAGCCTTTCACAACAGGGAATTCAGGGATTAAATTCATTTTAGCTAGCCGCGTCATACAACCAAAATTAACATGACAAAGTCGTGAATGCCAAACATTTGATAAACTGTCGTTGCAAACATGGTTAACAACTTTATTACAAACGTCTGACAAGGATAGGCGGAACAAGCCCCCGCACTCATAGCCTTTACCAACAAAGTTTCCAAACTTGGACACTACAAATTTATTGGACTCAAAAACTATCTTGTAGCCATCCCGACATAGCAGAGATCCGCTAACAAGATTTTTATTGATTGAGGGAACATGATGCACGTTCTTCAGCCGCACGGTCTTTCCCGAAGTGAACTTCAGATCGACCGTACCAACACCACGAATAGTAGCATGAGAGCCGTTTCCCATCAACACGGAGGAAGTCCCTGTGACCTGATAAGAGGAAAACATGGAAATATCAGAACAAACGTGTACATTAGCACCGGTGTCAATCCACCAATTAGGAGACTGACAATCTGAAAGGATAGTAGGGAGTATACCATACCCATAGTCCTTCATCTCAGCATCGCCAATGACAACATTTGTGGTCTTGCCGCTCTTCCCATGATGCTTGTCAAAACGGTTTGGGCAACTAGGTGACCAATGTCCAGGTTCGCCACATACATGGCATGCTCCTTTCCTCTTATCGGTCTTCTTCTTGAAGTTGGTAGACTGTGATGGTTTGTTCTTCCCATCAAACTTTCCTTTGCCATCAGATTTGTTCTTGTTCTTGAACTTGTGAGATTGGAAGTTTTTGTTCTGTACCACATTGGCACTAGAACCTCCCTCGGCACCTCGAGGACGTGTGTCTTTTGCTCTCGCCTTCTCTTCCACATCAAGAGACCCAATAAGATCAATGACAGAAAACTCCTATCTCTTGTGCTTCAAAGAGGTAGCAAAATTCCTCCACGAGGGAGGAAGCTTGGCAATGATGCCTCCGGCAATAAACTTGTCCGGTAACACACACCTGAACTGCTCAAGTTCTTTAGCAATGGACTGTATCTCATGAGCCTGCTCGACAATGCCGCGCTCATCAGTCATCTTGTAGTCAAAGAATTGCTCCATGACATACAATTCACTGCCTGCATCCGAGACCCCAAACTTGGCCTCGAGTGCATCCCACATGTCCTTACCCGTAGTGAGGGACAGGTATGAGTCAACAATGTTCTCGCCAAGAACGCTGATAACAGCACCTCTCATGAGGTTGTCGGCTTCCTCAAAAGATTTCTCCTCAATAGGAGTAAGCTCTCTCTGAGGCTTGCCCTTAGATGCATCAAAGCATCTCATGGTTGTGAGCCATATGACGGTTCTTGCACGCCATCTCTTGTAGTTGATGCCCTCGAAAACCGGGGGCTTCAGAGACGCGGCATAGCCAACAGGGGAAAATTGCCTATTAAAAGAATAAGGTTTTTGGATTGTTGGAAAATCAGCAATTTACGAAAAGATTTAATCCATGAAAACAGTGAACAAAATATGGCAGAAAGCATGGAAATCAGACAAACCATGTTTACAAGAAATCGATATGAACAGAATATGTCTAGCATATCTAAATCGATTGCTAGTCCGAGAAACTGAAACACACAAGCGAAGAGCAGGAAGACATACGGTGTTGGAGCCGGTGCAGAAGCAGAACTGCCGTTGGTGTTGTCGTCAGTGAGAGACATGTCGCCGAAGAGGTTGTCGATGTCGGGGAAGAAGTCCTCGTTGGGGAAGACGTCGTCCTCGTGGGCGTCCGTGATGAAGAACTCGCCAGTAGTCGCGCAGTGCGCTCCCCAAAAACCTTATCGCCTCTCTCCCGTACAAGATCGCAAGAGGCGGGGTTCCGGAGGCCTACTGTCCCGGTTCGCGGTGCACGCCGCAAGACGGGATGGAGAAGACCGAGAGGCAGCGCAAAGCTCTGGATGCAGTAGGCAGTGGTGGCTATGTGCTGTATTTTCGCAGAGAGGAGCGACCTCTTTTTTATAGCCACAGAGGGAGGCGAACAGGCAGCGCGGGAGGCGAAACGAACAGCCAGAAGACGAACCGAACGGGCTCGTATTCATTTTCCACTTAGGCAAATCGTTTCAGCTTCCACGTGACCGTTTAGTTCCATAGTCCAGTCATGCGTGACAAAAAGAAAGGCTCGGCACCGAGGCACATTCCGCAAACCGCGGCGCGCGCGTCGTGACGGGCGGAGGAGGAGGAGCGCGCGTGAGAGAGCCTTCTCCTCACACACTCTTACCACAAGGGAAAGAGCTCACCTTATATGTTGGTCCAACTCCTTCTAAACTAGCAAGGTGGGACTAAACATTTGTCCCACCCCTTGTCATGCATGAATAGACCATATGGGCCTCTAGGATTTAGGAATTATTGGACTTAGCAATTATAGGCTGGGCCAAAAGGGCCAAAAATCCAACAAGGAGTACCATTGTTCTTTTAGCAACATGGGTTTCTCATAGTCGGTCATGCTATGCTACGTTTTCAGAAGAATATGCGTGCGACATGGACCCTACGTCATCGTATGAAGGGGATGAGGGAGATTGACCAATGGTATTTTTTTAATTGAAGCCAACCACATCCTTCTCACTGATTTGCTTGTAATATAAATTTAGCATCATTACAACAAGGTTTGTCGAGTGGTCGAATATTTTGGCATCGCTATTACAACTTGCAGAACATCATGCCAAAAATGACACTAGGTGAACCACCATTGCCGTTAATTTTACTGAATGCAAGTAGGACTACAGCCACCACGTCGGTTCTCATTTGCGTTCCTTGTCGCCGCTGCTGGAAGAGACTGATTTACGGCCATTGATAAAGGCATGTGACCATCTTCAAAGAGCTCAACAAACAAACCCTTGGAACAAGTATTTGAAAGACAAGTTTATTGCTCAAATGATTCTCAAAATTGCTTCTTCCATCACTAAATCTTGTTTGTTTTTGCGATGCAAAACATATATTTTGCGTGAAAGCTCACATGAACAAGAGATATGAACATGATTGTGTCAACTTGTTTCAGAAATCTTAACAGTTATTGCCATGATTTTACTGTCTATCTCAGGACCCATTTCATCGTCCTGACTAATAGAGAATAGAAGAGAAAATGATTACACAACTGCACGACAAGAGCATATATGTGTCGCACAAAGTAGAACAAGTCGATGCCTAAACTGCACCAAGTATTTTACACCCTTTAAGTGCTATATTATACCCCAATATCACATCTTTAAATTATTTTTATAAAAAACATCGTCAATAATCCAGCATAAAAATAAAGAAAATGGTCTACAACGTATAAACTCGCAGTCCAGCATACATAAGTGCATTAAAGTATAACGACCGACCGACCGACTGTCTCATTCAAACAGTTTTATTGGTTTACTGATTTCCATGATACGAAATCGTCTCACATGCTGTTCTGTATGGAAGAAAAAGGAGCGTATAGTGAATACATTCATATGAAGTTCATTTAAAGGTAGTTCTTCATGGGAACTGACAGTTCTGATCATATCAACAATCCCCGACGACCATATGCATTTGTAGACATCTGTAGAGCCCTAGAGATCTCTCAGCCTGTCCGTTATATCTTCCATTTCGTCCGACACCTGCAAGTACAAGGTTGGGTGAGAAGAGTTCATGGGACGCACCAATCAAATAAGTGATCGAACGTCCTTCACAAATACAGCAGGAAAACACCGTAATATTCTTTCTGACCAAAAGTCAGTGAAAGGAAAGACTAATGCTTCCTATCAATTCCTGATGCTTATGGAAGCAGGTTTGAAATATTTAAGTTAGTTTGGTTCAGTTTTTCTTAACTAGTCATAATATGCATGACATCATGTAAAGCATTGCAAGGCTAATCTCCTCGAATTATCACTTTCTCATGGTCAGAAGCAGAGGAGAGCATTACAACAGAGGCGTATGAGTTACACAACAATACTGATGCAGGATCATGTGAAGTACAATTCAGAACATAGCTTATTCCCGAGACAAAATGAACACTAATCAAGAATTTGGCTCTCACAGCGTAGGTATTACCACAAGGGCGATTAATGTAAAATTAGAAAAACTGAAGTCCGTGCTTGAAGGGAAAAAGAATACCTGAGAGAGGCAGGTAGGAACTGTAATACAACTTCGAAAAATGATGTCGACACTTTCTAACAGGTGGTGAGAAGCAGGTGTGATCAGATGAATGCAGTTTCCTGGAATATCAATAGCCTTGATAAAACCTAAAAATCCAACTCAGAGCAAGACCAATACCAAGCAGGAAATTAGTCAGTATTATCAATTTACTTTCACAAAAGCACAAAGCAAGAATAAATCTTACATACCAAGTCCAATGCACCAAGGGGACGAGCATTCAGTTGACAAAGAGACGCATGTACTTGATCCAAGACCAACGATATTACCAGTCAAGAAATCATGTTCTGCATCAGCAGAAATCTATCCAAGCACACCCAAAGAAACTATATTAATAGAAATATCCGAATATTAATGCTCTCGGCATTTTACCGTGCAAGTTAAGTTTTATCTACACATAGTGAATTGGATCTTAACAGTAAACTTGCCCATGCAGTTTTATACCATTTAAAACTATGAGTTGCTATGAGAGCACATCTAAAATAATGCTGAATTATGTGACCGATTTAGCTGTTAATATTACTTTATTCATTGTACAACTTGCAACCATTTTGTTGTATTAGACGATCAGTACATATTCAATACCAATTCACAATTTTATCGTAGTTATGAAAAAAGAGTAATTATGTAAAAATAAAGTTTTTTATACAAAGAAACTATGTTCTTAGTAGACAAGATTTTTTTCACATTTCTTCTCTTCATAGAAAACTGTAAAAATGATATACGGAGTAGTTTAATACTGCACATTTTCCAGTCGCACAGTAGGTATTAAACTATATTGTTTTAAGGATTTTTTTTGAAACAGAATGATAAGACTATGTAATAAAGGTTAAATTTCACCAAGTTTAATATTCTATCTCATTGACAACTCAATTCTAGAAAGGACCTTTGTAGTTGAATTCTGGCTATGATTACATGAAACAAGACATTCTTAGAGAGATATAAACAAGTGCGCCTGTGTGATCAAGCAATGATTATATTATTCTTAATTTTTATAAAGTGCATGTATATAATATACATATGCTAGCAATAAAATATTTCTAGCAAATACAATTCGGCTTCTTACTTAGTTTTGCAGTTGTTTTTATTTCCAAATGAATCAAATGTTATGCTGTAGGTAGGAAAAAGATGCTACATATTCAGAACAATGCTTAACTGTTATATGATCTGAATAAAGGTGGAGAGGCAATCACCTGGCAGTGTAGATCAATAATCTGTATTTTCGAAAGAGGAAGCCGAAAGGGCTCTATAGCAGCAAAGCCCTGAACTAAATCATCACAAGAGAATATAGGAAAGTCCCTCGGCAAGCACTGTCTCAAGTAAGCAATCAGCCTGAGATCGCGAATCATCCGTGCCTCCTTCTTCACTAACAAACTGCATTGACATAGTCATTCTATATTGTTTCATTCATATAAATTACTCAAAAATTTGCACAAAAAATAACACGTACTAATGAAGGGGGTTATATTCATTCAATAAAACTGTTACTTACTGTCGAGGAGAGTTCTGTGATGCACGGATTTCAATTAGATTAACTCGTGAATCTCCCTCGTGTGCATCCAGCCAAAATGCACCATCTGGTAAATTTTTACCCTCTGCTGTGGTGCATAGCCGTATAACATCAGTTGGGGATACATATCTCAGTATCTCTGACAGAACATGAAGTCCAATACCTGAAAGTCACACAATACAATATCAAACTGGACAGTGATAGAAAAAATCCACTCATTTAGCAACAGCAGATATTAGTATTACAGGTTAGAACACTCCAGCTAAGTTAGTTTAGGAATTAACAGTTATCTTATTTCATTATTTCGTTAAGTTAATCAGTTAGCTATTCATCTCTAAGCTAGATATGGCTTGTTGGGGCAGCTAGTTAAGATGAGGTTGTCCATTTTTGTTATCATTTTACTTAAGCAATAAGAATGAAGTGCAAGTTTCCTATTATCGACTGAAACAATTTGGTCAGGAGGGCGTTGGCTTGCCTCTGCTGTCTCTTTACCCAATTCAAAGTCTGAAACTTATCATATCATACTTTACCTTCTAACCTTCAACAATTACCTGTGAATTAACAACAAAACCTCGATGCAAGGAAATGCGAATGAAATCTCACCTTTCACCCATCCTGAAGTGTTGATAACAAGTGGTATAGCTGATTTCTGAGGGTTGCCAGTCTCATTAAAGCAATAGAGTTCTTGAAGAAAATAGTCATAAAGGCCAAATATATAGCTCAAGAGAAGTTTTGGATTCCTGTGTGCGCCAACATCACCAAAAAAGAAGCACCTAGAATGTGTGAAAAAAGTCTTAGACAAGCTTGCAGAACACCATACATGAGAAAATAATTAAATATTAGCTGGAACATCTGCTCCCTTCATAAGTTTACTCTGTGCGACTGCATTTGAATCTTGTAGTTAATCCGCTATAAAATTAACTGTTGACAAATTTTAAAAGTTGACTACTATGCTACACCTAACATGCAAACCAAGCTATTGCAGATTTAGTACAAAATCGAACTTCATAATAACATTTGTATGTTCGTAATATTTTAACAGAACATGGTAAACATTATTATAATACGATATTCAGGAACTCTTCCAATACATGAAATACTTTGTAACATGCATCCAAGAAGCTAGTTGAATTGAGCAGTGGACTGTTCCTAGCAGAGTAGTACAATAGATAAATACAATGTTATATGAAAGCATAAAAACGGCCCATAACCGTACATTTACCTCTTTGGAGGCCGCAGGTATAGCATTGTAAGATCTGCAATTATAATAATAAGACAGAATGTTCAGCCATGGAGTCGAACATTTTAAAGGGGAATTAAAAATTGGATACCCTGAGATTACACCTTTAGTCTGTTCCTCAAGCACATGAAGTGACACAAAACCTGGAGGTGTGAATTCAGGCTGGCCAACATCCGTATCCAGGTATGCCACCTTCTTATACCTGTTTGAGTGAAAGAGTCACAAAAATTGATCTGGCAGTACAAGCATAACAGATAAAAACAGAGCAACTCCGATTACTCTGAGCAGTACAAACTGTGCAAACTTGTGTCAACCACCAGTTGAAGTAATCTATTCTCCCATTCAAATTTTACAGGTTTACAGGTGAAAACAAATAAACATTCAGTAATTATAATTTATCTAGCGGTGACCAAAGGAGCTACTTTCTCACACTTGCCAAAACCATAAGTCAACCTAGAAAACTATTAGGGCAAAGCTACTTCACAAGGGGTCTAACGGATGAAACCATTGAGCAATAGCCTCTATAACTAACTACATTTTACCGATCTAAAAAATTCTCCATTTTACACCATCTTCAAATGTGGATTATTTCCATTGTAAATAACACATGGAGATAGCATGCAAACTGATTTTGAAGTGAATGTGACGAATATATGCAGATTTATACCAAACATTGTGATCAGGACCATAAACAACTGTTCTTTTCAACTGCATCGTTCACCACTGAAATTTAGCAAAGCACCACACATGACCCATCCCGGCTCCGAGCAAAAACAACTCAGAAGTTTTAAATTCAGACTAAAAAAAACTCTTCAATCATATCTGCATTCAGCTGCTCTGTAGTCAAGCAGAGCAAATGAGACGAGGAGAGGATTTGGGATTTGGGAAAATGCAGCTGGGCTTCTTCAGTACAGACCTTAAGAGGAGGGTGTTGAGGAGGAAGCGGGAGAATGCGGACTTGCCGCTGTTGCCGGGGCCGCACACTGCCACCACCGGCGGCGGCCAGGTGCAGGAGTCGTACGCCACCGCCTCCGCGGCCTCCTCCCACTCGCGCTCCCGCTCCTCCGATCCTTCGCCGCCGGACATCCCCGTCTCTGTCGCTCTCTCCGCAGTTCGCTTGCAAAGACGCACTCAACGCTATGCAGTCTCCGACCGACCGGGCACTTGATAAAGCAAGCAGAAGAGATGGTCACGCAGAATGCGCCCGGAGTGTCAAAGATTTTATTGTTGGGGGTACGGCGTGGTTCCGGCAGGCAGGACAAGCTTCAAGACTTCAACGACCTCGCAGGAGAAGCAGGCGCTTTGGCGATGCTAGTAATGTGTTTGTTGAGAAATAAATATGTGATCGATTGTACATGGGGAGTGATGACTTTTAGGAGGTGTCTATTTGGGAAAAAGTGTCTTCCCAATAAGCTTTTAACACACCCTTTCATTCTGTATATAAGTGGGTTTCTCACAATACAATAAGACAAGAGTCTTATTTATGTCTCTTCTTTGTCTTGTTTACTTCATAATACTACAACAGTATTCTCACTGCGTACAAGCCTTTGAATGTGTATGCCACGGGTGAAGTTGACAGTTTTTAGCATTTGTGTACTAGTACTTTTTTTGGAACAGAGAAGGCCTCGAAGCGTCTGGATTCTAGTCTGGAATCTGCATAAATTCAGGGGTTGATGAAATATCTCATAGGAAAATCAAATTGCAACATGGTCCTTGGTTTTTACATAGAACACTCTATAAGCAGACGTGAAAACGCGATCAAGTCTTGTGCCTCCGCTGAAGAAGAACATCCTCCGATCATGGCAACCCCTACCACCGCCGGGGACAAAGCCACTTGGGGTAGTGTACAAGTCATAGATGTCGCATTGAGGTTGGAGGTGATTCTCCGAAGGAGGAAGATAAACTCGAGCACGCCTTGCTCGAGAGTGGCGAGGCCAAGCTCTTGGTCGAGGATAGTGTTGGCGGAAAATCATCGTCGCTTGGAAACCACCGCAGCACACATAGACTCCGTGAACTCCGTCTACCGGCCCCAAAATCCAGCAGACAAGAAGCTCCATCCCTCCTCTCCCTAGCCACCAGGGTTGGCCTAGAGGAAGAAGAGGGATCGAAGGCTGTAGATCCAAAGATGGTGACGCTTATTGCTTGAGCTCGCGCCAGAGTTCCCTCCATCCTCTCCCTCGCCACCACGACCGACCAAGAGGAAAAAGAAGCTCGGTGATGACCTCTTGGTACCAGGACAGCGAAGCTCGACACCACAACCTTATTAGCGGAGACGAAGTCCAATCTTATGCCAACGACAACGCTCGCCACCAACACATCGCCCTGAAGAAGATCTCACCCCAGCCGCACCAGATCTGGCTAGGACGACTTGGTGCACTACTCCCAAACGTCATATAGGAAAGACAAACCTAAACTAAACCTACTATCTATAGAATGGTGGTTGGCGTCTTGCCTCAGAGCGGCATCAAGGTCGAGGGAGCCTTGGCTCGGCCCGGAGAACAAGAGAGAGCTCTCAGCTATTGTAGCAAAGAGAGAGAAGGGAAAGCGGAAAGTGCGAGCGAGTACTTGTACTACTACTGCACCACAGTATAAACCAAGGGAAGATCATTAGTGACTAGTATATCACAAAACCTCATGGTTATATGTAGATAACCTAGTAACTATAATAACACTACGGCGGTATTTGTTTTTAATAATTTGGTACTCCCTCTGGCTTTGATGCAGTCATATACTATGTCTAGTACAAGTGTACTACTGAGTTGCACCGTTTAGGTCTGAGAAAGCAGTTGTCCTCTATAATGTGGTGGGCATCATATAACCTGGTAATGGGAAACATGACAAGTGTGTGAGCGTCACATCGATAATTTAGCGAGTACAATAACAAACATGGTAAATGTTACTTGGGCAACCTGGTAAGAGTCATTTGGATATAATTTGGTCATTGCTACAACAATATGTTGGTAACTATATAATAAACACTTGGTAAGGGCACGTACAATAATGCACAGTCAGTAGCTAGTAACAAAGAACCCATGGAATATTTATCTAGGTGCAAGAGAGAGAATGGAGAGAGGGGTAACTCGTCTCTAGAGTTACGGACCGTCGTCAAATCCCACAAAAATTGTGGCATGCCGATAGATTTTCTGGATTGATCCAATCTACAACCCCCTCGTCCGAGTCTAGCAACGACGAGGAGAGTAGCTGCAGGTTGTATCCATCCGGGAATCCATGGTAGCGTGTCTGAAATCTCCTCACGAGTGTTAAAACATATTGGCTATTCTTCTCCATCAGTTTGTGCTTTTGGATGAACTGGTTGGTGCATCAATTTGATATGGTATTGAAGACCTAAGGTACTAAGTTTTTTGACTCGACCAACACACTATTAAGTATGAAATAATTGCGGCCTTTCATCGATCTCTCCTCTTAAGGTATATCTAGCCTTAACATGAAGGGAGTTGAAAGTATGTTGATGGCCCATCATTATGGACTTTTGGGTGAACTTCCCTCCAGCCATCTGCAGGCATAGCCCAGTTCACCGAGTGACAAGGGTATAGCTAATAGAGCCCGTTAGTTGAGTACCCCTGAGGCCCGATAAGCTAGGCCCAATTGTAATGATAGTTGAGATACGAGTCATTACCGTATGTCGATATTGTAATCTGTATCGGACCCTACCCGATCCTCGAGACCTGGCCACCTATATATAGGGGCCAGGAGGGGACGGTGTAGCCCAGATTGAAAGCAAGCCAGGTTCAACACCCAAGTTTACTTTCGATATACACTTATTTCAACTAACCTCACCTTCGAGTTCATCCGACGCCCTATCTTCCCGATCCTAAGTCCTTCATCTAGGACATTTGTCGAGTTAACCCTCGTCAATTGGCGCCGACCGTGGGGACTCTGGGCGTTGGAATCATGAATTCGACGGCTTTTTTGCTTGTAGCCAACAGCAGTGCAGAAGTCGACGGAAATCAAGAGATGGAGTTGACAATCAGAAGTTTAAGCATCCTCATCGGGCCATCGGGTTCATCTCACCTTTCAGATCCGATGAAACAAGATCCGTCGGCAAGTGAGCCCGAAACAGTAGCAATGATGAAATATTCTGAAGGCTCTTCTAGCGAGGTAAACTCGCCGGTCAGCTCAGGAGAAGTGCAAAAAGGAAAAATCGCAGAAGACGACGAAGCAATGGAAAATTTCGACGTAGGGGTCCATCTCGAAGATCTCATGATCTGCCTCGACGATATCTCAGACAAGTCAACAGATACATGGAAGACAGGGTTAGAGCTTTCTGAAGATGGTGACTCGATCTTCTCAAGCTTTAATAGTAACATCGGCAAACAATGCCAGGTGCTCGCCATTGTAGGAGACAATTCAAAAGAATTCGACAAAAACAACAATCCAGTGCTAAACCCAGCAAATATCAACAGAGGAGCAAATCACCTAGCAGAAGGGCAAACTGCAGAATCCCTCACAACCAGGGAAAAAATTCGACTATCAGTCGATGAATGGAGAATAATAAGAGAAGTCGTAGAACACGGCACGCCAATACCATCAAATTCTAGCAAGGACATGCTTTTGGGGTATCATTATGCCCTAAGGCAGCAGGCAAAATAACTAGCAAAGGAGAAAATAGAGATACAGTAAAGAAAACAATCAGCCATTGCAGCTAGCAACGCCGCTCGCAGAGCACGAAGCGACGCATCGCACACTAACGCAAGGAGAAATCGTCAACATGGTTCAAGGTACGAAAACCTCGAGTACTCAGAAAGGCAAAGCATCTCCAAAAACCTCGACTCGTCCTTCCTATTGGTCGACGAGTAGGGGAACATCATACCAAAAACCCCCAAAGCAGCACTAGTGGCAGCACAGGCATATTTGCTTACAACTCGACCAAGTCCAGGAGATCCTAGGGAACATATGCATAGAGCAGCATTGAACGGACTAAACATGGTGGGCCATAAGCTATCAGCAAAAGGAGAGGAAGCATATCACCACAAGGAAGCACACAAGCCAAGATCACCTCGCCGTCACAATAGTCCTCGGCACAGAAATAGTAATCAACGATCTCGATCACCATCACCAAGACAACATGGAGGAACCCGAAGATCTCGATCTCCAAACGGAAAGCGCGACTATGAAGACGACGAAAAGGAGATGGGAGCATCGTGCTTTACCCGCAGGGTTCGCACCACATCAGTACCCAAGGGGTTCAAATTACCTCATGATCAACAAAAGTACGACGGATCATAGGAACCACAATCATGGCTCTCAGACTATCTACAAGCAGTACAAATATTAGGAGGAACCAAAGAAACAGCAATGCAAAGTTTGCAACTACACCTCACCGGCGCAGCAAGGTCATGGTTGAGCAAACTAGAGAAAGAAACCATTGGGAGCTGGGAAGATGCCACAAAGCAATTCACAAGCAACTTCAGGTCGACATACAAGCGGCCAGCATCAATAGAAGAAGTCAAAGCATGTGTGCAACAACGCGACGAAACGTTACGGGCATACATCCAAAGATGGAGTCTTATCAAAAACTCAGCAGTCGAAGTTTTAGACGAAAGAGCAATAGACGCGTTCATAATTGGATTAAGGCGAAGAGACCTAGTCGAAGAGATTGGCAGAATCAAGCCAAAAACAGTGTCAGACCTCATGGACGTAGCAAATAGATTTGCAGATGGAGAAGATGCATGCAACAACAAGCGGACGCGATCCCCAGAGGACGACAGAAGAAATAGATATGAAAGTCAAAGGAGACGGTCCCGCAATTACGACAACTACGACTCCCATAGCCAAGTAGCCGCGGGGTATAAAGACAACAGCTATCAAGGAAGTGATCGCAGAAGCTCGGGATATCGAAGCTATGGAAAAGAGGACTATAAAAAGTTTCCCACGAGAGAATCCAGAGAGTATAACCCGTCGCCAGAAGACATGCTAAATGGACCTTGTCATATACACTCAGCGTTCGTCGATGGAAAGCGAGTATCCAGGCATGCAATGAAAGATTGCACAACATTCTTGAAGTTACAAGAGGCAACATTAAACAAACAAACCGAAGCAAGGCGACAAGGATACGAAGGAAGCAACAAACCTCCCACAAATCAGCAAGGGAACAATGGAGCCCCTCAAGGACAAGACCAGCCAAACCAGGGACACGATGACGACGAAGGGTACATTCCATCTAAGGGACACATCACAGCAATGATACAACCTGTGCCCAAGTCGAACAAAGAGGAAAAGAGTATTAGTCGACAAGTCAATCTAGCAGTCACTTTACCAACAGCTACAACAGAATATCTACACTGGTCAGAACAACCAATCGAGTTCAACAGGGAAGATCACCCCATAACAGTACCTCGGCCGGGAAATGCGCCCTTGGTACTCAAAGCTCAAATCGGCGCATACGACGTCGACAGAATATTCATGGACGCAGGAAGCGGAATTAATTTGATATACGCGAAAACGCTCAGAGCAATGCATATATCACTAGAGTTCTTGAAGCCAACAGATTGTTCCTTCCATGGAATAGTACCAGGAAGTGCCAACTATCCACTAGGGCGATAGCACTCAACGTTTGCTTCGGCAACCGACAAAACTACAGAAGAGAAAAGCTGGACTTCGAGGTCATGGACTGGCCATCTCAGTATCACGCGATCCTCGGGCGACCCGCGTTTTCGCGATTCATGGCAGTGCCTCACTATACGTATCTAGTACTCAAAATGCCAGGACCAAAGGGAATAATCACAGTAAAAGGAAGCTTTGAAGTCTTAGATCTCTGCGACAAGGAGTTCCACAAGATGGCGCAAAACTTTGGCATGATAGCCAACTATGCAGAGAACGTGAAAAGCACGATTACGGAAGGCGTCAAGCTACTCGAAGGACGCACCGCGGAGCCAGAGACGAAGAAACCACGAGTAGAAGCATCAGGAGAAGACAAAGTTACAGAAGAAGAAGGGAGGGCCACGACGGCATAAGCATCAAGAACAAAAAAATAGAGTAGAAGAATAAGGCTGTAAAAGCCACGAGTTATACCAGGGGCAATGCCCTCTAGATCCAGAACACAGGTCACAGGCCGGATCTCTTGGGTCACCCCATGTATCTTACATTACAAGTATAATAAAGACGAAACGTTCCTCATATTCGAGTTTACGAGTCTTTCAAAGGGAAAATGCGGCAAATGCACGAATCATACAAAAACGCTTTGAGAACAAATTTCAGACATCAAGTCGTGTGATACGTCTCAAACGTATCTATAATTTTTGATGCTCCATGCTTGTTTTTACACCATTTGCCTATTGTTTCGTTACACTTAGTGGCATTTTTATGCATTTTCCGGAACTAACCTATTAACGAAGTGCCACAGTCCCAGTTTCCTGTTTTCTGCTGTTTTTGTGTTTCAGAGTGATACGCGGGAAATATTCTCGGAATTGGACGAAACAAGTTCCTGAAGTCTTATTTTACCCAGAAGCTTCCAGAGATCCGAAGAGGAGTAGGAGGAGAGGCACCAGGGGCCCACACACAGGGGCGGCGCGGCCAGCCCTTGGCCCGCGCCACCCCCGTGTGAGGGCGCCTGGCCCCTCCTCTGACGATGCCCCTTCGCCTTTAAATACCCCCCGACGAGAAAAACCTAAGGGCCCGATCAGTTTTCCAGAACACATCGCGATCCGCCGCCGCCGTCGACCCGAAGATCGGGAGGGTCCAGAAGCTCTTCCCGGCACCCTGTCGGAGAGGGGAATCGCCACCGGAGGTCTTCTTCATCGCCATGCTTGCCTCCGGAGCGATGAGTGAGTAGTCTACCTTGGACTATGGGTCCATAGCAGTAGCTAGATGGTTGTCTTCTCCACCATGTGCTTCATGTTTAGATCTCATGAGCTGCCCTACATGATTGAGATCACCGTTATGTAATTCTACATATTTGGTTTGTTGGGATCCAATGAATATTGGTGTTTATGATTAAATTGCTGTACTGAATATTATCTTTTGTTATCTCTATGTTGTTTATGATCTTGCATGCTCTCCGTTGTTAGTAGCTATCTTGGCCGAGTAGTTGCTAGTGACTCCAAGAGGGGGTATTTATGCTCGATAGTGGGTTCATGCCTCTATTTCACCTGGGGGAGTGACAGAAACCTCTAAGGTGGTAGATGTGCTGTTGCTACTAGGGAGAAAACAACATTCATATGCTCAAGGGCATATGCTTTGTTTACATTACACACTTTGCTTAATGCAATTATCTGTTGTTCGCAACTTAATACTTCTAGGGTGTTCGGATTGATATCCCCGGGGGTAGATTATTAGTCATAGATGCAGTTGGATGGTGGCCTATATATTTTGTTGTAATGCCCAGAGTAAATCTCATAGTGATCTTCTTGACATATCACGTTATCTTTATTCTATCAATTGCCCAACTGTAATTTGTTTACCCAGCATGTGTTATTTTATCTATGGAGAGACACCACTAGTGAACTGTGGACCCCGGTCCTATTTCCATCATATTGCTATCACCTGTTTACTTTACTCGCACTGTTTACTTTACTCGCATACTATATTGTTTTCCACTCGATACGCTCATAACCTTTGTTTCAAGCAAACCGGTGAGATTGACAACCTCATCGCAAGTTGGGAACAAAGTACTTGGTTGTGCTGTGTGCAGGTTCCGCGTTGCTACTGGCCGAAGACGAGTCAACAAGTATCGTTAAACGGCGCCCTTGTTGGAGTGTTACTAAGCCAGTCCGCATCACCTTCAGTCGCCATTGTCTCTCCTCTCCTGATCGATAAACCTTGGTATCTTAACTGAGGGAAAACTAGCCGCTACACTCATCATACCTTCCTCTTGGGGTTCCCAACGGGCTGGTTATTCACCACGCACAAGGACTTACTGCTCCACGCCAGCAGCCTCTTTTCTGGCGCCATCAACAAGTAGCATCGTGAAATAAGAAACTCTCGCGTTCCACATATACACAAGTATTACAACAGCGGGTTATCAGAATCATCTACACCTAAAGGATCTAAGTAGTGATACTCGCGGAAAAATGCGGCATCCGCTTGCAGCAGCCTAGCTATAAGCCTTCGAGCAGGTTGTAACTTATTCTCCATATGTACTCGCAGACTAGCTTTACCTGGAGCCAAACTTAGGGACATAGAGCTATAATTGAGTCTTGGGTGCCACTTGCGTATCCACCCAAGAGCAAAATTGGCACCTGCCACTAAGTTTAGTTCTATCAATCGATGAATGCGCTGGCTGGATCTAAAAGTATCGAGAAGCAGTGGGAAAGTTGCAGGCAGAGGATTGCGAGGAAGCATAACAGAATGCATAGTTACGAGAGCTCTTTTGCAGCCATCAACTGACTCGCCAATGTGCTGGGCGCGATCCTGAAGCAATACAATAGCACTCCGGCATCGAGGATCAGACCAAAAGGTCTCAACACCCGCGGACATTTTTTCTAGAGCCGCATTTCGCTCGGTAACCCGACGATCCTCAGCACGAAATCCAAACAAGTGCCTATGATGGCAAAGGATATCATAAAAACAGCAGTGGAGCAAAAAGGGAAAAAGATAAGTCGAAAGGAAGCTTATATCACAACATCTCGCAGGCTGACTCAATAATGCCAAGGACAAAAGAATTGCATTCCTCATGATGCAAGATCTTCGCCGTCAAGCTAGACACCTTATCATCAAGAATAGATATCTGCTTTGTCAAACCACAAGCTTTGCTAGCTTTGCCCACAGCCATCTGTGCTTGGCGTTTGGCAAAAGTCAAGCGAGCCTCAAGATCAGAAATCCTTGAAGAATACTCCGCGCATTGGCTGCATCGGCGAGGAGGCGATGAAATCTTAGAGCCGAACGTGCGGGTAGAGGAAGGAGCATGGTCGCGACTCAAAGGATCATTGATGTGCATAGACTGGAAGTCAAAGGAAAAGAAAGGAGAAACATTTCAGAAAGCTAGCACAACATATCACAGAAAAGAAACATATTTACACAAGTGCAAACCCTTTGATTAAGGTTCTCAGGTTGCACGTGACTAAAGATTTTTTACATCAAAAGAAGAAATTGAAAACTATAGAGAAGCCAAGTCTATGCCACCTCAGCATTTGGCTCCATGGCAGAAGAGGGCATGGTAAATTCATCGCCAACAGTCGACGGAGGCGCAGGATCTTCTGCCGCTGGAGGTGGTGCAGTAGATGTCGCGGAGGCCGCCGAAAGAGAAATAATTGACGCCAGGGCGGGCGCCAACTTCTTCGCCTTCTCGAAGAAAGCCTTCAACTCAGCGCGGGTGCGGCCATGAGGAGAGCTCACCTTCTCCCAGTCGAAATCTGCACCATGTGCATAAGAAAGTGCGATAGCACCCTCAGCACCACGCTTCAGAGAAAGCCCCTTCAGCTAGAGGATGGGGTCTTCAGTTGTGTCAAAGGCTTTTGCAAGTTTCTTCAAGTCATCTTTTGGAATCTCCGCCTTTTTCTTCGGCCATAACCCGACGAACATCCGCGTCAGAACGCGGCTAACCAACTCAAAGATTTCCTGGATAGATATCCAGTTTTTTTTGAGTAAGTTCACCGCGGTCATCAGTGGATCATCGCCCGGTTGCAAAGTCGACAAAGATACCTCGGTAAATCCTGCACAACAAAGGGGATAAGGGAAAAGAAGGAAAGGAAAATATTAGCAAGTGCAAGAACGCAACAGAAATCGAAGAAGAAGGACAAGGCAAATATTTACCTCCAGCAGCAGCAGACATTGTGCAAAGACGCTCTGCCACGGCTTGTTCTCGCTGAGAGTGCTCTTTGTTCGCATCGGCCAATGCTTTTTCAGTTTTCTTCGCCTTAGCCAGCGCTGACTTCTGCGACTTCTGCTTTGGCGGTGGTCGCAACATCATAGGCCTTCCACGAAGCGCTGAGTTCAGCTTCCCGCGATGCAATACGGGCATTGGCTGTTGCTAGAGCAGCTATGGTCCAACCAAAGAAAGAAAGGAAGTCAAATAAACAGCAAGAGATAAGTATAGAGGAAAAGTAAAGACAGGATGTCGAGCGTACCTTCGGAAGCTTTCGCAACCTTTAGGTGTCGTCGTGGTGAAACAACATATTCCACAGGGTGGCTTAAATGGGGGCCGACTGTACACTGGTGGATCCGGGAGAGGGAAGGCTCGGTAGAGACCGAGCACAGAGCACACTGCTAACACATCGAGCTACCCAGGTTCGGGGCCCTCGTGAGGAGGTAACACCCCTACTCCTGCATGTCTGATCTATATGAGCTTCACATGAGAGCTACAATGGTGCTCCTTCAGCTGTATATCTTGCCTATCTGAGGCTGCACTGGGCAGGAGCTAAACAGCTAGTGCTACTGAGGAAGAAGAGAGCTCTCGTGGAGCTGGAGGAAATGAGCCTCCGAAGGAGGCTGGGCTGCTCGCTCCCCCTGGTGCCCCTTATATAGGGTGCCCAGGGGACAATGTGAGGCCCACTGCATAGTGCACATACACTGTGGCTGAGTTTGACTACTGGGGTCTTGTCATACTGTGGCTTGCATCATCCTGGTACCGTACTTGGTACTGTGGCTGGTGTCATGGTCATGGGCTTGTCCCATCGTGGCTGTACTTGGAGTCCTTGGTCTTCGTCTTCTAGCGTCTGTCTTCAGGATCACCATGTCATCAGTCTTATCCTCCTCCTAAGGATAAGACTGACTAGGAGAGGAGGGATATGCTGGTCTGAGCCAAGGGGCGTCCCAAGACCAGCATACAACGATGGAGGATGTGCCAGTCCGAGCTTGGAGGCGTCCCAGGACTGGCACGATGCGCTGGAGGCGATGCTGGACGAGGAATATGTCAGAGGGGGTAAATCTTGGCCCTGGAGAGTAATAATCCGGCCTGGAGAGTACATATTCCGGCCTACCAAAGAGATAATCCGGCCTGGGCCAGGGATCCCAGCCTGGCCCAGCCGGATCACAATATCCCGGCCCAGCCGGATCTGCCAAAAAGCGGCCTAGAGGAGAATCCCGGCCAGGCCAAATCCTCCTGATCCGGCCCAGCCGGGGCACAGCGGAGAAAGAGGCCTGGGAGTGGCCGTCCATGCAACCCAGCCGGAGAAGGGAAAACGGCATGCCCGCGAATACGCCGGCCCAGCCAGGACTGAGGGCACCGGCCCAGCCGGGGGGCGAATCCCAGCCCACCCGGGCGACAAGGGGCGGGGCGGCCTGCCGCGGCTACCCGGCCCAGTCGGGGAAGTGGCCTTCGGGCCCAGCCGGGAAGAGGAGGGCGTTGCCGCTGCGGAGGAATCCGGCCGGCCCAGCCGGGGGGTGAATCCCGGCCCAGGCGGGACGCACGCACCGGCCCAGCCGGGTAGAACCTTGGCGGCCCAGCCGGGAATTATGCTTATTCCGGTCTGGCCTCCTATATGCCAGCCCAGCAGACCATAATCCGGCCTGGCAATGTTTATTCCGGCCTGGGCTTGGTTAATCCGGCCCAGGCTGCTGTTTATTTGCATTTCAATATTCCTGCATATATAAAATAGCTGTACAACATATATAAGTTTATAAATAGGGGTACTTTGGTATACCCGGGGTTATATCCCCGACATTAGCCCCCGAGGCTGTGGGGGACTCGTAGAGTCGCGCACAGGCTTCAACAAGAAATATACCAAAGTTCCAAACCTGCATACTCATGAAGCTGATATGCTGGCCTGCACTGGCCAAATTCTATCTCATGTCATCATAGGCAATGTCCTGTTTGACATATACCCATATACGTGATGTGCTAGCCTTCACGGGCTATCTCAAAATACTATTGTGCCCTCTTTGGCTATATCGACACTTTGCCTCTCAGGCTATGTCTCATCGACATCGTCTGCTTCGACAATGCCAGAATACTGCTTTGCCTTCTTTGGCTATATCGATACTTTACCTCTTGAGCTATTTGCCTCTTGGGCTACTCTGCCTCTTGGGCTACTTTGCCTCTTGGGCTACTTTTGCCTCCTAAGCTTTATATCGACACTTTGCCTCTCCGGCTATGTCTCATAGACATTGTCTGCTTTGACAATGCCGGTATACTGATATGCCTCTTGGGCTGCTTTTGCCTTTTGAGCTATTTTGCCTCTTTGTGCTTTATATCGACACTTTGCCTCTCAGGCTATGTCTCATCGACATTGTCTACTTTGACAATGCCGGTATACTGATATGCCTCTTGGGCTGCTTTTGCCTTTTGAGCTATTTTGCCTCTTTGGGCTTTATATCGACACTTTGCCTCTTAGGCTATGTCTCATCGACATTGTCTGCTTTGACAATGCCGGTATACTGATATGCCTTTTGGGCTGCTTTTGCCTTTTGAGCTATTTTGCCTCTTTGGGCTTTATATCGACACTTTGCCTCTCAGGCTATGTCTCATCGACATTGTCTACTTTGACAATGCCGGTATACTGATATGCCTCTTGGGCTGCTTTTGCCTTTTGAGCTATTTTGCCTCTTTGGGCTTTATATCGACACTTTGCCTCTTAGGCTATGTCTCATCGACATTGTCTGCTTTGACAATGCCGGTATACTGATATGCCTTTTGGGCTGCTTTTGCCTTTTGAGCTATTTTGCCTCTTTGGGCTTTATATCGACACTTTGCCTCTCAGGCTATGTCTCATCGACATTGTCTACTTTGACAATGCCGGTATACTGATATGCCTCTTGGGCTGCTTTTGCCTTTTGAGCTATTTTGCCTCTTTGGGCTTTATATCGACACTTTGCCTCTCAGGCTATGTCTCATCGACATTGTCTGCTTTGACAATGCCGGTATACTGATATGCCTCTTGGGCTGCTTTTGCCTTTTGAGCTATTTTGCCTCTTTGGGCTTTATATCGACACTTTGCCTCTCAGGCTATGTCTTATCGACATTGTCTGCTTTGACAATGTCGGTATACTGATATGCCTCTTGGGCTGTGCCATCGCTAGGCACTTGTTAGTATGCAAAATCATAAGATATGTTAATATGCTAAACCGGGATTCTCTGTGAAACCAGATATGACAAAAGATATGATACTTGTTAGCTTTGAGATCGATGTCTCGATATATTACTGAGCCAGAATTGGCGATAACTGAAAGGATTATAGAATGCCGTGATATGCTGGCATGCCGAAATAAACGGCGATATGAGTTATTGATAGATGCCTTGATATGCTGGCGAACCGAAATAAACGGTGATTGGGGATTTTGGTCGATGCCATGATATGTTGGCATACTGAAATTTTGCTCTTGCCATGATATGTTGGCATACTGAAACTTTGCTCTTGCCATGATATGTTGGCATACTGAAATTTTGCTCTTGCCATGATATGCTGGCATACTGAAACTTTGCTCATGCCATGATATGCTGGCATACTGAAACTTTGCTCATGCTATGATATGCTGGCATACCGAAATACATGTGACTCAAGATATCACTTAATAACCTGATGTGCTAACAAACTGAAATACCTGAGACCTGAAACTTTGAGATATGCTGGCCAGGATGTAAAGATATGCTGGCTGAGACATAAAATATGCCGGCCAGGATACAAAATATAACATATGCCGGTATACTGAAATTTTGCTCTTTGCCATGATATGTCGGCATACCGAAATACCTGAGACTTTGAGATATAAACTGAAGCCCTGGTGGTATAATAGCAATTTCTTCTTGTAATGGCAATATGGAGAGTCATAGCCGGATAATAGATATATATATATATATATGACGAAATATCCAACCTGTTCTGTAGTCATTCTAAAAGACATAGCAATGATCATAGCATTTGGCATATTGCAATCTAGCATATGGAGTTTGGCATATAGCCCATTGCACTCGGCATATAGTATACGACATAAAGCATTTGGCATACAGACTGAGATATAGCAGTTTGACATATAACAACCTAGATTGACATATAAGCTAACTTGGCACCTTACAACAGACATTTGGCACTCATGTGCCGGCATATAAATGCAAGTATACTGTAACTGGCATCTGAGATCTAGCATAGAGCATGCAGAAACTGGTACTGAGATAGGCATATAACTGATCTGACTGTAAACTTGTAACAACTAGCACATGGCATTCAACATACATAAACCAGCATACGAGCCTTGGCATATGACAGCCGGCATATAACACATAGCATATGGGATAAAGCATTTGGCATATAAGTAGATACTGAACTTGATATATCAACTGGCATACTGATTCTAGCATTGTTGCAGATATACTGGTTGATATATGCAAAGACATGGAATTTGACATAGCAACTTGCTTACAGTAACAGGTCTAAGTCTAAGATATGAGATATCCTCTATGTCATAAAACTTGACATGCTAGCGTTGGCATATAAAACCGGCATATAACATGCCAAGATAAAACTTTGCACAAGACTGGAGAGATATAAACTGATACTAAGGATACTATCAGTAGCAGGCATATGTAGCACTTTGGCACATAGACAGACATACAGGAGACTTACTGAGAAGCATGTGTGCTAGCATATATACTGAAAAAGAGATATAACAGTGGCTGGCTAGGCTCATGCCTAAACCGACTGAAAAGATGTGAGACCCTGCTCACTATAAATACTTACCTGCAGATGCTCGAGGCGGAACGATCCCTGGCACGATGACCATAGAATATGCCGGCCGGGACATAAGATATGCTGGCCAGGATATAAAATATGCCAGCCAGGATATAAGATATGCCAGCCAGGATATAACATATGCCGGCCAGGACATAGAATATGCTGGCCAGGACACAGAATATGCTGGCCGGGACACATAATATGCCGGCCAGGACATAAAATATGCCGGCCAGGACATAAAATATGCCGGCCAGGACATAAAATATGCCGGCCAGGACATAAAATATGCCGGCCAGGACATAAAATATGCCGGTCAGGACATAAAAATATGCCGGCCAGGACATAAAAATATGCCGGCCAGGATATATATGCCAGCCAGAGGAAGCCGAGTGCCGGCCCGGAGATGCCGATGTAGATCCGGGACAGCCGTATGCTGGCCCGGGCGAGTTGAGGTCAGCCCGGGAGGTTGAAGAAGACCTGCAGCGCTCGGAGGCAATGCTGATGTCGAGCCCCCGAGCAGATGAAGAAGATCCCGTCTGGATGTACTCCTACCAGCGCCTTGATCAGCCCCACGGTGGGCGCCAAATGTCGTCGTGGTGAAACAACATATGCCACAGGGTGGCTTAAATGGGGGCCGACTGTACACTGGTGGATCCGGGAGAGGGAAGGCTCGGTAGAGACCGAGCACAGAGCACACTGCTAACACATCGAGCTACCCAGGTTCGGGGCCCTCGTGAGGAGGTAACACCCCTACTCCTGCATGTCTGATCTATATGAGCTTCACATGAGAGCTACAATGGTGCTCCTTGAGCTGTATATCTTGCCTATCTGAGGCTGCACTGGGCAGGAGCTAAACAGCTAGTGCTACTGAGGAAGAAGAGAGCTCTCGTGGAGCTGGAGGAAATGAGCCTCCGAAGGAGGCTGGGCTGCTCACTCCCCCTGGTGCCCCTTATATAGGGTGCCCAGGGGACAATGTGAGGCCCACTGCATAGTGCACATACACTGTGGCTGAGTTTGACTACCAGGGTCTTGTCATACTGTGGCTTGCATCATCCTGGTACCGTACTTGGTACTGTGGCTGGTCTCATGGTCATGGGCTTGTCCCATCGTGGCTGTACTTGGAGTCCTTGGTCTTCGTCTTCTAGCGTCTGTCTTCAGGATCACCATGTCATCAGTCTTATCCTCCTCCTGAGGATAAGAATGACTAGGAGAGGAGGGATATGCTGGTCTGAGCCAAGGGGCGTCCCAAGACCAGCATACAACGATGGAGGATGTGCCAGTCCGAGCCTGGAGGCGTCCCAGGACTGGCACGATGCGCTGGAGGCAATGCTGGACGAGGAATATGTCGGAGGGGGTAAATCTTGGCCCTGGAGAGTAATAATCCGGCCTGGAGAGTACATATTCCGGCCTACCAAAGAGATAATCCGGCCTGGGCCAGGGATCCCAGCCTGGCCCAGCCGGATCACAATATCCCGGCCCAGCCGGATCTGCCAAAAAGCGGCCTGGAGGAGAATCCCGGCCAGGCCGGGGCACAGCGGAGAAAGAGGCCTGGGAGTGGCCGTCCATGCAGCCCAGCCGGAGAAGGGAAAACGGCCCGCCCGGGAATACGCCGGCCCAGCCGGGACTGAGGGTGCCGGCCCAGCCGAGGGGCGAATCCCGGCCCACCCGGGCAACAAGGGGCGGGGCGGCCTGCCGCGGCTACCCGGCCCAGCCGGGGAAGTGGCCTTTGGGCCCAGCCGGGAAGAGGAGGGCGCTGCCGCTGCGGAGGAATCTGGCTGGCCCAGCCGGGGGGTGAATGCCGGCCCAGGCGGGACGCACGCACCGGCCCAGCCGGGTAGAACCTTGGCGGCCCAGCCGGGAATTATGCTTATTCCCGTCTGGCCTCCTATATGCTGGCCCAGCAGACCATAATCCGGCCTGGCAATGTTTATTCCGGCCTGGGCTTGGTTAATCCGGCCCAGGCTGCTGTTTATTTGCATTTCAATATTCCTGCATATATAAAATAGCTGTACAACATATATAAGTTTATAAATAGGGGTACTTTGGTATACCCGGGGTTATATCCCCGACATTAGGTACTCAGCACATTCAGTGCCCAAGGCGACAAATCTCTTCAGCAATGCCTGGGAAAAAGGGCGTATAAGAGCATAGTTTATGCAAGGAAAACAAGTCAAAGAAAGTTACTCACATCATCGGGGGAAACCGCGGATTCATGGGCTTCAAGAGAAACGTCAGCTTCTTTGGCCTTCTTTGAGCGTTTGAGGATTCGGGTTGCAGGAATCTTCTTGACTGATGCCCTGGTGACCCTTGATACGTCTCCAACGTATCTATAATTTTTGATGCACCATGCTTGTTTTTACACCATTTGCCTATTGTTTCGTTACACTTCGTGGCACTTTTATGCATTTTCCGGAACTAACCTATTAACGAGTTGCCACAGTACCAGTTTCTAGTTTTCTGCTGTTTTTGTGTTTCAGAAGTGATACAAGGGAAATATTCTCGGAATTGGACAAAACAAGTTCCTGAAGTCTTGTTTTACCCGGAAGCTTCCAGAGATCCGAAGGAGAGTAGGAGGGGGGACACCAGAGCCCCACACGCAGGGGTGGCGTGGCCAGGCCCCTGGCCACGCGAGCCCCGCGTGAGGGCGCCTGGCTCCTCCTCTGACGACGCCCCTTCGCCTATAAAGACCCCCTGACGGAAAAAACCTAAGTACCCGATCAGATTTCCAGAACACATCGCGATCCGCCGCCGCCGTCGACCCGAAGATCGGGAGGGCCCAGAAGCTCTTCCCGGCACCCTGCCGGAGAGGGGAATCGCCACCGGAGGTCTTCTTCATCGCCATGCTTGCCTCCGGAGCGATGAGTGAGTAGTCTACCTTGGACTATGGGTCTATAGCAGTAGCTAGATGGTTGTCTTCTCCACCATGTGCTTCATGTTTAGATCTCATGAGCTGCCCTACATGATTGAGATCACCGTTATGTAATTCTACATGTTTGGTTTGTTGGGATCCGATGAATATTGGTGTTTATGATTAAGTTGCTGTACTGAATATTATCTTTTGTTATCTCTATGTTGTTTATGATCTTGCATGCTCTCCGTTGTTAGTAGCTATCTTGGCCGAGTAGTTGCTAGTGACTCCAAGAGGGGGTATTTATGCTCGATAGTGGGTTCATGCCTCTATTTAATCTGGGGGAGTGACAGAAACCTCTAAGGTTGTAGATGTGCTGTTGCTACTAGGGAGAAAACAACATTCATATGCTCAAGGGCATATGCTTTGTTTACATTACACACTTTGCTTAATGCAATTATCCGTTGTTCGCAACTTAATACTACTGGGGTGTTCGGATTGATATCCCCGGGAGTGGATTATTAGTCATAGATGCAGTTGGATGGCGGTCTATGTATTTTGTTGTAATGCCCAGAGTAAATCTCATAGTGATCTTCTTGACATATCATGTTTATCTTTATTCTATCAATTGCCCAACTGTAATTTGTTTACCCAGCATGTGTATTTTATCTTATGGAGAGACACCACTAGTGAACTATGGACCCCGGTCCTATTTCCATCATATTGCTATCACCTGTTTACTTTACTCGCACTGTTTACTTTACTCGCATACTCTATTGTTTTCCACTCGATACGCTCATAATCTTTGTTTCAAGCAAACCGGTGAGATTGACAACCTCATCGCAAGTTGGGAACAAAGTACTTGGTTGTGTGTGTGCAGGTTCCACGTTGCAGCTAGCCAGCAAAGCTTGGACGAGGCGCCATATATAAATTGTCCGGAGCTGTCGCAAGCTAGCAAGCATCACCTTTAGTCGTTTGTCTCTCCTCTCCAAGAACGATAAACCTTGGTTTCTTAACTGAGGGAAAACTAGCTGCTATACTCATAATACCTTCCTCTTGGGGTTCCCAACGGGCTGGTTATCCACCACGCACAAGGACAGTCTGCTCCCACGTCAACCACACGCAGCAGCTAATTTTCTGGCGCCGTTGCCGGGGAGGAAGAGAAGACTTCTGCGAGGGGAGTTTTTCGCACACACATCCTTTACTTTGTTTTATTGTTTTGCTTTACTTTATTTATTTTACCTGCATCGTTTTATATCAAAAACCCAAAAAAATTAGAATCCTTGGTAGTTGTTTTTACTTGTTTACTTTCGTTTTGCTGAAATGGCCAATCCTGAAAACACCAAGTTGTGTGACTTTACTAGCACAAACAATAGTGATTTTATCTGCACTCCTATTGCACCACCTGCTACTGCTGCAAATTTTTATGAGATTAAGCCTTCTTTGTTGAACCTTGTTATGAAAGAGCAATTTTCTGGTGCTAGTACTGAAGATGCTGCAGCTCATCTCAACAATTTTGTTGAGTTATGTGAGATGCGGAAATATAAGGATGTTGATAGTGATATTATTAAGCTCAAGTTGTTTCCTTTTTCTTTGAGAGGAAAAGCTAAAGATTGGTTGCTGTCTTTGACTAAGAATAGTATTGATTCATGGGCTAAGTGTAAGGATGCTTTTATTGGTAGATACTATCCTCCTGCTAAGATTATATCCATGCGTAGCAATATTATGAAGTTTACTCAGTTTGATAATGAACATGTTGCTCAAGCTTGGGAAAGAATGAAATCTATGATAAAGAATTGCCCCACTCATGGACTGACTACTTGGATGATTATCCAAACTTTTTATGCAGGACTGAATTTTTCTTCAAGGAACCTACTTGATTCAGCTGCTGGAGGCACTTTTATGTCCCTTACCTTGGGCGCCACATCAAAGCTACTCGACAACATGATGGTAAATTATTCCGAATGGCACACCGAGAGAGCTCCACAAGGTAAGAAGGTAAATTCTGTTGAGGAAACCTCTTCCTTGAATGATAAGATTGATACCATTATGGCTATGCTTGCTAATGATAGGACTCATGTTGATCCTAATAATGTTCCTTTGGCCTCTCTGGTTGCTCAAGAAGAGCATGTTGATGTGAATTTCATTAGAAACAATAATTTTAACAACAATGCTTATAGGAACAATTTTGCTAGTAATAATTATAGGCCGTATCCTTCTACCAATGGTAATGGTTATGGTAACTCTTATGGTAATTCCTACAACAACACTAGGTCCGCGCCCTCCGAGCTTGAGGTAATGCTCAAGGACTTCATCGGTAAGCAAACTGCTTTTAACAAGTCTGTTGAGGAAAAGTTAGGCAAAATTGATATTCTTGCTTCTAAAGTTGATAGCCTTGCTCATGATGTTGAACTTCTGAAATTAAAAGTGTTGCCTAATGATGTGAAAGAGAACAATGTTTTTGCTACCGCTAATGCTATTCAAGTTGGAATTGATGAAAATATTAGATTGTTAGCGGAATTGCATGCCAGGTGGGAGAGAGAAGATGAGATGGCTAGAGAGATGAAGGTATGTACTATTACTACCACTAATGATGTTGCTCCTACTGGTAGCAATCCTCTTACTTTGATTGGTGTAGAGAAAACTCCCACTCCTTGTGTTAAAAATCCTAAAACTGCCAAAACTTTTTCTCAAAAGAGTGCTGAAATTTTTCGGAGTGTGGGAGATGATAGCTCTACTTCTTTTAATGATTTTGATGTTGATGGCTGCAATATATCTGAAGTAATTTTGTTCTTGCAAAAGCTTGCTTTGACTCCCAATGCTAGTTCTCTAAATATTGCTTTTACTAAGCATATTACCAATGCTCTTATAAAAATTAGGGATGAAAATTTGAAGCAAAAAGCCTCTGTTCCCAAGAAGTTAGAAGATGGTTGGGAACCCATCATTGATATGCATGTTAATGGTTATGATTGCCATGCTTTATGTGATCTAGGTGCTAGTATTTCTATTATGCCTAGAAAAATTTATGACATGCTTGATTTACCACCGCTTGAAAAGTGTTATTTTGATGTTCCTATTGCTGATGTTGCTAAGAAGAAACCTTTGGGAAGGATTAATGATGTTCTTATTGTGGTTAACAATAACCTTGTTCCCGTTGATTTTCTTGTTATGGACGTTGAATGCCATGCTTCATGTCCTATTATTTTGGGAAGACCCTTTCTTCGAACTGTAGGTGCCATCATTGATATGAGGGAAGGCACTATCAAATATCAATTCCCACTCAAGAAAGGTATGGAACACTTCCCTAGGAAAAGAAAGAAATTACTTTTTGACTCTATTCTTAGAGCAAATTATGAGCTTGATGCTTCATCACTTGATATTACTTGATTCGCAATTTTCTGCGCCTAGCTCAAAGGCGTTAAAGAAAAGCACTCTTGGGAGATAACCCAATGTTTTCTTTCAGTACTTTTTCTTTTATTTGAGTCTTGGAAGTCATTACTACTGTAATGACCGCTCCTTATCTTGTTTATTTCGTTTTTGTGCCAAGAGAAGCCTCTAATCTGAGTGAGGTAAAGATTTGGGGATGTTGCTGTCCTGAAACTGTTTTCGGTGCTGCACCGTAAAAATTCGTGAAAATTCTCTGTTTATCTTTTTCACCTGCATTTCTTGTGCATATGCCCCAGGTTATATCCAAACTTTTCTTAGTTGAACACTTTTTGATTTGAGCAACGGAAAATCCCTCAAAAATTCGACCTTTGTCAGCTGTTCAGTTTTGACAGATTTCTGCCAATATTTGTGTTTGCCACTTTATCGCTTTCTTTTGAGTTCTTTTGATCATGGAACTTTTGGAGAGGTTGCTACAGTAGTATTTGCTATATATGTGGTGGTTTTGAGTTAAAACCTGAAGCAAAAAGAGGGTTGATTATATGTTATGCTTACACTAATGTTGCTAATAGAATTGTGTTTAGTTTTGTATGAAGGAAGTTTTCAAGTGTATGGATTGGAGAATGATGAGATGAGTTGAAGAATGGACAAAAGCTCAAGCTTGGGGATGCCCATGCATCACCCCAAGAAATATCCAAGAAGTACAAGCGTCAAAGCTAGGGGATGCCCCCGAGGCACCCCTTCTTCATCGTCAAAAATCATGTCACCTTTCAAGACACTATATTTTTATTGCTTCATGCACTATGTGTTTTTCTTGGAGCGTCAGTTGTTTTAGTTTTCTTAGTTAGTTTAGTTAGTTTGTTTGCTGCAATAAATGGTTGGACCCCAACAAATTTCTTTTGGAGGAGATGTACTCGTTTTCATTTGCCAAGAACGCTCTAGTTTTCACTCTTATTAAAAATCGAGTGCTCTTCTTTTTCTGCTACTGCTTTTGGTTTTCGTTTTCGCCTTGATTTGTGTTCAGACCTTGTCATATCTTTTCATCAAGGTGTATTTTTGCCTCTGATCTTTATTGGTTTTCATCAAAAGAGGTGTCTTTAAAAATTTCAAATGGTGTTGGAAAAGAGAAAAAGCTTTGTGCAAAATAGTGGTACAAGAAGGAGCTTGTGTAGACTGCGGCTTAGGATTTTTCATGTCATGCTTGATGTCTTTTTGATAGTATGCTTAGTGGTTTTGCTGTAGCATGACTTGTCTCAAATAACTGAGATTGCTTAATGAGCCTTTGAAAAAATCATGCGTTGTTTTTTATTGTATGGAAGCATTATTTTGGTTTTCTCCTTGATGCTTTATTTGGGTTGACTTGGCGCATGCTCACACATGTTAGACTCTTACAAAGTCGTCAATAGCCTCTATGATCATTTAGTTTTTGACTTTTGATGCCATCTTATGCTTTTTTTAATGTCGCTTTGTCGCTTTGCATGATTATGGCCATTACTGCTCTCTTAGTTGGTCGCTCCCAGTGTTTTGCTAGCCCTCGCCTTGTACTGAGTACAAGCTCTACTCGTGCATCCAACTCCTAAAAGCCAAAGTTTTCCAAAGTGTCCACCATACATACCTACTAGCAATTTGCTATTCCAAGTAAATTTGACTTGCTTTTATTTTCTCTTTAAATTAAACTCTTACCAGTGTTATACGAAATTCGGTCAGTAAAGCTCTCACGAACTGGAAGGCACACTTTACTTTTTCCTGTTCTTAAAAATTTGACATTGTAGTCTCTTATGTTGAGTTGTTATGCTTGCAAGCTGTAAGTTGGATTCTAGCCCATCCATGCTGTCATGGGGCAAGCTTTCAACATTGCACTTCTTATTTGAGTTGATATCGTGATCTTTTGTTTATGGATGCCCGCGGTGTGAAATGAATTGGGAATCTTGTGGGGATCATGGAGTTTGTATATGTGTTAGGGAAACGCCGGGCCGCCAATCTAAGCCATGCATAATTCATGGTGGAAATTTGCAGCATACCCAGGGTGAACATTCGACGACGCATCTCACAATAAAAAGCTAAACAAAAGGCAAATAAAAGAGATGTCGAGGTGTTCATTGTCTGCTTGTCCTGTCATTTTGGTGTGGGCTTGTTCCATGTCATCGGGCACGGAGGTACCCCATTGGCGGTTCTCAATGATATGCATATATTTACAATGACAAGAGCCTTGCTTGGGACTCTAAGTAAAGTAGCATGAGGTTTGGGTACTCGTATTCACGGGGCACAAGGTTTTCAACTTATGATTTGTCAAACATATGCATCATAATTGTTCTCGCATTAACTTTAACCATTCAAGATGCTTATGATGGGGGCAATGAGAGCTCACAGCCGGTAAGTACCATAATTTTTGAAGGTTATAAAACTTGCAATCACTGCTTCCCTCTGCGAAGGGCCTTTCTTTTACTTTTATGTTGAGTCACCACCTTCTTTCTTTATGCACCGTTAAGAGAGCATAGTTGTCATTCTTAGTATACCCAAAGTTCATTGATTGATTCATATTGTTGGTTTCACTTGTTCTTAAATTATTTGTATCTAGTCGCCCTCTTAAACTTGAAGGTGTCCTATGCATTTATGTTTTGCTCTCTTTGAAGGACAAGCTGATAACCGTTTGTATGTTTTTCCTTATGATTTGAACACACGTTTGACTTTCATTGTTTCATTTTCATGATCTTTTGTTTGTTTTCATTTGCATGTTTACAACATGGTTGCTAACTTTCTTATTATCATGATTATATCTTCATGCCCATGTTTTAAGTTCTTATGATCCCAGCTCACCAATGCTTACATATATGATCAAGATTGTGTAGGTGCATGTCACCTCAAAAATTATTCTTTGTTATCACTTACCTACTCGAGGACGAGCAGGAGTTAAGCTTGGGGATGCTTGATACGTCTCCAACGTATCTATAATTTTTGATGCTCCATGCTTTTTTTTACACCATTTGCCTATTGTTTCGTTACACTTCGTGGCACTTTTATGCATTTTCCGGAACTAACCTATTAACGAGTTGCCACAGTGCCAGTTTCCTGTTTTCTGCTGTTTTTGTGTTTCAGAAGTGATACACAGGAAATATTCTCGGAATTGGACGAAACAAGTTCCTGAAGTCTTATTTTACCCGGAACCTTCCAGAGATCCGAAGGAGAGTAGGAGGGGGGCCACCAGGGCCCCACACGCAGGGGTGGCGCGGCCAGGCCCCTGGCCACGCGGGCCCCGCGTGAGGGCGCCTGGCTCCTCCTCTGACGATGCCCCTTCGCCTATAAAGACCCCCCAACGGAAAAAACCTAAGTACCCGATCAGATTTCCAGAACACATCGCGATCCGCCGCCGCCGTCGACCCGAAGATCGGGAGGGTCCAGAAGCTCTTCCCGGCACCCTGCCGGAGAGGGGAATCGCCACCGAAGGTCTTCTTCATCGCCATGCTTGCCTCCGGAGCGATGAGTGAGTAGTCTACCTTGGACTATGGGTCCATAGCAGTAGCTAGATGGTTGTCTTCTCCACCATGTGCTTCATGTTTAGATCTCATGAGCTGCCCTACATGATTGAGATCACCGTTATGTAATTCTACATGTTTGGTTTGTTGGGATCCGATGAATATTGGTGTTTATGATTAAGTTGCTGTACTGAATATTATCTTTTGTTATCTCTATGTTGTTTATGATCTTGCATGCTCTCCGTTGTTAGTAGCTATCTTGGCCGAGTAGTTGCTAGTGACTCCAAGAGGGGGTATTTATGCTCGATAGTGGGTTCATGCCTCTATTTAATCTGGGGGAGTGACTGAAACCTCTAAGGTTGTAGATGTGCTGTTGCTACTAGGGAGAAAACAACATTCATATGCTCAAGGGCATATGCTTTCTTTATATTACACACTTTGCTTAATGCAATTATCCGTTGTTCGCAACTTAATACTACTGGGGTGTTCGGATTGATATCCCCGGGAGTGGATTATTAGTCATAGATGCAGTTGGATGGCGGTCTATGTATTTTGTTGTAATGCCCAGAGTAAATCTCATAGTGATCTTCTTGACATATCACGTTTATCTTTATTCTATCAATTGCCCAACTGTAATTTGTTTACCCAGCATGTGTTATTTATCTTATGGAGAGACACCACTAGTGAACTGTGGACCCCGGTCCTATTTCCATCATATTGCTATCACCTGTTTACTTTACTCGCACTGTTTACTTTACTCGCATACTCTATTGTTTTCCACTTGATACGCTCATAATCTTTGTTTCACGCAAACCGGTGAGATTGACAACCTCATCGCAAGTTGGGAACAAAGTACTTGGTTGTGTGTGTGCAGGTTCCACGTTGCTGCTAGCCAGCAAAGCTTGGACGAGGCGCCATATATAAATTGTCCAGAGCTGTCGCAAGCTAGCAAGCATCACCTTCAGTTGTTTGTCTCTCCTCTCCAAGAACGATAAACCTTGGTTTCTTAACTGAGGGAAAACTAGCTGCTATACTCATCATACCTTCCTCTTGGGGTTCCCAACGGGCTGGTTATCCACCACGCACAAGGACAGTCTGCTCCCACGTCAACCACACGCAGCAACCCTCGGCACAGTCTCTTCGGCAGAAGGCTCATCGGCAACCACAGGAGAAGTCGAAGGAGCAGCCGTAGTATCTTTTGGCGGCTCCTCGTCATCACTGCAAGAAGAAACAAGTTATGAACAACACGAAAGAAAGAAAGCGAGTATGGTACAATCGCAGAACTCGAAGAAAACTTACGATGCCAAGAGGTCAAAGTATTCAATAGCTTCTTCTACAACAGGGGCTGTATCAGCCGCTGTTCTCTGAAGAGAGGAACTCGAAGAAGCAAAGTCATCGACACACTTCCTTTTCTTGTCCACTCTAGTGTCTTCAGAGAGCGCGGGAGGTAGCGAGGTCGTCGAGCTGGTGTCTTCTTCTGATTCTTCGGCATCATCTCCGTCCTGATTTTCTTCAGCCTCGGGGGCTTCAGATACATAAGAGGCCAGATCAGCCGGAAGAGGCCCTGCCTCTGGAAGAGGGAGGCGCAAAACGAGGAATTGGTGGTCCTGCACACGAACAAGTCAATAGAGTAACAGAGGCAAAGAGAAACACAGCTCGAAACAAACGAATTCAACAACAAGTGCACAAAAACAAACGGATATGTACCTCAGGTAGGGGGTGCATGGAGTCGAAGTAACCAGCGGCCAATTTGGCAACTGCATGGTCCTTGGTGTGCTTGGTGAGGCTCCTGACTCGCTTGTCGACATCTTGCTTCTATATCAGATCTTCAGAGATGTGAGAAGTATCCTCCAAGCCAGAGTAGTTCCAAAGCTTGGTAAGGCGATGCTGCAGGGGTTGAACTCGACGTTGCACGAAGAACGCCATGAGTTGAATACCCAACAATGCGCCTCCTTTGCCTCCTTTCAGAGCTTGAATGCGAGATAGTAGAGGAGCAATCCGTTCCATTTCCGCATCTGAGGGAAGCGAGTCCCATGATGCCAATTTCTTCAGTTCCTCGGAGGCATTGAAGGGGGCTAGACCATATTCGTCTTCAGGGGAGGCCTTGCGGTCTTTGATGTAGAACCATTTTGTCCTCCACCCCTGGACAGATGCAGCCATAGAAAACTCGAGATATTGCGCCTCAGGGCGCACAGAGACAACGGCTCCGCCCAGTTCGGGTTTTCTGGACAAAGCAACGTTGGGGCGGAGCCGGAAGATTGACCTCCAAAGAAGAAAATGGGGCTCAATGCCCAGGAATGACTCGCAAAGAGTCACAAAATAAGCAATGTGAAGGATAGAGTTAGGTGTGAGCTGGTGAAGCTGCACACCATAAACAAAGAGCAGCCCACGAAGGAACTCGTGGGCAGGAAGAGAAAGGCCGCGGAGGAGGAAGGCAAGGAACATTACCCGATAACCGCTTGGGGGCTGCGGGATCCGCTCAGTGCTGGGGAACTTAATAGAATCACTGCTGGAGATGAGGCCGTCTGTCCTGGCCTTCTCCACCTCCTTCTGCGCAATGGCAGAGCGCACCCAGTTAGTCGCGGAGGTTGTCGTTCCCTTGGCCATGGTGCTCTTGGACGCAAGGTGCTTCACGCGCATCTACTAATCTGCGCCTGGGGGCTGTGCACGAGAGGAGAAGGAAACAGAGATCGACAATGGCGGCGGCGGCAAAGAGAAAGAACTGGTAAACAGTAAAAATCCCTACTATCCCTTTATATACCTTCTCGGTGAAGGAACGTGGGCTGCGATGTGGCGAACGGAGCGGAAGCGGCAGCCCACTAACGGGCAGAGAAGTAAAAATTACCGCTCTACCCATGAAACGGTACGCGCTCAGTAAAGATGACGTATAGCTAAATTCGGCCGCTGACGTCACGAAGAGGTTAGAGATCAATTCAATAGATGCATATAATTGGCGAGTATCAGATATGGCGACTATCAAATATGAAGATAATAGACAAGAGCAAACAAGGTTGGTGCCGACAATACAAAAATCAATTGATGAGACTATACCCGAAAAATATTCGACTATAGCCTCAGGGGCTACTACCATCGGAAGCGCTGAACGCGCACCCGACGAAAGTTATCGTTAAATTATTTCGAGTTAAAGTATGATGATGGACTACACTATATTTGAGCCTATACTCGAAAAAAGATTTGTTTGACTATAGCCTCGGGGGCTTCTCCCATCGGGAGCGCTGAACGCACACCCGACAATGTTTATTGGCAACCATATGGCATGGGAAGTGAAGGAGTACGCGGTGGAACATTGTTACTCCCATCAGGAGCGAGTTTTTATGGTTGTATAACCCGAATATTTTCAGTCAAAATTTGACTGCGACATGAGATTCTCGAGTTGCGTTGTCGCAACGAAGCTCGAATGCCGTGATTTATCACGAAGGTAAGACCTCGGGATCCATCCTGTATGGCCTGCTATACGCACATGAATGCGCTCTGCTGGTATATATCCGTGTCTACGACGCGAAGAAAATCCTGGTGGACGCACTGGGTACCCTGAGAATCACTGGGATTCATTCTTTGTAAGTCCTAAATGTGGCAAAAGAATGGGTTTGACCGGTATCCCGAATTCAAATCCAAGGGGATTGAATTTGAAGTAGGTGGCAAGTATGTGTTCCGGTAGTTAACTGACCTCTTGATCCGTCAGAGTTGTCAGGCTTGTTCATCAAAACCCCTTGCGAAATATTATCATTAAAATAAGTCGAAAGACCAAGTCGAAGATTTGAAGATATGAAGAAGTCGAAGAGTTGATCAAGTCGAAGATTTAAAGATTAGAGATTCAACCCGAATCTGCAATTCTGGTAGAATCTCAGGGGCTACTGACAAGGGTATAGCTAATAGAGCCCGTTAGTTGAGTACCTGTAACAACTCAGAAATTGTAATCCACTTCTGATTAATTTAAATACCAAATTTTGGACCCAGATAAAACTTTTTATCTATTATTTTATGCATACATGTATTTTCTTTTATATGTATTCTATGATTTCATGTGTGTTATTCTGGATTGTGCATTGGTTAGTTAATTCTAAGTGAACCAACAGAATCAATTGAGAAGAATATTAGGAACCAAAGAAACCAGAAATAAAAATATCAAAGAAAAAGAGAAGAATAGGATGATCTAGGAAATCTGTTTGATTACCCTACTTTGAGCCCTTGGATTAAGAAATCTACAACTCACCTCAGTGTTTGGCCAATTAGTTGAGCTTCACCAAGTCACATACAAACTCAACCAGGAAGTTACTACTCAAAATTCAAACCAGAGCATCACTCAAACTTCAACCAAAGTTTGAATCTGAAACAGTGGCTATACCAAAAATTTGAAATAAGATTTGTGCAAAACCTGCTATTTCTCCAGAACAAAAATATGACTGGAAACCTTGGCCAATATGTTGATCACCCAACGTGGAAGATTTCAAAAATTCAAATTTAAACTTCTTGCAAGCATTTTGTCGAACACCTGGCAGGTGAAATCGAGCAAAATCTTGCTTCACTGTGATGATCACTGTTCTTGCTCGCCCTAGCACTGTCGCCATGCTCCTGGGAGACGCCGCGGTCGAGCCCAGCGCCCCCAGCCCCGACCCGAGCCGTGAGAAAGGGAGGAGACGAGAGAGCAGCACCCAGGACCCCCCTCTCTTCTTCCCAGCATTCTGAACATCGCCGACCACCCTGCCCTCGCCAGCGCCGACCCACAGCACTCCGCGGCCGAGACCGAACCCCTCCAGCACGCGAGCAAGGCCCCCGAGGCTAGTGTCGCCCATGCTTGTCGCCAGCATGCTCTGCGCCGGCCATCTACTGGACGCCCTCGTCCCCGACGCTCCGGCCTATAAAAGGCCCCGCCAATCAAACGGAGAGACTCGCCCCGTCCACAGCTACTCCCCAGACACGCCCGTTTCGTTCCACTTGCTCTAGCTCGACGACGCCAGCCCCGCCGGTGAAGTACTGGACGCAGGCCGCGCCGCCATGATCGACCACCTGGAAGCCAGCCGCCGCTGGGAATCGGAGGAGAAGCATCGCCGCAGCCGATCCCGCACGTCGCCATCGAGATCTTCTTCCCCTACGCACGCCGCCGTCGCCGTCGTCGTCTTCACTGCAACGCCGGTGAGCTTCCCCCGTCTCCGACGAACACGACGCACCAGAGCCGTTCGATCTAGATCCAGCGGTAACGTACCGGTTCGGCAATTCTAAATAGATCTGACGAGTAGGACCCCCCTGTCAGGTCTCGTTTTTATTTCCCCCGCCGGGCGAAACGTTTTCTGGGCCGGCCCGTTCGGGCTCTGTTCAGATTCGGCCCGGTGCGGTTTAGATTCGGTCCGTTTCATTTTTAATATTTTCCCGCCCGTTTGAATTAATTCAAATAACTTTCAGATATGATTTTCAAACTTAAATTCCAAGAGTTTTACAAATCCATTTGTAGCAAATAAATATGCGTTGGAAAGCTTGTGAAATACTCTACACAGTAGAACTGGTTAGAATTCAGAATAAGTTAGGAATTTATTTGGATATGAATAGTGTGACCCTAGCTTTGTTAATCATAGAAGATTTCTAGAAAATTGTTTAAGCCTCCTAAAATCATGAAATTTAAATTGTGAACTCACCAATGACATCCCTTACTATTAGTCAACTCTAATCAACTCAAACCTTGTTAGTGTTATCAATTAGATCCTACCCCAACTCTAGTTAGTAACATAAAATGATAGATTCCTATTGCACACTTAGAACTAATTGTGCCCTCAATACCAATCCACTTAAGCAAACCCTTCTCACTTGAACCAGTCCAAACCCTCCTAGTACAAATACTCCTAGTTGAATAAACATACTCCAAAAAGTCAACAACATTGGACACTTAATAGAAGCTCTAGCTTGCACACTTGATGGACACCTAGAAGCAAAACTTACAATCCAACACCATAAAATGCAACATGAATGCTATTGTTAGCAAACAAAGATGTGTGCTTGATGTGTTGTTAGCATTGTGTAGTGATTGTGTGCTTTGTGTTTATTCATAATTAGACGCTAGTGTTGCCGAGGAGGATATTGGAGGGGATTATTATCAAGAAGAAGAAGAATACCCCGGACACTTTGCCAACCAAGGCAAGCCATCTTTTGATTCATACTCCCAATGCCTAGTTTTAATATTGCATTCTACTTGCTTTAAGTAAATTGCATGATTGAATTGCTAGAGTAGAATGATAGAAGTGTAGTGATGTCTTGTTTAGCAAGAGCATCAAGCTGAGTTTATCCAACTCTATTTAGTAGTCATCACTCAATGTAGTTGCTTAGTCGCTAATAATATTGAGGCCATCTATAAGGGGAACTCTATTTGAAAAGTGGTGACTTGAACTTGAAAACTTGAATTGGAGGTTGCTCCTACATAATGGCTTTATGAAAGAAATCAATCTTGACTAAGAACTATGAAATATATTTCTAAATTGACAACGAGTGATGTACTATGGGAGCCAATCATACCGTACAACCACATTACCCCTGAATGGGAAGGGGCTTAGTCCTAGCTTGTTTATTTTAGTATGGACGACCTCATTTGAACTTATAGAAGCGTGGGCCCCGAGGGGACGCTTCCGAAGCCGGGACTTTCCATAGCTGTGACGGAGGATACCACAGTCTATGGAAGTCCAAAATGTAGCACTCTATAGCCGGAAAAACTATGAGTTCCATTCCGTATCTGGACTCATAGGGAGGATCCCCATACTAAGGTAGACAAGTGAAAGAGTTTGTTTGATTATCTGAACCCCGCATACTTGTGTATGACGATCCGTGGATTTCTCCCGGCAGATGTATCGAATCTTGTGGGTAAAGTGTACCCCTCTGCAGAGGTTATCAAAACTATTCGAATAGCCGCGTCCGCGGTTATGGACGGTTGGCAAGCTCTACTTGACTTTTGTCAAAGATAAAAATAACATTGGTGAGATTGGTGAAGGATCTGAATTGAGTTGACTTGACTTGACAATGATGTTGACACACTTGAAATTCCTCTTTAGATTGAACTTAGAGAACTAAACCTCTTTTCTACCAATGAACATTCTTGGGAAATAAAACTAGCTTTTGCAAATAAACTTAGTGCTTAGTCCACTATACCAAACTTGCATATCTACTTCATCATTTCATTTATAAGATGGTTTGCGAGTGCATCCAATGTACTCATGGCTGTGTCCCTGGCTATCAACTTGGCCAGACTATGGGGAAGAATACCAGGAGGAAGGGTACGAGGAAGAGTACCAGAACTAAGCTCGTCTCCATGAGTCGCCATTACCTGTAGGGTGAAGGCATGGACCCAAAGACGTTATTTCCGCTGCTATATTGTGTTGTAATATGACTTGGTCTGTATGACCATTGTATTTGAACTCTCGTATTGTAATGTCTATGGAACTGTGGTATCAACTACGTTATGTAAATCACAACAAAGATCCTGGGATTGTGATGGATTACATAACGGGCACTTCGAATTTGTATCAAATTTGAGGTCGTCACAAGTTGGTATCAGAGCCTAGGCTGACCTTAGGAGACCTTAGTTAGAATGGGCGTTAAATGAAAACTTGAGAAAAGCAAAGATATAAGTAATGGTTGCAAAAATTGCTTAGTCTTTCCTCTCTATTTGCAAAGTTTTATACATGATTCAGTTTTTGTCTACTTAAAATTTTGCACACTTGAGTTGATCACTAACTTAATCTAATCTAAAATTTTGTAGATGGCCCCGGTATTCGTTGAGCACTACCAGTTGGGCCATGGTGGCAGCCTTTGTTTCGAGCGCGACCTCACCACCCTGACCTTGTTCTTGGATCGTTTGTATCCGGAGTTCAAGGGAGCCGTGCTCAATGAGCACCCAGATGGAGAGCTACGGTGGCTTATCAGGGCCAGTTGCCGTGGCAAGAAGGGGAATTTGGGTTCTCCAAGGATCAAGTTCGAGCTTGTGGAGAACACTTGGGCCGATGGTTTGGTCCGAGCAATGCAGGAGATGCACGCCCGCTTGTGCGGACTGCATGTTGAGGAGGTTCAGGGAGAGCACTTTAGGAACTTTGCTCGGCGTGATGCGGATGGACGTCCCGCAAACATGCCCGGGCAGAATGAGCCGAGTACCTACATCGATCACATGGACTTCTTGCTGTACTCCACTCAGCAGGAGGCCGATCGTGCCCGTACCAAGGCCAACCTTGAGCACTTCGCACTGGTGGAGGCACGAAGCACTATCAGGATTCTTGCGAAGGAGCGCAAGAGCCTTCGTCGCCAGCGCGATGAGAAGGATCAGGACATTGAGGAGTTGAAGGACAATGTGGCTGAGCTGACTGAGTACAGTGAGAGTCTAGAGGATCACCTTGGTGAGGAGGAAGGCATTGATCTCTGCAAGGAGGATAATGCCCTCATTAGTGATGAGGATGACTTCATGGAGGACCTTGATGATCCGGAAGATGGTGGGCATAATGGATTCATTGTGAATGATGAGGAGGAAGACCCCGAGGAGCCCGCTGTTTAGATTAGAGATCCACGTGTTATCTAGTTATGAGTTCACCTTGAGTCACTTCGTGTAGGTGTGAGTTGTATCCCCCTCTCTAGTAGACGAGTCGCCATGGTTTGATGTAAACCATTTGTAAAGTGTGAACTCGTATGTATGATATGTTTGATGAGTGTTGAATGAAATGTGGATTTGGCTCTTAAGGCCTTAGTAAGACAAAATTGCATCATCCATGTACCTTTAAATCTTAGCAAAATTAGTTTTTCCCTCTTGTCTTACACACCTTATCTTCAGATGCCGCGAGCACCCCCACCCCCGAACCCGGAAATGGCCGAACTACTAAGGTTGATCATGGAAGATCGGGAAGCAGCCCGAGCTGAGCGCCAAGCTAACTTGGCCACTCTTCAGCAATTAACCCAGATGGCAATGAACCACAACAATGGTAATGGCAATGGCAATGGTGAAGGAGAAAACAATGGCAATGGTGATCACCGATCCAAGTTAAGGAATTTCCAAAACACCAACCCTCCTATGTTCACTAAGTCTGAAGAGCCCTTAGATGCGGATGACTGGCTTCGCACTATGGAGAACAATTTGGCAGTCGCCGAAGTTGGTGAAAATGAGAAGGTCTTGTATACCACCCACTATCTTGCTGGAGCAGCGAGAGCTTGGTGGGATAGCACCCGTGCAATGCAAGCCCCAGGGTATGTGATGCCTTGGGAGGAGTTCAAGAGCAAGTTTAGCAAGGCCCATGTTCCCTTGGGATTGGTTAAAAGGATGAGAGATGAGTTCAGAAATTTAAAGCAAGGTTCCCTATCTGTGGTGGATTACCGTGACAAGTTCCTTACCTTGTCTAGGTATGCCCCAGATGACACCGACACCACTGAAAAGAAGCAAGAAAGGTTTCTGGATGGACTTCATGATGAGATGCAATGTGTCTTGGTCAGCATTCACTTTGCAGACCTGGAGTCACTGGTTGACTCTGCCATTCAGATGGAAGGCAAACTCAAGCAAGCTGCAGAGAACCGCAAGCGCCGTATGATGTATCAAGGCAACTCGAGCAATTCGCAGAAGCCAAGGGGAAATGCACCTATGGGTTTTGCCCCAAGACCTATGAGGCCATCTGCACCTGCTCCACGTCCCAACTATCCCAAACCGTCCGCCCGGCAACAACTTCAACCGTGCACCTCCAAGACCTAGTGGCAACAACTCCAACACCAATACTCCAAGGCCAAATGGCGCCCCTGTGTTACCCAAGCCTGGTGACAAGTCTGGAGTTACCTGTTATGAGTGCGGACTCAAAGGGCACTACTCCAATGAATGCCCCAAGAAAATGAATGATGCATCCAAGACCACTGCTCCTGCTCAGCAGCAGCGCCGTGTTGGAAATGGCAAAAATTATCCACCTAGGAACCAGCCTCACTCTCGAGGCCGTCTGAATCACATGAATGTTGAAGAAGCTCAGGAAGCAACTGACGTTGTGCTTGGTATGTTCCCTGTTAACTCAGTTACTGCAAGAGTTATGTTTGATTCTGGAGCGTCACACTCGTTTGTTACCAAGTTATTTGTTGATAGAAGTGGACTTCACCCAACCCCTATGAAACGTGCCATGTTAGTACAAATACCTGGGTCAACCACAAGGGCTGAGTGGAACTGTTTGGCAGTTCCTATTGAAATTCAGGGAATAGCTTTCTTAGCCAATTTGATAGTGTTGGGAACAAAAGGTTTGGAAGTAGTTCTTGGTATGAATTGGATGTCTTTCCATCAAGGAGTGATAGATTGTGCCAAGAAGACCATCACCATGAAGAGTAGCACTGGAATTGTAGTAAAGCATGTGTCCGTAAAACCACCCCAAACCACCCGATGTCATAAGAGTATCTCAGGACCAACTTTAGAGCAAGTTCCCATCGTCTGTGAATATCTGGATGTTTTTCCCGATGAGCTACCCGGAATGCCACCGGATCGGGATATTGAGTTTATCATTGAGCTTATCCCCGGAACTGGATCTATAGCCCAACGACCCTATCGTATGAATCCAGCTGAGCTAGTAGAGTTGAAGAAGCAATTGGATGACCTTTTGAGTAAAGGATTGATTCAGCCAAGTTCTTCTGCTTGAAGATCACCCGTTCTGTTTGTGGATAAAAGTGACGGTTCTAGCCGACTGTGCACTGATTACCGCAAGCTAAACGATGTGACCATCAAGAACAAGTATCCTCTCCCAAAGATTGAAGATTTGTTTGACCAACTGACTGGAGCTCGAGTCTTCTCGAAGATAGATCTTAGAACTGGATACCACCAATTGAAAATCCGTGCAACGGATATCCCCAAAACAGCCTTCACTACCCGATACGGATTGTATGAGTACACCGTAATGTCATTTGGATTAACCAATGCCCCTGCTTATTTCATGAACCTCATGAATAAGGTTTTTATGGAGTTCTTGGATAAGTTTGTTGTTGTCTTCATTGATGACATTCTTATCTACTCCAAGTCCGAAGGAGAGCATGCAACCCATTTGAGATTGATCTTAGAAACCTTAAGAGAGCATCAGCTGTATGCCAAGTTCAGTAAATGTGAGTTCTGGTTGAAGGAAGTTGGATTCTTAGGCCATGTATTATCAGCGGGAGGAATATCCGTGGACCCCAAAAAGATCAAATCAGTCATGGAATGGGAAGCCCCTACCACTCAAACTGAAGTTAGAGGTTTTCTCGGATTAGCAGGATATTACCGCAAATTTGTTGAAGGGTTTTCGAGCATTGCCCGGCCAATGACCCAGCTGCTAAAGAAAGACAAGGAGTTTGAATGGACCCCTAAGTGTGAAGAGAGTTTTCAAGAGCTCAAGAAGTGACTGGTGACCGCCCCCGTCCTAACCATGCCCGATATCACCAAAAACTTTGATGTCTATTGCGACGCTTCCAAACTTGGGCTTGGTTGTGTCTTAATGCAAGAAGGCAAGGTCATAGCTTACCTCTCTCGACAACTTCGACCTCATGAAGAAAACTACCCAACCCATGATCTGGAGTTAGCAGCCGTAGTTCTAGCTTTGAAGACCTGGAGGCACTACCTTATGGGTAACCGTTGTGAGATCTACACTGACCACAAGAGTTTGAAGTATATTTTCACTCAGAAGGAGTTGAACATGAGGCAAAGAAGATGGATAGAGTTGATCAAAGATTATGATCTGGAAATTCATTATCACCCCGGTAAGGCCAATGTGGTGGCAGATGCGTTGAGTAGGAAGCCATGCTCCTTAAACATGATGATCAAGGAAGAGCAACCTATGTTGCACCAAGAGTTTGAAAAATTTGGATTGGAACTAGTCAGTCAAGGATTCTTAGCCAACCTTGAGTTTCAACCCACCTTGATGAGCCAAATCAAAGAAGCCCAGAAGGGAAATGAGAGTATTGACGGAATTAAGCGCCGAATTAGTTCCGGCAAGGTGCCAGGATTTGAGGAAGATGATCAAGGAGTTCTTTGGTATAAAGGACGTATTTGTGTGCCGGCTGACTCAGGATTGAAGGGAATTATTATGAAGGAAGCCCATGAGACACCTTACTCCATCCACCCTGGTGGGACTAAGATGTATCAAGATTTGAAGGAACAATTTTGGTGGCATGGAATGAAGCGTGAGATTGCATCGTTCATCTCTAAGTGTGATATCTGTCAAAGAGTCAAGGCTGAACATCAACGTCCTGCGGGATTGCTGCAGCCTTTGCAAGTTCCGGAATGGAAGTGGGAATCTGTTGGAATGGATTTCATCACTGGATTTCCAAGGTCTAGCCGTGGCAATGACTCTATTTGGGTCATTGTGGATAGACTGACTAAAGTTGCCCACTTTATTCCTGTCAAGACCACTTATCGCTCGGGACAGCTAGCAGATCTGTATCTATCCAGAATTGTTAGTTTGCACGGAGTCCCTAAAACCATAGTTTCCGATCGAGGAACCCAATTCACCTCAAGATTTTGGAGAAGCTTACATCAAGCCTTGGGCACCAAATTAGCCTTCAGCACCGCTTACCACCCTCAGACTGATGGACAGACTGAAAGAGTGAATCAAATACTTGAAGATATGTTGAGAGCCTGTGTTCTAGCCTATGGAGCTAAGTGGGAAGATTGTCTGCCTTTCGCGGAGTTTTCCTACAACAACAGTTATCAAGCCAGTTTGCAAATGGCCCCCTTTGAAGCTTTGTATGGAAGAAAGTGCCGTACCCCTTTGAATTGGTCAGAAACCGGAGACAGTCAGATATTTGGACCTGACATTCTGCAAGAAGCCGAGGAGAAAGTCCGCATGATTCGTGACTACCTCAAGGCAGCCCAGTCAAGACAGAAGAGTTATGCCGACAAGAGACGTAGAGAACTGACCTCCCAGATTGGAGATTTTGTTTACCTCAGAGTATCACCTCTCAAGGGAATGCAAAGATTCCAAGTAAAAGGAAAGCTTGCACCCAGATATATTGGACCCTTCAATATACTAGACCGTAAAGGAGAAGTGTCTTATCAGTTGGAAATGCCCCCTGAATTGTCTGAAGTACACGATGTCTTTCACGTGTCTTTACTTCGGAAATGTCTTGAAGTTCCGGAGAAGCCCGAAATCTTCAAGAATATTGATCATCGTTCGGTGGACATCAACAAGGATTTGACCTATCGTGAAATGCCTATCCGTATCCTCGAGGAAGCCTATAGAACCACTCGAACCCGAAGCATCAAGTTTCTAAAAGTTCAGTGGAGTAATCACACCGAAGATGAAGCCACTTGGGAATGAGAAGATTACCTTCAGAAAGAGTTTTCCAATCTTGTCAGTTCTTAATTAGTGAATCTCGGGGACGAGATTCTTTTTAAGGGGGGAAGATTGTAACAACTCAGAAATTGTAATCCACTTCTTATTAATTTAAATACCAAATTTTGGACCCAGATAAAACTTTTTATCTATTATTTTATGCATACATGTATTTTCTTTTATATGTATTCTATGATTTCATGTGTGTTATTCTGGATTGTGCATTGGTTAGTTAATTCTAAGTGAACCAACCGAATCAATTGAGAAGAATATTAGGAACCAAAGAAACCAGAAATAAAAATATCAAAGAAAAAGAGAAGAATAGGATGATCTAGGAAATCTGTTTGATTACCCTACTTTGAGCCCTTGGATTAAGAAATCTACAACTCACCTCAGTGTTTGGCCAATTAGTTGAGCTTCACCAAGTCACATACAAACTCAACCAAGAAGTTACTACTCAAAATTCAAACCAGAGCATCACTCAAACTTCAACCAAAGTTTGAATCTGAAACAGTGGCTATACCAAAAATTTGAAATAAGATTTGTGCAAAACCTGCTATTTCTCCAGAACAAAAATATGACTGGAAACCTTGGCCAATATGTTGATCACCCAAAGTGGAAGATTTCAAAAATTCAAATTTAAACTTCTTGCGAGCATTTCGTCGAACACCTGGCAGGTGAAATCGAGCAAAATCTTGCTTCACTGTGATGATCACTGTTCTTGTTCGCCCTAGCACTGTCGCCATGCTCCTGGGAGACGCCGCGGTCGAGCCCAGCGCCCCTAGCCCCGACCCGACCCGTGAGAAAGGGAGGAGACGAGAGAGCAGCACCCAGGACCCCCCCTCTCTTCTTCCCAGCATTCTGAACATCGCCGACCACCCTGCCCTCGCCAGCGCCGACCCACAGCACTCCGCGGCCGAGACCGAACCCCTCCAGCACGCGAGCAAGGCTCCCGAGGCCAGTGTCGCCCGTGCTCGTCGCCAGCATGCTCTGCGCCGGCCATCTACTGGACGCCCTCGTCCCCGACGCTCCGGCCTATAAAAGGCCCCGCCGATCAAACGGAGAGACTCGCCCCATCCCCAGCTACTCCCCAGACACGCCCGTTTCGTTCCGCTTGCTCTAGCTCGACGACGCCAGCCCCGCCGGTGAAGTACTGGACGCAGGCCGCGCCACCGCGATCGACCACCTGGAAGCCAGCCGCCGCTGGGAATCGGAGGAGGAGCATCGCCGCAGCCGATCCCGCACGTCGCCGTCGAGATCTTCTTCCCCTACGCACATCGTCGTCGCCGTCATCGTCTTCACTGCAACGCCGGTGAGCTTCCCCCGTCTCCGACGAACACGACGCACCAGAGCCGTTCGATCTAGATCCAGCGGTAACGTACCGGTTCGGCAATTCTAAATAGATCTGACGAGTAGGACCCCCCTGTCAGGTCTCGTTTTTATTTCCCCCGCCGGGCGAAACGTTTTCTGGGCTGGCCCGTTCGGGCTCTGTTCAGATTCGGCCCGGTGCGGTTTAGATTCGGACCGTTTCGTTTTTAATATTTTCCCGCCCGTTTGAATTAATTCAAATAACTTTCAGATATGATTTTCAAACTTAAATTCCAAGAGTTTTACAAATCCATTTGTAGCAAATAAATATGCGTTGGAAAGCTTGTGAAATACTCTACACAGTAGAACTGGTTAGAATTCAGAATAAGTTAGGAATTTATTTGGATATGAATAGTGTGACCCTAGCTTTGTTAATCATAGAAGATTTCTAGAAAATTGTTTAAGCCTCCTAAAATCATGAAATTTAAATTGTGAACTCACCAATGACATCCCTTACTGTTAGTCAACTCTAATCAACTCAAACCTTGTTAGTGTTATCAATTAGATCCTACCCCAACTCTAGTTAGTAACATAAAATGATAGATTCCTATTGCACACTTAGAACTAATTGTGCCCTCAATACCAATCCACTTAAGCAAACCCTTCTCACTTGAACCAGTCCAAACCCTCCTAGTACAAATACTCCTAGTTGAATAAACATACTCCAAAAAGTCAACAACATTGGACACTTAATAGAAGCTCTAGCTTGCACACTTGATGGACACCAAGAAGCAAAACTTACAATCCAACACCATAAAATGCAACATGAATGCTATTGTTAGCAAACAAAGATGTGTGCTTGATGTGTTGTTAGCATTGTGTAGTGATTGTGTGCTTTGTGTTTATTCGTAATTAGACGCTAGTGTTGCCGAGGAGGATATTGGAGGGGATTATTATCAAGAAGAAGAAGAATACCCCGGACACTTTGCCAACCAAGGCAAGCCATCTTTTGATTCATACTCCCAATGCCTAGTTTTAATATTGCATTCTACTTGCTTTAAGTAAATTGCATGATTGAATTGCTAGAGTAGAATGATAGAAGTGTAGTGATGTCTTGTTTAGCAAGAGCATCAAGCTGAGTTTATCCAACTCTATTTAGTAGTCATCACTCAATGTAGTTGCTTAGTCGCTAATAATATTGAGGCCATCTATAAGGGGAACTCTATTTGAAAAGTGGTGACTTGAACTTGAAAACTTGAATTGGAGGTTGCTCCTACATAATGGCTTTATGAAAGAAATCAATCTTGACTAAGAACTATGAAATATATTTCTAAATTGACAACGAGTGATGTACTATGGGAGCCAATCATACCGTACAACCATATTACCCCTGAATGGGAAGGGGCTTAGTCCTAGCTTGTTTATTTTAGTATGGACGACCTCATTTGAACTTATAGAAGCGTGGGCCCCGAGGGGACGCTTCCGAAGCCGGGACTTTCCATAGCTGTGACGGAGGATACCACAGTCTATGGAAGTCCAAAATGTAGCACTCTATAGCCGGAAAAACTATGAGTTCCATTCCGTATCTGGACTCATAGGGAGGATCCCCATACTAAGGTAGACAAGTGAAAGAGTTTGTTTGATTATCTGAACCCCGCATACTTGTGTATGACGATCCGTGGATTTCTCCCGGCAGATGTATCGAATCTTGTGGGTAAAGTGTACCCCTCTGCAGAGGTTATCAAAACTATTCGAATAGCCGCGTCCGCGGTTATGGACGGTTGGCAAGCTCTACTTGACTTTTGTCAAAGATAAAAATAACATTGGTGAGATTGGTGAAGGATCTGAATTGAGTTGACTTGACTTGACAATGATGTTGACACACTTGAAATTCCTCTTTAGATTGAACTTAGAGAACTAAACCTCTTTTCTACCAATGAACATTCTTGGGAAATAAAACTAGCTTTTGCAAATAAACTTAGTGCTTAGTCCACTATACCAAACTTGCATATCTACTTCATCATTTCATTTATAAGATGGTTTGCGAGTGCATCCAATGTACTCATGGCTGTGTCCCTGGCTATCAACTTGGCCAGACTATGGGGAAGAATATCAGGAGGAAGGGTACGAGGAAGAGTACCAAAACTAAGCTCGTCTCCATGAGTCGCCATTGCCTGTAGGGTGAAGGCATGGACCCAAAGACGTTATTTCCGCTGCTATATTGTGTTGTAATATGACTTGGTCTGTATGACCATTGTATTTGAACTCTCGTATTGTAATGTCTATGGAACTGTGGTATCAACTACGTTATGTAAATCACAACAAAGATCCTGGGATTGTGATGGATTACATAACGGGCACTTCGAATTTGTATCAAATTTGAGGTCGTCACAGTACCCCTAAGGCCCGATAAGCTAGGCCCAATTGTAATGATAGTCGAGATACGAGTCATTACCGTATGTCGATATTGTAATCTGTATCGGACCCTACCCGATCCTCGAGACCTGGCCACCTATATATAGGGGCCAGGAGGGGACGGTGTAGCCCAGATTGAAAGCAAGCCAGGTTCAACACCCAAGTTTACTTTCGATATACACTTATTTCGACTAACCTCACCTTCGAGTTCATCCGATGCCCTATCTCCCCGATCCTAAGTCCTTCATCTAGGACATTTGTCAAGTTAACCCTCGTCACCGAGCATAACGACATAGAAATTATTACATGATCCTTTGTCACTATCATTTATTTTTTTGATATTCTCCTTCTTGAGTGGCATGACACTGAAGACAACCATTGTCTAAACTATTGACCTGAGCAAAAGATTATGTTCATGAACCCAAATGGTCTAGATTTTTGGATAAGGAAATAGTCTAGATTAGAAGGAACCATGATAAATCGTTGCTAAGAGAGGGCATGGGTGATCCTGGAGGCAATAGTGGAATGGGTGGCAATGGTGGAAACTGCCATCTAGTTTATTCACTAGATGCCTGTAACTGTACACACAAGGATGCAAAAAGTGAGACAAATGGGACAAGTGGGATCTCGTTTTTACATCTCTATACTAACTCTGGACTAAGTGGAACAAGTGGGATAAGTTATAAATTCCATTTGTGACTTATTTCACTTGTCCCACTTAGTCTAAAGTTAGTATAAAAATGTTAGATTAGAAACCTACTTATCCCATTTGTCTCATTTCTGCATCCCTATGTACACAGATGCCTCACCCTAGATCTCCAGGCGGCGGCAAAAATTTCTTCTCTGGCTTCCCATATCCAGGCATGATTTTTGGAGGAGCTATCTTTGGAATTATGGTAACAAATATATCACAAGTGTAAATCCACTAACAAGTACATAGTTGATAGCTCATAAAAACATACTCCCTCTGATCAGAAATAAATGTCGGCAATTTTGTACTAAGTCACCGACACTTATTTCCAATCGGAGGGAGTACTTATTAAAAGAAAACTACAGATCACAATAATATCACTTTCCAAGTAAACACACATAATTATGTAGAAGCAGATAATAATACGAGACTTGCATCGACACCATTAAACAGTCTAATGCCCACTATTATTCAGAGAGCGCCTCCTTTTGACGACTCTAGTTTGTAGTTGTTGAATCTCACAAGTAAAGATGTAGCAACGATAAGGCGGTAAAGGGGACTTCCATGCAAGGACCCTAAATGACCCCTGAGGCTTGACGCCTCTATATAGAACATCTTGCAATGTTATCTCTGGAAGTTCCTCTTGAGAAGAGCATGTCTGGTACTGACCAGAAATAAAAAGATCTGCACTAATTCGACCCAGTCTTCGAAGATATACAGGTTGAGGTTTACTTACATTCAATAGGTCATGAGGATGCTCACCAACCATAGATAGATGTTTCAGAATCTTGCCCCAATGATTGATGCTAAAATCAGCTCTAAGTATGCGAGCAGTGACGTTTGCAGCAACTAAAGATCCATTCAGCTTCTTTGATATCTCCATTGCCAAATATGCTAGTCTCGGGTGCATCCCAGGATTCGTGGTTCCAAACGTGATCACCTTGAAGAAATGCCAGAACGCCTCGTGAGGCAGATCCTTCAGAGTCATTGTCTGCATTGTCCCAAGCTTTGCGATCTTGTCAGAACGGCTTGTGATTATGATCTTACTACCACTTGCGGTGGAACTTGTTGAGAGAGAACATAGCCTTTGCCACAGATCATCGTTGAGTTCCCCAACTACCTCAAATACAATCAGCAGCTTCCTGTTCTGCGTGTTTCTCATTGTACACCCGTCTGTCATAATGGATATATCTTCATCTCTGAATATACCATGTCTAAAGAACGCAATCTGCGAGAAATGATCACGGACTCTTTCGTCGTTGCAAACATGAGCAACAAAGGTACTTTTCCCACAACCCCTTGGACCAACAATCGGGAGGACATCAAACCTGTTAGGTCTACTACTGCAAGGTGGTGTGTGGAACAGGAAGTTGAGGACCAGTTCCATCTCCATCTGGCGACCAAACATGCAATTTTCCATCAACAGATGAATACTGTAGGGCTGGCGGTGCAGCCGAGGATACGCTGTCAAGAACATGGACGTTTCACTGACATCAAGAATCATGGTTCTCAAGTTGTCAAGGGCCTCTTCTACTGGAGGTACGTGTGAACTTTTTGTGTTGCTACTGCTAGATAGACAGAGACGTTTTGCGCAGCTGAATTTGGACAGTACCCACGAGTGATTCACAACCTTATGATCTCCAGCGCCATCTCCTTCAAAAGCTATGTATCTGAGTGTGTCGAGCACAAAGAAGCCTTGGTACATGGCATCCCTCAGCCTGCTCAGCTGCCGAAGCATACCTTGGTTTGTGATGTGACGCCCCTCGGCCTCGTCGATGATGACCTGCGCTCGAAGTAGAATCCTCTCCAGGTTAATCTCCATAGCCAGCACCGACTGCCTGGAATACTTGTTGATGAAAAAACTCACGGATCTTGTTGCGAGTTCACCTAACACTGCTGAAAGGAAAATCTCCATTTGTAACTACCGAATTCAGGGAGATTACTTCCTCTCAGCCTGTCTATGCCATTTTATGGTCGTTTGCTGGTCATTGCTGGTGAACAAAGTTGTGCATCCTGGTCAAAAAATGAGAGAATAAAAAATGTACCCGCAGATGGAGGTTTTTGCCATTAAATAACAGTGACTCTCCCAATTCTTTGTGCAAGAGTATCCTATCTATGCACTTTCTTTCTGTGAAAGACTTGACCACATGGCCACTTGGGTGTTCGCTTACGTCCCATGAAAATAATCCAAAGAGACCAGGTCTTTTGACTCATCAAACTTGACCCAGCTAAAGATACGTCATGTGTACACCACCAACACCAAAGCATTGTTGGTGTTCTTCCCCAACTCCATTTGATTTTTCCCTAACACATAGCCGTTTCAATCTGTACTAATGCAGTTTCTTGGCCGGCGAGTTGTCACCCCGTTGCGTTTCCAAGCTCTAGACGCTCATTGCGACAGCCTGCCTTCGCGTAGATGGTGGTCCTGCTCCTCCGCTAAACTACAACTCTCGTAAGACCAAAGACGGCTTAGCCAAGTGTGGCCATGGCATAGATCTTCCTCGTTGATACCCTAATGGTAATGGATATTCAACACATGTAGTCTTGCAAAAATGAATCCTTAAAATTTGGAAGAATTAATTTATAATAAGCACTCTTACCAATATACAAGATAGGGTTAGGTATTATGTAGGTACCTAAAGCCAAAAGATACCTGCTCACCGTAGGTGCAGATGGGTAGAAGACTGATCAAAATTATTTGCTGCAGTCAATGTTGAAGAATTAGCATTTTAGAGCCGACGGCTCATAATATAAAAGGCACACTTAATGTTGATTGTAATTTGAAAAGCACTCGAGTTGTGATGCACTAATGCACTGTAACTGTAGCCTTGCTGTGTTTGCTAAATTAAGATGGCGTTCGCTCGGAGGAAGAGCTTTCAACTCGATAAAACTAAGGTTTCCACGCCAGAATTTAAATCAAAGGGCATTTCCAGCGGCCCGACGCATTTGGACTACGGCCGTCCAAATTGGTCCGAATATGACCGGGTGCGGGAAAAACCTAATCCAGCGACCTGACGCATTTCGACCGTCAGTTCGCGACGAGGCAAACACAGCCTAGTCCTCCTTCGCCCCGAGGCCCATGCGTCAGCGACCACGACCGCTTCGCCTCCTGCATCGGTTTCAATGGCATGCACGGAAGTCTATGCGCGGCCGCTTCTGTTTCTACGCCACCTTCAATGGCCTTGGTCTTTGATCGGTGCGCCACTTCAAAAACTCTACGCCGCCATCAATGGCGCAAAGGCCATTGAAGGAATCCGTGCCCTTCCTCCCTTCAAAAGGCGCGGCCATGGGCAGTGGCGAGCAATGCGCTCACTTCCATCTCTCCCAAACGAGGCAGTTGCCTCCTGAGCCCCAGCACCACCATGATGACCAGCCGTTGGCCATTCAATAAGACGCCGAACCCTAGGGCATTGTCCTCGGGGGCAAAGAAGAAGCCACCGCCGAAGAAAACGCGCAAGTGCCCATACTTGAATGTTGATATGGCGTTGTTCGACCAGAACAAGTTAGTGGACATACGTGACGTCCACCTCCCTGGCGGCTAGCTCCTCGAGGAGGGTGTTGATTCCTCTGGTACCACGCCATGGGAGGGAGCGGCGCGACGAGATTTGCCGCCGCTGGGCCATCCTACTGCAGGGTCTGCGTGAGGACCCAGCCTTTGCCATGGACTCCGAGTGGTGGGATCGGCTGGTGTACAGGCCATGCCCGAGGCACCGCTCGGGCCTCCTCGGTGACGAGGAGTATGACTATGACGCACCGGCCAACGTGCCGCAGCACATGTCATGGCCGCCGTCGCAGGAGGCCGAGGAGGAGGCGATCTCGATGGAGGAGTATATGTCACCAGGATTGTCGGAAGAGAAGACCGTCCGACTGGCCATGGTGCAAAGCGAGCTCATCGAGCTCGGCCAGTGGGAGGGCCTCGGCGTGTAGTTGCATGCCCCAAGGACCGGTGACCACGCCATGCCACCACCACCGCCGCCACCACCAGTATAGCCCGCGCCCGAGCCTCTAGTACGTTAGGGCCACGCGGTCAGGGAATCGCCGCAACATGCTCCTCCGGTCCAGCTCCATGTATGGGGAGAATGGCCCGGCTACGAGCAGCCGCAGCCACCGCTGCATGCTCCTGCGCCGGCGCCTAGGGGGTGTTGATGGTGTCGTGGCTTTTCCCGTGGGATCCGCCGCCACACGTCGACCTCACTGAGGACGACGACGACGAGTAGGCGGCCACCGCCGGCGCACGAGACCCTAGTCTTAGGGTTTCATTATGTTTTTTATTTTCTATATTATTATGTAATATATTTTCTAAATCAATGTAATATGAAAAACAAATATGCGTTGGCCCGCTGAGGGCACTCCCGAGTCCCGACCTAAACGGATAAGGAGGAAGACAACGCCCATTATCTATTCACGGCTCGACACAAACGATTTAAATCGGACACGATTTGCATGGGGCTCAAATCGGATTGTGTAATCCTCAACTAGGATTTGTGTCCTTCCCCACACCAAGCTTGGCGACATAATGTCGTGGGTGTTGCACTATGCGTCGGAGTAGTCGGTATCTCCTCAATCTTCCAACCCCTCCAGTCCTAAATCTCCTCGTGCTCCAAATTTTGCAATCCTGGATGGTTGATGCATTGAATTAGGACGTGTTTCCATTGATGTTGCAGATCGATCTAAGGAGGCCACGACCAATTCCAGGGTCGCCATGAAACCTGCTCCCGTGCAAACCTTTTATCTCCTATAGGTTCAAATTTTGCGTATGATGCAACACAGTTTCTCTTTTTAATCCAAGTCAATTTCTGTGATGATTGATGCAGTTTGCACCCAAGGATTAAGAGTCGACTAGTCAAAGGCTGACTAGTCTATGAATCGGTGAACTAGTTGCGACTAGTCAAGACTATGTGTAGTCCATGAATTGGTGCCCTAGTAACTCAGTTCGACTCATAATCCTTGTATGTCCGTTTAAATTATAATTTGAAGAGAGGTGGGCGCTTGCATCGGCTATCGACGCCAACTTTTTAATCCAGTCAATTTCCGTGATGACAGATCCGATCAAGAGGGAACAAAGTCAGGAGTGTTAGTTTAGTTGATCATCAATTAAACCACACTTTGTGCAGTAGTAGTCAGAGTAGATGTCGAAAGTTAATGCTCAGAGGACAGCAGCTCGGTCCAAAAGTCAGGGAGGTAAAGATAATGTTATGTTAACAAGTTTTCATTACTTTCAAGCTTACCATCTAGAATAGCAAAGGTGAGATTAGTTGTGAAATCCACATGTACACCCTTGTCATTAGCTGTCAGGTTCCCCTCGTGCTTGCAACCAAGCTGCAAGTGTTTTTGCGTTGAAGACAGTGAGGCGTGATCAAACAACCGGAAGACCAACAGTGCAGCAACGACAAATCCATAACACAGCCCAGCAAATATAAATATGAAAAACATGCACCGTTGATCGTCAAATAAAATCGTTGGGGTAATGATAATTGTAACGAACAGAGGTTATTATGTGAACACTTTCATTGAAATCTCACGCTATAGAATGATAAATGCCTAACAGGGAAAACTAAGTTATGTTTCGTAAGCTAGGTAGAAAGCCCGATCCGGAGAGTAACTTTGCAGTGATCAACAAACTAAGGCAATGGTTGGAGCATCCCACTAGCACCTACAAAGGATAAGAAATTTATCAGCGATTGGCTTATTACAATTTGAAGTAAGCAAATCATAACAATTCTAATAGGTCACAAAGTCTAGAACAAAATCTTGCAGGACAGAAATCTGGGAGAATATAGTATTGCTACGACTTCAAATTATACCAACTTTTACAGAGTTGCAAATAACCTCTCAAGAGATGAGAAAGGGCTATTAAATCTGCAAATGCTCCCAAAACTTAATAGTAATGCAAAAACCAACAAAAGCTTGTCTAACTTACAGGGGATCGGGGTTGTACGTGGAGGAGAAGTAGGGAGACGGACACCAAGTCCGTGAGCAAGAGGGAATCGGGGTGTGACGGGGAAATTTGCAACCGTGGCCATCCAAACATAAAAGATTTGGTGCTCTCCCCTAATTCAAACTACAACCAATACATGTACATCCAAACAAAAAATCTGGAATTGCAGTCTGTTCCAGTATCTTGGTTGATTTGGTATTGCAGTCCAATTCAATTCCACAGGGCTGAATACAGACATCCAAATGAATGCAATTTAACACTTGTTTGAGACCAAAATACATAGCAAGCACCACACATTTGTACCAGATCAAACAGAGCAGGCATTAGACATATGCTTGCTGAGTATTTATTTTATTATTTTTTGAAAAGGAGATTAAAACCCCTTGCCGCTGTGTTATTTATTTCGTCGAAACAATAATACTAACAAGAAAGAACTATAATATAAGAAATATATCTTGTTACCCAGTCTCTCTTTACCAGTTAGCAGCCATTGTCCAGGTTTATCTATAAGCCTATAACAGTACACAGATGCCTCACCCGGGTCTCCATGTGACCGCAATAATTTTTCCCATAGCTTCCCATGTCCAGGCATGATTTCCGGAGGAGATATCTTTAGAATTATGGTAACAACTATATTCATTTGGGAGCCCCTTCCCTCTGAGCTAAGCCATGTAAAACAACTGACAAGTAGACAGTTGACAGCTCAAAAAAATACACTTAATAAAAGAAAATTGTGTGTCACAATAGTAACACTTTCCACTAATTCATTAAGTAATACACATAATTATGTAAGAGAAGATAATAAGACGAGACTTGCATCAACACCATTAAACAGTCTAATGCCTACTATTATTCAGAGAGCGCCTCCTCTTAACAACTCTAGTTTGCAGCTGTTGAATCTCACAAGTAAAGATGTAGCAACGGTAAGGCGGTAAAGGGGACTTCCATGCAAGGACCTTAAATGACCCCTGAGGCTTGACGCCTCCATATAGCACATCTTGCAATGTTATCTCCGGAAGTTCCTCTTGAGAAGAGCATGTCTGGTACTGACCAGAAATAAAAAGATCTGCACTAATTCGACCCAGTCTTCGAAGATATACAGGTTTGGTTTTACTTTCCTTCAATTGGTCATGAGGATGCTCACCAACCATAGATATATATTTCTCCACAGCAGACCCTCTTGTAAATTTCAGAATCTTGCACCAATGATGGATACTAAAATTAGCTCTAAGTACACGAGCAGTGATGTTTGCAGAAACCAGAGATCCTCTCAGCGTCTTTGATATCTCCATTGCCAAATATGCTAGTCTCGGGTGCAACCCAGGATCCGTGGTTCCAAATGTGATCACTTTGAAGAAATACCAGAACGCCTCATGAGGCAGATCCTTCAGAGTCATTGTCTGCGTTGTCCTAAGCTTTGTGATCTTGTCAGATCGGCATGTGATTATGATCTTACTACCACTTGCGGCGCAACTTGTAGAGAGAGAACACAGCCTTTGCCACAGATCATCTTTGAGTTCCCCAACTACCTCAAAAACAATCAGCAGCTTCCTGTACTGCACGTGTCTCACTGTACACCCGTCCGTCAAAATGGATATATCTTCATCTCTGAATGTACCGTGTCTGAAGAACGCAATCTGTGTGAAATGGTCACGGACTCTTTCATCGTTGCAGACATGAGCAACAAGGGTACTCTTCCCACAACCCCTTGGACCAACAATCGGGAGGACATCAAACCTGTCAAGTCTACTACTGCAAGGTGGTGTGTACAACAGGAAGTTGAGGACCAGTTCCATCTCCATCTGGCGGCCAAACATGCAATTTTCAATCTGGATATGCATACTGTAGGGCTGGCGGTGCAGACGAGGATATGCTGTCAAGGACATGGTCGTTTCACTGACATCGAGAATCATGGTTCTCAAATTGTCAAGGGTCTCCTTTACTTGAAGTTCTTGTGAAATTTCTGTGCTGCTGCTACTGCTAGATAGACAGAGACGTTTTGCACAGCTGAATTTGGACAGAGCCCACGAGTGATTCAGAGCCTTATGATCTCCAGCACGATCTTCTTCAGAAGCTATGTATCTGAGTGTGTCGAGCACGTACAAGCCTTGGTACATGGCATCCCTCAACCTGCTCAGCTGCCGAAGCATACCTTGGTTTGTGATGTGACGCCCCTCGGCCTCGTCGATGATGACCTGCGCTCGAAGTAGAATGCTCTCCAGGTTAATCTCCATAGACTGCACCGGCTGCTTGGAATATTTGTTGATGAAGAAACTAACGGATCTTGTCGCGAGCTCACCGAAAACCACTGGAAGGAAAATCTCCATTGTAACTACTGACTTCGGGGAGATTGAGGCTGTCAGACTCGTCTATGCCCTTTTATGGTCGTTTGCTGGTCATGTCGGTGAACACAGTTGTGCATCCTGGTCAAAAATTGAGATACCCACAGATGGAGATTTTTGCCATTGACAATGACTCCCCCAATTCTTTCTGCCAGAAGATCCTACCTACGAACTTTTTCTCTCTGAAAGACCTGACCAGTTCGCCACTTGGGTGTTTGCTTACGTCTCTGGTATATAACTATGAGACCACTTGGCCCAGCGAAAGATACGCCACCTGACCACACCAACCCCAAAGCATTGTTAGTGTTCTTCCCAAAATCGATTTGATTTTTCTGGAACACATAGCTGTTTCAATCTGTCCTAATGCAGTTTCATGGTTGGCGAGTCGTCAAAACGTTGCGTTTCCGAGCTCTACACTCACTGAGACAGCCTGCCTTCACGTAGATGGTGGTCCTGCTTCACCGCTACAACAAGTCTCTTAGGACCTGAGACGCTTAGCCAAGTGTGGCCTTGCGCACTTGATGTTGATTGTAATTTGAAAAGCACTCATGCGTCATGCACTGTAGCCATGGCATGTTTGCTAAATTAAGATGGATTTAGATACAGAATTCAGATCTAAGCTTTCAACTTCAATTGTGAAATCCTACTGGGATTTGTGTCCTTCCCCGCACCGTGGCCATGGTGGTCTCTCGTTAGAGTGACAGAGCATGAGGCCAGTGAAGCTTGGCGACATAATTTGGTGTCGTGGGAGCAGTTGATCAAAAGTAAACAGAGAAGTCATTAGTGTTAGAGTAGTTCGATTGCTCATCAATTATTAAACTATAATTTGTATAGCAAATGTCAAAAGCTAATGCGTAAACGTTGAGATCAGAGGACCTCAGCTCAGTCCAAAAGACAGGGAGGTTAAGATAATGTAACAGTCCATGTTTAATACTCGTAATAAATTTCAAGCTTATCATCTAGAATAACGCTGGCACGATTAGTGGAAATAGACATGCGTCATTAGCTGATGTTCCCCTCGTGCTTGCAACGAAGCTGCTATTGCTGTTCTTGCGGGCAAGACAGTGAGGCATGACGAAACAACCACAAGACACCCAGTGCAGCAAACAACAGATCCATAACACAGCCCAGCAAAAATATATGTTGAAGCCATGCAACATTGATCGTCAAATACAGAGTTGTTGGGGTAATGATAATTGTAACGAACAAAGTTTATTATGTGAACACTGTCACTGAAATCTCACGCTACATAAAGATAGATGCCTAACAGGAAAAAAACTAAGTTCATGTTTCATAAGGTACTTAGAAGACCCAATCCAGAGAGTAACTTTGCATTGATCAACAAACTAAGGCAATGGTTGAGCATCCCACTAGCACCTACAAAAGATAAGAAATTTATCAGCGACTGGCTTATTACAATTTGGAGTAACAACTGAAATAGGTCACATAGTCCAGAACAAAATCTTACGGGATAGAAATCTGGGAGAATATATTATCACTAATGCAACTTCAAATTATACCAACTGTTTCAGAGTTGCAAATAACTTCTCAAGAGATAATAAAGACCTCCTAGAACTCACTAGTAATGCAAAACCAACGAAAGCTTCCAGCAGATAACTGGAAAAAAAAGGAAAGATAACTAGTGGTCTAAACACAGATAATAATCATAGTCTAACTAATGGACAGGAACCAGGACACTGGTCATGCAAATGTGATTCAGTTCAATTAAACCTTGGCACTTAAATTAACTAGGTACATTTAGTCAACATGACGCATGAAATCTAGACCAGCCTCACATATGGATTTTAATTTTCTTGCTAAGTTAAAATCGAATCCAGTTTATTCAAGGTTGCATCATTGTAATGTAATGACCTAGTAAAAAGGTCTCAAGACCAGCCAAAGCATATGCACGGTTGTGCTAATTGTAGGCATGCAAGTGGACTGTCCAACGGACCGGGCGGACAGCCGCCAGACTAAATTATCAGCTAGAAAACGATTTTTTTTAGGAAGTCAGTAAGCTGACAGAAAAGAGTTGCGAAACTATTTGTCCGCTTCGGGGGTCCAGGCGGACGTCCGCCAGCATCCCTAGCTAATTGTAATGGTTAATTAAGATAAACAGAATACTGAATATGATCGTAAGAAAACATCACTAGTTTTTTTTCTCCAGAAGGAGATCTCAAGAAATAACTAGTGTTATGGAAGACTCAACATTTGGACTACATCAACAAAGTGGAACAAATTAATAGATAATCATAAAAAGGAAAGTTCAAGAACATACTGCAAAAACCATAAAATATAGTCATCATTGGAAGGAGCCAAGCACCACCAATTAAGACTAACAGATGCAAGTATCATCTAAACACTAAAACTTCTTGACACATACTCCCTCCATTCCATAAAACTTGTCGCTAATATGAATGTATACATACATCCATATCAACAACAAGTTTTATGAAACCTGAGGGAGTACCAATTATAGGTGCAACTGTGATCTGAGCAAGCACAATACTTTATCTTTCAATCATACAATAATTGGTACTACTATCATAACACATGAAGAGAATGGTAAATTATCTAAAGATGAGAACAAATTTGAAACAGTTTCAATAGCTAGCTTGACTCTTTAAAACATGGTAAAAAAATATTTACAAGCCAAAACTGGTTTATCTATTTATTATTATATGCTGTAATGCTGCAATTATCGCACTATGGGGGTTCTTCCTTTATACCTTCCTGTCAAATGTCATTAAATTTGGTTCAATATTTGCTCAGTTTGAAAGCCAGTGCTGCAGGGCTTTACAAATAACAAAGCACAACGCATAGCCTGATGTAGATAAACCACAAAATCTACAAGCATCTACCCTGGTAATATGGGGAAGCACCATGTAAATGACTTGAAAATTCACCTTTCTTTTGTCGCAAAATCCACCTCAATTAACTGCAGGAACACACTAGTATAGTGCTATGCCGGCCTAATAATTCAAGACACTGACAAATGACCTACCAAACTGTAGAGTCTAACGAAGTTATAATTATTATGTAAAACCAGTCCCCACATGTTTCAACGATTACATATCAAGGGGAGCAAAGAGACACAGTGACCAGGCCATCTATGTTCAACAAATTAAAAGGTCATCAAGCACAAACACATGTACACAGCAGCACCAAAGATAGCCGAGGACCACCATATGCCTAAATAAACCATACGAGAACACATGTTACGAGAAATTGGAGTGCGTTCATCAAACATCATGAAACAATCACTGATATCCAACTAACCACAGCATGGATCTAACCAAATTCAACCCATCGCCATAGATCGATCGGAACCAACTATACCGTGCAACGCACCGGGGGTAAACCGCGCAAATTACGACTGCAAAATCCTACGATACCGTACCAAATCGAATCAGAAACAACCACAAGCACACCGTCGCGCGTCCATTCAGAAACCGAATCACGCCTACTGCACCCAAATCGACCAAGCAGTAGAAAAGAGCGGAGGCGGAAGAGGCTCACCTCAGGGGGGGGCGGGGGCATCGGGGCTGCCCTAGAGCTCGAGCTTGAGCTCCGTCATCTCGGGTTCGCGGCTGAGGAAGTGGAGGATGTAGGGGGCGGCGCGGATGGCGGCGATGCAGCCGGCCATGATGTAGAGGTGCGCGCGCAGCTCCTTGTACGCCGCCTCCTTGCTCGGCTTCCGCGGGAGCGCGCCTAGGAACATGGTGATCTCTTCTCTGGTTCTTCGAATTCTTCTACCGACGGGACGAGGGTTTCGAGATCTGGAGGCGGCGAGGCTGCTTAAACCCTAGGTTAGGTGATGCTTGCCGATGGCTCTGCTCTGCAAACTTGCAGAAGAAACCGGGGAAGTCCGGGTTGTATTTACATCCGTGTCCCTGAGGAACTCCGTATTTGGGAGTATGATGGGCCCCCAACCCAGTTACCGTGGAACGGTGCACGCAGGATGGGCCTCCACCGGGAGTCCCTGGTCGCCGCTCGCTGCGTCGATTCGCGGGGCGACGCACGTGGGATCCGGAGTGGGCCGGCCCAATAGCTTGATCGTTGTGGATTGGCTGATGGCGTACTGGAGGGGACTACTATATTAGTTTATCTTTTTTTCAATTCGAAAAAATTCAAATTTGAAATTTTTTAAAACCAAAAGTTGTTCAAATTTAAAATTGTTCAATTTCGGAACTGTTCAAATTTAAAATTATTCAAATTAGAAAAAGGTTCAAATAAAAAAATATTCAGATCCAAAAATGTTCAAATTTAAAATTGTACAATTTTGAAATTGTTCAAATTTAAAATTGTTCAAATTTGAAATTGTTCAAATTTAAAATTGTTCAAATTTAAAATTATTGAAATTTAGAATCTGTTCAAATTTGAAAACCGTTCAAATTTGAAAATAGTTCAATTCTGAAAATCTGTTCAAAAATCGATAAATGAAAATGAAAAAACGAAAATGAAAAACAAAACATAAAAAATAGAAACAGAAACAAAAAACCGGATGAAAACCGGCCCAAGACACAAAACCGGCTAGAAACCAGCCTGGAATATTCTAGAAGGTTCCTAAAACCGGAAATAACCAGAAATATAAAACTCCTATTAGGCCGGCCCATTTAGAAGAAAGAGATGGAATGGGTGCGCGTAAACTTGAAATTCGTCACAGCGAGCGATGACTAGGGATCACCGCCTCCACCGTTCTCAGCGAACAAAACTGCAAATGATGCTAAAAAAACTGCAATGCAAATGAATCCCTAAAAAAACTACGATGGAAAAAAAATATACACCAAAAATGTGAGAAAATAAAACTTGCGCTTAAAAAGGTGCTCGAAATAATGCAAAAAAAATCTCAACAAAGAAATAAGTCAAGAATGTCAAGAAGCAATGTGCAAGATGTAGAACATATATAAATTGAATGTTAAACAAGAGTTCACCTGTTTGGGCAAGGTTAAAAGAGCTTTTCAAGAACCACATATCCCTGAAACAAATAAACTATTTTAGGAATGCCAATTAGGGATTTCTAGTTAAAACAAATACTCCATAGAGACTTCTGATTCACCACATTGCGCGATGGGAGGAAATGAGGTGGTTGTCTTCCTCCTCAGTTTGTCACCCCTTGTTCCACTTATCCTTCATCATCCCCGAGACGACAAAAAGATGGAGGAGGCGAGTAGAGGGATTGGTGGCAGGGTTTGCTTTCAAGCTTTATGAGAGGCGAGGCCAACCACCATCGCACCATCATCATGCACGAATGTATCACAATTCACAACCCATCACCATAGATATCTTAACTAAGGGAGTTCCTTAATTGTGAAGCCAATAGCATCAGAGGAAAATGTGCTAGTGAAGAAGAAGGTAAAAATGTGACGGGTGAGGGAATCTTTGATTGTTATTCTAGCATGCGAGGTAGTGAGAGCAAATAAGAGAGAGAGAGGAAATGGGGAAAACTAGGAGCTGAAGAAAAAAGGAAAGGAGAAGGCACTAGCATGCGACACATGTCAGTGTGTGGAGATGTTGGATTTGTGCTCTAACGAAACGCTATCATCCTTGTCATCCCTTAACAAAAATTCTCGTCATCCTATGATGCTTGATTTTATATGGAATTAGATATGCCCCATATCAAGTTGAATCAATGTGATATAATCTGCTTGGTAGGGGGCATTTGTCTATCAAATTATCTCCTTTGGTGTAAGTCCATGACGGGGCTTCGAGGAGTGTATCATCTCTCAGATCTAGATCAAGCAGGGATGGGTTCAATAATGAAGATTTCATCGAGCTATGTTATATTGGAATTGTGCAAAACCCACGTACCAAAGCAATTCATCATTGACTCTTATCCACGCACTCTCATGACAATGATATACAAGTGCCTATAATTTTTGTAAAGTGTGTGATTGGCATTGTAGGCTTTTTAAAAATTAAATTAATACTAATCTATTTTTTCCGATATGTACAATCCTATAACATTTGAAACACAAGACAACAAGTGCATATATCAATTTTTGCGTTGAGATCCATGTGCAAACCTTTTTCGTTGTTTCTCCCAAGATAAATAAAATAAAATTTGAAGCTTTACAGGTCAACATTATATTGTAACTACAATGTATGAAAATAAATTCAGTTTTTGTGTGACCATACAAACTCCGGCTAATTAAATTAATCACACAAATCCCTATTTTAATTTCAGCATATTGTTGACCTGCAAAGTTATTATTTTTTCTTTATAATGTAGTTCCAGCATATTGTTGGCCTGCAAAGTTTCAATTTTCTTTCATTTATAGGAGAAAACATTATCGCATGGATGTCAACATAAAAATGGATGATCTGAATAGGGGTGTGTATATCCGGTGTTCAGAAGAAAAACACTACTCCCTCCGATCCATATTACTCTTCGATAATACGGATGTATCTACCACTAAAATGTGTCTAGATACATTTATTTTTACGATGAGTATTATGGGTGGAAGGGAGTAAAAAAATTAAGTATAGCTGTGCTCGTGTGATCGCTGGAGACCGACACTCGTAGAGACAAATCCGGGCACACGAATCCGCACTCGATCAGCACTAATACAGAGAGGCGTGCGTCATCGCGCACGCAAATTAGCTATGCTATACCCGTCAGGCCGGCAGCTCCTTGGCCTTGTCGGGCCCGTCCGGCCGATACGGGGCGATGTTCATTGGTTCCACGAGCAGCGGCAGCAGCTCGTCCTGGATGCAGGTGTACATCTCCCTGCAGTGCGTGTTGACGATATCGCAGAGGTTGGCCGTCTTCCCCATGGTCCGCCGCACCTCCTCCTCGGCCAGCACGGGCGCCGCCTCCGCCGCGAGCACCTTGGAGAGCCGCTCGGCGTTGCACTCGAGCTGCTCCTGCTGGTTCTCGAACAGCTCCTTGGCCATGGCCAGGTTGGCCCTCTCTGACGGCTCCGTCCGCACCTCGTCGCCGAACATGTAGTAGGCGAAGGCGTAGGACCGGGACAGCACCAGGCGCGACATCAGCAGGCTCCGGTGCGCGCGGGCCAGCCAGCTCGCGTCCCGGAGCAGGCCGGGGATGAGCACCGACGACTCCAGCTGGAGGACCCGCTTATGGATGGACTGCCACAGCGTGTCCTCCTCCACCTTGCGCGAGTTGAGGTGCACGTTGAAGCGGTCACAGTAGTGATTGTACCGCATCATCTGTCGTCTGATGGCATCGTAGCTCGCCGCCTTCTTCTCGTCGTAGCGGTTGCAGGTGTGGCCGGCCAGGTTCTGGCCGCACGCGTAGCAGAGATGCATGCCGCAGGGGCAGGAGACGTGGTTGCAGCCGCCGTTCTTCTCGATGGGCTTGTGGCAGCCGGGGCAGCTCTTGGTGTTGAGGGAGATCCACTTGAGGTTCTCCGACTCGCCGCGGAACTTGGCGTCCCACTGGTCCCACATGGAGCACGGCACCGGCGAGTGCGCCGGCGACGCGCACTTGAAGCAGAAGCTCACGCCGCAGGGGCACTCCACCTCCCAGTAGAGGTCGCTGGTGTCCACGCGAATGGCGCGCCCACAGTGCGGGGCGCTCGGGCACCACTTCACCGACGGGTTGTTCTTCAGGTACGCCTCCAGGACGAAGGTGTCGAAGCGTTTCAGAGCGGCTGGGTACTTGCGGCCGAGGAGGCGCCGCACGGTCGCGTCGTTGCAGATGGCCGGGCACTTCACTTCCATGCAGTGGATGTGTTGCCTGCCGCTGCCCAGGGAGGCCAAAAAGTGCTCGGTCCAACCTGAACAACACATACAGTCAAAAGTTAGTGCTACAAGGTATAAGCAAAACGAAGTTATAGATCTCCTTCTCCTTTTTGATTTTTGATTTTGAGAGAGATAAACACACGAATACTAAGGGCCTTCTTAGTTCGCAAGATTTTCAGAACATAAATGAATACTCTCTCCGTTTATAAATATAAGATGTTTTAGGCTTGTGAAGTAAATGTATCTAGATAAGTTTTAGTGTATATATTCGAGTGAACCTACACACTAAAAGATATCTAGATACATTTGCTTCACAAAACTAAAACATCTTATATTTATAAACGGATGGACCGATCGACTCGCACGACCTCTCTCGCTCTCGCTCCGTACATGAGCTTCTGAGCGCATCCCCACCGCTCGCCGCCACGGCGCCGGCCATCCCCAACCCCTCGCCGGTCGCTGCTCCGGCTCCGGCGCACACCTCCCCTCAGCCCCTCCCTCTCCCCACCTCCCCTAGCCCCCCTCCCGCGGCCATGGCCAGTCGCGTGGTCCTCTCGGATTCCGAGGTGAGTGCCCCCTCGGTGAACTCGGTGCTGCCGCGTCCGCCCGCGACGATGCTGAGGTCCGTCGTGGTTGCCCCTCCTTCTGGACGTGTGCTTGGGCAGGACGGCTGGGCCGCGGGCGCCGGTTCTAGCCGCCGCCCCGCGGCCGCCGCCGCCGCCGCCGCCCCCTCGGTGCACCTTCAGGCCGCGCCCGCGCCTGTTCCTGCCCCTGGTGCGGGTGGCCCGTGGACCCAGGCCAACGGCCGCCGACGTCGCCGCCAGCAGTCGCAGCCTCAGGCTGCGCAGCCGCGGCCGCCGCGCCGCGCAGGACGCGGGTCGCAACCTCAGCTTCCCCGCAGTGCGCCGGCGGGTGGAGCCGCGAGCAGGATCCCGGCTGCGCTGCACGGCCGCTGCTACAACTGCGGTGATGAAGGCCACATCTCGGCGAACTGCACCAACCCTACGAGGTGTGTCCTGTGCGGCGGCCCGAACCACATCTCCTCGGAGTGCCAGCAGCAGCGGTCCTCGTCGGATGCCGCCCCTCCGGAGCGCCGCCCTCCTGCCGTGCGGCTCGCCGCGGGCGGAGAGGCTGGCAGCCGCTCTTCGACAGGCGCCCCCTCGCCACGCTCCGTGGGCGACGCGGAGCGGTCTTGGCGCGACGTGGTGTCGGGCCAGAGCACGGGCGCGTCTACCGCTTTCACTGCGCCATTCGTGCGCGGTGGAGGCCGCTCGGACAGGACAACCGATGAGCCGCCCACAGCTCCCTGCGCGGTGGACGTCTGCTACCTGGCCCCTTCCCCAGAGATGGTGATCCTTGAAGCCGAGCTTGAACGGGCGGTGGTGGTGACCGTGGCCGGCTATCGTCTGCCGGAGCTGACTCTGGACGCGGCGGCCAGTGCCATCCATGAGAAGCTTGGCCTGACGCGGTTCGACTTCTCCATCAGGGATTCTGAGCCGGCGGACTTCCTGATCTTGTGCAAGTCCGGCGAGGTGCGTGACCGGATCCTTCACGGGAAGCGGGTTGTGGCGTCGCGCTTCACCCTGCTCTTCTCGCCGTGGTCCCGCCGGAACAACGCTCAGCAGGAGGCTGTGCCCATCCTGGCCGGGCTGGAGATCCGAGGCATCCCCTCGCATGCGTGGGAGCAGCGCACCGCGGAAGTGCTCCTCGCGGGCAGTGGCCTGGTTGAGTCGGTTGACGCGGCGACGATGAACCGCTATGACATGTCCTGTTTCAGGCTAACCGTGCGGACTCACAGCATCAACGCCATCCCGGCGGTCAGATGGCTCGCGGTCCCGGAGCCAGAGTGCGGCAGCAGGCTCCAGGTCTCCTCTGCTCGCCGCCGCCCAAGATCGTCGTCGCCAGCTGTGCTCTGGTATCGGGTTCGCTTCTGGGTCACGGGCATGCTCATGGACACGCCGGGAGACCCTTCGTCGCCGCGCCCCTCTCCGCCAAGCCGTAGCCGTTCCCCCAGCCCGGATGCGGGCTCTTCCGGCGATGGCGGTGGCGCGCAACCTCCCAACAAGAGGCAGCGCAGGCGCCGCGGTGGCCGTCGCCACCGTGCTGGCCGGCGGGCCGTGGATTCTGCCCCGGCTGACGACGCGGCGCCGAGTGTCCCTGTTGGCTCCAGGGCTAATGGAGTCGTGGCTACACCGGCCCCTGCACCGGCGGCCGCTGCCCCTGCTGTGCGGGCGGCTGCTGGAACTCCTGCAGCGGCGCTGGAACATGCACCCTCCCCGCCGCCTGCCCCCGCTCCAGCTGCGGCGGCGGCGAGGGTTTCGGCGGCTGCCTCAGCGGCCTCGGTGGTGGGCCCAGGGAGGCATGGGCGGTCCGAACCTGCTGACGCCACCCCTGGTTGGCTTGTCGGGATCTCTGCTTCCCTGCGTGCACAGGAGCTTGGGAGCCAGTCTGTCTCCTGCATGCATGGGGCCTCTAGCTCTGGCCGCGGCCACTCCCCTGGCGACGCGTGCTCTGCGGCTGGTCCGTATCCTGCAGCGGGATCTGCGAAAGGAAGCTCGGGCCCACGTTCTTGGAGTGTTGCGCGGGAAGCATGTGGATGTGGTGGCTCTGGAGAGGTCGGCTCTCACGAGCCGGCCGTTGCCTTCTGCCTTGCAGGGGACAGGGCCGCTTTGGCCGCAGCAGAATCTTTCCTGTCGGAGCGCAGAAGGGCGGCTGAGGCTCTGTCCCAGCCTCGTACGGTTCCAGCATCTCCGACCGGATCTCCATCGAGGACTGTGTCTGGTGGGGCCGCGGCGGGCCCCCGGATGAGGTCAACTGAGGGGCCATGGGCAACCCCACCTCGCACCCCACAGGGCGTGATCTCTGCTGGTCCTCCATTGGCCAGCCCACCAGCCCAAGTTCCGGCACAGGCCGTGGCGCATGCCAGCGGCGCTGCCCACGCTGGGGATACCTCGGAGCTGGAGGCCCTGTTGATGCAGTTTCGCCGGCGGCTGGACGACCCACTCCTGCCGCTGCCAGATCCCAAAGTGGTGCGGCGTAGGCTCTTCTCGGTGTCCAAGCCTACGGCACGCCGCAGCAAGCGTCTCGCTGCCAAGGGGAAGGGCATCGCGGCTTCGACGGTCAAGCGCGCGCAGCATCTCCTCATGCAGAAGCTGGGAATCTGCAAGGAAGAAGAGCGCCTCTCGGACTCACAGCTGAAGGAGTACGAGGCAATCTTCGCGTCGCCCCTTGGACCGGAGCAGATCCAGGCCATCGCCACGCTGTTTGGGTTGAGCTGCAACACAGAGCGGGCGGCGGTTGAGGACGTGGATGCGACTGCAACGTAGCGTCTTCGCTATGGTGCGGTTAGCTTGTAGGCCTTGCTTATGGAAGCTAAAAACTGTAACATTGTAGTGTGGAACGTCCGCGGGCTCAACAACCCGAACCGCCGCACAGCCGTGCGCGTAGCCGTAGACCAGGCCGCCGCGTCGGTTGTTTGCGTGTCGGAATCGAAACTCGAGAACGTTTCTCCGTATATCGTCGTGGAATCCTTCGGTCCCCGCTTCGACGGGTTCGTGTTCCTCCCAGCGGTGGGAACCGCGGGTGGCATCCTTGTGGCTTGGTGCACCGAGGACGTGCGCGTGATGGCCACACGTGTGGACACTTTCTCCGTCTCCGTTCTGTTGGACGCCGGTGCCAGCGAACCGTGGTGGCTTACCACCGTGTACGGCCCGACGACGGAGGCGCTCAAGCCCCTTTTCCTCGACGAGCTTCGTGTTCTCCGCGCTGCGCTCAATGGGCCCTGGGCGCTAGCTGGGGACTTTAACATGATTCTCGACGCCCGGGACAAGAGCAATGCCAACCTCAACCGGCGCGCCATGGCTGGCTTCAGAGCGTGCATCAACGGCATCGAGCTCAAGGAGGCATGTCTGCTCGGGCGTCGGTACACGTGGAGCAATAAACGTGACCAGCCTACTCTGGTCCGCATCGACCGCTGGTTTGGCTCGGTTGAGTGGGACGGCCTCTATCCCCATGCCACGCTGACCGCGCTCTCCTCGTCGCTGTCCGATCACTGCCCGATCTTGATGTCTACTGCAGTGGCCTTTGGCTCGAAGCGCCGCTTCCGTTTTGAGAGGTTTTGGTCCAAGCTGGAGGGGTTCGCGGACGCTGTGGCGCTTTCATGGGGCGGGGGACCGGCGATTGCCGACCCGCTGCGCCGGCTTGACCGTAAGCTGCGGAGACTTGCCCGTGATCTGCAGCGGTGGAGCGCCAAGCGCGTTGGCAGCATTCGTGACCAGCTGCTCGTGGCGAATGAGGTTATCTTTCGCCTGGACGCGGCCCAGGACGATCGAGCTCTCTCGGCGGCTGAGGCTCAGTTGCGGCGGGACCTCAAACGGCGGGTTCTTGGGCTGGCATCCCTTGAGCGCACCATCGCCAGGCAGCGCGCGCAGGTCGCGGCGCTCCGGGATAACGACGCCACCGCCCAGTTCTTCCGCATCAACGCGTCCAAACGCAAACGCCGCAACTTCATCGCCCAGCTGCGGGATGGCGATAGGCGGGCCTCTGAGCAGGATGAGATGGAAGATATCGCCACGGGGTTCTTCTCTGAGCTCCTGGGCCGTGCGCAGCCGAGGGCGCATGACCTTGACCTGGGCGCCATGGGCATGGAGGCCTCGGACCTGGGCGCGCTCGACGCTGAGTTCTCAGACGCGGAGATTTGGAATGCCGTCCGTGCAATGCCGTCGAACAAGTCCCCGGGCCCAGATGGCTTCACTTGGGAGTTCTTCCGGCATTGCTGGGCGACGATCAAGGCTGATGTTTGTGCTGCGGTGCGCGCTGTGTTCATGGGACGAGATCAGGCCTTTCGGAATCTGAACACGGCCTATCTAACCCTGCTCCCCAAGTCTGAGGGCGCCGTCGACCTGAAACAGTTCCGACCCATCAGTCTTGTGCATTCTTTCACCAAGCTGGTGGCTAAGCTGCTGGCCTTGCGACTCGCTCCGCGCATGCCGGAGCTGATCGGGCGCAACCAGAGCGCGTTCATCAAGGGCCGTTGTATCCAGGACAACTTTGTCCTGGTGCGCCAGTCCACCGTTCTGCTGCACAGGAAGAGGACGCCGGCTGTGCTCCTGAAGCTCGACATCGCCCGCGCTTTTGACAGTGTGTCTTGGCCTTTCTTGCTGAGCATCTTACGGCAGAGGGGTTTTGGTCCAAGGTGGATCAGGTGGATTGCTTTGCTCCTGCGGACTGCCTCGACGCAGGTGCTTGTCAATGGCCATGCCGGGAACGCGTTCGTGCACGCTAGAGGGCTCCGGCAGGGGGATCCGCTCTCGCCGCTACTGTTCGTCCTCGTCATGGACGTCCTTGCCGCCATGCTCCGAGCCGCCGAGCTGGCTGGTCCGCTACCACCGCTGCCGGCAGGATTAAAGCACCGTGTTTCACTCTATGCCGACGACGTGGTGGTGTTCATCAGACCTGCGCCGGCCGAGCTCGCTGCGGTGAGGTCGCTGCTGGAGTGTTTTGGGGATGCGTCGGGCTTGCATGTCAATTACAGCAAGAGCTCTGCGGCGCCAATAAGATGTTCCGTGACAGAGGTGGCCGCCGTCGAGACGCATCTCAGTTGCTCCGTCAGCGCGCTGCCATGCGTCTACCTTGGGCTGCCGTTGTCCCTTAAGAAGCTGTCGAAGGCTGAGCTGCAAATCGTCCTCGACAAACTTGCGTGCAAGCTCGCAGCGTGGAAATCCAAGCTCCTCACCACCGACGGCAAAGTGGCGTTCGTCCAGGCCATCATGACGGCGTCCGTGGTCTACCACCTGATGGCGCTGGACGTCGACCCCTGGTTCATCCAGGCGGTGGATCGCCTACGCCGCGGATTCTTGTGGGCCGGGAAACCGGGCGCGCGCGGTGGCTGCTGTTTGGTGGCCTGGGACAAGGTCTGTGTTCCGAAAGCGCTGGGTGGCCTCGGCTTCCACGACCTGCGCAAGCTGAACGCTGCCCTCCGTGCCCGTTGGCTCTGGTTCCAGAAGACGGATCTGCAGAGACCCTGGGCCGGCATTGGGCTCCAGGTGCTTCCAGCAGCGGCCGCCGTGTTCCACGCTTCGGTTCGGATCACGATCGGCAGCGGTGCAAACGTCCTCTTCTGGGAGGACGCGTGGATCAACGGCCTGCCACCGAGCGCCATTGCGCCGGACCTCCTCTTGTTGGTGAGACCGGGGATCAGGCGCAGCCGCACCGTCCAACAGGGGCTCCCGGGCGCTGCATGGGTCCTTGATATCGCCGGTGAGCTCTCGGTCAATGGTTTGGTGCAGTTCCTCAATCTTTGGACTGCGCTCCAGGGCATCCAGATTGGCACGGGCGACGACACCTTCCGGTGGAAGTGGACGGCGAACGGCGTCTTCTCGTCCAAGACTGCCTACAACGTCTTCTTCCACGGCCGAACAGCACTTCCCGGCGCTGCTCAGGTGTGGCATTCCTTTGCGCCCTTCAAGGTCCAGTTCCACGCGTGGCTGGCCTTGCGCAAGCGGTGCTGGACGGCGGATCGTCTGGCGCGTCGAGGTCTGCCTACGCACTCCCTTTGTAAGCTCTGCTCCGCGGCCGGGGAAACCCTTGACCATCTCTCGCTGCAATGCCCATTTGCGCAGAGCGTGTGGACCGCGGCCTGCCAACGCCTTGGCTTCAACCTGGCCGTCCCGTCCGTGCAATGCTCCCTGTCCGAATGGTGGCCGTCCGCGGTTGAGCACCTCTCGCGGGCGGACAGCAAGAAGGCGAATTCCTTCATCATGCTGACGCTGCGTTCACTCTGGCTGGAGCGTAATGCGCGCGTCTTCGATGATGTACAAAAGAACGCCACTTGTATCGTGCATGAGTTAGTAGGAGAGTGGGAGCTCTGGCTCAATTGTAAACGTAGAGGTGGGAATTTAGGAGATATAGGCTAGTCTCTCATCCCCCCCCCCCCCCCCTCGTGTCACGCTCGGCGTGGTAGAGGATCTTGTGGAGTTGTGTAGCCTTTTCTGTTAGGCGTGTAATAACCCCTTTTCGAGCTTAATATAACAACGCGCAGATCTCTTGCGGGTTCTCGAAAAAAAAAACGGATGGAGTATAAGACAAGGATTGTTTAATACACATCGTTCGGTTGCGGTGTAGGATAAACACTGAATTTTTTTTTGTAGGATAAACACATGTGTATATATATCATAGAAATAAAAGAAAACATTCCATGAGGTTGGTACCTAATTGAATTGCACATAACCCATAGAAAAGTTCTTATGGTTTCAAATCCTACTAACCAAACAAGCTCTACAAAAAAATTGTGAGATATGAAATATGCAAAATTTCTGTGATATTCCTTTTGAACCAAAGAGGCCCTAAATCTAGTTCATAAACAAAGTAAGTGTGTGCATAATCAAGATATAACAAACATTATTTTAGGGGAACAACTGAGACGTGTATGTACTCACAATCGTTGCAGAAGCAATGCCCGCAGTCCATAGTTGAGAGGTCGGCCAACCGGGAAACGTCCTCAAAGCACACATTGCATGTGACAATTCTAGGTCTCTTCTGAGACACCTTATTTGCCATGCTATTATCCTCTGCCGGCACCACAATGCCCGCCTCCCTGAATAATCCATCCCGGCCTCTACGCTCGAGGAAGTCAGTGATGCGGTCCAACTTCCACCGATGGTGCATAAGGAGAGCGCGGGCATTGTGCGGCTCTAGGCCCACCAAGCTCATAACCATGGACAGATCTTGTTGCTGGACGGATAAGGAGCAAGAGAGAGCAATGTCATGAGATGGAATTAATTATTATGGGAAGGTTATAAACTTTGAACTCTTAAGCAATGTCATTTAGTTCACCTGAGCAGCTTGAACGGACTTTCTTGAGATGGCCTGCAACAATGGTGTATGCAATAGTTAAATTAGTACATGTTCTCACATAGAGTAAATGATTTCAACAATCAAAATAAGCAACTTTTCTTCCACATGCTAATGTCCAAAAAATTCCGTTTTACATTTATTTCAGTAACACAGAACGGTAAGCCTTTTACAATGGGTGTATCTTAGCACGGTATCATAGGTAAAATGGTGATGTGGCATCCTAATTAATGATGAAAGAGATTAGTGTTGTATCTTAGCTAAGCTACAACCCTTGCACGGTATCATAGGTAAAAATACATGGCTAGCCCAATCACATACATGCATGTACCCAAAATCAATTAATGTAGATACAACACTTAAGAGACAATGCATTGTGATAGTTGTCTCTTAAAATAAACCATTGCCTAGGATATCGCGCTAAGATACAATGCATTGTGAAAGGCCTAAACCAGTAGTACCTGGCTACGACGTAACCATCTAGTTTGAGTGAAAACAAAGAACCGTGGAGTTCAACACCAATGATATGATTGCAGCTTTAATTACTTTGCTAGTGCTAGGGTTTATAATTCGTATCTGTGCGTCACTAGTAGTACTCCAGCAGGCAGCAACAGACCGCCGTGCCCAACGCATCGCATACGGAAGTAACACGCAATTCAGATTGGAAGTCGTAATTAGGACTGGAAAGAGCAGAGGCCGTCTGTTTGGCTCACCCAATGATCAGCGGGGAGGGCCGGCGGCTTGGCCTCCTCGTCCTCGAGCAGCCCGTGGTCGTCCTCGTCCACCATCAGCTTATCCTCCTCCTCCTCGCCGTATCCGTAGCACTCGTCGTCCTCGTAGCCGTAGCACTCGTCGTCGCTGGCCATGGCGATGAACCGCCGCGGGGGTAGGGGTCTGATCGCGCGCGCGCGCGGGCGGGCTGGGGAAAGGCTGCAGAGCCGGCGGCGGCGGCGAAGTAAATCGATCGAGGGTTAGTTAGTTAATTAGGCAGGGGATTAGAGGGTAGGGCAGGGGACTGAGCTGTGGGCCCGTTTGATGACTCCACACGAGGTTTAAGGCCACTAGTTATTTAACAGCGCAGGCTCAATCGGGTCCGAGCGGGACTCTGCTGCCGCCTGGCCTGCAACCGATGTGGCGCGATCTGGTTGTACGTGGCTCTGTTAGTCTTTCGCATCTTCAAAACAGTCTCTCTCTCTCTCTCTTCTTCAAACTTCCCATTGGCAAAGCTTTTGCTCCGCGCTTTGCCCCGTCGTCAACCACAAAGATACACGTCCAATCAAGCTCTGCTCTTTCTTTACAACATGGGGTCTAGATTGAGGGTGTTGTAAAAGGCAGTTTGGCCAACTGAATACTAGTACGAAGAAGCTTACCGGTGCGGAAATAGGTTATTGGTAGCTTACTAAACATAGACAAGTTACATAGCCACAATAAACATACGTAAGAACTAAACATATAAGTCGCCTGCAAGACATAGACAATAACAATATTGGGCATAAAGTGTTATTCGCATTTCAAAAATAATAACAACAACCACGAATTTATCGGCAACCAGAACAAATCCTAATACACTAACATTATATTTGCATAAAAATACTAACAACAACCATTAATTTATCGGCAACCATAAAAAATCCTAATACACTAACATTATAGCCACAAATGTCTCACCAAAAAAGTATACACTAATATTGTAACCTCTAACAAAACCTAATACAGACCCTAATACACTAAATTAACCTAATTTCTGACTACAATTATCTAATTAACAGAGGAGGGAAAACGCACCCACTAACAAAAAAAACCTCCTGCCCGACAGATTTTTTGGCCGTCACAAACAAAATTTTCCACCAGAAGTTTTTTTCTCGAGGGATGGGCTTTGCAGGCAGCAGACCGATATAAGCCGTGGTAGAGCCCTTCCCGGCGGATAATTATGCCATGTTAGGTGGCAAGCAAGCCCATCGCGATTTAATTTCATGGTAGATTAAGCGAGGCATTACATCTATGCGCCGTACATTCACTGTGAGTGTGGGAGTTCATGGCTCTCATCTCGTCCTCGGAATTAGCGTTGTTGCGCATGAATCTATTGGCCAGCTGCCTCCTGGGCTGGTGGAGATAGGCTCCATGTCACCATGCCTCCTAGGACCATGGTGGTAGGGCCCACCCTTGTGACGGCGTCAAACGACGACGGATGGCGGCCAAGGTGCCGCCTGGGCCTAGGCGATAGGTGCCTGGCTTCCTTAGGTTGAGGCAACACGTACCACGTGTCATTTGACAACCCTACCACTACACGAGGGTGTGGTCTTTTCTGTCTAAGTTTCTATGAGGTGGTCTTTTGGGGCATTAGGTGGTCCTTTATGTCAAAATTTCCATATTCTTATGGTTTGAAAAGTTTTACTTGTTTGTCTAGCAAAAAAGTGTAATAAATTGCAGCATGATTGGCAGATGCACTAGTCCAAATAATGCATAGTTATATTGGTCTCATATGCATCTTTTCTATATGTGTCAGAGAGAAAATAATTTTAAATGGTCGTGGCAGCATTCAACTAGTATACTGGACGTATCGAGCAATCTTCCCTCTACTATTCGAATCGGGTTCTCTCACGTAAACTCCCTCTGTTGTGTTTTGCCTTAGTTGCTCCCGGTATATGTACCAATCCGACTCGAATGCAAAGTCCAAACTCAATCTGACCCCATCAGGCCGTCACAAAATGAATATATTCCCCAGTGTATAGGTTGTCGATCGAGGAAGAGAACCCCACGCGTAGATCATCTGTACAGGGTGCCGCGCTGCTACCGATCGCCAAGGCGTAAGGGAGCGATTGTGGTGATGGAGCTGCTGTCGGCCGACGTGCTCGCCGATGTGTTTGGGCGCCTCACGCCGCAGAGCCTCGCGGCGTGCCGGTGCGTCTCCAAGGAGTGGCGGGACTTCGTCAACGGCAGGGGCGACCTGCGCCTGAGCCTGCTCCCGGCCAAGGTCGCCGGCATGTTTGTTTGCCTCAGCGCCACCCCGGGGTTTGAGTTTTTCGCCCGCCCCACGGCGGGTCAAGCGATCCCCCGCAGCCTGGAGTACTTGCCTGAGCCTAACCACCGCGTCGGCAGAGTCCTCAGCCACTGCAACGGCGTCCTTGTCTTCTTCCAAGGCGTCGTGGCTAACCCGGCGACCCGGCAGTGGACGCGCCTCCCCCAGCCCCCGCCTTGCTCGGAGATTTTGCCATGGCACTTCTACGAGCACCTCGTGTTCGACCCCACCGTGTCACGGCACTACGAGGTGCTGTTGATCCCCGTGGTTCCTGCATTGAGCGACGATAATCCCGGGTTCATCCCGGAAACGGCAGAGTGGCCGCCCTCGCAGTTCACCCTACGCGTCTTCTCCTCCGAGGCATGGCGGTGGGAGGAGAGGACTTTCCTTCGTGAAGGTATGAGCGTCGGAACCATAGCTGATATGCGGCTTCTACAAGAAGAAATCGTGGATGGGTGGTTAGGATTAGCCAAGATGCACCAATCTGTTTATTGGGATGGAGCACTTTATGTGTCATGCGGCGGAAATTTCTTTATGAGGTACGTAGCAACTGGCCTCTTCAACGATTTTGTTTCCTTCTAAATTTCTTTATGCCACCGCTAAACTTTGATTTTTCTTCAACTTTTCCATTTGTTACTGGTTGTTGTTGTTGTTCTGAATTCGATAGTTCTCGTCTCTGTTTCTTTCAGAATATCAATGTCGACTGGTAAATACCAAGTGATCAAGCCGCCGATACGCATCCAGCTTGGCGAGTATCCTGCACTTCATTTGGGGAGGTCGAAGAAGGAAATTTGTTGTGCACTAATACAAGATAGATGCCGACTCCGAACGTGGGTTCTTAAGGAATCAGCTGAACAAATGGAGTGGGTGTTGAAGCACCAGGTGAACTTTGGATTCGAGCTTGCACAATGCGAACACGGCAACAACAGAAATCATGGGCCTTGGCTAGTTTATGATGATGATTTGACCTACCAGGTACAAGAGAAACTTGCACATGAATCAACGAGATCACACGACTCTGCTTACGATGGAGAAACATATGGACAGTACAGCGAGGACGAAAACAATTTCCATTATGAATCTGGTGAAGACTCCGGATGTACATCAGACTATGAAGAAGCTGAGCACTTCGAGGTGCCACTGCAGTTTGAATGGGACTCCGACAACGATGATATCATCAACAGCAAAGATGTAGTTAACACGCGCCCGAGTGAAGATTTTACCTTTCTTGGCTTCCATCCTAGTAAAGAGATTGTGTTCTTGCACATATCATCCACTAGAGGAGTGGCCTATCATTTGAATGAAGCAAAAATTCAAGATCTCGGCAAGTTAGTGTTTTCAGATCTTGATTATGTACAACAGTCTTTTGTATACACGCCCTGTCGGATGGTACTTCCCTAACAGAATTGTGTTAGAAGATCATGTCTAGTAACAAGTATATGAATCAAAGGCCAATTCATGATGTAACCATTGGTACAATTTTTATGTAATTACGGTTAACTAATTTCATGTCACTCCTATTGCATGTCTTGTGGATCCCGGCTCGTATATCTCTACTACTAATAAAAAAATAAATTTGAATGATTCTAAAGCCACACCACAAAACATACACATACCTATTCCCACCGCACAATGATGCAAACTAATCGTAATCTAACCGCTACCATTAATCCAATTATTCTCCCGTGTAACCTACCAAATTACATGGGCTGACCTTCACCGAAAGAGGAATTTCTAGACACCACGTCCCACCTCCGCAACCCCTAATCACGTCTAACATAATCGAAGAAAAAAAAGGAAACAACAGTCAATCAGATCCCCTCGCCCTCTCTCCCTGCCTTTTGTCACCACAACGCTAGACGAAGCCCCTCCAAGGTTTTGGCGAATAGGTTGAAGGTGATTCTGCCCCTGATTATTTCTGAGCATCAAAGTGCTTTCGTTCCAGGCAGGCTCATCACCGACAATGCGCTTATCGCCTTTGAGTGCTTACATTCTATCAGACACCAAGACAGTAAACGACCTTTCTTTGCTCTGAAGATTGATATGATGAAGGCTTATGATAGGGTTGAGTGGGACTATCTTCATGGGTGTCTTAGTAAGCTCGGTTTTGCCCCTGAGTGGATCCGTGCGGTGATGAGATGTGTCACTTGTGTTCGTTATGCTGTTCGGGTGAATGGCGAACTGACTGATCCGGTGGTTCCTTCGAGAGGCATTCGTCAGGGAGATCCGATAAGCCCCTATTTATTTCTTCTATGCACAGAAGGACTGTCATGTTTACTGCAGAAAAAGGAGGACCGTGGTGAGCTCTATGGTATAAAAAATGGTAGACTCGGCCCCCCTATATCCCATTTACTGTTTGCAGATGACAGTATCTTTTTTGCTCGAAGTGATAATAGGTGTGTGGATGCTCTAAAGGACACACTGAAGTTATACTGTGATGGATCTGGCCAGAAGATAAATCTGGAGAAGTCATCTGTGTTCTTCGGTAGCCATTGTGATGATCTGATTAAAGAAAGGGTGAAAGTTAGCCTGGGAGTGCAAAGTGAAATTCTAAATGACTTCTATTTGGGGATGCCTACTTCAGTTGGACGGTCTCCAACAGCAACTTTCAACTTTCTTTATGATATGATCTGGAAACGTATCAATGGAGTGACGGATAGACCAATGTCTAGAGCCGGCAAGGAAGCCTTTTTGAAGGCTGTTATCCAGGCTATCCCAACTTTTGTTATGAGTTGTTTCCAAATCCCCATAGCCAATTGTGACAAAATGAGGGCTGCTATAGCTAATCAATGGTGGGGTGTGGAAGAAGGAAAAAAGAAGATGCACAGGCGGTCTTGGGAGTGGCTGTCCACACCTAAAGCTCTCGGTGGCATGGGGTTCAGGGACTTGTCCTTGTTTAATCAAACGATGCTAGGCAGGCAGGGGTGGCGGCTTCTCACAAATCCAACATCTCTGTGTGCCCGTGTGCTGAAAGGGAGATACTTCCCTCTCACTGATTTTTTGCACGCGCCGAAACCCAGGTCGTCTTCTTATACTTGGAGAAGCATTCTCTTTGGCAGGGATCTTCTCTTGCGTGGTGTTCAGTGGGGCATTGGAGATGGAAAAACTGTCAAGATCACCTCCGATAATTGGCCACCGTTTATGCTTTGGCCGCTGAAGCCAATTCCTAATGAGGCCACGGTTAGCTGCTTGTTTGATGAGGTTTCTGGTGAATGGATTGCTGAAACGATCAATGCCTTCTTTGATTCAGAGACTGCCTCGAAAATCATGCAAGTTCAGGTTAGCCGTCGTGGTGGTGACGATTTTGTTTGCTGGCCACATACCAAGCAGGGCATCTATACTGTAAGGTCAGCATACAATTTTGCTCGTTCATCAAGTTTCCTTCTAGCTCGTAGCTGTCGGGGCAGAGGAATGCCCTCTACACTCACGGAGGAGGAAAAATACTGGAAGGCAATATGGAAAATAAATGCACCAAATAAGATGAAGATTCATCTATGGAGGTTTGTGCATGACTGCCTTCCAAGTGGTGTTCAGATGGTGCATTGTCATATTCCAACAAGTGATGCGTGTGTTTTCTGTGGACGAGAGGAGGACATTGCTCATTCTCTTCTCTTCTGTCAGTATGCACAGGCAGTTTGGCGGTGGATTAAACAGTCATTCAATATTCAGTTGAACAAGAATGATTTTTCAACAACCAAGGCATGGGTGTTTGATTTTCTCTCCAACTCTACGGATATTGAAGCGACTGTACTTGCGGTTACCTTCTGGCATATTTGGGAAGCACGGAATGATTTCCGAAATAACCAAGCAAGTCCTGATCCTAACCGCACTTCTGCGAGAATTCTTGCTTATGTCGATCTTATTGTGCAGCACTGTTACAAACCAAAGCCGGAGCACAGGCGTGAGACCCATGTTAATCGGAAATGGTCACCGCCGCCGCCGGACAAGGTGCTTATCAATGTGGATGCTGCCCTCTTCGAGAACCTGCATCGGATGGCTGCTGGTGTAGTGATCCGCGATCATGGTGGACATTGCCTTCTTGCAGCTAGCGAGCCCCTCCCTGGTTTTACCTCACCGGAACTAGCGGAGGCACTGGCGTTGCGGCGTGCAGTGCAATTGGCTCAGGATAAGGGCTTCACAAGTGTGATCTTCGCCTCTGACTGCCTGACATTGATCCAACGAGTAAACTCACGAGCTCCAGATCGATCTCCTGTTGGTAATGTTGTGGCAGATATCAAATTCCTTGCTGCTGGTTTTACTACAGCTTCATTCTGTTATGTTCATCGGTCTATCAACGGTGCAGCTCATATTTTAGCTAGAACTTGTGATGTATCTAGCTCAGGTTTTATTTCAGTTTTTGCTCGGGATTGCATCCGGGAGACTTTATGTATTGATATTAAGTAATCAATAAAGTGCTGTTTTACCAAAAAAAAAAAACGCTAGACGAAGCCCAACAGCTAAGTCGCCTCCCTGGACGGCAACCTCGCATCCCTGCCTGCACAACGTCCTCGGCGACCTGCACCGCATCGTTACCTCCCTCGACGCCCTGCATCACATCATTTCCTCACTTGACGCCCTGCATCACATCGTCATACATGCACCACATCGCCATCCTGAACATTCTGATCTTTGGAAGCGATTTCTGTTATAGCATTTTATGGTCTAAGAATATGACAATAACATCATGTTTTAACTTGCCTTTGGAAGGAATAATTCCATACCCGAAGCCTCAAAGGTATATAATCCTGTAGCTCACAATGTAGATGGACAAAAAGACATTTCCATTACAGATATATAAAGGCTGGGGGTTATAGCCCCTCCTTAGCCATGCCACGTCAATGGGAATATTCATATAAACATGAACAGTGGAGTGCAAATGAATAGTACCACATAGTGTTTGGACCTTTAGATTTTGATACAGTGGCTGAAATAGCATTAATGCGCTACAGAGCTCAGTAAATTTTACCGCAACGCTAATTGCAGTATTTTTTATCATTAATACTTTGTAGTAGTTTCCTGATACAATATAAACAATGCATGCTATAATATTTTTCTAGCAAATTACGAGCAGTAATTTTCCGATACAAATCTTCAACTTACGTCGTAATTCCTAACGATAGTTTCATAATAGTGATTCTTCAATGCTGCGCAATTCTTCGACGCTAATTTTGGAATAGTATTTCTTCAAAATTGTGCAGTAGTAATAAAGAGTACACGCTACCGCTACAATATATTTTTTCCTCACGATTTATCTGGACTAATAAGCGATCTGCTAGCAACTGAAAATGAAGACAATGGAGCTATAAGAAATTAAGCCTAGCAATAGAAAATAATGACTACCACCTATAAACCATCTAAATGAATCAGACGTCCATTATATCATTTCATAGCTAATTCACAGCTTTGGAAGCGATTTGTGTTATATTACCTTCAGGACGGAGGTAGTAGCAAGTTATGGTCTAAGAACACAATAGTAACAACATTTTTTAACTTACCTTTGGAAATAATAATCATGCCCTAAACCTCGAAGGTATCTAATCCTGTAGCTCACAATGTGGATGGACAAAAAACCGTACTCTTACGGATAACCCGGATCTGCTACCAATTGGAAATGAAGACAACTGAGATATAAGAAATATAGGCTAGCAATACAAAATAATGGCTTCCACATCGGAACACTACAACAGAGCAGGCGGGCGCTAGTGGTTACATACGTCAAGGCACACGCCTAATTGTCGGGCTCACTCTGACCGAGCAAATAAAAGGCGCCAGGGATAACTATGTCGGGGGGAAGGTGCAGAATCAGCGCATCGCTATGTGGCGAGCTCATTCTAGGGCAGCAGATACAATTAATCTCGCGCATACTACTATGGGGTGGCACAATTTGGTGCCATGGGAATGTGTGGGATGAGAATACTTGTTGTATTGCCTTATGTAATTGCGTACAAGGCATGAAATATTGCCCCTGTAATCATTTGGGATCTATGTTGTAGCCTACTATTTTTTATTTACGGCTTGTCTAAATTATAGAAATTATATATGATGCCAACTGTTAATGGCGCGGTGATGGTGTGTGAAATTAATGAAGTAAATGACCGGCCAGTTGGAAAACCCCAAGAGCAAGGTGTGATGAATATAGCAGCAAGTTTTTCCCTCAGTAAGAAACCAAGGTTATCAATCCAGTAGGAGGACAAAATACGACTGAAGGTGATGCCCATTAGCTGCGTGATGCTCTAACAAGGGCGCTGTTAACGATCTCTTGTTAGCGCGTCTTCAACCAGTAGCAACGTGGAACCTGCACACAACACAACCAAATACTTTGCTCCCAACTTACGATGAGGTTGTCAATATCACCGGTTTGCTTGAAACAAAGGGTATGAGTGTATCGAGTGGAAAGTGATAATTGTATGCGAGTAAAGTAAACAGGTGATAGCAATATAAAGGAAATAGGACCGGGGTCCATAGTTCACTAGCGGTGTCTCTCCATAAAATAAAATAATACATGTTGGGTAAATAAATTACAGTTGGGCAATTGATAGAATAAAGATAACGTGCATATGATGAGAGGATCACTATGAGATTTACTCTGGGCATTACAACAAAATACATAGACCGCCATGCAACTGCATCTATGACTAATAATCCACTCACGGGGATATCATCCGAACACCCCATGAGTATTAAGTTGCGAACAACAGATAATTGCATTAAGCAAAGTATGTAATGTAAACAAAGCATATGCCCTCGAGCATATGAAAGTTGTTTTCCCCCTAGTAGCAATAGCATATCTACAACCTTAGAGGTTTTTGTCACTCCCCCAGATTAAATAGAGGCATGAACCCACTATCGAGCATAAATACCCCCTCTTGGAGTCACTAGCAACTACTCGGCCAAGATAGCTACTAACAACGGAGAGCATGCAAGATCATAAACAACATAGAGATAACAAAAGACAAACTTCAGTACTTCAACTCAAGCATAACACCAATATTCATCGGATCCCAACAAACCAAACATGTAGAATTATATAACGGCGATCTCAATCATGTAGGGCAGCTCATGAGATCTAAACATGAAGCACATGGTGGAGAAGACAACCATCTAGCTACTGCTATGGACCCATAGTCTAAGGTAGACTACTCACTCATCACTCCGGAGGCAAGCATGGCGATGAAGAAGACCTCCGGTGGTGATTCCCCTCTCCGGCAGGGTGCCGGGAAGAGCTTCTAGACCCTCCCGATCTTCGGGTCGACGACGGCGGCAGATCGCGATGTGTTCTTGTGTTCTGGAAAACTGATCAGGCTCTTAAGTTTTTCTCGTCGGGGGGTCTTTATAGGCAAAGGGGCATCGTCAGAAGTGGACCGAGGCAGTCTCACACATAGGGGGCGCGGCCTAGCCCCTGGCCGCGCTGCCCTAGTGTGAGGGCCCCTCGTGGCCCCACTCCATCTCCTCTTCGGTTCTCTAGAGGCTTCGGTAAAATTCTGGGCGACTAGCTTTGGTTTCGTCCAATTTCGAGAATATTTCCTATGTAACTTTTCTGAAACACAAAAACAGCGAAAAACAGGAAACTGGCACTGTGTCGACTTGTTAGTAGGTTAGTTCCGGAAAATGCATAAAAGTGCCACAAAGTGTAACGAAACACTAAGCAAATGGTGTAAAAACAAGCATGGAGCATCAAAAATTATGGATACGTTGGAGACGTATCAGCATCCCCAAGCTTAACTCCTGCTCGTCCTCGAGTAGGTAAGTGATAACAAAAGAAATAATTTTTGAGGTGACATGCACCTACACAATCTTGATCATGTATGTAAGCGTTGTGCGCTGGGATCAAAAGAACTTAAAACATGGGCATGAAAGATATAGTCTTGATAGAAGAAACTTAGCAACCATATTATAGCATGAAAATGAACACAAACAAAAGATCATGAAAATGAAACAATGAAAGTCAAACGTGTGTTCAAATTATAAGGAAAAACATACAAATGGTTTTCAGCTTGTCCTTCATGGAGAGCAAAACATAAATGCATCGGACACCTTCAAGTTTAAGAGGGCGACTAGATACAAATAATTTAAGAACAAGTGAAACCAACAATATGAATCAATCAATGAAAACTTTGGGACAATGCACATTATACTAAGAATGACAACTATGCTCTGTTAATGGTGCGTAAAGATAGAAGGTGGTGACTCAACATAAAAGTAAAAGAAAGGCCCTTCGCGGAGGGAAGCAGTGATTTAAACATGTGCTAGAGCTTTTCATTTGTAAAACAGAGAGATAAAAACTGGGTTTTGAGAGGTGGTTGTCTTTGTTAACGACTAGCAATGGGGTTCTTACTATCTTCCATATAAAAAGTAAGCAAGTTTTTGAGAGAGGGATTGGCACTTTGATGCTCTTTTATAAAGCTTTGCACTCCTCCCCACCTTTTTTCCTTTCACAAACCATGGCTAACCGATTTTATCGGGTGCCCACCAACATTCACATACCATGGAGGAAAAGTGCTTTTTTCTTTCTTTTTTTATTTTTTTTCTTTTTGGAATTTAGCAATATGGAAGATAGCAAATCCAACCACTATGTCCCCATGAGCTGAAAACAGTGTCACAAAATGAGAAGTATTTTGAAGGTTTTTTTAAAGGTAGCACATGAAAATTTTACTTGGAATGGCTTGCAAATAGCATGCATCTAAACGTATATATGGTGCCCCTACAACTCGCCTCCACGTAAATCCGATTTTACCGTCCGTCTGATCGTGAGTCGGAGAGAATCTCGGCCGTCCATTGTTTTTTACCGCGTCCACATATAAATAGGCTGCCCAGTGAAAACCCTAGTCGAATCAATGCCCGCGTGACTCCGCCCCCTCCTCTTTCCCCTGCTCGCTCGCGTCGCCGCCATCCCCGCTCGCGTCGCTGCCCGGTGAAAACAGGAGGACGACGGCGGCCCGGCGCGAGGCGGCGGCGGCGGCCCCCGGCGCGGGGACGACACAAGGAGGCGACGGCGGCCCCCGACGCAGGGACAGCGCGAGAAGGCGGTGGCGGCCGAGCATGGCGGTGGCGGCGGCCCCGGCGCGGGGAAGGCCAGGGTCGACGCCACGAACGACGACGGCGGGCAGGAGCAGAAGGTCCAGCGACGGCGCAGGGAGATCGGCGGACGGCGGCCAGACAGCCCGATGGTATCGTGCGGCCGCTCTTGGCCGTAATCCGGCCAAGGTCGAATCGACGCCCGCGTGACTCCGCCCCCTCCTCTTTCCCCTGCTCGCTCGCGTCGCCGCCATCCCCGCTCGCGTCGCTGCCCGGTGAAAACAGGAGGACGACGGCGGCCCGGCGCGAGGCGGCGGCGGCGGCCCCCGGCGCGGGGACGACGCAAGGAGGCGACGGCGGCCCCCGATGCAGGGACGGCGCGAGAAGGCGGTGGCGGCCGAGCATGGCGGTGGCGGCGGCCCCGGCGCGGGGAAGGCCAGGGTCGACGCCACGAACGACGACGGCGGGCAGGAGCAGAAGGTCCAGCGACGGCGCAGGGAGATCGGCGGACGGCGGCCAGACAGCCCGATGGTATCGTGCGGCCGCTCTTGGCCGTAATCCGGCCAGGACGACCTTGGCCGTAAGTGCGTGTAGATGCAAGCTACGGCGTCTAGCCGCAAACCGGCCAGCAGCGTCAATCGGCCTCCGCTACTTCCGCTTGGAGCTCATTCCTTGGAGCAGGCCGTGCAGGTGAGGACCCCGTTCCCATCTCCTCTATTCTTCGTTGAATTTGGTTGGAGTGGCCGGCAAAGAACTTGAATCATGTTTTAGAACTAGCGCTGCTAACTAAGTCCACATCTCTAGAGGAATTAATGGGTGTCCATTTGTTTTGTGTAAGTTAGCTGTACATCGAGGGACGGCTGGATCTGAAATTTGATTGCAATGTGCAAAATTGATTTGATACATGGCATGTTGGTTCAGTACAGCTAGATAGCTTTGCATAGCATCTGAACATCAAACAAACCCAAGTGAAAATTAGAAGGGACTTGTTTTAATATTCCCGTTTCTATGCAAATAGTGACAAAATCTTCATTTTCGAGTATCCAGATGGCCGAATCAGAGAAGGTTTAGTTAGAGTGCTCTATAGGTCTCTTTCCTAGGATCATTTTGAGTGGTCATTCACTCAATTTGGTTCAGCCATTTAGTCGCAGCGGTGAAAACAAGTTACTGGTCTGCTTTTGTAGTGGTCATTTAGCAGCATAAAAGGCTCCCATGTGTATATGCTCCCTATGCCAAAAAATTATATTTCTGAGTGTCAAAAAATTTAAACAAAAAATTTCACATGTACATCTTCATAATCCATATGCGTTCGTAAAAGTTTTGTGAAAAAATGATATTGCACGTGGTCGGTGTAAAAAAAACAAAACATGCATGATACAATGTCTTTTTTTTAGCATCAAAATTTGTCTTTTTACATAGGCCAAATGACAAGTCGGTTTTTCGTAAAACGACATTGTGCACACACAACATGTGAAGACGTACGTGTGAATTTTTCGTTTGAATTTTTTTAACATTTTAAAATATGTCAAATATTATATTTAAATAATGGGAGCATATGCACATGGGAGCCAAAACAGCCCCCCCCCCCCCCCCCCCAATAAAAGGTTAATAGTTAGTCTTCTATAAGTTTGCAACATCAACCATAAATTGTACACTACTTATGATCTGTAGGTTACCTTGCAATATAAATATTCTGTATTAATGTAAGTTACAATGTGTTGCAGATGCTTTATGAACCAATGAAAAAATACTGACCTTTTTGTTTCATCATACCAGGCTTTAAAAAGTCAAGTTTGTGTGTCCGTGGTGGAAGGGAAGCTTGAATCAGATGCTAGATAGTTGCAGTTTTGGTTACTTACTATAAAATGAAAATTTTGAGTTACAGGTATATATCTTTCTTAAAACTGAGTTTTTTATTTGTTTTGCCCAGGAAACTAATTGGTTGCATTATATATAGAACTTGCTGCAAACTTTTGATAGTGAATCTGAGTTTTTTATTTCTCTTGTGCTTCATGTAATTCACATACGTAACAGATATTGAATTCTGAACACTACATTTAGTACCAAATAATCCATTTTGTGTACTTAATTGTGTTAATATTTACTGAATTTATCTGAAGTTGCCCGATAGCAACTTTTCCTAGGAAACAGAAAAAGTGTTGCAAGTTAGTAGAAGTGGTTTATTTGAACGGTGCATATACTATTTCAGATTCACGTCTTGTGAGCTGAAACTGAGGCTTTTATATTGTGGGCATGTTAATTCCATAATCAGCTTAGTTTACAAAAGTTTATAGTGCATATTTAGGTTTTCACCTTACCACTAATTTTTTGGTTGTGTATCTTGCTCTTTCCAGGGTAAGAAATAAAGAGAAGAATCAAGTACTGATGTTGCTCTTTTCAGGGTAAGAAATAAGAGAAGCATCAAGTATTATTGCTGATCTTTTGGGACATTTGGCACATGTGATTGTATCCTAGAGCTGCTCCCTAAGATTTAGGGTAATTATTAATTGAGAGAATGATCTGTACAGCCACAACCCCTTCTACACCTAGATGTTTGTTGCCTGCAGGATATTGGAAACTTTTATAGTTTGATCATTTTTTATCTATTCTTCTAGCCTATACGTCTACTGTTTGCTGTCACCATATAGAAGATAGAAATAGCTTTTTTGGTATTTTTGATTTGTTGTAGATAAGGAAGTTATTAGTTAGGTGTCGTGAGGTACGCATTTTAGGAATCAAAATTGCATCTATTTAACTATTATGCTTCTACATGATGACTGATTTTGGAACATTGGAACAGATTGACTACGTTTCACCTATTTTTTTCCTAGGAACATGTGCTCCTTTTTAGTTAACTTTGGTCCATTTTCATGGTTTATATAGCTTATTTTTAAACTTATTTGTATCTCATATATTACATATTGTTTCAATGATACATGGTGGATTTCAGGTTTGGGTGATCTTATAATAGCCATTTTGGTTTTCCTGCATTAAATAGGCTGAATTGGGCAAGCTTCAGTATCATGTTATTTATGCATATTTTGTTGCTTGAGATAGAAACGCTGTTGAAGTAATAGTTTTTTGTAGATGCACAGCTGGATGTTCATGTTTGCTTAGTTATTTCTCTGTGTCTGCAGGCTTCATTCTGAATGAACTACTACAATTGCATGAGGCAAGGTGTTTTATTTGCAGTGTTAGCATCAGGTACCTCATGTGTACCCAGGTTCTGTTGTCAAACTATCTTCTACTTCCCTATTTGCTTCAGTCGCAAAGTTCCTACTCTAAGTATAGATTCTTACTATACCTTGGTAAACTGTACTTGAACAGATCAATTGCAATTAACATGTGAGAGCTCCACCTTTCAACTGAGAATAACATTATTAGTGACATCTATCCTGAGACAATGGTGAGTACAGATTTTGCACACTCGGATTTCATCTTCACTTCGGAATTTATCCTCAATCTTTAGCAATTTCTTATATCTGGTTTCTTTTGTATATATATTCTGTAGGTTCATTTTTTACTCCACTCTTTTTTAAATAATAAAGGCACATCCAGTGAAAAGTTCTGTTGTATGTAGCTAATTCCAGCTATTATTCTTATTTTTTTTTCTTCTAACTGATAATATTTTCTTATATAAAGTACCGATGTTAGTTTCTTTTTTTGGTAATATCTTTATTAGCATCCTTCAAGACAGTGACATCACATCTGATGCTGAAACAATCGTCTCTTAGATGCACTGATCCTTCCAAACTGTAATAGGTGATAGTACTGATGCAAAATTTCCAAGATGAACGTTTGTCTCGGAAAATATGTTTACTGGTGGTACAGCTGTATGCCTATACTTTAAGATGTTCAGATGTGAAGCCTTTAGTACTTGATTCATTTTCAAATGGATTTATTTATTTTAAATGTTGGGTCGGGTTTATTGTGTTTATAGGACTATGTGGAGCTTAGTTTGATGCTTAGTCTGTGGGACTGAAAATGTTTCTTCTCGATCCATCGTGCTTCCAGCTCCAATTTGCATCTATTGGTTTATTTTCAAACTTTATTTGCATTCATAAATTATTTTGATTTTTCCTGAAAGTTCAAATACTGATGCACTGCATCAAGTTATATTTTCGATCCATTATTACTGAAAGTTGCCTTATCAATATGCAGGTTTCTAATATTGTTTCCCCCGCTCGTGCGACCCCTCCCCTTGTGAGCTCCGTTGCAATCCCCGTGTGAAGCGGCACGGCGCGGTGGTCCATTCATCCAAGGAGAGGGAGAGGTGGCCAGGGGAGCTTGGGATGGGCTGCGGCGGTGCGGCTTGAAGGTGTCAGCAGCGCTATGGTGAGTGGAGTCCAGGGCCACCGGACCCATCTTCTGCAAGTTTGGATCGGGGATGAGAAGATCGACCATGGCTTGCCACACTGGTTCAGGCACGACCCCTCCTTCTCCTCTCTGCTTCATTTCTTGCTTGAATATGAAGTGACCACGTTCTTCCCCTTTATGCAGATCATATGTGACATTGTGGTCTGTAACTTTTGTTCTATTTCTTCAGGTTTAGGCTGCAGCAAGAATCAACGAGTCGGCAGCCCAACCATGGAAGCAGGTAACACCATCTTTTATCAACGTGCAGCTTGATTTTTCCCGTCTGTTATGCATGTTCTAATTCTTTCTTCTCATGTGAATCTAATAGAATTGACTACCCAATATAGAGATGACAGCTTGATTTGTATGTGTATTTTTTGGCAGTGGATGGTGTGAATTGTCAAGCCTACACAATATGCTGAAGACTCGGTAAACATTATTCTTCCTCTTCCTCATTGGTCTGTTGTACGTATTTATTTTTCAAAATTCTTTAGCAAATTTTTCACTGTGAATGGGAACAACAATGTAGTTTGATCTGTGAGTAGGCCTGATGTGTCATTGATGAAAATGCATGATCTTTAATGCAGTTATGTGCCTTACAGGTGTGGTTCAGCAGTGTACCTCATATGGTTGGTTGATGACTAAGGAGGGCAGAATTGGATTACCATTATACTGAATCTTACTAGAAGCATCTCTAGCTAAAAATTTGCAATGTTTAATCATTCAGGTTAAGAACCTTGTCTTATAGTTTTCATTTTGATTCAGCATGCCTGCTATGCATTTTATGTGCCAGATATGGTTGTTCTGTACTAGGACGATATACACTCTTTCCAAAAGCATTTTGAAATTCATGTTGTCTTGGTTCTGATGTTTTTGTGTCGGCTTTGACCATGTGTAGAAGCAAGGAAGGATTCTTTAAGCACTCAAAATTTTCTAGCTGGTGGAGCAATAACAGCTGCTGGAAGATTAGTGGTCAGAGAATGGATTAAAAAGGTATGTTCATATAGAGAAAAATGAATGAACATTGGATTTAGGCATTCACAGTTGTGTTATGAAGAAAATAAAGGTAGCTGATAGGATAAGATTATACAGCAGAGTATCCTTTTCCTACTTCTGTTCTAAGAAAGAAAGCTCATATAAGGTCCACCTTACGAGTAATTTGGGAAGAAACTAACTAAATTAGCGGTTTGCCATGTTTTTGTGTGAATTCAGTTCAGTGAGCATGATAGGTTGTATTTGGTAGAAGGTGTATTACTGGAAAACACGTGATCTGTAGTCTGTTCTGCTTTGCATGGTGGCTATCTAAGCTTTGTGCAGCACGTAAAGCTGTTGGCATGAGTCTTGAGTTTTTGCATTCTTTAGCTATGTTAATGCCATCGCCATGTTTTTGCAGATTATTGTTTCCATGTTCTCTCTTTTGCTTTTAGAATTTTGCCACTTGCTAGGTAAACCATCTGGCTCATTGATAATCTTATCAAAAGGAAACTATGTTGACAATGCCATAGTTGAGAGAACAAATATGTGGTTCCATAGATGCTGTTTTTTAGAATGATGACCACATTGATCTCAAAGAGGCTTTTTTTAGCGATCGTGGGATGTTGTGAACCAAATCTCAGGTAGGGGAAGCCTTGATTTCAGATGCCCTTTCCCAAGCTTTTAGTACTTAAGATAAGATTTCCTGATACTTCTTAGGAATCTATTCGGTGATTTTATTTTGTTTGTACTGCTGGATATTTTCTCCAAGTTTCCTGTCTATCTTTTACTACATCAAGTTAATGAAGCATTTACTGTATCTACTAAAGCAAAATGAAAACCTTCTTGCAAACCATAACATGTGGCTACTCATATCTGGCTTGGTGGCTAGATAGCTATATTTAGGTGTGTTTTTCCTCTCCTATTAATTCTCAAACATTACCATCTGTTATTCTGTCAGTCCATACCATTACACTACAAATTGGTAACAATATAAAATATGGTTCCCATTTTAGCTTACTTCAGTAGATGATGTTTCCTAACAATGTAGTTTGGTCTCCCTTGGCTATGTAATAATTAAAACTAATATTTTTACTACCGTGTTCCTCTTTTAATATGTTTCTTCTCTTGCCAATTTGACAATTGTTTATTTCCTCCTATGCATGTATATCAGTGGAATAGCGGTGTTGGCTTTTGGTGGCGCAAGGCCGTGCCATGTCCTGGAAAGACCATGTTGAGACAATGCTCAGAGGATGTTCTTTTTGCTTATGTACTTTGTAAAATGGAACAACATTTAGCAAGGAGATAGATCAATTTCCCCTTATTGTTCTTTTATATTTTGAATTTTGATATGGTGTTATTTTATTTCTTAAGAAGTTTAAATTCGTTAAAATAAGCATTACCGCAACGGTCACCTTAACATGGTCTAGGTCATTGATGAATTCAGCTCTTAAGAAATACAGACCTTCTTACTATCTATTCATTTTTTTGAATTTGTTCATATTGCCATTAAATTATAATCTCATTTGAAATCTCCTATCAAATTTGATCCTTGATGCTACGGCTACGTATATAGCCATTGCTTTCATTTGGTGAAAACTAAAAATTATTATTATTATTTGCTTATATATAATTGCTAAATTAATTTAAATTTAACGGGATCGTGCGCCAAGGTGTACCCCTAAATCTAGTAGGAATTTATAGAGTACACATTGGAATAACTTGGTTTTTAAGAGTTGGATGCACGAGTAGTGCTCATACTCAGTACGAAACGAGGGCTAGCAAAAGACTGGGAGCGACCAACTAAGAGAGCAATAACGGCCATAATCATGCAAAGCGACAAAGCAACATTAAAGAAGCATAAGATAGCATCAAAAGTCAAAAACTAAATGATCATAGAGGCTTATGGTGACTTTGTATGAGTCTAACATGTGTGAGCATGCGCTAAGTCAACCCAAATAAAGCATCAAGGAGAAAACCAAAATAATGCTTCCAAATAATAAAAACAACGCATGATTTTTTCAAAGGCTTATTAAGCAATTTTAGTTATTTGAGACAAGTCATGCTACAGCAAAACCACTAAGCATACTATCAAAAAGACATCAAGCACGACATGCAAAATCCTAAGCCGCAGTCTACACAAGCTCCTTCTTGTACCACTTTTTTGCATAAAGCTTTTTCTCTTTTCCAACACCATTCAATTTTTTTATAAATACCTCTTTTGATGAAAACCAATAAAGATCAGAGGCAAAAATACACCTTGATTAAAAGATATAACAAGATCTGAACACATATCAAGGCAAAAATCGAAAACTAAATGCAGTTCTAGAAAAAGAAGAACACTCATTGAAACGATAAGAATGAAAAACAGAGTGTTCTTGGCAAATGAAAAGCAAGGCAACTTCGCCAAAAGAAATTTTTTTGGGGTCCAACCATTTATTGCAGCAAACAAAACTAAACTAAACTGAAAACTAAAACAACTGACGCTCCAAGAAAAATGCATAATGTATAAAGCAATAAAAATATAGTGTCTTGAAAGGTGACCTGATTTTTGCCGATGAAGAAGGGGTGCCTCAGGGGCATCCCCAAGCTTTGATGCTTGTACTTCTTGGATATTTCTTGGGGTGATGCATGGGCATCCCCAAGCTTGAGCTTTTATCCATTCTTCAACTCATCTCATCATTCTCCGATCCCTACACTTGAAAACTTCCTTCATACAAAACTAAATACAAATCTATTAGCAACATTAGTGTAAGCATAACATATAATCAACCTCTTTTTGCTTCAGGTTTCAACCTAAAACAACCATATATAAAGCATATACTACTGTAGCAACTTCCCCAAAAGTTCCGTGATCAAAAGAACTCAAAAAGAAAGCGATAAAGCGGCAACACAAATATTGGCAGAAATCTGTCAAAACAGAACAGCTAATAAAGGTCGAATTTTTTAGGGGTTTTCTGTTGCTCAAATCAAAAAGTGTTCAACTAATGAAAGTTTGAACATAACCTGGAGCATATGCACAAGAAATTTCAGGTCCAAAATATATACAGGGAATTTTCACAAATTTTTACGGTGCAGCACCGAAAACTGTTTCAGGATAGCAACATCCCCAAATCTTACCTCACTCAAATTAGAGGCTTCTCTTGGCACAACAACGAAATAAAAAGGATAAGGAGAGATCATTACAGTAGTAATAACTTCCAAGACTCAAATAAAATAAAAAGAACTGAAAGTAAAAACATTGGGTTATCTCCCAAGAGTGCTTTTCTTTAACGCCTTTGAGCTAGGCACAGAAAATTGCGAATCAAGTAACATCAAGTGATGAAGCATCAATATCAATTGTTTTCTCTAGATCACCACTTACCACACTAGGCACCTTAGAGGTTCCCGAAGAGGATTCAACCTGCAAGTCACTCTTAGTTGAACTAAAAGTCTTACCAATCTTAAAAACATGCTGCAGTTTAGGCACAGACATCTTGGGAACATACATAAATTTTTGTTCTTTTCCACCAAAAGCTTTCTCTTTCTTAAACTTAAGAGAAGAGAAAATTGAACTTAAAATTTCCATAGATTTCTCTAGTTTCCCAATCCTAAGGTTTTGACTATCATGAGTAGTGTCAGCTTCTAAAATAGTGATTCTCTTACCGATACTTTCTATCGTTTCATTAACTCGGCTAGCATTATCAAGGATATTTGGCAAACCTTTTTCTAAAGAGCTAAGCTTTTCTAGAACTTCCTCTAAAGTGACCTCAGTTTTAACAACATGAATAGGTGGTACTCCCACTAAACTTTCAATTAAAGTGCATGCTTCAAGAGCGGGAGTACCCAGAAAATTACCTCCTACAAGAGTATCAAGAACGTACCTATACCAACTAGTTATACCAACAACAAAATTCCTAAGGAGGATCATGGTAGAATGCTTCTTTGTACACCTATGATGAGAATTGCTAATACGGTACCAAGCATCTTTCAAGCTCTCTCCCCCTTGTTGCTTAAAAGTACGAACTTCAACTTCAGGATTACTCATTCTAACAAGACTAAAAGCAAGCAAGTAAAAACAACTACAAAGGATTCTAAATTTTTTTGGGTTTTTGATAAAACGATGCAAGTAAAAATAAAGTAAAGCAAAACTTAAAACAAAGTAAAGGAAGTGCGTGTGAAAACTCCCCTCGCAGAAGTCTTCTTCCTCCCCGGCAACGGCGCCAGAAAAACTTGTTGATGGCGCGGTGATGGTGTGTGAAATTAATAAAGTAAATGACCTGCCAGTTAGAAAACCCCAATGGCAAGGTGTGATGAATATAGCAGCAAGTTTTTCCCTCAGTAAGAAACCAAGGTTATCAATCCAGTAGGAGGACAAAATACGACTGAAGGTGATGCCCACTACCTGTGTGATGCTCTAACAAAGGCGCCGTTAACGATCTTTTGTTAGCGCGTCTTCAACGAGTAGCAACGTGGAACCTGCACACAACACAACCAAATACTTTGCTCCCAACTTACGATGAGGTTGTCAATCTCACCGGTTTGCTTGAAACAAAGGGTATGAGCGTATCGAGTGGAAAGTGATAATAGTATGCGAGTAAAGTAAACATTGCGAGTAAAGTAAACAGGTGATAGCAATATAAAAGAAATAGGACCGGGGTCCACAGTTCACTAGCGGTGTCTCTCCATAAGATAAAATAATACATGCTGGGTGCTGCTGTTCAAGTTGACGTGGGAGCAGACTGTCCTTGTGCGTGGTGGATAACCAGCCCGTTGGGAACCCCAAGAGGAAGGTATGATGAGTATAGCAGCTAGTTTTCCCTCAGTTAAGAAACCAAGGTTTAATATCGATCTGGAGAGGAGAGACAAACGACTGAAGGTGATGCGAAACCTGCACACACACAACCAAGTACTTTGTTCCCAACTTGCGATGAGGTTGTCAATCTCACCGGTTTGCTTGAAACAAAGATTATGAGCGTATCGAGTGGAAAACAATATAGTATGCGAGTAAAGTAAACAGTGTGAGTAAAGTAAATAGGTGATAGCAATATGATGGAAATAGGACCGGGATCCACAGTTCACTAGTGGTGTCTCTCCATAAGATAAATAACACATGCTGGGTAAACAAATTACAGTTGGGCAATTGATAGAATAAAGATAAACGTGATATGTCAAGAAGATCACTATGAGATTTACTCTGGGCATTACAACAAAATACATAGACCGCCATCCAACTGCATCTATGACTAATAATCCACTCCCGGGGATATCAATCCGAACACCCCAAAAGTATTAAGTTGCGAACAACAGATAATTGCATTAAGCAAAGTGTGTAATGTAAACAAAGCATATGCCCTTGAGCATATGAATGTTGTTTTCTCCCTAGTAGCAATAGCACATCTACAACCTTAGAGGTTTTTGTCACTCCCCCAGATTAAATAGAGGCATGAGCCCACTATCGAGCATAAATACCCCCTCTTGGAGTCACTAGCAACTACTCGGCCAAGATAGCTACTAACAACGGAGAGCATGCAAGATCATAAACAACATAGAGATAACAAAAGATCATATTCAGTACAACAACTTAATCATAAACACCAATATTCATCGGATCCCAACAAACCAAACATGTAGAATTACATAACGGTGATCTCAATCATGTAGGGCAGCTCATGAGATCTAAACATGAAGCACGTGGTGGAGAAGACAACCATCTAGCTACTGCTATGGACCCATAGTCCAAGGTAGACTACTCACTCATCGCTCCGGAGGCAAGCATGGCGATGAAGAAGACCTCTGGTGGCGATTCCCCTCTCCGGCAGGGTGCCGGGAAGAGCTTCTGGACCCTCCCGATCTTCGGGTCGATGGCGGCGGCGGATCGCGATGTGTTCTGGAAATCTGATCGGGTACTTAGGTTTTTTCCGTCGGGGGGTCTTTATAGGCGAAGGGGCGATGTCAGAGGAGCCAGGCGCCCTCACGCGGGGCCCGCGCGGCCAGGGGCCTGGCCGCACCACCCCTGCGTGTGGGGCCCTGGTGGCCCCCCTCCTACTCTCCTTTGGATCTCTGGAAGCTTCCAGGTAAAATAAGACTTCAGGAACTTGTTTCGTCCAATTCCGAGAATATTTACTGTGTATCACTTCTGAAACACAAAAACAGCAGAAAATAGGAAACTGGCACTGTGGCAACTTGTTAATAGGTTAGTTCCAGAAAATGCATAAAAGTGCCACGAAGTGTAACGAAACAATAGGCAAATGGTGTAAAAACAAGCATGGAGCATCAAAAATTATAGATACGTTGGAGACGTATCACTGGGTAAACAAATTACAGTTGGGCAATTGATAGAATAAAGACAACGTGTATATGATGAGAGGATCAGTATGAGATTTACTCTGGGCATTACAACAAAATACATAGACCGCCATGCAACTGTATCTATGACTAATAATCCACTCATAGGGATATCATCCGAACACCCCATGAGTATTAAGTTGCGAACAACAGATAATTGCATTAAGCAAAGTGTGTAATGTAAACAAAGCATATGACCTCGAGCATATGAATGTTGTTTTCCCCCTAGTAGCAACAGCACATCTACAACCTTAGAGGTTTCTGTCACTCCCCCAGATTAAATAAAGGCATGAACCCACTATCGAGCATAAATACCCCCTCTTGGAGTCACTAGCAACTACTCGGCCAAGAAAGCTACTAACAACGGAGAGCATGCAAGATCATAAACAACATAGAGATAACAAAAGATAAACTTCAGTACTTCAACTCAAGCATAACACCAATATTCATTGAATCCCAACAAACCAAACATGTAGAATTACATAACGGTGATCTCAATCATGTAGGGCAGCTCATGAGATCTAAACATGAAGCACATGGTGGAGAAGACAACCATCTAGCTACTGCTATGGACCCATAGTCCAAGATAGACTACTCACTCATCGCTACGGAGGCAAGCATGGCGATGAAGAAGACCTCCGGTGGCAATTCCCCTCTCTGGCAGGATGCCGGGAAGAGCTTCTAGACCCTCCCGATCTTCGGGTCGACGGCGGCGGCGGATTGCGATGTGTTCTGGAAAACTGATCGGGCTCTTATGTTTTTCTCGGCGGGGGGTCTTTATAGGCGAAGGGGCATCGTCAGAAGTGGACCGAGGCGGTCTCACACGTAGGGGGCGCGGCCCAGCCTCTGGCCGCGCCGCCCTGGTGTGAGGGCCCCTCGTGGGCCCACTCCGTCTCCTCTTCGGTTCTCTTGAGGCTTCGGTGAAATTCTGGGCGACTGGCTTTGGTTTCGTCCAATTCCGAGAATATTTCCTGTGTAACTTTTCTGAAACACAAAAACAGCAGAAAACAGGGAACTGGCACTGTGGTGACTTGTTAGTAGGTTAGTTCCAGAAAATGCATAAAAGTGCCACGAAGTGTAACGAAACACTAAGCAAATGGTGTAAAAACAAGCATGGAGCATCAAAAATTATGGATACGTTGGAGACGTATCACCAACTATCATCACAACAAGTACCGATATGTCATAATAGTACAATAATACATATAGCAAGGTGTATGTTCCATAATACATAGACAAGCAACACACAGTAAAACATGAGATAAAACCACGCTTTTAGCCGATGAATTAATCACAGTATTTCTGAAGGTCAGAGTCATCTTCTGCAAGATCAATCTTGCATGAGCATCCAAGATGATTGAATTTCAGTTAGGATTTTGTATGCTTCTATTGCCGAGTGCAGAAGTTTTTTGGCTTGTGTGTCCACTTGTGTCAACAACCTTGATCTCCTAGCCATCTACATCATGTGTCTCTAGGACGTCTAACTTGTCTTTTGCAGCAAGTGCATGTGATAGAGTTATAGCCTTTGTCATATCAATGTGATTGTATGAAATGCTATATGTTTTAATATTAAGACATGATGGCTAGAAATCATGTGATTGCCATTTTTCGGCAAGTGTGTTGTATTTTTGTAAAGTATTGCTTCACACACTATGGAGATAGACAATTTTGCAATGCAGAAGGCATGAAGATGACGAAGACGGAATTCTGCATCAAGTCGCATGACGCCCGAACAAGGATGATGATTCCTACTGCGCCCAAACGAGGAGGAAGAAGTCCTTCATCATACATAAAGATACGAACTAATTAAAGAAGATAAAGGGCCTATATACCATATCACTCTTTTATGAACTTCCTATGATGTTAATCCCTTTCGAGCACCCTGTAAGTTGTGCAAGTAGTTGTTTTAATAGTGTGAATCCTCACAAAATATCAAGTAGTAGTGTTCTTCCAAGTGTATCACCGTCAAGACATTTTTCCACAAGGAGTGGGTCATGTAACATGAGCACAAGCTTGACTACGTTTGTAAGACGGGCGTGTTTGGATTGCACTAGATTGTCTTGATGTTCAGGCATGATTATCATGAGCTCGGAACATATATATCGAAAGATGAACAAGAGTTCCAAGATGTTGCAATTGGCATGATGGCCTACCGGTTTGGATATCGTTAGGCGGTGTAACATCAATGGCGGGACTTCAAACACGGATCTTGAATCACTTGGTGCCAACTATGATGGTTGTTGGGCTAAGTGGGAGCACACTTTTAAAGTGGATTAATATTGAACATTGTCTAAATAAACTTGTGCATAATTTTATAGAGTGTATGGATCGTTGTAAGATTTTAATTCTTAGCATATTGCTTAATTTTAAGTGCGAATGACACAATTAAGGTGATTAAGTTCACACGTAAATATAGTTATTAAAAGTTAAGGATACATTTTGGGTACACCCTTGCGTGCCGCTGTCACATCCCAAAATTTGGAATATGAAAATAAATAAAAATAGGAACCATATTTTGCTTGCCTGGATTTAAAATTTTACAAGGAATTAAATTTTTTGATTTATCTTAAAGCCTTATTAGAAAAGCCATTTTTATTATTACTTGAGGAACTCTTTTGGGAAAATAAGATTCAAAATACCCTATTGCATTTATTCAAATACTATGCAAGCACATTTGCAAAAGAAATATTTTACAAAATGATTTATATCACATAAAGTTCCCAATTTCCAAAAGATATTTGAAAATAAAATCTTATTGAGTTTTATTCTCAAAACCTTAAAGGATTATTTTAAATCCTATTTCTATTTTAGATTTTGCAATAAAGCCCTTAGATCAAATTTATAAACCTTTATTAAATTCTTGTTTAAAATATGAAAACATGTTTTCTTAGTGTTCTAGAATGTTACTTTGAATTTTAGGATTTTTTACAAATTGGTTTGAAGCAATTTGGACCAAATTTGAAAAAGATATAAAGGAAATAGAAAACAGAAAAGACAAAAAGAGAAAAGAAGGAAAAAATAGAAAAGGACCCGGGGAACCCTTCGGCCCAGAAACGGAAAGAAGCCCGCGGCCCAGGAAGCAAATCCAGAACCGGTACCCTCTATTCCTCTCTCTCTCTCTCTGACATGTGGACCCCACATGTCGGGCCACCTCATCATTGTCTACCTCCATCGATTTTCACGCCGGTGACCGAGCCTCCCTACCGATTACTCCCCTCTTTAATCCCATAAATCCCTGCCCAATTCGTCACCACACCGAGCCTATTTAAACCCCCTCCTCCTCCCTCTTTCCCCTCCTTTTCTCGGACCAGAGAGTACACCAGAGCGACGAGATTTCTCGTCAGAAACCCGACGCATCTGCGGGCGCCCCCGCACGAATTTGGCGCCATAGGTGAGGCCAAGCCCCTCCTTACCCTCCTAACCATCTTCCCTTTCCCTTGCGCACCTGTTGATGCCCACCTCTTGCCATATTGCGCAGCCAGATGCCGGTGGAAACCCGCACCCGAAACCTCACCGCCGCACGCTCGTCTCCAGCCACCTCCTCATCTTGCAGCAGGACGCGAACGACGTCGGAGATCACGCAATCGAGACTCCCGCGTCGCTCTGAACCTCGTCGACCTCTCCCCTGCCTCAGAAACACACCGGAGCATCGTCGGAGGTTGATGCCTGGCCGCATTCTCGCCGGAGCTGCTCATCGGAACCCTAGGTAACCCCCTCTTCTCTTCCTCTAGATCACGGCCATCCGATCTAGATCGTCTGGTTTGGATAGATCACTTAACCGAAGAGGTACTGGACGATCTGGTACGTCCAGACCTCATAAAATCCTATGGCTCCTATTCTAGATCCACACGTAACGGTACCAGTGAACGACAGAGCGCCACGTGTCGGCCCTAGGGTTAAAACAAATCCAAATTAGAATTTCAGATCAGAATTTAGTTGAATCTTGCATAAATCATATCTTTTGATCCACTGATCCAAAAAATACAAATAATATGTCTATGGATTCCTAAAATTGTGTAGAACACTATTCTGTAATAAAATTTGATTTTTGAAATAATTAAAAACATTCAAATTCAAACATGTGAATTTGAGTAATTTTGATATAAATCAAATTCTATAAATCCTTTTTAATTGATTCTTTTTGCAAATGAATCATATTATTATCCTCTATCTAGTAGAACCACTGCAAAAATCATTTGAACCAATTTTATCAAGTATTTAAATTCAAATGGAGATTTGAGTATTTTCTCCCTAGATTTAATTCTATAATTATTTTAGGCATAGTTCTTTTCGCAAAATTGCTTATCTTGATAATAGGAAACCACCAGAACATTTCACATACTTTTTCACACCTATCTAAATAACAAATCCACTAGTACAACCTATTTGCAAGCTATAGTGTGTTAATTGAGCACTTTGCAAAAATTAATCATAATTGCTATCATGCACCTTGTGCTATTTGATTTTGTCCCACTAAACAAAAAGTGTGAAATAGCCTAGTCCTAATGACCACATCAAACCTACCATGACTTAGTAAAAATCTACTCTCTATCCTTGCCAAGTGCAAAACTATCAAACTCCATCTCATCCAAATTCTTCTAAGTATTTGACTACTCCATCAAACAATGTGGCATAGAAGTTTTCCATATCAAGACCATGGAGAAGAAGCTAAAGAAAAGACAAGAAAATGAAGGAAGGCAAGGAGTTGAAGTCAAAACAAGAAGATCAAGATCAAGAGCCAAGTCAAGAAGATGAAAGTGATAAACCCCATGACTTCAAATTTATTCATTCAACTTCGCAACCAAGCCTAAGATTTCCTTTGAACTATTTTGTTAAGTGATAGACATTTCTTAACAACTTAGAAAACTCCCATAACTCCCTATAAGTCTTTGACTTAGCCATTTTCTGCATCCATATCAAGTCAACTTCATGTCCAATCTTTTGTCCAAATATCACTAAGAACAAACGAAGACTAAACTAAAACTAGCAAACACTTTTGTTGTCTTGCTTGATTATGTTGCCTTGGATGGTGTGTTTATGTTGTGTTCCTTTCAATCTTGTAGTTATACGGAGAGCTACGTGTGTTGATTAAGAGAAGTACAATCTTCGGAAATTTCTAAGGCAAGTGTCACTCTTGTTCATATAATTCCCAATGTGTTACTATGCATGTAGTGTTTCTTTTCTTTTAAAGTATGCATGTGTAGATAGTTTTGCTTGCTATCTCCTATTTAGGATATCCCTGATTACCCTGTTAGAAGAAACACTGTAGGTAGATTGCTTAGTTGTGCTATAGAATTCGTGGTTGGGTTTCCACATGATTCTTTAATTAAGTTTAAAAACTATGTTTTGCAAAAACTAAGAAAACAACTAAGTTAATGAAACACCTGGGCGGAAATTCGTAAGATGGATTTATGTTGAGTGGTTACACCGGAGCCATCTCTATGGCGGTCGTGTGTATCTCACTTGTGGACGGCCACCCAGGAACAAAGAGATTGGAGACGTTCAAGTCGTGAAGCTTCCAGTGCAACCACGAGTCATATGGGCTCTGTCTTGACTAACTAAGTTGCGAGAACTCAGCCAGACGGACAGAGGGTGGTAGTGATTTGTAGGATGGAGCGTGTCCGGGTTGGTGCGAGGGATTGCTTCTGAAAAGTCTCGCCTTAGTCTTCACTTGGCCATTTGAGCAAAATGACATCATGGCAAAACAGGTTGACTGAGTCTTGTGAGAAAAGTGCACCACCTCAGCAGAGGGTTAAAACTAAGTACTTAGCCGTGTCCCCGATTACGAACAATTTTGAGCGACATGATTTTGAAGCTTTTCAAGGATCTCCTCATCCCAACTTATTTAATTTAAAACTTGAGTGGTTAACAAGGGATTATTGTGTGATCATAATTATGTACACCTGGTGGATTCCTGTGTGTGCATAATTAACTAAGAGCACCTGGTGGATTCCAGTGTGTCCAATAGTGTTTTAAAAAGAAAATGAGAGCTTTTGAAAGGTAGGATAAACAATTGCTTTTCTGCAAGCTTAGCCTAAAGCTCCACTTAGCCAAATATTCATGTAATTGTTAGGCTCCATTTGTGTCCACCAGAAGTGACATCTTGCCAATACAATTCAAGTGTATTGACCCTTTGTGACTGCAACGTTTCATGTTGCAGGTTTTGACGATAAGAAAGGTACGACAGGGTTACGAGTCTATCCGTGACACGTCTCCAACGTATCTATAAGTTTTGATGCTCCATGCTCGTTTTTACACCATTTGCCTAATGTTTCATTACACTTCGTGGCACTTTTATGCATTTTCCGGAACTAACCTATTAACAAGTTGCCACAGTGCTAGTTCCCTATTTTCTGCAGTTTTTGTGTTTCAGAAAAGCTACACAGGAAATATTCTCGGAATTGGATGAAACAAGTTCCTAAAGTCTTATTTTTCTCGGAAGCTTCCAGAGATCCGAAGAGGAGTCAGAGGGGGGCCACGAGGGCCCCACACACTAGGGTAGCGTGGCCCAGCCCCTTGCCGCACCCCCTATGTGTGAGGGCGCCTCGGTCCACCTCTGACTATGCCCCTTCGCCTATAAAGACCCCCCAACGAGAAAAACCTAAAGCCCGATCAATTTTCCAGAACACATCGCGATCCGCCACCGCCGTCGACCCGAAGATCAGGAGGGTCCAGAAGCTCTTCCCGGCACCCTGCCAGAGAGGGGAATCGCCACCGGAGGTCTTCTTCATCGCCATGCTTGTTGCCTCCAGAGCAATGAGTGAGTAGTCTACCTTGGACTATGGGTCCATAGCAATAGCTAGATGGTTGTCCTCTCCACCATGTGCTTCATGTTTAGATCTCATGAGCTGCCCTACATGATTGAGATCACCGTTATGTAATTCTACATGTTTGGTTTGTTGGGATCAGATGAATATTGGTGTTATGATTGAGTTGCTATACTGAAATATATCTTATGTTATCTCTATGTTGTTTATGATCTTGCATGCTCTCCGTTGTTAGTAGCTATGTTGGCCGAGTAGTTTCTAGTGACTCCAAGAGGGAGTATTTATGCTCGATAGTGGGTTCATGCCTCTATTTAATCTGGGGGAGTGACAGAAACCTCTAAGGTTGTAGATGTGCTGTTTCTACTAGGGAGAAAACAACATTCATATGCTCGAGGGCATATGCTTTGTTTACATTACACACTTTGCTTAATGCAATTATCTGTTGTTCGCAACTTAATACTCATGGGGCGTTCGGATGATATCCCCGTGAGTGGATTATTAGTCATAGATGCAGTTGGATGGCGGTCTATGTATTTTGTTGTAATGCCCAGAGTAAATCGCATAGTGATCTTCTTGACATATCACGTTTATCTTTATTCTATCAACTGCCCAACTGTAATTTGTTTACCCAGCATGTGTTATTTATTTTATGGAGAGACACCACTAGTGAACTGTGGACCCCGGTCCTATTTCCATCATATTGCTATGACCTGTTTATTTTACTCGCACTGTTTACTTTACTAGCATACTATTATTGTTTTCCACTCGATACGCTCATACCCTTTGTTTCAAGCAAACCGGTGAGATTGACAACCTCATCGCAAGTTGGGAACAAAGTACTTGGTTGTGTGTGTGCAGGTTCCACGTTGCTACTGGCCGAAGACGAGTCAACAAGTATCGTTAAACGGCGCCCTTGTTGGAGTGTTATTAAGCCAGTCCGCATCACCTTTAGTTGTTTGTCTGCTCTTCTCCTGAACGATTAAACCTTGGTTTCTTACTGAGGGAAAAGACTGGCCGTTGTGCTCATCATACTTTCCGCTTTGAGTTTCCCAACTGCCTGGCCATAATCATCATCAACTACACGCCAGCCATCAAGCCCTTTTCTGGCGCCATTGCCGGGGAAGAAGTGGAAGACCTCTGCAAGGGGAGTTTTTCGCACGCACATCCTTTACTTTGTTTTATTGCTTTGCTTTACTTTATTTTTTTACTTGCATCGTTTTATATCAAAAACACACAAAAAATAGTTTACTTTATAGTTGCTTTTATCTACTTGTTTTTAGTTCATCATGTTGTTCCCTAAGTACGTTTTAGAGGACCTCTCAGTAGGTAGTGGTTCAATTATTGGAAAAAGTAACATTGAGGAGTTCTTTAATCACATTAGTATGCATAAAGAAGTTGAGGAAAAGTCTTTGGTTAAGCTAGCTCCTAGTTATGAAATTGCTTCTACTTATTTAGTTCACATGTTAGAAGCTAGGTTTGCTAGCCTTAATCCTTTTATGCAATACATATTCTTTAAGCTTCATGAAATTGAGGATCCCAAAAAAAAGCTTTTATCTTGAAAACTTTCCGCATAGAATTTAGAGATGTTGCTAGTGAAGCTAGGAAAGTTCTTAAGCGTTTTAATAAACTCGGTTCACCTATAAAGGTTATTAGTACAAACAATGAAGGAACCGAAATACCTATACCTAGCAAGCTCTTGGGATTGTATGAAGCTTTCGAAAATAATTTTGACCGGATCTGTCCCAAAAATCTTTTTAGTGATTTGAGTGAACCAAAGTATGATCACAATGGGTCTTCAAAAACTTATGTGAATGAAATACAATGCCTTATTGACAAGACCTCTGTAGTTGATCTTAATGCTCCTTCTGATGTTACTTGATTCGCAATTTTCTGCGCCTAGCTCAAAGGCGTTAAAGAAAAGCACTCTTGGGAGATAATCCAATGTTTTATTTTCAGTACTTTTTCTTTTATTTGAGTCTTGGAAGACATTACTACTGTAATGACTTCTCCTTATCATTTTTATTTCATTGTTGTGCCAAGAGAAGCCTCTAATTTGAGTGAGGTAAAGATTTGGGGATGTTGCTGTCCTGAAACTATTTTCGGTGCTGCACCGTACAAATTCGTGAAAATTCTCTATATATCTTTTGGACCTGAAAACTCTTATGCATATGCCCCAGGTTATATCCAAACTTTCGTTAGTTGAACACTTTTTGATTTGAGCAACATAAAAACCCTAAAAAATTCGACCTTTGTCAGCTGTTCTGTTTTGACAGATTTCTGCCACTATTCGTTTTTGCCGCTTTATCACTTTCTTTTTGAGTTCTTTTGATCACGGAATTTTTGAGGAAGTTGCTACAGTAGTATATACTTTATATGTGGTGGTTTTGGGTTGAAACCTGAAGCAAAAAGAGGTTGATTATATGTTATGCTTACACTAATGTTGCTAATAGATTTGTGTTTAGTTTTGTATGAAGGAAGTTTTCAAGTGTAGGGATTGGAGAATGATGAGATGAGTTGAATAATGGACAAAAGCTCAAGCTTGGGGATGCCCATGCATCACCCCGAGAAATATCCAAGAATTAAAAGCGTCAAAGCTTGGGGATGCCCCCGAGGCACTCCTTCTTCATCGGCAAAAATCAGGTCACCATTCAAGACACTATATTTTTATTGCTTCATGCACTATATGTTTTTCTTGGAGTGTCAGTTGTTTTAGTTTTATTTATTAGTTTAGTTTTGTTTGCTGAAATAAATGGTTGGACCCCAACAAATTTCTTTTGGAGAAGTTGCCTTGCTTTTCATTTGCCAAGAACGCTCTAGTTTTCACTCTTATCAAAAACCAAGTGTTCTTCTTTTTCTACTACTGCTTTTGGTTTTTGTTTTTGCCTTGATTTGCGTTCAGACCTTGTAATATCTTTTTATCAAGGTGTATTTTTGCCTCTGATCTTTATTGGTTTTCATCAAAAGAGGTGTCTTAAAAAATTTCAAATTGTGTTGGAAAAGAGAAAAAGCTTTATGCAAAAAAGTGGTACAAGAAGGAGCTTGTGTAGACTGCGGCTTAGGATTTTTCCTGTCATGCTTGATGTCTTTTTGATGGTATGCTTAGTGGTTTTGCTGTAGCATGACTTGTCTCAAATAACTGAGATTGCTTAATGAGCCTTTGAAAAAAATCATGCGTTGTTTTAATTATTTGGAAGCATTATTTTGGTTTTCTCCTTGATGCTTTATTTGGGTTGACTTGGCGCATGCTCACACATGTTAGACTCTTACAAAGTCGCCAATAGCCTCTATGATCATTTAGTTTTTGACTTTTGATGCCATCTTATGCTTCTTTTAATGTTGCTTTGTCGCTTTGCATGATTATGGTCATTATTGCTCTCTTAGTTGGTCGCTCCCAGTCTTTTGCTAGCCCTCATTTTGTACTGAGTATGAGCTCTACTCGTGCATCCAACTCCTAAAAACCAAGTTTGCCAAAGTGTCCACCATACATACCTATTAGCAATTTTCTATTCCAAGTAAATTTGACTTGCTTTTATTTGCTCTTCAAATTAAACTCTTACCAGTGTTATGCGAAAATTGGTCAGTAAAGCTCTCACGAACCGGAAGGCACACTTTACTTTTTCTTGTTCTTAAAAATTTGACATTGTGGTCTCTTATGTTGAGTTGTTATGCTTGCAAGTTGTAAGTTGGAGACTAGCCCAACCATGTTGTCATGGGGCAAGCTTTCAACATTGCACTTCTTATTTGAGTTGATATCGTGATCTTTTGTTTATGGATGCCCGCGGTGTGAAATGAATTGGGAATCTTGCGGGGATCATAGAGTTTGTATATGTGTTAGGGAAACGCCTGGGCCGCCAATCTAAGCCATGCATAATTCATAGTGGAAATTTGCAGCATACCCAGAGTGGACATTCGACAACGCATCTCAAAATAAAAAGCTAAACAAATGGCAAATAAAAGAGATGTCGAGGTGTTCATTGTCTGCTTGTCCTGTCATTTTGATGTGGGCTTGTTCCATGTCATCGGGCACGGAGGTACCCCGTTGGCGGTTCTCGATGTCATCGGGCACGGAGGTACCCCGTTGGCGGTTCTCGATGATACATATATACTTACAATGACAAGAGCCTTGCTTGGGACTCTAAGTAAAGTAGCATGAGGTTTGGGTACTCGTATTCACGGGGCACAAGGTTTTCGACTTATGATTTGTCAAGCATATGCATCATAATTGTTCTCGCATTAATGATACGTCCAAAATGTATCTACTTTCCCGAACACCTTTGCTATTGTTTCTCCTCTAATTTGTGTGTTTTGAATACAACTAACACGGACTAACGTTGTTTTGAGCAGAATTGCTCTGGTGTCTCGTTTTTGTGCAGAAACCCAACTTTCAGTAAAAATTCGGGAAAATCATCAAAAATCCTATTTCACCAGAAGACCCACGGAGCCAGAAGACGAGACGGAGGGGAGGTGATCCCTTGTTGATGGCGCCAGAAAATTAGCTGATGGCGTGTAGTTGACGTGGGAGCAAACTGTCCTTGTGCGTGGTGAATGACCAGCCCGTTGGGAACCCCAAGAGGAAGGTATGATGAGTATAGCAGCTAGTTTTCCCTTAGTTAAGAAACCAAGGTTTAATATTGGTCAGGAGAGGAGAGACAATGACGACTGAAGGTGATGCAGACTGGCTTAATAACTCTCCAACAAGGGCGCCGTTAACGATACTTGTTGACTCGTCTTTGGCGAGTAGTAACGCGGAACCTGCACACACACAACCAAGTACTTTGTTCCCAACTTACGATGAGGTTGTCAATCTCACCGGTTTGCTTGAAACAAAAATTATGAGTGTATCGAGTGGAAAACAATATAGTATGCGAGTAAAGTAAATAGTGCGAGTAAAGTAAACAGGTGATAGCAATATGATGTAAATAGGACCGGGGTCCACAGTTCACTAGTGGTGTCTCTCCATAGATAAAATAACACATGCTGGGTAAACAAATTACAGTTGGGCAATTGATAGAATAAAGATAAACGTGATATGTCAAGAAGATCACTATGAGATTTACTCTGGGCATTACAACAAAATACATAGACCGCCATCCAACTGCATCTATGACTAATAATCCACTCCCGGGGATATCAATCCGAACACCCCAGTAGTATTAAGTTGCGAACAACAGATAATTGCATTAAGCAAAGTGTGTAATGTAAACAAAGCATATGCCCTTGAGCATATGAATGTTGTTTTCTCCCTAGTAGCAACATCACATCTACCACCTTAGAGGTTTCTGTCACTCCCCCAGGTGAAATAGAGGCATGAACCCACTATCGAGCATAAATACCCCCTCTTGGAGTCACTAGCAACTACTCGGCCAAGATAGCTACTAACAACGGAGAGCATGCAAGATCATAAACAACATAGAGATAACAAAATATATAATTCAGTACAGCAACTTAATCATAAACACCAATATTCATCGGATCCCAACAAACCAAACATGTAGAATTACATAACGGCGATCTCAATCATGTAGGGCAGCTCATGAGATCTACACATGAAGCACATGGTGGAGAAGACAACCATCTAGCTACTGCTATGGACCCATAGTCCAAGGTAGACTACTCACTCATCGCTCCGGAGGCAAGCATGGCGATGAAGAAGACCTCCGGTGGCGATTCCCCTCTCCGGCAGGGTGCCGGGAAGAGATTCTGGACCCTCCCGATCTTCGGGTCGACGGTGGCGGCGGATCGCGATGTGTTCTGGAAATCTGATCGGGTACTTAGGTTTTTTCCGTCGGGGGGTCTTTATAGGCGAAGGGGCGATGTCAGAGGAGGGACCAGGCGGCCTCACACGGGGGTGGCGCGGGCCTGGGGCTGGCCGCGCCACCTGTGCGTGTGGGCCCCTGGTGCCTTGCCTCCTACTCTCCTTCGGATCTCTGGAAGCTTCCGGGTAAAATAAGACTTCAGGAACTTGTTTCGTCCAATTTCGAGAATATTTCCTGTGTATCACTTCTGAAACACAAAAACAGCAGAAAACAGGAAACTGGCACTGTGGCACTTGTTAATAGGTTAGTTCCGGAAAATGCATAAAAGTGCCACTAAGTGTAACGAAATAATAGGCAAATGGTGTAAAAACTAGCATGGAGCATCAAAAATTATAGATACGTTTGAGATGTATCAAGCATCCCCAAGCTTAACTCCTGCTCGTCCTCGAGTAGGTAAGTGATAACAAAGAAATAATTTTTGAGGTGACATGCACCTACACAATCTTGATCATATATGTAAGCATTTGTGAGCTGGTATCAAAAGAACTTAAAACATGGGCATGAATATATAATCATGACAATAAGAACTTAGCAACTATGTTGTAAACATGAAAATGAACACAAACAAAAGATCATGATAATGAAACAATGAAAGTCAAACGTGTGTTCAAATCATAAGGAAAAACATACAAATGGTTTTCAGCTTGTCCTTCAAAGAGAGCAAAACATAAATGCATAGGACACCTTCAAATTTAAGAGGGCGACTAGATACAAATAATTTAAGAACAACTGAAACCAATCATCATGAATCAATCAATGAACTTTGGGACAATGCATATCACACTAAGAATGACAACTATGCTCTCTTAATGGTGCATAAAGAAAGAAGGTGGTGACTCAACATAAAAGTAAAAGAAAGGCCCTTCGCAGAGGGAAGCAGTGATTGCAAGTTTTATAACCTTCAAAAATTATGGTACTTACCGGCTTTGAGCTCTCATTGCCCCCATCATAAGCATCTTGAATGGTTAAAGTTAATGCGAGAACAATTATGATGCATATGCTTGACAAATCATAAGTTGAAAACCTCGTGCCCCGTGAATACGAGTACCCAAACCTCATGCTACTTTACTTAGAGTCCCAAGCAAGGCTCTTGTCATTGTAAGTATATGCATATCATTGAGAACCGCCAATGGGGTACCTCCGTGCCCGATGACATGGAACAAGCCCACACCAAAATGACAGGACAAGCAGACAATGAACACCTCGACATCTCTTTTATTTGCCTTTTGTTTAGCTTTTTATTGTGAGATGCGTCGTCAAATGTTCACCATGGGTATGCTACAAATTTCCACCATGAATTATGCATGGCTTAGATTGGCGGCCCGGCGTTTCCCTATCACATATACAAACTCCATGATCCCCACAAGATTCCCAATTCATTTCACACCGCGGGCATCCATAAACAAAAGATCACGATATCAACTCAATTAAGATGTGCAATGTTGAAAGCTTGCCCATGACAGCATGGCTGGGCTAGAATCTAACTTACAACTTGCAAGCATAACAACTCAACATAAGAGACCACAATGTCAAATTTTTAAGAATAGGAAAAAGTAAAGTGTGCCTTCCGGTTCGTGAGAGCTTTACTGACCGAATTTCGCATAACACTGGTAAGAGTTTAATTTGAAGAGAAAATAAAAGCAAGTCAAATTTACTTGGAATAGCAAATTGCTAGTAGGTATGTATGGTGGACACTTTGGAAAACTTTGGCCTTTAGGAGTTGGATGCACGAGTAGAGCTCATACTCAGTACAAGGCGAGGGCTAGCAAAAGACTGGGAGCGACCAACTAAGAGAGCAATACTGGCCATAATCATGTAAAGCGACAAAGCGACATTAAAAGAAGCATAAGATGGCATCAAAAGTCAAAAACTAAATGATCATGAAGGCTATTGGCGACTTTGTAAGAGTCTAACATGTGTGAGCATGCGCCAAGTCAACCCAAATAAAGCATCAAGGAGAAAACCAAAATAATGCTTCCATACAATAAAAACAATGCATGATTTTTTCAAAGGCTCATTAAGCAATCGCAGTTATTTGAGACAAGTCATGCTACAGCAAAACCACTAAGCATACTATCAAAAAGACATCAAGCATGACATGAAAAAGCCTAAGCCACAGTCTACACAAGCTCCTTCTTGTACCACTATTTTGCACAAAGCTTTTTCTCTTTTCCAACACCATTTGAAATTTTTATAAACACCTCTTTTGATGAAAACCAATAAAGATCAGAGGCAAAAATACACCTTGATGAAAAGATATGACAAGATCTGAACGCAAATCAAGGCGAAAACGAAAACCAAAAGCAGTACCAGAAAAAGAAGAACACTCGATGAACGATAAGAGTGAAAAACTGAGTGTTCTTGGCAAATGAAAACGAGGCAACTTCTCCAAAAGAAATTTGTTGGGGTCCAACCATTTATTGCAGCAAACAAACTAACTAAACCCACTAAGAAAACTAAAACAACTGACGCTCCAAGAAAAACACATAGTGCATGAAGCAATAAAAATATAGTGTTTTGAAAGGTGACCTGATTTTTGCCGATGAAGAAGGGGTGCCTCGGGGGCATCCCCAAGCTTTGACGCTTGTACTTCTTGGATATTTCTTGGGGTGATGCATGGGCATCCCTAAGCTTGAGCTTTTGTCCATTCTTCAACTCATCTCATCATTCTCCAATCCCTACACTTGAAAACTTCCTTCATACAAAACTAAACACAATTCTATTAGCAACATTAGTGCAAGCATAACATATAATCAATCCTCTATTTGCTTCAGGTTTCAACTCAAAACCACCACATATATAGCAAATACTACTGTAGCAACCTCCCAAAAAGTTCCGTGATCAAAAGAACTCAAAAGAAAGCGATAAAGTGGCAAACACAAATATTGGCAGAAATCTGTCAAAACTGAACAGCTGACAAAGGTCGAATTTTTTAGGGATTTTCTGTTGCTCAAATCAAAAAGTGTTCAACTAAGAAAAGTTTGGATATAACCTGGGGCATATACACAAGAAATCGCAGGTCCAAAAGATAAGCAGAGAATTTTCACGAATTTTTACGGTGAAGCACCGAAAACAGTTTCAGGACAGCAACATCCCCAAATCTTTATCTCACTCAAATTAGAGGCTTCTCTTGGCACAAAAACGAAATAAACAAGATAAGGAGTGGTCATTACAGTAGTAATGACTTCCAAGACTCAAATAAAAGAAAAAGTACTGAAAATAAAACATTGGGTTATCTCCCAAGAGTGCTTTTCTTTAACGCCTTTGAGCTAGGCTCAGTAATTTGAGAAGATGCTCACATAAGAAATATGAATGGAAGCCAAAAAGAGCATCAAGGAGCAAATATAAAACACATTTAAGTCTAACCCACTTCCTATGCATAGTAATCTTGTAAGAAAATAAATCAAAGAAGCGCATAGCCACAAATATGGGTAGATAAAACAAGAGCAATTTCAGAACTTTCAATAAAAAGAGAGGTGTTTTAGTAACATGAGAATCCCAACAACCATATTTTCCTCTCTCATAATAATTTTCAGTAGCATCATGAACAAAATCAACAATATAAATATCACACTCACCCTCCTTTGTTAAGCATGGAGGGCGATCAAATAAGGTATTAGTTAAAGAGTTACTCTTATTGGGAGGTAGACATGGGTAGCTCCATTCTTCCTCCTCTTGATCATCACGCTCCTCCTCTCTTTCATCCAATGAGCTTCCAATTTCAGCAATTTCTTCTTCCATAGGCTCCTTCATGGCATTAATCTCTTCTGTTGGAGAGCATCTATTAAGATATTTAAGAATATAGCCATTTCCTTCCTTGTAATTATCAAAGCAAAATGTGAGTATATCATAAACCTCATATTTATAAGGTGCATCATCAGTATTTTCAAGCAAATAAGCAAGTTCGAATGCACCCTTCCAAGCAGTAAATTCTTCAATTTGTTCCACATCATAAAAGTCATAATTTCCATTAATATAAGAAGATATTGTAACATCATCATTATACTCACATTGAAAAGGGAGGTGTTTATACCTCCTACAGTAGCAAGATCTATCAAAGCAATAAGTAACATTATAAGTAGAGCACACGTTTCTAGCAATGATATACAATCTATTGATTTGTTCCCATAAGTGTTTCCCTTTTTGTCACAAGCGGTGTTCCTCATAATAATTTTGCTGCTCTTCCGTGAACCCACCTTGCCAAAAAGATTTAGTTTCAAAGAAACCAACCATTGATAGAAAGCATGATAAAGCAAGTAAAGTAAAAAATAACTACAAAGGATTCTAAATTTTTTTGGGTTTCTGATATAAAACGATGCAGGTAAAATAAATAAAGTAAAGCAAAGCAATAACAAAGTAAAGAATGTGTGTGCGAAGAACTCCCCTCGCAGAAGTCTTCTCTTCCTCCCCGGCAACGGCGCCAGAAAATTAGCTGATCCCTTGTTGATGGCGCCAGAAAATTAGCTGATGGCGTGTAGTTCACGTGGGAACAAACTATCCTTGTGCGTGGTGAATGACCAGCCCGTTGGGAACCCCAAGAGGAAGGTATGATGAGTATAGCTGCTAGTTTTCCCTCAGTTAAGAAACCAAGGTTTAATATCGGTCAGGAGAGGAGAGACAATGACGACTGAAGGTGATGCAGACTGGCTTAATAACTCTCCAACAAGGGCGCCATTAATGATACTTGTTGACTCGTCTTCGGCCAGTAGCAACGCGGAACCTGCAAACACACAATTAAGTACTTTGTTCCCAACTTGCGATGAGGTTGTCAATCTCACCGGTTTGCTTGAAACAAAGATTATGAGTGTATCGAGTGGAAAACAATATAGTATGCGAGTAAAGTAAACAGGTGATAGCAATATGATGTAAATAGGACCGGGGTCCACAGTTCACTAGTGGTGTCTCTCCATAGATAAAATAACACATGCTGGGTAAACAAATTACAGTTGGGCAATTGATAGAATAAAGATAAACGTGATATGTCAAGAAGATCACTATGAGATTTACTCTGGGCATTACAACAAAATACATAGACCGCCATCCAACTGCATCTATGACTAATAATCCACTCCCGGGGATATCAATCCGAACACCCCAGTAGTATTAAGTTGCGAACAACAGATAATTGCATTAAGCAAAGTGTGTAATGTAAACAAAGCATATGCCCTTGAGCATATGAATGTTGTTTTCTCCCTAGTAGCAACAACACATCTACCACCTTAGAGGTTTCTGTCACTCCCCCAGGTGAAATAGAGGCATGAACCCACTATCGAGCATAAATACCCCCTCTTGGAGTCACTAGCAACTACTCGGCCAAGATAGCTATTAACAATGGAGAGCATGCAAGATCATAAACAACATAGAGATAACAAAAGATATAATTCAGTACAGCAACTTAATCATAAACACCAATATTCATCGGATCCCAACAAACCAAACATGTAGAATTACATAACGGTGATCTCAATCATGTAGGGCAGCTCATGAGATCTAAACATGAAGCACATGGTGGAGAAGACAACCATCTAGCTACTGCTATGGACGCATAGTCCAAGGTAGACTACTCACTCATCGCTCCGGAGGCAAGCATGGCGATGAAGAAGACCTCCGGTGGCGATTCCCCTCTCCGGTAGGGTGCCGGGAAGAGCTTCTGGACCCTCCCGATCTTCGGGTCGACGGTGGCGGCGGATTGCGATGTGTTCTGGAAATCTGATCGGGTACTTAGGTTTTTTCCGTCGGGGGGTCTTTATAGGCGAAGGGGCGATGTTAGAGGAGGGACCAGGCGGCCTCACACGGGGGTGGCGCGGGCTAGGGGCTGGCCGCGCCACCTGTGCGTGTGGGCCCCTGGTGCCTCGCCTCCTACTCTCCTTCGGATCTCTGGAAGCTTCCGGGTAAAATAAGACTTCAGGAACTTGTTTCGTCCAATTCCGAGAATATTTCCTGTGTATCACTTCTGAAACACAAAAACAGCAGAAAACTGGAAACTGGCACGGTGGCACTTGTTAATATGTTAGTTCCGGAAAATGCATAAAAGTGCCACTAAGTGTAACGAAACAATAGGCAAATGGTGTAAAAACAAGCATGGAGCATCAAAAATTATAGATACGTTTGAGACGTATCAGGAGGCTTGAGGACCCCACACACACAGGGGCGCGACCCAGCCCTGACCGTGCCCACCTGGTGTGAGGACACCTCGGCCATCCGCTCGACCTCTCCTTTTGCCTACATATACCCCCTGACTCGATTATATCGAGGAGACAGTGTTTTTCCCAGATAGACTTCCGCTGCGCCGCCGCCATCAGAAACCGCGATTCAGAACCAGAAACTCCGTTCTGGCACCCTGCCGGGACGAGGATTTGGAGGAGATCTTCATCACCATCATCACCGACACTCCTCCATTGACCATCCATGACTCCCCCATCCATGTGTGAGTAATTCCCCCGCTGTAGGTGAGGGGATGGTAGGGATTGGATGAGATCGTTCATGTAATTTGATATGAGATTGTTAGGGCATAGTGCCTAGTATGTTTATTTAGTGCTTATGACATTGTTGCAACTTATTGTGCTTAATGCTTATCACTTTGGGCCCGAGTGCCATGATTTCAGATCTGAACATGTTATTATTTCTATGATGATACTTGTTGTTTATGGTCTTACCTACAAGTTGTATACACATATTGTTGTCCAGAACCCGAGGCCCCAAAGTGATAGAAATTGGGATAACCGGAGGGGATGGCTATGATGTGAGGATCATATGTGTTCACCAAGTGTTAATGCTTTGCTCCGATACTTTATTAAAAGGAGTACCTTAATTACCAGTAGTTTCCCTTGAGGCCCTGCTGCAACAGGCTGGTAGGACAAAAGATGTCGTGCAAGTTTCTCCTTGTGAGCACGTACGACTATATACGGAACACATGCCTATGATTATTTGTACTAGGATGATTTTTATTTATTTATCTGCAATGCCCATGTCTCATTGATTTCATGAATTATCTTATCCATGCAACGCCCGTAATCTATTCCTATGCCTACAGTATTTGTTCCTACTGTTTACTATCACTACTATTACCGCTGCTATTTTACTACTGCTGTTACTGTTTCACTACTATCACCACTATAAAACTGTTGCTACTGATAAACCACTGCGAGAAAGACTGTTTCCAGGTGCAGTTGAATTGACAACTCATCTGTTAAGGCTTGCATATATTCTTTGGCTCCCCTTGTGTCGAATCAATAAATTTGGGCTTTACTTCCCTCGAAGACTGTTGCGATCCCCTATACTTGTGGGTCATCAAGACTATTTTCTGGCGCCGTTGCCGGGGAGCATAGCTTTATTTGTAAGTTCACTTGGTATTCATATTGTTCGCTACAATCCTTTCATCATGGGTAAACCTCATGATGGAAAAGTTCCTATATTGCCATCCACTACAAGAAGAGATACGACTCTCAACACCTCTGTTGCTCTTGATTTGCCATCTGTTATGAGTAAGTTACTTACACCACCACACCCACACACTACTGGTACTACTTCTGCTGAGTTTGAAAATGCCACTGATAATTTAGATGATGCTTCTATTGTGCTTGATGAGAGTGGTTCACTAGGTTCCTTTCTAGATGCTACTATTGCTAGAGCTAAGTTGGGAAACACCACTGTTACACCTGTTAGTTCACCTGAGTCTAGGGAATGTCCTAGTGATGATGATGATGATGATGCTTATATTGAGCTTAATGATGATTTTATGGCTGAAGCACGTGCTACTCGTAATGCCGCTGAGGTTAAAGAACTTCTTGCAAGACATTATGTTAGATATAATTTGTCTCCTGATCCTAAGTTTGCTGCTTCTCCCATAAATATTAGAGATAAGGATTATGATTTCTCTTTGGATTTATCTTACATATCTATTGTTGAGAAAACTCCTTTTTGTGGTACTGATGTCTACGCACGCGTCTGTTCTTGTAGACAGTGTTGGGCCTCCAAGTGCAGAGGTTTGTAGAACAGCAGCAAGTTTCCCTTAAGTGGATCACCCAAGGTTTATCGAACTCAGAGAGGAAGAGGTCAAAGCTATCCCTCTCAAGCAACCCTGCAATTACGATACAAAAAGTCTCTTGTGTCCCCAACACACCCAATACACTTGTCAGATGTATAGGTGCACTAGTTCGGTGAAGAGATAGTGAAATACAAGTGGTATAGATGATTATAAGTAGTAACTGTAATATGAAATAAGTATCGCTGCGAGCAAACATGTAACAAAACAGCAAGTAAATGGTGTGCAAAGCTTGGAAACAATGCCTAGGGATCATACTTTCACTAGTGGACACACTCCCAACAAATATAACATAATTGAATAAATAAATAACTTCTCTTCACTAAGCTACTCTGAATTACTCTTCTATTGAACAACACTAATCATTGCGTAGGGCTACGAAGCACTCCTTAAAGTTCATCAAGTACTTGACAAACACCACTCATAGAGATATCCAAATCAAATCACAACTCAAGATAGATATTATTGCAACTTAGACCAAGTACTAACACGGTGCACACACTGTCAACATTACACCATGAAAGGAGGAAAATATCACTTCAATACTATCATAGTGATAATTATTCTCATAATCCATAAAAGATCACAATCGTAGCCTAGACCAAGTACCACCACGATGCACGCACTGTCACCGTTACACCATGGCAGGAGGAATAGATTACTTTAATAACACACTAGAGTACACATAATGAAGAAGAGTGACATCTACTTATTCAACATGATACAAAGCTCACGATCACATAAAGATCACATCATGGGAGAGAGAGGTGAACCACATAAAGCTACCGGTAGAGCCCTCAGCCCCGGGGGTGAACTGCTCCCTCCTCATCATAGGAGATAGCAAGGTTGATGGAGATTGCGGTGAGGTCGATGGAGACGGTGGAGACGGTGATGGAGACCGATGGAGATGGGTCCGGGGGCACTTCCCCGTCCCGGCAGGGTGCCGGAATAGAGACTTCTGTCCCCCGAAATTCGTCGACGACGACGGCGGAGCTACGGAACTCTTTCTGGAAAATTGCCGACTCCCCTAGGGTTTTTCGTCCCGAGGCTTTATATAGGCGAAGGGGCGTCGTCAGGAGTGGCCCCAGGCCTCCTCACACCTAGGCGGCGCGGCCAGGGCCTGGGCCGCGCCGGCCTAGTGTGAGGCTGGTTTGTGGCCCCTCTACTTCGCCTCTTCGGATCTCTGGAAGCTTCCGGGCAAAATAAGACTTCAGGAACTTGTTTTGTCCAATTCCAAAAATATTTCCTGTGTATCACTTCTGAAACACAAAAACAGCAGAAAACAGGGAACTGGCACTGTGGCGACTTGTTAATAGGTTAGTTCCGAAAAATGCATAAAAGTGCCACGAAGTGTAACGAAACAGTAGGCAAATGGTGTAAAAATAAGCATGGAGCATCAAAAATTATAGATACGTTTGAGACGTATCAGCATCCCCAAGCTTAACTCCTGCTCGTCCTCGAGTAGGTAAGTAATAACAAAAGAAATAATTTTTGAGGTGACATGCACCATCACAATCTTGATCATATAGGTAAAGCATTGTGCCGAGATCAAAGAACTTAAAACATGGGCATGAAAGACATAATCTTGATAATAGAAACTTAGCAACCATGTTATAACATGAAAAAGAACACAAACAAAAGATCATGAATAATGAAACAATGAAACTCAAACGTGTGTTCAAATCATAAGGAAAAACATACAAATGGTTTTCAGCTTGTCCTTCATGGAGAGCAAAACATAAATGCATAGGAGACCTTCAAGTTTAAGAGGGCGACTAGATACAAATAATTTAAGAACAAGTGAAACCAACAATATGAATCAATCAATGAAAACTTTGGGACAATGCACATTATACTAAGAATGACAACTATGCTCTCTTAATGGTGCATAAAGATAGAAGGTGGTGACTCAACATAAAAATAAAAGAAAGGCCCTTCGCAGAGGGAAGCAGTGATTAAACATGTGCTAGAGCTTTTCATTTGTAAAACAGAGAGATAAAAATTGGTTTTGAGAGGTGGTTATCTTTTTCAACGACTGGCAATGGGGTTCTTACTATCTTCCATACAAAAATGAAGCAAGTTTTTGAGAGAGAGATTGGCACTTTTGTGCTCTTTTATAAAACTTGCGACTCCTCCCCACCTTTTTTTCTTTCACAAACCATGGCTAACCGATTCCATCGGGTGCCCACCAACATTCACATTCCATGGAGGAGTGCCTTTTTTCTTTCTTTTTTTTCTCTTTTTTTGGAATAAGACAATATGGAAGATAGCAATTCCGACCACTACGTCCCCATGAGCTGAAAATAGTGTCACAAAATGAGAAGTATTTTGAAGGATTTTTTGAAAGGTAGCACATTAAAATTTACTTGGAATGGCTTACAAATACCTTGTATAGGAATTTATAGTGGACACAATGGCAAACTTGGTTTTTGGGAGTTGGATGCACGAGTAGAGCTCATACTCAGTACAAAATGAGGGCTAGCAAAAGACTGGGAGCGACCAACTAAGAGAGCAATAACGACCATAATCATGCAAAGCGACAGAGTAACATTAAAAGAAGCATAAGATGGCATCAAAAGTCAAAAACTAAATGATCATAGAGGCTATAGGCGACTTATTTTGTAGTAAACATGGTGTAAGCATGTGCCAAGTCAACCCAAATAAAGCATCAAGGAGAAAACCAAAATAATGCTTCCAAACGATAAAAACAACGCATGATTTTTTTAAAGGCTCATTAAGCAATCTCAGTTATTTGAGACAAGTCATGCTATAGAAAAACCACTAAGCATACTATCAAAAAGACATCAAGCACGACATGCAAAAGCCTAGGCCGCAGTCTACACAAGCTCCTTCTTGTACCACTTTTTTGCATAAAGCTTTTTCTCTTTTCCAACACTATTCAAACTTTTTATAAACACCTCTTTTGAGGAAAGCCAATAAAGATCAGAGGCAAAAATACACCTTGATAAATAAATATAAGAATATCTGAATGCAAATCAAGGCGAAAACGAAAACCAAAAGCAGTAGCAGAAAAAGAAGAACACTCATTGAACGATAAGAGTGAAAACTAGAGTGTTCTTGGCAATGAAAAACGAGTTCATCTCCTCCAAAAGAAACATGATGTGATCTAACCATTTATTGCAGAAAACTAAACTAAACTAATACTGAAAACAAAAACAACTGACGCTCCAAGAAAAATGCATAATGCATGAAGCAATAAAAATATAGTGTTTTGAAAGGTGACCTGATTTTTGCCGATGAAGAAGGGGGTGCATCGGGGGCATCCCCAAGCTTTGACGCTTGTACTTCTTGGATATTTCTTAGGGTGATCCATGGGCATCCCCAAGCTTGAGCTTTTGTCCATTCTTCAACTCATCTCATCATTCCCCGATCCCTACACTTGAAAACTTCCTTCATACAAAACTAAACACAATTCTATTAGCAACATTAGTGTAGCATAACATATAATCAACCTATTTTTGCTTCAGGTTTCAACCCAAAACCACCACATATTAAGTATATACTACTGTAGCAACTTCCCCAAAAGTTCCGTGATCAAAAGAACTCAAAAAGAAAGCGATAAAGCGGCAAAAACGAATAGTGGCAGAAATCTGTCAAAACAGAACAGCTGACAAAGGTCGAATTTTTGAGGGGTTTTCTGTTGCTCAAATCAAAAAGTGTTCAGCTAACGAAAGTTTGGATATAACCTGGGGTATATGCACAGGAAATTTCAGTTCCAAAAGATATACAGAGAATTTATAAGAATTTTTACGGTGCAGCACCGAAAACTGTTTCAGGACAGCAACATCCCCAAATCTTACCTCACTCAAATTAGAGGTTTCTCTTGGCACAACAATGAAATAAAAAGGATAAGGAGAGGCCATTACAGTAGTAATACCTTCCAAGACTCAAATAAAAGAAAAGGTACTGAAAATAAACAATGGGTTATCTCCCAAGAGTGCTTTTCTTTAACGCCTTTGAGCTAGGCGCAATAATTTGCAAAGATGCTCATGTTGGCGCCATATAAGAGCTTGAGGCAAAGGCGTCATATAGGAACTTAAAGCAATAGAGAGCATCAAAAAGCAAACGTGAAAGACATTTATATCTGAACCACTTCCTATGCATAGGAATCTTGTAAGAAAATAAATCAACGAGGCACATAGTAGCAAGCATGGGTAGATAAAACAAGTGCCACTTCAAGATTTGCAACATAAAGATAGAAAACTTAATATTGTTGAGATCCATCAAACCATGTTTCCCTCTCTCATAATAACTTTCAGTAGCATCATGAATAGAACTAACAATATAACTATCACATAAAGCATCCCTATCATGAGCCACATGCATAAAAGAATTAATACTCACCACAGGAACAATAGTAGTAGGAGCAAATTCAATAGAATAATTATTCTCATCACCATAATCATCATAAATAGGAGGCATATAGTAATCATAACTAATTTTCTCCTCAAAAGTAGGTGAACTGAAAATATTATACTCATCATCATAGCCATCATAAACTAGAGGTTTAGTATCATCACAAGCTAAAGAACAGCTATTTCGCAAAGCATATTCTTCAAACATATCATCATAAGAAGGAATATCACATATGGGAGATAAAATATCATCAGAGCAAATTTTATCCACTAAAGCTGGGGAACTAAAAATATCATGCTTAACAAAACCAGCTTCTCCAAGCTTAGACTTTTCCATAGCATTAGCAATAACGGGATTCAAAGCATTTGTACTAATAACATTGCTATGCGAAATAAGCTCCAAAGGTTTTTCAATTTTCTCTTTAAACACTTCATATCTAAACTCAGGAAAAAGACTAAAGAACTCTTTGTTTTCCATTAAGCCTAACTAGTGAAAATAAAAACAAGAAACAAAAAGATGTAATTGCAGAATCTAAAGGAAATAACTTCGAGCACTCACACAGGAGGATGCGAGTACCTTTTACCTTACCTCCCCGCCAGAAAAGAGCTTGATGTCTACGCACGCGTCTGTTCTTGTAGATAGTGTTGGGCCTCCAAGTGCAGAGGTTTGTAGAACAGCAGCAAGTTTCCCTTAAGTGGATCACCCAAGGTTTATCGAACTCAGGGAGGAAGAGGTCAAAGCTATCCCTCTCAAGCAACCCTGCAATTTTGATACAGAAAGTCTCTTGTGTCCCCAACACACCCAATACACTTGTCAGATGTATAGGTGCACTAGTTCGGTGAAGAGATAGTGAAATACAAGTGGTATAGATGATTATAAGTAGTAACTGTAATATGAAATAAGTATCGCTGCGAGCAAACATGTAACAAAACAGCAAGTAAACAGTGTGCAAAGCTTGGAAACAAGGCCTAGGGATCATACTTTCACTAGTGGACACACTCCCAACAAATATAACATAATTGAACAAATAAATAACTTCTCTTCACTAAGGTACTCTGAATTACTCTTCTATTGAACAACACTAATCATTGCGTAGGGCTACGAAGCACTCCTTAAAGTTCATCAAGTACTTGACAAACACCACTCATAGAGATATCCAAATCAAATCACAACTCAAGATAGATATTATTACAACTTAGACCAAGTACTAACACGGTGCACACACTATCAACATTACACCATGAAAGGAGGAAAAGATCACTTCAATACTATCATAGTGATAATTATTCTCATAATCCATAAAAGATCACAATCGTAGCCTAGACCAAGTACCACCATGATGCACGCACTGTCACCGTTACACCATGGCAGGAGGAATAGATTACTTTAATAACACACTAGAGTACACATAATGAAGAAGAGTGACATCTACTTATTCAACATGATACAAAGCTCACGATCACATAAAGATCACATCATGGGAGAGAGAGGTGAACCACATAGCTACCGGTAGAGCCCTCAGCCATGGGGGTGAACTACTCCCTCCTCATCATAGGAGACAGCAAGGTTGATGGAGATGGCGGTGAGGTCGATGGAGACGGCGGAGACGGCGATGGAGACCGATGGAGATGGCTCCGGGGGCACTTCCCCGTCCTGGCAGGGTGCCGAAACAGAGACTTCTGTCCCCCAAAATTCTTCGACGGCGGCGGTGGAGCTACGGAACTATTTCTGGAAAATTGCCGACTCCCCTAGGGTTTTCCGTCCCGAGGCTTTATATAGGCGAAGGGGCATCATCAGGAGTGGCCCCAGGCCTCCTCACACCTAGGCGGCGCGACCAGGGCCTGGGCCGCGCTGGCCTAGTGTGAGGCTGGCCTGTGGCCCCACTACTTCGCCTCTTCGGATCTCTGGAAGCTTCCGGGCAAAATAAGACTTTAGGAACTTGTTTCGTCCAATTCCGAGAATATTTCCTGTGTATCACTTCTGAAACACAAAAACAGCAGAAAATAGGGAACTGGCACTGTGGCGACTTGTTAATAGGTTAGTTCCAGAAAATGCATAAAAGTGCCACGAAGTGTAACGAAACAGTAGGCAAATGATGTAAAAACAAGCATGGAGCATAAAAAATTATAGATACGTTTGAGACGTATCAGGTACTAAAGATGAGATTGCTATGGAGCACATGAATGAGCTTTCTACTTTGAGTAATTTGTTTTCTGATGATATTAAGCTCCGCACTTACTTTGTTGCTAAGATTTTTCCTTTCTCATTGAAAGATGCAGCTAAAACTTCGTTTAATAGCTTGTCTCCTGGATCTCTTAATAGTCCTATTGCTTTGGTTAATGCTTTCTTTCAGAAATATTTTCCTACTAGTGCTCAACATTCTGCTGTGCAGAAAATCTTTGATTTTGAACAGGGAAAAGGAGAGATATTGCCTGAATCTTGGACAAGGTTTTGTTCTTTAATTAGAGCTTTGCCTAAAGAACCATTGCCTAAAAATGAACTCCTTGATATATTCTATAATGGACTAACTGATGAATCTAAATCATATTTGGATAGTTGTGCTGGTTGTGTTTTCAGGGAAAGAACTCCGGCTGAAGCTAAAGAATTAATGGCTAAAATAAGCCGGAATCATGATGATTGGACTCTAGTTGAGCCAACACCAGCACCAACCTCTGCGCCATCTACAGAGCCTACGCTGAAGAAGAGAGGGATGATTGAATTAAATGATGAAGTTATGAAGGAAGCTAAGAAATCTCTTAAGGAGAAAGGTATTAAGGCCGAAGATGTGAAGAATTTACCTCCTATAGAAGAATTATGTAAGCCAATCCCTCATTCATCCACTATTGAGGTACACTCTCTCCAACGCTTTGATGAAAGAGATATTCCTTATTCTAAACCTCCTGATCAATGCTTAGATGAATTTGATAATTTATTGTTAAGCAAGAAAATTTTAATAGAATGGTGCATAATCATTTCTTGGAAAATTCTAGAGCTATTAACAAGTTGCAGGATATTGTGGAGAGAACCGCTAATGATGTGAAGATACTTGTTAAACATTTTCAAATGGTTCAAACACAAATTGATCAGCTTACCAAGGTGCAAAAAGACTTGCTAGTTAATGCCGCAAGAGAGAAGCAAGCGTGTGAAATACGCACAAGAAGTAGCGCTGCTACTCAAGATCCATTATATCCTGAAGGACATCCTAAGAGGGTCGAGCAAGATTCTCAACGCACTCCAAGTGATGATATTCCTTCCAAGAAGAAGAAGAAGAAGAAGAAGCATAAAACAACTACAGAATCATCTGATGCAGGTAAAGATCCTAATAGTGTTTCTATTTCTGATGCTGAAACAGAACCAGGAGATGCTTCCGATAAAGAAGAAGTTGAAGAAGAACCAGAAAAGATTGATAAGAATGCAAAGTACACCAAAGAAGACTTCATTGCCAACAAGCATGGTAATGAGAGAGAACCTTGGGTACAGAAACCAATGCCTTTTCCTGGTAAGAAACACAAGTCCAAGGAAGAACAACACTACAACAGGTTTTGTGAATGGATGAGACCTTTATTTTTGCAAATTCCTTTGACTGATGCTATTAGAATGCCTCCTTATGCAAAATATATGAAAGATATTGTTACTAACAAAAGGAAGATTCCTAATGAGGAAATTTCCACTTTACTTGCTAATTATTCTTTTGATGGTAAGGTACCGGAGAAGCTCAGAGATCTAGGTATACCAACTATTCCTTGCTCCATTAAAAATAATTATGTTAGAACTGCTTTATGTGATTTGGGAGCTGGAGTTAGTGTCATGCCTTTTTCCCTTTATAAGAGACTTGATCTAGAAAAATTGGTATCAACTGATATATCTTTGCAGATGGCTGATAATTCTACTACTATTCCTATTGGTATATGTGAAAATGTTCCTGTTCAAGTTGCTAACAGTTGTTTGATATTAAGTGATTTTGTTGTGTTGGAAATGCCTGAAGATGATAATATGTCTATTATTCTTGGGAGACCGTTTCTAAACACTGCAGGTGCTGTTATTAATTGCAATCAAGGAAAAGTGACTTTCAATGTCAATGATAAAGAGTATATGCTACTTGCTGATGGCGTCAGAAAAGAGGCTGCTGGCGTGTAGTTGACGTGGAGCAGTAAGTCCTTGTGCGTGGTGAATGACCAGCCCGTTGGGAACCCCAAGAGGAAGGTATGATGAGTATAGCAGCTAGTTTTCCCTCAGTTAAGAAACCAAGGTTTAATGTTAGTCAGAAGAGGAGAGACAGCGACGACTGAAGGTGATGCAGACTGGCTTAATAACACTCCAACAAGGGCGCCGTTTAACGATACTTGTTGACTCGTCTTCGGCCAGTAGCAACGCGGAACCTACACACAACACAACCAAGTACTTTGCTCCCAACTTACGCTGAGGTTGTCAATCTCACCGGTTTGCTTGAAACAAAGGTTATGAGTGTATTGAGTGGAAAACAGTAAAGTATGCGAGTAAAGTAAACAGTACGAGTAAAGTAAACAGGTGATAGCAATATGATGTAAATAGGACCGGGGTCCACAGTTCACTAGTGGTGTCTCTCCATAGATAAAATAACACATGCTGGGTAAACAAATTACAGTTGGGCAATTGATAGAATAAAGATAAACGTGATATGTCAAGAAGATCACTATGAGATTTACTCTGGGCATTACAACAAAATACATAGACCGCCATCCAACTGCATCTATGACTAATAATCCACTCCCGGGGATATCAATCCGAACACCCCAGTAGTATTACGTTGCGAACAATAGATAATTGCATTAAGCAAAGTGTGTAATGTAAACAAAGCATATGCCCTTGAGCATATGAATGTTGTTTTCTCCCTAGTAGCAACAGCACATCTACCACCTTAGAGGTTTCTGTCACTCCCCCAGGTAAAATAGAGGCATGAACCCACTATCGAGCATAAATACCCCCTCTTGGAGTCACTAGCAACTACTCGGCCAAGATAGCTACTAACAACGGAGAGCATGCAAGATCATAAACAACATAGAGATAACAAAAGATATAATTCAGTACAACAACTTAATCATAAACACCAATATTCATCGGATCCCAACAAACCAAACATGTAGAATTACATAACGGTGATCTCAATCATGTAAGGCAGCTCATGAGATCTAAACATGAAGCACATGGTGGAGAAGACAACCATCTAGCTACTGCTATGGACCCATAGTCCAAGGTAGACTACTCACTCATCGCTCCGGAGGCAAGCATGGCGATGAAGAAGACCTCCGGTGGTGATTCCCCTCTCCGGCAGGGTGCCGGGAAGAGCTTCTGGACCCTCCCAATCTTCGGGTCGACGGCGGCGGCGGATCGCGATGTGTTCTGGAAATCTGATCGGGTACTTAGGTTTTTTCTGTCGGGGGGTCTTTATAGGCGAAGGGTCGATGTCAGAGGAGGGGCCAGGCGCCCTCACACGGGGCCCGCGCGGCCAGGGGCCTGGCCGCGCCGCCCCGGTGTGTGGGGCCCTGGTGGCCCCCCTCCTACTTCTCTTCGGATCTCTGGAAGCTTCCGGGTAAAATAAGACTTCAGGAACTTGTTTCGTCCAATTCCGAGAATATTTTCTGTGTATCACTTCTGAAACACAAAAACAGCAGAAAACAGGAAACTGGCACTGTGGCACTTGTTAATAGGTTAGTTCTGGAAAATGCATAAAAGTGCCACTAAGTGTAACGAAACAATAGGCAAATGGTGTAAAAACAAGCATGGAGCATCAAAAATTATAGATACGTTGGAGACGTATCAATATACGGTTTATTTCGCAAGAAGATTGATAGAAAGAATGTTCTAAATTCTGTCAAGAATGTTGAGACCATCAAAGTTGGTCAAATTATTTGTTCAGAGCGAAAGCCCAAGGAAGTTATGATTGGGACTATGCCTATCAAAGTTGAGGTAACATAAGCATTAAGTGAAGTGCAAAGTTTTGCCTCATATAAAGTTAGTTTGGGAACAAGACTTGATCAACCTTGTTAACAAAGTGATTTTATATAAACGAAACTTCGTTTTCACCGCATTTACTCTACCTCACCTATATTTACTTGTTTAATTTTATTTCTTTAGTTTAGTTACATGATTAAGAGTATCTCAGAGCTGCTGCATGCTTGGTTTTGATTTGCTTGAAATCATTTCACCTTCATTTTTCTGAGTTTTTATCGATATGCAAATTTCTGAAAAATCCTCAAAAATAAAGTTTCTCAAAAAATTCCAGAAAATTCTTTATAAATTTTTATGCCAAAAATGGGGCAGAGAGACACCTCGGAGACACCAGGAGGGGCTGCCATGCCATCTCCCACACAGGAGGCGCGGCCCAGTGATACGTCTCAAACGTATCTATAATTTTTGACGCTCCATGCTTGTTTTTACACCATTTGCCTATTGTTTCGTTACACTTAGTGGCACTTTTATACATTTTCCGGAACTAACCTATTAACGAAGTGCCACAGTGCCAGTTTCCTGTTTTCTGCTGTTTTTGTATTTCAGAAGTGATACACAGGAAATATTCTCGGAATTGGACGAAACAAGGTCCTGAAGTCATATTTTACCCGGAAGCTTCCAGAGATCCGAAGAAGTGTCCGAGGGGGGCCACCAGGGCCCCACACAAGGGGGTGGCGCGGCCAGCCCCCTGGCCGCGCCGGGCCCACGTGAGGGTGCCTGGTCCCTCTCCTGACATCACCCCTTCGCCTATAAGTACCCCCCGACGAGAAAAACCTAAGAGCCCGATCAGTTTTCCAGAACACATCACGATCCGCCACCGTCGTCGACCCGAAGATCGGGAGGGTCCAGAAGCTCTTCCCGGCACCCTGCCGGAGAGGGGAATCGCCACCGGAGGTCTTCTTCATCGCCATGCTTGCCTCCGGAGCGATGAGTGAGTAGTCTACCTTGGACTATGGGTCCATAGCAGTAGCTAGATGGTTGTCTTCTCCACCATGTGCTTCATGTTTAGATCTCATGAGCTGCCCTACATGATTGAGATCACCGTTATGTAATTCTATGATGTTGGTTTGTTGGGATCCGATGAATATTGGTGTTTATGATTAAGTTGTTGTACTGAATTATATCTTTTGTTATCTCTATGTTGTTTATGATCTTGCATGCTCTCCGTTGTTAGTAGCTATCTTGGCCGAGTAGTTGCTAGTGACTCCAAGAGGGGGTATTTATGCTCGATAGTGGGTTCATGTCTCTATTTCACCTGGGAGAGTGACAGAAACCTCTAAGGTGGTAGATGTGCTGTTGCTACTAGGGAGAAAACAACATTCATATGCTCAAGGGCATATGCTTTGTTTACATTACACACTTTGCTTAATGCAATTATCTGTTGTTCGCAACTTAATACTTATAGGGTGTTCGGATGATATCCCCGGGAGTGGATTATTAGTCATAGATGCAGTTGGATGGCGGTCTATGTATTTTGTTGTAATGCCCAGAGTAAATCTCATAGTGATCTTCTTGACATATCACGTTATCTTTATTCTATCAATTGCCCAACTGTAATTTGTTTACCCAGCATGTTATTTTATCTATGGAGAGACACCACTAGTGAACTGTGGACCCCGGTCCTATTTTAATCATATTGCAATCACCTGTTTACTTTTCCCGTACTGTTTACTTTACTCGCACATTACTACTGTTTTCCACTCGATACACTCATAACCTTTGTTTCAAGCAAACCGGTGAGATTGACAACCTCATCGCAAGTTGGGAACAAAGTATTTGTTTGTGTGTGTGCAGGTTCCGCGTTGCTGCTGGCCGAAGACGAGTCAACAAGTATCGTTAACGGCGCCCTTGTTGAAGTGTTACTAAGCCAGTCTGCATCACCTTCAGTCATCACCGTCTCTCCTCTTCAAGATCGACATTAAACCTTGGTTTCTTAATTGAGGGAAAACTAGCCGCTACACTCATCATACCTTCCTCTTGGGGTTCCCAACGGGCTGGTCATTCACCACGCACAAGGACAGTTTGCTCCCACATCAACTTGGAGTAGCAGCTACTTTTCTGGCGCCGTTGCCGGGGAAGAGAGAAGACTTCTGCGAGGGGAGTTCTTCGCACACACATTCTTTACTTTGTTATTTGTTTTGCTTTACTTTATTTATTTTACCTGCATTGCTTTATATCAAAAACCCAAAAAAATTAGAATCCTTGGTAGCTGTTTTTACTTGTTTACTTTCGTTTTGCTGAAATGGGTACTCCTGAAAACACCAAGTTGTGTGACTTTGCTAGCACGAACAATAGTGATTTTATCTGCACTTCTATTGCACCACCTGTTCCTGCTACCACCTTTTATGAGATCAAGCCTGCTTTATTGAACCTTGTTATGAAAGAGCAATTTTCTGGTGCTAGTACTGAAGATGCTGCAGCTCATCTCAACAATTTTGTTGAGCTATGTGAGATGCAGAAATATAAGGATGTTGATAGTGATATTATTAAGCTCAAGTTGTTTCCTTTTTCTTTGAGAGGAAAGGCTAAAGATTGGTTGCTGTCTTTGACTAAGAATAGTATTGATTCATGGGCTAAGTGTAAGGATGCTTTTATTGGTAGATACTATCCTCCTGCTAAGATTATATTGTTGCGTAGCAATATTATGAAGTTTACTCAGTTTGATAATGAACATGTTGCTCAAGCTTGGGAAAGAATGAAATCTATGGTAAAGAATTGCCCCACTCATGGACTGACTACTTGGATGATTATCCAAACTTTTTATGCAGGACTGAATTTTTCTTCAAGGAATCTACTTGATTCAGCTGCTGGAGGCACTTTTATGTCCCTTACCTTGGGCGCCGCATCAAAGCTACTCGACAACATGATGGTAAATTATTCCGAATGGCACACCGAGAGAGCTCCACAAGGTAAGAAGGTAAATTCTGTTGAGGAAACCTCTTCCTTGAGTGATAAGATTGATACCATTATGGCTATGCTTGCTAATGATAGGACTCATGTTGATCCTAATAATGTTCCTTTGGCCTCTCTGGTTGCTCAAGAAGAGCATGTTGATGTGAATTTCATTAGAAACAACAATTTTAACAACAATGCTTATAGGAACAATTTTGCTAGTAACAATTATAGGCCGTATCCTTCTACTAATGGTAATGGTTATGGTAACTCTTATGGTAATTCCTACAACAACACTAGGGCCGCGCCCTCCGAGCTTGAGGTAATGCTCAAGGACTTCATCGGTAAACAAACTGCTTTTAACAAGTCTGTTGAGGAAAAGTTAGGCAAAATTGATATTCTTGCTTCTAAAGTTGATAGCCTTGCTCATGATGTTGAACTTCTGAAACTAAAAGTGTTTCCTAATGATGTGAATGTGAGCAATGTCGTTGCTGCCGCTAATGCTACCCAACTTGGAATTGATAAAAATATTAGATTGTTAGCGGAATTGCATGCCAGGTGGGAAAGAGAAGATGAGATGGCTAGAGAGATGAAGGTATGTACTATTACTACCTCTAATGATGTTGCCCCTACTGATAGCAACCCTCTTACTTTGATTGGTGTAGAGAAAACTCCCACTCCTTGTGTTAAAAAGCCTAAAACTGCCAAAACTTTTTCTCAAAAGAGTGCTAAAATTTTTCGGAGTGTGGGAGATGATAGCTCTATTTCTTTTAATGATTTTGATGTTGATGGCTGCAATATATCTGAAGTTATTTTGTTCTTGCAAAAGCTTGCTTTGACTCCCAATGCTAGTTCTTTAAATATTGCTTTTACTAAGCATATTACCAATGCTCTCATAAAGATTAGGGATGAAAAGTTGAAGCAAAAAGCCTCTGTTCCCAAGAAGTTAGAAGATGGTTGGGAACCCATCATTGATATGCATGTTAATGGTTATGATTGCCATGCTTTATGTGATCTAGGTGCTAGTATTTCTATTATGCCTAGAAAGATTTATGACATGCTTGATTTGCCACCGCTTGAAAAATGTTATTTTGATGTTCCTATTGCTGATGTTGCTAAGAAGAAACCTTTGGGAAGGATTAATGATGTTCTTATTGTGGTTAACAATAACCTTGTTCCCGTTGATTTTCTTGTTATGGACGTTGAATGCCATGCTTCATGTCCTATTATTTTGGGAAGACCCTTTCTTCGAACTGTAGGTGCTATCATTGATATGAGGGAAGGCACTATCAAGTATCAATTCCCGCTAAAGAAAGGTATGGAACACTTCCCTAGGAAAAGAAAGAAATTCCTTTTTGACTCTATTCTTAGAGCAAATTATGAGCTTGATGCTTCATCACTTGATTCGCAATTTTCCGCGCCTAGCTCAAAGGCGTTAAAGAAAAGCACTCTTGGGAGATAACCCATTGTTTACTTTTTAGTCCTTTTTCTTTTATTTGAGTCATGGAAGTCATTACTACTGTAATGACCGCTCCTTATCTTGTTTATTTTGTTTTTGTGCCAAGAGAAGCCTCTAATTTGAGTGAGGTAAAGATTTGGGGATGTTGCTGTCCAGAAACTGTTTTCGGTGCTGCACCGTAAAAATTCGTGAAAATTCTCTGTTTATCTTTTGGACCTGCGATTTCTTGTGCATATGCCCCAGATTATATCCAAACTTTTCTTAGTTGAACACGTTTTGATTTGAGCAACGGAAAATCTCTCAAAAATTCGTCCTTTGTCAACTGTCCAGTTTTGACAGATTTCTGCCAATATTTGTTTTTGCCACTTTATCGCTTTCTTTTGAGTTCTTTTTTATCATGGAACTCTTGTGGAAGTTGCTACAGTAGTATATACTTTATATGTGGTGGTTTTGGGTTGAAACCTGAAGCTAAAAGAGGTTGAATATATTTTATGCTTACACTAATGTTGCTAATAGAATTGTGTTTAGTTTTGTATGAAGGAAGTTTTCAAGTGTAGGGATTGGAGAATGATGAGATGAGTTGAAGAATGGACAAAAGCTCAAGCTTGGGGATGCCCATGCATCACCCCAAGAAATATCCAAGAAGTACAAGCGTCAAAGCTTGGGGATGCCCCCGAGGCACCCCTTCTTCATCGGCAAAAATCAGGTCACATTTCAAAACACTATATTTTTATTGCTTCATGCACTATGTGTTTTTCTTGGAGCATCAGTTATTTTAGTTTTCTTAGTTTGTTTAGTTTGTCTGTTTGCTGCAATAAATGGTTGGATCCCAACAAATTTTCTTTTGGAGAAGTTGCCTTGCTTTTCATTTGCGTAGAACGCTCGATGAATTTATAAGAGTGAAAACGGAGTTGTTCTAGTGTTCTACTTTTTCGGCTACTGCTTTTGGTTTTCGTTTTCGCCTTGATTTGCGTTCAGATCTTGTCATATCTTTTCATCAAGGTGTATTTTTTCCTCTGATCTTTATTGGTTTTCATCAAAAGAGGTGTTTATAAAAATTTCAAATGGTGTTGGAAAAGAGAAAAAGCTTTATGCAAAATAGTGGTACAAGAAGGAGCTTGTGTAGACTGCGGCTTAGGCTTTTTCATGTCATGCTTGATGTCTTTTTGATAGTATGCTTAGTGGTTTTGCTGTAGCATGACTTGTCTCAAATAACTGAGATTGCTTAATGAGCCTTTGAAAAAAATCATGCGTTGTTTTTATTGTATGGAAGCCTTATTTTGGTTTTCTCCTTGATGCTTTATTTGGGTTGACTTGGCGCATGCTCACACATGTTAGACTCTTACAAAGTCGCCATTAGCCTTCATGATCATTTAGTTTTTGACTTTTGATGCCATCGTATGCTTCTTTTAATGTCGCTTTGTCGCTTTGCATGATTATGGCCATTATTGCTCTCTTAGTTGGTCGCTCCCAGTCTTTTGCTAGCCCTCGCCTTGTACTGAGTATGAGCTCTACTCGTGCATCCAACTCCTAAAAGCCAAAGTTTTTCAAAGTGTCCACCACACATACCTACTAGCAATTTGGTATTCCAAGTAAATTTGACTTGCTTTTATTTTCTCTTCAAATTAAACTCTTACCAGTGTTATGCGAAATTCGGTCAGTAAATCTCTCACGAACCGGAAGGCACACTTTACTTTTTCCTGTTCTTAAAAATTTGACATTGTGGTCTCTTATGTTGAGTTGTTATGCTTGCAAGTTGTAAGTTGGATTCTAGCCCATCCATGCCGTCATGGGGCAAGCTTTCAACATTGCACTTCTATTTTAGTTGATATCGTGATCTTTTGTTTATGGATGCCCGCGGTGTGAAATGAATTGGGAATCTTGTGAGGATCATGGAGTTTTTATATGTGTTAGGGAAATGCCGGGCCGCCAATCTAAGCCATGCATAATTCATGGTGGAAATTTGCAGCATACCCATGGTGAACATTCGACGATGCATCTCACAATAAAAAGCTAAACAATATAGCAAATAAAAGAGATGTCGAGGTGTTCATTGTCTGCTTGTCCTGTCATTTTGGTGTGGGCTTGTTCCATGTCATCGGGCACGGAGGTACCCCATTGGCGGTTCTCAATGATATGCATACACTTACAATGACAAGAGCCTTGCTTGGGACTCTAAGTAAAGTAGCATGGTTTGGGTACTCGTATTCACGGGACACGAGGTTTTCAACTTATGATTTGTCAAGCATATGCATCATAATTGTTCTCGCATTAACTTTAACCATTCAAGATGCTTATGATGGGGGCAATGAGAGCTCAAAGCCGGTAAGTACCATAATTTTTGAAGGTTATAAAACTTAAATCACTGCTTCCCTCTGCGAAGGGCCTTTCTTTTACTTTTATGTTGAGTCACCACCTTCTTTCTTTATGCACCATTAAGAGAGCATAGTTGTCATTCTTAGTGTGATATGCATTGTCCCAAAGTTCATTGATTGATTCATATTGTTGGTTTCACTTGTTCTTAAATTATTTGTATCTAGTCGCCCTCTTAAACTTTGAGGTGTCCTATGCATTTATGTTTTGCTCTCTTTGAAGGACAAGCTGAAAACCATTTGTATGTTTTTCCTTATGATTTGAACACACGTTTGACTTTCATTGTTTCATTATCATGATCTTTTGTTTGTGTTCATTTGCATGTTTACAACATGGTTGCTAAGTTCTTATTGTCATGATTATATCTTTCATGCCCATGTTTTAAGTTCTATTGATCCCAGCTCACCAATGCTTGCATATATGATCAAGATTGTGTAGGTGCATGTCACCTCAAAAATTATTCTTTGTTATCACTTACCTACTCGAGGACGAGCAGGAGTTAAGCTTGGGGATGCTTGATACGTCTCAAACGTATCTATAATTTTTGATGCTCCATGCTTGTTTTTACACCATTTGCCTATTGTTTCGTTACACTTAGTGGCACTTTTATACATTTTCCGGAACTAACCTATTAACGAAGTGCCACAGTGCCAGTTTCCTGTTTTCTGCTATTTTTGTGTTTCAGAAGTGATACACAGGAAATATTCTCGGAATTGGACGAAACAAGTTCCTGAAGTCATATTTTACCCGGAAGCTTCCAGAGATCCGAAGAAGTGTCGGAGGGGGGCCACCAGGGCCCCACAAAAGGGGGTGGCGCGGCCAGCCCCCTGGCCGCGCCGGGCCCACGTGAGGGTGCATGGTCCCTCTCCTGACATCGCCCCTTCGCCTATAAGTACCCCCCGACGAGAAAAACCTAAGGGCCCGATCAGTTTTCCAGAACACATCGCGATCCGCCGCCGCCGTCGACCTGAAGATCGGGAGGGTCCAGAAGCTCTTCCCGGCACCCTGCCGGAGAGGGGAATCGCCACCGGAGGTCTTCTTCATCGCCATGCTTGCCTCCGGAGCGATGAGTGAGTAGTCTACCTTGGACTATGGGTCCATAGCAGTAGCTAGATGGTTGTCTTCTCCACCATGTGCTTCATGTTTAGATCTCATGAGCTGCCCTACATGATTGAGATCACCGTTATGTAATTCTATGATGTTGGTTTGTTGGGATCCGATGAATATTGGTGTTTATGGTTAAGTTGCTGTACTGAATTATATCTTTTGTTATCTCTATGTTGTTTATGATCTTGCATGCTCTCCGTTGTTAGTAGCTATCTTGGCCGAGTAGTTGCTAGTGACTCCAAGAGGGGGTATTTATGCTCGATAGTGGGTTCATGTCTCTATTTCACCTGGGGGAGTGACAGAAACCTCTAAGGTGGTAGATGTGCTGTTGCTACTAGGGAGAAAACAACATTCATATGCTCAAGGGCATATGCTTTGTTTACATTACACACTTTGCTTAATGCAATTATCTGTTGTTCGCAACTTAATACTTCTAGGGTGTTCGGATGATATCCCCGGGAGTGGATTATTAGTCATAGATGCAGTTGGATGGCGGTCTATGTATTTTGTTGTAATGCCCAGAGTAAATCTCATAGTGATCTTCTTGACATATCACGTTATCTTTATTCTATCAATTGCCCAACTGTAATTTGTTTACCCAGCATGTTATTTTATCTATGGAGAGACACCACTAGTGAACTGTGGACCCCGGTCCTATTTTAATCATATTGCAATCACCTGTTTACTTTTCCCGTACTGTTTACTTTACTCGCACATTACTACTGTTTTCCACTCGATACACTCATAACCTTTGTTTCAAGCAAACCGGTGAGATTGACAACCTCATCGCAAGTTGGGAACAAAGTATTTGTTTGTGTGTGTGCAGGTTCCGTGTTGCTGCTGGCCGAAGACGAGTCAACAAGTATCGTTAACGGCGCCCTTGTTGAAGTGTTACTAAGCCAGTCTGCATCACCTTCAGTCGTCACCGTCTCTCCTCTTCAAGATCGACATTAAACCTTGGTTTCTTAATTGAGGGAAAACTAGCCGCTACACTCATCATACCTTCCTCTTGGGGTTCCCAACGGGCTGGTCATTCACCACGCACAAGGACAGTTTGCTCCCATATCAACTTGGAGTAGCACCCAGCCTAGGGCGCGCCCACCTGGTGTGAGGGGGCCCCACCTGGCCTCTCACTTATCTCTTCCTCCCCTGCTCTTTCTCTCTCCCGAAAACAACAACACACCCAGCTCATACCCGAGTTCTTGTTGTTCTTCACTTTGATTTTTCGATCTCCTTGCTTAGCCCATCATTTCTGCTGAGATTTGGAGCAATTGTTCTTCGGTATGTGACTCCTCCGCTTGTCCAAGTAGAATTTCTTTTGGTGAAGTATTTCTTGAGTATTTTAGCATTGTAGGTGGCAGGATAAATGAGTATGCATGCTTGTTCTATTGCTTAGAAATGATATTTTGATGCATGATAGCTCTCTAGTAACTCACTACAGTAGTTCCCTACATTTGTTTATCTCAAAATCATATTTTATGAGGTTTGTTAAAAAAATTCAGAAAAGGGGCATGGATAACTAAACCTATGGAGAAGTGTTTGAAAGAGAAGCACCAAGGTCCTCAAGGCCTTCAAGATCCACTGCTCAATATAGGATATCCTACAATGAAGATCTTATGTCACCAAACCTTGAGGGGGACGATGGAGATGCACATCCATCGACCTTCCCTTGCACTAATTTCTTGAGTGATGCAGGGATTCTTAATGATTTCTTGCTCCTTGTTAACAGGGTTGGATTAACTACATACATGATGGATGAGAGTAATCAATATGCCATTCTCACAAAGATTTTCGTTGAAAGCTTCAAATTCATTAATGCTCATTACAATCCTTCCATTGCATTCAAGATTTATGATAGACCTATCACCATGCCTTCGGAGAGATTTTGTAACATTTTAGGTATACCCATGTTTGGGACGGTGAGGAAGATGCTGCAGCAGCCCGCTGATTTAGTGGAGCTCTACCGAGGAGTAACAAACGATGATGACCGCACCGCATAGCGTGGCAAGATAAGAAACATTCAACTTCCAACTATTAGATATTTTACTTACTATCTTGCCACTAGTGTACTTGGTAGAGGAAACACTAGCAATATCTCCAACTATCACTTAGCTTTTCTGGCTACTACTCTTGATGTTAGTAGGAAGTATAACCTCGGTGCTATTATTGCTCGTCGCCTAGCTGCTAAGGCACCTATTTATGGAGGTATTATTGCTACGCGCATTGTTGCTGCTCTTGAACTTCCTATTGCTCCTCATGATATACTGTTGACTCCACAGAGGCTCGATCTTGCCGCCATGAAGCTCCATCATTTTGTTACTGCTAACTCGCGTGTAGGGAAATTAGTTTACAGGATGTTATTCACTGATGGAGAGGAAAGGGAAGTGCCTTTGCCACAACCCAGTTTGTTTAATATTGATAACAGGCCATGGTCACGCACGAAGGAGGAGTTGGACGAGCGGCTTAGGGTGCTCGGCTTCAACGTACAGCATGGCATCGTGCATCAGGAGGAAGAGGAGGAGCCTGCCTATCACTTCACCACATACCACTCCGTGGCTTCCTCGAGCTCATATCAGGACGATGGTGCTTCTTCATCGCACTACGGAGGCGCCACCTCGTGGCCGAGTTGGCCGAGTTGGGATTGATCTCCACTTAGGCCAAAAGCCTAAGCTTGTGGGGGAGGTACGTGCTACTCGTGTGATGATGACGCCAGAAAAGAGCTGTGGCGTGTAGTTGACGTGGGAGCAGTAAGTCCTTGTGCGTGGTGATGACCAGCCCGTTGGGAACCCCAAGAGGAAGGTATGATGAGTGTAGCGGCAAGTTTTCCCTCAGTTAAGAAACCAAGGTATATCGAACAGGAGAGGAGAGACGATGACGACTGAAGGTGTTGTGGAACCTGCACACACACAAACAAATACTTTGTTCCCAACTTGCGATGAGGTTGTCAATCTCACCGGTTTGCTTGAAACAAAGGTTATGAGTGTATCGAGTGGAAAACAGTAGAGTATATGCGAGTAAAGTAAACAGTGCGGGAAAAGTAAACAGGTGATTGCAATATGATTAAAATAGGACCGGGGTCCACAGTTCACTAGTGGTGTCTCTCCATAGATAAAATAACATGCTGGGTAAACAAATTACAGTTGGGCAATTGATAGAATAAAGATAACGTGATATGTCAAGAAGATCACTATGAGATTTACTCTGGGCATTACAACAAAATACATAGACCGCCATCCAACTGCATCTATGACTAATAATCCACCCCCGGGGATATCATCCGAACACCCTAGAAGTATTAAGTTGCGAACAACAGATAATTGCATTAAGCAAAGTGTGTAATGTAAACAAAGCATATGCCCTTGAGCATATGAATGTTGTTTTCTCCCTAGTAGCAACAGCACATCTACCACCTTAGAGGTTTCTGTCACTCCCCCAGGTGAAATAGAGACATGAACCCACTATCGAGCATAAATACCCCCTCTTGGAGTCACTAGCAACTACTCGGCCAAGATAGCTACTAACAACGGAGAGCATGCAAGATCATAAACAACATAGAGATAACAAAAGATATAATTCAGTATAGCAACTTAATCATAAACACCAATATTCATCGGATCCCAACAAACCAACATCATAGAATTACATAATGGTGATCTCAATCATGTATGGCAGCTCATGAGATCTAAACATGAAGCACATGGTGGAGAAGACAACCATCTAGCTACTGCTATGGACCCATAGTCCAGGGTAGACTACTCACTCATCGCTCCGGAGGCAAGCATGGCGATGAAGAAGACCTCCGGTGGCGATTCCCCTCTCCGGCAGGGTGCCGGGAAGAGCTTCTGGACCCTCCCAATCTTCAGGTCGACGGCGGCGGCGGATCGCGATGTGTTCTGGAAATCTGATCGGGCACTTAGGTTTTTCTCATTGGGGGGTCTTTATAGGCGAAGGGGCGATGTCAGAGGGGGTCCCAGGCGCCCTCACACGGGGTCGGCGCGGCCAGGGGCTGGGCCGCGCCACCCCTGTGTGTGGGGCCCTGGTGGCCCCACTCCTCCTCTCCTTCGGATGTCTGGAAGCTTCCGGGTAAAATATGACTTCAGGAACTTGTTTCGTCCAATTCCGAGAATATTTCCTGTGTATCACTTCTGAAACACAAAAACAGCAGAAAATAGGAAACTGGCACTGTGGCACTTCGTTAATAGGTTAGTTCCGGAAAATGCATAAAAGTGCCACTAAGTGTAACGAAACAATAGGCAAATGGTGTAAAAACAAGCATGGAGCATCAAAAATTATAGATACGTTTGAGACGTATAAAGCATCCCCAAGCTTAACTCCTGCTCGTCCTCGAGTAGGTAAGTGATAACAAAAGAATAATTTTTGAGGTGACATGCACCTACACAATCTTGATCATATATGTAAGCATTGGTGAGCTGGGATCAATAGACTTAAAACATGGGCATGAAAGATATAATCATGACAATAAGAACTTAGCAACCATGTTGTAAACATGCAAATGAACACAAACAAAAGATCATGAAAATGAAACAATGAAAGTCAAACGTGTGTTCAAATCATAAGGAAAAACATACAAATGATTTTCAGCTTGTCCTTCAAAGAGAGCAAAACATAAATGCATAGGACACCTCAAAGTTTAAGAGGGCGACTAGATACAAATAACTTAAGAACAAGTGAAACCAACAATATGAGTCAATCAATGAACTTTGGGACAGTGCATATCACACTAAGAATGACAACTATGCTCTCTTAATGGTGCATAAAGAAAGAAGGTGGTGACTCAACATAAAAGTAAAAGAAAGGCCCTTCGCAGAGGGAAGCAGTGATTGCAAGTTTTATAACCTTCAAAAATTATGGTACTTACCGGCTTTGAGCTCTCATTGCCCCCATCATAAGCATCTTGAATGGTTAAAGTTAATGCGAGAACAATTATGATGCATATGCTTGACAAATCATAAGTTGAAAACCTCATGTCCCGTGAATACGAGTACCCAAACCTCATGCTACTTTACTTAGAGTCCCAAGCAAGGCTCTTGTCATTGTAAGTATATGCATATCATTGAGAACTGCCAATGGGGTACCTCCGTGCCCGATGACATGGAACAAGCTCACACCAAAATGACAGGACAAGCAGACAATGAACACCTCGACATCTCTTTTATTTGCTATATTGTTTAGCTTTTTATTGTGAGATGCGTCGTCGAATGTTCACCATGGGTATGCTGCAAATTTCCACCATGAATTATGCATGGCTTAGATTGGCGGCCCGGCGTTTCCCTAACACATATACAAACTCCATGATCCCCACAAGATTCCCAATTCATTTCACACCGCGGGCACCCATAAACAAAAGATCACGATATCAACTCAAAAAGAAGTGCAATGTTGAAAGCTTGCCCATGACTGCATGGCTGGGCTAGTCTCCAACTTACAACTTGCAAGCATAACAACTCAACATAAGAGACCACAATGTCAAATTTTTAAGAACAGGAAAAAGTAAAGTGTGCCTTCCGGTTCGTGAGAGCTTTACTGACCGAATTTCGCATAACACTGGTAAGAGTTTAATTTGAAGAGAAAATAAAAGCAAGTCAAATTTACTTGGAATAGCAAATTGCTAGTAGGTATGTATGGTGGACACTTTGGAAAAACTTTGGCTTTTAGGAGTTGGATGCACGAGTAGAGCTCATACTCAATACAAGGCGAGGGCTAGCAAAAGACTGGGAGCGACCAACTAAGAGAGCAATAATGGCCATAATCATGCAAAGCGACAAAGCGACATTAAAAGAAGCATACGATGGCATCAAAAGTCAAAAACTAAATGATCATGAAGGCTATTGGCGACTTTGTAAGAGTCTAACATGTGTGAGCATGCGCCAAGTCAACCCAAATAAAGCATCAAGGAGAAAACCAAAATAATGCTTCCATACAATAAAAACAACGCATGATTTTTTCAAAGGCTCATTAAGCAATCTCAGTTATTTGAGACAAGTCATGCTACAGCAAAACCACTAAGCATACTATCAAAAAGACATCAAGCATGACATGAAAAAGCCTAAGCCGCAGTCTACACAAGCTCCTTCTTGTACCACTATTTTGCACAAAGCTTTTTCTCTTTTCCAACACCATTTAAAAAATTTATAAACACCTCTTTTGATGAAAACCAATAAAGATCAGAGGCAAAAATGCACCTTGATGAAAAGATATGACAAGATCTGAACGCAAATCAAGGCGAAAACAAAAACCAAAAGCAGTAGCAGAAAAAGTAGAATACTCGATTTTTAATAAGAGTGAAAACTAGAGCGTTCTTTGCAAATGAAAACGAGTACATCTCCTCCAAAGGAAATTTGTTGGGGTCCAACCATTTATTGCAGAAAACAAACAAACTAAACCAACTAAGAAAACTAAAACAACTGACGCTCCAAGAAAAACACATAGTGCATGAAGCAATAAAAATATAGTGTTTTGAAAGGTGACCTGATTTTTGCCGATGAAGAAGGGGTGCCTCGGGGGCATCCCCAAGCTTTGACGCTTGTACTTCTTGGATATTTCTTGGGGTGATGCATGGGCATCCCCAAGCTTGAGCTTTTTTCCATTCTTCAACTCATCTCATCATTCTCCAATCCCTACACTTGAAAACTTCCTTCATACAAAACTAAACACAATTCTATTAGCAACATTAGTGTAAGCATAAAATATATTCAACCTCTTTTAGCTTCAGGTTTCAACTAAAAACCACCACATATATAGCATATACTACTGTATCAACCTTCCCAAAAGTTCCATGATAAAAAAGAACTCAAAAGAAAGCGATAAAGTGGCAAAAACAAATATTGGCAGAAATCTGTCAAAACTGAACAGCTGACAAAGGTCGAATTTTTGAGGGATTTTCCGTTGCTCAAATCAAAAAGTGTTCAACTAAGAAAAGTTTGGATATAACCTGGGGCATATGCACAAGAAATGCAGGTGAAAAAGATAAACAGAGAATTTTCACGAATTTTTACGGTGCAGCACCGAAAACAGTTTCAGGACAGCAACATCCCCAAATCTTTACCTCACTCAGATTAGAGGCTTCTCTTGGCACAAAAACGAAATAAACAAGATAAGGAGCGGTCATTACAGTAGTAATGACTTCCAAGACTCAAATAAAAGAAAAAGTACTGAAAGAAAACATTGGGTTATCTCCCAAGAGTGCTTTTCTTTAACGCCTTTGAGCTAGGCGCAGAAAATTGCGAATCAAGTAATATCAACAGAAGCATTAAGATCAACAGCAGAGATCTTTTCAACAATGAAGGAAAATGTGTTCAACTGAGTTTTTGAAACTCCTTTACGATCACGCTTTGGCACACTACTTTCATCGAAAAGATTTTCAGGGCAAATCCAACTAGAATTCTTTTCGAAAGCTTCACACAATCCCAAAAGCTTGCAAGGTATAGGTATCTCGGCCCCTTTATCATTTGTACCAATAACCGTTATAGGTGATCTGAGCTTATTAAAACGTTTAAGAACCTTCCTAGCTTCAATAACGACATCCTTAAATTCTAGGCGCAAAGTTTCCAAGATAAAAGCCTTCTTTTCGGGATCCTCAATTTCATGAAGCTTAAGGAACATATATTGCATAAAAGGATTAAGACTAGCAAACCTAGTTTCCAACATGTCAATTAAATAAACAGAAGCAACTTCAATACTAGGAGCAAGCTCAACCCAAGACTTTTCCTCAACTTCCTTATGCATACTAATGTGATTAAAGAACTCCTCAATGTTACTTTTGCCAATAATCGAACCACTACCTACTGAGAGGTCCTCCAGAACGAACTTAGGGAACATCATGATAAACTAAAGTAAAGAAATAACAACTACCAAGGATTCTAATTTTTTTGGGTTTTTGATATAAAAAGCAATGCAGGTAAAATAAAGCAAAACAAATAACAAAGTAAAGAATGTGTGTGCGAAGAACTCCCCTCGCAGAAGTCTTCTCTTCCTCCCCGGCAACGGTGCCAGAAAAAGTGCTGCTACTCGTGTGATGATGACGTCAGAAAAGAGCTGTGGCGTGTAGTTAACGTGGGAGCAGTAAGTCCTTGTGCATGGTGATGACCAGCCCGTTGGGAACCCCAAGAGGAAGGTATGATGAGTGTAGCGGCAAGTTTTCCCTCAGTTAAGAAACCAAGGTATATCGAACAGGAGAGGAGAGACGGTGACGACTGAAGGTGTTGTGGAACCTGCACACACACAAACAAATACTTTGTTCCCAACTTGCGATGAGGTTGTCAATCTCACCGGTTTGCTTGAAACAAAGGTTATGAGTGTATCGAGTGGAAAACAGTAGAGTATATGCGAGTAAAGTAAACAGTGCGGGAAAAGTAAACAGGTGATTGCAATATGATTAAAATAGGACCGGGGTCCACAGTTCACTAGTGGTGTCTCTCCATAGATAAAATAACATGCTGGGTAAACAAATTACAGTTGGGCAATTGATAGAATAAAGATAACGTGATATGTCAAGAAGATCACTATGAGATTTACTCTGGGCATTACAACAAAATACATAGACCGCCATCCAACTGCATCTATGACTAATAATCCACCCCCGGGGATATCATCCGAACACCCTAGAAGTATTAAGTTGCGAACAACAGATAATTGCATTAAGCAAAGTGTGTAATGTAAACAAAGCATATGCCCTTGAGCATATGAATGTTATTTTCTCCCTAGTAGCAACAGCACATCTACCACCTTAGAGGTTTCTGTCACTCCCCCAGGTGAAATAGAGACATGAACCCACTATCAAGCATAAATACCCCCTCTTGGAGTCACTAGCAACTACTCGGCCAAGATAGCTACTAACAACGGAGAGCATGCAAGATCATAAACAACATAGAGATAACAAAAGATATAATTCAGTACAGCAACTTAATCATAAACACCAATATTCATCGGATCCCAACAAACCAACATCATAGAATTACATAACGGTGATCTCAATCATGTATGGCAGCTCATGAGATCTAAACATGAAGCACATGGTGGAGAAGACAACCATCTAGCTACTGCTATGGACCCATAGTCCAGGGTAGACTACTCACTCATCGCTCCGGAGGCAAGCATGGCGATGAAGAAGACCTCCGGTGGCGATTCCCCTCTCCGGCAGGGTGCCGGGAAGAGCTTCTGGACCCTCCCGATCTTCGGGTCGACGGCGGCGGTGGATCGCGATGTGTTCTGGAAATCTGATCGGGCACTTAGGTTTTTCTCGTCGGGGGGTCTTTATAGGCGAAGGGGCGATGTCAGAGGGGGTCCCAGGCGCCCTCACACGGGGTCGGCGCGGCCAGGGGCTGGGCCGCGCCACCCCTGTGTGTGGGGCCCTGGTGGCCCCACTCCTCCTCTCCTTCGGATGTCTGGAAGCTTCCGGGTAAAATATGACTTCAGGAACTTGTTTCGTCCAATTCTGAGAATATTTCCTGTGTATCACTTCTGAAACACAAAAACAGCAGAAAACAGGAAACTGGCACTGTGGCACTTCGTTAATAGGTTAGTTCCGGAAAATGCATAAAAGTGCCACTAAGTGTAACGAAATAATAGGCAAATGGTGTAAAAACAAGCATGGAGCATCAAAAATTATAGATACGTTTGAGACGTATCAGTACGCCGACGATTCACTCATCTACATATCTTACTCTGTCGGTCCTATGTATATCCATATTTCGTTTTCTTTATTGTTCTTGTTCTTATTTCCATCTTTCAAAACACAAAAAGACCAAAAATATTTCCATTGTTTCTCTTTGTTTGCCTTTTAGGTTGCTACCTTTGGTTTGCTCTACTTGCTATTTTCGGTTTGCTATTTGAAAAATCCAAAAATATTTTGCTTTGTTTGCTATTTCCTTCTATTCTTGTTTCAAAAATCGGAAACCCAAAAATATTTGTTGTTCTTCTTCGGTTTTGTAAAGTTTGTTGCAGAGTTCAGTCCCCCGTTACTCCATTGGAGCTTGGTATTCACTTTATATTATTCAAGCCACACAAGTGAAGAGCAATAATGATGACATATGGCAATCCGAGATATGGTAAGAGGCTGGTATGAACTCTATTTGTTTTCATTTTTGTACATATACTCATCTATGTGGACATCCTTAGTCGGTTCATGTAAGGTATATGTCATCTAATGGATGCTTTGTAGTTCTTGCTTTCATATGATCAGTTTCAATTTACTGATAGCTTGTAGCATGTCATGTAGACGCTTGCATGCATTGTTTTATTCATAATATGGTATGTTATTGTGGTATCCTCCTTTGAAAGTTTCATTTGAATCGACTTGGCACATGCTCAAGCATGCATATGACTGAACAAAAAGTCAATTAAGCCTCGATGATTTACTTTGCCTCAGAGTTCTTGTATCATTTTTATGCCTATATTAATTTTGTTTTGTCGCAAGCATGATTATGACAGTTATTGCTCTCTCGATTGTCGCTTCCCCGTCTTTTGCTAGCCTTCACTTGTACTGAGTATGAGCTCTACTCGTGCATCCAATTAGAAAAAACCAAGTCTACCAAAGTGTCCACTATAAATTCCTATGCATGGTATTTGTAAGCCATTCAAAGTAAATTTTCATGTGCTACCTTTCAAAACTTTCAACTACTTCTCATTTTGTGCCACTGTTTTTAGCTCATGGGGACGTAGTGGTCGGAATTGCTATCTTCCATATTAAATTAAGTACCCCTCGACTAGGCAGCTTCATCTGCTCGTCATTAATTTTGCATGAGAGCTGGTCAGACCATTATAATCTAATTCTAAAAAGAAAGAAAAAAGGCACTCCTCCAATGGAATGTGAAAGTTGGTGGGCACCCGATGGAATCGGTTAGCCATGGTTTGAGAAAGGAAAAAAGGTGGGGAGGAGTGCCAAAGCTTTATAAAAGAGAACCAATGTGCCAAAATTTCAAAGAACTCGGAACCGCTCTCACTTGTTTATTATGGAAGATAGCAAGTCCCCATTGCCAGTCGTTGACATGAAACAACCACCTCTCAAAATCAATTTTTTATCTCTATTTTGCAAATGAAAAGCTCTAGCACATATTAAATCACTGCTTCCCTCTGCGAAAGGGCCATTCGTTTACTTTTATGTTGAGTCATCATCTTCTAACTTAAAGCACTTCTTGAGAGCATAGCTGTTATTCTTAGTGTAATGTGCTTGTCCCAGAACACGGTTAATTGTGGTATAATTTTGATGCTTTTATCTTTGATATTTTTACTTCTAGTCTTCCCTTGGACTTCAGAGGTGCCTCAACATTTATGTTTTGCTCCACAAATAAAGGCAAGCTGGATACCACTTTTCATATCATTTATGTATATTACAATCTTGTAGTTTCTTATGTACATGTTACTTGTTATTAGTGCATTGACACACTTTCATAGCTTGCTTGACTATGAGGTGGCATTAGTTGCATATTTATTATTATGAATTGCCTGAGTACTTGATCACATAGTTAGTATATATACATCATATGAAGCAAATGTGTTCGTGAAAGTTTCTTTTATCGCTCTCAGTTGTTAACTGAATTGCTTGAGGACAAGCAAATAGCTAAGCTAGGGGGGAGTTGATACGTCCAAAACGTATCTACTTTCCCGAACACCTTTGCTATTGTTTCTCCTCTAATTTGTGTGTTTTGAATACAACTAACACGGACTAACGCTGTTTTCAGCAGAATTGCTCTGGTGTCTCGTTTTTGTGCAGAAATCCAACTTTCATTAAAAATTCGGGAAAAATCATCAAAAATCCTATTTCACCAGAAGACCCACGGAACCAGAAGACGAGACGGAGGGGAGGCTCGAGGGCCCCACACACACAGGGGGCGCGGCCCAGCCCTGGCCGCGCCCACCTGGTGTGAGGACACCTCGGCCGTCCGCTCGACCTCTCCTTTCGCCTACATATACCCCCTGACTTGATTATATCGAGGAGACGGTGTTTTTCCCAGATAGACTTCCGCTGCGCTACCGCCATCAGAAACCGCGATTCAGAACCAGAAACTCCATTCTGGCACCCTGCCGGGACGGGGATTTGGAGGAGATCTTCATGACCATCATCACCGACGCTCCTCCATCGACCATCCATGACTTCCCCATCCATGTGTGAGTAATTCCCTCGCTGTAGGTGAGGGGATGGTAGGGATTGGATGAGATCGTTCATGTAATTTGATATGAGATTGTTAGGGCATAGTGCCTAGTATCTTTATTTAGTGCCTATGATATTGTTGCAACTTGTTGTGCTTAATGCTTGTCACTTTGGGCCCGAGTGCCATGATTTCAGATCTGAACATGTTATTATTTCTATGATGATACTTGTTGTTTATGGTCTTACCTACAAGTTGTATACACATATTGTTGTCCGGAACCCGAGGCCCCAAAGTGACAGAAATTGGGATAACCGGAGGGGGTGGCTATGATGTGAGGATCACATGTGTTCACCGAGTGTTAATGCTTTGCTCCGGTACTTTATTAAAATGAGTACCTTAATTACCAGTAGTTTCCCTTGAGGCCCTGCTGCAACAGGCTGGTAGGACAAAAGATGTCGTGCAAGTTTCTCCTTGTGAGCACGTACGACTATATATGGAACACAGGCCTATGATTGTTTGTACTAGGATGCTTTATCTTTATTTATCTGCAATGCCCATGTCTCATTGATTTCATGAATTATCTTATCCATGCAACGCCCGTAATCCATCCCTATGCCTACAGTATTCGTTCCTACTGTTTACTATCACTACTATTACCGCTGCTATTTTACTACTGCTGTTACTGTTTCACTACTATCACCACTATAAAACTGTTGCTACTGATAAACCACTGCGAGCAAGACTGTTTCCAGGTGCAGCTGAATTGACATCTCATCTGTTAAGGCTTACATATATTCTTTGGCTCCCCTTGTGTCGAATCAATAAATTTGGGCTTTACTTCCCTCGAAGACTGTTGCGATCCCCTATACTTGTGGATCATCAATTAACTTTAACCATTCAAGATGCTTATGATGGGGGCAATGAGAGCTCAAAGCCGGTAATTACCATAATTTTTGAAGGTTATAAAACATGCAATCACTCCTTCCCTCCGCGAAGGGCCTTTCTTTTTACTTTCATGTTGAATCACCACCTTCTATCTTTATGCACCATTAAGAGAGTATAGTTGTCATTCTTAGTATAATGTGCATTGTCCCAAAGTTTTCATTGATTGATTCATATTGTTGGTTTCACTTGTTCTTAAATTATTTGTATCTAGTCGCCCTCTTAAACTTGAAGGTGTACTATGCATTTATGTTTTGCTCTCCATGAAGCACAAGCTGAAAACCATTTGTATGTTTTTCCTTATGATTTGAACACACATTTGACTTTCATTGTTTTATTTTCATGATCTTTTGTTTGTGTTCATTTTCATGTTTATAACATGGTTGCTAAGTTTTTATTCTCAAGATTATATCTCTCATGCCCATGTTTTAAGTTCTTTTGATCCCAGCTCACAAATGCTTACATATATGCTCAAGATTGTGTAGGTGCATGTCACCTCAAAAATTATTCTTTTGTTATCACTTACCTACTCGAGGACGAGCAGGAGTTAAGCTTGGGGATGCTGATACGTCTCCAACGTATCTATAATTTTTATGCTCCATGCTTGTTTTTACACCATTTGCCTAATGTTTCATTACACGTCGTGGCACTTTTATGCATTTTCCGGAACTAACCTATTAACAAGTCACCACAGTGCTAGTTCCTTATTTTCTGCTATTTTTGTGTTTCAGAAAAGCTACACAGGAAATATTCTCGGAATTGGACGAAACAAGTTCCTAAAGTCTTATTTTTCCCGAAAGCTTCTAGAGATCCGAAGAGGAGTCAGAGGGGGGCCACGAGGGCCCCATAAACCAAGGCGGCGTGGCCCAGCCCCTGGTCGCGCCCCCTATGTGTGAGGGTGCCTCGGTCCACCTCTGACAATGCCCCTTCGCCTATAAAGACCCCCCGACGAGAAAAACCTAAAGCCCGATCAATTTTCTAGAACACATCGCGATCTGCCGCCGCCGTCGACCCGAAGATCGGGAGGGTCCAGAAGCTCTTCCCGGCACCCTGCCGGAGAGGGGAATCGCCACCGGAGGTCTTCTTCATCACCATGCTTGCGTCCGGAGCAATGAGTGAGTAGTCTACCTTGGACTATGGGTCCATAGCAGTAGCTAGATGGTTGTCCTCTCCACCATGTGCTTCATGTTTAGATCTCATGAGCTGCCCTACATGATTGAGATCACCGTTATGTAATTCTACATGTTTGGTTTGTTGGGATCCGATGAATATTGGTGTTATGATTGAGTTGCTATACTGAAATATATCTTATCTTATCTCTATGTTGTTTATGATCTTGCATGCTCTCCGTTGTTAGTAGCTATCTTGGCCGAGTAGTTGCTAGTGACTCCAAGAGGGAGTATTTATGCTCGATAGTGGGCTCATGCCTCTATTTAATCTGGGGGAGTGACAGAAACCTCTAAGGTTGTAGATGTGCTTTGTTTACATTACATACTTTGCTTAATGCAATTATCTGTTGTTTGCAACTTAATACTCATGGGGTGTTCGGATGATATCCCCGTGAGTGGATTATTAGTAATAGATGCAGTTGGATGGCGGTCTATGTATTTTGTTGTAATGCCTAGAGTAAATCGCATAGTGATCTTCTTGACATATCATGTTTATCTTTATTCAATCAATTGCCCAACTGTAATTTGTTTACCCAGCATGTGTTATTTATCTTATGGAGAGACACCACTAGTGAACTGTGGACCTTGGTCCTATTTCCATCATATTGCTATCACCTGTTTACTTTACTCGCACTGTTTACTTTACTAGCATACTATTACTGTTTTCCACTCGACACGCTCATACCCTTTGTGTCAAGCAAACCGGTGAGATTGACAACCTCATCGCAAGTTGGGAACAAAGTACTTGGTTGTGTGTGTGTGTGCAGGTTCCACATTGCTACTGGCCGAAGACGGGTCAACAAGTATCGTTAAACGACGCCCTTGTTGGAGTGTTATTAAGTCAGTCCACATCACCTTCAGTTGTTTGTCTGCTCTTCTCCTGAACGATTAAACCTTGGTTTCTTACTGAGGGAAAAGACTTGTCGCTGTGCTCATCATACTTTCCGCTTGGAGTTTCCCAACTGCCTAGCCATAATCATCATCAACTACACGCCAGCCATCAATCCGCAGCATGTTCGCCTGTGGCACATGAAGAAGAAGGACTCCATGCTACTTTTGATTTCGTTGTAAACTCTGATAGCTCTATGCTCTGAGCATTGTAAAGTTTCTTTATGTAATTGCTGGATCATACGATGTAATAAAATGACCTTGTTTCTTGATATTACATCTCAAACTGTGTGTGCTAGCGTTGATCCAGGGACTAGCACTAAAAAGCACAGGGATCGTCATCTTTAAAAAGGTGAGGTCACTACAGATGGTATCAGAGCAAAGTGTTGCCCTTAGGTTCGTAACCCTAGGATTAGACAAAGAGCCTTAGAAAATAGGAGTCGCTTTTATTTCTAAGTTAAAAATTTACACACTTCATACCTCGTAAACTCTTTCCTTAGTCATTTTTTGTCTCTACTTCTCTTCATTTCAACTCAAAGACGAAGAGCTTCAACTTCAACACCTCAGAAGACTTCAAGATCCACCCACCTCTATCATCAAAGGAAGCAAATTGAAGAAGTCTAGAAGAAAGGGTCTAAGCACCAATAGTTATAGGACTTAGAAATTCTTATGAAGGATCTTGATAGCAATAGGACCAACAAATTATTTAGCGAAGATGAACTGCTTGCCCCACTCAGAGAGAAGGACCTCAAAGAAGAAAAAAGAGGATACTACTGCACTGAAGGGAACCAAAAAGTTTTAGTTGGACCTCCATTTAAAACCTATAAAAGAACGACATCATAATACATTATGATCATATCAATTTGTGGTATGACCATACTATTTTGTTTGTGGTTGAACCATGTTGCTTGATGTGATGAATGCTTGTTGAATGTTTATTGATTGTAAGGTGTTTTGCCTTGAAATCATTGCTAACTGGTAGGAACATTCTTTAGAGTTTTTCCACTCTATTCTACTTCATGTTAAAAACCTAAACCCTACCCAAAAACTTTAACAGATGCATCGTCAAAGCCAGAGTAGCCTCAACAACTCTCAGATGGACTTAGTGATGCAGAGGATGATAGAGACACATACCCAGTTGACTCAAGTGGTAACCCAAAATATGATCAACAGCAAGAACAATGAGTTACCCCCAGGAGTACAACAGCTGTTAGATGCACATACTCACATTGTGCAAATGGCGTCTCGGATCATGACTAACAACAACAACATATCACCAAGTGATCTAAGCAATTACAAGCCCGAAGAACATGTTGTGACAAGAAACCAAGCTTGCAAACTCTGTGGAGATATAGGACATATATCTAAGGATTGTGAGGAGCAGTGCCATAGTTGTGGAAGAGATCATTGTAATGAAGAATGCCGCTTGTCAAAGGTTACATGTCTTTTGTGTGAAGGAACAAACCACATCCTCGTAGAATTTCATCTCAATGCTATGGTGGATAAAGTGAATCAACAAGTCAAGTAGAAGATACATCACTCACTCGGGAAAGCAGGTGTTGAATTCGAGCCCAAGGAGGCGAAACATTTTGTCACCACTAAGAGAAACAACCCGAGCGGAAGACTACAAGTAACCAAAAATAACCATAAGAAGAGAGAAAGGTTTCCCTCAATCACAATGGAGTATGAGAAGCAAGAATTGGAAGACCTTCTAGCCCTTGAGAAGCCAAGGAAGAAGAAAGATATCAGCCAAGTAGAGTGCCGTGAATGTAAAAGGTTAGGACACTATTCATGGGACTACCCAGATAAGGAGAAATGCAGAGAGAATGAGAAAAGGGGTTATGTAATCAATGGAGGACAAAAGAAGAACCATGCTCAAGAAAATTGTTTCAACCGTCATGAGTCTGGACGTTATGCTATAAATTGTCCAGAAAAGAATAGTGGAAAGGATTTCACCCTTGTCACTTGTTACAAATGTGGCGACAAAGGACATTATGCAAATAAGTGTCCGGAGAATTTCTCAGAACGCTAGTAAGTGAGGACAACTGAAGGATGACACACTATAGTGGGACATGGTGACACATTGATGAGCAACCAACATAGAAGATGTCGTATGCAACTGCTATCTCGAAGTAAAAGTCATGAAAGGAGTGAAATAAAAGACTATGTGGTGAGTGTAGTACTCTCATGATGTAATAAGGTGGAATGAAAGTCTTCATGTATCTTTTCAAATCAATCTTTTATGCAGATCTCACTTTAGTAATGTTGTGTTGCCCATAAGATGAGGTTGTATGGAAAGCGAATATCGCCAAAGAAAAGGGTCATTGAAGGATCCTACCACTTGTGAGGTAATACCATATAGGAATTTTTACGCAAACCACTAGCTAAGGATCAATAGATTTATTTTCTAAAGTTCTTAACATGAATAGAAACATGGATTCAATATCCATAGAATCTTTTGTCAAAACTAGTGAGGAGACCAAGAGTTAGAATGTGAGATGCACCAAACCAAATGCAAGGTAATGATTGGGTGCGACATGGATTGGCCCCCATGACGATCACTCATATTGTTCGATCTTGATATGAGGAATGGTAAAATCTAGAGAGACTTACCTACAAGAGAGACGACGTTGTTAAACCTGAACCCTAGGAGGATAAGATAATGTACCCTTATAATAGGCAAAGTGTTGTCAAAACGTAGGAATATGGTGAGGATGAGCCACAAGCTTACCGTTGAAGATGACTTGCAAGTCTTCGAAGATCAAATAAGGATATGAAATGAGGCTATGAGAACATCTCAACTTGGTCTTCTGATTGACCCAAAGGGTGACCCTTCAGTGTCCAAAGTAGTTCAACAATTACCTTGTTGAACAGAAGCTCTACAACGGAGGAAGCTAACTCAATGCCATCTTGAGTAAGATTGGATGCTATAGTGTGTGAATAGACACCCACCTATTGGAAATAAAGGTATAAGCTGCTTATGATGACCCAGTGCCAAGTCATATCCAAGATGTGCCTACCATGAACCCAAAACCTAGAATACCCACAAAAGTTTCTTTTAAGGGTGGTAGCCCAAACCCATCTTTCTTTCTAGCCTCTCCAAATCTCGGGACGAGATTTCTTTTAAGGGTGGTAGTCTATCACATCCCAAAATTTGGAATATGAAAATAAATAAAAATAGGAACCATATTTTGCTTGTCTGGATTTAAAATTTCATAAGGAATTTTTTTTTTTGATTTATCTTAAAGCCTTATTAGAAAAGACATTTTTATTATTACTTGAGGAACTCTTTTGGGAAAATAAGATTCAAAATACCCTATTGCATTTATTCAAATACTATGCAAGCACATTTGCAAAAGAAATATTTTACAAAATGATTTATATCAAATAAAGTTCCCAATTTCCAAAAGATATTTGAAAATAAAATCTTATTGAGTTTTATTCTCAAAACCTTAAAGGATTATTTTAAATCCTATTTCTATTTTAGATTTTGCAATAAAGCCCTTAGATCAAATTTATAAACCTTTACTAAATTCTTGTTTAAAATATGAAAACATGTTTTCTTAGGTTTGAAGCAATTTGGACCAAATTTGAAAAAGATATAAAGGAAATAGAAAACAGAAAAGAGAAAAAGAGAAAAGATGGAAAAAATTAGAAAAGGACCCGGTGAACCCTTCAGCCTAGAAAAGGAAAGAAGCCCGCGACCCAAGAAGAAAATTCTGAACCGGTACCCTCTATTCCTCTCTCTCTCTGACATGTGGACCCCACATGTCGGGCCACCTCATCATCATCTACCTCCATCCGATTTTCACGCCGGTGACCAAGCCTCCCCGCCGATTACTCCCCTCTTTAATCCCATTAATCCCTGCCCGATTCATCGCCGCGCCGAGCCTATTTAAACCCCCTCCTTCTCATCCCCCTTTCCCCTCCTTTCCTCGGACCAGAGAGTACACCAGAGCAACGAGATTTCTCATCGGAAACCCGACGCATCTGCGGGCGCCCCCGCACGAATTTGGCGCCATAGGTGAGGCCAAGCCCCTCCTTACCCTCCTAACCTTCTTCCCTTTCCCTTGCGCACCTGTTGATGCCCACCTCTTGCATTATTGCACAGCCAGACGCTAGCAGAAACCCGCACCTGAAACCTCACCGTCGCACGCTCGTCTCTAGCCACCTCCTACTCTTGCAGCAGGACGCGAACGACGTCGGAGATCACGCAATCGAGACTCCCGCGTCGCTCTGAACCTCGTCGACCTCTCCCCTGCCTCAGAAACACACCGGAGCGACGCCAGAGGTCGACGCCTAGCCTCATTCTCGCAGGAGCTGCTCATCAGAACCCTAGGTAACCCCCTCTTCTCTTCCTTTAGATCACGACCGTCAGATCTAGATCATCTAGTTCGGATAGATCACTTAACCAAAGAGGTACTGGACGATCTGGTACGTCCAGACCTCATAAAATCCTACGGCTCCTATTCAAGATCCACACGAAGCGGTACCAGTGAACCACAGAGCGCCACATGTCGGCCCTAGGGTTAAAAAAAATCCAAATTAGAATTTCAGATCATAATTTAGTTGAATCTTGCATAAATCATATCTTTTGATCCACTGATCCAAAAAATGCAAATAATATGTCTATGGATTCCTAAAATTGTGTAGAACACTATTCTGTAATAAAATTTGATTTTTGAAATAATTAAAAACATTCAAATTTAAACATGTGAATTTGAGTAATTTTGATATAAATCAAATTCTATAAATACTTTTTAATTGATTCTTTTTGCAAATGAATCATATTATTATCCTCTATCCAGTAGAACCACTGCAAAAATCATTTGAACCAATTTTATCAAGTATTCAAATTCAAATGGAGATTTGAGTATTTTCTCCCTAGGTTTAATTCTATAATTATTTTAGGCATAGTTCTTTTTGCAAAATTGCTTATCTTGATAATAGGAAACCACCAGAACATTTCACATACTTTTCACACCTATCTAAATAACAAATCCACTAGTACAACCTATTTGCAAGCTATAGTGTGTTAATTGAGCACTTTGCAAAAATTAATCCTAATTGCTATCATGCACCTTGTGCTATTTGATTTTGTCCCACTAAACAAAAAGTGTGAAATAGCCTAGTCCTAATGACCACATCAAACCTACCATGACTTAGTAAAAATCTACTCTCTATCCTTGCCAAGTGCAAAACTATCAAACTCCATCTCATCCAAATTCTTCTAAGTATTTGACTACTCCATCCAACAATGTGGCATAGAAGTTTTCCATATCAAGACCATGGAGAAGAAGTTGAAGAGAAGACAAGAAAATGAAGGAAGACAAGGAGTTGAAGTCAAAATAAGAAGATCAAGATCAAGAGCCAAGTCAAGAAGATGAAAGTGATAAACCCCATGACTTAGAATTTATTCATCCAACTTCGCAACCAAGCCTAAGATTTCCTTTGAACTATTCTGTTAAGTGCTAGACATTTCTTAACAACTTAGAAAACTCCCATAACTCCCTATAAGTCTTTGACTTAGCCATTTTCTGCATCCATATCAAGTCAACTTCATGCCCAATCTTTTGTCCAAATATCACTAAGAACAAACCAAGACTAAACTAAAACTAGTAAACACTTTTGTTGTCTTGCTTGATTATGTTGCCTTGGATGGTGTGTTTATATTGTGTTCCTTTCAATCTTGTAGTTATACGGAGAGCTACGTGTGTTGATTAAGAGAAGTACAATCTTCGGAAATTTCTAAGGCAAGTGTCACTCTTGTTCATATAATTCCCAATGTGTTACTATGCATGTAGTGTTTCCTTTCTTTTAAAGTATGCATGTGTAGATAGTTGTGCTAGCTATCTCCTATTTAGGATATCCCTGATTACCCTGTTAGAAGAAACACCGTAGGTAGATTGCTTAGTTGTGCTATAGAATTCGTGGTTGGGTTTCCACATGATTCTTTTATTAAGTTTAAAAACTATATTTTGCAAAAACTAAGAAAACAACTAAGTTAATGAAACACCTGAGTGGAAATTGGTAAGATGGATTTATGTTGAGTGGTTACATCGGAGCCATCTCTATGGCGGTCGTGTGTATCTCACTTGTGGACGGCCACCCAGGAATAAAGAGATTGGAGACGTTCAAGCCATGAAGCTTCCAGTGCAACCACGAGTCATATGGGCTCTGTCTTGACTAACTAAGTTGCGAGAACTCAGCCAGACGGATAGAGGGTGGTAGTGATTTGTAGGATGGAGCGTGTCCGGGTTGGTCCGAGAGATTGCTTCTGAAAAGTCTCGTCTTAGTCTTCACTTGGCCATTTGAGCAAAATGAGCATCATGGCAAAAGAGGTTGACTGAGTCTTGTGGGAAAAGTGCACCACCTCTGCAGAGGGTTAAAACTAAGTACTTAGTCGTGTCCCCGGTTACGGATAATTTTGAGCGACATGATTTTGAAGCTGTTCAAGAATCTCCTCATCCCAACTTCTTTAATTTAAAACTTGAGTGGTTAACAAGGGATTGTTGTATGATCATAATTATGTGCACCTGGTGGATTCCTGTGTGTGCATAATTAACTAGGAGCACCTGGTGGATTCCAGTGTGTCCAATAGTGTTTTAAAAAGAAAACGAGAGCTTTTAAAAGGTAGGATAAACAATTGCTTTTCTGCAAGCTTAGCCTGAAGCTCCACTTAGCCAAATATTCATGTAAGTGTTAGGCTCCATTTGTGTCCACCAGAAGTGATATCTTGCTAATACAATTCAAGTGTATTGACCCTTTGTGTCTGCAACGTTTCATGTTGTAGGTTTTGACGATAAGAAAGGTACGACAGGGTTACGAGTCTATCCGCAGCATGTTCGCTTGTGGCACATGAAGAAGAAGGACTACATGCTACTTTTGATTTCGCTGTAAACTCTGATAGCTCTATGCTATGAGCATTGTAAAGTTTCTTTATGTAATTGCTGGATCATACGATGTAATAAAATGACCTTGTTTCTTGATATTACATCTCAAACTGTGTGTGCTAGTGTTGATCCAGGGACTAGCACTGAAAAGCATAGGGATCGTCATCTTTAAAAATGTGAGGTCACTACAGCCGCTGTGGCGCTGACCCACCAGTATCCTCTACTCCAGGTCTCTACCTACCCGTCACACCTTGCATGTGCTACAACACCTAGGGCGAAAGAGCGCTGTGGCGTCGTGTCGCCGTCCTCGACTCCTGACTCATCTCCACGATGGCAGCGACCACTATATGATCCATATATATCTCCGTGGTTGCATTGTTGGACGAGTAAGTTGTGCACGGCTAGGCTCTGTTTACATATCGAATGTCTTTTTTTAATTTAGTTTTTGAAAGGAAACGTGATGTGCGAAGTGCTAGTAGAATGGAGCCCAACACGGAGAAAGTTCGGGCAATGGCTAGACCAGTTCTAGGTCAAACAACAACGCTTGCAAACAATGCCTTATCTCCCTCTTTAAATATTCAGGCTATAGCCTTCCCATCCAACCTACCTCATATGCCCCCAAAGCCCCAGTGAGGCGCTTGAACCTCTCCCGAGCCCCCGCCCACGCCACACACACACCCCCGTCACAACAAATACCTATTTGATGCTCCTTGGTTCGATTTTACCCCTCCCATTGCTCTCTTATTGAATGGGTTGGCTCGTAGGAATTCCAAGTAATTGGTTATTTTTGGTTTTAGGAACAGTCTAGAACCTTCGAGTTAGGGTTTCACCGGCTCTATCAGATTTATTGTCTTTTGGGCCGGTTTTCTCAAGGTTTACCTCTTTCCTTTTTATTTTTATTTTTGTCTCTATTTTCATTTTTCTATTTATTTTTAGTTTTATTCTCGTTTTTTTTCAAACTATAAAAATGGTATCAATTTGAAAAATTAGAATTTTAAATAATTTAGAATTTCTACAGATTTTTTTAATTTAAAATAGATTTTGAGTATTGGACAATTTCAAATTCGAACTATTTTCAAATTTGAATTGATTTTGAATTAGAAAAAATTTCAAATCTGAACAAATTCAAGTTTGAATTAATTTAAATCTGAAAAGTTTTTCAATTATTTTTTTTGAATCTAAACATTTTTTAATTTCACCAAATATTTTTAAACTTACAGAAAAAACAGAAGGATAAAGAAAGAAAGCCCAGCTGAATTGGGCCGGCCCACCCGGGAACGCCTTGAGCCTTGAGGCGTCGAGCCGGGAACGGACGCAATGAGCGCCGAATAGGGCATCCCCCCGCCGCCGCGGTTCTCTCGTTCACTTCTCTGTCTGCTCGTCTCGTCCCCGACCTAGCCGCCAGAGCGGCTTCGCCCCGCCGCCCGTCGCTCCTGCCTCCCTCCATTGCTTCCCTAAGGTAAGGAAATATTTCTCCCTTCTTTCTTCCACGGATTTTGTCTTCTTGCTCTGGTACGGCTGGTCTAAATCGTGGAACCATAGGTGTTGAGGGGGATTGACATGGGAATTTGAGTGGGAGGGGCTGGATTGACGAACGGTAGCTCTGTCTATTAATGTGCCCTTTTCTTGGTTATATATTGCCAATTCTGTTAATCATGCTGCACACGAAGAAGCTATAGCAGTTTCTTTTCCAAAACAATTTAGGGCAGACGATTGCTGTTACTTGTAATTAACTTGCTTCATTTTTCTTCAGTGGCAAGGCCGCCTAAGTATTTGTACTTTCCACTGCAGTAGGGTGAGCAACTGAGCAGAATGGGAATTGCTAATGAAGAAGATGCCAAAGCGATAAAGAACCACCAAGACTCTGTCGAAGTAATGGAGATGAAGGTGGCCAAGTTCTCGCGGGGGAAGGCTGCTAACTTGGCGGTAGGACTATTAATCTCCTACAAGTGTAATCACGGATATTTAGCGCTAATTGCTATTGACATTTTGGTTTTATTGGAATGGCTCTGCAGAATTTGCGTGATAAGAAATTAAAAGGACAGCTGACTGGAAAAGAGAAGCTAATTGGACTATCTGCCAAAGCTGCCGCACAGGCTGAAAAGGTGAGGCGTGGTGGATGTCTTGTTATATACAAATACATAAGTAGCTGTCTCAAATAGAAATCCAAATGGCACCTGGTTTGGTAAAAGTGTGTGTGCATGATACAGGCGAATCTGGTATTCTAAACTGCTATCTTGTTGATGTTCTATCATATAGGTCTATCTTTAGCTGCTACTCATATATGTAGGATTTACATGTTAAATACGACATGGTCTATCAATGATGTGGTAGCCAACGAAAGATCGCTTAGTAGATTTTTCTGTTGTAGGGATCGTTTGCTGCTTTAGGTTAATCATCTCATGCCACCTCACCAGTTATTATTGACATAGATATAACTTTCATGGCGCTTTGATGATGAACTCTTAGTCTTGCATAACTTCATGGTGCTAATTGAACAATAATTTAACACTCGGACAATTTAAAATTTCATGTTATTCTTATTTCTTTCTTGTTTGGTCACCTTATGCTTCTTGATCGTTGTACTTAACAACTATGAAATAAACATGACAGAATTTGCATCTGGCTGATTTTCTATTGTTCAATTTGCAGTGGTTTTTGCCTGTTGAGGGGGGCTACCTAGAGCCTGAAGGTTTCGAAAAGACATATAGATACGGGCAAGAAAGTATTGTTAAGGAGGTGGACCTTTTGAGTTCAAAGAAACCATTTGATATGATCTTACCTGGTAACTACATAATTGCTTAGTGTTGTTTGAATTTATGCCACCATAGCCACATGATCCAATCATCAAGTACCAATAACAGTAATGCCCAGTTCAGATTTCTATAGGAAACAACCATTGATGATAGTTATTGCTATTTATGGAGTACCATTAGATGATTATTATAGTTTCTGAATTGAAGTATTTTCTTTCTTGATATTTATTTGGTATGTCTTTTCTAGACTTTCATGCGCTTGTCTTCTACAGATACCGGTGAAAGTTAGTTTCGTTAAACATTTATGATAAGCATTACATCATATGGGTGCTATCAGTTTGTTTGATTAAATGATTCAGTTATTTGAGTAATTCACTCAGTGAACTTTGCTGTAAGAACTTATGTTTCATCATTAGACATACTATGTATGGCCAACTCTTTTAACTTCCTCCATTATTAATTTATAACCATTGAGGTACGAGTGGGCTGACTAGCTCTTGTTTCTCTTTGCAGTACTTGGTCCTTATACTCTAGAATACACATCAAATGGTCGCTACATGATAGTAGGAGGACGAAAAGGTCATATTGCTATGATGGATATGTTGAATAGGGATCTCATCAAGGAGTTTGAGGTCAGCTTTTTTTTTAGCCGTTTCAGGTCAGCTTTTAGTATATAAGAAGTTTCCTAGCATGCGGATTTACTTACTATATTCGATGTTTAGTGATCCAAATCTTAGCCAAAATCTAACTTAGTAAAAGAGTGTGCCTTTTGTTGGATCTCCATGCAAGCATGAACTAATAGGTGGTTGGCACTTGGTCTTTGTGCTTCTTGTGTGTGGAGCAACTAGGCAGCGGCTAGTAGTTACTGTTTGAACCTTGATGGACTTTGTGCTCCATTTGTTTGGAGCTTCTAGGCAGCGGCTAGTAATACAGTTTTGAACCTTGATAGTCTGTACTGTTGAGAATTTCTGTTGGCTTACACTTGTGATGGTGATGAACTGATGATAGAAAAAGATCCCTCATATTGTTCTGTCCCTGCTCAAAATATTGCTCTTATCCCCACTTCAGAATTGCCCCCTCATTCATATAATCACAATGACTATAGACACTTCTAATGTTGTTTCTTATTGTACTCCATGTATACTGGGCTTATCTGATATATTTTTTCTAGGTGAGCGAAACTGTGCGTGATGTGGCGTTCTTACACAACGAGCAACTTTTTGCAGTCGCCCAGAAAAAGTAATTTCTTCACTGTACTTAAGCTTTGAACATATTTCCGTAGCTCATAGAATGTGACAGGTTCCATCTTGTAGTATTAATAATATGTAAGATGACCCTATGGCTTGATGCTCTAGAAAGTTTATACCAACCTATGCTCAGATCCCGAAACATGAGAACCAATATTACATAATGGTTTGATCTGTGGACCAACCGTGCTATAGAATTTGCTAAATGTTTCCTTAGACACTTTACTATGAGGGGGTATCTTCATTAGTATGACATCTGTAAACAAGAAGCCTAATTTCTGGCAGTCTCTTGAATGGTTTGTACATAAAAATGTGATGGTAGGTACAGCTTAGAATTGTATTCCGAATTCAATACTCGGGAATGGGTTGTTGGTCTGGACTTTCGGACGGTTTGCCGTTGCTTTAATACGCTCCTTGTTAATACTGTACATAGAAATGGTGCTTAGCAGTTGTAAAGGCCTGCTATCCCCCGCCCCATTTTTCCCCCTTTTCACACAACAAATGATGGTAGGACCCTTGAAGGATTATGTACTTATGCTTATTAATTAGGATACATTTATTTGAAATTTCTCACGAGAGTATTGTTGAAACAGGTATCCATACATATATAATCGTCATGGCACAGAAATTCATTGTCTAAAGGTAATTATGGTGTGAATATCTTTTTTATTCATGGTAATTATATCCTTGTGATTTATGATTTTGAGAATTTATTGTAAATGCCAATTTTACACATGCTTGTAGTCAGTATGTAGAAAACATTACTTACTGATAAAATGTTTGTATTCATCATGTTTCTTATGAGTCCACAAAACTAAGTATCGCTATAAATGAAAATTTCAGCTTAGCTACATTCAAATGATTTATTCTTATCAGCAATGTAAAGTACCACCCAAACCACGTGTTGGTCCAGATCCACATGTCAGTGGGAAATCCAGATGCATTTCTTACAACTTCAAGCTTTGGAGTGGCAAATAGCCTAATAGATGATCACCAGTTAATGCATGGTTTTTTGTCAGAGGGCCTTCTAATATGTACTTATTTGTAGTAGACAGTTACTTATTGCAAGTTTATTTTTGGATGGGATTTCTTGAGACAGTGGCTTTCCTTCTTAAGCATGAGAACTGTATACCAACATAAATCTTTTATTTATCATCAATTTGTACTGAATACATATTTATGAAGGATTTGCTATCGCCAGAATGCAGTCATACCTAATTTTTTGGAGTCTAATCAGTGACCACTCTTCTGTTTCACAGGAACATGGTGAAGCGCTGAAACTTCAGTTTCTGGAGAAACACTTTCTGTTGGCATCGATAAACAGCTTTGGGCAGCTCCACTACCAAGATACGAGCACTGGTGAGATGATTGCAAACCACAGGACAGGTCTTGGGCGCACAGATGTTATGCGGGTAAATCCCTACAATGCTGTGATTGGCCTCGGACATGCTGGTGGCAAAGTCACCATGTGGAAGCCAACCAGCGTGAAACCACTTGTCACAATGCTGTGCCACAATGGCCCCGTGACTGCTGTTGCATTTGACAGGGGCGGTCATCTTATGGCAACTGCAGGTGTTGACAGGAAGATTAAGATTTGGGATATGAGGAAGTATGAGGTTGTGCATTCGTACCCTGCACGTGCTCAGTCCTTGGATTTCAGCCAGAAGGGGTTGTTGGCTGGCAGTAATGGGTCTCTAGTAGAGATCTACAGGGATTGCGGAGGCCAGGATTATAAAATTTATATGAAGCATAGAATGGTAAAGGGATATCAGGTAGATAAGGTTCTGTTCCGCCCTTACGAGGATATCTGTGGGATCGGACACTCCATGGGTCTCTCTTCCATTCTGGTTCCTGGAGCAGGAGAGGCCAACTTTGATACCTTTGTTGAGAACCCTGTGGAGACTGCCAAGCAAAGGAGGGAGAGGGAGGTGCAGTCCCTCCTTAGTAAGCTTCAGCCGGAGACTATCATGCTCAACCCAAATATGATCGGTAACGTAAGACAGCCTAAGAAGAAAGAGAAGAAGACCAAGAAGGAGATTGAAGAAGAGATCGAAGATGTCGTGGAGGCAGCCAAGAACACCGGTGTCAAGAAAAAGACCAAGGGTAGGAGCAAGCCTAGCAAGCGGGCCAAGAAGAAGGAGGAAGTGGTCCTCAGAGCCAAGAGGCCTTTACTGGATGAGTACAAGGAAATCGAGGGGCACCCTGACAAGAAACAACGGGTAGGCGAGAAGACTGAGCTGCCGAAAGCCTTGCAGCGGTTTGCCAAGAAAGGGCAATCGTGATCTTGTTTATCACTAGCGTTGTAGTAGTATGATGTACAGTAGCTGGCAAGTAGTATCCTGTTCCATGTGAACTTGCTACATGAGGCAATGGTGCCGGAAAGGATAGACGGGAATTTTGTACTAAACTATCTACTATATTCCAGTTGGGCATGACATCCTGGTTGAAGTGCATCTCACCTGTTCTTTTTCTTCGGTTGGCATCTTTGATTGTGTATGAAGAGATGTTGAGGCTTGTGAGGTTTACTTGATCGATTGGCAATGCCTCATTTGTTGCGTTAGAACACTATGATGCAAGTCCCATGTCGTGACCTCCAATTATTGTGGTGAGCGGCCACACTGGGGGAAAGCTATTCCTTGGGCACATTTGAGTGATTCAGTCACCATTTTGATTGAATGAAATCTGACAATAATCCTGAATGTGGTGATTGAACCTTGGAGGCCTGGATACATCAGATGTTCTGTAACTGTAAGGCTCTCGTGGTCAAAAAGAAAAAACTGGAAATTTGTATTTCTCTAAACAGTTAACTCCATTCATAATAGTGTTGTTTTAAAAATCTATCATTTTTATGTTGGCCACATACAATCATATTTTTCTTTAAAAGTTTGCATGAGCAAATATCAAGATAATATGTTGTACATACAAATTTTTTTTTTGGGAAACATTGAGGTAGCATTTTTTGCTTTTTAAAATGTTCCGTTGTGTATTTTCCAGTATTACTTTTTTTTTTTCAATTTATCCTAGTTTCATTTGCGCGTTGCCTCGGTATTATCGCACTCTGGAAGATCATCAGCGATTAACTAACTAAATAAATAATTTCTCATTGTTTTTTGCCCCTTCGAAAAATTGGAGCAATCCACCCATGTAGAAGGGACAAATTTGTGTTCTCGGGAGAGAATGGCTAGGACCAACAAACAAAGGGCGTGGCTCCTCGACGCGGCGACACCGACACACAGTTTATCATTATTTTTTTACTTAACAACAATATCCTTTTGCTTCCTTAAAAAGACCATTTTAACAGAACCCAAAAAAGGGCCAAAACAGAAAGGATCAAAATAAAAACCGAATCCAAAGGAGAGGCCGCATTCTCTCTTCCTCCGCCGCAGATCGACCGTATCCACCCCAGCCGTCCCCCGTCTCCGGCGAATGGCGTCCCGTCTCGCGGCCCGCCTCCTCCTCCGCCGCCGCACCGCGGTAACCCCTCCGTCTTCCCTTTCTGTATGCTTCGATTATCTTTGGCGATCTGATGCGGTGATTCGGCTAGATTGGGTGCTCCTTTTTTGGATCATTTCCTGGGTGATTTCTTCTGGGGCGGGTTTGGTGGCCGCGGATGCGATTTAGGGTCTCTTGGACGTCGTCTGCGCGTAATTTGATTTTAGTTTAGAGCCTCTTTCGTCAGATCGTTTTACGAGTGGTACGCCTGGCGGATTTTGGCGTCGTATAGGGCGTAGATATTTTGTCCCTTTTGCGTCAGGTAATCTTGATTTCGTCCTTAGAGGGTTGTCAAACCATGATGGAGGAATAACCTGCGAGATCATGCAGGATTGTTGCTTGCGTGCGCCCTTGATTTCGGCCTTGTTTGGGCAGAGTTCAGGCTGATTAATTGTAGACATCCAACGGGTCTTGTACGCTGCCAAGTGAATGCGAGAGGTAATTTGATGATTTGATCGGGGTGCTGTCCTGATGCCTGTAGGATAACCTACCAACTGTGGTGCAACTAGATGCGAATTCGTCATATCTGAAACTTTAATTCTGTAGCCTGTGAGTTCTCTGACCCAGTTGAGTGGGACCAGAACTCAGATTTGCATACGTGTACATACTCGAACGCACATGATCTTTTTGTGTACTCATGTTCGTCCATCTGTTTACTAGCTCAGTTAGAATTTTCCATTGTTTGATGATTGGCTCAACCATAAGTTGCAATGTAAGAGAAAAGTGCACTTATGGTCCTTGAACTTGCAGTGGGTCCATCGACATCCATTTACTTTCAAAATGCATGTTAGGCCCCTTAAACGCGTTAAGTGGCTCACTACCACATTGTTGTGTTTTGCTACATCCTACATGGCGTGACAGCCTACTTGGGTTAGTGATAAGAAATGGAATGACTAAGTTTCTTTCTTTAGGCATGAGAGGATACAGCCTGAGCACATTGTTTCTGCATGCTGTATTATAAAAGCTTATGTTTGGTGATATAAGAGTTAGTTTGATGGATCTTCCTTATAGGGGCTAATGGAACAAGAATGCCAGTAGGTGTCTATTTTTAGGTGCGTTGAATTGAGCGAACTGTTACTAATCCATGTTGGCTCGCTGTGTTATAAAAACACGACAGCTTGGTGCTTGGACCCATTACTGTCCCACTTAAGGTACCTAAGGGACCTGAATGTGCATTTTCCAAGTATAGAGATGCCCCTGGATCTACCACACAAGTTCAAGGTGCACTTGTGTGATAACCATTGGTAGAAGACAAAACTGAAAATATTTTTCTTTAGTAGATGTTGACATCAGTTTAATGTTCCTCTTAGCTAAAAATGCACTATGGGAAACAAGTCTAGTTGACAGGGTGAATCCAGATACCACATACAAGTTTATTGCCACAGGGTTTCAACTGTACTACTGTAGTACCACAACTCAATTGCAATTTTGCACCCCTACTGGAGTGTATGTATGTTGTTTTCCCCCTCTCAGGACATAAATCATCATACTAACCTCTGTAGTATTGTTTTCCCTTCTTTAATGGGAATAATCATACAGAAATCTATATTTCTGTTCATTGGTTGTACTTTATATGGAGTATTGAGCTTTCTACATACTAGTCATAACATTGTAGTACATCATGCAGCCTCTGTTTTTCTTCTTGTGAAATTTGTATTTCCCACTTCGTTCTCTTGCTGGCATGCAGGTCCAGACCCCATTCTCTGACACAACCCTTAGAAAAATAGGTTGATGCTACTACCCCCTTTCTCAAAAAGAAGGTGTATTTTTTTTTTGGTTAAAGTCAAACAGTGAACAAATTGACCTTTTTTTTAGAAAAAACTATTCACATATATACTGTCAATTTGTCAAACCAATATCATTAAATAGGTAATGAAATGTATTTTCATATTAGATCTACATAGTATCATAGTCAATAGTTTTTTTACGCCTTCTTTTAAGGAACAGAGATAGTAATGCTTAGGGCGTGTTTGGTAGCCTGGCTCAGCTCAGATATTCTCTACTCAACCTAGCTGAGAGGCCTTTTTATTGTTTGTTAGCCCGGGTCGGTTCATCTGGGCACTGCCCACTTCACCCCGAAAAAGCCTCTCAGCCAGGCTGAGTAGAGAAGCTCAAATCGAGCTTCGCAACTCAGCCCGGCTGGCCTCGCCCGAAATTCCCCCCGCGTGACGCTCCGGCCTGCAGGGGTCTCTGGCCCGACCCACTTTCTCCTCTCATTTTCTCATCTCCCGAACACATCTCTCCTCCGCCCTGAGCTTCTCCTCCGCCTCCATCTCGTCTCCGGCCCCGAGTTCCTCCGCCCCAAGTTCCTCCGCCCCAAGCTCTTCCGCCCAGAGGTCGTCCGCCCCGAGCTCCTCCTACCCTAGATCGTCTCCGGTCCGAGCTCCACCGCCCCAGGCTCCGCCGCCCGAGGTCGGCTCCGGCCCGAGCTCCACCGCCCCAGGCTCCGCCGCCCCGAGGCGGTCTCCGGCCCGAGCTCCACCGTCCTAGGCTCCGCCGCCCCGAGGTCGTCTCCGGCCCGAGCTCCACTGCCACAGGCTCGGCCGCCCCGAGGTCGGCTCCGCCCCGCCCAGGCCCGAGCTCCGCCGCCCCAGGCTCCATCTCGTCTCCGGCCCGAGCTCCACCGCCCCAGGCTCCGCCGCCCCGAGTCCTCTTCCGCCTGTGAGCATCCACGGCCGGAGCTCCTCACGCAGCCACGGCCGGTGCTCTCTCGCCGGCGCCGGCCGCTAGCACGGGAGCCTGCCAGGGACCCGATGGCGTTTTTAGTTTTTATGCAGGGACCCGATGGCGTTTTTAGTTTTTATGCAGGGACCCGATGGCGTTTTTATTTGTAACGCAGGGACCTGGTGGCGTTTCTATTTGTATTTAGGTACCCCAATTGCATTTATATTTGTATACAGGGGCCAGATTGCTATGTGCTTGGCATGTCTGAGCCATACAGTCTACCAAACAAGATCTTTACTCAGCTAGGTTTAACTCACCCGGGCTACCAAACACACTGCAATAAAACTGAGTTGTATGTAGGCAGCATAGCTAGACTCAGCATGGCTGGGTTGAGATAGCTCACCCGGGCTACCAAACACACCCTTAGTGGAAAAAAGGAAGTTCTCCCATTCTTCTGTTCCTAAAGAAGAAAAATAGTTTCATTTGTTCATTTACATTCTTATACTTAAATTTGGCTTGTCATTCTAATGGTCCTAGTGCACTTGCAGGTAGCAAGTTTCCTCCAGAGTTATGGACATACTAGACATTTCAGCACTCAGTTACTAGAAGGTTAGCTCTACAGATGCTACTTCGACGTTGATTACTGGTGATTTCCTTAACAACTAATGTTATTCTGCTACCTTCATGTGCAGTTGTACCGAGATTTTCAAAGCCAACACGGTAAGGAGTAGGCTTTGCACTGCACTGTCATTTTGTCATTGTACTATAATTTACTGACTGAAGAGGCTTTATTTTCCTTAGATCAGAGTTTGTTATTACTTATTACGCTGTTATAAATTTGCTGGTGTTGTTGACTAAATATGGCCTCTTATTGATTTGTAGCGGACGCTATTTACTTCCAAATGCTTCTCCTTATCAAATTTGGAGTAGATCATTTGCGTCAGAGAATGGTAAGGTATAGCAGCCTTGTAGTGGATACGAATAATTACGAATTGCTGCCTGAAAAATTCTTTGTCAACTCTTGTGTTTGTTTTTAGGTGACTTGGTTGAAGCTGTTGTGCCCTACATGGGTGAATCTGTAACTGATGGAACCCTTGCCAATTTCTTAAAGAGTATGCACCTCTGTGTCTCTCTGAGATTCAAGTGGTCAATGTTTATGCTACTGACATGTTATCTGCTGCAGAACCTGGTGATAGAGTTGAAGCTGATGAGGTCATAGCTCAGATTGAAACTGATAAGGTATTTGGTTTTATTCATTCATCCTGTTGTAGTATCTGTTGTTAGTTTGTTCTGCAGGTGCTTGATGATAGAATGACTTTTAAGTGGAAGTGTTCCATTCTATTTTTCAGGTTACTATAGATGTTTCTAGTCCAGAAGCTGGGGTAATTGAAAAGGTGACTGCAGTCTCCCACATCTTGTGTTTTCAAATATACTTTGCATGTCCCGCAAGTAACCTTAATTGCATATTTAGCAGTATGGTTACTCTTCTGAGTTCTGATCACATCAGTGCTTTGCAGTTCACTGCCAGTGAAGGTGACACTGTTACTCCAGGTACCAAAATTGCCATGATATCTAAGTCTGCTGCTTCAAGTGAGGCCCATGCTCCACCATCTGAAGAGACCTCCCAGAAGGAGACTCCTCCTCCACCTCCTCCAGAGAAACCCAAGGTTCAGGAAAAACCACCAAAAGTAGAATCTGTCAAAACACAGGCATCAAAACTAGCCTCCCCCTCAGAACCTCAGCTCCCTCCAAAGGAACGAGAGAGACGGGTAACATCACATCCATCAGTTGTTTATACATGATCACTAATACATGCTATGAAATTTCATATTTTTGGGATTGTGCACAAATTTTTACCATGACAAATTGATAAGTGCAGGTGTCAATGCCAAGGCTCAGGAAGCGTATCGCAAATCGTTTGAAGGATTCTCAGAACACTTTTGCTCTGCTAACTACATTCAACGAAGTTGACATGTAAGTGCATGTGCATAAAACCATCACTGGTCGATTTTCTATTTTTTCTGCAGTGGCTATTGTTGATGTAACCGTGTAATGCATACGTCAGTGGCTTTTGGCACTGGCATAAGCTTAAGTTAAACCAAACAGGACCGAATTCCTCTGCTAACATCAATCCTATAACAATGTCCCTCTCAATGTCATTGGGTTGACATGATCATTGTGTGAATGAAGCATCATGATACTGTATCATCAAATACAAATAATGTGTAGTTATGGTTCAAATATGTTATGCTCTGATAATATTAATCAGAGGAATACCGGAAAATGACTTGTCTTCCATAATGCATGATATATAGTATCTGTTGCAAGCTTACATCTTTGTGCCTATTTTATAATGCTTTAGTGGTATGTTTTTGTTTACTAAACTGCTGAGATGTCTGAACAAGTTTTTTCTTTTTTATTCTTCATTGCATTAGGACCAATTTGATGAAGCTGCGTTCTGATTACAAAGATGAGTTTGTTAAGAAGCATGGTGTCAAATTGGGGCTGATGTCCTGCTTTGTTAAGGTAGTGGCAGTCTGATGAGAGCTTGAATGATTGTTTTGTAATCTGATGGATTATCCTAAACCCACTTGTTTTTCCAGGCTGCTGTTTCCGCGCTTCAGAATCAGCCAATTGTAAATGCTGTTATTGATGGTGATGACATCATCTACAGAGATTACATTGACATTAGTGTTGCTGTTGGCACTTCCAAGGTATTGACACCTGTTTTTCTTCTATATTAAATAACCAAACTATCAGTGTATTTTTTTACCATGCATCCTGTTGTGATGATGTAATTTGAATGCCATTTTGCTTTAGGGTCTTGTGGTGCCTGTTATCCGTGATACAGAAGGGATGAACTTCGCGGACATTGAGAAGGGGATAAACAGCCTTGCAAAGAAGGCAACTGAGGGGGCACTGTCAATCGATGAAATGGCAGGGGGAACATTTACCATATCAAATGGGGGTGTCTATGGAAGCCTTATCAGCACACCTATCATCAATCCACCACAGGTTCTCATTTTGTTTGCTGCCTTCTATTATGTTTGTTAAAATTCTACATTAAACCTCCTAATACAGTCCACATGTACTGCAGTCAGCGATTCTTGGAATGCATTCCATTGTCCAACGCCCAGTGGTTGTCAACGGTGACATCCTTGCGAGACCAATGATGTACCTTGCACTGACATATGACCATAGGTTGATCGATGGCAGAGAAGCTGTTCTGTTTCTGCGCCGCATCAAGGACGTGGTAGAAGATCCACGGAGATTGCTCCTTGACATATAGTTCCATATATTGCTTCTAGCCTACCGTTGTTTCTTTGTTGATTCCGCAATAATTGTAAACAATTTTGACACATACAGTAGTCGCTTCTCCAAAAACTGAGAATTTGGCTGCCAGCCTCTGAATTGTAGAAGATAAGAAACTCATGTCCTTTTTTTGAGGTGGTATTTTTTGGGATGTAGTTCCCTAAACATGTTATGATTTATAATAGCAAGTCAACACTCTACTCCACTTGGTAGCGCCGTTTAACATGATAATTATTCAAGTGGCATCTGCTTGGTATCAGGTTGGTGCTTGATCTTGACAATTTCAGTTTATTTCAACCTTTACATTTTCGAAATTTCTTGTATGGTACACAATGCTGCCTCTCACTATTGATCTTGATAATTTCTGGTACCAGGTTGGTGCTTTGATCTTGACAGTTTCAGTGAGTTATTTGAGCTTTTCTTTCAAAGTTTCTCAGATCATTTTTTCTGCATTCTAGCTGCGTTTTGTTACTAACACAAAGTTCTCGTTGAAAATCTGGTTCAGTAGTGGATGTGTTCCCTCCACTTATGGTTCTCATCTTCCTGTACGAACACTCGTAGCCGTTCCCATTATCTTTACATGATCTTTCTCTGAGAGACTATGCTCGCCCATGCATTATGCATGTAAGACGAGTCTAGCAACCATGCGTATTTAATACACTGGCTTGCCATGTATGCAGCTGAAATAAGAACATAAGTAAAAAATGTAGATAGTGACTTGCACAAGTTGCATAGTAGAAGCAAAGTACCAATGAGGTATTGGAAGAGAACTAAATTTATAATATCAGTGTTATCCAGGTCTGGAAATCGAAGAGTTATGTTGTCACTTGGCATGGTTATAGCATTTCTCTTCTTCATCACTGGCAATGGTCTATTGGATTGGCATTGTCTCCAAGATCATACGGACTATACAACCAACTTTGTCATGGGGAACCACAACAACAACTCGGTTTCAATGGTCAACCAAAACTATCTGTGTGTGGCACGGTACTGAGGACTATTTGTTAAAAATCTATATTTGACGTGCGAATGCAATCTGTATCTAATGCGGTCAGCAATTCTTGAAATGCATTCCAATGTTCAATGCCTTGTGGCTGTGGATGGCAATATTCTTGCAAGATCAGTGATATCCTTGCACTGCCATATGACCATACGGGAACAATTCTCTTTCTGTGCCGCATCAATGTCATGGTCTAAGATCCACATGTAAACAATTATGTACACATAACACAACATCAGGACCGGAACCCAACCACACCATAGTTTGGCGCTCTGTCCTTGCAAGATTTGCAACAGTTTTTTTTTTTTAAAACAAGGCAAAAGATTTGCCATTTTCATTGATTAAGAAGAGAATTTAACCGTTTATTAGTGGCGAACCGGCCAAAAACTGAGATTTGCAATAGTGTGTTCTACTACCGCTGTCGCTTCTCTAAAAGTTATAATTCAGTACCCAGGGATTCTATATTAAACCTGCTAACATAATCCGTATCTAATGTAGTCACAAAATAGGCTTTCGCCCCGCTTATAAATAAAACAACCACATCCATATAAAGTTCAAGTGAGTATCTAATGTAGTCCGCCATTCTTGAAATGCATTTCTTTATCCAATGCTATGTGGTTGTCGATCGTGACATACTGACATCCTTGCGAGACCAATGATCTACCTCTGCACTGACATATGGACATAGGCTATTCGATAGCAGAGGAGCTGTTCTGTTGCTGGGCCGCGTCAAGGAAGTGGTTGAAGATCCTCGAAGGTTGCTCCTTGATACTATATAGCTCCACATACTAGTTCTGGCCTACGATTGTTTCTCATTTATTTCGGAATAATTGTACACAAAATTTTGACTCATGTTGTAGTTGTTTCTTCAAACCTTGAGAATTCGGTTGCCAGAATCAATAAAACTCTGTTTCCTACTTGTTTTCCCCGCGGCAGGGATGCATAGTTCCCTAAACACAATTCTTATTTTGCAGTGGCAAGTGGTCACCCTCCCTGACTTTGTTGTAGAGTACCTTTTTCATGACAAATATTCATGCGATATCTGGTTGATCTATCTCGGCAATTTCAATTTCTCGTCCACCTCTAAAATCTTGAAATTTCTAGTTCGTTAAAGTGGAATTCCAATGGCTGTTTTGGCTTTCTTTTTGAAATATTGCAAAGAAATACTTTTTTTCTTTGAAATGGAGGATGTACCCCCGGCCTCTGCATCAAAATCAAAATGATGCACACATCCATTTCCATTAAAATTATTCAAAGAAGCCTTACAAGGAGAATACAAAGATCTATCCGAAGCCACCGCACTCGCGGCAGTTGTTGCAACACCTATAAACTTGACGAAGGGGGTGGACATGTCGGGGCCCTATGCCTTGACCTCACAGCAACGCACATCATCTATAAACTAGAGTCCTCACCAAGCCGTCCAACAACGAACCAGGAGTACCGACTAGTCCGACAAACCTTCAGTATTCACCACTGCACACAATCGAGAAATTGCCGCCGCCATCAACCGCAGACCATCTTCAGGACATGGATCTTGGCATTGACCTTGGCGGGCCAACCATCGATACCACCACGGCACCAGATAGCTCTACCGCCCTACGCGAGTCCATCAAGAACTGTCAAACATAGAGACCTCGCTGCACCACGCCGCAGATACTCGCTGTCGTTGACGAGGTAGACACACACCGCTCCACCTCTCGCCACCTCCATCCAGCTGTTGCTCCTAAGACAATGCCCTCGAGGGCAGTGGCAGAGTGTGAACAAAACACAAGAGGGGGCCAATTCAGCAGCAACCAAAAAACTATGCACAAAAAAGAGCCAAGTCATAGGGCATATATAATGGATAACTAGTTGGCAAAAATATTTTTTGTTCACGGAAAACAGGACATATATGTTTTTGGTGCTCCAAAGAAAAGAACTTTGCTAATGACCAATAGACAACTAAATAGGACCAACAAGCTAGCTGGAGAAGTGCTCTTCGGCCCTTTTTTCTTTGAAACCAGCTGTCATATCTTCTTGCCAAATTTTTGACTCAATTAAATATTGACATAGTCGTTTGGCTGTTGTTTTTCTCTTCTTCATAGAATTCGCACCAATACATCTACAATTTAAAATAACCTAACCTGAGTACGGCAACAACTATATCTCAATTGTTATGAAGTAAACAAAGCCTAACTTGGGTACGCCATGGCAACACCATTGCATGCGATCGCCAATGTGACGCCGAGAAGAAGAGGATTGTGGAGGAGGGAAGATGGTCGAGCGATGGATAAGTCACGCATGACAGTGGACTGGAGGAATCTCGCAAGACCTAGCAGCTAGCGATGAGGTCGCCATGGACGCAGACTGGACGAGGAGGTCTGTCTGATTAGCTTCGTTGGTTTGCTTTGCCTCTGTGTGGTTGTATGGGGAAAAGTAAGAAACTGCGCTGGGATCTGCTGATGGGGTGGGCCATATGGGATGATTATACCTACTAGTAAACAGAAATTTGCAATTTGGAGGGGGGGGGGGTCGTGGCCTAGTTTTGCCTCCACGACGCTCTGCCATGCTCGAGGGAGAGCGACACCAAAAGCGCCACCATCGTCCGATACAAATACCCGGATCTAGGGTTTCCCCTGGAGCAGCACAAGTGGGAAGACACGAACTGCAACTGCGATGCCTTCAACAAGGTAACGACGTTTGAACACCGCCATCGCCAGAGCCCGGCTGGTCAACCACCTCCGATGGAGGAGACGGCACCACCACCATGTCCGGGATAGATGCCCCAGATGCCCTTATGCAGCGAGAGGAACCCATGAGGATTCAGGGACATCGTCGGAGTCGAGAGGATGACGAGGAGACAGATCAGGGCAGTACCCGTCCAAGCCCATCGGGTCCCAGATCGGGCCTGCCCTACACCCGCCGCAACCACCATTGTCTATCGTTGCCATCGCCGGAGTTCCTGGCCGTCGCAGTCGGCTGCACCGCTGGCATAGACGACCGGGGCGGACACCACCACCGCCGGTCGGGCGCCGACCGAGGGATCAGAGACCACCGCCGCACCCCAGGGCTTTGCTCGGCGACGCCTCTGGCGGCGGTGGCGGGAGGAGAGGAGCACGGGGGAGGGGGGGGGGAGGGGGAGGCCGAGGAGGGATGGCCGGCGGCGCCGCCACGCGCGGGGCGTGAGGAGGGTGAGGTGCGGGGCTAACTGCAAAGAAATAATAGTTTCATTAAAAAATCGGACATTAGTTTCTTTTCATGCAAGCTTACCACACTACTAGAAATTGGAAATAGCCATTGGGCCAAATACCCTAAGCAAAGAGGTAAAAACTCTAGGGAAAGTCGTTCCCTTAGGGTATACTCTAGGGAAACACCCCTAGGGCCTCACTCGTGGGGAAATCTCGAATTCCCTTGGGTGCGTGTATAGGATCCTAGGTAACAGTTCACTTTCCCTTGGGTTTTGGGCGCTAGGGAAATAATGGACATGCGGCTGTGGTGCTGACATGTAAAGTAGGTTTCCTTAGAGTTCACCATGCTCCCTAGGTAAATATTCTGTAACGGGAGTCACCGTTAGGTACATATATCCCTTGGGTTTAAGAACCCTAAGGAATCATTACAGGTCATATTGTAATAAAAATACCATACATTAGTATTGGTATTTAAAGAATGCAATTACTAATAATAACAATTATGCATAATCGCTCCAGAAAGTTTAATACACAAAAAGCACTTAAAATATACATTACAACATGTTTACTTAATATCATGAATACTGCACAAAAAGCACTTGTGTCCATTAGGTAACCAAGTGGTATCAACGTCTTCCATGCATACTGCACAAGCCAACCCACCGTGTGTACACCATCCAGAGAACATGCCATAAGCAGGGTAGTCATGGACCGAGAAAAGGTAAGCAACCTTCATAGGGAACTCTTCCTTTGATGCACTATCATAAGTGTTTATACCAGCCCATAGTTGCAATAGCTCATCAACAAGTGGACGCATGAAGACATTAATATTCTTGCCAGGATGCTTTGGTCCAGGTATTACCATAGTAAGAAATATGTTCTCTTTACTCATACAAAGTGCAGGTGGGAGGTTTAACGGAACAACAAACACCGGCCAGCATGAATACTGTGATGCTCCAAAGCTAAACGGGTTGAAACCATCAGTAGCTATTGCAACCCTAACATTTCTTGCATCTTTTGCAAACTCAGGAAACTCTCTATCAAAATCTCTCCAAGCTTCAGCATCAGATGGGTGACCCATAGCTCCTTCTGAATATGAGCGTTCTCCTTCCTTGTGCCATCGCATGTGCTTTGCAAGTTCAGCTGACAGGTACATCCTTTGCAACCTTGCTGTGATAGGAAGATAGCGCATCACTTTGCGAGGTATATGGGTATATTTTATTCCCGAGTTTTCCTCCGCAATAGCTTCATATCAACTTTCTCCACATATATCACACTTCTCTTTGTTCTCATCTTGCTTGTAGTATAACATGCAATTGTTAGTGCAGACATCAATCTTCATATATGGCATCTTAAGGGCACGCAACATATTCTTGCACTCATAAAAGCTTGCAGGCATTTTATGCCCCTTAGGCAACATATCACCAAGTAGGCCTAAGGTACTATTTACACAATCTGCTGGTAAATTATGTTGTGATTTTATCCCCATCAGACGTGTGACAGCCGCTAGACGAGAAACTTGAGTATGATCATGAACAACCTCCTCAGCAGTGGAAACCATCTTGTAAAACTCCTTGGCATATGCTGTTGGTTCAGTCTCCACATCATTAAAATGTGTCCCACTCCCAATTATGTCAGCCAACATATTAGCTAGTGGATCATTACTTGTGCAAGTTTCCTCTTCCATTCTGGTTGCACTAACTATAAGACGCTCACCATGTGATGTCCATCTGGTATAATTTGGCATGAAACCATATTGACAAAGGTGACTTCTGACTAGTTGCTTCTTCCTCCTAACTCCATTTCGACACTTTGAGCAGGGGCACTTAACACCAAACCTGTCAGCATTAGGCATAATCTGGAAAGCATGGTCCAGAAAAGCTGTTGTATTCCGCTACGTTGTTCTTCTAGAGACATGAATGAATAATTGGGAAACTGGCAGCACAATATGAATGTCAAAAGAACCGAGTAACACTGTCCACTTTGCTACATTAGACAACGTGAAAGCAATGGTTATCCACAACAATATCTTAAACATACTATCATATTACTGCACACATCCCTTATTTAAGTAATGCAAAGGGGCAAATTTCCATCTTTGTTTAATCACAACAGTATATAGATAACAATTGCCCTAAGAAGGTCTCCAAACAGCTAAAAAATTTATCCCTAAACTGCATGCATCTGACGCATATAGAAAGACAAGTGAACATGGCCTTATGAGCTCACCTAATCGAGCTTTGCTTCTGCACTTCTTAGTTCAACCGTCCAGACCAAGTCTTCATCCTATATCTTCTAGAATCCTAGAGATAAATGTCAGGATTTAGCAAGAGATCAAAATTACTTGGAAGAATAGAGCAATGTGGAGCAGACAAATTGATAAAAAAATAAGAAATCACCACGTATTGAACCAACCAAGAAACGATTGAGGCACAGATGCACAGGAGCACTCACTCGATGGTGTCCAGATAGGATCCGTCACCGCGGGCGGAGGGCTGCAACGGAGGCGGTGTGCGGCGCCGGAGACGTGCGTCTGCGACGACGGCGGTGCCGGAGGCACGCGTCTGCGGCGGCGGCGGCGCCGGAAGCACGCGTCTGAAGCGGTGGCGTGGCTTGAAGCGCCAAAACTGATGCCCCTTGAAGCAGCGACGATGGAGCCGGTGACGACTGCGGCGAAAGCTTGAATCTCCGACGGCAATGACGACTTGAATCACGGCGGTGGCATTGCGGGGTGGGGCGGTGCAGTGAGAAATTGGGGATTATTTGGCGGCGCGCTCGACCCAGGCGGGTATGTTTAGAGGAAGGGTATGGAAAAATTCCGCTCACGCGCGCGCATGTGTGTGACTTGGCGGGTAGATACGCGCCAATACCAAATATTTAGCAATATAGTTTTTTTTTCAATCCCACCGTTAGATATATGTCCAGTGGCGGACCTTGCCCATCATTATAGGAGGGGCTAAAAGTTATTACATAGTAGTTGAGGGGGCTAACTTGAAATATTTTATGTTTTACATGGTCAAAAATTGTAAATACTAAGTGGTATTGTGTAAAGTTTAGTTGAGTTTGGGGGGGGGGGCATGGCCCTTTTGGCCTCTAAGAAGGTCCGCCAGTGTATATGTCCTTCCGTTTGTATGGTCCCTAGCGTTATAGTTTTTTACTCTAGGTATAGCTCTTTCCTTAGAGTTTAGAATTTATCCTCTAGGGAACTTTGCTACCGTGGATTGAACATGGTCCCACCAAACAAGCTATCTCTTGTGTTTGTAGAAAACCCTAAGAAAACGGTATAATTCCTTGGGTTCTCAAATCCTACCCTAAGGAGATTTTATATCCCTAGGTTATTCATTTTGAGCTCTAGGGATCCATTTTAGCCCTAGGGCTACCTGCAGATTCTAGTAGTGTCGATGTATACGTGTCCTAGTCTTCACTTGAAGCCTTCCCATTATTTTGTACGATGTATAGGAGTACAACGAACGGCCCTCAAGCCGCCATCTTAAGTCAAACGACATGAGTCAACTACGAACAGCCTCAGTGGGAGGGTCGTTCCTCCTATAGTACATCCCTGCAGGCCTCTGGATTACGTAGCGCGACTTAGGGCATGAGGCATCCTTCACAAGCGACAACTTTGTTGGATTGAACAGCAACGACGGATTCGTAAATGCATCTCCGTTCCGGATTGCCTGTATGTAAATTGTACCCTTCGTTCTAATATAGTGGGCACACGTATTTTGACTACCAATTTTTTTTGTTCTGATCATTAAGGGAACCCAAGGTCAGAGCAAGAATCCTGGCGGCCAAAAGTAGGTCCAGAAAAATCATTTAGTCATTGACGAGGGTTAACTCGACAAATGTCCTAGATGAAGGACTTAGGATCGGGGAGATAGGGCGTCGGATGAACTCGAAGGTAAAGTTAGTCAAAATAGGTGTGTATCGAAAGTAAACTTGGGTGTTCAACCTGGCTTGCTTTCAATCTGCCCTACACCGTCCCCTCCTGGCCCCTATATATAGGTGGCCAGGTCTCGAGGATCGGGTAGGGTCCGATACAGATTACAAATATCGACATACGGTAATAACTCGTATTCGACTATCATTACAATTGGGCCTAGCACAACGGGCCTCAGGGGTACTCAACTAACGGGCTCTATTAGCTATACCCTTGTCAGTAGCCCCTGAGATTCCACCGGAATTGTAGATTCAGGTTGAATCTCTAATCTTCAAATCTTCGACTTGATTAATTTCTTCATATCTTCAAATCTTCGACTTGGTCTTTCGACTTATACTTCATGATAATAATCTGCTCGCAAGGGGTTTTGATGATCAAGCCTGACAACTCTGACGGATCAAGAGGTCAGTTAACTGCCGGAACAGATACTTGCCACCTACTTCAAATTCAATCCCCTTGGACTTGAATTCGGGATACCGGTCAAATCCATTCTTTTGCCGCATTTAGGACTTACAAAGAATGAATCCCAGTAGTTCTCAGGGTACCCAGTGCGTCCACCGGGATTTTCTTCGCGTCGTAGACACGGATACATACCAGCAGAGCGCATCCATGTGCGTATACCAGGCCACACAGGACGGATCCCGGGGTCTTACCTTCGTGACAAGTCACGGCATTCAAGTTTCGTTGCGATAACGCAACTCGAGAATTTTACGTCGCAGTCAAATTTTGACTGAAAATATTCGGGTTTCTACAACCATAAAACTTGCTCCCGATGGGAGTAACACTTCTCCAATCTCGAATGCTTTACCAATGAATATCGTCGGGTGCGCGCTCAGCGCTCCCGATGGGAGTAGCCCCCGAGGCTATAGTCGAAAAAAGGATTTTTTCGAGTATAGGCTCAAGACATAATGTAGCTCGTCATACTTTAACTTGAAACACTTCAACTTCGAAGTTCTTCAACTCGAGATACTTTCAAGAACACCTTGTCGTCGAGTATTAGTCCACCATTTTAATGAAGAGTTGTATTCGACTGTTTTGAAAGTAACAGCCCCCAAGGCTATAACCAAAAATCCTTCATAGATGATCCTTTCCATAAATTCAGCATTTGTCGGCGCCATCCTTTTACCTTTATATATTTACTTTATCGTGTCAATGATGACGTAGCTCTTCATCAGTGCGAACCGTTTTATGGGTAACACTGTAACTTCCGCGATTTTATGACCGTTTAACGGGTTGCACGATTTTTGACCGTTGGTGGGCTGCCGTTTCCGATCTTTGCGCCACGTCTCAACCCACGATCCTTCTCCCAGAAGATATATAAATGGCATAGTGGGGAATCGTACTGTTTACCAGCTCGTTACCTCCGCCGCCTCCATTGCCGATCTCCTCCGCCTCTTCCTCTTTTGCGGAGCCCCCAAGCGCGCTTTTGTGCTGAATGCGCGTGAAGCATCTGGCCACCAAGAGCGATATGGCCAAGTCCTCTGCCACCAACTGGGTTCGCTCCACCATCACCAAGAAGGAGGTGGAGAAGGCCACGGCGGACGGCCTCATCGCCGCCCAGGACTCTATCAAGTTCCCCAGTACTGAACGGATCCCGAAGCCCCCGAGCGGTTATCGGGTAATGTTCCTTGCTTTCCTTCTTCGCGGCTTCTCCCTTCCTGCCCATGAGTTTCTCCGTGGGCTTTTACGGTGTGCAGCTTCATCAGCTCACACCAAATTCCCTTCTGCATATTGCTTGCTTCGTGACTCTTTGCGAGTCATTTTTGGGCATTGAGCCTCACTTTGCTCTCTGGAGATCGATCTTTCGACTCCGCCCCAATGTTTCTCTGGCAAGGAAACCCGAACTGGGCGGAGCCGTCGTTTCTGTGCGCCCTGAGGCGCAATATCTTGAATTTTCTATGGCCGCATCTGTCCAAGGGTGGAGGACAAAGTGGTTCTATATCTAGGATCGCAAATCCTCTCCTGAAGATGAATTCGGCCTTCCTCCCTTTGACGCTTCTCAGGAAGTGAAAAAATTGAAGTCATGGGACTCTCTTCCCTCAGATTCAGAAGTTGCACAAATTCTTCCTCTTCTATCCCGCATTCAAACTCTGAAAACAGGCCTAGGAGGTGCTTTATCGGGTATCCAACTCATGACGTTTTTCATACAACGTCGAGTTCAACCCCTACAGCACCGCCTCACCAAGCTTTGGACTTACTCTGGCTTGGAAGATCCTACTCGCGTATCTGAAGATCTGATGTCGAAAGAAGATGTCGACAAACGAGTCAGGAATCTTACCAAGCTCACCAAGGAACATTCAGTTGCTGACTTGAAGGCAGATTTCTTCGACTCCGTGCACCCTATTCCTGAGGTATGCATTGCTGCATCCACTTTTTGCCAAACTTTTCTTAATTTCGACTTGCATTATTCTTTGCCTCTGCACTCTACTGATTTATTAATATGCAGGGTCACGAATTTATTGTTTCTCGTCCTCCTCTTCCGGAGGCAGGGCCCCTTCCTGCTGATCTAGCATCTCCTGCATCTGAAGCCCCCGAGGCTGACGAAAGTCAGGACGGAGATGATGTCGAAGAATCAGAAGATGAGACTAGCTCGTCGATGTCTTCTCCTCCTGCTATTGCTGAAGATGTTGGTGTCGACAAAAAACGGAAACGTGTCGACGAAATTGCTTCATCGAGTTCTGCAGCGGCTGGAAAAACCCCCGCTCTTGCAGAAGATATGGAGTACTTTGACATGCTTGCATCGTAAGTATTGTAGTCGAACTTTTCAATTGCTTTGTTCTTGCCTCTTGCTTATAACTTATACTTTTCATGCAGTGACGATGATGAACCACCAACATGTGCGACGGTTGCTCCACCACCTTCTCCTGTGGCGATTGATGAGCCTGTCGAACCATATGTTGCTCCGAGGACTACCAGGGCCTCTGTAAAGAAGGTTTCTCAAACTCAAGCCCGAAACCTCAAACGCGCGAAGAAGACCAAAGAAGCCGAGGTTTCTCTAGAGGCCCATGTTTCTACAGTTTCTTCTGATGATGTGAGCGATTCTTTTTTCCCTTCTTTCCTTTCATGCACTTCTACTCTTACACTCTTCTTTTATCAGGCTTTGGTGAAGAGATTTATCGCCCTGGGCACGGAGTGTGCGGGGTACCTAAAGGTTGCAAAATCTTCCGAAGGTACGATTTTGATATTCAATCATTACTTTTCTTCTGCCCTTTGTCTTTTGCTGTTTATCTGACTTCCTTTTGTCTGTTTTCACAGCTGCTTTAGCGACAGCCAATGCTCGCATTGCGTCGCTGGAAGCGGAGCTCAAAGCTTCGCAAAAAGCTTATGATGCTGCGACCGCTGCTAAGGCAATTGCTGAGAAGTCGCAGAAATCTGCGCTTGCCAAGGCGAAGAAGGCTGAGAGGGCGTTAGCAGATGCCAACAAAGAGCATGCTCAACGAGAGCAAGCCGTGGCAGAGCGTCTTCACACCATGTCTACTGCTGCCGAAAGTAAGTTCTTCGACTTGTCTTCTGTTTTCGTCCCCTGTTGCACTGGTGTATTTGTTGACACTTGCCTCTTCTTTTCTTTTCTATTGCTTAGAATTCTTAGGGGTATCTCCGTCGTCCCTGCAAACGGACGATGATCCTCTTATGGATGCGGTTAACCTACTCGAAGAAAACTGGATATCTATCCAGGAAACTTTTGAGTTGGTTGGCCGCGTTCTGTCACGGCTATTTGCCGGGTTGTGGCCGAAGAAAAAGATGGCAATCCCGAAGGGCAACCTGACTGAACTCGCCAAGACTTTTGACAGCAATGAAGACCCTACTCTCCATCTGAAGGGGCTGTCCATTAAGCGCGGCGCCGAAGGTGCCATTGCCCTTTCTCTTGCGCATGGTACAGACTTTGACTGGGAGAAAGTTAACTCCCCTCATGGCTACACCCGTGACGAGATGAAGGTGTTTTTCGAGAAGGCGAAGAAGTTAGCGCCTGCACTGCTGACAACGATTTCTCCTTCGGCGGCCTCTGCTGTGCCTGCTGCACCACCTCCAGCACCGAAAGCACCAGTGCCGCCGTTGACTTCTAGCGAGGAACCGGCCGCGCCCCCTTCTACCACGGATCAGAATGTTGAGGTGGCGTAGACTCAGCTTCTTTGTAGCTTTTTAGTTTTCTCCTTTTGATTGTAAAGTGCAACCCGAGAACTTTAGCCATAGGGTTGTACTCTTATGTAAATATATACTCTTCGTATGAAGTTTTCATGCTTTCTCTCTGAAATTGTTTCTCTTTTCTTTTTCTATTGTAGTTGATGCGCGTTTATGATCCTTTGACTCATGATCCTGCTCCTTCTTCTGCTCGTGGGTTCGATCCCCAGATTTCTTCGACTACTAGTCGATGCAGTCAGTGCTTGGAATACTCTTCTAGGATTTCCGACCTTGAAACTCGCCTATCCTTGGCTAAACGCCAAGCACAGATGGCTATTAAGAAGGCTAGCCAGGCCAGTGGCTATATGAAGAAGATCTCTTCCCTTGAAGAAAAGGTCTCCAGCTTGATGGCGAAGGTTGTTCATAATGAAGAGTGCGAGTCTTTCATTCTTGGCATTGTCGAGTCTGCTTGCGAGCTGTTGCGATGTGAGTTTTCTTTCGACTCCTTCTTTGGCTTCTTGTGCATTGCTGCTTTTGTGATATAGTTGCTGTCGCAGGTACTTGTTTGGATTTTGTTGCTGAAGAGCGTCGAGTTGCTGAGCGAAATGCTACTTTGGAGAAGATGTCGACTGGTTACGAGACTTTGTGGTCTGATTCTCGACGCCGAAGCGCTATTGTACTGCTCCAAGATCGTGCCCAGCACATTGGCGAGTCAGTTGATGGTTGCCGACGAGCTCTCACAACTATGCACTCCATCATGCTTCCTCGTAATCCTTTGCCTGCAACTTTCCCCCTTCTTCTTGATGCTTTCAGATCAAGTCATCGTATTCATAGGTTGATAGAGCTGAACTTAGTGGCAGGTGCCAATTTTGCTCTCGGGTGGATACGTAAGTGGCACCCGAGGTTGAATTACAGCACTATGTCCCTGAGTTTGGCTCCGGGTGGAGCTAGCCTTCGAGTTCATATGGAGAACACGCTGCAGCCTGCTCGAAGACTCGTAGCTAGGCTTCTGGAAGCGGACGCTGCGTTTTTTCGCGAGTACCATTATTTGGACCCTTTAGGCGTAGATGACTCTGACAACCCGTTGTTGTAATGTTTTGTATATATGGAATGCGAGAGTGTCTTCTTTTGCGACTATTGTGTTGAAAAGTTTATTCTCAAAGCGTTGTTTGTGTAAGTCGTGCGTTTGCCGCATTTTTCCTTTGAAAAAAGGACTCGTAAACTCGAATATGAGGAACGATTTATCTTTATTTATACTTGTAATATAATATACATGGGGTGACCCAAGAGATCCGGCCTATGACCTGTGTTCTGGATCTAGAGGGCATTGCCCCTGGTATAACTCGTGGCTTTTTTAGCCATTGTGTCCTGCTCTTCTCTATGTCTGTGACATCGCAGTTTTCCCTTCTTCTCCTGCGCTTTTGCTTTCCCCTGGTGTTCCTACTCGTGGTTTCTTTGCCTCGGGCTCCGCGACGCGTCCTTCGAGTAGCTTGATGCCTTCTGTAGTCGTGCTTTTCACTTTTTCTGCATAGTTGGCTATCATGCCAAAGTTTTGCGCCATCTTGTGGAACTCCCTGTCGCAAAGATCTGAGACTTCAAAACTTCCCTTGACTGTAATTATCTCTCTTGGTCCTGGCATTTTAAGTACCAAATATGTATAGTGAGGTACTGCCATGAATCGCGAAAACGCGGGTCGTCCGAGGATCGCGTGATACTGTGATGGCCAATCCATGACTTCGAAGTCCAGTTTTTCTCTTCTATAATTTTGTCGGTTGCCGAAGCAAACATTGAGTGCTATTCGACCCAGCGGGTAATTGGCACTTCCTGGTACGATTCCATGGAAGGAACAGTCTGTTGGCTTCAGAAACTCTAGTGATATATGCATTGCTCGGAGTGTTTTCGCGTATATCAAGTTAATTCCACTCCCTGCATCCATGAATATTCTATCGACATCATACGCGCTGATTTGAGCTTTGAGTACCAAAGGCGCGTTTCCTGGCCGAGGTAGTGTTATAGGGTGATCTTCTCTGTTGAACTCAATTGGTTGCTCTGACCAATGCAGATATTCTGTTGTAGCTGGAGGCGACATGACTGCTAGATTAACTTGTCGAGTTATACTCTTTTCTTCTTTGTTCGACTTGGGCACAGGTTGTATCATTGCTGTGATGTGTCCTTTTGATGGGACATACCCTTCGTCGTCGTCGTCGTGTCCCTTGTTTTGCTGGTCTTGCCCTTGAGGAGCTCCGTTGTTTCCTTGCTGGCTTGTCGGAGGATTGTTACTCCCTTCGAATCCTTGTCGCCTTGCTTCGGTTTGTTTGTTGATTGCTGCTTCTTGTAGCTTTAAGAATGTTGTGCAGTCTTTCATTGCGTGCCTTGATACTCGCTTTCCGTCGACAAACGCTGAGTGTATATGACAAGGCCCGTTGAGCATATCTTCTGGTGATGGGTTGTACTCTCTGGATTCTCTTGGTGGGAACTTCTTGTAGTCCTCTCTTCCGTAGCTGCGATATCCCGAGCTTCTGCGATCGTTTCCTTGATAACTGTTGTCTTTATATCCTGCGGCGACTTGGCTATGAGAGCCGTAGGTGTCGTAGTTTCGGGATCGTCTCCTTTGGCTTCCATATCTGTTTCTTCTGTCGTCCTCTGGAGATCGTGTCCGTTTGTTGTTGCACGCATCTTCTCCATCTGCAAATCTGTTTGCTGTGTCCATGAGATCTGACACCGTTTTAGGCTTGATTGTACCCATCTCTTCGACTAGGTCTCTTCGCCTTAGTCCAATGATGAACGCGTCTATTGCTCTTTCGTCTGAAACTTCGACTGCTGAATTTTTGATGAGGCTCCATCTTTGGATGTATGCCCGTAGTGTTTCGTCGCGTTGCTGCACGCATGCCTTGACTTCTTCTATTGATGCTGGTCGTTTGTATGTCGACCTGAAGTTACTTGTAAATTGCTTTGTGAGATCTTCCCAACTTCCAATGGATTCTTTCTCTAGTTTGCTCAACCATGACCTTGCTGCGCTGGTGAGGTGTAGTTGCAAACTTTGCATTGCTGTTTCTTTGGTTCCTCCTAGTATTTGAACTGCTTGTAAGTAGTCTGCGAGCCATGATTGTGGTTCCTGTGATCCGTCGTATTTTTGCTGATCATGAGGTAGCTTGAATCCCTTAGGAACTGGAGTGGTGCGAACCCTACGGGTAAAGCACGATGCCCCCATCTCTTTTTTGTCGTCTTCATAGTCGCGCCTTTCATTTGGGGATCGCGATCTTCGAGTTCCACCGTGCTGTTTTGGTGATGGCGATCGAGATCGGTGTTTGCTGCTTCTATGCCGAGGACTATTGTGACGGCGAGGTGACCTTGCTTTGTGTGCTTCCTTGTGATGATGTGCTTCTTCTCCTTTTGCTGATAGCTTGTGGCCCACCATATTGAGTCCGTTCAATGCTGCTCTGTGCATGTGCTCCCTAGGATCTCCTGGACTTGGTCGAGTTGTGAGCAGATATGCTTGCGCTGCTACTAATGCTGCTTCAGGTGTTTTTGGTAGGATGTTCCCCTGCTCGTCGACCGATAGGAAGGACGAGTCTAGGTTTTTCGAGATACTTTGCCTGTCGGAGTACTCGAGATTGTCATACCTTGAGCCATGTCGACGATTTTTCCTCGCGTTGCTGTATGATGCGTCGCTTCGTGCTTTGCGAGCAGCTTCGCTAGCTGCAATGGCTGAATTTTTCCTTCTTTGTATCTCTGACTTTTCCTTTGCTAACTGCTTTGCTTGCTGCCTTAGGGCGTAATGATACCCAAAAAGCATGTCTTTGCTGGAATTGGATGGTATTGGTGTGCCGTGTTCTACGGCTTCTCTTATTATTTTCCACTCGTCGACCGATAGTCGAATTTTTTCCCTGGCTGCGAGGGATTCCACTGTTTGTCCTTCTGCTAAGTGATTTGCTCCTCTGTCGATGTTCGCTGGGTTTATCACTGGGTTGTTATTTTCATCGAATTCTTCTGAGTTGTCGCCCACAATGGCGAGTACCTGGCATTGCTTGCCGATGTTGCTATTAAAGCTTGAGAAGATCGAGTCGCCATCTTCAGAAAGCTCTAACCCTGTCTTCCATGTATCTGTTGAGTTGTCTGAGATGTCTTTGAGGCAGATCATGAGATCGTCGAGTTGGATTTCTGCATTGAAGTTATCCTTTGCTTTGTTGTCTTCTGCAATTTTCCCTAGTTGCACTTCTTCTAGGCTGACCGGCGAGTTTACCTCGCTGGATGAGCCGTCGGAATACTCCATTATTGCTGTTGCTTCAGACTCGTTTGCCGACGAATCTTGTTTCGTCGGATCCGAAAGGCGAGATGAACCCGACGGCCCGATGTAGATGCTCAAACTTCCAATGGTTAGTTCTACTTCTTGACTTCCGTCGACTTCTGAACTGCTGTTGGCTAAAAGCGAAAAAGCCGTCAAATTCATGGTTCCAACGCCCAGATTCCCCACGGTCGGCGCCAATTGACGAGGGTTAACTCGACAAATGTCCTAGATGAAGGACTTAGGATCGGGGAGATAGGGCGTCGGATGAACTCGAAGGTAAAGTTAGTCGAAATAGGTGTGTATCGAAAGTAAACTTGGGTGTTCAACCTGGCTTGCTTTCAATCTGCCCTACACCGTCCCCTCCTGGCCCCTATATATAGGTGGCCAGGTCTCGAGGATCGGGTAGGGTCCGATACAGATTATAAATATCGACATACGGTAATAACTCGTATTCGACTATCATTACAATTGGGCCTAGCACAACGGGCCTCAGGGGTACTCAACTAACGGGCTCTATTAGCTATACCCTTGTCAGTCATGTCTAGTCAAACCTTTTTTAGTTGACCGTGTTGATAAGAAAGTAAAACAAACACCTACAACATTCAATCAATATCATCAAATTCGCCATGAAATATATTTTTGCAATATACACCAACGAAATTTTGATGTTAAGAGTTGATAAACGTTGCTTTCATGCTAAGTTTCAGTGTACGCATGCCTTTTTTTTTTGCGAACCCGCAGGAGATCTGCGCGTCTTTGTATTAAGTTTAAGGGGAACGGCCGGAGGCCGAGTACACTGCCGAAGCGAGGGGGAGAAACAGCAGCACCACCACACCACCTAGGGCGCCAGGGCTAGGCTACTCGACTCCTCTCCTATACCCACACCTACAAACCATCCAAGCTGCCCATTCATCAAGCAGCAAGCGGAGCAACGTTTGCACCGAGGTGTACTTATGATTGAACACCCGCGCGTTCCTCTCAAGCCACAAAGACCGCATGACGAGCAAGATGAACGAGTTGGCCGTCCTACGATCTGATGCCACGAAGCGGGAGATGGCCAACGGCCATCACTCCCCAAGCTCTGCGCGATCAGAGGGCACGATGTTAGGCAGCCCGAGGCGAGTAACAACACCTGTCCAGATAGCCGCTGCGAAAGGGCACTGCAATGTGATGTGGTCTATGGTTTCGTCACGAGAGCCACATAGCGGACACATGATGTGCGTGGGAAGCCCCCTTCTCCGCCGACGATTCGCCGTCCAACACCGCCGACGAAGTGCAAGCCATGCATGCAACTTGTGCTTGAGCGGGGCAAAGGAGTTCCATATGTTCGCCGCCCCCGCCAACGCCGTAGTACCGTGGAACAACGTTAGGTAGGCCGACTTGGAGGTGTAACTCCCGTTAGCGGTCCACTTCCAGCGAAATGTGTCAGCTTCGTCGAAGCCACGCCTAGGAACGCCTTGGATCGCATTCCACAGCTTGAGGTAGTCCCTCAGCGTGGCCACCGATAGCTCGCCGGCGATGTCGTGCGCCCACCCGTGGTCCAAGAGACCTTCTGCCACCGTGCGCGCCCGCTTGACGGACGGGCGGATGTGCTTCATCAAGGCCGGAGCAATGCACTCCGCGCCGATGCCGCCGATCCAAGGATCCACCCAGAATTTGACCGAGGTGCCCACCCCAACCGAGACAATCACCGAGGCATTGAAAAGCGCGTGGGAAGCATCGCTCACCGCCAGATCGAGGCCGCTCCAAGGGTTGGTGACGTCGGTCCTCTGCAGCCATATCCACCTCGATTGCAAAGCCGTGTTCAGATGGCGCAGGTTATGAAAACCCAAGCCTCCTAGGATCTTGGGCTGGCAGACCTGATCCCAAGCAACAGCGCAACTTCCCCCATTTGCCTCCGTGGAGCCGGCCCAGAAGAAGCCCCTTCGCAGTTTATCCACCGCCTGGAAGAACCAAGGATTGAGGTCGAACGCCATAAGATGATAGATGACCGACGCTGTCAGGACGGCTTGCACGTACACCGCGCGGCCCTCCCTAGTCATCAGGCACGCTCGCCAATAGGAGAGCTTGCAGGCAAGCTTGTCCAGCACCGGCTGCAGACTCGCCTTGCTCAGCTTCCGAAGCGATAGCGGCAATCCCAGATAAGTGCACGGTAGGCTCGCCACCCTGCACGGGAGAACATCGCATGGTTTCCTCGGGGCAATGGATCGGCGCCACCGCACTCTTGCTGAAATTCACCTTCAAGCCGGAGGCCGCACTGAAGAAGTCAAGGATTGTACAAACAGCGTCGAGCTTGGCCCGCTCAGGCTTGGCGAAGACCACCACATCGTCGGTGTATAGTGAAACCCGGTGCTTGATGCCCGAGAGTGCGAAACGGGACAGGATACCGGCTTGCTCGGCCGCGCGGAACAGGGCGGCAAGCACATCCATGGCGATGACAAATAGGAGGGGGGAGATAGGATCTCCTTGCTGGAGCCCCCGCCCGTGCCTGAACGCGTCGCCATCGTAGCCATATACAAGCACCTTAGTTTGCGCCGTTCGCAACAGCAACGTAATCCACCGCACCCACCGTGGTCCGAAACCACGCTGCCGAAGCACACTGAGTAGAAACGGCTAGGAGATGCTGTCAAAGGCCTTAGCAATATCCACCTTGAAGAGGAGCGACGCCTCCTTCTTCGTGTGCAAAGCCTTGGCCGATTCCTGCACAAGCAGCAGGGTCGGATCTATATTGGGCGGGGCCCTTGGCCAAGTTAGTGGCATGGGCCCTAAGTCTAATGTATATGGGCCCTAAGTTAGCGGCATGGGTCCTAAGGCTAGAGGTAGGGGCGATCGACGAGGTTACGATCACGATCGGCTGTGAGAACTGCGAGGAGTTGTCGGCGATGCAGCCCGCAGGGTACATGCTGGGCCGAGCCTTGCAGTTTTTTTAAAATGTATAGGAATATATGGAAAAAGATATATAAAATTATGGGTCTCATCCTGATATGGGCCCCTGGCCGCCGCACAAGGTCGCATAGGTCCAGATCCGGCCCTGACAAGCAGGAAGTTATCCTGAATGCACCGACCACGTATGAAGGCGGATTGGTTGCTGTCCACGAGCTCCGTCATCCGAGGTGCTAGGCGGCACGCGAGCACCTTGGTGAGGAGGCGAGCAAAATTGTGGACCAAACAAATTTCAATGTGATTGGGTCATTCGTTCAACCTTATTTCATCATTGCAATTTTCTCGCGCGAGCACCTCATTTCATCATTGCAATTTTCTCGTGATTTTGTAGTCTGTAAGAACGAATGACCCTCAAACATCTTCCCATGTTTTCTATACGGCGAACATTTCCCTTTTTCTTTTCTGGTTAAGGATAGTATGGTCATGTCCTAAGCATGCATCATGCATTTTGAGACGATCCCAGCAGCTACCGTGCTTATTTATAGCATGGCTTGGCGTTGTGTCTAAGCTGAGACAAGAAAGCACATGAACACGAGCTGTAAATATACATAGCGCGTCCGAAAGTCTCTTACGAGTTGCTTACTACTCCCTCCGTTTCAAAATATAATATGTTTTAGCTTTGTGGAGCAAATGTATCTAGACATCTTTTAGTGTGTAGGTTTATTTGAATATACACACTAAAGCATATCTAGATACATTTGCTTCACAAATCTAAAACATCTTATATTCACTAGTGGAAAAAGGGCCTTTGGCCAGGACCCTTTAGTCCCGGCCTCCATCTGGGCCGGGACTAAAGGCCCGGCCACGTCGCCCGAAATTTGCCAGCCGCCCGGGAGGCTTTAGTCCCGGCCCGTAACGAGCCTTTAGTCCCGGTTTGAGACACAAACCGGGACTAAAGGGCTATGCGCTGAGCGGCCCGCATGTGCGCACCCTTTAGTCCCGGTTTGTGTCTCAAACCGGGACTAAAGTCCTCTGCCTATATATTGGCCGCAGCCCCCTCTCTCCCCTCTTCCTTGCATTTTTCTTGGATGGATGAGTGTGGGTGTGTGCTAGCTCACCTTTTTGCTTGGATGCACTAGAGGTGTTTGTTGAAATGTGTGTTAGAGCGATGCCGCTTCAGTTCACCGAACACAACTACGATATGAGGTGCCCGAGCCACGCTTAAGCCTCTTTCTCTTTATTTCCACTTATTCTAAAAGGTTAGCAACTATATTTTCTCGTTTAGACCGTGCGGTACTAATTTTTAGGATCGTGATTGTGTTTGATATACTGTTGCATGACGCAGATGAGCCATCCATGGATGTACGGTGATCAACGCACCGCCGCTTACAGAGAAGGCGTGCATTCTTTTCGAGATGCGGCCGATGCGAACAAGCATGGTGGTGGCTATATGTTTTGTCCATGTGTTGAATGTCGGAATGAGAAGGATTACACTTCCTCAAGAGTCATTCAGAGCCACCTGCTTCGGTACGGTTTTATGTCGGGCTATAATGTTTGGACCAAGCACGGAGAAAGAGGGGTTATGATGGAAGACGACGATGAAGAAGAAGAGAACGATGATGACAACTACCGATCTATGTTCCCTGAGTATGCTGATACCGCAATGGAAGACAATGAAGAAGAAGATCAGGGTGCAGAACGGGAACCAGATGAGCCCGCTGATGATCTTGGCCGGGTCATTTCTGAAGCACGGCGAGGCTGCGACACAGAAAAGGAGAGGTTGCAGTTTGAGCAGATGTTACAGGACCACAACAAATTGTTGTACCCAACTTGTGAAGATGGCCAGAAGAAGCTGGGTAGCACACTGGAATTGCTGAAGTGGAAGGCAGAGACCGGTGTGACTGACTCGTCATTCGAAAAGTTGCTGGTACTGATGAAGAAGATGCTTCCAAGAAAGAACGAATTGCCCGCCAGCACGTACGAAGCAAAGAAGCTTGTCTGCCCTCTAGGATTAGACGTGCAGAAGATACATGCATGCCCTAATGACTGCATCCTCTACCGCGGTGAGAAGTATGAGAATATGGATAAATGCCCGGTATGCACTGCATTGCGGTATAAGATCAGAAAAGATGACCCTGGTGAGATTGAGGGCGAGCCACCCAGGAAGAGGGTTCCTGCCAAGGTGATGTGGTATGCTCCTATAATACCACGGTTGAAACGTCTGTTCAGAAATAAAGATCATGCGAAGTTGTTGCGATGGCACATAGAAGATCGTATGAAAGACGATAAGTTGAGGCACCCCGCTGATGGTCGGCAGTGGAGAAAAATCGAGAGAGAGTTCCCGAGATTTGCAGGTGACGCAAGGAACTTATGGTTTGGTCTGAGTACAGATGGCATGAATCCTTTTGGGGAGCAGAGTTGCAGTCACAGCACCTGGCCCGTTACTCTATGTATCTACAACCTTCCTCCTTGGTTGTGCATGAAGCGGAAGTTCATTATGATGCCAGTGCTTATCCAAGGTCCAAAGCAACCCGGCAATGACATTGATGTGTACCTAAGGCCATTAGTTGATGAACATTTACAGCTGTGGGCCGAACCAGGTGTACGTGTGTGGGACGAGCACAAACAAGAGGAATTTGACCTTCGAGCATTGCTTTTCGTAACCATCAATGATTGGCCTGCTCTTAGTAACATTTTAGGACAGTCAAACAAGGGATACAATGCATGCACACACTGTTTAGATCAGACAGAAAGTATATATCTGGACAAATGTAGGAAGAATGTGTACCCGTTCAATCGTCGTTTTCTTCCGCCCAAGCATCCCTTAAAGAAAAAAGGCAAGCATTTCAATGGCAAGGCAGAACCCCGGGGGAAGCCTGTCATCCGTACTGGTGCTGAAGTATTTGATATGGTCAAAGATTTAAAAGTAATCTTTGGAAAGGGTCCTGGCAGCCAACCTGTTCCTAACGGCCCTGATAAGCGCGTACCCATGTGGAAGAAGAAATCTATATTTTGGGAGCTACCCTATTGGGAAGTCCATGAGGTCCGCTCCGCAATCGACGTGATGCACCTGACGAAGAATCTCTGCGTGAATATTCTAGGCTTCCTGGGCTTGTATGGGAAGTCAAAAGATACACCGGAAGCACGGGAGGACCAGGAACGTCATAAAGGAAGAGATGGCATGCATCCAGGGCAGTTTCAAGGGCGTGCCAGCTACGCTCTTACTAAGGAAGAGAAGGAAATCTTCTTTGAAGTCCTTTTTAGTATCAAGGTCCCGACTGGCTTCTCGTCGAATATAAAGGGAATCGTAAATATGAAAGACAAAAAATTCCAAAACCTAAAGTCTCATGACTGCCACGTGCTTATGACGCAATTGCTTCCGGTTGCATTGAGGGGAATTCTACCGGAAAATGTTCGCCTGGCAATTGTGAAGGTATGTGCATTCCTCAATGCAATTTCTCAGAAGGTAATCGATCGAGAAAGTCTATCAGGGTTACAGATTGATGTGGTCCAATGTCTGGTCAGCTTTGAGTTGTTGTTCCCGCCATCCTTCTTCAATATAATGACACACCTCCTAGTTCACCTAGTCGAAGAGATTAGAATTCTCGGTCCTGTATTTCTACACAATATGTTCCCCTTCGAGAGGTTCATGGGAGTCTTAAAGAAATATGTTCGTAACCGTGCTAGGCCAGAAGGAAGCATCTCCAAGGGCTATGGAACAGAGGAGGTCATTGAGTTTTGTGTGGACTTTCTTCCTGACCTTAAGCCGATTGGTGTTCCTGAATCTCGGTATGAGGGTAGGCTGACAGGAAAAGGCACACTAGGAAGGAAAGCAAAAGTATGTATGGACGGGCATTCTTTCTCTCAAGCACATTACACAGTTCTACACAATTCTACCGTGGTGGCTCCGTATATCGTGAGACACAAGAATATTCTACGCTCCGAAAATCCGGGGAAGACTGACTCTTGGATTAAAGGGGAACACGAGAAGACTTTCGGCAGTTGGTTGCAGACACATCTCATGAATGATGACACCGTTGGAGATCAGCTGTACTGTTTGGCCAGGCCACCATCTTCTACTATATGTACTTTCCAAGGGTACGAGATAAATGGGAATACATTTTACACGGTTGCCCAAGATAAAAAGAGCACCAACCAAAACAGTGGTGTCCGCTTTGATGCAACAGACGAGAATGGGCACTGTTTGGAAACATATTACGGGTACATAGAGGAGATATGGGAACTTGACTATGGCAAACTAGTTAATAGTTTGGATAGTTAAAATAATTAATTTTGAAAATATAAAGTATTTTTGAATTAGTGATTCAATTTCAAACACTTTTCATATTCATAGTTTTATCAGATTCTAAAATATATAAAAAGAATATTAATTAATATAGTTTTAATTGAAAATGGCAAACTAGTTAATAGTTTGGATAGTTAAAATAATTAATTTTGAAAATATAAAGTATTTTTGAATTAGTTATTCAATTTCAAACACTTTTCATATTCATAGTTTTATCAGATTCTAAAATATATAAAAAGAATATTAATTAATATAGTTTTTATTGAAAATGGCAAACTAGTTAATAGTTTGGATAGTTAAAATAATTAATTTTGAAAATATAAAGTATTTTTGAATTAGTTATTCAATTTCAAACACTTTTCATATTCATAGTTTTATCAGATTCTAAAATATACATTAGTTATTCAATTCAAAATTAAAAATTGATATTTGAAAATGAAAACCTGAAAAACTTTTGCTTTGGCGCGCATTTATTGCGCCTTTAGTCCCGGCTGGAGCCACCAGCCGGGACTAAAGGGGGCGCTAGGGCGCCAACCGCCCAGAACCCTTTAGTCCCGGCTGGGGGTTCGAACCGGGACTAAAGGCCCCCCTTTAGTCCCGGTTCGAACCCCCAGCCGGGACTAAAGGGGGGGGGGTATATAAGCCGCCCCGCCCCTCCTCTTCTTCCTCCCCGAGCACTTAGCCGTTCCAGAGATCATCGACGACGCGCGTAGGAGTACCCCGCCGGGAAACGTTGCGGCCGCTTGAAAACTCGCCGGCGCCCGCCGCCCGCCGCGCCGCCCTCCCGCCACGCCGCCCCGCCCAAGCCGACGCCCGCCGCGCCGCGCGCCACGAGCCCCGCCGCGGCACCCTCCCGCCACGGCCGCCGTCCCGCCGCGCCGCCGTCCCGCAGCGCCGCCCTCCCGCCGCGCCGTCCCCGACGCCCTAGCCGACGCCTCTCTCTCACGGTGAGAGACCGCCGGCCGGCCGCCCGCCCGCCGTGGCCCTTTTTTTTAGGTTAAAATTTTATGTTAGGGTTAGAAAATTAATTATGTTAGGGTTAGAATAGAAATAGAAATTTTATGTTAGGGTTAGAATATAGAAATAGAAATTTTATGTTAGGGTTAGAATAGAAATAGAAAATTAATTATGTTAGGGTTAGAATAGAAATAGAAATTTTATGTTAGGGTTAGAATAGAAATAGAAAATTAATTATGTTAGGTTAGAATAGAATAGAAATAGAAAATTGTTAGAATAGAATAAAAATAGAAATTGTTAGATAGAATAGAAAGTTGTTAGATAGAATAGAAAATTGGTAGAATAGAATAAAAATAGAAATTGTTAGATAGAATAGAAAATTGTTAGATAGAATAGAAAATTGCAAATAGAAATAAGTTAGAAAAAATAGAATTACTTTGCAAATAGAAATAGAATTAAATAGAAATAGAATTACTTTGCAAATAGAAATAGAATTAAATAGAAATAGAATTACTTTGCAAATAGAAATAGAATTACTTTGCAAATAGAAATAGAATTACTTTGCAAATAGAAATAGAATTACTTTGCAATTAGAAATATAATTGTTTTGCAAATAGAAATAGAATTACTTTGCAAATAGAACTAGAATTACTTTGCAAATAGAAATAGAATTACTTTGCAAATAGAAATAGAATTACTTTGCAATTAGAAATATAATTGTTTTGCAAATAGAAATAGAATTACTTTGCAATTAGAAATATAATTGTTTTGCAAATAGAAATAGAATTACTTTGCAAATAGAACTAGAATTACTTTGCAAATAGAAATAGAATTACTTTGCAAATAGAAATAGAATTACTTTGCAATTAGAAATATAATTGTTTTGCAAATAGAAATAGAATTACTTTGCAAATAGAACTAGAATTACTTTGCAAATAGAAATAGAATTACTTTGCAAATAGAAATAGAATTATTTTGCAAATAGAAATAGAATTTATTAGTTAATCAAATGTCGGTATTTTGCAGAAACTATGGATCCACATAGCAGGAACCTCGAAGAGGAAGAACTTCTCGAAGATATAATCAAAGACGCCCCCGACGTTGAACCAGCTGAATCTCCGTCGTCATATCTAAACCCCTCCGGAGATGGAATGGAGGTCGACCGACACGAAGATGAAGCCGACGGGGCAGGAGATAGCTCCAATGACGGAGAAGGTGATAGCTCCACTGATGGAGAAGCCGGTGGAGAAGCCGGTGGAGAAATAATAAAGTCCGGCGAGGTATTCATATGAAGTTCGGCAATCACTTGTAATATGTGAAAAATATTGGAGATAGCTCTATATTGTATACATATACATTCATTTGACGAATGTTTCTCCCTCTTAGGCCTCCACATCGAGCAAAGCTACGAAACGAGGCCCGACTAAAAAGTTGGACGCACGAACGCATTACACCTTTGAGGTGATATTGCCTACGGGCGAACCAAAGCTTCCTAAGAATGCTGCTGACACATTCAAGAAGCAATGCGGAGTTCTCGTTAGGGATCACGTCCCGATCAGCGTTCGGGAGTGGAACAAGCACAAAGGGGCAGCCGATAGTGACTATGTCTCCGAAAGGTACAAAGATAATCTTTGGAATGATATCATGTCACATTTCAACCTGCCAGAATGTGAGAATGAAGACGCCGCAAAAAAACTGAGGGCCAAAGTCAAGCAGTGGACTCTAAAGAAGATGGCCGAACTGTTCCGTAGCTGGAAGAAGAAGCTATGGAAAGACTATCTGAAGACAAAGAAAGTGCCAGTATTCGAGGGGTATCTAGCCAATCAGGCGAATCACTGGAAGGCATTTCAGGAGTACAAGCAGTCAGAAGATGCCAAGGCATTATCAGAAAAGAACAAGAAAAATGCCGATAAGAAGAAATATCACCACACGCTGGGGCCAGGGGGCTATGAGACTGCCATCCCAAAGTGGGATAAGAAAGAGCAAGATCTGCTAGCTAAAGGCATCGTACCTGAACCCATCCGTGATGAGTGGGAATTGAGAGCAAGGAATTGGTTCCTTGCGCATGGTGGTTCGTACGACGAAGAAACAGGGGACCTCATCTGCAGTGACGGTCTTAGGATACCCAGGGAGAATTGGAAAAAGATAGTGAAAGAAATTAAAGAGGGAAAAAGACAGTTCACTGCAGATAGAGAGAAAGATTTGCTCACACTGGTCCTCGGCAATGACGAACATGGAGGACGAACGCGAGGCTTCGGTCCTTCTTACCCGTGGTGGCTTGGGTTTGCCAGAGACCAAGACACTTACAGAAGCCGAGCAAGAGCAAAGAAGCGACAGCAGGATGAGGAGAATGACAAGTTCAACCAGTTGCTTGCCAGGCTTAACGAGCAACAGAAGCAGATTGACGAGCTTAGAGGAGTAGCGCGCCAGGAAGATCCTGCACTCGATATTACCGGCGCCCCTTCTAAGCGGAAAAGCAGCGTGGCTGAATCTGAGGCCCCGCCCGACGATGCACGAAGAATGATAGAGGGCGGTCCCGGCTACCCCGTGGATGGAATCAAGGAGTCAACATCATGTGAACTCCATCAGAAATTCAAGAACATATCCATGAAGGTGGCCGTCGGACAAGCTTTACCTTCTGGCCCTGATGCACGCTGGCATGGCCGTGAGATTCCAGCTGGCTTTGCTAAAGTCGGGGTGGATGAAATCATGGCGGGGTTTCATGATATGGAGCTCGACATGGCTGGACCCGAAGATGAGAGGACACTCGGAGAAGTACTGGGTGGAGTCATCCTATGGGACAAGAACTACATCAAGCTTCCAGGCTCGGCCCCAAGGACAACACCGCCTCCGAGTCGTCGCAGGTCACCTACACCTCCATCACCTCCAAGCCCTCCACATGACGACGGCCACCACAACACGAGTCCATCTCGATCACCGCCGCCGGACTTGGGTCGGCCATCTCCGCCGCCCCCAGCTAAGGATACTAAGCGGAAGCGTGCCAGCAAGAACGCTCCGTCGATGAGTTCTAAGCGACGGAGCTCCCCAAAGCGCAAACTGTCGCCCCTCCCAAAGGTACCTCATGCTAATCTTCCTATCAGACCTTATGATCGTACCGACGAGGAAAACGCCAGGATAGCAAAGGAACATTATGATGCGCAGATGAAAAAGAAGGAACCCGAGCCCCACCCGGAATACACCGAGAAGCAAATAGCATATGCAAAATACTTCATGACCCTTCCATCACAGTATGACTTACACCATAAGCCTGACGACTATACACGCACATTGCAGAAGGAAGGGCAAAAGAGCAAGTCACGTGCAAGTGCAAGTGGGAGCAAATCAAGTTCAACTACAAGCAAAAAAAGATCAGACGTTCCTCAGCTTGGACAACAGGCCAAACAGTCGATCCCACCCCTCAGGGTGTTACCCGAGAATGTTCCCTCTCTGGTGCAGGGGCAAGATTTGGAATTAGCAAAGAAGTGGGCGGCTGAATGGGGTATCCCGGTTGAAGACGTTCTGGCTTCCCAAGACGACAGGTTACCCAAGGCTGTGGTAGCCCCTAAGCCACAGTTTGTCATGGGAGCGCCTTTGGTCAGCAAAGATAAGTTGGATGATCTCCCAACAAATATGCGTTACTTGCATACATGGTACTTAAGTGTATCAAAGAATGGGAGAACGATGATCGTGGCGCGTGTCCCACGGGAGTACTACGGCCGCCCCGAAGACATCCATATCGACTTTGATGAACTCTTCCAGATGTACAATGCCGACGCCCTCGACAAATCACTTATGAGTTGCTATTGTCTGTAAGTTTTTTAATTCGTTGTCTACATATAACTTGTTCAGTTATTTCAATTCATTGTCTACATATAACTTGTTCCGTTCTGACTTGTACTCTATTATGCAGAATGAAGATTCTGGAATGTAAAAGTAGGAACATCCTAAATATTGGGTTTATTGACCCAGATAAAATACATATAAAGACGCTAACTGATAACCCCAAGGAGACAGAGGAAAACCTTCTAAGGTTTCTAACAGATCAAAATTTCTGTGACCACATACTGTTTCCATACAACTTCAGGTACGGGTCTTACTCTGTTGTGTCCATTCACTTATAAGTGTAATTGATAAGTTACTGACACACATATATATATATACATGTGCAGCTACCACTGGATTCTGTTGGACATTCAAATTGATAAGGGAAGAGTTGATGCCTTCGACCCATTATCGAGACCCTTGGAACAGTTCCAAAGCCCGCAGGACATGCTCCAAGGGTAATTTCAATCATTCTTGCGCTCTATCGGTCTCTTTCGATGATTTTCTGATATATCAATTAATGAAAAACTTAGCAAATCATTTTTCTTGTCGGGCAGGGTTTGGAAGCGGTTCAAGTGCGTGACTCCCGGTATCCGGCATGAGAAGCTGACCTTTAGAGCGGCTCAGGTAAGTAGTAGTATGATATACTTCTATTTTCAATACATTTGTAATGCTAGATTATTATTTTGATTATATATATTCTATTCTCGTAAAGTGCGACCAGCAGCCACGGGGGACGCATCTATGTGGATACTATGTTTGCGAGACCATTCGCACGTTTACCTCTGAGCACAAGGATTACAGATACGATGTAAGCAATAAACATTCACACCTCTATTTTTACTCGTCATTCTTTGTTATCATGATTGATATTCATATTCATCTCCTCTTCTTATATAGTACACGGCCATGCGGGAGAAGTACCTACCAGAGCAACGCGCGATTGCTGTTGCAGAGGAGCTGGCGACCTTTCTGAGAATAGAAGCTATAGACGACAAAGGACGATTTAGTGTAGCTAGGGGCCATTACTGATGTTGGTCCATGTAATCGAATAGACGGGCTCTAGTCCCAATAATTCTGATCTCCATATAATTGTATATATATGCTCGCTTGTAAGATAAGTTAATCTTATATATATGCATAAACTAATTCCCGAACACGCACCAAACGAGGCATCACGTTAATCCCCCGAACACCTAAAACCCTAAAACCCCTAAACCCTAAAGTAAAAAAGCAAAATCTGTAGATGCCTTTAGTCCCGGTCTGTGTTACAAACCGGGACTAAAGGTCCTGGCCCTGGATCCCTCGGAGACGCCCACGTGGACAGCCTCCAGTCTCGGCTGGTAACCAGGCCGGGACTAAAGGGTCAGCCTTTAGTCCCGCGGCTGGGGTCCCGGTTGGCAAACCGGGACTAAAGGCCATTACGGGCCGGGACCGAAGGTGCTGTCCCCACTAGTGATTTTGAAACGGAGGGAGTAGAAGCAAATTACCAATGTGATATTAGAAGAGAACTGAATTAGTGGTTGTACGTTGGAAAATGAAGAGATTAATTTCCGTGTTGGGATGGTTGTAGTCTTGTTTGACGGTAACGACGATTCTGATTTCAAGAACCACCAGGAAGCTCAGAATTAGTGGATGAACTACATCATCAAGAGATCCAGCAGAAACTCCGGCGGTTCATCCGACTAACAACAAGTTGCGGTAAACCTGTTCATCCGACTAACAACAAGTTGTGGTAAACCTGTCACATCTAGATAGCGACATGGTTGGCTTTTCTAGGACAGAACTCAGCATAGAAAATAAGAAGAGCTACAGGGCCGACATTGATCATGTGGATCGTCACGTGGCTGTCAACGTTCATAGAGTCGCAACAATTATGAGTGAAGACTTGTTCTTCCTCTCGGCCCATCAAGCGTGTGGATAGTTACCAACTGGTAACACTGTACGAAATTCTGGACCCTTGGTGTTCTTGACAGTTCTACATTGTGCACTAACTTGCTTGTCCTCAGGATTTTACATCATAATCATGCTATGAATGCTTTTTATAATCTACAAAGTTAACCCAATCAAAGAGGACATTTTTGCTGTGCAGCAGATTCTTCAGCTTTTTGGGAACGCCTCCGGCCTGCGAACAAATCTGGAAAAATGTGTTGCCTTTTCGGTGGCTTGCGAGGAGGTTGAGTTGGACTCTGCCTTCAAGACTTTGGTGGTACCCAGGGAAGTTTCCCATGCAGTTATCTTGGACTGTCGCTTGGAACTCGCAAGCCAAAGCATGTTGAGGTTCAGCCACTATTTGACAGAGCAATGGGCAGATTGAAAGGAGGAAGGGGAAAGATGATGAGCTTCAAAGGGAGATTAGTGCTCATTAATAGTGTCATCACTGCCACGGCAACATACTTTCTTACCGTGTTCCCGCCCAATCCTTGGATGGCAAAGAAGTTCGATAAATTGAGAAGAAACTTCCTTTGGGCACCTGAGGATGAAAATGTCTCGGGAGGAAAATGCATGGTCAGCTGGAAGAGGATCTGTGCTCCTAAAAAATATGGGGGCCTAGGTATTAAAGATTTACAAGCTTATAGCCGGGCTCTGCATCTGCACTGGGAGTGGTACAGTTGGATTGAGCCAAATAGACCATGTCATGGTTCAGAATCCCCTTGTGATCAAACTGACAGAGATCTGTTTGCCGCTTGCACCAAGATTTCACTTGGTAACGGTGAAAAGGCCAAGTTTTGGACGGACAAGCGGTTAGATGGGCAGGCACCTTCTTCGATTGCTCCCCTCTGCTGCCCTTTGGCTACAAGGAAAAAGCTGACGGTGAAAGAGGCGCTAAGTAATGGCCGCTGGATGAGAGGTCTCCAGAATATCACCTCGGAGGAGCAACTCAGCCAATTCGTGGCTCTCTGGAAAACTCTACAGCAGGTAAATCTTCAGACAGAGAACGAGGACACGATCAAATGGATCCTGACAACTGACGGAAAATACTCTGCAAAATCTGCTAATGATGTTCAGTTCCTGGGACGAATTCGCCTGCCGCATTTGCAATGTGTTTGCTGAATCCGAGCTGAAGGAAAGGTTCAAACATTCCTTTGGCTATTGCTGCAGAATAGAAAATGGACTGCAGAAAGGTTGAGGGCGAGAGGACTGCCGCATGATGACAGATGCTGCCTATGCGATCAAGAGTATGAAACGACCAAGCACTTGGCACTGCAATGTCCGTATGCTAAAGAGGTGTGGATGCAGTTCATGGTAACACATCCGAGTGCGGTGCGAGCAGCTGCGTCGTCCAATACAGTCTGCAGATGGTGGAATAAAATTAGGTGAGGGAAGATGGATGAACACAGATAAAAGATATCTCTTTATCTGTGTATATCATATGGCATATTTGGAAAGAACGAGGCAGGCGAATCTTCCAAGCTGAATACATGACTCCCAATGTTCTCGCTAGGTTAATTAGAGATGACATTGAGCTACTGAACCTGGCAAAAGGCAGGGTGGTAGACTCATGAGTATCTTGTTGTAAGGATGTTTGCACAGTTCTGTTGGAAGTGTATTACTGTTGTAATCTGTAAACCTTCTCCCCTTCTTTAATGCAAAAGGAGAACACCTGCTAGTTCCCGTCAAAAAATAATCTGCAAAGTGCAAGATTCCGCTAATGAATTTATTTATTTTACATGGGACATGGTTTTTTTTTCATAAAACTTGTGTACGAACATGAAATGTTTGGATGTACATAAGAATTTTTTTTCTATTTTTTTGATATTTTAAAATATATTATCAAACAATTGGCTCATATGCACCTGAAAGTCGAATTGGATTTCCGCCACTAGAAAAGAAACAAAAACAATTTGTTACGCGGGGCTCATAATTGGGCCGCATGGAACAAATGATGCCATGCAGTGAACCGGGTGGCACCGGGTGGTCATGCGTGGTCATGAAATTAACATTTGGCGGATTGTGTAGCGCAACTTAGGGCAAACAGCAACGACGGATCGGTAAATGCTGATGAGGCTTTGGATGCTGCCGCTGATACTACTAGCTAGCGTGGAGTACTTTCTAGCAAGTGCATCCCTCTCGGACATTGTTGTACCGCATCGAAATCTCCATTTCTGATCGTCTACCCTTCGTTCTAAATCACTTACTCTTGTCCCTAGTTAAACATTTTTAAGTTTGACCGTGATGAGACAGCTCCCGTGCTGCCTGGGCTCGCTGAGCATCTGCAAAGAACCAATGCAGTTTTGCTGGTTAAAGCTGGCATTTGCTAGGAAAAACTCCAATTACACGAACACACGCCGGTCTTGCCCAGGCTATAGCGGCCGGTTAGATCCCCCACTGGCAAGAGGAAGCAACCTTGCGTAGTTGCATATATATAGAGAGAGTAGGACGGAGGGAACATCTCGATAGAATTGTGTCTCATCATTTATTGCGCGCTATGTCAACGAAATTTTGAGGTTATAAGAGTTAATAGTAAATGTTGTTTTCATGCTAAGTGTCTATTGTACACATGCCTTATTCCTTCATTGCAATTTTGTCATGATTTTGTAGTCTGTAAGAACGAATGACCTTCAAGCATCTTTCCCATGTTTCTGTAGGGAGAACGTTTTCCCTTTTCTTTTCACGTTCGAGAGATTATGCTCATCTCCTAAGCTTGCATCATGCATTTTGAGACGATACCAGCAGTTACCATGCTTATTTAATAGCATGGCTTCGCGTGGTGTAAGCTGAGACAAGAAAGCACATGAACACAAAGCTGTAAATGTATCTAGCTAGCAACCCAAGCTGTGATGTTAGAAGAGAACTGAATTAGTGGTTGCCGCAAGGAAATGAAGTAGTAGTTTGCGCATTTGGGATGGTTATAGTCTTTATTTATGGTAACGATGATTTTGTTTTTCATCAACCACCATTCCATCATCAAGAGATCCAGCAGGAACTCCAGCGGTTCATCCGGCAAACAACACGTCGGAGAAAACCTCTCCTAGATAAAAATTGTTTTCCCATGATATAACTCAGCAGAGCAAATGACAAACTCCTAGTGGATGAGAGTTACCTAACCGAAATCGACCGTCCTCGCTCTTCATCGCACTATCAAGTATCAACGTTAATACAGATTGAAGACCTGTTATTCTTCGGCCTATATGAAGCATGTGGATAGTTAACAACGTTGACAAATTGTATGAAATTCTGAATCGTTGCTAGCAAGTGGGGCCGCTGTTGGTGCCCCACAGTGGACACGCCTCCACTTATCCAGATCATCGTGGGACCCGCAACTTGTCCACATTAGCGCGCCGGACCCACAGCTTACCCAGGTGCCCGTTGCAAAATGGGAGCCCGAGCCAGCCCCGCGCCCGCGCCCGTGCCATTGCTTCCTGCTTCTTTCCCCACGCCCCATTGTTCTTCTTCTCCGCCAGCGGCAGCCCTTCTCCGGCAGGCAGGTGATGTCTAGTTTCTCTTTGACCTCCCGTTCTTCATGGCCGCAGTATGGACCCGTGCCTTTGACAAGATGCCCTGACTGCCCATGCCAAGAGCCTCTGAAGTGGTCGATCTGTAAGACGAACGACAACGGCAACCGTGGACGTGAGTTCCTTGCATGCGAGAGCTTGCCATATAGAGAGGGGGATAAGGTTAGATCTCACTCCAATTGTTCTGTTTTCTCTCGATTTTCTTGTTATTCCCTCGAATTTGGGATTTAGGGTTCACGTTGTTGTTTTCAGATCCCGAAGAAATGCAGGTATTTTGAGTGGATCGATGTGTACATTCAGAGGCTTAAATTGCAGGAATCAATTGGCGGTATTGGGGAGCGCAATTTGGGAGGGGGGGGGGGGTACTTGCTGTAGAGAATACGGCGGAGAGAGGGGGCCGTCCTGATTATGCCTAATGCCCCCAATGCAGAACTGGTGGAAGTGAAGGGAGAACTGAAGAAAATGAACAAGCAGTTAAAACAGCTGATCGAGTTGAAGAAGCAAGCTAATCTGATGCTTGGTTGTTTTTTTTGTTGTATAATTGTGATCGGATTCTTATCATTGCTCGTCAAGCACTAGAAGTTGTTACAAGGGATCCCTTGTTACAAATCCATTATTCAGTTACATGTACTTGTAGTTGTTTTCAAAGTTAGTGTGTGCATTCACCGAAATTACCAAAAAAAATAGTGTTAGGGAATATAGGAATGCTAAAGATAGTTTATAATTGTTAGAGGGGTGACAAATAATGCATTCACCGAAATCCCACAAATATGTATATCTCATGTTTATACCAAAATTATACCACTTTTGGGATGTTTCAAATAACCAAAACTATATCCCAGACTATATTCCCTAAAAGAAAAGGAATGCTAAAGAAAGTTGATAATTGTTAGAGGGGTGATAAATAATCCATTCACCGAAATCCCACAAATATACCAAATATGTATGTCTCATGTTTCTACCAAAATTATACCATTTTTGGGCCGTTTCAAATTGCCAAAACTATATTCCCTAAAAGAAAAGGAATGCTAAAGATAGTTGATAATTGTTAGAGGGGTGATAAATAATTCATTCACCGAAATGCCCCAAATATGCCAAACATGTATGTCTCATGTTTCTACCAAAATTATACCACTTTTGGGCCATTTCAAATTACGAAAACTATATTCCCTAAAAGAAAAGGAATGCTAAAGATAGTTGATAATTGTTAGAGGGGTGATAAATATGTATGTCTCATGTTTCTACCAAAATTATATCACTTTTGGGCCATTTCAAATTACCAAAACTAAATTCCCTAAAAGAAAAGGAATGCTAAAGATAGTTGATAATTGTTAGAGGGGTGATAAATATGTATGTCTCTTGTTTACCACTTTTTAGTTTAACATTTTTAAATTGTGGAAAATAATGCATAAATAGAGGGAATATAGTTATGTGGCAAAATAATCCATAAATGCACACGGATCGACTCCACCAACCGTTTATCCACCGACAGAGAGAGAGAGAGAGAGAGGGGTGGCCACGAAGAGAGAGAGAGGGGTGGCCATGAAGAGACGGATATGGGTATACTGCCCATTAGATCAGTGGATCAACGGTTGGTGGAGTCGATCCGTGTGACAACTGCTCAACCAATCAGGATAAGTTTGGGTTTTTGTGAGCATTTGTGACAGTACTTGAGGGCAAAACTGAGCAATACTAAGAAACCAAGGGCATGTAAATAGTAAATAGACTAAGGGATTCAAACAAAATAATTACAAAATGAAAAATATGTGTTTTGTACAATATAATTCATATTGGGCTACATCAAATTATTTGCAATTCAAATATACATGAGTGTGACAATTATGGCCTCATTTAGACAAACTATGTTTTGGGGAAGATGTTTTACAAAGGGATTTGAGTGAAAAACCATGCATCTTTATAGCTACTAGTGATTATGAGAAGTGGCAATTTGTAGTAAAACATGATTTATCTATGGTTGTTAAGGTGGCAGGTTGCGTAGGAAGACTCCATGAGTAGGTGCTACTATGTTTTTATTTTTTTGAATTTTTTTGCGCATGAAATGACTCAATTAGCTATGTTAATCTCATTTGTTGACTCTCTGTTGACCAGCTACTTGAGGGTAGAACTGAGTATATTGCACTTGCCAGTCTAAGTACTCGAGGGGAAAACTGAGTACATATAAAATTTCTGTATAAGGCCCGAGGGTAGAACTGAGTACACCAAACATCGAAGGGTTAGCCTCGTGTCGCGGTGCACGCTGCAGCCATGCATAGCGGACGCATGTTGCGGTACACCAAATACCACATTCGTCTTTATAGAGCCCTCTTTCTCTCTCTCGACGCTTGCCCACTCTCTCATTCTCACTGCAACTGCCTCTCCTGTCCCATCATCTTCTCCACTTCGCGTCGAAAAAACCCCTAAGAAAAAACCCCGGCGATGGAGAAGCATGAGATGCCCATCGCCGACGTAGCCGCCGGCGCATCGGCCGCCGCCGCCGTCCAGGCCCCCGTCGCTGCTTCCGACGTAGGCGCCGGCGCATCAGCCACCGGCGCAATGGCCGCCGCCCCCGTCCAGGCACCCGTCGAGGCCCCCGTCGATTGGGACCTATACGAAGACCCGTATGAACCAGTACCATACGTCACACCGGTGAACCCCTACGACACCAGCATCATCGACGACTACCCGGAGGTAACCCTTTGTTCCCTTGTTCTTATGTCATTTCAATCCTTTTGTGTTAGATCTAGTATTATTAGGGTTTGTCTGTTCCTAGTTCAATCCTTTTATGATAGATCTAGCGTTATTAGGGTTAGTCTGTTCCTAGTTCAATCCTTTTATGATAGATCTAGCGTTATTATGATAGATCTAGCGTTATTAGTGTTTGTAATTTGCTTTTGTTTAAGATTCGATTAACTTATGTGAGTAATCAATCCCATCCGGTTAATTTGTGCCGATGATGATGAATATTTGGGCACAAATTGATTCAGGGTTTGGTCTGTGAACAATTGGTGTGTACAAATTTGTTGTGCATGATCTTTGGTTCACTGACCCAAATCCTGGATATAAGTGTGTCCAATGTAACTGAGGCTTCTTTTTTTCGTGCCCATAGTATCATGCATGATCTTTTGTTCACTCTCTGTTCCATCATCGCTGCAATTGACTCCTTGTTTTCGATCTTTGGTGCTACGTGACAGGTGCAGAGCAGCGACGTCGACAGTGACAATGAGTCCTTCCACACCAAGACTCGTCACATCCTCAGGAGGCTGCAGTTCGGCCATTATGATCGCCACTTTGCTCAAGGCGTTTACAGGTGCCCCTTCTGCAACAGGAGGCTCCATGCCACCGACTTCAACTACCTGGTGAACCATGCCGAATCCCTTGGCAGTGCCCCTGGCAGCGCTAGAGTTGGAACGACCGTGAATGTGCATGCGTTCATGGCCAAACACAAAGCACTTGGGATTCACCTGCGCAGCCTCTAAGCTTAATCCCATGTAAAATGTAGCTTATGTTGGATCTAGGGATCGGTAGTACTGTTGGATCTGTCCTAAATATATATATATATATATATATGCTATGTTGGCTGCTGTATGCAGCTTATCCTATATTTTCTTGATTTATTATGCTGCTATGAATTTATCCTCTACTAGCTTCTAGATTTGCTACTAGATTTGTTAACATATTGGGCAAAAAACAAGGGCCAAAAAGCAACAATCATTAAAGAAAGACAGAAATAGAAGCTTCTCTAGATTTGATACTAATTTGGTGAAAAGAGAGAGAACTGTTACAGAGAGAGAGGGGAAAAAGGCGCTCTGAAAAATGCCAATTTGGGCCGAGAGAGACAAAACCGAGCTCTCACGTACAACCAAACGCGGTCTCGTCCTGTCCCACGCGGTCCCGTTCTACTAGCCCCACGCGACGCAGCCCCACACGACGTGGCCCCACACGTCAACACGGAACGGTCAACTAAACGGCAACCCTCCCGTCCGAGCGTCTGCGAGGGGTTTCAAACTAGAGCGAGAGGAAAACTGAGGAAAAGTTAAGTGGCTGGGGAAAACTGAGTACAACTAACGACCCAGGGGCACGAAAATAGAAATCCCTAATTCAAAACATGGTGGAACCTTCCCATGGAGTCTTGTTATGTTACCTACAATCTAGAGAAATAATAATGGAAAAGGAAATATAGAAATATGAAGTTTCCCTTTCCCAAAACCACTTCCTAGTCCATGAGCTACTAGCTATGAAGATGCAGGGCTTTCTACTCAACACACCTCCCAAATGCCCACAATGCTTACAAACTTTGTCCAAATGAGTCCAAATTCGTCACACTTGTGTATCTTTGAATTGCAAACAATATCACGTCGGCCAAAATGTACTATATTGTTCAAATAACACAATCTAATAATTTTTATGCCAAAAGCTTCAATTTCCCTTACTCCCTTTATTATTTGGGTGCCCCTGTTTTACTTAGTTTTACTCAGTTTTCCCCCTCCGGATCCACTTGTTTTATTCATTCCTACTCAGTTTTGCCCTTCCGATAAACATTTCCTCACTTTTCCCCTCTTAGTTTTACTCAGTTTTCCTCCCTTGTACTCACTGGCTGATCTCTGATTGGTCGAGATGTATGTCACACGAATCTTGGTTTGTTGATAGCTCAACGCACGCTTGCACCGTTGGATCATTTATGATCGGACTTCCTGTCAACCCTGGCGGTCGCGGCAGCGCGGATCTGTAGAGCACATACCTACCAACCCTGGCAGTCGCATATTCCAGTTGCATCTTCCTCTCTTACTCTGGCGGTCGCGGCGGCGCGGATCTGCAGCGTGCGTGCGTGCGTGCGTGCTGCAGCGCGGATCTAACCGTGCGTGCGGCGGCGCGGATCTAACCGTGCGGCGGCGTGGATCTAAGAGTGCCGGTGAGGATCTAACCCTCAGAAATAGTTGAAATGTCTCTCTCTGTCTCACTTTCATTTATCTTCTCAGATCTGTTGATGATGAAGAACACCAAGACCGTGGCCGTGCCGACAGTGCTCACAGATGCCAAGACGATTGAAGCCATCGCCTACAACATCGCTACGATGGCGCAGATCCAGCCTTCAATGTTGGAGCCTGCCGATATATCACTTCCGTTATCCTCCTCAGATCTGTTGCTGATGGACACCAAGACGGCGGCCGTGTCGACAGTGCTCATCGATCGTCTTGAAGCCATCGCCTACAACATTGCTGCGACCTACAACATCGCTGCAACAGCGTAGATCCATCCTTCAATGTCGGAGCCTGCCGATGTCTCACTTCCGTTACCCTCCTCAGATCTGTTGCTGATGGACACCAAGACGGCGGCCGTGTCGACAGTGCTCATCGATCGTCTTGAAGCCATCTCCTACAACATCGCTGTGACCTACAACATCGCTGCGACCTACAACATCACTGCAACGGCGCAGATCCAGCCTTCAATGTCGGAGCCTGCCGATGTCTCACTTCCGTTGCCCTCCTCAGATCTGCTGCTGATGGACACCAAGATAGCGGCCGTGTCGACAGTGGTCATCGATGACAAGACGATTGAAGCCATCATCCACAACATCGCTGCGACGGCACAGATCCAGCCCTCCTCCATGTCCGAGTTTGTGGATGGCGCAGATCCAGCCCCCTCAGCCGCCCGTCGTCTAGGCCCTTCTAGCCCATCGGTGCGCGGCCATGTTCGACGCCGCAAATTGGGATAAATTATGATAAATTTGTATTTTTCAATTTCAATTTGGGATAAAATTGTTTGAACTACTACCTCTGTCTCAAAAAAAGTTTCTCCACTTTCTCGATGTGTCCCTGTACATCCGAATGTATGATTTGAATTCTATCCCAACTTGATTGGGAAGATTGATATGTATTTGATCCGAGAGGCTGGTACATGCTTTCACTTTTGGGATCCCTTCACTTTTATAAGATGTTCATGCATGAAAATTATCGCGCGCATTACTTAGCATAACTAGAAAATTATACGACAAAATACAGTGGTTAGAGCCACACCAAAATACAGTGGTTAGAGCCATCTACTGAATAACAATTCTATACTATCTAAATCATCTACCACAACCACATAACTGCTAGGACAGGGATGACACCTAATAAAACTGCCCAGATGAATCTACTTTTTGCCTCTCCCATCACTTGAAGTTCATGTTCTAGATTTTCTACCACTTGATCAAATACGGCAAGATCTGTCTCAAGTATCAACTTCTCCTTGCGAATAAGCTCTAAATTCTTCTTTTCTTCCTCCACAGTACGCTTCAGCTCGAATAGCATCAGGTTTTTATGGGCCAATTCATCACCTAAATTGGCCACCTTCTCCTCCAAATCCATCCTCTGGCTACACCACTGGGTTGATTCATCTTGGTATGCAATGTACCATGGATTATCGGCTTGCCTGGCGAACTGTAACAATAATGGAAAAAAGAACAACTGAAATCACTCCAACAGGCCATGGCGGCACTTCAAATTCAATGGTAGTACAGAGAGCAGAAGCTAGATACCTGCACTTCCGACAAGGTAGGAGAAGGAGAACATGGCCACGACATGATCGAATCCCCACCCTCGCCGGTGTACCCGCTATGACCAGACATTGAGGACTATTTTGCACCAGCAAACTCCAAATAAATTACGGGAACCGAATCAATTAGGGGGCGGGGGAGGCGGAAGCGGAGGTCATCGTGGGCGGCGGATCTGCTTGCGGCGGAGCAAATCCCGGTCGTCGTGGGCGGTGGATCTGCTTGCGGCGGACTTTCCTGCGGTGGGTACAATGCGTGCGGACGAAACAAGTGCTGGAGCCGTGGTTGACATGCAGCACCGTAGTCCGTCCGACGCCGCCGGGGAACAGAGCCGGTAGCGCGACGAGGCGCCGGCGATGGCTGCTCCATCCGAGGGTGAGGAACGAGCTGCCAGCGGTTCTAGCTTAAGAAAAATTAATTAGCATAAGATTCACTTTAGATTCACTAATGAGATGCACAACACTAGGTTTCAGCCATGTTTAGTACAAGATTCACTTTAGATTAAGCTGCGAAAATAGTCACCTGCTGGGTCTAGCTTAAGAAAAATTAATTAGCGAACTTGTTGCTTCTCTCTAACTAAAAGCAGGGATATATGCCTTTTCACTAAGGGCGACCCCAGCGGTCATTGGCTGAGGCGGCCCCACAGAGCGGCTCTATATGATTTTCTCTAAATAAATAGATGACCCCAGCGGTCATTGGCTGCGGAGGCCCCACGGAGCGGCAATATATGATTTTCTCTATATAAATTGACAACCCCACTGGTCATTGGCTGCGGCAGCCCCATAGAGCGGCAATATATGTCTTTTCCTGAAAATTACACGACCCCACTGGTCATTGGATGCGGCAGCCCTATAGAGCGGCTCCATTTGTCATTGGCAGCACCGCGTATACAATCAGGAAATAAAATGGCCCACACGTCAGTGATAGATGGATGGCTGCTCCGACATATCTTCTGACCCTACCCGTCAGCACCATTCAAAAGCATCGGTCAATTCATAACCACCACGGCTCCCTAGCCATCACCGGTAATAGTCAAGGCCTCTGACCAGACCGCAACCCTCCCGTCCGAGTGTCTGCGAGGGGTTTCAAACTAGAGCGAGGGGAAAACTGAGGAAAAGTTAAGCGGCTGGGGAAAACTGAGCACAACTAAGGACCCGAGGGCACGAAAATAGAAATCCCTTAAAACTTTTTTGAAACAACTCTTTTGATGAAAACCAACATGGACTAGAGGTCAAAATACACCTTGATATAAAGATATAAGAAGATCTGAACAGAAATTAAGGCGAAAAATGAAAGCTAAACGCAGTTCTAGAAAAAGAGAACACTCATTGAACGATAAGAGTGAAAAAACGGAGTGTTCTTGGCAAATGAAAAGCAAGAAAACTTCTCCAAAAGAAATTTGTTGAGGTCCAACCATTTATTGTAGCAAACAAAACTAAAGAAATCTGAAAACTAAAGACAAGACGCTCCAAAAAAAACCGCATAATGCATGAAGCAATAAAAATATAGTGTGTTGAAAGGCGACATGATTTTTGCCGTTGAAGAAGGGGTGCCTCGGGGGCATCCCCAAGCTTTGACACTTGTACTTCTTGGATATTTCTTGGGGTGCATGGGCATCCCCAAGCTTGAGCTTTTGTCCATTCTTCAACTCATCTCATCATTCACCAATCCCTACACTTGAAAACTTCCTTCATACAAAACTAAACATAATTCTATTAGCAACATTAGTGTAAGCATAATAATGAATCAACCCATTTTTGCTTCAGATTTCAACTAAAAAACACCACATATAAAGCATATACTACTGTAGCAACTTCCCCAAAAGTTCCGTGATCAAAAGAAGTCAAAAAGAAAGAGATAAAGAGGCAAACACAAATAGTGGCAGAAATCTGTCAAAACAGAACAACTGACAAAGGTCGATTTTTTTGAGGATTTTCTATTGCTCAAATAAAAAAGTGTATAACTAATGAAAGTTTGGATATAACCTGGGTCATATGCACAAGAAATCCCAGGTCAAAAAGATATTCTGAGAATTTTCACGAATTGTTACGGTGTAGCACCAAAATCTGTTTCAGGACAGCAACTTTCCCAAATCTTACCTCGCTCAAATTAGAGGTTCTTCTTGCCACAACAACGAAATAAAAAGGATAAGGAGCAGTTATTACAGTAGTAATAACTTCCAAGACTCAAATAAAAGAAAAATTACTGAAAATAAAACAATGGGTTATCTCCCAAGAGTGCTTTTCTTTAACGCCTTTGAGCTAGGCGCAGAAAGTGCGAATCAAGTAATATCAAATGATGAAGAATCAAGTTCATAATTTGCTCTAAGAATAGAGTCAAAAAGTAATTTCTTCCTCCTTCTAGGGAAGTGTTCCATACCTTGCTTGAGTGGGAATTGATATTTGATGGTGCCTTCCTTCATATCAATGATGGCACCCACAGTTCGAAGAAAAGGTCTTCCCAAAATAATAGGACATGAAGCATTGCATTCAACATCCATAACAAAAAAATCAACAGGAACAAGGTTATTATTAACCATAATAAGAAAATCATCAATCCTTCCCAAAGGTTTCTGAAAGAGCATTTTCTTGTAAAATCTATTTTTGGGTGTTTGTTGTCAATACTTAGGTATCTAACCATTTTGTCTAAGTCTTATCTCAGTTTTAGGTGAAGATCTGAAGCCTGCTCTATTGATGTCCCGTCTGAGCTGGAGACTCCGGGTCTCCAGACTGGAGACTCTGGTGTGCTCACCAGAGACTTTAGGTCTGGGACCGGAGACTCCGGCCCAAGTCTCCGGGCCGCCTTTTTGAGGGGTGTTGCTCGCCCTAGTAATGGGGGCGGAGACTCTCCCCGGAAACTCTGGCTGGAGGCTTCCCTGGCCGGAGACTCCGGTCTCTCTGGCTGGAGACTCTGCCCTGATGGCGCGGTGATGAATGGTGCCAGAAAACTTATTGGCATGTAGTTGATGAAGTAAATGACCGGCTAGTTGGAAACCCCAAGGGAAGGTTTGATGAATATAGCAGCAAGTTTTCCCTCAATTATGAAACCAAGGTAGTCAATCCAGTAGGAAAAAGACAATACTCCAGAAGGTGATGCTTGCTAGCCTAGTGACACTCCAACAAGGGCGCCGTTAACAATTTCTTGTTAGCGCATCTTCAACTAGTAGCAACGTGGAACTTGCACCCAACACAACCAAATACTTTGTTCCCAACTTACGATGAGGTTGTCAATCTCACTGGTTTGCTTTAAACAAAGGGTATGAGCGTATCGAGTGGAAAGCAATAGTAATATGCAAGTAAAGTAAACAATGCGAGTAAAGTAAACATGTGATAGCAATATAATGGAAGTAGGACCAGGGTCCATAGTTCACTAGTGGTGTCTCTCCATAAGATAAAATAACACATGCTGGGTAAACAAAATACAGTTGGGCAATTGATAGAATAAAGACAACGTGCATATGTCGAGAGGATCACTATGAGATTTACTCTGGGCATTACAACAAGATACATAGACCGCCATCCAACTGCATCTATGACTAATAAACCACTTGTGGCAAATCAATCCGAGAACTCCACAAGTATTAAGTTGCGAACAACAGATAACTGCATTAAGCAAAGTGTGTAATGTAAACAAAGCATATGCCCTTGAGCATATGAATGTTGTTTTCTCCCTAGTGGCAATAGCACATCTACAACCTTAGAGGTTTCTGTCACTCCCCCAGATTAAATAGAGGCATGAACCCAACTATCGAGCATAAATACCCCCTCTTGGAGTCACTAGCAACTACTCGGCCAAGATAGCTACTAACAACGGAGAGCATACAAGATCATAAACAACATAGATATAATATTCAGCACATCAACTCAATCATAGCACCAATATTCATCAGATCCTAACAAACACAACATGTAGAATTACATTACGGTGATCTCGATCACGTAAGGCAGCTCACAAGATCTAAACATGAAGCACATGGTGGAGAAGACAACCAACTAGCTACTGCTATGGATCCATAGTCCAAGGTAGACTACTCACTCATCGCATCGGAGGCAAGCAAAGAAGACCTCCGGTGGCGATTCTCCTCTCCGGTAGGGTGTCGGGAAGAGCTTCTGGACCCTCCCAATCTCTGGTCGATGGCGGCGGCTGCTTGCTGTTTGATGTGGAAGCAAACTGTCCTTGCGCGTGGTGATGACCAGCCCGTTGGGAACCCCAAGAGGAAGGTATGATGAGTGTAGCGGCTAGTTTTCCCTTAGTTAAGAAACCAAGGTTTATCGATCAGGAGAAGAGAGACGATGACGACTGAAGGTGTTTGTGGAACCTGCACACACACAAACAAATACTTTGTCCCCAACTTGCGATGAGGTTGTCAATCTCACTAGTTTGCTTGAAACAAAGGTTATGAGTGTATCGAGTGGAAAACAGTAGTAATATGCTAGTAAAGTAAACAGTGCGGGAAAAGTAAACAGGTGATTGCAATTTGATTAAATAGGACCGGGGTCCACAGTTCACTAGTGGTGTCTCTCCATAGATAAAATAACATGCTGGGTAAACAAATTACAGTTGGGCAATTGATAGAATAAAGATAACGTGATATGTCAAGAAGATCACTATGAGATTTACTCTGGGCATTACAACAAAATACATAGACCGCCATCCAACTGCATCTATGACTAATAATCCACCCTCGGGGATATCATCCGAACACCCCAAAAGTATTAAGTTGCGAACAACAGATAATTGCATTAAGCAAAGTGTGTAATGTAAACAAAGCATATGCCCTTGAGCATATGAATGTTGTTTTCTCCCTAGTAGCAACAGCACATCTACCACCTTAGAGGTTTCTGTCACTCCCCCAGGTGAAATAGAGACATGAACCCACTATCGAGCATAAATACCCCCTCTTGGAGTCACTAGCAACTACTCGGCCAAGATAGCTACTAACAACGGAGAGCATGCAAGATCATAAACAACATAGAGATAACAAAAGATATAATTCAGTACAACAACTTAATCATAAACACCAATATTCATCGGATCCCAACAAGCCAACATCATAGTATTACATAACGGTGATCTCAATCATGTAGGGCAGCTCATGAGATCTAAACATGAAGCACATGGTGGAGAAGACAACCATCTAGCTACTGCTATGGACCCATAGTCCAAGGTAGACTACTCACTCATCGCTCCGGAGGCAAGCATGGCGATGAAGAAGACCTCCGGTGGCGATTCCCCTCTCCGGCAGGGTGCCGGGAAGAGCTTCTGGACCCTCCCGATCTTCGGGTCGACGGCGGCGGCGGATCGCGATGTATTGTGAAAAACTGATCGGGGCCTTAGGTTTTTCTCGTCAGGGGGTAAATATAGGCGAAAGGACGATGTCAGAGGGGGTCCCACGCCCCCTCACACGGGGCTGGCGCGGCCAGGGGGGTGGCCGCGCCGCCCCTGTGTCTGGGGCCCACGTGGCCCCTCTCTGTCAGGTCTTCGAATGTTTGGGAGCTTCCCCGTGAAATATGACTTCAGGAACTTGTTTCGTCCAATTCCGAGAATATTTCCTGTGTATCACTTCTGAAACACAAAAACAACAGAAAACAGGAAACTGGCACTGTGGCACTTCGTTAATAGGTTAGTTCCGGAAAATGTATAAAAGTACCACTAAGTGTAATGAAACAATAGGAAAATGGTGTAAAAACAAGCATGGAGCATCAAAAATTATAGATACGTTTGAGACGTATCAAGCATCCCCAAGCTTAACTCCTGCTCGTCCTCGAGTAGGTAAGTGATAACAAAAGAATAATTTTTGAGGTGACATGCACCTACACAATCTTGATCATATATGCAAGCATTGATGAGCTGGGATCAATAGAACTTAAAACATGGGCATGAAAGATATAATCATGACAATAAGAACTTAGCAACCATGTTGTAAACATGCAAATGATCACAAACAAAAGATCATGATAATGAAACAATGAAAGTCAAACGTGTGTTCCAATCATAAGGAAAAACATACAAATGGTTTTCAGCTTGTCCTTCAAAGAGAGCAAAACATAAATGCATAGGACACCTCAAAGTTTAAGAGGGCGACTAGATACAAATAATTTAAGAACAAGTGAAACCAACAATATGAGTCAATCAATGAACTTTGGGACAATGCATATCACACTAAGAATGAAAACTATGCTCTCTTAATGGTGCATAAAGAAAGAAGGTGGTGACTCAACATAGAAGTAAAAGAAAGGCCCTTCGCAGAGGGAAGAAGTGATTTAAACATGTGCTAGAGCTTTTCATTTGTAAAACAGAGATAAAACTTGATTTTGAGAGGTGGTTGTCTTTGTCAACGACTGGCAATGGGGTTCTTACTATCTTCCATACAAAAATAAAGCAAGTTTTTGAGAGAGAGATTGGCACTTCGTGCTCTTTTTATAAAACTTGGCACTCCTCCCCACCTTTCCTTTCACATACCATGGCTAACCGATTCCATCGGGTGCCCACCAACATTCACATTCTTTGGAGGAGTGCCTTTTTTTTTTCTTTTTTTCTTTTTTTTTCTTTTTGGAATAAGCAATATGGAAGATACCAAATCCGACCACTACGTCCCCATGAGCTGAAAACAGTGTCACAAAACGAGAAGTATTTTGAAGGTTTTTGAAAGGTAGCACACGAAAATTTTACTTTGGAATGGCTTACAAATACCATGCATAGGAATTTATAGTGGACACAATGGCAAACTTGGCTTTTAGGAGTTGGATGCACGAGTAGAGCTCATACTCAGTACAAGGTGAGGGCTAGCAAAAGACTGGGAGCGACCAACTAAGAGAGCAATAATGGCCATAATCATGCAAAGCGACAAAGCGACATTAAAAGAAGCATATGATGGCATCAAAAGTCAAAAACTAAATGATCATGAAGGCTAATGGCGACTTTGGAAGAGTCTAACATGTGTGAGCATGCGCCAAGTCAACCCAAATAAAGCATCAAGGAGAAAACCAAAATAATGCTTCCATACAATAAAAACAACGCATGATTTTTTTAAAGGCTCATTAAGCAATCTCAGTTATTTGAGACAAGTCATGCTACAGCAAAACCACTAAGCATACTATCAAAAAGACATCAAGCATGACATGAAAAAGCCTAAGCCGCAGTCTACACAAGCTCCTTCTTGTACCACTATTTTGCACAAAGCTTTTTCTCTTTTCCAACACCATTTGAAATTTTTAAAGACACCTCTTTTGATGAAAACCAATAAAGATCAGAGGCAAAAATACACCTTGATGAAAAGATATGACAAGATCTGAACGCATATCAAGGCGAAAACGAAAACCAAAAGCAGTAGCAGAAAAAAGATGAACGCTCGATTTTTAATAAGAGTGAAAACTAGAGCGTTCTTTGCAAATGAAAACAAGTACATCTCCTCCAAAGGGAATTTGTTGGGGTCCAACCATTTATTGCAGCAAACAAGCAAACTAAACCAACTAAGAAAACTAAAACAACTGACGCTCCAAGAAAAACACATAGTGCATCAAGCAATAAAAATATAGTGTTTTGAAAGGTGACCTGATTTTTGCCGATGAAGAAGGGGTGCCTCGGGGGCATCCCCAAGCTTTGACGCTTGTACTTCTTGGATATTTCTTGGGGTGATGCATGGGCATCCTCAAGCTTGAGCTTTTGTCCATTCTTCAACTCATCTCATCATTCTCCAATCCCTACACTTGAAAACTTCCTTCATACAAAACTAAACACAATTCTATTAGCAACATTAGTGCAAGCATAAAATATATTCAACCTCTTTTAGCTTCAAGTTTCAACCCAAAACCACCACATATAAAGTATATACTACTGTAGCAACTTCCACAAGAGTTCCATGATCAAAAAGAACTCAAAAGAAAGCGATAAAGTGGCAAAAACAAATATTGGCAGAAATCTGTCAAAACTGGACAGCTGATAATGGACGAATTTTTGAGGGATTTTCTGTTGCTCAAATCAAAAAGTGTTCAACTAAGAAAAGTTTGGATATAACCTGGGGCATATGCACAAGAAATCGCAGGTCCAAAAGATAAACAGAGAATTTTCACGAATTTTTACGGTGCAGCACCGAAAACAGTTTCAGGACAGCAATAACCCCAAATCTTTACCTCACTCAAATTAGAGGCTTCTCTTGGTACAAAAACGAAATAAACAAGATAAGGAGCGGTCATTACAGTAGTAATGACTTCCAAGACTCAAATAAAAGAAAAAGTACTGAAAAGTAAACAATGGGTTATCTCCCAAGAGTGCTTTTCTTTAACGCCTTTGAGCTAGGCGCAAAAAATTGCGAATCAAGTAACATCAATGGATGAAGCATCAAGCTCATAATTTGCTCTAAGAATAGAGTCAAAAAGTAATTTCTTTATTTTCCTAGGGAAGTGTTCCATACCTTTCTTTAGCGGGAATTGATACTTGATAGTGCCTTCCCTCATATCAATAATAGCACCTACAGTTCGAAGAAAAGGTCTTCCCAAAATAATAGGACATGAAGCATGGCATTCAACGTCCATAACAAGAAAATCAACGGGAACAAGGTTATTGTTAACCACAATCAGAACATCATTAATCCTTCCCAAAGGTTTCTTCTTAGCAACATCTGCAATAGGAACATCAAAATAACACTTTTCAAGTGGTGGTAAATCAAGCATGTCATAAATCTTTCTAGGCATGATGGAAATACTAGCACCTAGATCACATAAAGCATGGCAATCATAACCATTAACATGCATATCAATGATGGGTTCCCAACCATCTTCTAACTTCTAGGGAACAGAGGCTTTTTGCTTCAACTTTTCATCCCTAATTTTTATGAGAGCATTGGTAATATGCTTAGTAAAAGCAATATTTAAAGAACTAGCATTGGGAGTCAAAGCAAGCTTTTGCAAGAAAAAAATAACTTCAGATATATTGCAGCCATAAACATCAAAATCATTAAAAGAAATAGAGCTATCATCTCCCACACTCTGAAAAATTTCAGCACTCTTTTGAGAAAAAGTTTTGGCAGTTTTAGGCTTTTTAACACAAGGAGTGGGAGTTTTCTCTACACCAATCAAAGTAAGAGGATTGTTATCAGTAGGAGCAACATCATTAGAGGTAGTAATAGTACATACCTTCATCTCTCTAGCCATCTCATCTTCTCTTTCCCACCTGGCATGCAATTCCGCTAACAATCTAATATTTTTGTCAATTCCAACTTGGGTAGCATTAGCGGCAGCAACAATATTGCTCACATTCACATCATTAGGAAACACTTTTAATTTCAGAAGTTCAACATCATGAGCAAGGCTATCAACTTTAGAAGCAAGAATATCAATTTTGCCTAACTTTTCCTCAACAGACTTGTTAAAAGCGGTTTGTTTACCGATGAAGTCCTTGAGCATTACCTCAAGCTCGGAGGGCGCGGCCCTAGTGTTGTTGTAGGAATTACCATAAGAGTTACCATAACCATTACCATTGGTAGAAGGATACGGCCTATAATTGTTACTAGCAAAATTGTTCCTATAAGCATTGTTATTAAAATTGTTATTTCTAATGAAATTCACATCAACTTGCTCTTCTTGAGCAACCAGAGAGGCCAAAGGAACATTATTAGGATCAACATGAGTCCTATCATTAGCAAGCATAGCCATAATTGTATCAATCTTATCACTCAAGGAAGAGGTTTCCTCAACAGAATTTACCTTCTTACCTTGTGGAGCTCTCTCGGTGTGCCATTCGGAATAATTTACCATCATGTTGTCGAGTAGCTTTGATGCGGCGCCCAAAGTAAGGGACATAAAAGTGCCTCCAGTAGCTGAATCAAGTAGGTTCCTTGAAGAAAAATTTAGTCCTGCATAAAAAGTTTGGATAATCATCCAAGTAGTCAGTCCATGAGTGGGGCAATTCTTTACCATAGATTTCATTCTTTCCCAAGCTTGAGCAACATGTTCATTATCAAACTGAGTAAACTTCATAATATTGCTATGCAACGATATAATCTTAGCAGGAGGATAATATCTACCAATAAAAGCATCCTTACACTTAGCCCATGAATCAATACTATTCTTAGTCAAAGACAGCAACCAATCTTTAGCCTTTCCTCTCAAAGAAAAAGGAAACAACTTGAGCTTAATAATATCACTATCAACATCCTTATATTTCTGCATCTCACAAAGCTCAACAAAATTGTTGAGATGAGCTGCAGCATCTTCAGTACTAGCACCAGAAAATTGCTCTTTCATAACAAGGTTCAATAAAGCAGGCTTAATCTCATAAAAAGTGGTAGCAGGAACAGTTGGTGCAATAGGAGTGCAGATAAAATCACTATTGTTCGTGCTAGCAAAGTCACACAACTTGGTGTTTTCAGGAGTACCCATTTCAGCAAAACGAAAGTAAACAAGTAAAAACAACTACCGAGGATTCTAATTTTTTTGGGTTTTTGATATAAAAAGCAATGCAGGTAAAATAAAATAAAGTAAAGCAAAACAAATAACAAAGTAAAGAATGTGTGTGCGAAGAACTCCCCTCGCAGAAGTCTTCTCTCTTCCCCGGCAACGGCGCCAGAAAAGTAGCTGCTTGCTGTTTGATGTGGAAGCAAACTGTCCTTGTGCGTGGTGATGACCAGCCCGTTGGGAACCCCAAGAGGAAGGTATGATGAGTGTAGCGGCTAGTTTTCCCTCAGTTAAGAAACCAAGGTTTATCGATCAGGAGAAGAGAGACGATGACGACTGACGGTGTTTGTGGAACCTGCACACACACAAACAAATACTTTGTCCCCAACTTGCGATGAGGTTGTCAATCTCACCGGTTTGCTTGAAACAAAGGTTATGAGTGTATCGAGTGGAAAACAGTAGTAATATGCTAGTAAAGTAAACAGTGCGGGAAAAGTAAACAGGTGATTGCAATTTGATTAAATAGGACCGGGGTCCACAGTTCACTAGTGGTGTCTCTCCATAGATAAAATAACATGCTGGGTAAACAAATTACAGTTGGGCAATTGATAGAATAAAGATAACGTGATATGTCAAGAAGATCACTATGAGATTTACTCTGGGCATTACAACAAAATACATAGACCGCCATCCAACTGCATCTATGACTAATAATCCACCCTCGGGGATATCATCCGAACACCCCAAAAGTATTAAGTTGCGAACAACAGATAATTGCATTAAGCAAAGTGTGTAATGTAAACAAAGCATATGCCCTTGAGCATATGAATGTTGTTTTCTCCCTAGTAGCAACAGCACATCTACCACCTTAGAGGTTTCTGTCACTCCCCCAGGTGAAATAGAGACATGAACCCACTATCGAGCATAAACACCCCCTCTTGGAGTCACTAGCAACTACTCGGCCAAGATAGCTACTAACAACGGAGAGCATGCAAGATCATAAACAACATAGAGATAACAAAAGATATAATTCAGTACATCAACTTAATCATAAACACCAATATTCATCGGATCCCAACAAACCAACATCATAGTATTACATAACGGTGATCTCAATCATGTAGGGCAGCTCATGAGATCTAAACACAAAGCACATGGTGGAGAAGACAACCATCTAGCTACTGCTATGGACCCATAGTCCAAGGTAGACAACTCACTCATCGCTCCGGAGGCAAGCATGGCGATGAAGAAGACCTCCGGTGGCGATTCCCCTCTCCGGCAGGGTGCCGGGAAGAGCTTCTGGACCCTCCCGATCTTCGGGTCGACGGCGGCGGCGGATCGCGATGTATTCTGAAAAACTGATCGGGGCCTTAGGTTTTTCTCATCAGGGGGTAAATATAGGCGAAAGGACGATGCCAGAGGGGGTCCCACGCCCCCTCACACGGGGCTGGCGCGGCCAGGGGGGTGGCCGCGCCGCCCCTGTGTCTGGGGCCCACGTGGCCCCTCTCCGTCAGGTCTTCGGATGTTTGGGAGCTTCCCCGTGAAATATGACTTCAGGAACTTGTTTCGTCCAATTCCGAGAATATTTCCTGTGTATCACTTCTGAAACACAAAAACAACAGAAAACAGGAAACTGGCACTGTGGCACTTCGTTAATAGGTTAGTTCCGGAAAATGTATAAAAGTACCACTAAGTGTAATGAAACAATAGGCAAATGGTGTAAAAACAAGCATGGAGCATCAAAAATTATAGATATGTTTGAGACGTATCAGCGGCGGATCGCGATATGTTTCTGGAAAAGTGATCGGGTCTTTAGGTTTTTCCCGTTGGGGGGTCTTTATAGGCGAAGGGGCATCATCAGAAGTGGACCGAGGCAGCCACACACATAGGGGGCGTGGCCTAGCCCTGGGCCACGCCGCCCTATTGTGTGGGCCCCTCGTGGCCCCACTCCGTCTCCTCTTCGGTTCTCTGGAAGCTTCGGTGAATTTCTGGATGTTTGGCTTTTGTTTCATCCAATTCCGAGAATATTTCCTACGTAACTTTTCTGAAACAGAAAAACAGCAGAAAACAGGGAACTGACACTTTGGCATCTCGTTAATAGGTTAGTTCCAGAAAATGCATAAAAATGCCACGAAGTGTAATGAAACACTAAGCAAATGGTGTAAAAACAAGCATGGAGCATCAAAAATTATAGATACGTTAGAGACGTATCAGCATCTCCAAGCTTAACTCTTGCTCGTCCTTGAGTAGGTAAGTGATAACAAAAGAAATAATTTTTGAGGTGACATGCACCTACACAATCTTGATCATCTATGTAAGCGTTGTGCGCTGGGATCAAAATAACTTAAAACATGGGCATGAAAGACATAATCTTGATAGAAGAAACTTAGCAACCATGTTATAACATGAAAAAGAACACAAACGAAAGATCATGAAAATAAAACAATGAAAGTCAAACGTGTGTTCAAATCATATGGAAAAACATACAAATAGTTTTCAGCTTGTCCTTCATGAGAGAGCAAAACATAAATGCATAGGACACCTTCAAGTTTAAGAGGGCGACTAGATATTAATAATTTAAGAACAAGTGAAACCAACATCATGAATCAATCAATGAAAACTTTTGGACAATGCACATTATACTCAGAATGACAATTATGCTCTCTTAGACGATGCATAAAGGTAGAAGGTGGTGACTCAACATAAAAGTAAAAGAAAGGCCCTTCACGGAGGGAAGCAGTGATTGCAAGTTTTATAAACCTTCAAAAATTATGGTACTTACTAGCTTTGAGCTCTCATTGCCCCCATCATAGGCATCTTGAATGGTTAAAGTTAATGCGAATACACTTATGATGCATATGCTTGACAAATCATAAGTTGAAAACCTCACATCCTGTGAAGTACGACTATCCAAACCTCATGCTACTTTACTTAGAGTCCCAAGCAAGCTCTTGTCATTGTAAGTATACATGTATCATCGAGAACCACCAACGGGGTACCTCTGTGCCCGATGACATGGAACAAGCCCACATCAAAATGACAGGACAAACAGACAATGAACACCTCTGCATCTCTTTTATTTACCATTGGTATAGCTTTTTATTGTGAGATGCGTCGTCAAATGTTCACTATGGGCAAGCTGTAAATTTCCATCATGAATTATGCATGGCTTAGATTAGCGGCCCAGGCGTTTCTCTAACACGTATACAAACTTCATGATCCCACAAGATTCCCAATTCATTTCACATTGCGAATATCCATAAACAAAAGATCACGATATCAACTCAAATGAAAGATAGTGCAATGTTGAAAGCTTGCCCCATGACGGCATGGCTAGGCTAATTTCCAACTTACAACTTGCAAGCATAAAAACTCAACATAAGAGAGCCACAATATCAAAATTTTAAAATGAGAAAAGTAAATTGTGCCATCAGGTTTGTGAGAGCTTTACTGACCAATTTTCGCATAACACTAAAAGTGTTTAATTTGAAGGATAGATAAAAGCAAGTCAAATGTACTTTGGAATAGCAAATTGCTAATAGGCATGTATAGTGGACACATTGGAACAACTTGGTTTTTAGGAGTTGGATGCACGAGTAGAGCTCATACTCAGTACAAAATGAGGGCTAGCAAAAGACTGGGGGCGACCAACTAAGAGAGCAATAACGGCCATAATCATGCAAAGCGACAAAGCAACATTAAAAGAAGCATAAGATGGCATCAAAAGTCAAAAACTAAATGATCATAGAGGATTATGGTGACTTTATATGAGTCTAACATGTGTGAGCATGCGCCAAGTCAACCCAAATAAAGCATTAAAGAAGAAAACCAAAATAATGCTTCCAAATAATTAAAACAATGCATGACTTTTTCAAAGGCTCATTAAGCAATCTCAATCATTTGAGACAAGTCATGCTACAGCAAAACCACTAAGCATACTATCAAAAAGACATCGAGCATGATATGCAAAATCCTATGCCACAGTCTACACAAGCTCCTTTTTGTACCACTTTTTTGCATAAAGCTTTTTCTCTTTTCTAACACCATCAAATTTTTTTGAAACAAATCTTTTGATAAAAACCAACATGGACCAGAGGTCAAAATACACCTTGATAAAAAGATATAACAAGATCTAAACAAAAATCAAGGCAAAAATTGAAAGCTAAACGCAGTTCTAGAAAAAGAGAACACTCGTTGAAACGATAAGAGTGAAAAACTGAGTGTTCTTGGCAAATGAAAAGCAAGGCAACTTCTCCAAAAGGAATTTGTTGGGGTCCAACCATTTATTGCAGCAAACAAAACTAAACAAAACTGAAAACTAAAAACAACTGATGCTCCAAGAAAAACACATAATGCATGAAGCTATAAAAATATAGTGTGTTGAAAGGTGACCTGATTTTTGCCGATGAAGAAGGGGTGCCTCGGGGGCATCCCCAAGCTTTGAAGCTTGTACTTCTTGGATATTTCTTGGGGTGATGTGGGCATCCCCAAGCTTGAGCTTTTGTCCATTCTTCAACTCATCTCATCATTCTCCAATCCCTACACTTGAAAACTTCCTTCATACAAAACTAAACACAATTCTATTAGCAACATTAGTGTAAGCATAACATTGAATCAACCCCTTTTTGCTTCAGGTTTCAACTCAAAACCACCACATATAAAGCATATACTACTGTAGCAACTTCCCTAAAAGTTCCGTGATCAAAAGAACTCAAAAAGAAAATGATAAAGCGGCAAACACAAATATTGGTAGAAATCTGTCAAAACAGAATAGCTGACAAAGGTCAAATTTTTAGAGGGTTTTCTGTTGCTCAAATAAAAAATTGTATAACTAATTAAAGTTTTGATATAACCTGGGGCATATGTACAAGAAATCGCAGGTCCAAAAGATATTCTGAGAATTTTCACGAATTTTTACGGTGCAGCACTGAAAACTGTTTCAGGACAGCAACTTCCCCAAATCTTACCTCACTCAAATTAGAGGCTTCTCTTGGCACAAAAACGAAATAAAAAGGATAAGAAGCAGTTATTACAGTATTAATAACTTCCAAGACTCAAATAAAAGAAAAAGTACTGAAAGTAAACATTGGGTTATCTCCCAAGAGTGCTTTTCTTTAACGCCTTTGAGCTAGGCGCAGAAAATGCGAATCAAGTAATATCAAAAGAGGCATTAAGATCAACTGCAGAAGTATTTTCAATAAGGCATTGTATTTCATCCACATAAGTTTTTGAAGACCCTTTGTGATCACTCTTTGGTTCACTCAAATCACTAAAAAGATTTTTAGGACAGATCCAATCAAAATTATTTTCAAAAGCCTCATGCAGTCCCAAGAGTTTGCTAGGTATTGGTATTTTGGTTCCTTTATTGTTTGTACTAACAACCTTTATATGTGAGCGAAGCTTGTTAAAATGCTTAAGAACTTTCCTAGCTTTAATGGCCACATCTCTAAATTCTATGCGCAAAGTTTCCAAGATAAAAGCTTTCTTTTCAGGGTCCTCAATATCATGAAGCTTAAGAAATATGTGTTGCATAAAAGGATTAAGGCTAGAAAACCTAGCTTCTAACACGTGAACTAAATAAGAAGAAGCAACTTCATAACTAGGAGCAAGCTTAGCCAAAGATTTTTCCTCAACTTCTTTACGCATACTAATATGATTAAAGAACTCCAAAATATTACTTTACCCAATAATAGAACCACTACCTACTGAGAGGTCCTCCAAAACGTACTTAGGGAACAACATAATGAACTAAAAGTAAAGAAATAACAACTATAAAGGAAACTAATTTTTTGTGTGTTTTTTGATAAAATGATGCAAGTAAAAGTAAAGCAAAACTTAAAACAAAGTTAAGGATGTGTGTGCGAAACTCCCCTTGCAGAAGTCTTCTTTTTCCCCGGCAACGGTGCCAGAAAACTTATTGATGGCGCGGTGATGAATGGTGCCAGAAAACTTGTTGGCGTATAGTTGATGAAGTAAATGACCGGCCAGTTGGAAACCCCAAGAGAAGGTTTGATGAATATAGCAGCAAGTTTTCCCTTAGTTATGAAACCAAGGTAGTCAATCCAGTAGGAAAAAGACAATACTCCAGAAGGTGATGCTTGCTAGCCTAGTGACACTCCAACAAGGGCGCCGTTAACGATTTCTTGTTAGCACGTCTTCAACTAGTAGCAACGTGGAACCTGCACACAACACAACCAAATACTTTGTTCCCAACTTACGATGAGGTTGTCAATCTCACCGGTTTGCTTGAAACAAAGGGTATGAGCGTATCGAGTGGAAAGCAATAGTAATATGCGAGTAAAGTAAACAATGCGAGTAAAGTAAACAGGTGATAGCAATATAATGAAAATAGGACCAGGGTCCATAGTTCACTAGTGGTGTCTCTCCATAAGATAAAATAACACATGCTGTGTAAACAAATTACAGTTGGGCAATTGATAGAATAAAGACAACGTGCATATGTCGAGAGGATCACTATGAGATTTACTCTGGGCATTACAACAAGATACATAGACCGCCATCCAACTGCATCTATGACTAATAAACCACTTGTGGCAAATCAATCCGAGAACTCCACAAGTATTAAGTTGCAAACAACAGATAACTGCATTAAGCAAAGTGTGTAATGTAAACAAAGCATATGCCCTTGAGCATATGAATGTTGTTTTCTCCCAAGTGGTAACAACACATCTACAACCTTAGAGGTTTCCGTCATTCCCCCAGATTAAATAGAGGCATGAATCCAACTATCGAGCATAAATACCCCCTCTTGGAGTCACTAGTATCTACTCGGCCAAGATAGCTACTAACAACGGAGAGCATGCAAGATCATAAACAACATAGAGATAACATAAGATAATATTCAGCACATCAACTCAATCATAACACTAATATTCATCAGATCCCAACAAACACAACATGTAGAATTACATAACGGTGATCTCGATGATGTAAGGCAGCTCACGAGAACTAAACATGAAGCACATGGTGGAGAAGACAACCAACTAGCTACTGCTATGGACCCATAGTCCAAGGTAGACTACTCACTCATCGCGCCAGAGGCAAGCGAAGACGACCTCTGGTGGCGATTCCCCTCTCCGACAGGGTGCCGGGAAGAGCTTCTGGACCCTCCCGATCTCGAGTCGACGGCGGCGGCGGATCGCGATATGTTTCTAGAAAAGTGATCGGGTCTTTAGGTTTTTCCCATCGGGCGGGGGTCTTTATAGGCGAAGGGGCATCGTCAAAAGTGGACCGAGGTGGCCACACACATAGGGGGCGTGGCCTAGCCCTGGGCTACGCCGCCCTGCTGTGTGGGCCCCTCGTGACCCCACGCCGTCTCCTCTTCGGTTCTTGGGAAGCTTCGGTGAATTTCTGGATGTTTGGCTTTTGTTTCGTCCAATTCTGAGAATATTTCCTGTGTAACTTTTCTAAAACACAAAAATAGCAGAAAATAGGTAACTGGCACTGTGGCATCTCGTTAATAGGTTAGTTCCAGAAAATGCATAAAAATGCCATGAAGTGTAACGAAACACTAAGAAAATGGTGTAAAAACAAGCATGGAGCATCAAAAATTATAGATACGTTAGAGACGTATCACGCCCCTGGAACACTTAGCCTGGAGACTCCGGTCTCTGGAACCCGGAGACTCCGGCCTAAAAGGACAGCAACGGCTAGTCCTTCCCCAAGGACTATAAAAAGGCTTCTTCAACCTCAAGTCAAGGCTGCGGCTCATACTCTCTCACCACCATTGTTGCCAAGCTTCAAAGCCCTAGATCTCCACCTCTAGCCAATAGAACTTGAATCCCTTTGGGGATTCAAAGAGGAGACCTAGCCCATCATCTTCACCGAAGGAATTTCATTTCCCCCTCCATTTGCTTCGAGGATTTGAGCCTAGGGGTTCTTGGAACCCTAGGTATTGTAAGTGTTTGATTGACTCATCTCTGTGGTGTTTCTAGCCTCTGTGGCTTTCTTGGGAGCCTCCAATTGAGTTGTGGATGCATGCTCCAAGCTTCGTGTAAGGGATTCGTGGTTCCCCCATTACCACCGCTTAGTGGAACCGAGCTAGCCTCCGTGGCTTGCTCACCGGAGAACAAGGTGAGCCTTTGTGGCGTTGGTAGACTCTGTGTCACCGCACCTCTCCAACGTAGACATACTTCCCCTCAAAAGGAAGGAACTACGGGTATACATCCTTGTGCCTCCAGTCTCCACTCGTCGGTTATCTCTTTTCCTTACTTGTATCTTACTAGTTACTTGTTCACTTGCATGCTTGCCACTTGTAGGAAATTCACCTAGTAGCACATCTAGTGAATTTACTTTGTGTCAAGCCCTAAAATCAAAAAAGATTAAAAATTGACTTAGCACCTATTCACCCCCCTCTAGTCGCCCATATCGATCCTTTCAATTGGTATCAGAGCAAGGGCTCTTTGATTGGGCTTTATCACCTAAGCGATCATGGGCGACGAGGAGCCCACCACTAAGGCAGATCTTAATCACCTCATGGCACGAATGGAAGTCATGATGGGTGCCAACGAAAGTCAAAAATCTCAACTCGATGCCCTCATTAGTGGAACGTCTAGTACCACTCCACCGACCCCGGTTGAAACCTCGGTTAAGCCCACCTTAAATGAGGATGATCTGGATGAGGGCGACAAGGACCCCCCCAAGGTAGATGACACCTCTAGGGGACATAGCCCAGAAATTCCACATCCTACAAGCTATGTCTCCGGGAGACACCTCCAAATGCCACACCTTGCTTCATGCGGCCCTCCGCCACCACTTGATGCTTCTAGCTTTGCCAATTGGCAAGATAACATGCGCTCTCACATAAACTTTGTGTCTATTGAGCTTTGGAGAATTATTGAGCAGGGATTTAATCCAACTTCCAAGGACTTGAACAACTTGCTTCCATGGGAGACCATCGACAAGCAACTCAATGCCTCTGCCTTGCACCTCATTCACATGTCACTCTCCGAGAAGGACAAGGCATTTGTTCGATCAATCTCCTCTACCAAGGAAGCTTGGGATGTTCTCACCAACCTCTTCATTGGGAACAAGAGCATTCAAGAATCCAAGTTTGACGAAGCCTCCAATGAAGCAGACAACTTTGCCATGTTTGATGGTGAAACTCTCGAAGAACTCCATAGGCATCTCTCGACACTTCAAGTGAAGCTAATGGATCTTGGCTCCTCCCAATGTGATTGGAAGTAGATGAAGAGGAAGTTCATTCAAGCTCTCTTGCCCTTCCACAAGGAGACCGTGAACTCTATCAAGGGAAATGCCAACTTCCGGAAGATGTCTGCACATGATATCTTGCAAGAGATGATGGCAAGAAAGATCTCCAAGAAGAATGTGGATGATGCTCTTGCACGAGCTTGTGGTGTTCGTGCTCCTAACCTTGCCTTGAAGGCCAAAGTCACATATCATGAAGAATCAAGTTTGGTGGAAGAGGAAGAGATAATGAGTGGAAGTCCCGAGGACATGAAGTATGCTCATGCCGAGCACATGGCTCTTGCTCAAAGGGCATTCATGAAGAAGTGGAAGTCATCTAGCCCCTCCAAGCCCAAGGCTACAAGTAGAGTGAGAACTTGCTACAATTGTGGTAACCATAACCACTTCATTGCGGAGTGTCCTTATGAAAGAGTTGAAGATCACAATGGAAGACTTGTCCGCAAGGAAATGAAGTCCAAGTCATATCCAAGGAACTCCGACAAGAAGAGAGAACTCCCAATTCATGCTTTGACAACTCAAGAAGAGTACTTCTCCGGGGATGATGCAAGTGATAATGAGGAAGTAGGAAGGACCGCCATCGCCATTGCCCAACCTACCCCTTCATCATCCCTATTCGCTTCTGCAAATGAATCAAAGTGCACCAACCACAATGCGACTTGTCTCATGGCTCACGCTACAAAGGTATCACCTCCTCTCACACCCATCATACCTAAAAGCCTATCTTTGATGGATTGTGTTGAACAAAGTGGTGATAATGATGATCTAAATGAAATGGACATTTTCATGTCAACCTTGCATGGGGAGACCAAAGCTCGCTTTGAGATTCTCCTAGATCAATGTAATGAGGCCCTCCAAATAAATGATAAAAATGATGAACACATTTTCGAGCTTGAGGGGCATGCACGTGACTATGCCGATGAAATTACTTCTCTTACCCAATCTCTTGAGGAAGAGCATGACCTAAGGGTGGCACTTGAGACTTCCAAGTTGTGTCTTGAAGAATCTCACAATTTGGATATTGCTAAACTTAAAAGTGATCGTGATATTGCTCAATCCGTTGCTAATGAACTTAGGTTGCAAAATGAGAAACTAAATCTTATAATTGCTAATGAAGCAACCAAGTCTCTTTCTAGCACATTTGTTGCAAGTTCATGCTCAACTAACCCCTCTTGTGAGAAAGTTCCCCTAAAAGGAAATGAGAAGCTTGATGAGCTTTTGAATGCTCAAAAGCAACATGGTGACAAGACGGGACTTGGATTTACCTCCAAGTCCAAGAAAAACAAGAAGAGGAAGAACAAGAAGATGAAGAAAAGTGTCCCCGCACCTCCTCCCTCATTAAAAAAGCATGTTCCTAGTGAAACATGCTATGATGAGAATGGTAATGTTTTTGAGGAGGAGGTGAGGGAAGTTATTGGGAATGCCAAGATAGCTATGCCTAATCATAATAACTTTGCGGGAAAATATAATCCTTATTATGTTCTTTGCCGCGCACATGATGGGCATGTTTATGCTAAATTTGTTGGTGCATCAAATGAATATGTTGCATGGTCTATTTGGGTTCCAAAGACCCTTGTCACTAACAAGAAAGGACCCATTGAGAAATGGGGACCTAAAATCAAGACTTGATCTCTTGTAGGGCTTTGCTTCTGGTGGTGGTCAATGGATAATTGATAGTGGTGCTACCAATCATATGACCAGGAGCAAAGAAATGGTGAAGGAGCTCCGCACCGGTTCATCCCATGCAGGCTACGTCACCTATGGGGATTCTTCAAGGTCAAAGGTATTGGGTCTTGGCAAAGTTGTTGTCTCTCACAATGTTACCGTGGAAGATGTCATGCTTGTTGAGTCCCTTTCATATAATCTTCTTTCCGTTGCTCAACTTGCTAATATGGGCTTTGCAACCTTCTTTGATGTTGGGATTGTGGTTCTTTTGTGGAGCAAGTCTCTTAATGTAGCTCATGTTGGGCATGTCAAAAATGGCTTATATGTGATCGACTTCTCGAAGGAGATCACTAAAGTCGCGACGTGCCTCATTGCTAAAGTTGACATGGGATGGCTTTGGCATCGCCGGCTGGGCCACGTCAATATGAGAACTTTGCAAAGTCTCCACAAAGGCAAATATATCCTAGGACTAACCAATCTAACCTTTTCAAAAGATCGTGTGTGTAGAGCTTGCATTGAAGGAAAGATGCATGAACTTCCTCATCCTAGCAAGACCATCATTTCATCTAAGAGGGTCCTAGAGCTCCTTCACATGGATCTCTTTGGCCCTCCCTCTTATGCAAGTCTTGGAGGAAAGAAGTATTGCTTGGTGATTGTCGATGACTGATACGTCTCCAACGTATCTATAATTTTTGATGCTCCATGCTTGTTTTTACACCATTTGCCTAATGTTTCGTTATACTTAGTGGCAATTTTATGCATTTTCCAGAACTAACCTATTAACGAGTTGCCACAGTGCCAGTTCCCTGTTTTCTACTATTTTTATGTTTCAGAAGTGATACACAGGAAATATTCTCAGAATTGGACAAAACAAGTACCTGAAGTCTTATTTTACCCAGAAGCTTCCAGAGATCCGAAGGAGAGTAGGAGGGGGGCCACCAGGGCCCCACACACAGGGCTGGTGCGGCCAGGGCCTAGGCCGCGCCACCCTGGCGTGAGGCCACCTGGCCCCTCCTCTGACATCGCCCCTTCGCCTATAAAGACCCCCTGACGGAAAAAACCTAAGACGATGCTTGCCTCCAGAGGTCTTCTTCATCGCCATGCTTGCCTCCGGAGCGATGAGTGAGTAGTCTACCTTGGACTATGGGTCCATAGCAGTAGCTAGATGGTTGTCTTCTCCACCATGTGCTTCATGTTTAGATCTCATGAGCTTCCCTACATGATTGAGATCACCGTTATGTAAATCTACATGTTTGGTTTGTTGGGATCCGATGAATATTGGTGTTTATGATTGAGTTGCTGTACTGAATATTATCTTTTGTTATCTCTATGTTGTTTATGATCTTGCATGCTCTCCGTTGTTAGTAGCTATCTTGGCCGAGTAGTTGCTAGTGACTCCAAGAGGGGGTATTTATGCTCGATAGTGGGTTCATGCCTCTATTTAACCTGGGGGAGTGACAGAAACCTCTAAGGTTGTAGATGTGCTATTGCTACTAGGGAGAAAACAACATTCATATGCTCAAGGGCATATGCTTTGTTTACATTACACACTTTGCTTAATGCAATTATCCATTGTTTGCAACTTAATACTCATGGGGTGTTCGGACGATATCCACGTGAGTGGATTATTAGTCATAGATGCAGTTGGATGGCGGTCTATGTATTTTGTTGTAATGCCCAGAGTAAATCTCATAGTGATCTTCTTGACATATCACGTTTATCTTTATTCTATCAATTGCCCAACTGTAATTTGTTTACCCAGCATGTGTTATTTATCTTATGGAGAGACACCACTAGTAAACTATGGACCCCGGTCCTATTTCCATCATATTGCTATCACCTGTTTACTTTACTCACACTATTTACTTTACTCACATGCTCTATTGTTTTCCACTCGATACGCTCATAACCTTTGTTTCAAGCAAACCGGTGAGATTGACAACCTCATCGCAAGTTGGGAACGAAGTACTTGGTTGTGTTGTGTGCAGGTTCCGCGTTGCAGCTAGCAAGCAAAGCTTGAACAAGGCGCCATATATAAATTATCCAAAGCTGTCGCAAGCTAGCAAGCATCACCTTCAGTCGTTTGTCTCTCCTCTCCAAGAATGATTAAACCTTGGTTTCTTAACTGAGGGAAAACTAGCTGCTATACTCATCATACCTTCCTCTTGGGGTTCCCAACGGGCTGGTCATTCACCAGGCACAAGGACCGTCTGCTACACGTCAACTTGGCACCAGCAGCTTCTTTTCTGGCGTCGTTGCTGGGAGGAAGTAGAAGATTTTTGTGAGGGGAGTTTTTGCACGCACATCCTTTACTTTGTTATTGTTTTGCTTTACTTTATTTATTTTACCTGCATCATTTTATATCAAAAAACCCAAAAAAAATTAGAATCCTTGGTAGTTGCTATTTCTTTACTTTAGTTTATTATGTCTAGTTCAGTTGCTACTACTATGTCGCCCGAGGACATGATTTTCACTTTTAAACAAAAGGATGAGGAAGTTTTTAAAGAAGCTTGGTCTAGAATTTATGATTGGCATGGAAAAACTGAACCTAAAATGACTTTGAGTTTGCTTCTTAGTAGCTTTTACTTTGGACTTGCTCTTCGTTATAGGTATGCTTTGGATGCTACTGCAGAAAGAGATTTCCTTCATTGTGATGGAGATCAAGCCTTCAATATTATAAAAAAGTTGATTACAATTTATAGCATGCCAACCTATTTTGATTCCTCTCTTGTGTGCATTTTTAATAGACTTAATGCTCTTGAGACTCGTACTTCTAGTTTGAATTCTTGCTACAATACTTTGAGCCAGCATTTTAATTATGTGCCAACAAATTCTGAACCTTCGAGTTGGTATCCTACATTAAAAATCACCATTAGTGGTGAAACTTTTCATGCTCGTTGTGATATTATGTCTGAATTTTGTCCTATGCCAAAGGATGTTTATGAATCTTTGAGCCTTTGGAAGCTTTCTGAGGGGGGAGAAGGGATTTCTCTTACTAACAATGCCACTATATTTCCCATTGGAATAGCTGAAGGAGTTTTTACAAAAGTCCTAGGAAGAATGATATCTACTGATTATCTTGTTATTGAATGTGTAGGGAAAGGACAAATCACACTTGGAAGATCCCTCTTGAAGCTCCTGGGCGCCGTCATTGATGTGGGAAAAGGCAATATAAGATTTATCTCTCCACCTTGCAATAGCCATGTCTTTCCTAGAGTCAAGAACAAAGGTAAGAAAGGAAGACATAAGGCACGCGCTGATCCTAGTACTTCATCTTCTGAAAATACTTGATTCGCAATTTTCTGCGCCTAGCTCAAAGGCGTTAAAGAAAAGCACTCTTGGGAGATAACCCAATGTTTTTATTTTCAGTACTTTTTCTTTTATTTGAGTCTTGGAAGTCATTACTACTGTAATGACCGCTCCTTATCTTGTTTATTTCATTTTTGTGCCAAGAGAAGCCTCTAATTTGAGTGAGGTAAAGATTTGGGGATGTTGCTGTCCTGAAACTGTTTTTAGTGCTGCACCATAAAAATTCGTATAAATTCTATGTATATCTTTTGGACCTGCGATTTCTTGTGCATATGCCCCAGGTTATATCCAAACTTTCGTTAGTTGAACACTTTTTGATTTTAGCAACAGAAAACCCCTAAAAAATTCGACCTTTGTCAGATGTTCAGTTTTGACAGATTTTTGCTAATATTTGTGTTTGCCACTTTATCGCTTTCTTTTGAGTTCTTTTGATCACGGAACTTTTGGAGAAGTTGTTACAGTAGTATTTACTATATATGTGGTGGTTTTGAGTTGAAACTTGAAGCAAAAAAGAGGTTGATTATATGTTATGCTTGCACTAATGTTGCTAATAGAATTGTGTTTAGTTTTGTATGAAGGAAGTTTTCAAGTGTAGGGATTGGAGAATGATGAGATGAGTTGAAGAATGGACAAAAGCTCAAGCTTGGGGATGCCCATGCATCACCCCAAGAAATATCCAAGAAGTACAAGCGTCAAAGCTTGGGGATACCCCCGAGGCACCCCTTCTTCATCGGCAAAAATCAGGTCACCTTTCAAGACACTATATTTTTATTACTTCATGCAATATGTGTTTTTCTTGGAGCGTTAGTTGTTTTAGTTTTCTTTGTTAGTTTGTTTTGTTTGCTGCAATAAATGGTTGGACCCCAACAAATTTCTTTTGGAGAAGTTTCCTTGCTTTTCATTTGCCAAGAACGCTCTAGTTTTCACTCTTATTAAAGATCGAGTGTTCTTGTTTTTCCGCTACTGCTTTTGGTTTTCATTTTCTCCTTGATTTGTGTTCATACCTTATCATATCTTTTCATCCAGGTGTATTTTTGCCTCTAATCTTTATTGGTTTTCATCAAAAGAGGTGTCTATAAAAATTTCAAATGGTGTTGGAAAAGAGAAAAAGCTTTGTGCAAAATAGTGGTACAAGAAGGAGCTTGCGTAGACTGCGGCTTAGGCTTTTTCATGTCATGCTTGATGTCTTTTTGATAGTATGCTTAGTGGTTTTGCTATAGCATGACTTGTCTCAAATAACTGAGATTGCTTAATGAGCCTTTGAGAAAATCATGCGTTGTTTTTTATTGTATGGAAGCATTATTTTGGTTTTCTCCTTGATGCTTTATTTGGGTTGACTTGGCGCATGCTCACACATGTTAGACTCTTACAAAGTTGCCAATAGCCTCTATGATCATTTAGTTTTTGACTTTTGATGCCATCTTATGCTTCTTTTAATGCCGCTTTGTCGCTTTGCATGATTATGGCCATTATTGCTCTCTTAGTTGGTCGCTCTCAGTCTTTTGCTAGCCCTTGCCTTGTACTGAGTATGAGCTCTACTCGTGCATCCAACTCCTAAAAGCCAAAGTTTTCCATTGTGTCCACCATACATACCAACTAGCAATTTGCTATTCCAAGTAAATTTGACTTGATTTTATTTTCTCTTCAAATTAAACTCTTACCACTGTTATGGGAAATTCGGTCAGTAAAGCTCTCACGAACCGGAAGGCACACTTTACTTTTTCCTGTTCTTAAAAATTTGACATTGTGGTCTCTTATGTTGAGTTGTTATGCTTGCAAGTTGTAAGTTGGAGACTATCCCAGCCATGCAGTCATGGGCAAGCTTTCAACATTGCACTTCTTATTTGAGTTGATATCGTGATATTTTGTTTATGGATGCCCGCGGTGTGAAATGAATTGGGAATCTTGTGGGGATCATGGAGTTTGTATATGTGTTAGGGAAACGCTGGGCCGCTAATCTAAGCCATGCATAATTCATGGTGGAAATTTACAGCATACCCATGGTGAACATTCGACGACGCATCTCACAATAAAAAGCTAAACAAATGGCAAATAAAAGAGATGTCGAGGTGTTCATTGTCTGCTTGTCCTGCCATTTTGGTGTGGGCTTGTTCCATGTCATCGGGCATGGAGGTACCCCATTGGCGGTTCTCAATGATATGCATATATTTACAATGACAAGAGCCTTGCTTGGGACTCTAAGTAAAGTAGCATGAGCTTTGGGTACTCGTATTCACGGGGCACGAGGTTTTCAACTTATGATTTGTCAAGCATATGCATCATAATTGTTCTCGCATTAACTTTAACCATTCAGGATGCTTATGATGGGGGCAATGAGAGCTCAAAGCTGGTAAGTACCATAATTTTTGAAGGTTATAAAACTTGCAATCACTGCTTCCCTCTGCGAAGGGCCTTTCTTCTACTTTTATGTTCAGTCACCACCTTCTATCTTTATGCACCATTAAGAGAGCATAGTTGTCATTCTTAGTATAATGTGCATTGTCCCAAAGTTTTCATTGATTGATTCATATTGTTGGTTTCACTTGTTCTTAAATTATTTGTATCTAGTCGCCCTCTTAAACTTGAAGGTGTCCTATGCATTTATGTTTTTCTCTCTTTGAAGGACAAGCTGAAAATCATTTGTATGTTTTTCCTTATGATTTGAATACACGTTTGACTTTCATTGTTTCATTTTCATGATCTTTTGTTTGTGTTCATTTGCATGTTTACAATATGGTTGCTAAGTTTCTATTGTCAAGATTATATCTTCATGCCCATGTTTTAAGTTCTTATGATCCCAGCTCACAAATGCTTACATATATGATCAAGATTGTGTAGGTGCATGTCACCTAAAAAATTATTCTTTTGTTATCACTTACCTACTCAAGGACGAGTAGGAGTTAAGCTTGGGGATGCTTGATACGTCTCCAACGTATCTATAATTTTTGATGCTCCATGCTTTTTTTTACACCATTTGCCTAATGTTTCGTTACACTTCATGGAACTTTTATGCATTTTCTGGAACTAACCTATTAACGAGTTGCCACAGTGCCAGTTCCCTGTTTTCTGTTGTTTTTGTGTTTCAGAAGTGATACACAAGAAATATTCACAGAATTGGACGAAACAAGTTCCTGAAGTCTTATTTTATCCGGAAGCTTCCAGAGATCCGAAGGACAGTAGGAGGGGGCCCACCAGGGCCCCACATGCAGGGCTGGCGCGGCCAGGGCCTGGGCCGCGCCACCCTGGTGTGAGGCCACCTGGCCCATCCACTGACATCGCCCCTTCGCCTATAAAGACCCCCTGACGGAAAAAACCTAAGTACCCGATCACTTTTCCAGAACACATCACGATCCGCCGCCGCCGTCGACCCAAAGATCGGGAGGGTCCAGAAGCTCTTCCCGGCACCATGCTGGAGAGGGGAATTGCCACCGGAGGTCTTCTTCATCACCATGCTTGCCTCCAGAGCGCTGAGTGAGTAGTCTACCTTGGACTATGGGTCTATTGCAGTAGCTAGATGGTTGTCTTCTCCACCATGTGCTTCATGTTTAGATCTCATGAGCTGCCCTACATGATTGAGATCACCATTATGTAAATCTACATGTTTGGTTTGTTGGGATCCGATGAATATTGGTGTTTATGATTGAGTTGCTGTACTGAATATTATCTTTTGTTATCTCTATGTTGTTTATGATCTTGCATGCTCTCCGTTGTTAGTAGCTATCTTGGCCGAGTAGTTGCTAGTGACTCCAAGAGGGGGTATTTATGCTCGATAGTGGGTTTATGCCTCTATTTAACCTGGGGGAGTGACAGAAACCTCTAAGGTTGTAGATGTGCTGTTGCTACTAGGGAGAAAACAACATTCATATGCTCAAGGGCATATGCTTTGTTTACATTACACACTTTGCTTAATGCAATTATCCGTTGTTCGCAACTTAATACTCATGGGGTGTTCGGACGATATCCCCGTGAGTGGATTAGTAGTCATAGATGCAGTTGGATGGCGGTCTATGTATTTTGTTGTAATGCCCAGAGTAAATCTCATAGTGATCTTCTTGACATATCACGTTTATCTTTATTCTATCAATTGCCCAACTGTAATTTGTTTACCCAGCATGTGTTATTTATCTTATGGAGAGACACCACTAGTGAACTGTGGACCCCAGTCCTATTTCCATCATATTGCTATCACCTGTTTACTTTACTCGCACTCTTTACTTTACTTGCATGCTCTATTGCCACTCGATACGCTCATAACCTTTGTTTCAAGCAAACCGGTGAGATTGACAACCTCATCGCAAGTTGGGAACGAAGTACTTGGTTGTGTTGTGTGCAGGTTCCGCGTTGCAGCTAGCAAGCAAAGCTTGGACGAGGCGCCATATATAAATTGTCTGAAGCTGTCGCAAGCTAGCAAGCATCACCTTCAGTCGTTTGTCTCTCCTCTCCAAGAACGATTAAACCTTGGTTTCTTAACCGAGGGAAAACTAGCTGCTATACTCATCATACCTTCCTCTTGGGGTTCCCAACAGGCTGGTCATTCACCACGCACAAGGACCGTCTGCTACACGTCAACTTGGCACCAGCAATGACTATTCAAGATACACTTGGGTCTTCTTCTTAGCATACAAGCATGAGACTCAACAAACCGTCAAAGACTTCACCAATGAAGTGCAACGCCAATATGGTCAAGACATATTGATGATCTGTAGTGACAATGGCACTGAGTTCAAGAACTTCACCTTGAATGATTTTCTCAGTGATGAGGGGATTCGCCATCAATACTCATCTCCCTATACTCCCCAACAAAATGGTGTAGCCGAGCGGAAGAACCAGACTCTCATTGATATGGCTAGGACCATGTTAGCGGAATTCAAGTCTCCGTATAACTTTTGGGCCGAAGCCATTAATATCGCATGTCATGCATCAAACCGGTTATATCTCCCCAAGGGCTTGAACAAGATACCTTATGAAATACTCATTGGAAAGAAGCCAAATATCAAGTACTTCCGGGTATTCGGTTGTAAGTGCTTCTATCTTAAGAAAGGTGTCCATTTGTCCAAATTTGATACAAAAGCTCTTGAGGGTACCTTTGTTGGCTATGCCGCCGAATCTCACACCTTTAGAATCTTTGACAAACTCTCTGCTCGAGTTGTTGAAGTTTCTAACATGAGATTCGACGAGAATGATGGCTCACGTGTGGAGCAATGTGGTGTTTTTGATGTAGGTGACAAAATACCTCCTCTTGCCATAAGAAGAATGGGTGTGGGACATCTCATACCCGTTGAGGAACACCTTTTGGTGGAAGGAGAAGGACTATGCTCTACTCAAGTGGAGCCTTCACCCTCTCAAACACAACAAGCTCCACAAGGCCCCTTTGATGCTAGCCAAAGACAAGCTCAAGACCCTCAACCAAGTGAGCATGATCAAGATCAAGACCATGAGCATGGTGGTGATTTTTCACCAAGTGGTGATCAAGATCAAGCTCAATATGAAGAGCAAGCTCAAGTTGATGAGCGAGCTCGTAATGAAGGTCAAGGCGAGGACCAAAACCGTGGTGATGACCAAGTGGCTTCTCAAGAATCTCTTGAAGAAGCTCAAGCTCGTCGTGCTATGAAGATAGCATCAACTCTCCGGAAAGGTAGCCACACCTTGGAGAGTGTGATTGGAAGTGTAAGGAAAGGGGTGTCCACAAGGAGGCAATTGGCTAACTTTAGTAGCCACCATGCATATATCTCTTGTGTTGAACCTCAAAAGGTCTTTGAAGCGCTTGAAGACCCATATTGGGTAGAAGCCATGCATGAAGAACTCAGTAACTTTGAGCGTAACAAAGTATGGTCATTAGTGAAGAAGCCCAAGGATTGCCGCAATGTCATTGGAACCAAGTGGATCTTCAAGAACAAGCAAGATGCAAATGGAATTGTTGTAAGGAACAAGGCTCGTTTGGTTGCTCAAGGGTATTCTCAAATTGAAGGCATTGACTATGGAGAGACTTTTGCACCTGTGGCTCGCCTTGAGTCCATCCGTATCCTCCTTGCTTATGCCTCACATCATAATTTTAAGTTGCAACAAATGGATGTGAAGAGTGCTTTCTTAAATGGTTCTTTGCATGAGTTAGTGTATGTAAAGCAACCCTGGGTTTTGAGGATCCTAACTTTCCTAACCATGTCTACAAGCTTGACAAGCCCCACGTGCATGGTATGAGCATCTTAGAGAGCTTCTTGTAGACCGTGGGTTTGAGATAGGCCTCATTGATCCCACTCTTTTTACTAAGAAAGTTAACGGGGAGCTTTTCATATGCCAACTTTATGTAGATGACAACATTTTTGGTTCTTCTAACAAATCTTTCAATGATGAATTTGCAAGGCTAATGACCGACAAATTTGAGATGTCTATGATGGGAGAGTTGAAATTCTTTCTTGGTTTTGAAGTGAAGCAATTGAAGGGTGACACCTTTATTAATCAAGCCAAGTACACCCAAGACATGCTCAAGAAGTTCAAGATGGACACCGGAGTAAAGGGAGCCAAGACTCCCATGCCTACAAAGGTTACTCTTGATCTCGATCCTAATGGTAAAGAGGTGGATCAAAAACTTTATCGCTTTATGATTGGGTCTTCGCTCTATCTTTGTGCATCTAGACCGGATATCATTCTTAGTGTGGAAATGTGTGCACGCTATCAAGCCACCCCTAAGGAAAGCCATTTAATGGCGGTCAAAAGAGTCTTCCGATATTTGATTGATACCCCAACTTTTGGCCTTTGGTACCTGAAGGGGCCAAGCTTTGAGCTTGTTGGGTACTCGGACTCGGATTGGGCGGGAGACAAAGTGGATAGGAAGTCAACCTCCAGGGCTTACCAATTTCTTGGTAGGTCTTTGGTTAGTTGGTCTTCCAAGAAGCAAAATTGTGTGTCTCTCTCCACCGCCGAAGATGAGTATGTGGCGGCCGCAAGTTGTTGTGCTCAACTCCTTTGGATAAGGCAAACGATGGAGGATTATGGTATTCACTTCGACAAGGTGCCAATCTTGTGTGACAATGAGAGTGCCATCAAGATTGCTCATAATCTAGTTCAACACAACAAGACCAAGCACATCGAGATCCACCACCACTTCATCCGTGACCATGTCAACCGAGGTGAGATTAACCTATCTTATGTAGGTACACAAGACCAACTCACCAACATTTTCACGAAGCCCCTTGACGAAGCAAGATTCCGAGAGTTAAGGCATGAATTGAATATCCTAGACTCTTGCAATGTGGCTTGATCGTGTGCACTCATTCCCATATGATAGTGTGTGTTCCTATCTAGGTGTGGGCATGGAGATAGGGGGAGTGCGGTCCTAATTAATTGGGCTATCCCTCCCCCCCATAATGGCAATATGAAGCAATGTGTTCTTTTTGTCTCGTGTGACAATTTTGAGCTTAATTGATTAGTTTTGGTCTTGGGTCCAAGATATATCTTCGCGGTGCCATACCTTTATAATCAAACATGGTGGCTTCGGCCACCGACCTCCTAAGTGGAGGTTTGTTCCCATTTGAGCTTTATTTGTGTTTCATTGCTTTTTCAATGGGAATGTGTTCATGTTTGGCCTTTTTTGAGTTTTATTTGCATTTTTGCAAACATGAACACTAAGTACCACTCAGTGACCTCTTTCTGACCCAAGCCTATCCCTTTCATCTAAAACTTGCTTCATCTTTCAAAGAAACATGCTCAAATACTCAGCTGTGTGATCTGGTCGAGGCAGGCCAGAGACTCCGGTGTCTGGAGGCCGGAGACTCCGGGTGACCATCCCTGAAGACTTCGGCCCTAGCGGTTTTGCCCTGGGTCAAAAGGGTCAGGGTGAGGTCAACCCTAACAGTTACCCTCATACCCTCCTCCCTCCACTCCCCATGGACACCGCCGCCTCCACCAAGGTCGCCGCCAGGAGCCTCCCCGACCCTGGATCTGCCGCTTGCCGCTGACCTTTCTCCTCCACAAGCCCCCGGAGACCTTTTCCTCCGGCTTGCTTGCTTCTCCATGGAGCCCTCTGGTATTTCCTCCTCCTCCCATCTAGTTTCTCCTAGATTCAAGGGATTGGAAGATTTACTAGTTGTTTGTCCATGGGATGATTATCTTTCGGCAATAAGAGTATCTAGCATCGTGTGGAACCAATTTTGTGCAATTTTTCAAGCAAAACCTTGTCTCCTGTGTGTAACCTCGGGTAGCCTGGAGTCTCTGGTGCTGACACCCCGGAGACTTTGGAGTCTCTGACCTTTTAAGGCCGGAGACTCCGGGGTCAGAGATCGGAGACTCTGGTGTAAATTGAACCTTTCTCATTTTGGCTCCACAAGATGCTATTCTCTTTCATCTGGGCATATTTTTGACTCTTCCCTTGCTACTTCATGTCCTTCACTTTCACAGGTAGCAGTGCAGGTGGTCGTCACAAACGTCTCCCTCGGAGGCATACTTTTGACTACAACCCAGCCAAGGATTGCTATGTGGAGAGGCAAAGTGCTGCTGAGATTGAGAGGGATGCATTGAGGGAGAAAGCTCGTTTGGCTCAGTTGGCTAAGGAAGAAAGGACCAAAAAGGCCAAGTTTGATCATTTGCCTTCTCACAAGGATTTGTCCCTTCCTGAGTTTGCTGATATGAGGAAGAGAAAGATGTATGACCTGCCAAGGAACACCAATGACCTCAGTTTTCATCGAAGGGAGCAACAACTCATTTGCACCGAGCTCTATGCCAAGCTCACCCACAAGGTTTGCCCTCAAAAGGTTGTTGATTTTGAACATCTTCGGAAGAGTGACTACTTCAAGGAAGCCCTTTGGATCACCGGAAAGCTTGGCTTGCACCCTCTCATGCAACTCAAGCAAGACTACAATATTCTCCTCGTGCATCAAATCTTTGCCACTGATACGTCTCCAACGTATCCATAATTTTTGATGCTCCATGCTTGTTTTTACACCATTTGTTTAGTGTTTTGTTACACTTTGTGGCATTTTTATGCATTCTCCAGAACTAACCTATTCACGAGATGCCACAGTGCCAGTTCCCTATTTTCTGCTATTTTTGTGTTTCAAAAAAGTTACACAGGAAATATTCTCGGAATTCGACGAAACTAAAGCCAGTCGTCCAGATATTTCACAGAGCTTCCAGAACATTGAAGAGGAGACAGAGCCGGACCAGAGGGTGGCCACACCACAGGGCGGCGTGGCCTATGGCTGGCCCGCGCCCCCTGGTGGTGTGGGCCCCCTGGTCCACTTCTGACACCGCCTTTTCGCATATAAAGACCCCCCGACGGGAAAAACCTAAACACCCAATCACTTTTCTAGAACACATCACGATCCGCCGCCACCGTCGACCCAAATTTCGGGAGGGTCTAGAAGCTCTTCCCGGCACCCTGCCGGAGAGGGGAATCACCAGCAGAGGTCTTCTTCATCGCCGTGCTTGCCTCCGACGCGATGAGTGAGTAGTCTACCTTGGACTATGGGTCCATAGCAGTAGCTAGATGGTTGTCTTCTCCACCATGTGCTTCATGTTTAGATCTCGTGAGCTGCCTTACATGATCGAGATCACCGTTATGTAATTCTACATGTTGTGTTTGTTGGGATCCGATGAATATTGCTGTTATGATTGAGTTGATGTACTGAATTTTATCTTATGTTATCTCTATGTTGTTTATGATCTTGCATGCTCTCCGTTGTTAGTAGCTATCTTGGCCAAGTAGTTGCTAGTGACTCCAAGAGGGGGTATTTATGCTCGATAGTGGGTTCATGCCTCTATTTAATCTGGGGGAGTGACAGAAACCTCTAAGGTTGTAGATGTGCTGTTCCTACTAGGGGAAAATAATATTCATATGCTCAAGGGCATATGCTTTGTTTACATTACACACTTTGCTTAATGCAATTATCTGTTGTTCGCAACTTAATACTTGTGGAGTTCTCGGATTGATTCGCCACAAGTGGATTATTAGTCATAGATGCAGTTGGATGGCAGTCTATGTATCTTGTTGTAATGCCCAGAGTAAATCTCATAGTGATCCTCTCGACATATGCACATTGTCTTTATTCTATCAATTGCCCAACTGTATTTTGTTTACCCAGCATGTTTTATTTTATCTTATGGAGAGACACCACTAGTGAACTGTGGACCCCGGTTCTATTTCCTTTATATTGCTATCACATGTTTACTTTACTCGCACTGTTTAATTTACTCACATATTATCTTCACTTTCCACTCGATATGCTCATACCCTTTGTTTCAAGCAAACCGGTGAGATTGACAACCTCATCGTAAGTTGGAAACAAAGTATTTGGTTGTGTTGTGTGCAGGTTCCACATTGCTACTGGTTGAAGATGCGCTAACAAGGTATCGTTAACGGCGCCCTTGTTAGAGCATCACGCAGCTAGTGGGCATCACCTTCAGTCGTATTGACATCCTCCTCCTGGATGATTAAACCTTGGTTTCATAACTGAGGGAAAACTTGCTGCTATCTTCATCAAAACCTTCTCTTGGGGTTTTCCAACTGGCCGGTTATTTATTACACATTCTCACGTCAACTTGGTTCCAGAAGTTTTCTGTCGCCGTTGCCGTGTATTAAAGAAGAAGCTTTCACACCATCATCACCGCGCCATCAACAAGTTTTCTGGCGCCGTTACCGGGGAGGAAAGAAGACTTCTGCAAGGGGAGTTTTGCACGCACATCCTTTACTTTGTTTTAAGTTTTGCTTTTACTTTATTTTTACTTGCATCATTTTATCAAAAACCCAAAAAAATTAGTATCCTTGATAGTTGTTTTTACTTGTCTGCTTTTAGTTTGCTAGAATGGCTACTCCTGAAAACACCAAGTTGTGTGACTTTACTAGCACGAATAATAGTGATTTTATCTGCACTCCTATTGTGCCACCTGCTCCTGCTGCAAATTTTTATGAGATTAATCCTGCTTTCTTAAACCTTGTTATAAAAGAGCAATTTTCTGGTGCTAGTATTTCTATTATGCCTAGAAAGATTTATGACATGCTTGATTTACCACCGCTTGAAAAGTGTTATTATGATGTTCCTATTGCTGATGTTGCTAAGAAGAAACCTTTGGGAAGGATTAATAATGTTCTTATTATGGTTAACAATAACCTTGTTCCCGTTGATTTTCTTGTCATGGATGTTGAATGCAATGCATCATGTCCTATTATTTTGGGAAGACCCTTTCTTCGAACTGTAGGTGCCATCATTGATATGAGGGAAGGCACCATCAAATATCAATTTCCACTCAAGAAAGATATGGAACACTTCCCTAGAAAGAGAAAGAAATTGCTTTTTGACTCTATTCTTAGAGCAAATTATGAGCTTGATGCTTCATCACTTGATATTACTTGATTCGCACTTTCTGCGCCTAGCTCAAAGGCGTTAAAAAAAGCCTCTAATTTGAGCGAGGTGAGATTTGGGGATGTTGCTGTCCTGAAACAGTTTTCGGTGCTGCACCGTAAAAATTCATGCAAATTCTCTGTATATCTTTTGGACATGCGATTTCTTGTGCAGATGCCCCAGGTTATATCCAAACTTTCGTTAGTTGAACACTTTTTGATTTGAGCAACAGAAAACCCGTCAAAAATTTGACCTTTGTCAGCTGTTCTATTTTAACAGATTTCTGCCAATATTTGTGTTTGCCGCTTTATCGCTTTCTTTTTGAGTTCTTTTGATCATGAAACTTTTGGGAAAGTTGCTACAGTAGTATATACTTTATATGTGGTGGTTTTGAGTAGAAACCTGAAGCAAAAAGGGTTGATTCGATATTATGCTTACACTAATGTTGCTAATAGATTTGTGTTTAGTTTTGTATGAAGGAAGTTTTCAAGTGTAGGGATTGGAGAATGATGAGATGAGTTGAAGAATGGATAAAAGCTCAAGCTTGGGGATGCCTAGCACCCCAAGAAATATCCAAGAAGTACAAGTGTCAAAGCTTGGGGATGCCCCCGAGGCACCCCTTCTTCATCGGCAAAAATCAGGTCCCCTTTCAACGCACTATATTTTTATTGCTTCATCCATTATGCGTTTTTTTTGGAACATCTGTTGTTTTTAGTTTTCAGTTTTGTTTAGTTTTGTTTGCTGAAATAAATGTTTGGACCCCAACAAATTTCTTTTGGAGAAGTTGCCTTGCTTTTCATTTGCCAAGAACACTCTGTTTTTCATTCTTACCATTTTAACGAGTGTTCTCTTTTTCTAGAACTGCGTTTAGCTTTCGATTTTTGCCTTGAATTGTGTTCAGATCTTGTTATATCTTTTCATCAAGGTGTATTTTGACCTCTGGTCCATATTGATTTTTATCAAAAGAGTTGGTTATAAAAAGTTTGAATGGTGTTGGAAAAGAGAAAAAGCTTTATGCAAAAAAGTGGTACAAGAAGGAGCTTGTGTAGACTGCGGCCTAGGCTTTTACATGTCGTGCTTGATGTCTTTTTGATAGTATGATTAGTGGTTTTTCTGTAGCATGACTTGTCTCAAATGACTGAGATTTCTTAATGAGCCTTTGAAAAAATCATGCGTTGTTTTAATTATTTGGAAGCATTATTTTGGTTTTCTCCTTTGATGCTTTATTTGGGTTGACTTGGCGCATGATCACATATGTTTGACTCATACAAAGTCGCCATTGCCTTTATGATCATTTAGTTTTTGACTTTTGATGCCATCTTATGCTTCTTTTAATGTCACTTTGTCGCTATGCATGATTATGGCCGTTATTGCTCTCTTAGTTGGTCGCTCCCAGTCTTTTGCTAGCCCTCATTTTGTACTGAGTATGAGCTCTACTCGTGCATCCAACTCCTAAAAACCAAGTTTTTTCAAAGTGTCCACCATACATACCTATTAGCAATTTGCTATTCCAAAGTACATTTGACTTGCTTTTATCTATCCTTCAAATTAAACTTTTTTTGGTGTTATGCGAAAATTGGTCAGTAAAGCTCTCACGAACCGGATGGCACACTTTACTTTTATCGTTTTAAAATTTTGACATTGTGGTCTCTTATGTTGAGTTGTTATGCTTGCAAGTTGTAAATTGGGAATTATCCCAGCCATGCCGTCATGGGGCAAGCTTTCAACATTGCACTATCTTTAATTTGAGTTGATATCGTGATCTTTTGTTTATGGATACTCGCGGTGTGAAATGAATTGGGAATCTTATGGGATCATGGAGTTTGTATATGTGTTAGAGAAACGCCTGGGCCACTAATCTAAGCCACGCATAATTCATGGTGGAAATTTACAGCATGCCCATAGTGAACATTCGACGACGCATCTCACAATGAATTGCTATACCAATGGTAAATAAAAGAGATGCCGAGGTGTTCATTGTCTGTTTGTCCTGTCATTTTGATGTGGGCTTGTTCCATGTCATCGGGCATGGAGGTACTCCGTTGGCGGTTCTTGATGATACACATATATTTATAATGACAAGAGCTTGCTTGGGACTCTAAGTCGAGTAGCATGAGATTTGGGTATTCGTATTTCACGGAACACGAGGTTTTCAACTTATGATTTGTCAAGCATATGCAGCATAAGTGTTCTCGTATTAACTTTAACCATTCAAGATGCTTATGATGGGGGCAATAAGAGCTCAAAGCCGGTAAGTACCATAATTTTTGAAGGTTTATAAAACTTGTAATCACTGCTTCCCTTCGTGAAGGGCCTTTCTTTTACTTTTATGTTGAGTCACCACCTTCTACCTTTATGCACCGTTAAGAGAGCATAGTTGTCATTCTGAGTATAATGTGCATTATCCCAAAGTTTTCATTGATTGATTCATATTGTTGGTTTCACTTGTTCTTAAATTATTTGTATCTAGTTGCCCTCTTAAACTTGAAGGTGTCCTATGCATTTATGTTTTGCTACTCCATGAGGGACAAGCTAAAAACCATTTGTATGTTTTTCCTTATGATTTGAACACACATTTGACTTTCATTGTTTCATTTTCAAGATCTTTTGTTTGTGTTCATTTTCATGTTATAATATGGTTGCTAAGTTTCTTCTATCAAGATTATATCTTTCATGCCCATATTTTAAGTTCTTTTGATCCCAGCGCACAACGCTTACATATATGATCAAGATTGTGTAGGTGCATGTCACCTCAAAAATTATTTCTTTTGTTATCACTTACCTACTCGAGGGCGAGCAGGAGTTAAGCTTGGGGATGCTGATATGTCTCCAATGTATCCATAATTTTTGATGCTCCATGCTTGTTTTTACACTATTTGTTTAGTGTTTCGTTACACTTCGTGGCATTTTTATGCATTTTCTGGAACTAACCTATTAATGAGATGCCACAGTGCCAGTTCCCTATTTTTTGCTATTTTGGTGTTTCAGAAAAGTTACACAGGAAATATTCTCGGAATTGGACGAAACAAAAGCCAGTCATCCAGATATTTCACGGAGCTTCCAGAACACCGAAGAGGAGATGCAGCCAGAACAGAGGGTGGCCACACCACAGGGCGGCGCGACCTTGGGCTGGCCCGTGCCCCTGGTGGTGTGGGCCCCCTGGTCCACTTCTGACGCCGCCTCTTCGCCCATAAAGACCCCCGGATGGGAGAAACCTAAACACCCGATCACTTTTCCAGAACACATCGCGATCCGCTGCCGCCATCGACCCGAAGATCGGGAGGGTCCAGAAGCTCTTCTCGGCACCCTGCCGGAGAGGGGAATCGCCACCAGAGGTCTTCTTCATCGCCATGGTTGCCTCTAGTGTGATGAGTGAGTAGTCTACCTTGGACTATGGGTCCATACCAGTAGCTAGATGGTTGTCTTCTCCACCATGTGCTTCATGTTTAGATCTCGTGAGCTGCCTTACATGATCGAGATCACCATTATGTAATTCTACATGTTGTGTTTGTTGGGATCCAATGAATATTGGTGTTTTGATTCAGTTGATGTACTGAATTTTTTATCTTATATTATCTCTATGTTGTTTATGATCTTGCATGCTCTCTGTTGTTAGTAGCTATCTTGGCCAAGTAGTTGCTAGTGACTCCAAGAGGGGGTATTTATGGTCGATAGTGGGTTCCTGCCTCTATTTAATCTGGGGGAGTGACAAAAACCTCTAAGGTTGTAGATGTGCTATTGTTACTAGGGGGAAAACAACATTCATATGCTCAAGGGCATATGCTTTGTTTACATTACACACTTTGCCTAATGCAATTATCTGTTGTTCGCAACTTAATACTTGTGGAGTTCTCGGATTGATTCGCCACAAGTGGATTATTAGTCATAGATGCAGTTGGATGGCGGTCTATGTATCTTGTTGTAATGCCCAGAGTAAATCTCATAGTGATCCTCTCGACATATGCACATTGTCTTTATTCTATCAATTGCCCAACTGTAATTTGTTTACCCATCATGTTTTATTTTATCTTATGGAGAGACACCACTAGTGAACTGTGGACCCCGGTCCTATTTCCTTTATATTGCTATCACCTGTTTACTTTACTCGCACTGTTTAATTTACTCACATATTATCATCACTTTCCACTCGATACGCTCATACCCTTTGTTTCAAGCAAACCGGTGAGATTGACAACCTCATCGTAAGTTGGGAACAAAGTATTTGGTTGTGTTGTGTGCAGGTTCCACGTTGCTACTGGTTGAAGACGCGCTAACAAGTTATCATTAACGGTGCCCTTGTTAGAGCATCACGCAGCTAGTGGGCATCACCTTCAGTCATATTGACATCCTCCTCCTGGACGATTAAACCTTGGTTTCATAACTGAGGGAAAACTTGCTGCTATCTTCATCAAAACCTTCTCTTGGGGTTTTCCAACTGGCCGGTTATTTATTACACATTCCCATGTCAACTTGGTTCCAGAAGTTTTCTGTCGCCGTTGTCATGTATTAAAGAAGAAGCTTTCACACCATCATCACCGCGCCATCAGCCACTCTTGTGTTTGGCGATGTAGAAGAGCTTCCCATGACATGGATGACCGGTGATCAAGTTGTCCACTCCAACTTCATTGAGTTTGCCGAAGAGCTTGGGTACCCATTCAAAGGGAACCATATGCCATGCGGTACAAGGATGCATCTCTCCGGAGTTGCCTATAACAAGAAGGCGCTTGCCCCCCTCTATGGCAAGCTCACCAAAGATGCTATTGATCAAGGCAAAAAGATTATTGTTGGCAACTCCTATGGTCGGAGAACAAGATACAACATTCTCCTCCGGTTGTTTCGTGAGAATATTGCCCCAAGTGCGGGTAATTTGGATGCTCTTCGTGGTGGTTTGGTCAACCTACTTGCCTATTCTCATGAAGTCTTTTGCAAGGGCCAAGAAGCTCAAGTTGAGCCCATTGATGTCATGGATTTCATTCACCCTGAAATGTATGAGTGCATCCTATCCAAGAAAGCCCCGGTCTATGCTCCGTATGTGATGAGGCTTATCAAGAGGAAGTCACCCAACTATACACTTTGCATTGACATCTCCAAGTTTGTTGAGCACAAAGAGGTGAAGCCTCAAAAGAAACCGGCACCGGGTGTGACCAATGAACCCTTTGCCACCGCTAGTGATGATGAACGAGATGAAGATATGGAAGGTGATGAGGATGATGTTGATGAGGAAGGAGAGGATGGTGAGGAAGAGATTAAAGAAACTCGGGCTGCTCCTCCTTCTTCACCTAAGAGGAGAAGCAAAAATGCTAGCAATGTGCCTTTTCCATCCTGCAAAAAAGAAGAAATCAACAAGGATACGGCCTATAATTGTTACTAGCAAAATTGTTCCTCTAAGCATTGTTGTTAAAATTATTATTTCTAATGAAGTTTACATCAACATGATCTTCTTGAGCAACCAAAGAGGCCAAAGGAACATTATTAGGATCTACATGAGTCCTATCATTAGAAAGCATAAGCATAATAGCATTAATCTTATCACTCAAGGAAGAGGTTTCCTCAACAGAATTTACCTTCTTACCTTGTGGAGCTCTCTCGGTGTGCCATTCAGAATAATTTACCATCATGTTATCAAGGAGCTTTGTTGCGGCGCCCAAGGTAAGGGACATAAAAGTGCCTCCAGCAGCTGAATCCAATAGGTTTCTTGAAGAAAAATTCAGTCCTTCATAAAAAGTCTGGACAATCATCCAAGTAGTCAGTCCATGAGTAGGGCAATTCGTTATCATAGATTTCATTCTTTCCCAAGCTTGAGCAACATGTTCATTATCAAACTAGCTAAACTTCATAATATTGCTACGCAAAGCTATAATCTTAGCAGGAGGATAGTATCTTCCAATAAAAGCAACCTTACACTTAGCCCATGAATCAATACTATTTTTAGGCAAAGACAGCAACCAATCCTTAGCTTTTTCTCTCAAAGAAAAAGGAAACAACTTAAGCTTAATAATATCACTCTCTACATCCTTATATTTCTGCATCTCACATAGCTCAACAAAATTGTTGAGATGAGCTGCAACATCATCAGTACTAGAACCAGAAAATTGCTCTTTCATAACAAGGTTTAACAAAGCAGGCTTAATCTCATAAAAATCAGGAGCAGGAGCAGGTGGCGCAATAGGAGTGTAGATAAAATCACTATTATTAGTGCTAGTAAAATGACACAACTTGGTGTTCTCATGAGTACCCATTCTAGCAAAGCTAAAAGCAGACAAGTAAAAACAACTATAAAGGAAACTAATTTTTTTGTATTTTTGATAAAACGATGCAAGTAAAAATGAAGTAAAGCAAAACTAAAACAAAGTAAAGGATGTGCATCCAAAACTCCCCTTGCAGAAGTCTTCTTCCTCCCCGGCAACGGTGCTAGAAAACAGCTTGATGGCGCCGGTGGATATATAGATCACCGACCAGTTGGGAACCACAAGAGGAAGGTATGATGAGCACAGTAGCAGTTTTCCCTCAGTAAGAAACCAAGGTTTATCGAACCAGTAGGTGATGCTTGCTAGCTTAGTGACACTCCAACAAGGGCATCGTTAATGATTACTTGTTAGCGTGTCTTCAACTAGTAGCAACGCGGAACCTGCACACAACACAACCAAATACTTTGCTCCCAACTTACAATGAGGTTGTCAATCTCACCGGTTTGCTGTAAACAAAGGTATGAGCGTATCGAGTGGAAAGCAATAGTAGTATGCAAGAAAGTAAACAGTTCGAGTAATAGTAAACAGGTGATAGCAATGTAAAGGAAATTGGACCGGGGTCCACAGTTCACTAGTGGTGTCTCTCCATAAAATAAATAACAACATGCTGGGTAAACAAATTATAGTTGGGCAATTGATAGAATAAAGATAATGTGCATATGTCGCGAGGATCACTATGAGATTTACTCTGGGCATTACAACAAAATACATAGACCGCCATCCAACTGCATCTATGACTAATAATCCACCCACGGGGATATCGTCCGAACACCCCACAAGTATTAAGTTGCGAACAACAGATAACTGCATTAAGAAAAGTGTGTAATGTAAACAAAGCATATGCCCTTGGACATAAGAATGTTGTTTTCTCCCTAGTGGCAACAGCACATCTACAATGTTAGAGGTTTCTGTCACTCCCCCAGATTAAATAGAGGCATGAACCCAACTATCGAGCATAAATACCCCCTCTTGGAGTCACTAGTATCTACTTGGCCAAGATAGCTACTAACAACGGAGAGCATGCAAGATCATAAACAACATAGAGATAACATAAGATAAATTATTAGTCATAGATGCAGTTGGATGGCGGTCTATGTATCTTGTTGTAATGCCTAGAGTAAATCTCATAGTGATCCTCTCTCGACATATCACATTGTCTTTATTCTATCAATTGCGCAACTGTAATTTGTTTACCCAGCATGTGTTATTTTATCTTATAGAGAGACACCGCTAGTGAACTGTGGACCCCGGTCCTATTTCCTTTATATTGCTATCACCTGTTTACTTTACTCGCACTGTTTACTTTACTCGCATATTACTACTGCTTTCCACTCGATACGCTCATGCCCTTTGTTTCAAGCAAACCGGTGAGATTGACAACCTCATCGTAAGTTGGGAACAAAGTATTTGGTTGTGTTGTGTGCAGGTTCCACATTGCCGCTCGCAAAGCAAAGCTTGGATGAGGCACCCTATAAATTGTTCGGAGCTGTCGCGAAGCTAGCGGGCATCACCTTCCGTCGTATTCATCCTCCTACTGGATTGATAACCTTGGTTTTATAACAGAGGGAAAACTTGTGCTATATTCATCAAAACCTTCTCTTGGGGTTTTCCAACTATCCGGTTATTTACTACACATTCGCACGTCAATTTGGCTCCAGAAGTTCTCTGTCGCCATTGCCGTGTATTAAAGAAGAAACTTTCACACCATCATCACCGCGCCATCAGTGCTCACACCGAAGACTTTGGGTCTGGGACCGGAGAATCCGGCCCAAGTCTCTGGGCCGCCTTTTCGAGGGGTGTCACTCACCCCAGTAATAGGGGCAGAGACTCTCCCCGGAAACTCTGGCCGAAGGCTTCCCTGGCCGAAGACTCCGGTCTCTCTGGCCGGAGACTCCGCCCCTGGAACACTTAGCTCGGAGACTCCGGTCTCTGGACCCCGGAGACTCTGGCCTAAAAGGACAGCAACGGCTAGTCCTTCCCTAATGACTATAAAAAGGCTTCTTCAACCTCAAGTCAAGGCTGTGGCTCATACTCTCTCACCACCATTGCTGCCAAGCTTCAAAGCCCCAGATCTCCACCTCTAGCCAATAGAACTTGAATCCCTTTGGGGATTCGAAGGAGGATACCTAGCCCATCATCTTCACCGAAGGAATTTCATTTCCCCCTCCACTTGCTTGGATGATTTGAGCCTAGGGGTTCTTGGAACCCCAGGTATTGTAAGTGTTTGATTGACTCATCTCTGTGGTGTTTCTAGCCCCCATGGCTTTCTTGGGAGCTTCCAATTGAGTTGTGGATGCATGCCCCAAGGTCTGTGTAAGGGATTCGTGGTTCCCCCATTACCACCGCTTAGTGGAACCGAGCTAGCCTCCGTGGCTTGCTCACCGGAGAACAAGGTGAGCCTTTGTGGCATCGGTAGACTCCGTGTCACCACACCTCTCCAACGTAGACGTACTTCCCCTCAAAAGGAAGGAACTACGGGAATACATCCTTGTGTCTCCGGTCTCCACTCATCGGTTATCTCTTTCCCTTACTTGTATCTTGCTAGTTACTTGTTCACTTGCATGCTTGCCACTTGTAGGAAATTCACCTAGTAGCACATCTAGTGAATTTACTTTGTGTCAAGCCCTAAAATCGAAAAAGATTAAAAATTGACTTAGCGCCTATTCACCCCCCTCTAGTCGCCCGTATCGATACTTTCAGTTTCTTCTTAGCAACATCAGCAATAGGAACATCATAATAACACTTTTCAAGAGGTGGTAAATTAGGCATGTCATAAATTTTTCTAGGCATAATAGAAATACTAGCACCTAGATCACATAAAGCATGGCAATCAAAACCATTAACATGCATATCAATGATGGGTTCCCAACCATCTTCTAACTTCTTGGGAATAGAAGATTTTTTCTTCAACTTTTCATCCCTAATTTTCATGAGAGCATTGGTAATATGCTTAGTAAAAGCAACATTTATAGGACTAGCATTAGGAGTCAAAGCAAGCTTTTGCAAGAACAAAATAACTTTAGATATATTGCAGCCATCAACATCAGAATCATTAAAAGAAATAGAGCTATCATCTCCTACACTCTAAAAATTTTCAGCACTCTTTTGAGAAAAAGTTTTTGCTGTTTTGGGCTTTTTAACACAAGGAGTAGGAGTTTTCTCTACACCAATCAAAGTAAGAGGATTGCTAGAATATGGAACAACATCATTAGAGGTAGTAATGGTACATACCTTCATCTTTCTAGCCATCTCATCTTCTCTTTCCCACCTGGCATGCAATTCTGCTAACATCCTAACATTTTCATCAATTCTAACTTGGATAGCATTAGCAGTGGCAAAAGGATTAGGCTTAGCGGACATTCTGTTAATCAAAGAAGATTGTGCATTAGACAAAGATGAAATATTGGTTTTAGCTTTGGAAACCTTAGCTTGCAACTCAGGAATAGCCTTTTTTAAATTTTCAAGTTGATGACTAATAGTCCTCAACAGAGCTGATTGCAACGGTGCTAGAAAACAGCTTGATGGCGCCAGTGGATATATAGATCACCGACCAGTTGGGAACCACAAGAGGAAGGTATGATGAGCACAGTAGCAGTTTTCCCTCAGTAAGAAACCAAGGTTTATCGAACCAGTAGGTGATGCTTGCTAGCTTAGTGACACTCCAACAAGGGCGCCGTTAATGATACTTGTTAGCGCGTCTTCAACTAGTAGCAACGTGGAACCTGCACACAACACAACCAAATACTTTGCTCCCAACTTACGATGAGGTTGTCAATCTCACCGGTTTGCTGTAAACAAAGGTATGAGCATATCGAGTGGAAAATAGTAGTAGTATGCAAGAAAGTAAACAGTCCGAGTAATAGTAAAATGGTGTAACAATGTAAAGGAAATTAGACCGGGGTCCATAATTCACTAGTGGTGTCTCTCCATCAAATAAATAACAACATGCTAGGTAAACAAATTACAGTTGGGAAATTAATAAAATAAATATAACGTGCATATGTCATGATGGTCACTATGAGATTTACTCTAGGCATTACAACAAGATACATAGACAGCCATCCAACTGCATCTATGACTAATAATCCACCCACGGGGATATCATCCGAACACCCCATGAGTATTAAGTTGCGAACAACAGATAACTGCATTAAGCAAAGTGTGTAATGTAAACAAAATGAATGTTCTTAGACACAAGAATGTTGTTTTCTCCCTAGTGGCAACAGCACATCTACAACCTTAGAGGTTTCTGTCACTCCCCCAGATTAAATAGAGGCATGAACCCAACTATCGAGCATAAATACCCCCTCTTGGAGTCACTAGTATCTACTTGGCCAAGATAGCTACTAACAACGGAGAGCATGCAAGATCATAAACTACATACAGATAACGTAAGATATACGATTCAGCACATCAACTCAACATAACACCAATATTCATCGGATCCCAACAAACACAACATGTAGAATTACATAACGGTGATCTCGATCATGTAAGGCAGCTCACGAGATCTAAACATGAAGCACATGGTGGAGAAGACAGCCATCTAGCTACTGCTATGGACCCATAGTCCAAGGTAGATGATGTCTACGCACGCGTCTGTTCTTGTAGACAGTGTTGGGCCTCCAAGTGCAGAGGTTTGTAGAATAGCAGCAAGTTTCCCTTAAGTGGATCACCCAAGGTTTATCGAACCCAGGGAGGAAGAGGTCAAAGCTATCCCTCTCAAACAACCCTGCAATTATGATACAGAAAGTCTCTTGTGTCCCCAAGACACCTAATACACTTGGCAGATATATAGGTGCACTAGTTCGGCGAAGAGATAGTGAAATACAAGTAGTAGTGATGATTATGAGTAATAAATGTAATATGAAATAAGTATCACTGTGAGCAAACATGTAACAAAACTGAATGTAAACGGTGTGTAATGCTTGGAAACAAGGCCTAGGGATCATACTTTCACTAGTGGACACACTCTCAACAAATATAACATAATTGAACCAATAGATACTATCATCAATATGCAACTCAAAACAATTCTCCAATGGAAAACGAACACTAATCATGCGTAGGGCTACGAAGCACTCCTCAAAGTCCGTATGTACCCAAACTAGATTGTCCCACACTATCACCATGAACGCACTAGATGGTTCCAACAGACACCAAAAATTCATAGAGATATTAACCAAAAAGACACACATAATGAGCACACTAGTCACCTTCCCATTACGATACGAGGTGTCTCTGGAGTTTACAATAATAAAGCACAGGAGTAGCATAATATCTGAATAATAACATCTACCAATTCAACTAGATATAAAGCTCACGATCACATAAAGATCACATCATGGGTGAGAGAGGTGAACCAAATAGCTACTGGCAGAGCCCTCAGCCCCGGGGGAGAACTACTCCCTCCTCATCATAGGAGACAGTAAGGTTGATGGAGATGGTGGTGAGGTCGATAGAGATGGTGAAGACGGCGATGGAGACCGATGGAGATGGCTTCGGGGGCACTTCCCCATCCCGGCAGGGTGCCAGAACAAAGACTTCTGTCCCCCAAATTTCGTCGGCGATGGCGGCGGAGCTACAGAACTCTTTCTAGAAAATTGCCGATTGTTTTAGGGTTTTCCATCGGGAGGCTTCTTATAGGTGAAGGGGCATCGTTAGAGGTGGACCAGGGTGGTCTCACCATAGGTGGGCGCGGCCAGGGGCTAGGCCGCGCCCCTAGTGGTGAGGCCAGCCTCTGGCCCCCATCCGGCTCCCGTTTGGTCCTCGTCCTTCGTTTGGGAAAAATAGGAGTTCTGGAACTTGTTTTGTCCAATTCCGAGAATATTTCCTGTGTAGCTTTTCTGGAACACAAAAACAGCAAAAAATAGGGAACTGGCACTGTGGCATCTTGTTAGTAGGTTAGTTCTAGAAATGGCATAAAAACGCCACAAAATGTAACGAAACACAAGGCAAATGGTGTAAAAACAAGCATGGAGCATCAAAAATTATAGATATGTTTGAGACGTATTAGCATCCCCAAGCTTAACTCCTGCTCGTCCTCGAGTAGGTAAGTGATAACAAAAGAATAATTTTTGAGGTGACATGCACCATCACAATTTGATCAACGAGGTAGAGCATTGAGTGCTGAGATCAAAGAACTTAAAACATGGGCATGAAAGACATAATCTTGATAATAGAAACTTAGCAACCATGTTATAGCATGAAAAGAAACACAAAGGAAATATCATGAAAATGAAACAATGAAAGTCACGTGTGTGTTTCAACCATATGGAAAACATAGCAAATGGTTTTCAGCTTGTCCCTCATGGAGTAGCAAAACATAAATGCATAGGACACCTTCAAGTTTAAGAGGGTGACTAGATACAAGTAATTTAAGAACAAGCAAAACAATAATCATAAATCAATCAATAATAAACTTTGGGACTATGCACATTATACTCAGAATGACAACTATGCTCTCTTAGATGGTGCATAAAGGTAGAAGGTGGAGACTCAACATAAAAGTAAAAGAAGGGCCCTTCGCAGAGGGAAGAAGTGATTAAACATGTGCTACAGCTTTTCATTTGTAAAACAGGGAGATAAAACTGGATTTTGAGAGGTGGTTGTCTTTGTCAACGACTAGCAATGGGGTTCTTACTATCTTCCATACAAAAAGTAAGCAAGTTTTTGAGAGAGGGATTGGCACTTTGGTGCTCTTTTATAAAGCTTGGCACTCCTCCCCACCTTTTTTCCTTTCTCAAACCATGGCTCACCGATTCCATCGGGTGCCCACCAACATTCACATACCATGGAGGAGTGCCTTTTTTATTTTTTTATTTTTGGAATAAAACAATATGGAAGATAGCAAATCTGACCACTACGTCCCCATGAGCTGAAAACAGTGTAACAAAACGAGAAGTGTTTTGAAGGTTTTTTGAAAGGTAGCACATGAAAATTTACTTGGAATGGCTTGCAAATACCATGCATAGGAATTTATAGTGGACACAATGGCAAACTTGGTTTTTGGGGGTTGGATGCACGAGTAGAGCTCATACTCAGTACAAAATGAGGGCTAGCAAAAGACTGGGAGTGACCAACTAAGAGAGCAATAACGGCCATAATCATGCATAGCAACAAAACATCATTGAAAGAAGCATAAAGTGGTATCATAAGTCAAAAACCAAATTATCATAGAGGCTATAGACGACTTATTTTGTAGTCAACATGTGTAAGCATGTGCCAAGTCAACCCAAATAAAGCATCAAAGGAGAAAACCAAATAAATGCTTCCATATAATAAAAACAATGCATGATTTTTTTTTGACAGGGATACCGTAGGGGAAGCCCCTACGGTGTTATTTTTTCATTAATGGAAAAAATTTACAAGTACAAAAAGAAGGCTTAAGCAAGCCTAAAAACAGTATAAGAAAATTAAGGAGGGAAGAAGCTGAAGAAAAACAAAAGAAAGAGAAGAAACCAGAGAGCTATGCTAGACATTCCTGAATCCAATCAGCGAGAGGCTGTACTAAATTTTCCTTGATCTTGTACTTGTGTAAACTGAGGTCAGAGCTAAATCGCACCCTCCATCTTGGGAAGCTAGGATCTTGGCCTCTAAAAATTAAGTCGTTCCTTTCCTTCCAAATATTCCAAGTTGCGCATGCCAAAATTTCTGTAAAGCAAGGGCCTGTAAATTGATTATGAGCTAGAAGAATTCTATCTTGCACAGCGATTGAAGTATCCCAAGTAATCTGAATTTTCTGCCAGCAGTTCACTGCAAACGGACACTCAAAGAACAGATGATGGGAGGATTCAAGAGCTTGCGTGTTACACATAACGCAAAGGGTGTCACCATCTATTGTCCAATTTTTCCGAAGCATTAGATCTTGTGTATTGAGCCTATCCATCATAACAAGCCAAAGGAAAACCTTGAGTTTCGGCAGGCACCTAGATTCCCATATTGAATTTAGAGCTCTATTTGTCGGAATAGCATCGAAAATGAATTTATAATATTTAGCAGAGGTATATGCTGTGCCGCCCCAACAGAATGATCTAGCATCCATAGCATCAGGTTGCAATTGGAGATCTTGAGTAATTCTCAGAGCATCAGAAAGTTCTTCAAATGCTTCAGTAGATAGGGGTAGAGCAAAAAGGTTTAATCGATCATCAGCTCTGATAAAATCTGCCACAGAGATGTCTTCATTGAGCGAGTAAGAGAAGAGCCTTGGATATCTATCACACAGTAAGTCGTCTGAGTTCCAAAAGTCTTTCCAGAAAAGAACTGTATCGCCGGATGCCACAGTAGTTGAGGTGATGCTTCTATAAATATTGGAAAGTTTGAAAATATCCCTCCACCAGAAAGATCCTCTGGTAGTTTGAGCATGCGGAATAGAATTTGAGGAGTATAAAGACCAAACAAGTTTAACCCAAGGGATGTCCGCTTTACTATAGAACTTGTGAAGATGCTTCAGTAAAAGAGCTTGATTTTGTAGTTCAAAATTAATAATGCCAAGACCACCTTTATTCTTCGGCCGACAAACCAAAGACCAAGCTGCCAGGGACTGGGTCAAACCAGATTCTTCATCCTTTGCCCATAAACAGTGTCTTCTTGATCTATCCGCAATTTTAATAATTGTCTTGTGAATCTTCAGAGATGATAAATAGTGATTCAGCAGCGAAGATAACACTGAATTAACCAGTTGGAGGCGCCCTCCATAGTCAAGAAAATGGGAACTAGCATTTAGTCTCCTTTCAATCTGGTCTACAATGGGCGTTAAGTCCTTAACTGTAGGTCTAGTAGTGCCTAAGGGGAGGCCAAGATAAGTAAATGGTAATACACCCACCGAGCAGCCAAAAATATTTGCTAGAAGATGTATCTGGTAATCATCCACATTAATAGGCATAAGACAAGACTTCGAATAATTTACTCTGAGACCAGTAGCCGCAGCAAAAACTTGTAGCAATTCTCTTAGAGCAAGTAATTGTCTTGGACATGCTTGTAAAATTAGTAGCGTTTCGTCGGCATACTGAACAATAGGGAAATCAGTGCCAGGTATCGGAAGTGGTGGAGTTAAATCGCCGGAAATACGCAGCTTGTTAACCATGGATTGTAGAAGATCCGCAGCAGCAACAAATAATATTGGGGAGAAAGGGTCACCTTGACGAACTCCTCTACGACAAGGAAACTTTTTACCCGGAACACCATTGAGAAGGACAGAGGAGAAACCGGTAGAAAAAATTGAGTCCACCCATCCTAACCATCTGTCATCAAATCCCCAACATTTTAAAATTTTCAGAATGGCCTTGTGCTCAATTGTGTCAAACGCCTTAGCAAAATCCAACTTTAGAATAACCACTTCTCTCTTTGTTTGCTTGCATTGGTGGATATATTCATACGCCCATGCCACACAATCTTGAATTTTTAAAGGCTCATTAAGCAATCTCAGTCATTTGAGACAAGTCATGCTACAGCAGAAATCACTAAGTATACTATCAAAACGCAATCAAGCATGGCATGCAAAAGTCTAAGCCGCAGTCTAAACAAGCTCTTTTTTGTACCACTTTTTTGCATGAAACTTTTTCTCTTTTCCAACACCATTCAAACCTTTTTTTTGAGGAAACTCTTTTGATGAAAACCAACATTTAGACCAGTGGTATAAATACACCTTGATGCAAAGATAAAACAAGATCTAAACAAAAATCAAGGCAAAAAATGAAAGCTAAATGCAATAGCAGAAAAAGAGAACACTCGTTGAAGTCCGTTTTTCACTCTTATCGTTCAACGAGTGTTCTTGGCAAATGAAAAGAAAGGCAACTTCTCTAAAAGGAATTTGTTGGGGTCCAACCATTTATTGCAGAAAACAAAACTAAACAAAACTGAAAACTAAAAATAACTGACGCTCCAAGAAAAATGCATAATGCATGAAGCAATAAAAATATAGTGTTTTGAAAGGTGACCTGATTTTTGCCGATGAAGAAGGGGTGTCTCGGGGGCATCCCCAAGCTTTGACGCTTATAATTCTTGGATATTTCTTGGGGTGACATGGGCATCCCCAAGCTTGAGCTTTTGTCCATTCTTCAACTCATCTCATCATTCTCCAATCCCTACACTTGAAAACTTCCTTCATACAAAACTAAACACAATTCTATTAGCAACATTAGTGTAAGCATAGCAATGAATCAACCATTTTTTGCTTCAGGTTTCAACTCAAAACCACCAAATATAAAGCATATACTACCGTAGCAACTTCTCCAAAAGTTCCGTGATCAAAAGAACTCAAAAAGAAAGCTATAAAGCGGCAAACACAAATATTGGCAGAAATCTGTCAAAACAGAACAGCTGACAATGGTCAAATTTTTAGAGGGTTTTCTGTTGCTCAAATCAAAAAGTGTATAACTAATGAAAGTTTGGACAAAACCTGGGGAATATGCACAAGAAATCGCAGATCCAAAAGATACACTCATAATTTTCACGAATTTTTACGGTGCAGCACCAAAAACTGTTTCAGGACAGCAACATCCCCAAATCTTACCTCACTCAAATTAGAGGCTTCTCTTGGCACAAAAACGAAATAAAAAGGATAAGGAGAGGTTATTACAGTAGTAATAACTTCCAAGACTCAAATAAAAGAAAAAGTACTAAAAAGTAAAACATTGTATAATCTCCCAAAAGTGCTTTTCTTTAACCCCTTTGAGCTAGGCGCAGTAATTTGCAAAGATGCTCATGTGGGCGTCATATAAGAGCTTAAGGCAAAGGCGCCATATAAGAACTTGAAGCAAGAGAGAGTATCAAAAAGCAAATATGAAACACATTTAAATCTAAACCACTTCCTATGAAAAATAGTCTTGTAAAGAGACAAGTCTTGAAAGCGCAAAGCAAAAAAGCATAGGAAGGCAAAACAAGTATAGCTTCAAGAATTGCAACATAAAGAGGGGAAACTCAATATTGTTGAGATTCATCAAACCATGTTTCTCTCTTTCATAATAACTTTCAGTAGCATCATAAATAGAACTAACAATATAACTATCACATAAAGCATCCCTATCATGAGCCACATGCATAAAAGAATTAATACTCCCCACATGAACAATCATAGTAGGAGCAGATTCAACAGAATAATTATTCTCATCACCATAATCATCAAAAACAGGAGGCATATTGTAATCATAACTAATTTTCTCCTCAAAAGTAGGTGAACTTAAAACATTATACTCATCATTGTAACCATCATAGACTAGAGGTTCAGTATCATCACAAGCTAGAGAACAACTATTTCGCAAAGCATATTCATCAAACATATCATCATAAGAAGGAACATGGATAGTACTAATGGTACAACAATTATTAACCTTAGAATTGGTACCAAAAAGATTTTCAATATCAAAAGTAGAGTGCTTTTCCCAATCATGATCACTAACATAGGTAACAGGCATGGGAACATCATCCCAATCAGAATTATCATAATCTATAGCAGGATCATAATGCTTAGGGGAAGATACCATGTCCTCTCGCCTTTTACTCCTATTCTTCTTCTTCTTCTTCTTCATACTCTTCTTACTCTCTCCTTTAGGAGGGAGAGACTTGAAGGGCATCTTCTCCACATATCCTTTAGGAGGGAAAGGCATCTTCTCCACATAATCTGGTTTACTGACAGAAACAATAGAAGAAACTTTGGAGGATTCCTCCTCTCTATTAATAAGATAGAAATATCTATTAGTCCTGTCATAGCTTGGCACAACATCATGTTTTATAAGATTTTGTAAGTAAGTATTTGCAAGGCAATCTTTAACACAATAGAGACGACAACCACGTAGGGTGCTATTAATATCAACATCTCTCATATCAACCAAAGAAATCTTTCTAGATATCTCTTCACAATCCAAAAACAAAGCAAGCTTATCTTGATGATTGAGAGTAATCTTGTCATCACAATACAAATTTGCGGTACTCGTTCGATTAAAAGGGCATTGAAAATTAAAGTGACCCGTGTTATCGCAAAGTTCACAAAGAAAAGGATAAAGCTCACAAACCTTTTCACCAAGCTCATCTAGAGCCCTGATCCACATATTGGTTTCTTCATTCCCGTGGGTGATGCAATAATCTTCCTTGTTGTGACTCTGTTCACTAGGTCTATGTACTCCACAAAAATTAACATGCTTATAGGAAATAGGACTTTCAGAAGTTCAAGCATGTTTTATTGCAATCATCAATAACAACATCACTTTCTATGCAAGTGTCCTTAAAAGGTTCATGATACACGTCCCCATTTCCTTTAGGAACATTAATATGAGAAGCAAAGGCTTTAAAACAATCAATCATAATTTGAGGATCAAGACCATACTTAGCACTAAGCTCTTGAAAATGAGCAGTTTCAGCGAAAGACTTAATGCAATCAAACTCGTAATTCATACCTGATCCTTTACCTTTGTCGCTATCCCAACCTTCAATATTTTTTTGAATTGTTTCAAGCAGATTCCAGTTGGTGTCAACATCCTTGCTTGTGAAAGACCCATCAAAGCATGCATCTAGATAGTCCTTGTAATATCCTGAAAGCCTTGCATAAAAATTATTAATAACAATATTACGGGGAAGATCATGAATAGGACATTTATGCATTAGTAACTTTAATCTTCCCCACGCTTGGGCAATGCTTTCTCCCTCATGCGGATGAAAATTATAAATATAATTCCTATCTTTATAAACCTCACTAGAAGGATATAATTTAGAATAAAAGAGAGGTACAATTTCCTCCCAGTCAATAGATCGACCATCCTTCAGTGTTTTATACCATTCCTCAGCTCTGCCTTTTAGTGATAAAGAGAATAGCTTCTTCTTAACTTGGTTCATTGAAATACCTGCACACTTGAACAACTCGCATAATTCATGTATAAAAAGCAAATGATCACCAGGATGGACAGTTCCATCTCCTAAATAGCAGTTATCCATAGCACGTTCAACAATCTTCATAGGTATTTTAAAAGGATGAGGAGCACAAGCATCATTAGAAACATCACATATGGGAGATAAAATATCATCAGAGCAAACTTTCTCCACTAAAGCTGGGGAACTAAAAATATCATGCTTAACAAAACCAGCTTCCCCAAGCTTAGACTTTTTGTAGTGACCTCACCTTTTAAAGATGACGATCCCTGTGCTTTTCAGTGCTCGTCCCTGGATCAACGCTAGCACACACAGTTTAAGATGTAATACCAAGAAACAAAGGTCATTTTATTACATCGCATGATCCAGCAATTACATAAAGAACTTTACAATGCTCAGAGTTTACAACGAAATCAAAAATAGCATGGAGTCCTTCTTCTTCATGTGCCACAGGCGATCATGCTGCGGATAGACTCGTAACCCTGTCATACCTTTCTTGTCATCGAAATCTGCAACATGAAACATTGCAGCCACAAAGGGTCAATACACTTGAATTGTATTGGCAAGATGTCATTGTATGGTGGACACATATGGAGCCTAACACTTAAATGAATATTTGGCTAGGTGGAGCTTTAGGCTTATCTTGTGTAAAGAAACTTTTATCCTATCATTTCCTCAAAGCAAAACTTTTGCTGGACAACTTGATTTGGGTGACATACCCCTGTAGCCATAGGCCGTAGTTATCGTACGGGACACACTGGTCGACAGGCACTTACATCAAATGTCAAAATCCTTAATTACTACATATGGACAACTCGGTTCAGGTGACCTATTCCTGCAGACACTGGCACATAGAAATGGCACGGGAACTGCTAGCCAATAGACACTTGCACTAATTGCCATATTCCCAGTTCAACCCACAAGTTTTAATTTTAAGAAGTTGGCATGAGGAGATCCTTGAACGGCTTTAAAATCATGTCGCTCAAAATTGTCCGTAACCGGGGACATGGCTAAGTACTTAGTTTATAACCCTCTGCAAAGGTGGTGCACTTTTCCCACAAGACTCAGTCAACCTCTTTTGCCATGATGCTCATTTTGCTCAAATGGCCAAGTGAAGACTAAGATGAGACCTTTCAGAGGCAATCCCTCAGACCAACCCGGACGCGCTCCATCCTATCATCATCTACCACCCTCTGTCCGTCTGGCTGAGTTCTCACAACTTAGTTAGTCAAGACAGAGCCCATATGACTCGTGGTTGCACTGGAAGCTTCATGACTTGAACGTCTCCAATCTCTTTGTTCCTGGGTGGCCGTCCACAAGTGAGATACACCTGGTGGTTCAGAGGTTCAACGACATGACCCCAGGGAACCACTCAACATAAATCCTTACCACTTCCACCCAGGTGTTTCATTAACTTAGTTGTTTTTCTTGGTTTTTGCAAAACAAGGTTTTCAACGCTTAGCCAAAACATGTGAAGTTCCCTTCCCAAAAACATAAGGGTAAGACAAGGTAACCTATAGCAGCAGCAAATCTACTAAGGAGATGCAAAGGTTAAACAAAGTGACTTAAGCAAAACCTAGCAAGGCTCTTAGGACAAAACTCTTAAACAACCTACTCATGCATCTTCTACAAGAAAAACTACAAGTGACAAAACTTTAGTAGGACAAGAAGATGATGACACTTGCCTTAGAAATTTCTGAAGATTGTACTTCTCTTAATCAACACACGTAGCTCTCCGTACAACTATAAGATCGAAAGTAACACAATATAAACACACCATTCAAAACAACATAATCAAACAAGACATCAAAAGTGTTTATTTGTTTTAGCTTAGTCTTCAAAGTCTTAGTGACAATTGGACAAGATTGTGGCATGAAGTTGACTTGATAGGGATGGAGAGATTGGTTAAGTCAAGGACTTAAAGATTGATGGGGGTTTGCTAAATTGTTTAGGGAGTGTTAAACACTTAGCAAAAATAGCTTAGGCTTGGTTTGAGTAGTTGGATGAATAATTTCTAAGTCATGAGGTCTAACACTTTCATCTCCTTGACTTGGGCTCTTTTTCTCTTGATCTTCTTATTTTGACTTCAACTCCTTGTCTTCCTTCATTCTCTTGTCTTCTCTTCAACTTCTTCTCCATGGTCTTGATATGGAAAACTTCTATGTCATATTGTTGGATGGAGTAGTCAACACTTAGAAGAATTTTAGATGTGATGGGTTGTTGGTTTTGCACTTGGGCAAGGTAGAGATTAGATTTTTACTAAGTCATGGTAGATTTTATGTGGTCATTAGGACTTAGTGTAAATCACATTTTTTGGTTCTAGTGGGACAAAACAAATAGCACAAAAGTGCATGACAGGATTTTAGGGATTTTGATTTTTGTAAGGTGCTCAATTAACACATCTATATTTTGCAAAAGATGAACTATTGGATTTGATCTTGGAAAAGTGTGATAAAGGTGTGTGAAGTGTTCTAGTGATTTTTTATTATCAAGATATTCAATTTTACAAAAGGAATTATGCCTAAATTAATTACAGAATTAAATCTAGGAAGAAAATACTCAAATCTCCATTTAAATTTGAATATTTGATAAAATTGGTCCAAATGATTTTTGAAGTGGTTATAATGGATAGAGGATAACAATATGATCCTACTGCAAAAAGAATCAATTAAAAAGGATTTGTAGAATTTGAATTATATCAAAATTACTCAAATTCACATGTTTGAATTTGAATGATTTTAGCTATTTCAAAAGTCAAATTTTATTGCAGAATATTGTTATACACATTTCTACAATTCCAGGGACACATTATTTGCATTTTTTGGATTAACAAAACATTAGATATGAATTTTACAAAATTCAGTCATTTTCTGTTTTTAAATTTTATTCGAATTTGGTTTTAACAGAGGGCTGCCACGTGGCTGTTTCTGTTAGGTGCATACCGATTCGGGTGGATCTCTGATTTGGAGCATTGGATCTAAAGAAGACTGGACGGATCAGATCTGCTCGTACCCCTTCGCTTTAAGTGATCTATTTGGTTCACTGGATCGAGATCCAACGGACACGATTAAACTGAGGGGGGGGGAGGAGCTCACCTTGGCTAGGGTTACGGCGAGGAAGTCCAGCGAGGTGGCCAGATGGTTGATTCCGGCGACGTCCTGGTGGCTCCTGGACAACGGTGTGACCACGACAAGGACCAGGACAACAAAGCGAGTTCGCCCGTTTGATCAGCACCGAGGATCGCATCCAGACAAAGGGGAGGGAGGCGACTGGAGACGGCGGGGCGCCGGTGAGCTTTGGCCACTCGTCATTCTTCTTGTTTCTCTGTGAGAATTGGCACAAGAAAAACATCAGGGGGATCGCCAGAGAAAGGGAAAGGTGACAGGGGGAAGAAGGGGAAACGAGGTTCACTGGCCACCTCAAATTTCGCCGGAGATGCCCACAGATGTGTTGGGTTTCCGACGAGCAATCTTGTCGCTCCTGTGTCCTCCGGCTTAGGGAAAAAGAGGGGAAGGGAGGAGGAGGAGGAGGGGGTTTAAATAGGCCCGGGCGTCGTTGATTTTAGGCAAGGAGTGAATGGGATTTAAGAGGGGGAATTAACAGGCGAGGACTCGGTCTCCGGCGTGATCTCCGATCCGAGGTTGAAGACAACCTCGTGCTGACGAGTGGGACCCACCAGTCAGTGGCAGATCTGAGAAGAACGTGGGTACCGGTTCGGGCGGGGTAAGTGGGCCGTGGCCATTTTCTGTTAACGGGCCGAAGGGTTCCCGAGGCCCTTTTTATTTTTTCCTTCTTACTTTCCTTTTTCTTTTTCTGTTTTCTTGTTTCTTTTATATCTTTTGCATTTTGAATCCAAATGACTTCAAACCAATTGCAAAAGTTTTCTAAAAATTCAGTGGAACAACTAGGGCAGTAATAAACATGTTTTCATAATTTTAAACAAATTTTTTAATAAAGCCTTATAGCTAGATCTAGGGGCTTTATTGCATAAGATAGAATAAAATTTGGGTTTCAAAATAATTCCTTTTTAAAGTCAGAGAATAAATTTTATAAAATGTTCTTTGAATTTTATTTTCAACTATGGTTTTGGCATTGCAAGCTTTATTATAAATCATTTTGCAAGTGTGCTTGCATAGGATTTGAATAAAAGGTAAAATGGTATTTTGAATTTCTTTTTCCTCAAAGTAGTTTCTTCATGAAATAATAAAAGTTTGAAATGGCTTTTCTAATAAGACGTTAAGATAAATCAAAAAGTTTTAATTCCTTGTGAAATTTTTAAATCCAAAAAAACAAACATTGTTCTATTTTTATTTATTTTCACATTCCAAATTTTGGGATGTGACACTTTTCTATAGCATTAGCAATAACGGTATTCAAAGCATTCATACTAATAACATTGCTATGCGAAATAAGCTCCAAAGGTTTTTCAATTTTCTCTTCAAATCTAAACTCAGGAAAAAGACTAAAGAACTCTTTACTTTCCATTAAGCCTAACTAGTAAAAATAAAAATAAGAAATAAAAAGATATAATTGCAGAATCTAAAGGAAATAACTCTGAGCACTCACTAGCAACTAAAAGACTTAGTAACCAAAGAATGTGAGTACCTTTTACCTTACCTCCCCGGCAACGGCACCAGAAAAGAGCTTGATGTCTACGCACGCGTCTGTTCTTGTAGACAGTGTTGGGCCTCCAAGTGTAGAGGTTTGTAGAACAACAGCAAGTTTCCCTTAAGTGGATCACCCAAGGTTTATCGAACTCAGGGAGGAAGAGGTCAAAGCTATCCCTCTCAAACAACTCTGCAATTACGATACAGAAAGTCTCTTGTGTCCCCAACACACCCAATACACTTGTCAGATATATAGGTGCACTAGTTCGGTGAAGAGATAGTGAAATACAAGTAGTAGTGATGATTATGAGTAGTAAATGTAATATGAAATAAGTATCGCTGCGAGCAAACATGTAACAAAACTGAATGTAAACGGTGTGCAATGCTTGGAAATAAGGCCTAGGGATCATACTTTCACTAGTAGACACACTCTCAACAAATATAACATAATTGAACCAATAGATACTATCATCAATATGCAACTCAAAACAATTCTCCAATGGAAAACGAACACTAATCATGCGTAGGGCTACGAAGCACTCCTCAAAGTCCGTATGTACCCAAACTAGATTGTCCCACACTATCACCGTGAACGCACTAGATGGTTCCAACAAACACCAACAATTCATAGAGACATTAACCAAAAAGACACACATAATGAGCTCACTAGTTACCTTCCCATTACAATACGAGGTGTCTCCAGAGTTTACAATAATAAAGCACAGGAGTAGCATAATATCTGAATAATAACATCTACCAATTCAACTAGATACAAAGCTCACGATCACATAAAGATCACATCAAGGGAGAGATAGGTGAACCACATAGCTACCGGCAGAGCCCTCAGTCCCGGGGGAGAACTACTCCCTCCTCATCATAGGAGACGACAAGGTTGATGGAGATGGCGGTGAGGTCGATGGAGACAGTGGAGACGGCGATAGAGACCGATGGAGATGGCTCTGGAGGCACTTCCCCGTCCCGGCAGGGTGCCGGAACAGAGACGTCTGTCCCCCGAAATTCGTCGGCGGTGGCGGCAGAGCTGCGGAACTCTTTCTGGAAAATTGCCGATTGTTTTAGGGTTTTCCATCGGGAGGCTTCTTATAGGCGAAGGGGCGTCATCAGAGGTGGACCAGGGTGGTCTCACCACAGGTGCGCGCGGCCAGGGGCTGGGAAAAATAGGAGTTCTGGAACTTGTTTCGTCCAATTTCGAGAATATTTCCTGTGTAGCTTTTCTGGAACACAAAAATAGCAGAAAACAGGGAACTGGCACTATGGCATCTTGTTAGTAGGTTAGTTCTAGAAATCGCATAAAAACGCCACGAAGTGTAACGAAACACAAGGCAAATGGTGTAAAAATAAGCATGGAGCATCAAAAATTATAGATATGTTTGAGACGTATCAGTAGATAACTCACTTATTGCGCCGGAGGCAAGCATGGCGATGAAGAAGACCTCCGATGGCGATTTCCCTCTCCGGCAGGGTGCCGGGAAGAGCTTCTGGACCCTCCCGATCTTGGGTCGATGGCGGCGGCGAATCGCGATGTTTTTCTGGAAAATTGATCGGGCCTTTAGGTTTTTCCCGTCGGGGGGTCTTTATAGGCGAAGGGGCAGCGTCAGAAGTGGACTAGGGCGGTCACACACATAGGGGGCGCGGCCAGGGGCTGGGCCGCGCCGCCCTGTTATGTGGCCGGCCCGTGGCCCCTCTCCGTCTCCTCTTCGGACTTCTGGAAGCTTCATTAAATTTCTGGATGTTCGGCTTTTGTTTCGTCTAATTTCGAGAATATTTCATGTGTAACTTTTCTGAAACACAAAAATAGCAGAAAACAGGGAACTGGCACTGTGGCATCTTGTTAATAGGTTAGTTCCGAAAAATGCATAAAAACGCCACGAAGTGTAACGAAACACTAAGCAAATGATGTAAGAATAAGCATGGAGCATCAAAAATTATAGATACGTTTGAGACGTATCAACATGCTATTGGAGGTACTTGATTCGACTTGTTGAAGTATTTGATGACATAGTTATGCAATTATTTTTCCTTGTTTTGACATCATTTTCAACACCATCTAGCCATCTCTGAAATTAGTGGGTTAGAACTAGGTCGACACCCGAACCATTGGACTACATCATAATTCATGCTAGATTGGGATACTTGGGCTGCAATTAAGAAAACAATTGTCTAGGTCTTTTGATTTGTGTCGTGATTCATGCCATCTCTCAGTTGCGACTAAGTTGAAGGTTTTTTTATCAACTGGTTTTTCGAAAACATTGGTTCCTCCCGATAAATGGGTATACCGTCCAAATAATTTATGTTAATCAAACTTAAACACTATCAAATAGTGTTTGTATGCAAACTTTAAGTTCTAGTGCAGCACCGTGCGGGCTCCCATGTGTAGCAGATCTGCCTAAATTATTTGATTTTGAATTTTTATTGAATTATATAAGACCGTGAAGTGCTGATATTCCGGTATTTACTGAAAACCAGATATACATGTGCCCTTGGGTAAAAAATGCAGTTGAACTGTGATTTGACGGCTGTCATGTGACAAAGTATTAAGCAGATACCCCCTCTGTCAATAATACCTTTCGTTCTAGGTTTGATCAAAGTCAAACTTTAGAAAGTTTGACTAAGCATAATGATAAATATATCAACATCTACAATACGAAATACATATAATATGAAAATATATTTTGTGATATTCTAGCAGTATTTAATTTACATTGCAATTCTTGATATTTTTCTTCTATATTTTAGTCAAACTTTATAAAGTTTGATTTTGACTAAATCTGGAATGCAGAGTAATTTTTAGCAGAGGGAGTAGCAATTAGTCGCACCCAACTTATTTGCAATGTTTCGTTAAATTTATTTTAACTTCATCAACTATGTATGTGAGAATTAACTGCTCCTCTTTAGATCTTTCTTTAGACGGCAAAGACCGGCTGTACTAATTCTTGCCGTAACGTACGGTCGAATTATCTGTATTTAATTTTGCCGGGTGTCTCAGTACATGGTAAATAAATACTTTCTCCGTTTTCAAATATAAGATGTTTTAGGTTTGTGAAGCAAATGTATCTAGACACCTTTTAGTGTGTATATTCGAGTAAACCTACACACTAAAAGATGTCTACATACAGTTGCTTCACAAACCTAAAAAATCTTATATTTTGAAACGGAGGGAGCACTTAATACTACAGTCAATAAATATAGGGAGTAACGTTGAATAACCAGTCGGTTTCACCCACGGTCTTTATGCTCACTAGTAACAGGTCGTTTCAGAGATCACCACTATATAAATGCCAATGGAGTTCTGCTGGTGAAAATAGATTTTGCAGGAAAGGAACGTAAGCGATGGCAACTTTTACAGTTCCTCAAGTTGTCCCATCACCGGTTGAAGATGCTGAAGCGCTCATGAAGGCCTTTCAAGGTTATACTATCCACATTATTTGATAATATCTCGCTGTTTTGGTTTATCGATAATTCTAGTGCATAAATTCGATTGGTTATAAATTCGCAGAAAAAGAGCTTCTTTTCCCGTTTACATTTGACTCTTGGAACATAAAAACGCGTTGATTTTATTAACATTTTTGTGGTACAGGATGGGGCACCGACGAGCAGGCGGTTATCTACATACTAGCTCACCGGGACGCGGCCCAAAGGAAGCTCATCCGGCTGGCGTATGAAGAGAAATACAACGAGAGCCTCGTCCAGCGACTCCATTCAGAACTTTCCGGTGATTTCCAGGTGACAAAACAATTCTGAACCACAGATATCCAGATGGATTCAGTCGTTTTTCTTTTCTGAATGAACTAGCTAATGAGTGCGTCGACTGATGGTTACAGACAGCAATGAGCTACTGGATACTTGACCCTGTGGAGAGGCAGGCCGTGATCGCCAACGCCGCCACGAAATGCATCGACGAGGAGTATCCCGTCATCGTGGAGATCGCATGCGCCAACTCGCCCGCCGAGCTCCTCGAAGTGAAGCAGGCCTACCATGCCCTCTACAAGCGCTCCCTGGAGGAAGACGTCGCCGCTGTCACCACAGGAAATCTCCGTGATGTACGATGATTGTCCAATGAAATACTTTTATCTTCTGTTCTGCAAATCTTTTTCCACAAAAAAAGTCAGAAGCCTTTTTCTGTCAGCTCCTGCTTGCTCTGGTGAGCACCTACAGGTACGACGGCGACGAGGTTAACGGCGGACTAGCGAAGTCGGAGGCGAAGATCATTCAAGAGGCCGTGAGGAATGGTGGCACGGAAGATCACGGGGAGCTCACTAGGATCCTGGGTACCAGAAGCAAAGCCCAGCTCGTTGCCACATTCAACTACTTCAGAGACGAGCACAGCACCACTGTCACCAAGGTCAGAATAAGATCACCACCCAGGATATATTCAGCTACAGTAGATTGCTTCAGATTTTGCCCCAATTATAACTAGATAATTTGGTCAATAACGAATCATCCATCGGGCAGGCCTTGCTAAGTGGTTCGGAGGATCGATCGGGCTACACACGCGCGCTGCGGATCGCGGCGAGGTGCATCGCCGATACGAACAAGTACCTGGTGAAGGTTCTGAGGAGCGCGATGCACAGCTCAGGGACCGACGAGGAGAGCCTGACTCGGGTTGTGGTGATGCACGCGGAGAAGGACCTGAGGGACATCAAGGAAGAGTTCCAGAAGAGGGCGTCGGTTGCCTTGGAGCAGGCCGTCGCCAAGGAGACCTCCGGCGACTACAAGACCTTCATCATGGCTCTTGTTGGGAGCCAATAAACCATGCATGCATCCATGATCGATCCAAGAATAAGTACCCGTTTCAGGACTTTACATTATCTAAGGTAAATGAGGCAAGTCGTCAACCGGCACGAGTTCGCACGTGCTAGTGAATAAATGATATGTACTTCTTTCTCCGCTTAGCAAATAAATAGAACGAAAGGAAAAAAAGGTGGAACGTCCACGGCAATCTCAAACCGAACCCTACATGGCTACATCTAGTGTGCTTTCCATTTTTGTTTCAGTAGGTTGAATTTTGAGTGGCAGAAGAGGATCCAAAGCAAATGACTCTTATTTTCACTAGCATTGCTTCTCTTTTTTTTCTTCCGAAAATGAGGATAAGCTATGTTTCTGCAACGATTGATGTCGGTGACGTATTTTTTGCGACGGTCATCTTTATTGGTTAACGGTGACTATCTTTTTTTTTTTTTTTTACCAGTGACGATGTGTCTATATGCCTTTTTTTAATACTGTAATTAACTAAAACAAGTCTCTTTCGTGGTTCTTTTGCTGGAGTCTCAAATCTGAAAAAAGGAATAGAACAGGTGCTCTTGTTCGGTTAGGTAACACATGATTACACAGTCTTCTTCCTCACTGAAATTTCCTCTACTTTATTTTGTCACTAAATATAAACAAAATAAGGAAATTATCCAGAATCAGTTGTCCGGCCGTCGTCTCTCTCAAGCCCATGCCCCAACCTCTTCCAGACTAGCCAGTACCTCACCCATGGAGGGCCTGGCCTTGTGGTCGAGGCACAAGCAGCTCTACGCGAGCTTTGCCACACGGACGACAGCCTTTGAGGGGTACTGCCCTGCGGGGGGGACAGTCCAGATGTTTGGGTAGGGCAAACTCATATACCTATATCATTGCTTACCACAAACTCATATACCTATATCATTGCTTACCTAGAACCACAGAGGTTGGAGGGAGGGGGGTGCAGATGCCCCCTCCCTATATTAATATTACATCAGTTTTGTCGGTTGTTAACGGATTACAATCAAGATCTGATCGAGCAATATTTACTTATATAAGTAGAAGTAGTACCTACAAGCGTATCGATATTGAAGCTTTAGTTCCATCCAGAAGTCCTAGGCAAGGGCAAAGATCAAGACCTGAATATCCCTCACTCGATGTAGCACACTCATAAGTGGACAAGGCATTTTGGCTCCCAAGAGCATTTGCTCCCTTTATTCAAAATTCATTTTCAATATATTTAAAATTGTCAAAAAAAAATTCCAAACTAATCTGTTTTGTGTACATCTCCGCGTCCTACATGCCGACAAAGTCGTTTCAACAAAAATTGAATTTTTATATGACCTGCGTACAAATCAAAAAATCGACAATAAAATAAGCTTGTTCGCGACAAATTGTTTTTTCCTTTTTTGCACATGCCAAGAAAAAAATATCCGTTTTGAGCGAAACCTTTTATGAGCATGTAGAATGTGGAGATATACATGCGAATATTTTTTCCTAATTTTTTTGACATTTAAAATTTATTTTTCATATAAAGGGAGCATAAGCACTTGGGATCAAAAGTGCATTTCCGACTCATAAGTAACAAATATTGAGTATTCTGAAGTTTGTTATTTTATTATTCATGATATTTGACAACTTGTATTATATTTTTTAGGACTAACATAATAGTTGTAAAAGTTCATGAGTTTTTCATTTACAATTTGAAGTGAGGAATTGCATGGATATTAGACGAATCACGAGATAGCCTCCCATTCAGGTGGAAGTCAAAGTGTTTCCAAATTTGTTTCTCTATGACCAAAAGGCTTCCGGAAGATGATGTCAAATGTAATAAATCAAAATATGAAAGTTGCATGTCTTTTCCAAAGCTTTCTTTTGTATATTTAACTAAATATCTAGGAATTTTTAAGGTACCTTTTTACTAACGTGATTTCTATTCCGTGGTTGACCACTAGCTGGCAAATGGCATGCTCACGCGTCGTGGCCGCGCGATTAGGATCGAGCGGCTCCCGTGCTTTTCTCCCGCTGACAGCTCACTGCCGCGCGGGCCCCACGGATAAAGCGGCATTTCAAACCCTGGGAGTCGGGCCGGTGGAGAGAGAATCCATTCCCCTCGTCGAGTTTGTCCCGTTCCTCCTCTCTCCTTACCGTCCAAATCCATCCTCCCGGTGGCGATTCTCCCACAGATCGGTGGAAGGGGAGGTGCGGTGGAGGTGGCATTGTCGCGCGTCGGCATTTCTCCGCTGATGTGATGCTGATTTGCTCAGGTTGGTAGCGTCGAGTTCTTCTGCTGTTCTGGAGACTGTCACCGTGTTTCCATCATCGATTCGCTTGGAAATCGGTGGTGGAGAGGGCTGGCGTGGTGAATCGGACATTGTTTGTGGCCCGCCGCTCTCCACCTTGCTCGTCGGGGCTGATTCCCTTGGGGAATCGCCCGTCGCGGGGTGGTGGGTGACGGAGAAGCGGCGAGGTGAAGCCGACATCATTCTGGTAGTTGCTGATTCGCTAGGGAATCGGGGCTTGTAGGTGAGGTGGCAGCATCCTTCGTCTGCTATCGCATAGCTGTGCTCGTTGGCTCTGATTTTTTGCTCTGATTTTCTGTAGGTGGCGGAGGTGCTGTAGTTCTGCCGTTGATCTGCGATGGTGTTTGTCTTCTGCGCGAGTTATCTATAAATTTCTTCCACAGGAAGCGAGATTTTGACATCGAGAACTGGTAATTTGCAGTCGCTGATCTGCTCTGTTAATATCTCTGTTATGCTCATACATATGTATAACACGAACACCGCTGTAGTTATTTTGATGATCACGACTATCTTCATGTTTTCCCGGTTATAGATCCTATGCATTGTGTATGTGTGTGACTATTTTTCATGTTTTTATTACCGGTTCTAAATCCTATGCACTGTGTATGTTTGTGATCTGTAGAAGTAATAGATACCCTAAAGTAACGTTGCGATTTTATGTTAGAAGTAACTCTGCTATTGCTTATTAGAAGTAAGAAGTTGGAAGTAACTTGGGCAGATCCAACAATTTTTGATCCCCCATGAAGCATATCTGTGTTATTTTGTTTTTAGCTTTGATCTTAGTGTTATTTTCTTTAGTTATTTTAGGTTCATATCCATTAAACAATCATCATGAACAAGTTCCATTATGAAATAAACTATGCAGTTTATTGCTGGAAGTAAATTTGGCACATCCAGATTTTTTTGTACCTTTGTGAAGCATATCTGTTAGGTTGATCCTAGTTTTTTGATGTAAGTAACTTAAGTGGGAGTTACTTAGTTTACTTTAGGTTCATATCTAGTATACAATTATCATCATGAATTAACGCTGCAGTTTTTAATCTGTGTTTTTGAACATGATGTCTAGCACATTATCTGAAGGAACCTTATCATACCATGTTTTATTTTCCTTTGTTTATGATTCTCTAACCATTGTTTATTGTTCTGGTAACTAAATCTGTTTTGTTTTGTATATGGGGTTGTTTTTCAGGTCTACCTTTTCTTGGCTGCATCTTTTTTATTTGGAATTTTGTGAGAGGAGCTACCATGTCTTTTTCTGTATGTACACTTTCCCCTTAGTTTTTCCATTTTATTCCATGAGTTTTTTTAAGCATTGTGTTTTATTTCTCGTAGTAACTCATAGATTCTTTCATAAAAATATGATGCAGAAAAAGGTTAAGACACCATGGTCTGGCCACCCAAAGTTTAGGAACCTAAGGAAAAGGTTGCAGTATAAGAAGATTAAAGTGGACACACCAGCTGCTCTAGTAGAGCAATTAGGTGCAGAGGTTGATGAAGAGAGGAAGAAAAATTCAGATGCAGAGGTTGAGGAAAATAGGAAGAAAAAATCATATGCATACGTTGAGGAAAAGAGGAAGAAAAAGGTAAAATGTGTGCTGCTTTTACATGGTCTGTTTCTTTTCAGTAAACAAGATAATGCATATGAAATTGATATTCATGTGTGACTTTTTCTTCCTCAGCAACAATTTTTCAACAGAGCATCACCATTGAAAATTGTCAGACTCTACAAGAGCCAAAACAAGTCACATCACAAAGTTATTTCTAGCAATGGGTTCAAAAGTTTCCTAGGTATCAAGTGTTCAAAGTTGCAGCCTGAGTTGTGCAACTATTTGATGGGCAGTTTCAAGCATGAGTCATGTAGTTTGGAATTCCCTGGTAGAGGCAGCATTGCAATTACAGAGAAGCTTGTTCAGAAGGTTCTAGGCTTACCCATGGGCAAATTTCCTATCGTTTACCGTGCTGATCCGGAAGTAACTAAGTTCGTCATGGAGACACTTGGTTTTGGTGATGGCAACCAACCAAAACGGGCGGCTGTCGAGGAGATGTTGAAGGGTATGACAATGGGCGATGAGCATTATTTCATGTTGTGGGTCATATATATTGTCTGCTTTGTGCTTGCTCCAAATACTGGGACTAGAGTATGCCCCAAGTGCTATCCGTCTATTATGGATCCATCAAAAATCAAAGACCTCAACTGGTGCAGATTTGTTATCATGGTTATATTGCAGGTAGCAAAGTCAAAGGGCACCAAAAACCCATTCACTGTATGCATGTTATTCTTCCAGGTTGATGGTTCTCACACTTCAGATTTTTTCTTCCTTACCTCCTGCACATTAATTGCATTCTAATAGTTTACTTTTTTTATAATTGCTTTTTCACATGCAGACTGTGTACATTGATTCACTGGAATCAAAAGATATCAATGTATCAAATGATGGACCACGTGTATGTGCATGGGACAACAAGTCTATAGCCTGAGTAATCGAGCAAGACACGCGGCCTGACGGGTCTTTCAGCATGTTACTGGTAAGTCTCCATGATCACACTCTATTTACTTTTTTATTTTATTTTCAAGTTTACTTTTCAGAGGTTTTCGATGAATATATCTTTTTCTGTGACTTTTAACTCTGCAGTTTTTTTGTTTTTTCCAGCTCAAGAAATGTTACAGAGATAATAATGTGTTGGTTTTCAATACTCCTGGAAAGTTTGAAAGTTTTGTAAAAGCAAACACCCCATCAGATTGCGAGGAAGAAGTAAGTCATATCACTTTTTGGAGATCATTTGAACCATTTCTTTCAGCTTACCTTTTCTTCAGATGTTTTCTGTCCACTTTTCTTTTTCTTATTTGTTTCTTACATCATCACAGGAAATGAGAACTTACACAGCTGCTGCACATGAGTTGTTCTCTGACATTGATGCAGTGGTTGCCAACTTCATGAAGAAAGTGGAAGATGATAGGAAACAAAGAGAAAAAATGAAGTCTACTATCAGTACAAAACCATCTACATCAAGGTGCTCACCTAGAACCAAACCGTCTACAGCAAGGTGCTCACCTAGAATCAATCCGTCTACTTCAAGATGCTCACCTAGAACTAAACCATCTACATCAAGGTGGTCACCCAAAAATAAAGCATCTGCAAGAGTTTCTATAAGGAGAAATATGCAGAATAATTCTTCAGATGATGAAAGCGAGGGTTCTGATGATGACTACATAGGTTTCCATTTAGATTAGGCAAGCAATGATGAAGAAACATCTTTGGATGATGAATCATTCATCTGTCATGATGATGTAGCAAGTTACAGTGACAGCTCGGATGATTTTGTGACTGCTCCAAAGAAGGGAAAGGATTTCCAGGAAGTTATCCATCAGAAGAGGAAACAAGGGAATAAGAACAAGAGGTCGAAGAAGGACGATCATGAAAAAACATCGATTCAGTCAGCTCCATTACTGATTAGGGAACCTGCAACAGACTGTGTTGAACAACAAGATCATGGCACTGTTGCTGCAGACAATGGGATCACCGTCATGCCACAGATTGAAACCAAAGCCCCGTGTAGCACATCTAAGATGAAGAGGAAATCTGATGCACCGGACTCTGATGCAGTAGGAAGCAAGAAGCACAAACATGCTTCTGTTGCAGAAAATAGCATGGGGCCGGTTGCTGACGATAATGCACATGTTATGTCTGATGCAGTAGCTGGTGATATTAAGGAAGATGTCCCCGTTTCTGACCATAGCATTGGGCCAGCTGCTGTGGATGCTTCCCAAGTTCAGAATTCTGCAACTGAAGTTGCAAATATCACTTCCCAAGATATCCAGGCGAGAGATTTGCAAGATGAAAGCAAAGAGGGGGTACATGATGTACAGGTAGAGAAGGTTTTGAATACTGCATTGGACAACCTCAAGCTGTATGCTTCAGATTCACAATCAAGCAATGACATTCCTGTTTGTGATTGAACTGCAAATCCTCCTACTGCTGAATCAAGAACACTTGCAGTACCTGGGAAGGTTGTTTGAAGCAAATTGAAGGCTGGTCGTCAGTTCATGCAATCAAAGTCTTAACTAATGATGCCTGGCCACAAAAGTCTAACAACAATGCCACTCTGGATGGTTCTGTTACATTCTTAGGAAAAGGAGCACCCCTTACAAAGAAGCAAGTGTCTTGGGCTGATGATACTCCATCAGACATGATTGGAGTTAAAAAATAGCAATCTGTAAATCGTGTGGACGAGGGGAGAAGTATGCAGCCTGCAGAAAAAGTTGGCAGTATATCTATGCAGTTAAATAAACAGATATTAGAGAAGGTGAGTCCACGAAGCCTTGTTAGGAGGCCTATAACTAGGTCAGTCTCCCCACTGAAGCAAACATGTTCTCCAACTTTGCACTCCAGCCCTGTGACTAGATCAAAGTCAAGCCTGAACCCGGCGTTACTTTCAAAGCAAGCAGTTAGTCCAAATCTGACTATTCCAGAGCCTTGTGGTGGCAATAGCACAAAGGATGCAACTAGTCCAACCAGGCATGGAAAACCTAAAGCCGGAACTAGTAGACTTGGGATGAATAGGATCTATGTCATGGAAGATACTACCAGCAAGAAACTTGACTTCGATAGCGTTGTAAATGATCCACGCGCTTGGATACCCGGTGAAGAAGGATCATTCGATCTGGGTTTTGATGACCCACCAGAAGAACAAAAGGAAATCAAACATGCATTGCCTGGAGGACTTCCAGAAATTACTTCCAGCAATGAAGATGAATTTTATGGACCAGCAGAGGATTATGAGTTACTTGCAATGCAGATGGGTGAAGATTTCTTCCCCACAAACACTTGTGTTCCAAGCACTTCTACTGTAGTTGCTCAGGCACCAAACCAGGAGGAAAAAGTATCTGTTTTCACTGAGTCAACACCTGCAAACAATGTGGATCAAAAAATTACTAAACCTTGTGCACGCTCAACCTGCAAGCAAGACTCCCATCCCACAAGCACACCAGAAGAGAGTAATAAAACCTGCGAAGACACAGCTATCTCCTTTTGTGCAGCACAATAAGAAGAGTGAAGTAACTTTTTCAAAGGACTCAATTGAGCTGTATAACAAAATCTGTCAGCATGGACTAAAAAGTAATACGAATCTTAAGGATGAGATGATAATTGACTATGGAATGAACTTTGCGTTTGTGCCAGATTTTGCTGATTCAGTTGCTCCTGGGGGATGGTTAAGTAATTCCATGTGTGAGATTGGTTTGCATGTGCTTGCTCAGGAAATGGCTTCATAGAAGAAGCATATTATGTCTCTGAATACATCCGTAAGTGCTTCCTTCTAAGAAACAAGTTGTATTTACAGGTAGTAGGAATGTACATGATGTCAAACTTCTTTTTCTTTCATGTTAATTTTGGTCTTTCTTCGCAGAACAAACTAAGGGAGCACTCATTTACTAGCAAAGAAATTAAGAAAGCTTTTGCATTCGAGGACAATCACCGTCTTGATCACAAAGAGCAGGTATATCAAGCTTTCTTTTCTTTTTCTGTCCTTTTTTTATCAAGCATTCTTGTTTACTTTTTTCTGTCCTTTTTGTGGTTTTCTTTTTGCTAAATCTTATAGAATTGTCAAAATGCAGGTCATGTTCCCTGTTCTGTAGAACTTATGTACTGCGTCAAAACTGTTCTGTAGGCATTACTATGTAATCAACCTCAATTTAAAGGCAGAGAGGTTCGAAATAATGGATTCTATGAGGAATGCAGGAGATAAACAGCTCAAGTCAGACAGCGCATCTATCATTAATTCTATCAAGTACTTATGGGCAAGGAACTACGCGCAGTCCAATGTGAGAATCCAAAGCTATGAAACAATATTCATCCGCTCTCCAAAGCAACAAACAAAGTAATCTCCAAATCCTTTATTGTTTGCTTTTATCTGCATTCAGGTTTATGTTTTAGGCATTTGTTCTGTCATTTTTTCCTGACAGTAGCATGTTTTTATTCATTTTCCTTTCTTTTTGGTATTTTTTTTTGCAGTTTTGACTGTGGGTACTCAATGTTCAAAATCTTGGAAAGCTGGGATGGAAGGAAGATGGCACATTTTGACCCAAAGGAGATACCATTGTATAGGATGATGTATGCCTTCAAGTGGCTGGACTGGGGGCAAAACAAGATACTTTGGTGCAACTATTTCAAGTATTGAAATATGGACAACATGGTACTGCAATGATTGTGTACTTTTTACAACTTATATATTTTTTGGGTAGGCATAATAATATGATTCAAAAGAGTAATGCTTGTATTTCTAGCTTTCCAGAAGTAAACTCACAAACAATCGGTAACACTTGCAGAATAACAAGTAACATTTTTGCATAAATTTTATACAATGGAAAGTAATAACTGCCCAAACATGATATTTGTCTACTAGTAGAATGACAAGTAGTAAAATAGTACATAAGCCACTGATACAAGTTCACTGAAATATTTGCATAATTGGATTCTTCTCTCTCATTGCAATTCTTGCTTGACAATCTTTAGCAGTGTGTTCCTTTGATCCACAAACAGTACATGTAACTACTTTAGAGGATTTAAGATGTAGCCCACTTTTCTTCCTCTTCTCCTCAGGCCTCCCTTTAGTCACTGTGCACGGTGGACCTCTTGCTTTTTTATTCTGTTTGCGCTATTCATGGTCAGTGTGGTTTCCATCGACAGTCGAGCTTCCAGGAACACCATCATCTCCATTTCCTGTGTCCTCATTGTCCATAGATGTAGGAATTTGTGCTTTCTTGTTCTTTTTCCTACGCAGAGCATCAGCGGCTTCTTTCTTCACAGCTTCAAATTCAGCTTGCATTGCTCGCATGTGTTTACGAGCAACTTCATCTGTTTTTTCTGATGCACTTCCAGCAAGAGCTAGCTTCGTGAAATCAGTATATAGATTCCCATAGCGGAGTAGCTTCATTTCCTTCCTGCTTAACTTGCTTGGTGGCATTTGCCAAGGTTCAGTGTGGGGAATGACTATGTCCGGAGGCGGAACTGACCACCTAGGTAGGATGTAATGAGCTGGTATTACTTCTACCCTACCCACGGCAGTCATAACCTTTATTATATGACAACAGAGAACACCATCTCTGGTAAACTTGCAGCATTCAGAACTATATTCTTCTAGATCCAAATTAATTGTGACAATGTAATTTCTGCTCCCATATCCAAAAACAGACCCTCTTATTGGAAATACCTCAAACATAGAATCACTTAGCTGTCTAATGTTGTAGGATGTAATTTTTTTGATCTCATATTGAAACCGCTGGTAGATGGGCAGAGTGTAAACTGATTTCACCTGTTCTTCCATTGGAAAGTTGGACCATGTCCTTACAGTGTTGTCTTCAGCTTCAAATTCATTTGAGTCCTCTACAATTTCTATCCTCTCCTGTAGTTTCATGTATTGTTTGAAGAACCAAAACAGACTAGCATGTGGGTTTACATACATCTTCAGAATTGCATTGAATCCTTCACTGTGAGCTGTAGTCTGTAGGAAAGGGAAGAACCTATCCATGAAGTAAGCTGGAACAAATTTTGACCTGATGTCATATATGTCCACCAGGTTGTTGTTGTCTTGTACACCATGTCTCTCTATCATCTGTGCCCACCTGGTCTCGAACTCTATAGGAGTAAGGCTATAATCAATTATTTTGTTGAACTCCTTTCTTAGATCCTCATGCTTGGACATGAATGTCCCAAGAGTTCCTTGTGCATTTTGCATTATATGCCACCGATAGTTCCTATGGCATGCGTGAGGAAACACTGTCAGGATGGCACTTGTCATAGCAGCATCTTGATCAGTGATGATGTTAACTGGGTGTAGTCCATCCATAGCATCCAGGAACTTCTCAAACAGCCAGACAAAGTTTGCTATTCGTTCGTTCCTTAAAAAACCACATCCCAGTTGTATTGTCTGACCATACCTGTTAATACCTATGAAGGGCACACATGACATCTTGTACATGTTGGTCATATATGTAGTGTCGAACGAAATGCAGTCATTGTACTTTTTGTATGCTTCTCTAGCAGCTCCATCAATCCAGAAGATGTTCTCTACTCTATCATCACTGTCAAGCTTATACTTGTAGTAAAAATTGGGATCTTCTTTCTGCAACTCTTCAAAGTGATGTAGGAGCTCTGGAATATCTTTCACATTCCTTTTTTCATCTATAGTGGACATATAGTTACTTATAGTTTTGGTATCATAAGGAACTACTTTACCCTTGCCATACAGTTCAGACATGATATCCATGATTCTACCTGCAGATAGGTTGACAGTATCCAAAAGATCAATGAACTTCCTTTCCTCTTTTGGTATCTTCTTGTGTGACCTTAGGTACTTCTTCAGGCTTAATTTCTGAACCAGTTCATGGCTATGCTCTTCAACGAACTGCGTTACTTCCCAAGTGGCTCCTTTCCGCTTTACTCGTAGCTTTGCTAGACACTCAGTTCGTATAGTAGTTTTCCGGTTCCTCATCTTTACAGGTTGACCATCTTCATTCTCTGAATTCTTACCAGCTTTGTTGCACACAAACAATTGCTTGTCCTTCTGTTTGTCTAATACTGAATTTCTTGAAGAGCTCATCTTCATTGAGAATCCAACATGTTTTGCATATCGGTTGTAGTACATCTTCGCAACCTCCCAAGTATCAAACTTCATACCTATGTAGGGCTTGGTTGGGGCAAAACCTTCGGGCGTTGATTGCACCTCACCGTCACTTCCGGTGTCCTCAGTAGTCACAGTGTGACCTGTAGGTGATGCATCAGTTGTGTCATCCACTGACATGAATCCAGGGTCAGCAGCCTCATGTTCATGTGTTTGTGCTGCATGATCAGGTACATCCGGCGGCATGAATCCATCTCCTTCAGGAGGATTGTTCAGGTCAATGCCACCAAGGATGAACCAGTCCATGATCTGCCGTGTATCAAAGTTACTTTATCAGCAACAGAAAATTTGTACAACAAGATATACTACCATACAGAAACAGTAAAACTTTCAAAGTTACTTGCATATTATTTCTTTCATGAAAATCTATCCAAAAGGAAGTCCTTTTATCATGTATATTAATTTTTTTGGCCCATGCTTCTTTGATTACTGTTAACTTGGCTATGAATAAGTTTCTTCAAACGATTTGCTCTTGTTCAGAGATTCAATTTTTTCATAATGAGCTTACTTTTTTCATATATGTTTTCAAAGAACACAATGTCCTAACTATTTTGTTCATTGCATGCAGTTAAGAAAATTTGAAGTTACTTTCTCCTGCATCCACAAAGTACCTTTTCTGCTATCAACATGCACAACACAAGCAGAAAGTAATACTTCCAGGGGAAAGGAACTACTGCATGGAATAAGTTCAGTATACAAGATCAACCAGGGCATGAGCCTCAAAATAGAACAATCTGTGTTGTGGTTCAGTAATTGTTCTGATTTACTTTTTGTTTACTGAAACTTTGCCAAACCGTGGATGGCAGTAAACGTTTTGCCAAACTGTGGATGGTAGCATCCCCATGGTTAGATCCATGGATCTGTGTGATCTTTTTGAACAGCTGCAGAGCACTCAAAGGTAACACAGAAAAGAACTTACTTTTTTCACCTGGGGGTGTGGATCTGTGTGTTTTCCCTTCTTGATCCTGTTGATTTGCTTGGAGATTACTTCTCCTCAGATTTCAATTGTTCGAGAGTGTTAGGGTTCCAAACCCATGGATCTCCTTTTGTTTCTTTGATTTGGATGGCGGCTGTGGAGAAAGGAAGGAGGGGGGGGTGGGGGAAGGAACTCCAGACCTGGAGGTGCGGTCTGGAGGGGGCTGGAGCTGCCTTTTTAACAGGACATGTCGCTGTCACTGCGTGGGCCGATCGGCAAATTCCCGCGCGGAGCGTTTCCAGCCCGCGGCGTTCTGTTTTGGGAAGGGGGCAAGTCCAACATGTTTTCTAATTTCGAGTTGTCGGAACTGACCACCCCGTAAGCCTAATAGTGGCTGACCACTGTGTAGTCGCCCCCAATCATACTAGTGATGGGAGATGGACTAGTATGAAAGGCCCAGCACCAGGAAGCCCACCACCCCCTCTCGTTCCTCTTTGTCTACCCCTCCCGTTCTTCTCCACGAATGACAGCAAACCACCGCCGCCTTGTTCATTGTCGCATCGCCGCTTCTGGCCACCAGGAGTCCAACCTAAAATGTCCAAGAAACTGTATCGTCCGCTCTTCATCTTCTCGTAAGCAATTGATCCGAGACCTAGCCAATCGATGGTAAGGTCCCCTTCGTCCTCTCCTCCCTCAACGCCGGTTGAGCACGATTCCCTCGCTGCCCGTCCTCCTCCAACTTCCCTGACACTTCCTTAAAGTTCCCAGTGAGCTCCCAGTTCGCTCGGACCATGCCTTGGTAGCTCTCTGTCCCTCCGCGTCCACTTACCGGCATTCACCGCCACCAACCTCCACAGGCCCTCATCGTAGGCGTTCTCCGGTGGTGCCCAGATCCCCACACCGCCCGTTTTTGGTTTGCCTCAACAAGGTGTATCTCCGTCGCCATGTTTAGCTTCTCGGGTAGGCCTACTCCGCCGATTTGGTGCTTGCCCACCGGCCACCATGCACGAGCTCAAGCTAGCTAGGGCTTGGGCAGTGTGAGGCTTCTAGGCCGAGGGGCATTTGGGTCATGCCCGTCTCCAAAGAATGTCAAATTTGCTGCCTAGTATGAATTGTACTATTTATGTTTAGCACTAGTATGAACTATTATGGGCTTTTAGATGCACAAAAAATAAATGGCTATTATTTCATTGGAGGGTACCATAAAACAGCTCTAAATCTAAGTTCTTATAAAACCAGAAAGTCTAGTTCACATAGTATAAAATAGCGAAATTGTATGCACATAAGAAAATATCTATAGCTATATAGTTTTCAGCCAAAAATTAAGGCAGTGCAGCCACCCTACCTTACCCTAAGGGGAGGTCTGCCCTATCATAGATTGAGTTAAAAAATGTAGATTTCGAGTCTCGCACAAGTCTCATACTAGAAACAACTCTACCAACGATATATTAGAAGAAACTGAATAGTATCATCCACAATGTAAAGATTTTCTGCTTCTATGGCTACCTCCAACTCCAATAACTCACAATAATGTAGTGATGTTAACATATAGTGATGTATTCTGAAGTCTGTTATTTTATTATTTATGATGTTTTTCAACTTTTTATTACATTTATCATGAGTAATGTAATAGTTGTAAAAGTTCAGGAGTTTTTCATTTACAGATGTGAGCAATTGCATAGATATTAGATGAATCACGAAATAGCCTCCCATTCAGGCGAAAGTCAGAGGTTCTCAATTTTTTTTCTCCAAGACCAATTTTTAGATGTGACCACAAATTCTCCCAAAAGATGATGTCAAATGTAATAAATCAAAATATGAAAGTTGCCCATCTTTTCCAATGCTTTCCTTTGCCTATTTAATTAAATTTGAGTTATACGTCCACTTAGTAGAAAATAGTGAAATTGTATGCACATAAGAAAATATCTATAGCTATGTAGTTTTTAGCTAAACATTAAGGTAGGGCGGGGCAGCCGCCCTACCTTACCCGGCCCTATCATAGATTGAGTTAAACAAAATGTGGATTTCGAGTCTCGCACAAGTCTCATACTAGAAACAACTTTACCAGCCAATGATATATTAGAAGAAACTGAATAGTATCATCCACAATGTAGAGATTTTCTGCTTCTATGGCTACCTCCAACTCCAAGAACTCACAACAAAGCGGCAATCTTCAAAGGCCATCGGCAGAGTTATGCATGGGTGTGCAGTTCCTTTGGTTTATTTGGCGATACGGGTCCTCTAAAACTAAACACCGAACCAGCCGGCCATTTTGTATCAACCAGAGTCAGTCGTGAGTGTAGAACTGCATGTTCTAGCCAATGCGACCAAAAGACCGATCTGATGGAAGAGACTAGGCAATACATTTATACTTCAACACCCCCCCCTCACGTGTGGCTTCCTCAGGCCTAAACGTGAACCGAAAGTGGGCTGCAATATCTTTATTTAATAGTGCGCCAGCCTGGTCTTGAACTCAAGACCTCTTGGTTCTGATACCATGTAGAACTGCATGCTCTAGCCAATGCGACTAAAAGACCGATCTGATGGAAGAGACTAGGCAATACATTTATACTTCAACAGTGAGCAATGCTTATGTTTATTACATGCAAACGTGTCCATTAAATTCGTGCTTCGTCTCTTCACTCAGTGGGGGAGCCACCATGTACTGGCACCTTGTATATAGGCTAATAAAGTTGTGCTAATACAAGCTAAGCTACTAATACTTAGCACCTTGCATCACTTAGTCATACTATAGTTTCATATAGATGAACCCAATGCTTAATTTCCTTGGCTTCGCCCTTGCCTTCACTTAATCACTTCCATGATTTTGTACTACGAACGACCCTTCAAGCTCTTTCCCATGAATGTGTACGACAAATGATCTTCTTTCTCTTCTTTGTCATTTGGGAGATTTTCGCTCATCTACTAAGCATGCATGCATCATGCATTTGAGGTGACTCCATCACCATCAGTCACTCTTCGTATTTAATAGCGTGGCGTGGTGGTGCAGATGAGAGAACACACTAAGCACAAAAGTAGAGAGCGAGGCTGGCACAATTTGTATACCAATGATATGTTAGAAGGAAACTGAATTACAGTATCCACATCTGTGTGAGCTCTTGAATAGAAGGCTGCCCCCAAGCACTCGCAACACCAACATGATGTTTGCGCAGATTAGCATAGTCGCGCATGGGTGTTCGGTTCAAATCGGTTCTCTAACACTGAAAACCGAATTAGCGTGTCCTTCTTACTGGATCGGAAGCCAGGATTGCCTGGACCCGAAGCTGCTTTCACCGCGAGTCAGCGACATCGCTTGCATCTGTATTGGCAAGTTACTGCGTTTGTCCAATATCAGCTAGCTCGGTCGACCTGAATCTAAAACCGAGATGATCAAAATTAATTAATTCGTCCTTTCTTTTAGTATCGAACCGAGCTATGGAAGGAAGACTGAATTAGTGCGTTATTTCGCGTTTTTTTTTTTTGCTCAGTTACCACATTCACATCGTGTGATGCCAAAATCGGACTTCACTCTGCATTTCCATGACAACTAACCGTATCAGCAGCTAGGCAAACCACCAAATGTGAATACGCTGATGGCACTGGCCAGCAGTCTCAAAGATTAAGGCACTAGATTGAATTAATAATAGCTCAGCCCAAACTTATGTTGGGCTAGGGGAGGGATGAGTGGAGCTTCGTATGACATGTGTATTGGTGTTTCATTAGTCCCTTGATCAGGTAATTGAAGTTTGCCTTGATCGAGGAAGCGAGTGGCAACAGCACGGGCGCTGGCGTTGACCGCACACAGTGTTGATGTTCGAAACCAGTGATAGACCTAAACCTGCATTGGAATGAGACTATAGCAAGGTGACCAACTGACCACTAAAACATGCGAAAGAAATTGGTTGGGGTTCTACTAAAAATTAACTTTAAAAAAGCATATGATAAAGTGAAATGGGATTTCCTTCAGCAAGCCCTTAGAATAAAAGGCTTTGATTACAAGTGGTGTAAATGGATACAAGAATTCATTAGCCGCGGGAGTGTAGGGATTAGGGTCAATGAGGACATTGGACATTACTTTCAAACAGAAAGGGGCTACGTCAGGGCAATCCTCTATCTCCTATTTTATTTAATATTGTTGCGGATATGTTAGCAATCATGATAAATAGACCAAAAGAAGATGGTCGAGTCAGCGGGCTTATACCTCACTTAGTTAGGTTTCTATTTTGCAATATGTGTATGATACTATAATTTTTCTAGAACATGACTTAGGAAAAGCTCTAAACATGAAGCTAGTTTTATGCATCTTTAAACAATTGTCGGGACTCAAGATTAATTTTCACAAGAGTGAAATATACTGCTTTGGAGAAGCTAAAGAAGTAGAGAACGAATATAAGCACATTTTTGGGTATGAGTCTGGTACCTTCCCATTCAAGTATTTTAGAATTCTGATTCATTTTCATAAACTAAAGAACGGTGAGTGGAAACAAGTTGAGGATCATTTTGAGGTTAAATTGAGTAGTTGGATCGAAAAATTATTATCATATGGAGATAGCTATACTTATTAACTCGGTTCTAACAAGCTTACCCTGTTGTCCTTCTTTGAGATCCCGGTAGAGGTGCGCAAAAGGCTAGATTTTTTCATCACAATTTTTTTTAGCAAAGTGATGGTCATAAAATAAAATATAGACTCACTAAATGGAATGTAATTTGCCGACCTAAGGACCAAGGGGGGCTAGGAATTGAGGTTTTAGAACTAAAAAAAAGCTCGAGAGTTTTTTGACAGCTTGGTGCGAATTCAAACTGGCAATGGGCAACGAGTGCTATTCTGGGGGGGGGGGGATCGATGGATCGATGGACAAGGAGCTGATGATATCGCGCCAACACTCACCAAAAAAGTGAAAACCAGAGCATACAACTCCAGAACCGTGGCGCAAGGGTGTACTGACAATAGATGGGTGCTAGATGTGCAGGGTGCCCTGACTGACCGGGAAGCTTTGGAGTGTGCACGCCTTTGGGCAGCTATCCAAGGTGTGGTTCGAGATGAGGAAGCGCCAGACTAGTTCCGCTGGCCATGGTCGGGTTCAAGACAATACACGGCGATGTCCACCTATCACATGCTCAATCAGGGGAGGATCAAACATGCTCTGGGTGAGGCGATTTGGAAGAACATGGTGATGCCGAAGGCCAAACAGTTTGTTTGGTTAGCAGTTAAAGGCATGATATGGATGACAGAGTGAAGGTTTAGGCATGGGCTGTAGGATATCTCCACGCCGTGTCAGATCTGCCTCCAGGAGGAAGAAACTACAGAGCACATTCTTCTCCAATGTGTTGCAGCCATGGAGGTTTGGCACATATGTAGGGAGCGGTTGGAGCTGAACTATGAAGAGCCTATGAGAGGAAGCACTATCTTGGAGTGGTGGCTCGCGGAAAGAAACAAGCTACGCGGCAAGGAATGCAAGGAGTTCGACTGCTTCATTTGCAGAACTGGCTATGCATTATGGAAGAACCGCAATGCCTGGGTCTTTGGGGATGTTAACAGGCAACATAGGGCAATAACTCTGGCAGCATTGGTAGCTAAAGAGTACAACATTATTAGGGCAACGAGAATAGGTGTAGGTGTAGGAGTTGGAGTAGAAGGGGGTGAGTAGTCCCCTTTGTAACTTTCGGAGTTCTGTCAGGTTTTGGTGGAAACTTGACCAAATTCTTGTAAATATTCTCTACCTTCTATAAAATTAAGGTACGCATTCGCGTACTCTCGAAAAAAGAACTAAAAAACAAGTGTCTTCTAAGCAAATGGCTATTTAAACTTTAAATGAGGAAGGCGTATGGCAAGAATTATTGAGAAATAAATACCTTCACTCCAAATCTCTTGCCGAGGTAACCATGAAACCTACTGATTCACATTTTGGAAGGGCCTAATGAAGGTAAAATAGGACTTATTTAATAGGCATTCTTTCACAGTAGGTAATTGAGAGGATACTAGATTTTTGGAGGATACTTGGCTAGGGAATAAGTCACTAGCTGAGCAATATCCTTCTCTATATAACATTGTGCATCGTAGTTACCGTTGCCAATGTGCTGAATCAAGACCCGCTAAATATAACATTCCAACATACTTTATCAGAGCACCATTGGAGGTTATGGTTGCAACTTGTGCAGCGACTAATGGCAGTTCAACTTAACAACGAAAAAGATGTGTTTGTCTGGGGTTTGACGACTTCTAGGGTTTTCACCGTAAAGTCCATGTACTTAGATTTATTAGATGATGATACAAAATACTTAGAGAAGTACATTTGAAAAATGAAGGTACCACTTGATACGTCTCAAACGTATATATAATTTTTGATGCTCCATGCTTGTTTTACATCAATTACTTTGTGTTTTGTTTACACTTTGTGGCATTTTTATGCATTTTCTGGAACTAACCTATTAACGAGATGCCACGGTGCCAGTTTCCTGTTTTCTGCTATTTTTGTGTTTCAGAAAAGTTACACAGGAAATATTCTTGGAATTGGACAAAACGAAATCTGAAGTTCCTATTTACATAAAACGAAGATGGAGTCCAGAGGAGAGTGATACGTCTCAAACGTATCTATAATTTTTGATGCTCCATGCTTGTTTTTACACCATTTGCCTATTGTTTCGTTACACTTAGTGGCATTTTTATACATTTTCCGGAACTAACCTATTAACGAAGTGCCACAGTGCCAGTTTCCTGTTTTCTGCTGTTTTGTGTTTCAGAAGTGATACACAGGAAATATTCTCGGAATTGGACGAAACAAGTTCCTGAAGTCATATTTCACCGGGGAGCTCCCAAACATCCGAAGACCTGACGGAGGGGGGCCACGTGGCCCCCACACACAGGGGCGGCGCGGCCTGGCCCCTGGCCGCGCCACCCCCTTGTGAGGCCGCGTGGCTCCACCTCTGACAGCCCCCTTTCGCCTACATATACCCCCTGACGAGAAAAACCTAAGGGCCCGATCAGTTTTCCAGAATACATCGCGATCCGCCGCCGCCGTCGACCCGAAGATCGGGAGGGTCCAGAAGCTCTTCCCGGCACCCTGCCAGAGAGGGGAATCGCCACCGGAGGTCTTCTTCATCGCCATGCTTGCCTCCGGAGCGATGAGTGAGTAGTCTACCTTGGACTATGGGTCCATAGCAGTAGCTAGATGGTTGTCTTCTCCACCATGTGCTTCATGTTTAGATCTCATGAGCTGCCCTACATGATTGAGATCACCGTTATGTAATACTATGATGTTGGTTTGTTGGGATCCGATGCATATTGGTGTTTATGATTAAGTTGCTGTACTGAATTATATCTTTTGTTATCTCTATGTTGTTTATGATCTTGCATGCTCTCCGTTGTTAGTAGCTATCTTGGCCGAGTAGTTGCTAGTGACGCCAAGAGGGGGTATTTATGCTCAATAGTGGGTTCATGTCTCTATTTCACCTGGGGGAGTGACAGAAACCTCTAAGGTGGTAGATGTGCTGTTGCTACTAGGGAGAAAACAACATTCATATGCTCAAGGGCATATGCTTTGTTTACATTACACACTTTGCTTAATGCAATTATCTGTTGTTCGCAACTTAATACTTCTAGGGTGTTCGGATGATATCCCCGGGGGTGGATTATTAGTCATAGATGCAGTTGGATGGCGGTCTATGTATTTTGTTGTAATGCCCAGAGTGAATCTCATAGTGATCTTCTTGACATATCACGTTATCTTTATTCTATCAATTGCCCAACTGTAATTTGTTTACCCAGCATGTTATTTATCTATGGAGAGACACCACTAGTGAACTGTGGACCCCGGTCCTACTTTAATCATATTGCAATCACCTGTTTACTTTTCCCGCATTGTTTACTATACTCGCATATACTCTACTGTTTTCCACTCGATACACTCATAACCTTTGTTTCAAGCAAACCGGTGAGATTGACAACCTCATCGCAAGTTGGGAACAAAGTATTTGTCTGTGTGTGTGCAGGTTCCACAAACACCTTCAGTCGTCATCGTCTCCCTTCTCCTGTTCGATAAACCTTGGTTTCTTAACTGAGGGAAAACTTGCTGCTGCACTCATCATACCTTCCTCTTGGGGTTCCCAACGGGCTGGTCATTCACCACGCACAAGGACTGTCTGTTGCCACATTCACCTGAAGCATCAGCCTCTTTTCTGGCGCCGTTGCCGGGGAAGGAAGAGAAGACTTCTGCGAGGGGAGTTCTTCGCACACACATACTTTACTTTGTTATTTGCTTTGCTTTACTTTACTTTATTTTACCTGCACTGCTTTTTATATCAAAAACCCAAAAAAATTAGAATCCTTGGTAGTTGTTTTTACTTGTTTACTTTCGTTTTGCTGAAATGGGTACTCCTGAAAACACCAAGTTGTGCGACTTTGCTAGCACGAACAATAGTGATTTTATCTGCACTCCTATTGCACCACCTGTTCCTGCTACCACTTTTTATGAGATCAAGCCTGCTTTATTGAACCTTGTTATGAAAGAGCAATTTTCTGGTGCTAGTACTAAAGATGCTGCAGCTCATCTCAACAATTTTGTTGAGCTATGTGAGATGCAGAAATATAAGGATGTTGATAGTGATATTATTAAACTCAAGTTGTTTCCTTTTTCTTTGAGAGGAAAGGCTAAAGATTGGTTGCTGTCTTTGACTAAGAATAGTATTGATTCATGGGCTAAGTGTAAGGATGCTTTTATTGGTAGATACTATCCTCCTGCTAAGATTATATCTCTGCGTAGCAATATTATGAAGTTTACTCAGTTTGATAATGAACATGTTGCTCAAGCTTGGGAAAGAATGAAATCTATGGTAAAGAATTGCCCCACTCATGGACTGACTACTTGGATGATTATCCAAACTTTTTATGCAGGACTGAATTTTTCTTCAAGGAACCTACTTGATTCAGCTGCTGGAGGCACTTTTATGTCCCTTACATTGGGCGCCGCATCAAAGCTACTCGACAACATGATGGTAAATTATTCCGAATGGCACACCGAGAGAGCTCCACAAGGTAAGAAGGTAAATTCTGTTGAGGAAACCTCTTCCTTGAGTGATAAGATTGATACAATTATGGCTATGCTTGCTAATGATAGGACTCATGTTGATCCTAATAATGTTCCTTTGGCCTCTCTGGTTGCTCAAGAAGAGCAAGTTGATGTGAATTTCATTAGAAATAACAATTTTAATAACAATGCTTATAGGAACAATTTTGCTAGTAACAATTATAGGCCGTATCCTTCTACCAATGGTAATAGTTATGGTAATTCTTATGGTAATTCCTACAACAACACTAGGGCCGCGCCCTCCGAGCTTGAGGTAATGCTCAAGGACTTCATCGGTAAGCAAACTGCTTTTAACAAGTCTGTTGAGGAAAAGTTAGGCAAAATTGATATTCTTGCTTCTAAAGTTGATAGCCTTGCTCATGATGTTGAACTTCTGAAACTAAAAGTGTTTCCTAATGATGTGAATGTGAGCAATATTGTTGCTGCCGCTAATGCTACCCAAGTTGGAATTGATAAAAATATTAGATTATTAGCGGAATTGCATGCCAGGTGGGAAAGAGAAGATGAGATGGCTAGAGAGATGAAGGTATGTACTATTACTACCTCTAATGATGTTGCTCCTACTGATAGCAATCCTCTTACTTTGATTGGTGTAGAGAAAACTCCCACTCCTTGTGTTAAAAAGCCTAAAACTGCCAAAACTTTTTCTCAAAAGAGTGCTGAAATTTTTCGGAGTGTGGGGGATGATAGCTCTATTTCCTTTAATGATTTTGATGTTGATGGCTGCAATATATCTAAAGTTATTTTGTTCTTGCAAAAGCTTGCTTTGACTCCCAATGCTAGTTCTTTAAATATTGCTTTTACTAAGCATATTACCAATGCTCTCATAAAGATTAGGGATGAAAAGTTGAAGCAAAAAGCCTCTGTTCCCAAGAAGTTAGAAGATGGTTGGGAACCCATCATTGATATGCATGTTAATGGTTATGATTGCCATGCTTTATGTGATCTAGGTGCTAGTATTTCTATCATGCCTAGAAAGATTTATGATATGCTTGATTTACCACCGCTTGAAAAGTGTTATTTTGATGTTCCTATTGCTGATGTTGCTAAGAAGAAACCTTTGGGAAGGATTAATGATGTTCTTATTGTGGTTAACAATAACCTTGTTCCCGTTGATTTTCTTGTTATGGACGTTGAATGCCATGCTTCATGTCCTATTATTTTGGGAAGACCCTTTCTTCGAACTGTAGGTGCTATTATTGATATGAGGGAAGGCACTATCAAGTATCAATTCCCACTAAAGAAAGGTATGGAACACTTCCCTAGGAAAAGAAAGAAATTACTTTTTGACTCTATTCTTAGAGCAAATTATGAGCTTGATGCTTCATCACTTGATATTACTTGATTCGCAATTTTCTGCGCCTAGCTCAAAGGCGTTAAAGAAAAGCACTCTTGGGAGATAACCCATTGTTTACTTTTCAGTACTTTTTCTTTTATTTGAGTCTTGGAAGTCATTACTACTGTAATTACCGCTCCTTATCTTGTTTATTTCGTTTTTGTGCCAAGAGAAGCCTCTAATTTGAGTGAGGTAAAGATTTGGGGTTATTGCTGTCCTGAAACTGTTTTCGGTGCTCCACCGTAAAAATTCGTGAAAATTCTCTGTATATCTTTTGGACCTGCGATTTCTTGTGCATATGCCCCAGGTTATGTCCAAACTTTTCTTAGTTGAACACTTTTTGATTTGAGCAACAGAAAATCCCTCAAAAATTCGTCCATTATCAGCTGTCCAGTTTTGACAGATTTCTGCCAATATTTGTTTTTGCCACTTTATCGCTTTCTTTTGAGTTCTTTTTGATCATGGAACTCTTGTGGAAGTTGCTACAGTAGTATATACTTTATATGTGGTGGTTTTGGGTTGAAACCTGAAGCTAAAAGAGGTTGAATATATTTTATGCTTACACTAATGTTGCTAATAGAATTGTGTTTAGTTTTGTATGAAGGAAGTTTTCAAGTGTAGGGATTGGAGAATGATGAGATGAGTTGAAGAATGGACAAAAGCTCAAGCTTGGGGATGCCCATGCATCACCCCAAGAAATATCCAAGAAGTACAAGCGTCAAAGCTTGGGGATGCCCCGAGGCACCCCTTCTTCATCGGCAAAAATCAGGTCACCTTTCAAAACACTATATTTTTATTGCTTCATGCACTATGTGTTTTTCTTGGAGCGTCAGTTGTTTTAGTTGTCTTATTTTGCTTAGTTTGTTTGTTTGCTGCAATAAATGGTTGGACCCCAACAAATTTCCTTTGGAGGAGATGTACTCGTTTTTCATTTGCAAAGAATGTTCTAGTTTTCACTCTTATTAATCGAGCATTCTAGTTTTTCTGCTACTGCTTTTGGTTTTCGTTTTTGCCTTGATATGCGTTCAGATCTTGTCATATCTTTTCATCAAGGTGTATTTTTGCCTCTGAACTTTATTGGTTTTCATCAAAAGAGGTGTCTTTAAAAATTTCAAATGGTGTTGGAAAAGAGAAAAAGCTTTGTGCAAAATAGTGGTACAAGAAGGAGCTTGTGTAGACTGCGGCTTAGGCTTTTTCATGTCATGCTTGATGTCTTTTTGATAGTATGCTTAGTGGTTTTGCTGTAGCATGACTTGTCTCAAATAACTGAGATTGCTTAATGAGCCTTTGAAAAAAATCATGCGTTGTTTTTATTGTATGGAAGCATTATTTTGGTTTTCTCCTTGATGCTTTATTTGGGTTGACTTGGCGCATGCTCACACATGTTAGACTCTTCCAAAGTTGCCATTAGCCTTCATGATCATTTAGTTTTTGACTTTTGATGCCATCGTATGTTTCTTTTAATGTCGCTTTGTCGCTTTGCATGATTATGGCCATTATTGCTCTCTTAGTTGGTCGCTCCCAGTCTTTTGCTAGCCCTCACCTTGTACTGAGTATGAGCTCTACTCGTGCATCCAACTCCTAAAAGCCAAAGTTTTCCATTGTGTCCACCATACATACGTACTAGCAATTTGCTATCCCAAGTAAATTTGACTTGCTTTTATTTTCTCTTCAAATTAAACTCTTACCAGTGTTATGCGAAACTCGGTTAGTAAAGCTCTCACGAACCGGAAGGCACACTTTACTTTTTCCTGTTCTTAAAATTTTGACATTGTGGTCTTTTATGTTGAGTTGTTATGCTTGCAAGTTGTAAGTTGGATTCTAGCCCAGCCATGCTGTCATGGGGCAAGCTTTCAACATTGCACTTCTTTTTGAGTTGATATCGTGATCTTTTGTTTATGGATGCCCGCTGTGTGAAATGAATTGGGAATCTTGTGAGGATCATGGAGTTTTTATATGTGTTAGGGAAACGCCGGGCCGCCAATCTAAGCCATGCATAATTCATGGTGGAAATTTGCAGCATACCCATGGTGAACATTCGACGACGCATCTCACAATAAAAAGCTAAACAATATAGCAAATAAAAGAGATGTCGAGGTGTTCATCATCTGCTTGTCCTGTCATTTTGGTGTGGGCTTGTTCCATGTCATCGGGCACGGAGGTACCCCATTGGCGGTTCTCAATGATATGCATATACTTACAATGACAAGAGCCTTGCTTGGGACTCTAAGTAAACTAGCATGGTTTGGGTACTTGTATTCACGGGACACGAGGTTTTCAACTTATGATTTGTCAAGCATATGCATCATAATTGTTCTCGCATTAACTTTAACCATTCAAGATGCTTATGATGGGGGCAATGAGAGCTCAAAGACGGTAAGTACCATAATTTTTGAAGGTTATAAAACTTGCAATCACTGCTTCCCTCTGCGAAGGGCCTTTCTTTTACTTTTATGTTGAGTCACCACCTTCTTTCTTTATGCACCATTAAGAGAGCATAGTTGTCATTCTTAGTGTGATATGCATTGTCCCAAGGTTCATTGATTGACTCATATTGTTGGTTTCACTTGTTCTTAAATTATTTGTATCTAGTCGCCCTCTTAAACTTTGAGGTGTCCTATGCATTTATGTTTTGCTCTCTTTGAAGGACAAGCTGAAAACCATTTGTATGTTTTTCCTTATGATTAGAACACACGTTTGACTTTAATTGTTTCATTATCATGATCTTTTGTTTGTGTTCATTTGCATGTTTACAACATGGTTGCTAAGTTCTTATTGTCATGATTATATCTTTCATGCCCATGTTTTAAGTTCTATTGATCCCAGCTCACCAATGCTTACATATATGATCAAGATTGTGTAGGTGCATGTCACCTCAAAAATTATTCTTTTGTTATCACTTACCTACTCGAGCACGAGCAGGAGTTAAGCTTGGGGATGCTTGATACGTCTCAAACGTATCTATAATTTTTGATGCTCCATGCTTGTTTTTACACCATTTGCCTATTGTTTCGTTACACTTAGTGGCATTTTTATACATTTTCCGGAACTAACCTATTAACGAAGTGCCACAGTGCCAGTTTCCTGTTTTCTGCTGTTTTTGTGTTTCAGAAGTGATACACAGGAAATATTCTCGGAATTGGACGAAACAAGTTCCTGAAGTCATATTTCACCGGGGAGCTCCCAAACATCCGAAGACCTGACGGAGGGGGGCCACGTGGCCCCCACACACAGGGGCGGCGCGGCCTGGCCCCTGGCCGTGCCACCCCCTTGTGAGGCCGCGTGGCTCTACCTCTGACAGCCCCCTTTCGCCTACATATACCCCCTGACGAGAAAAACCTAAGGGCCCGATCAGTTTTCCAGAATACATCGCGATCCGCCGCCGCCGTCGACCCGAAGATCGGGAGGGTCCAGAAGCTCTTCCCGGCACCCTGCCGGAGAGGGGAATCGCCACCGAAGGTCTTCTTCATCGCCATGCTTGCCTCCGGAGCGATGAGTGAGTAGTCTACCTTGGACTATGGGTCCATAGCAGTAGCTAGATGGTTGTCTTCTCCACCATGTGCTTCATGTTTAGATCTCATGAGCTGCCCTACATGATTGAGATCACCGTTATGTAATACTATGATGTTGGTTTGTTGGGATCCGATGAATATTGGTGTTTATGATTAAGTTGCTGTACTGAATTATATCTTTTGTTATCTCTATGTTGTTTATGATCTTGCATGCTCTCCGTTGTTAGTAGCTATCTTGGCCGAGTAGTTGCTAGTGACTCCAAGAGGGGGTATTTATGCTCGATAGTGGGTTCATGTCTCTATTTCACCTGGGGGAGTGACAGAAACCTCTAAGGTGGTAGATGTGCTGTTGCTACTAGGGAGAAAACAACATTCATATGCTCAAGGGCATATGCTTTGTTTACATTACACACTTTGCTTAATGCAATTATCTGTTGTTCGCAACTTAATACTTCTAGGGTGTTCGGATGATATCCCCGGGGGTGGATTATTAGTCATAGATGCAGTTGGATGGCGGTCTATGTATTTTGTTGTAATGCCCAGAGTGAATCTCATAGTGATCTTCTTGACATATCACGTTATCTTTATTCTATCAATTGCCCAACTGTAATTTGTTTACCCAGCATGTTATTTATCTATGGAGAGACACCACTAGTGAACTGTGGACCCCGGTCCTACTTTAATCATATTGCAATCACCTGTTTACTTTTCCCGCATTGTTTACTATACTCGCATATACTCTACTGTTTTCCACTCGATACACTCATAACCTTTGTTTCAAGCAAATCGGTGAGATTGACAACCTCATCGCAAGTTGGGAACAAAGTATTTGTCTGTGTGTGTGCAGGTTCCACAAACACCTTCAGTCGTCATCGTCTCCCTTCTCCTGTTCGATAAACCTTGGTTTCTTAACTGAGGGAAAACTTGCTGCTGCACTCATCATACCTTCCTCTTGGGGTTCCCAACGGGCTGGTCATTCACCACGCACAAGGATTGTCTGTTGCCACATTCACCTGAAGCATCAGAGAGAAAGAGACGGACCAAGGGGCAGCCGCACAATAGGGTGGCGCGGGCCACCTGGTCCAACTCCTGACATCGTCCATACGCCTATAAATTCCCTTCGACGGAAAAACCCTAAAGGGATGAACACTTTTCCAGAAAACATACTGCAAGCTGCCGCCGTCGTTGTCCCGAGATCGGGAGGGTCCAGAAGCTCTTCTCGGCACCCTGCCGGAGAGGGGAATCATCACCAGAGGCCTTCTTCATCACCATGACTGCCTCCGGAGTGATGCGTGAGTAGTCTACCTTGTCCATAGCAGTAGCTAGATGGTTGTCTTCTCCTCCATGTGCTTCATGTTTAGATCTTGTGAGCTATCATGATCAAGATCATCGTTATGTAATTCTACATGTTGTGTTTGTTGGGATCCGATGAATATTGAGTATAATGTCAAGTTGATTATTGATTTATCATGTCTATGTTATTTATGATCTTGCATGCTCTCTGTTGCTAGTAGATATCTTGGCTGAGTAGATGCTAGTGACTTCAAGAGGGAGTATTTATGCTCAATAGTGGGTTCATGCCTCTAGTAATCTGGGAGAGTGACAGTAACTCCTAAGATTGTAGATGTGCTGTTGCTACTAGGGAGAAAACAACAATATCTTGTTCAAGGACATTTGTATTGTTTACATTACACACTTTGTTTAAGGTGATAATCTGTTGCTTGTAATTTAATACCCAACGGTTGTTCGGAAGATATTCGACGGGTGGATTATTGGTCATAGATGCAGTTGGATTACGGTCTATATATTATGTTGTAATGCCCAAGTGAATCTCATAGTGATCCTCGTGACATATACATGCATTGTTATGCATTCTTTATTTTGTCAATTGCCCAACTGTAATTTGTTTATCCAACATGTTATTTATCTTTATGGAGAGACACCTCTAGTGAACTGTGGACCCCGGTCCATTCTTTTACATATATTTCTTTATACTGTAAGCATTGTTTACTTTTCACAATTATTATTTAATTACTACAAACAAACATCATTTTCCACATGATATGTTTAATCCTTTGTTATCAGCAAACTGGTGAGATTGACAACCTGACTGCAAGTTGGGGCAAAGTATCTTGGTTGTGTTGTGTATAGGTTCTACGTTGCTGCCAGCGCTGAAGCTACACCCAGACAGGTGCCGTCAACAAATACTCTAGTGCTGTTGCCAAAGTCAGCTAGCAACAACCTTCAAGAGCGATTTCTTTCTCCTACTAGTCGATTAAACCTTGGTATCATAACCGAGGGAATAACCTGGGGAATATGCACAAGAAATTTCAGATCAATTTTTCTTTCTCCTACTGGTTGATTAAATCATGGTTTTGCACTTTTCAATTTGAGCAACAGAAGGTCCTCGAAAAAATCAATCTTTGTCAGCTGTTCTGTTTTGACAGATTCTGCCACTATTTGTGTTTGCCTCTCGATCGCTTTCTTTTTGAGTTCTTTTGATCACGAAACTTTTGAGAAAGTTGCTAAAGTAGCTCATGCTTTAATGGTTGGTATATTTGAATTTGAAACTGAACCAAAAGGGTAGATTTATTATCATGTTTATACTAATGTTGCTAATAGAACTGTGTGAAGTTTTGTATGAAGGAAGTTTTCAAGTGTAGGGAATGGAGAGTGATGAGATGAGATGAAGTATGGACAAAAGCTCAAGCTTGGGGATGCCCATTTCACCCCACGAAATATCCAAGAGGTACAAGCGTCAAAGCTTGGGGATGCCCCCGAGGTACCCCTTCTTCATCGGCAAAAATCAGGCCACCTTTCAACACACTATATTTTTATTGCTTCATATTCTATGCGTTTTTCTTGGAGCGTCTTTACTTTTACTTTCAGTTTTCTTTTGTTTTGTTTGCTGCAATAAATTGTTGGACCCCAACAAATTTCTTTTAGAAAAGACATACTTCATTTTTCATTGCCAAAAACACTCTAGTTTTCACTCTTATCGTTTAACAAGTGTTCTCTTTTTCTAGTACTGTGTTTAGCTTTCATTTTTTGCCTTGATTTTTGTTCAGATTTTTTTATATATTTGCATCAAGATGTATTTAGACCTCTGGTCTATGTTGGTTTTTATCAAAAGAGTTGTTTCAAAAAGGTTTGAATGGTGTTGGAATAGAGAAAAAAGTTTCATGCCTATAGTGGTACAAATGGGAGCTTGTTTAGACTGCGGCTTAGACTTTTGCATGTCATGCTTGATGTCATTTTGATAGTATGCTTAGTTGTTTTTGCTATAGCATAACTTGTCTCAAATGACTGAGATTGCTTAATGAGCCTTTGAAAAAAATCATGCGTTGTTTTTATTATATGGGAGCATGTTATTGTGGTTTTCTCCTTTGATGCTTTATTTGGGTTGACTTGGCGCATGCTTACAACATATTTGACTCTAACAAAGTCGCCATAAGCCTCTATATGATCATTTGGTTTTTGACTTGTGATACCACTTTATGCTTTGGTTAATGATATTTTGTCGCTATGCATGATTATGGCCGTTATTGCTCTCTTAGTTGGTCGCTCCCAGTCTTTTGCTAGCCTTCATTTTGTACTGAGTATGAGCTCTACTTGTGCATCCAACTCCCAAAAACCAAGTTTTCCAATGTGTCCACCATACATACCTATTAGCAATTTGCTATTCCAAGTACATTCGACTTGCTTTTATCTATCCTTCAAATTAAACTTTTTGGTGTTATGTGAAAATTAGTCAGTAAAGCTCTCACAAACCTGATGGCACACTTTACTTTTCTTGTTTTTAATAATTTTGACATTGTGTCTCTCTTATGTTGATGTTATGCTTGCAAGTTGTAAGTTGGAAATTAGCCCAACCATGCCGCCATGGGGAAAGCTTTCAACATTGCACTTTCTTTCATTTAGTTAATATCGTGATATTTTGTTTATGGATAATCATGATGTGAAATAAGTTGGGATCTTGTGAGGTCATGGAGTTTGTATATGTGTTAGAGAAACGCCTGGGCCGCTAATCTAAGCCATGCATCATTCTGGTGGAAATTGACAGCATGCCCATAGTGGACATTCGACGACGCATCTCACAATAAAAAGCTATACCAATGGTAAACAAAAGAGATGCCGAGGTGTTTATTGTCTGTTTGTCTTGTCATTTTGATGTGGACTTGTTCCATGTCATCGGGCAAGAGGTACCCCATTGGCAGTTCTCGATGATACATGTATGCTTACAATGACAAGAACTTGCTTGGGACCTAAGTTGAGTAGCATGAGGTTTGGGTATTCGTACTTCACGGGACACGAGGTTTTCAACTTATGATTTGTTAAGCATATGCTTCATAACTATACTCGCATTTACCTTAACCATTCAAGATGCCTATGATGGGGGCAATGAGAGCTGAAAGCTAGTATCATAATTTTTGAAGGTTTATAAAACTTGCAATCACTGCTCCCCTCTGCGAAGGGCCTTTCTTTTACTTTTATGTTGAGTCTTCACCTTCTACCTTTATGCACCATCTAAGAGAGCATGGTTTTCATTCTTAGTTTAATGTGCATAGTCCCAAAGTTTATCATTGATTGATTCATGATTGTTTTTGCTTTTTCTTAAAAAAATTGTATCTAGTCGCCCTCTTAAACTTGAAGGTGTCCTATGCATTTATGTTTTGCTACTCCATGAAGGACAAGCTGGAAACCACTTTGCTATGTTTTTCTATATGATTTGAACACACATTTGACTTTCAATGTTTCATTATTCATGATCTTTCGTTTGTGTTACTTTTCATGTTATAACATGGTTGGTAAGTTTTATTGTCAAGATAATGTCTCTTATGCCCATGTTTTAAGTACTTTGATCTCAGCACTCAATGCTTTACATCGTTGATCAAGATTGTGATGGTGCATGTCACCTCAAAAATTATTGTTTTGTTATCACTTACCTACTCAAGGACGAGTAGGAATTAAGCTTGGGGATGCTTGATACGTCTCAAACGTATCTATAATTTTTGATGCTCCATGCTTGTTTATACACCATTTGCTTTGTGTTTTGTTACACTTCGTGGTGTTTTTATGCATTTTTCGGAACTAACCTACTAACGAGATGCCACAACGCCAGTTCCCAGTTTTCTGCTATTTTTGTGTTTCAGAAAAGCTACACAGGAAATATTCTCGGAATTAGATGGAATAAAAGCCAAACCTCCTATTTTTCCTGAAGCGTCGCAAAGTCCGAAGATGAGACAGAGGGGGGCCAGGACCCGACCACAACCTAGGGCAGCGCGGCCCAGGCCCTGGCCACGCCACCAGGGGGTGAGGCCACCTGTTCCACCTCCTGACGCCGCCCTTCCGCCTATATATTCCCCTCGATGGGAAAAACCTAAAGGCCCAATCAATTTTCCATGAAACCTACTGCAAGCCATCGCCGTCATCGACGTGAGATTGGGAGGGTCTAGAAGCTCTTCTCGGCACCCTGCCGGAGAGGGAAATCCCTGCTGGAGGCCTTCTTCATCACCATGGTCGCCTCCAGAGTGATGTGTGAGTAGTCTACCTTGGACTATGGGTCCATAGCAGTAGCTAGATAGTCATCTCCTCTACCATGTGCTTCATGTTTAGATCTTGTGAGCTGCCTAACATGATCAAGATCATCTTTGTGTAATTCTACATATTGTGTTTGTTGGGATCCGATGAGTATTGGTACTATATCAAGTTGATGTGCTGAATTATTATCTTTATATTATCTCTATGTTGTTTATGATCTTGCATGCTCTCCATTGCTAGTAGATATCTTCGCCGAGTAGATGCTAGTGACTCCAAGAGGGGGTATTTATGCTCGATAGTTGGGTTCATGTCTCTAGTAACCTGGGAGAGTGACAGAAACCTCTAAGGTTGTAGATGTGTTGTTGCCACTAGGGAGAAAACAACATTCTTGTGTTCAAGGATATTTGCATTGTTTACATTACGCACTTTGCTTAATGCAGTTATCTGTTGTTCGCAACTTAATACTCAACAGGTGCTCGGATGACACCTCGAGAGTGGATTATTAGTCATAAATGCAGTTGGATTATGGTCTATGTATTTTGTCGTAATAACCAGAGTGAATCTCATAGTGATCCTCATGACATATGTATGCTATCTTTATTTTATTAATTGCCCAACTGTAATTTGCCTACCCAGCATGTTGTTATTTATCTTATGGAGAGACACCACTAGTAAAATGTGGACCCTGGTCCAATTCCTTTACATTGCTATTACTATTTTACTATTACTTGCTTTATTTACATTCTTGCAAACTATTACCTTTTACCACTCGATACACTTAATCCTTTGTTTACAGCAAATCGGTGAGATTGACAACCTCATCGTAAGTTGGGGCAAAGTACTTAGTTGTGTTGTGTGCAGGTTCCACGTTGCTGCTGATGAAGAAGCTCCCACGTCAACTATGCACCAGCATTTTTCTAGCGCCATTGTCCGGAGTGACGCAAAGCTAGCGGGCATCAACCTTTGAAAGTTTGGTTCTTTCTCCTACTGGTTCGATAACCTTGGTTTCACAACTGAGGGAAAACTTGCTGCTGTGCTCATCATACCTTCCTATTGGGGTTCCCAACTGGGTGCCTACTACGCACCATCACGCATCATATTTACGTTATTGCATTGTTATTTACTTTACCGTACTGCATATTATATTTTATTTTTACTTACGTTCACACCTTGTGCTTGATAACCACATAGTGGAGTTGGGGACAGAAGAACGAGGAAATTGTTTTGCAGGTTGATCGAAGAATAACGACAAGAGCTTTGGTGACTGTTCTCCGAGAGTTCGATATAAACCCCGAGTTCCCTCATGGGGAAAATTTACTCTTGCTACAACACTCTACACTTGAAGTCCCAACTTGGCACACTTGCTTAGTGTCATCAAGACTATATCCTGGTGCCGTTGCTGGGGAACCAAGGAAAGCATTTACAACTGCTAGTTTCATCGAGCGAAGGCCATTCATCGACATGAGATCTTCTTTGCACACCGTGCAATCACCTAAGCTTGGTGAGGTAACACCACTGTGAGTCTTCTCGTTCTTTTAGATTTGCAAAGCAATTCTCGTTTTCTTGTTTTTGTCTTTTTAGTTCTTTTTGTTTTTGCTTATATACACAAAAAAACCATAAAAATGAAAAAATAGAAAATATTAAAAGTACTCCTGTTATGAGCACAAGTATGAATATCAATGATGCTTTGTTTAAGTATTTGTATGCTGACAAGATCACTAAGAAACATAGAGTCGGAAGAAGGGATAAGATTAGAATATTTCAGGAGAAGGCTAAATTGTATTGCCATTGAGCGGCTTGAATATTATGATGATATAAATTGTTGCTCTGAACAAAACTTTAGACACTTTGAATTTCAGTGTAGATCCCATTAAGAACATGTTGCATCTTACCATAGGTGTGATTATGCTCATTTAGGGATGGAACAAGTAGAGCAATTTGTTACTTTTATGGTAGCTTGCGAATTAGAGACCGTCGTTTATGAACATGAAGATTGTCATATAGATTCTAAATTTATAAATGCGATCACTAATATCCTTCAATGTTGCATAACCAACTTCATGGATAATGTCTATGTTGTTGACTATAATAAGAGGGTTATGGCTGCTCGTGAGAGCACTAGCTTATTAAGAAAATGAAGAAGCCATAGTTCCATGTAAGTTTGGTGATTTTTTGGAACCTCCCAAATATGATAGTGATACTCAAACTTCTCAATTGCTATTTATGAAAATCCATACACTTCTTGTGAGGGAATTTGAAACCATGAGAACCCTTCATATTATGATGCTCCTTTGCTAGCTAGTAATATTACTAGTGAAATTATTGATAATAAAGGGTGTTGCTTGGACATGCTATATGATACTGCTTTAGATGATGACCCTATGCTTATTGATGACCCTCCATGTTTACGTGAGGATACAAATGATATACTAGTTATCCATGATGTGCTCTCATTCATGAGAGTCCCATATATTCTTGAGATCTTCTATCTACACCATAGAGGAGAAATGTACTTATGTTGAGAAGTACTTATATGGTTTGCAACTTTCTTATGAAAAATCTTATTGCAACCATGAGGCCATGATTAAAATTGGTATTGGTAACTACTTTGAAAGAGGAAAGCATGCTAATGGATTTCTTAATAAATCTAGTGATCCTATTTATGTGCCTAAAATTTCCAAGTGGCATGATTCAAATGTTCACACTATTAAATTTTCTTCTACTAGTAAATATGCCCGTGCGTTGCAACGGAAAAGAAAAATTTGCACCATAAAAACATGGAAAGTAATGAGCTTCAAAACCTCTTCGCCGACCATGCACTTAGCATCAATTTTTTCTTTTTGTAGAGGGTCCTTTTGTCAATCTTGGTTTTGCAGATACAGAGACATCTTGTTATCGCCTGTCGACCCCCTCCCCCAAGTTGTGCTATAATCTGGTGTGCCTATCTAATTCTTATATCTGGATGCCACATTCATTATTTCTAGAAATCCATTGTTGTTAGGTTGTGAGTTCTTCAGCTGCACAAATGCCAAAATTCAGTACAAGGAATCATGTAGCAAAATTCAGTAGAAAGAATCATCTAGCAAAATTTAGTCAAAATTTCTTAGATCTAACAGCAGCTAGCAATCATCTAGATCTAGCATATATCAGTCAAATTTTCTCCTCTCAAGCAAAATTCAGCCCAAAAGGCTACCAAAGAAGGACAATTTCAGTTTGTACAAAAGTAAACTCATGTATCTCAATTTTTTTTGGAAACAAATGCAAATGACCAATTGACCTGGGACCTATCTGTACCCTGCTAAACGAACCAAAAAAAATTTTCTCTAATTTTACAGTTAGTAATCAGAAAACTCGTTAGTTTAAAGGAAACCATGTTTAGGTTAGAAAAGTCGAGTACCGGGTATGTAGTCTGCACTATTCCTTGTTCTGAATCTCCTGACATGAATTGACACTGTTACAAAGGATAGCGCCTAGCTGCAGCCACCACTGGTCATCGCCATGATGTATCGTGTTGCGGGTGTCGTAGCTGGTCACGCTGTAGGCGTTGCAGTAAAAGGAGAACAAAAGGCAGTCCAGGAGCGGGTTGGCTTGGGGTAGGAGGACGCCGCCCGATCTTTGTCCTCAGTATTCAGTACCTCCCGTCTCTGGATAGCTGGCGCTACTGATAGTCCTTGGAATAGCCATACTGTTTATGTTCGATAGGTCATGAATTGTGAAATTGTCCTTGGCCAGGTACTCTGCCTCCTCCAGCCCTTCCCCTAGGCAGTGGCTTGCCAAGTCGCCAGGCCGCCTGCTGTGTCCTCATGTCTGCCAGGTTCATGGCTCTACTATTCATTCCTAGGATATCCCTAGCTCGATCAACACAACATATCCATGGAAGCATCGCCATGTTACCGCCGCACGCGAGCTTCGCCTCCCCTCTCCTCTTCTTTCTTTTCCTGGCTCCCCATCATGGTATCCCTGCAGCTGCGACCCGCGTGCACGCTGCTAGCACGTAGTTAACATGGGAATATGTAGCGTTTGATGGCGTCCAGCAGACGGTCCTTGTGCGTGGTGAATGACCAGCCTGTTGGGAACCCCAAGAGGAAGGTATGATGAGTATAGCAGCTAGTTTTTCCTTAGTTAAGAAACCAAGGTTTAATCGTTCTTGGAGAGGAGAGACAAACGACTGAAGGTGATGCAGACTGGCTTAATAGCACTCCAACATGGGCGCCGTTTAACGATACTTGTTGACTCGTCTTCGGCCAGTAGCAACACGGAACCTACACACACACAACCAAGTACTTTGCTCCCAACTTACGATGAGGTTGTCAATCTCACCGGTTTGCTTGAAACAAAGGTTATGAGCGTATCGAGTGGAAAACAATAGAGTATGCGAGTAAAGTAAACATTGCGAGTAAAGTAAACAGGTGATAGCAATATGATGGAAATAGGACTGGGGTCCACAGTTCACTAGTGGCGTCTCTCCATAAGATAAATAACACATGCTGGGTAAACAAATTACAGTTGGGCAATTGATAGAATAAAGATAAACGTGACATGTCAAGAAGATCACTATGAGATTTACTCTGGGCATTACAAAAAAATACATAGACCGCCATCCAACTGCATCTATGACTAATAATCCACTTATGGCGAATCAATCCGAGAACTCCATAAGTATTAAGTTGCGAACAACAGATAATTGCATTAAGCAAAGTGTGTAATGTAAACAAAGCATATGCCCTTGAGCATATGAATGTTGTTTTCTCCCTAGTAGCAACAACATATCTACAACCGTAGAGGTTTCTGTCACTCCCCCAGGTTAAATAGAGGCATGAACCCACTATCGAGCATAAATACCCCCTCTTGGAGTCACTAGCAACTACTCGGCCAAGATAGCTACTAACAACGGAGAGCATGCAAGATCATAAACAACATAGAGATAACATAAGATAATATTTAGTATAGCAACTCAATCATAAACACCAATATTCATCAGATCCCAACAAATCAAACATGTAGAATTACATAACGGTGATCTCAATCATGTAGGGCAGCTCATGAGATCTAAACATGAAGCACATGGTGGAGAAGACAACCATCTAGCTACTGCTATGGACCCATAGTCCAAGGTAGACTACTCACTCATCGCTTCGGAGGCAAGCATGGCGATGAAGAAGACCTCCGGTGGCGATTCCCCTCTCCGGCAGGGTGCCGGGAAGAGCTTCTAGACCCTCCCGATCTTCGGGTCGATGGCGGCGGCGGATCGCGATGTGTTCTAGAAAAGTGATCAGGTACTTAGGTTTTTTCCGTCGGGGGGTCTTTACAGGCGAAGGGGCGATGTCAGAGGAGGAGCCAGGCGGCCTCACACCTGGCTGGCGCAGGCCAGGGGCTGGCCACGCCACCATGATGTGTGGGCCCCTGGTGGCCCCCCTCCTACTCCTCTTCGGATCTCTGGAAGCTTTCGGGTAAAATAAGACTTTAGGAACTTGTTTCGTCCAATTTCGAGAATATTTCCTATGTATCACTTTTGAAACACAAAAACAGCAGAAAACAGGGAACTGGCACTGTGGCAACTCGTTAATAGGTTAGTTCCGGAAAATACATAAAAGTGCCACGAAGTGTAACAAAACATAAGGCATATGGTGTAAAAACAAGCATGGTGCATCAAAAATTATAGATACGTTGGAGACGTATCAAGCATCCCCAAGCTTAACTCCTGCTTGTCCTCGAGTAGGTAAGTGATAACAAAAGAATAATTTTTGAGGTGACATGCACCTACACAATCTTGATCATATATGTAAGCATTTGTGAGCTGGGATCATAAGAACTTAAAACATGGGCATGAAAGATATAATCTTGACAATAAGAACTTAGCAACCATGTTATAAACATGAAAATGAACACAAACAAAAGATCATGAAAATGAAACAATGAAAGTCAAACGTGTGTTCAAATCATAAGGAAAAACATACAAATGGTTTTCAGCTTGTCCTTCAAAGAGAGCAAAACATAAATTCATAGGACACCTTCAAGTTTAAGAGGGCGACTAGATACAAATAATTTGAGAACAAGTGAAACCAACAATATGAATCAATCAATGAAAACTTTGGGACAATGCACATTATACTAAGAATGACAACTATGCTCTCTTATGGTGCATAAAGATAGAAGGTGGTGACTCAACATAAAAGTAAAAGAAAGGCCCTTCGCAGAGGGAAGCAGTGATTGCAAGTTTTATAACCTTCAAAAATTATGGTACTTACCGGCTTTGAGCTCTCATTGCCCCATCATAAGCATCTTGAATGGTTAGAGTTAATGCGAGAACAGTTATGATGCATATGCTTGACAAATCATAAGTTGAAAACCTCATGCCCCGTGAATACGAGTACCCAAACCTCATGCTACTTTACTTAGAGTCCCAAGCAAGGCTCTTGTCATTGTAAGTATATGCATATCATTGAGAACCGCCAATGGGGTACCTCCGTGCCCGATGACATGGAACAAGCCCACACCAAAATCACAGGACAAGCAGACAATGAACACCTTGACATCTCTTTTATTTGCCATTTGTTTAGCTTTTTATTGTGAGATGTGTCGTCGTATGTTCACCATGGGTATGCTGCAAATTTCCACCATGAATTATGCATGGCTTAGATTGGTGGCCTGGCGTTTCCCTAACATATATACAAACTCCATGATCCCCACAAGATTCCCAATTCATTTCACACCGTGGGCATCCATAAACAAAAGATCACGATTTCAACTTAAATAAGAAGTGCAATGTTGAAAGCTTGCCCATGACTGCATGGCTGGGCTAGTCTCCAACTTACAACTTGCAAGCATAACAACTCAACATAAAAGACCACAATGTCAAATTTTTAAGAACAGGAAAAAGTAAAGTGTGCCTTCTGGTTCGTGAGAGCTTTACTGACCAAATTTCGCATAACACTGGTAAGAGTTTAATTTGAAGAGAAAATAAAAGCAAGTCAAATTTACTTGGAATAGCAAATTGCTAGTAGGTATGTATGGTGGACACTTTGGAAAACTTTGGCTTTTAGGAGTTGGATGCATGAGTAGAGCTCATACTCGGTACAAGGCGAGGGCTAGCAAAAGGCTGGGAGCGACCAACTAAGAGAGCAATAATGGCCATAATCATGCAAAGCGACAAAGCGACATTAAAAGAAGCATAAGATGGCATCAAAAGTCAAAAACTAAATGATCATAGAGGCTATTGGCGACTTTGTAAGAGTCTAACATGTGTGAGCATGCGCCAAGTCAACCCAAATAAAGCATCAAGGAGAAAACCAAAATAATGCTTCCATACAATAAAAACAACGCATGATTTTTTTCAAAGGCTCATTAAACAATCTCAGTTATTTGAGACAAGTCATGCTACAGCAAAACCACTAAGCATACTATCAAAAAGACATCAAGCATGACATGAAAAAACCTAAGCCGCAGTCGACACAAGCTCCTTCTTGTACCACTACTTTGCACAAAGCTTTTTCTCTTTTCCAACACCATTTGAAATTTTTATAAACACCTCTTTCGATGAAAACCAATAAATATCAGAGGCAAAAATACACCTTGATGAAAAGATATGACAAGGTCTGAATGCAAATCAAGGCGAAAATGAAAACCAAAAGCAGTAGCAGAAAAAGAAGAACACTCGGTGAAATAGTAAGAATGAAAAACAGAGTGTTCTTTGCAAATGAAAATGAGTACATCTCCTCCAAAGGAAATTTGTTGGGGTCCAACCATTTATTGCAGCAAACAAAACAAACTAAACCAAAACAACTGACGCTCCAAGAAAAACACATAGTGCATGAAGCAATAAAAATATAGTGTTTTGAAAGGTGACCTGATTTTTGCCGATGAAGAAGGGGTGCCTCGGGGGCATCCCCAAGCTTTGACGCTTGTACTTCTTGGATATTTCTTGGGGTGATGCATGGGCATCCCCAAGCTTGAGCTTTTGTCCATTCTTCAACTCATCTCATCATTCTCCAATCCCTACACTTGAAAACTTCCTTCATACAAAACTAAACACAATTCTATTAGCAACCATTAGTGCAAGCATAACATATAATCAACCTCTTTTTGCTTCAGGTTTCAACTCAAAACCACCACATATAAAGTATATACTACTGTAGCAACTTCTCCAAAAGTTCCATAATCAAAAGAACATAAAAGAAAGCGATAAAGTGGCAAACACAAATATTGGCAGAAATCTGTCAAAACAGAACAGCTGTCAAAAGTCGAATTTTTTAGGGGTTTTCTGTTGCTCAAATCAAAAAGTATTCAACTAACGAAAGTTTGGATATAACCTGGGGCATATGTACAAGAAATTGCAGGTCCAAAAGATATACAGAGAATTTATACGAATTTTTACGGTGCAGCACGAAAAACAGTTTCAGGACAGCAACATCCCCAAATCTTTACCTCACTCGAATTAGAGGGTTCTCTTGGCACAAAAATAAAATAAACAAGATAAGGAGGAGCAGTCATTACAGTAGTAATGACTTCCAAGACTCAAATAAAAGAAAAAGTACTAAAAATAAAAACATTGGGTTATCTTCCAAGAGTGCTTTTCTTTAACGCCTTTGAGCTAGGCGCAGAAAATTTGCGAATCAAGTAACATCTAGTGATGAAGCATCACTTACCTCAGTAACCACTTTGGAAGTTCCTGAAAATGATTCAACCTGCAAGTCACCCTTAGTGGAACTAAGAGTCTTACCAATTTTAAGTTGTTGAGATTTAAGCGCAGAAACCGTGGGAACATACATAAATTTTTGCTCTTTTCCAACAAACACTTTCTCTTTCTTAAATTTAAGAGAAGAGAAGATTAAGCTGAGACTTTCCATAGACTCCTCTAGTTTACCAATCCTTAAGTTTTGATTATCAAGAGTAGTGATAGCCTCTAAAACGGTAATTCTCTTACCGATATTTTCTATTAATTCACTAACTCGGCTAGCATTTTCTAGGATACTTGGCAAACTTTTCTTTAAAGAGAGCCTTTCTACCACCTCTCCAAGGTGGTCTCGGCTTTAGCAAGATGAATAGGTGGTATTCCCACTAAACTTTCAATTATAGTGCATGCTTCTCCAGCGGGAGTACCCAGAAAATTACCTCCTATAAGAGTATCGAGAACATACCTATTCCAACTAGATATACCAACATAAAAATTCCTAAGGAGGATCGTGGCAGAGTGCTTTTTGGTACACCTATGATGAGCATTGTTAATACGATACCAAGCATCCTTTAAACTTTCTCCCCCTTGTTGCTTAAAACTACAAACTTCTACTTCAGGACTACTCATTTTAACAAAACTAAAAGCAGATAAGTAAAAACAACTACCAAGGATTCTAATTTTTTGGGTTTTTGATATAAAACGATGCAGGTAAAATAAATAAAGTAAAGCAAAACAATAACAAAGTAAAGGATGTGCGTGCGAAAAACTCCCCTCGCAGAAGTCTTCTACTTCCTCCCCGGCAACGGCGCCAGAAAAGAAGCTGCTAGCGCGTAGTTAACGTGGGAGTATGTAGCGTTTGATGGCGTCCAGCAGATGGTCCTTGTGCGTGGTGAATGACCAGTCCATTGGGAACCCCAAGAGGAAGGTCTGATAGTATAGCAGCTAGTTTTCCCTCAGTTAAGAAACCAAGGTTTAATCGTTCTTGGAGAGAAGAGACAAACGACTGAAGGTGATGCAGACTGGCTTAATAGCACTCCAACAAGGGCGCCGTTTAACGATACTTGTTGACTCGTCTTCGGCCAGTAGAAACGCGGAACCTGCACACACACAACCAAGTACTTTGCTCCCATCTTACGATGAGGTTGTCAATCTTACCGGTTTGCTTGAAACAAAGGTTATGAGCGTATCGAGTGGAAAACAATAGAGTATGCGAGTAAAGTAAACAGTGCGAGTAAAGTAAACAGGTGATAGCAATATGATGAAAATAGGACAGGGGTCCACAGTTCACTAGTGGTGTCTCTCCATAAGATAAATAACACATGCTGGGTAAACAAATTACAGTTGGGCAATTGATAGAATTAAGATAAACGTGATATGTCAAGAAGATCACTATGAGATTTACTCTGGGCATTACAACAAAATACATAGACCGCCATCCAACTGCATCTATGACTAATAATCCACTTGTGGTGAATCAATCCGAGAACTCCGCAAGTATTAAGTTACGAACAACAGATAATTGCATTAAGCAAAGTGTGTAATGTAAACAAAGCATATGCCCTTGAGCATATGAATGTTGTTTTCTCCCTAGTAGCAACAGCACATCTACAACCTTAGAGGTTTCTGTCACTCCCCCAGGTTAAATAGAGGCATGAACCCACTATCGATCATAAATACCCCCTCTTGGAGTCACTAGCAACTACTCGGCCAAGATAGCTACTAACAACGGAGAGCATGCAAGATCATAAACAACATAGAGATAACATAAGATAATATTCAGTACAACAACTCAATCATAAACACCAATATTCATCGGATCCCAACAAACCAAACATGTAGAATTACATAACGGTGATCTCAATCATGTAGGGCAGCTCATGAGATCTAAACATGAAGCACATGGTGGAGAAGACAACTATCTAGCTACTGCTATGGACCCATAGTCCAAGGTAGACTACTCACTCATCGCTCCGGAGGCAAGCATGGCGATGAAGAAGACCTCCGGTGGCGATTCCCCTCTCCGGCAGGGTGCCGGGAAGAGCTTCTGGACCCTCCTGATCTTCGGGTCGACGGCGGCGGCGGATCGCGATGTGTTCTGGAAAAGTGATCGGGTACTTAGGTTTTTTCCGCCGGGGGGTCTTTATAGGCGAAGGGGCGATGTCAGAGGAGGAGCCAGGCGGCCTCACACCTGGCTGGCGTGGGCCAGGGGCTGGCCACGCCACCATGGTGTGTGGGCCCCTGGTGGCCCTCCTCCTACTCCTCTTCGGATCTCTGGAAGCTTCCGGGTAAAATAAGACTTCGGGAACTTGTTTCGTCCAATTATGAGAATATTTCCTGTGTATCACTTTTGAAACACAAAAATAGCAGAAAATAGGGAACTGGCACTGTGGCAACTCGTTAATAGGTTAGTTCCGGAAAATGCATAAAAGTGCCATGAAGTGTAACGAAACATAAAGCAAATGGTGTAAAAACAAGCATGGAGCATCAAAAATTATAGATTCGTTGGAGACATATCACACGCCGGTGCCGCGCCCGCAAGTTCCCGGTCGGCCTGCTGACTGCTCTGTATCAACAAAAAATAAGCCTTCTTGGCGTATCAATCCACCACTTCAGCTTGCCACCGCAGACCTCCTAGGACAGGCAGCCATGTCCAGGAGCTCAACCTCGCCGACATCTTCCTCCTCCTAGAAGGAATCGATCTGGGGCACACGGAGTCAAGTGAATCGTTGTCACCTCCGGCCAAGTGTCGCCACCGTCGATTCCCTCGTCCCTGCATATTACCGGCGCTGCTGAGCATATTGATGTGAAATCTTTTAGCGGTCGAACCTACCGCGTCCCTCCTCTCTCTTGAGCCCTCTGTGTCGTTGCCCCGCCATGCGCCAACGTCCGACATTGCAGCCAGCCGCCAACTGTATTGGATCGAGGAATGCTCGAGGCGAGGATTTTGGAGGGCAACTCCATTTCGTTCCATCGGCCTTAGGAGGGCAGGGGCTCCAGTGGAAGGACCAAGGGAGACATGTTGACTAAAAAATAGGAAGAATTAGAATTATTGTCTGCGGAGTGTGAAGTGCGGACTGTGGGTTGATTCCCATAATTATTGAGGGCTTATTTACAAAACATCTGATGGAAGAACCAGACCATAGAACCCTTGCGTACTTTATTATTAGGTCTAGATTAATTGCAATTACTATGAAAGAGGAGGTGATAAGTACCCTATTTATGCTTCTAGTAATGATATGATGTGTTCACCTAATGATGATATGCAATGGTATGCCTCTACTTGCTATTATTTATTCATATGTAAAATGCCAATGCATAGAAATATGGTGAGACTCATTGTTATTGTTTCCATATTTTGTGGTGCTCTCTACCATGTTTTAGCTTGACTATTATTTTGATGATCACACCATGGGATTCCAAGGAAGAAGGTGAATGTTCAGAAGTACAAGTGACCTCATGAAACTTGCCCATCTTGAAAATAATGAGGTACTAGCTAATATGGCTCAAGGATTATGAGTCGCTCAACAAGTCACGAGTTGTCATGTGACTTGTCTACCAGTCGCTACTTTGATGTCGACAACCTGGAGCGACTCGACTAGTTGAGGTTGTCGGTTGACAAGTTGACTAGTCGTTGACTATTCATGACAAGTCTATGATTTTGAGTCGATCGACAAGTTAGTTTCCTGGGAATAAAAAGGCCCCCGTGAGTAAAAACCCTAACCCACCACAGATCATTATTTCCTCCACCCAGCAGCCTCTCTCCTAGCTTCCCTCCCCTTCGCCGCCTCTCACCTGGCTGCCGCCAGGTCACCGCCAGCACCGCCCCCTCCCTCACCTTGCTAGACGCTACTGGGCTCCTCTCCTCCTTGCCCTGATCTCTCTCCTACAGTACCAGGTTCCTCTTGACGCCCCAATGCCATCAAAATATATTGTCAACTTGTTAATATACTACTATCAGTAGATTAGTTCCTTAGTATTTTTTGGTAGTTAAAAAGCTCGACTACGTATCGACTAGTCTAGCACTAGTCGAGACTAGTCACGACTAGTCTCCTTGTCACAACTCCAGCGACAAGTTGCGACTCATCGACTCGTAATCCTTGATATGGCTATAAAGAAAGCGCATTACGGGAGGCAACCCGATAGTATTTATTTTTCTCGGTTTTGTTTTCATTGCTCTTGTGAGAAAGTAATTTTATTTGAGTCTTATTTTTGTGTATTTTCTATAGATAGAAAGTTTGTTTTAGTGTGTCTACTGCAATAAAAATAAAGTGCCAAGTTTTAACCATCTTAGATGTTTTAAGATTGCAAAATTTATTTGAAATTGCTGAAATCTGCGCTGCACTTTTTGTTGCACGATTTTTTATTTTTTTATCTGTAATTCCTATGGACCTGTGCTATTTATCTAAATTTCAAATTTTCATCCTCTACCTGAATAAAAATATAACAAAAATTCGTGGTAGTTTATGGGAGGCGGAAAAATTCGCCAAGTTGCTGCTGTTTTTATTGACCGATTTTGTCTTTTGTTGTTTTGAGCGTTTGTTTGAGTCTCAAAATGATTTTTTTGAGTATTTTGATATTTAGTTAATGTTGGTAACTTAATACACTTTGTGGACACCTTGAACCAAATTTTATTTGGGCTTTCCTTTGCAGCACTTATATCATCTTTGTGCTCTCTAATATCAGCCACTCTATAAAAGAGGTGGGGAATAGTTTTGTGGTGAAGTCTTTTCGCAGGAATGGAATATTCATAGAGCAAGGAGTCATCTAAGTAATGGATAACACCATAAGCTTGGGGATGATCCATGGAAACCCCCTGGACCTATCAACTCCTGGGTTTGCATACTATTCCATACTATTCTTGTCTTGTTTTTTGAGCATCACTTTACCGTTGCATAAACTTGGATCGTCTACATCTAGTTTTTAATTTTTCATTTGCATCTCGTTGTTGAATAAATAGACCACCACCTATAGTTATACTTTATATTTATGATAAACCTACTGCACGATTTGAGATAATAAGTTGAAAATAAAAGGGAGGTAGCAATACAAGTAATGCTTATGTTCTATGCTTGATATGCTTTGATTGAATAGTAATTTTGTGGGTACCCCGGCTTACCATCCGGAATTCCCGTTATGCATATAATTCACGATCCCAGGAGACCGTCGTGAATCCACATAACAGAGTTGGCATTACAGATACATCATCCATTACATAAATAAGTCGTTAAGTCTTACATAGCCTCTTGGCTGAATACAAACGCCACACAGGGCAAGTTCAACAGACATGACTAACATAAGCAGCAGCGGATACACGTAGCGTAGTGACCCAAGTCAGGCCTACTATCCTACAGGCGACTGACTAGGAAACGAGTCCTAATTCGCACCGGTGTCGTCATACTCCTCATCATCTTCTTCATAGTCATCTCCAAAGTCTGGCCAAGTTAATAGCCAGGGACAAAGCCATGAGTACATTTTGGAATTGTACTCGCAAACCATCTAAGGAAGGAAACATTCACATGCTATATGGCTGTAGCAAGGGCTAACTTAGTTTCAGTGACTATGTACTACTAACTTCTCGTGTCGATATAGTATGTCCCACAACATTTCTATATCCTTATTAAAGAAGACTTTTAGAAAGATTTAGCAAAATCTCTAGGAAAGGGGGAACTCCGTTGAAAGGTAAGATTGGTGGCCAATCAAACATGACCACCTCAGGCCATCGGCAGAACCCTCCGAGTACTCTGAACCACTTCCCGTGCCACAGCCGTACCCACCAAGTACGCCGTCTGGCACAAAACTCCCACTTTCTAGAAAACCATTTATAAAATCAAAACCTAACATTGGGCAATGTAGTGATCTCCACAACCATCCATAACCGAGGACTCGGCTATTCGAATAGATTTACACTCTGCATAGGTTGTACACTTTACCCAGACCATCCATTAAATCCGCCGGGATACCACCACAGACCGTCATACACAAGTATACGAGGTTCGGATAATCGATCAAAGCCCTCCATCTATCCACCTTAGTACAGGAGCCTACCCTGTGGAGTATACATCCCCGGCAAAACCCTGGCCGTCTACCTCCGTCGAGCATAGTTCTAGTGCCACGACGGGAGTTACCCAAGTGTCTTCCGGACGGGTAGCCTATTGGCGGTCCCGCTACACTATTGCCCACCACTTGCAACAACCTGGATTCCGGGGTCCTACAGACCCTTATATAGTACGAGCCTCCCAGCACTAAGACGGGTAAACTTCAAACTGAGCCACGTCCCACTCCGGGGTAATGTGGTTGCACGAAGTAATTGCTTCGAGCGACTACAAAGAAACACCAATGTCTTTTATGAACCACCAACCCATTTCTTCCATATCCCAGTGTCCATTTGCCCCAAAATCATTTAAAAACATTTTAGTGGAGTAGATACTACTCCAAGGTTTTTGTAACCATTTTCTAAAACTTTCTGAGAGTTTTCCCATCCTAGAGTTTTTGGCTCCACTACAAGTGTTTCCCAAAGACTTTGATGCTAATCATCGAGCCTCTACAATTAGGGGTAATGATAGGTGGTAAGGGAGTCATCCTCCATGGATGATAACAATGTGACTTGTGGAGCTAAGTCACCATCTATTGCTATCTAGGGATAAATAGCAATATAAGAAAAACAATGCATAGTAGTAAGAGCAGAGTAGAATAATGCATAGTGTCGTGATAGGATTCAGATAAGTAACAAGTAGATGGCTTGCCTTGATTGGCTTGTCCCTGATCACCCTCCTCCTAGTACTCAAACACTTCTCCCTCCTCCGCACAGTCATCGTTCGATTCTATCGCCGAAAAAAGAAACGAAGACACACATATAATAAGAATTCATGCATACATGAAGTTCACTCAACAACATCACACACTCAAGCATTTGAGTAATAGAAGCAAACAAGTTTAGGTAACAGCACAAATATCTATTTTACAAACAAACATAAACATCAACATTATATCAAGCAAATCCTAGTTGTATGGAAATACTCATTCATAAGCAAACACTTGCATGCACCAAGATACATCAAAACATGGCACCATCATACCTACTGATAGTCAATAGCATTTCAGAAATATCACACTTGGAATTAGATCAAAATACTATAGGGCAATTTAATAAGAATTTCATATCCCTAGAAATCACTAGAATAGCAAAACAACACTCTAAAATAATATATAAGTCCAAAAATCCTACCAGAGGTCATTTTGGAAAGCTACTGGAATGACTAATGCACCACAAGTGGAATCATTCCAAAATAAACATTATTTTGAGCACAATAAAACAATTACTGCAGGACATTATTATCACCAAAATAATTATCACAAACAGTTCACACTTCCTAAAATAGTGAAACCAGATTCTATAAATCAACAAAACAGTAAGGTATCAGTGAAAATTGGATTTACCAATTTTCATCATACAGATCATCATATTGGCATAAATAGGTGTGAATCCCTAAATCTACTCTATTTAATTACAGGAAAATATTGAGGGCCCCTAAAATCACACATGCACTAGGATTGGTTAACTTGCAGTATAAGGACTTCATAGAAATTTGAAACACAATATTTGAATACACAGAATAATTTCTACACATTTTTTAACCTTGCAGGCATTTTGCAAAAAGGAAAATCGATTTGCTAAAAAAAAGGGCCGGAGCGGCAGACGCCGGCCAGGCCGGCCCAGATCCGCGGCCTGCCCAGGCCACACACGGCCGAACTGGTACGCCGCCATCCGATCCAGATCGGACAGCGCGCGGCCTTCTTCCTCGCGTGATATTGCATGCAGGCGAGGCGGCGCTGGAGAGCTAGGATTTTCGGGCGCCGGCGAGCTTACCGAGGGGTCTACGGCGGTCGTCGGCAGCTAGATTGGTGGCGGAGCGGTTCAGGAGGGTGTTCTTGGCTAGGGGGCGTGCATGCAGGGGCGGCGGTGCTCGCGAGGTTGTCAAAGATTTCCCCGGTGAGCTCCGGTGATGGTTGGCGTTGTCGATGGTCTATGGCATTGCCTGGGTCAAGCAAAGAAGAGGTGAGATCTGGGTGATGCCTGAGGGCTAGGGAAATAGAGAGAGAGCGAAGAGAACAGCCGGGTAAATGGCAACCTTCTCCCTCGCCGTCATTGATCTACCCGGCGATCTTGAGCTCCATGCTGGCTTCCTCTTCTCGGCTAAGTGTCGTTGATCTCTGGGAGGTGGAAGAGGTGCGGAGAGGGGGCAAATGAGGGTGAGGGGTGGCTTCCGGAGAGGGCTTCAGCTTTTATTTGCAGGCGTGGGCTCGTTCTATGGTGCACCTCATCGTCGACGATTGGCTACCGTGGGCGGCATATAGGGGCGGCGTTGTGGGCTGGTTCTAGGGGACACGAAAAGGGTGTCGGTGGATGGCGGTTTCTCGTGAAATCGTGATGGGTTCAGAGGTGCAGCAGGGAAAACGGTGCACGGCTGGGTCGTTGTGGTGCACCTCGGGGATGGGCAAGGGTGGCAGTGTGATGGCCTCTGGGAGCCGTGGAAACGTGCGTGAAGTGCAGGGCGAGGGAGTGTGCTGGTGCATGGGAACGTGTAACGCGCTCCGCGCGCGCTGGGCTGCACGGCGGCGTCGACTTGGTGAGGCCATGGCGATGTGCATGGTCGGGATCTCGGTCATCTGGTTCGGGGAATTGGTCAAGGGGTTCTTCGCGAGGTCAGTGGCGAGGCGACAGGTCGGGGAATAGTCGGTGGCATGCAGGCTCGGCTGGGGTGTCCACGGTGGGCATGGCGACGGCCAGGGCAGCGTGGGGTGCTGGCTCGGGGTCTTTGCAAGGTGGGGCTGGTTCTAGGGTGTCAGCAGTGCGGCGAGCAGTTACTGGGGGTCGAGGGCGGTGCCTGGTCGAAGAACAGAGGGAGAGGGAAAGGTTCTGGCAGCGTCGGCCTCGGGCTCCTCTCCTCCCTTGAGTCCAAGCTGCAAATGACAAAAGGAAAGGATTTGCAAACCCCCTGGACTCCAAAAGAAAATCCCCAGCAAGCCTTCTCCCTCCCCTTGGTCGGTTTGCAAAAAGAATAAGAAGGAAGGAGAGTAAAACATGGGTTAGTGCCTTCATGGCCGAAATTCAAATTTGAATTTGAATCTTTCAAACTTGGTTTGAAATTTGAGCTAGGATAGTGTCCAGAGGTGTCCAAGGTGCTCAAGAGCACATGACCAAAGTTTGAAAATTTTAGAGCTAGATATGCTAGGGTTTTGGAGAAACTCCTATTTTCAGATAAGGGAGTAAAAATAAAAGAAAAAGAAAAGAAAGAAGAGGTGATCACACCAATGATCCATACTAGGGTTTTTGGTGTATACAAATATGGGTTAGGGTAAAATTATACTGCATAAAATTATAGCACTTGTTTTGGGTAAATAGCACATGTGTTAAAAAGAAAACAATGTACAATCCAAGCAAACACTATCACATGAAATCATAGGCATACACACTTGCACACACATAAAATCATGCACATACCTACTCATATGAAAATACACATGCTAGCTCACACATGCAATCATGCTTTCATAGGGCACACATACATTGCTGAGCAAAAGTTTTTAAATTACCCACAAAAAGCACTTAAGTAAAGTTTTAACTTGGGCAACAAAAGTGGGGTGTTACAGACCTTCCCCCCTTAAAAGAATCTTGTCTCGAGATTCGGTAGCTAAGTGTGAAGTAGACCGGGGAATTCTCATCAAAGATAATCCTCACGTTCCCAAGTGGCTTCATCATCGGTGTGGTTACTCCATTGCACCTTAAACATCTTGATCTTGCGTCTACGGGTAAGACGGACGTCTTCTTCAAGAATGCGGATGGGTCTCTCCCGATAGGTGAGGTCAGAGTTCAAATCGATGGTGTTGTGGTCGATCTCGGTGAAGGTCTCGGGTTTGTTGGGAACTTGAAGGCATTTGCGGAGTTGCGACACGTGGAAGACATCATGGAATTCGGATAGCTTTGGGGGTAGCTCCAGTTTGTAGGACATGGTGCCCTTACGGTCCAAGATCTTGAATGGTCCAATGTACCGGGGTGCAAATTTACCTTTGACGTGGAAGCGTTGCATACCCTTGAGTGGTGCGACTCAAAGGTAGACAAAGTCTCCCACATTAAAGGTGACAGGTCTCCTCTTTGGGTCAGTGTAACTCTTTTGTCGGGACTGGGCTGCTTTCAAGCGGTTGCGGATGAGTTGGACTTGCTCCTCGGTTTCCTTGATAAAATCGGGGTCCAAATACTTGACTTTCTCCAGTCTCGGACCAGTTGAGAGGGGTACGGCACTTGCGTCCGTAGAGAGCTTCAAAAGGGGCCATTTGTAAACTAGCTTGATAGCTATTATTGTAGGAAAACTCTGTGAATGGCAGACAGTCCTCCCACTTGGTTCCATAGGATAAAACGCAGGCTCTAAGCATGTCTTCGAGGATTTGGTTTACCCTTTCGGTTTGGCCACCAGTCTGTGGGTGATAGGCTATGCTGAACGAAAGCTTTGTCCCTAAGGCTTCGTGAAGTTTGTGCCAGAATCTCGAGGTAAACTGGGTGCCCCGATCAGTCACAATCCTCTTGGGCACTCCATGGAGGCTAACAATTCTGGATATATACAGGTCAGCTAGGTCTCGGCCTTTATGGGTGGTCTTGACAGGTAGAAAATGGGCGACCTTGGTCAGGCGGTCAACGATAACCCAGATGGAGTCGTGGCCTCGGTTTGATCTAGGTAGTACAGTGATGAAATCCATTCTGACTTCCTCCCATTTCCACATTGGCACTTTCAATGGCTGCAATAAACCTGCGGGCTTTTGGTGCTCAGCCTTGACTCGCTGGCAAACGTCGCACCAGGCAATATAGAAAGCTATCTCCCGCTTCATACCGTGCCACCAAAACTGTTCCTTCAAGTCCTAGTACATTTTTGTTCCTCCGGGATGAATAGAATAAGGGGTATCATGGGCCTCCTTCAGAATGGACTGCTTCAACTCCTCGATGTTAGGAACACATAGGCGGCCATTATACCATAGCACACCTTCCTGGTCCATGGAGAACCCAGGTAATTCCTCTCGTCCCATCCTACGCTTGATACCTTCGATGCTTTCATGTCCCCTCTGAGCCTCCTTAATGATGTCGGTGAGTGTGGGTCAGACTTCAAGGTTCGCTAAGAAACCATGGCTTACAAGCTGAAGTCTGAACTTCTCGAACTCCTCGCATAAGGTTGGTTCGCGGGTCCTTAATAGGGCATTTAGAGAACAAGGTTCTCGGCTGAGGGCATCGGCGACCACATTCGCTTTACCAGGATGGTAATGAATGCCTAGGTCATAATCTTTAATAAGTTCAATCCATCTGCTTTGTTGCATATTCAACTCTTTCTGGGAGAAAATATACTTCAGTCTCTTGTGGTCGGTATAGATCTCACAACGGTTTCCCATAAGGTAGTGTCGCCATGTCTTAAGAGCATGGACAACGGCGGCAAGCTCAAGGTCATGAGTAGGGTAATTTAACTCATGAGGGTGCAGTTGATAGGACAGGTAGGCAATAACCTTGCCGTCTTGCATAAGGACACTTCCAAGACCAAGCTTGGATGCATCGCAGTAGACATCGAAGCTCTTGGTAATGTCGGGCATGGTCAAGATAGGAGCTGACACAAGCCTCTTCTTGAGCTCTTGGAAGCTCTGCTCGCACTTCTCAGTCCACTCAAACATTTTATCTTTCTTGAGTAGCTGAGTCAATGGGCGGGCAATGCTGGAGAATCCCTCTACAAACTTTCGGTAGTATCCGGCTAATCCAAGGAATGCTCGGACTTTGGTGGGGTTGGTTGGGGCTTTCCTTTCCATGATGGAGGTGATTTTTGAGGGGTCAATGGATACTCCACCAGCTGAGAGTACATGGCCAAGGAATCCAACCTCTTTCAGCCAAAATTCACATTTGCTGAACTTGGCTTATAGTTGGTGTTCACGCAGGGTTCCCAAAACTAGCCGCAGATGCTCTGTGTGCTCTTCCTTGGTCTTAGAATAGACCAAGATATCGTCGATGAAGACCACCACAAACTTGTCAAGGAATTTCATGAATACCTTATTCATGAGATTCATGAAATAGGCAGGGCGTTGGTTAGGCCAAAGAATATGACGGTGTACTCGAATAAGCCATAACGAGTGGTGAAGGCGGTCTTGGGAATGTTGGACTCTTGGACCTTCAGCTGATGATATCCGATGCAGAGATCAATCTTGGAGAACACTTTGGCTCCATTCAGCTAATCAAACAGGTCTACAATCTTCGGGAGAGGGTATTTATTCTTGATGGTCACCTCATTGAGTTTACGGTAATCCACACACAGTCGTATGGTACTGTCTCGCTTGTCCACAAATAGAACAGGCGATCCCCATGGTGAAGCACTGGGATGGATAAGGCCTTTGCTGAGCATGTCAGCAAGTTGCTTCTTTAACTCTTCAAGTTCTTAGGGGTTCATATGATAGGGTCGCTGAGCAATGGGAGCTGTTCCGGGAATCAACTCAATTACGAATTCGATATCCCGGTCAGGGGGCATACCTGGCAACTCCTCAGGAAAGACGTCCGGATACTCACATACCACCGGAACTTGATCGAGAGTCGGTCCAGAGATAGACTTCTTGTAGTAGGCTCTACGAGATGGCATCGTCGCGATGTGCTCAATCTTAACTCCTTCACTATTGGTTACGGTTATCGCCTTTCGGGCGCAATCAATGTGCCCCTGGTACTTGGTCATCCAATCCATCCCAAGTACCACGTCCAAACCCTTGGTACCGAGAATAATCAGATCGGCTTGGAAGGATATGCCATGAATATCTACGGGTACCCCTTCGCAGGTCAAGTGTGCCCTAACTTGAGAACCGGGAATTTGAACTATCATGTTGCGAGTCATTTGGGACGCGATCAACCCACCCTTGGACATGAACCTCTCGGTAACAAAGGAATGCAAAGCTCCAGAATCAAATAACACCTTTGCGGGAACTGAGTTGACGAGAAACGTACCCAGAACAACATCAGGTGCTTCAGCAGCTTCCTCTGCAGTCACATGATTTAAGCGGCCTCTGGCATTGTTGGCTTGAGTCTTTGGGTTCCTTCTAGTGGGTCCATGGCCTTGACCCTGATTGGGTCTCGGCGCGCTGAGGCTCGGCGCGGATGGTTTCTTCAGGGGGCATTCCTTAGAGAAATGCCCTGGCTGGCCACAGGTATAACAGCCACTTCCTTGGCTGCGGTTGATGGGATTGAAGGTGTTGCAGTTTCCTCCAGAAGGATTTCCACTGGTAGGGCGGTTGCTTGAGTACTGGCGGTTGGGGTTATTGGGCCTGGGGGCCTGAGAGGCGAACCTCTGAGGGGGTGGCGCAGACCTTGATTGAGGCATGCTGCAGGATCTCTGACTGTTTGATCCACCCTGACTCATCATTCTCCTCTTCTAGCTTTCATGGGCAGCCTTGTTCTTGTCCTCGACCATAATAGCGGCATCAACCAGGGACTCCAGATCATTGTATGGCACGGCGACCAGATAAGGCTGCAAGTCTTCCTGAAGTCCATTCATGAAGTGCTCCCACTTCTTCTCATCGGTGTCGATGTCGTTAGGGGCATACCTCCCCCAGGTGGTGAACTTGTCGAGGTATTCGGTGACACTCATACTTCCTTGCTTGAGGTTAAGGAACTTGTCATGCATAATCTTGATGAGTCCAGATGGAATGTGGGCCTTGCGGAACTTGGTCTTGAAAGCTTCCCAAGTCATCACTTGGCCCTCGGGCTGCATGGCACGGACGTTCTCCCACCATGCGCCTGCTGCGCCAGCTAAGAAATGGGTGGCATAGAGAACTTTCTTGTTTGCTCCAACTCCCGCATACTCGAGCTTGTTCTCGATGGTGCGGAGCCAGTCGTCGGCGTCCAGGGGTTTGGTAGACTTGGTGAATGTTGGCGGGTTGGAGTTTTAGAAGTTCCTAAGCATGTTGCGGGGTTCCTCATCATCATTGCCACCATTGTTGTTGTGGTTGGTGGCCATCTGGGCGAGTTGCTGGAGTGTGGCTAGGTTGGCTTGACGCTCGGCGCGTGCTGCTTCACGCTCCTCCAATAGGAGCCGCAACACCTGCGTCATGTCAGGCTCAGGAGGTGGGGACGGGTTGTTGCCAGCGTGAGCACGAGTCTCCGGAGCCATTCTGGAGAGGAGTGGATTGGTGAGATTTATAACAAGGAAACTTATGCAGGTTTCATAAGAAAGAAAGGAACTACACTCATGCATAGCATACATCCATGGCAACCATACATAACATGCTCCAACAACCATGCATAACAAGTCCATGCATACATAATATATACAAGCAAAAGGGTGCCAAACCTGTCCAGGCACACACACATACCACACAGAGTCGCATACAACAAACATAGCAAGTGGTTGTAGACAGACCATACAACACCGATACACAAAAGGGTCAAACTAACAACTACGCGGCAGCCTACGTGAGAGGTAGAGTGGTGGAATCTACTCGTCGCCGCTAACGTGGGGGACTAGCTCCTCGGGGTCCTCCTCGCTAGGAGTCTCAGGAGCGTAGAAGTCGAGGATAGCATTGCGGTCATCACCGCTCTCGCTACCACGGTCATTGTCATCGGTACTAGCGGGCTCCTCGTCGAACGCCTCCTGGTGGTCGTCGTCGCGGCCGAGTACCTCCTCGTTCTCCTTGCAGAGCTCGGTGGTCTCCTCCTCCAACTCGGACACGTGGCTCTCAAGAGAGGCCAAGTGATCCTCCAACTCGCGGACGCGCCTCCTGAGAGCCTTGTTCTTCTTCACAATCTTCCTCTTGGCAGAGAGAAGACAGTGACGTGAGAAGATAGACTCCTAGAGGTCCTCTCGAAGAACAGCAAGCTCGAGTCCCCTCTCGTCGGCGACCATTCGGACATGGTCCAGATGCTCCTGCGTGTGGTGCAGGATAGCCTCAGTGTGGCAGAAGTGGCAGCTAAAGGGAGTGTGCGCTGCGGCCTGATGGGGAAAGCCATCGGTGTCTACCCTCCCGTAGTGCTCGTAACGAGTCCCAAGTAACTCGTCGTAGTGGAGGTGGACGAGGTGCGAGATGGTGTGACACAGAATGCGCATTAGGCCATCGCCCTAGTTGCGCTCGATCACCTCGAAGGTGAACTCCAGGGAGGCGGGCGGAACCTCCCTCCCGCGGACCTGGCATACCACACGGATAGCCAGCTTGTGGGTGCCCTCCTCGAACAGCTGATAGCCTCGCACCTCGGGACGCGGTTGTCCGAGGCGCGCGGTCAACTCCACCAAGTCCCTCTCGAAGACCAGCACGTCCTTGTGGGTACCAACCTGACGGTGCGTGGTAGGAGCGTCCATCTACACAAATTTTTAGAGTAGAATTTATTAATGACTTACCCAAGTGTGCAAAATTTATACATAAGTAAAAAACTTGAATTTAAATGCAAGTAATTAAGTATGCTTAAAGAACAAGGGAAGAGATGAGAGCAATATATATTTACCTTTGATATATAAAGCCATCTCTTTTATTTTAAGAAAATAGTTTTTGGTCCGGTCTAACGCCCATGCTAAACTAGGGTTTCCTAAGGTCAGGATGGCTCTGATACCAACTCGATGGGTACCCCAGCTTACCATCCGGAATTCCCGTTATGCATACAATTCACGATCCCACGAGACCGTCGTGAATCCACATAACAGAGTTGGCATTACAGATACATCATCCATTACATAAATAAGTCGTTAAGTCTTACAGAGCCTCTTGGCTGAATACAAACACCACACAGGGCAAGTTCAATAGACACGACTAACATGAGCAGTAGCGGATACACGTAGCATAGTGACCCAACTCAGGCCTACTACCCTACAGGCGACTGACCAGGAAACGAGCCCTAATTCGCACCGGCGTCATCATACTTCTCATCATCTTCTTCATAGTCATCTCCAAAGTCTGGCCAAGTTAATAGCCAGGGACAAAGCTGTGAGTACATTTTGGAATTGTACTTGCAAACCATCTAAGGAAGGAAACATTCACATGCTATATGGCTGTAGCAAGGGTTGACTTAGTTTCAGTGACTATGTACTACTAACTTCTCGTGTCGATATAGCATGTCCCACGACATTTCTATATCCTTATTAAAGAAGACTTTTAGAAAGATTTAGTAAAATCTCTAGGAAAGGGGGAACTCTGTTGAAAGGTAAGATCGGTGGCCAATCAAACATGACCACCTCAAGCCATCAGCAGTACCCTCTGAGTACTCCGAACCACTTCCCGTGCCACGGCCGTACCCTCCAAGTACGCCGTCTGGCACAAAACTCCCACTTTCTAGAAAACCATTTATAAAATCAAAACCTAACATTGGGCAATGTAGTGATCTCCACAACCGTCCATAACCGAGGACTCGGCTATTCGAATAGATTTACACTCTGCAGAGGTTGTACACTTTACCCACACCATCCGATAAATCCGCCGGGATACCACCACGGACCGTCATACACAAGTATGCGGGGTTTGGATAATCGATCAAATCCCTCCATCTATCCACCTTAGTACGGGAGCCTACCCTGTGGAGTATACATCCCCGGCAAAACCCTGGCCGTCTACCTCCATCGAGCGTAGTTCCAGTGCCACAGCGGGAGTTACCCAAGTGTCTTCCGGACGGGTAGCCTATTGGTGGGCCCGCTACACTGTTGCCCACCACTTGCGACAACCCGGATTCCGGGGTCCTACAGACCCTTATATAGTACGAGGCTCCCCGCACTAAGACGGGTAAACTTCAAACTGAGCCCCGTCCCACTCCAGGGTAATGTGGTTGCATGGAGTAATTGCTTCGAGCGACTACAAAGAAACACCAATGTCTTTTATGAACCACCAACCCATTTCTTCCATAACCCAGTGTCCATTTGCCCCAAAATCATTTAAAAACATTTCAGTGGAGTAGATACTACTCCAAGGTTTTCGTAACCATTTTCTAAAACTTTCTGAGAGTTTTCCCATCCTAGAGTTTTTAGCTCCACTACAAGTGTTTCCCAAAGACTTCGATGCTAATCATCGAGCCTCTACAATGAGGGGTAATGATAGGTGGTAAGGGAGTCATCCTCCATGGATGATAACAATGTGACTTGTGGAGCTAAGTCACCATCTATTGCTCTGTAGGGATAAATAGCAATATAAGAAAAACAATATATAGTAGTAAGAGCAGAGTAGAATAATGTATAGTGTCATGATAGGATTCAGATATGTAGCAAGTAGATGGCTTGCCTTGATTGGCTTGTCCCTGATCATCCTCCTCATGGTACTCAAACACTTCTCCCTCCTTCGCACAGTCGTCGTTCGATTCTATCGCCGGAAAAAGAAACGAAGACACACATATAATTAGAATTCATGCATACATGAAGTTCACTCAACAACATCACACACTCAAGCATTTGAGTAACAGAAGCAAACAAGTTTAGGTAACAACACAAATATCTATTTTACAAACAAACATAAACATCAACATTATATCAAGCAAATCCTAGTTGTATGGAAATACTCATTCATAAGCAAACACTTGCATGCACCAAGATACATCAAAACATGGCACCATCATACCTACTGATAGTCAATAGCATTTCAGAAATATCACACTTGGAATTAGATCAAAATACTATAGGGCAATTTAATAAGAATTTCATATTCCTAGAAATCACTAGAATAGCAATACACTCTAAAATAATTTATAAGTCCAAAAATCCTACCAGAGGTCATTTTGGAAAGCTACTGGAATGACTAATGCACCACAAGTGGAATCATTCCAAAATAATCATTATTTTGAGCACAATAAAACAATTACTCCAGGACATTATTATCACCAAAATAATTATCACAAAGAGTTCACACTTCCTAAAATAGTGAAACCAGATTCTATAAATCAACAAAATAGTAAGGTATCAGTGAAAATTGGATTTACCAATTTTCATCATACAGATCATCATATTTGCATAAATAGGTGTAAATCCCTAAATCTACTCTATTTAATTATAGGAAAATATTGAGGGCCCCTAAAATCACACATGCAGTAGGATTGGTTAACTTGCAGTATAAGGACTTCATAGAAATTTGAAACACAATTTTTGAATACACAGAATAATTTCTACACATTTTTGAACCTTGCAGGCATTTTGCAAAAAGGAAAATCGATTTGCTAAAAAAAAGGGCCGGAGCGGCAGACGCCGGCCAGGCCGGCCCAGATCCACAGCCTGCCCAGGCCACGTGCGGCCGAACTGGTACGCCGCCGTCCGATCCAGATCGGATGGCGCGCGGCCTTCTTCCTCGTGCGATATTGCATGCAGGCGAGGCGGCGCTAGAGAGCTAGGGTTTTCAGGCGCTGGCGAGCTTACCGAGGGGTCTACGGCGGTCGTCGACGGCTAGATTGGTGGCGGAGCGGTTCAGGAGGCTGTTCTTGGCCAGGGGGCATGCATGCAGGGGTGGCGGTGCTCGCGAGGTTGTCGAAGATTTCCCCGGTGAGCTCCGGTGATGGTTGGTGTTGTCGATGGTCTACGGCATTGCCTGGGTCAAGGAAAGAAGAGGTGAGATCTGGGTGATGCCTGAGGGCTAGGGAAACAGAGAGAGAGCGAAGAGAACAGCTGGGTCAATGGCAACCTTCTCCCTCGCCGTCATTGATCTACCCGGCGATCTTGAGCTCCATGCTGGCTTCCTCTTCTCGGCTAAGTGTCGTTGAGCTTTGGGAGGTGGAAGAGGTGCGGAGAGGGGGCAAATGAGGGCGAGGGGTGGCTTCCAGAGAGGGCTTCAGCTTTTATTTGCAGGCGTGGGCTCGTTCTATGGTGCACCTCATCGTCGATGATTGGCTACCGTGGGCGGCGTATAGGGGCGGCGTTGTGGGCTGGTTCTAGGGGACATGAAAAGGGTGTCGGTGGATGGCAGTTTCTCATGAAATCGTGATGGGTTCAGAGGTGCAGCAGGGAAAATGGTGCGCGGCTGGGTCATTGTGGTGCACCTCGGGGATGGGCAAGGGTGGCAGTGTGACGGCCTCTGGGTGCCGTGGAAATGTGCGTGAAGTGCAGGGCGAGGGAGTGTGCTGGTGCACAGGAATGTGTAACGCGCTCAACGCGCACTGGGCTGCACGGCGGAGTCGACTTGGCGAGGCCATGGCGACCTGCACGGTCGGGATCTCGGTCACCTGGTTCGGGGAATTGGTCAAGGGGTTCTGCACGAGGTCAGTGGTGAGGCGACGGGTCGGGGAACGGTCGGTGGTGTGCAGGCTCGGCTAGGGTGTCCATGGTGGGCATGGCGATGGCCAGGGCAGCGTGGGGTGCTAGCTCAGGGTCTCTGCAAGGTGGGGCTGGTTCTAGAGTGTCAGCAGTGCGGCGAGCAGCTACTGGGGGTCGAGGGCGGTGCCTGGTCGAAGAACAGAGGGAGAGGGAAAGGTTCTGGCAGCGTCGGCCTCGGGCTCCTCTCCTCCCTCGAGTCCAAGCTGCAAACGACAAAAGGAAAGGATTTGCAAATCCCCTGGACTCCAAAAGAAAATCCCCAGCAAGCCTTCTCCCTCCCCTTGGTCGGTTTGCAAAAAGAATAAGAAGGAAGGAGAGTAAAACATGGGTTAGTGCCTTCATGGCCAAAATTCAAATTTGAATTTGAATCTTTCAAACTTGGTTTGAAATTTGAGCTAGGATAGTGTCCAGAGGTGTCCAAGGTGCTCAAGAGCACATGACCAAAGTTTGAAAATTTTAGAGCTAGATATGCTAGGGTTTTGGAGAAACTCCTATTTTCAGATAAGGGAGTAAAAATAAAAGAAAAAGAAAAGAAAGAAGAGGTGATCACACCAATGATCCATACTAGGGTTTTTGGTGTATACAAATATGGGTTAGGGTAAAAATATGCTGCATAAAATTATAGCACGCGTTTTGGGTAAATAGCATGTGTGTTAAAAAGAAAACAAGGTACAATCCAAGCAAACACTATCACATGAAATCATAGGCATACACACTTGCACACACATAAAATCATGCACATACCTACTCATATGAAAATACACATGCTAGCTCACACATGCAATCATGCTTTCATAGGGCACACATACATTGCTGAGCAAAAGTTTTTAAATTACCCACAAAAAGCACTTAAGTAAAGTTTTAACTTGGGCAACAAAAGTGGGGTGTTACAAATTTCCTAGTACTATATTGAGTGCTATTTCTACTTTGCACATTGATGGTTAACTTTGAGTTACTTAGTTCATTAATAAATGTGTAGCATTATGGACATTATGCATGTTTGTGTCCTTTATACCTTTCGAATGGTCAAGAAAAGACAAGAGAAAAAGAAAATAAAACGCAAGCAAAGGCTCGTATATCTGAAAACCTTGAGCCATACTTCTCTGCAAAATATCCACCATACCTACCTGTATAGTAAAATGCTATTTCAAGTATAGTGTATGTGCCATATCTTTACATTCAAATTTTCCTTTTTATTGTGCAATTCAAAACTCATGGGAAAGTAGTAGTCTACTCTGGAGTTCATTTATGTAAGTTGCATGTTTGTCATTTTATTAGTTGGGGTTAAGTTAAACCATACTGTCATGGAACAAGACTTTCAATTCTAAATATGTTGTTGTCATACACCTTTGGTTATGCATATCTTTCCAGTGTGAAATGAGTGGGGGTTATCATGTTAAAGATTCGAGTGTGCAGATTTGTTAGAGAAGTGTATTGGGCCGCTAACCGAAACTATGCCTAATCATGGTAGAAGTTTCAGCATGGACTTCCTCATTAGCTTAAACAAGTTTAATTTTAATACATAATTAAGTACTTTAAGAGGAGTTCATTTGTCTGCTATCATGTCGTCCTGGTATGTATGGTCTTTGCGAAAAGATGAAAATCTAGAAGGCACTGTGTACAGGTGGCATGGAGGTACCCCTTTGCGAGCACTTGGTTGAAACTATATGCATATGATGAAAGTCTGTCGTAATTCTAGAATTTAGTAGCATGAGGTGGAGATACTATTAACCACGGGGTATGAGACTTACAACTAGTAAAGTGTTGATCATGTAAACCATATTTGCTCTTCACTACCTGGCGAGGGTTAACTCGACAAATGTCCTAGATGAAAGAGTTAGGATCGGGGAGATAGGGCGTCGGATGAACTTGAAGGTAAGGTTAGTCGAAATAGGTGTATATCGAAAGTAAACTTGGGTGTTGAACCTGACTCGCTCTCAATTTGCCCTACAACATCCCCTCCTGGCCCCTATATATAGGTGGCCAGGTCTCGAGGATCGGGTAGGGTCCGATACAGATTACAATATCGACATACGATAAGGACTCGTATCTCGACTATCATTACAATTGGGCCTAGTTTAATGGGCCTCAGGGCTACTCAACCAGCGGGCTCTATTAGCTATACCCATGTCAGTAGCCCCTGAGATTCTACCAGAATTGCAGATTCGGGTTGAATCTCTAATCTTTAAATCTTTGACTTGATCAACTCTCCGACTTCTTCATATCTTCAAATCTTCGACTTGGTCTTTTGACTTATTTTCATGATAATATTTTGCAAGGTGTTTTGATGAACAAGCCTGACAACTCTGACGGATCAAGAGGTCAGTTAACTGCCAGAACAGATACTTGCCACCTACTTCAAATTCAATCCCCTTGGACTTGAATACGGGATACCGGTCAAACCCATTCTTTTGCCGCATTTAGGACTTACAAAGAATGAATCCCAGTGATTCTCAGGGTACCCAGTGCGTCTACCAGGATTTTCTTCGAATCGTAGACACGGATATATACCAGCAGAGTGCATCCATGTGTGTATACTAGGCCACACATGACGGATCCCGGGATCTTACCTTCGTGATAAATCACGGAATTCGAGTTTCATTTCGATAATGTAGCTCGAGAATCATATGTCGCAGTCTCTTTTGATTGATGAAATATCGAAGAATTTTGAATTATATTAACTTCTCCCAAGTAACTCCCGATGGGAGTAGTCGCTCTATATTTTGTCGACTATGTAGTCAAAGTTTTATGGTTGTCGAAATGTTGAGCGGCTCGTAGCTTTCTTCATCTTTATTGCTAATTGTCTTATTTTCTATCGGGTGCACGCTCAGCGCTCCCGATGGGAGTAGCCCCCGAGACTTTGGTTGGATACTTGTAGTCAATCATAGGCTCAAATTGACTTCTTCTTCTTCCTTCTTCTTCTTGTTGTAAGCCCCTGAGCCCAAGGCGAGGTTTTTTCATACCTTCTATGATACATTCTTTTTCTCTTTGTTATTGTCGTCTGCTATGTGTAGATTTTAACTCCTTTGTAAATATTTGAATGGGCCTTGCTATCACGGAGGCCCGTTAATATGTGCTTATAAATAAAGCACCTTTGGTGAGGGTAAAAAACCCTAAACAGATTCCTCCTCCGCCACATCATCTTCTGTTTCATCTAGGGTTTCTTTTCTCCCCACTTTTCCACATGGCTGGTGCAGATGGGTCCCGTCTGGACCTTGGCTTCCCGACGGTGCTGCGGGGTCGTGGCCGCCCTCGTGATAGCAAAAATAAGACAGCTCCAGCTGCTGTAGGATCCTCATCGTCCGCTCCAGTGAAGCATCGTCTCGGCCATTCGGCCGGTAGCAAGAATAAACCAAAGGTGACTGGCGCCTCCCCAGGTCCAAGCGCTCCTCCCCCTGATGCTTCTCCTGCTTCGCCCAGAATCTATTCTTTCTTTTGCATCGCCAACACGCAGTGCCGCGAGATTCAGCGCCTGCCGCTGAAATTTACCAAGTTCATGGATGGGCGAGAACTGCGAGATGCGGTTCTTCGTGAACAATCTGGTGGAGGAACTCCATACGAAGTGGAGGTTTGGTACGATGGCGCTGGCGAGCAATACTTCAAGGGCGGCTGGTCACAGTTTGCGGAGGATCACGACCTCCATCAAGGGCTTTTTATGACTTTTGACTTCCATATTGGCACGTCTAAATTCGACATGAGAATCTACGATGGCACCCAGTGCCAGAAGGAGTACAAAGCTGAAGTACACTTCCATTAGTATTTTCTTTATGTAATCTCCTTTTCGAGTTACTTTGTTGTCATGCTATCTGTAATGAATAATCATATTTGGCTTTGACGCTTCAAATAGACCATGGGAACAAATTATTGTTCCGAGGCATGCTTTATATTTTTTTTTCGGGTTCTTGTGAACCAATTATATTGCTTGAAGGAATATCGGGTTGTTTACACAACCTAGTAGTATAAAAGATCTTCATACTGTGATAAAACTTTCTTTCGTACGACCCGAGGGTTGAAGCCCCCGAGTGGAGAAGTAAAATATTTGTACAATTTGTCGAGTTCAACCCAAGGAACCTGACCTATGGCCACATGTTCTGGGTTCAGAGGGTTAACTCAAAGTTACTGATGTCACTAGATTTCTTCTATGCGTAAAAACGTCGTAGCTGCTTCGCATTCCATGGGTTGCTCTCGTCTTTTCAGTCTTCTTGTCTTGTAGTCGATAAGCTCCTCCTGGTATTACTTCTATGATGATATAAGGTCCCACCCAAGGGGACTCTAGCTTGCCGTGGCTATCCTGCCTGAGTCGTAAGACTAAATCTCCCACCACAAAAGATCATGGACGAACTCGACTACTATGGTAGTTCCGCAGGCTCCGTTGATACTGCGTGGCTCTTTCTAATGCTTTATCTCTTGCTTCATCTAGTGCATCGGCGTCGTCCTGTAACGCTTCCGTTGATGTTACTTCGTCGTATGCCATCACTCTTGGAGCTTCGTGTGTAACTTCAACTAGAAGCACGGCTTCTGCGCCATGGACCAGGAAGAAAGGAGTTTCTTGAGTAGCTGCGTTAGGCGTGGTTCTTAAACTCCAAAGAACGGAGGGCAATTCATCTACCTAAGTGCTCTTGGCTTTCTCAAGAGGTGCTAAGAGCCTCTTTTTTATCCCATTGCATATTATGCCATTGACTTTTTTGACTTGCCCATTTGTCTTCGGGTGTGCTACGGATGCGAATTTGAGCTTGATTCCCAAACCTTCGCAGTAACTCTTGAATTCCTTTGAAGTGAAGTTTGTCCCATTGTCCGTGATGATGCTATATGGTACACCGAAGCGGAACACTATTGACTTAATGAAATTGATTGCTGCTATCGAATCTTGAGTTGTTACTGGGGCTGCTTTCACCCACTTGGTAAATTTGTCGACTGCCACTACATTTAAACATGCCCTCCTGGCCAGGATTTGTGCAACTTCCCTACCATATCGAGGCCCCATTGTGCAAAGGGCCAGGATAATGGTATTGGTTGTAACTCTGCTACTGGTGCATGTGGTCGAGATGCGAATCTTTGACATGCTTCACACTTCCGAACTATATCTTTCACGTCTTCAATGGCTGTTAGCCAATAGAATCCTGCTCGGAACGCTTTTGCCGCTATGGCTCTGCTGCTAGCATGATGGCCGCATACTCCGGTGTGTATATCTTTTAATATTACTTGCCCTTCTTGAGGTGTTACGCAATGCTGCAAAATGCTAGTTATGCTCTTTTTGTATAATTTCCCCTGCAACACGACAAATGCTTTCGATCGTCGAGTTATTCTCTTAGCTTCCACTGCATCTTCTGGTAACTACTTATTTATCATGTATGCAAGATATGGCTGCATCCAGGTTTCTTCTATCATCATGACTTCTTCGGGTTCTGGCGCACTTTCGTCACTTTTCGTACCAGCCCCCGAGCCTGCTGCAGTAGTCGAACTTTTGACGCTTTTTATCGACCTTTACACTATTTCTTCCCAGAAGACTCCAGATGGCATGGGCAGGCACTATGACCCGATATTTGCTAAATTGTCAGCTTCTTCATTATTGTTTCTGCTGACGTGCGAGACTTCGCATCCATCAAATATTCCTTCGAGATAGTGATATAAGTTCTTGTAGGCCAGCATGCTGTCATTAATTGTGTCGCATCTGTTCATAACTTGTTGGACAACAAGGTTTGAATCTCCAAATATTTTTAGGCGAGTTGCTCCACACGCTTTTGCCATCTTCATTCCATGCAACAAAGCCTCGTATTCTGCTTCATTATTAGAGGCCTGCGGAAAACTCATCCTTAAAACGTACTTCAGTTTGTCGCCACGCGGCGATATCAAGACTACTCCTGCGCCTGCGCCTTGGGTTCTCTTAGAACCGTTGAAGTACATTGTCCAGACACTCGATAAATCAGGTGGTCCCGTGCTCTGCAGCTCTAGCCACTCTGCTGTGCAATCTGGCAAGATTTGTCACTTGATCGCCTTCCTTTTTTCATACGTGATGTCCATGGGAGATAATTCAATTCCCCACAAAGAGACATGTCCTGTTGCTGAAGGATTGTTCAATATGTTCGATAGTGGTGCTTCATTAACCACTATAATTGGGTGCACCGCAAAGTACTGTCGCAATTTTTTGTGCTGTTGTAAAGACACTATATGCCAGCTTTTGATAATGCGGGTACCTCTGTTTTGTCGGAGAGAGTTGATACGTCTCCAACGTATCTATAATTTTTGATGCTCCATGCTTGTTTATACACCATTTGCCTACTGTTTCGTTACACTTCGTGGCACTTTTATGCATTTTTTGGAACTAACCTATTAACAAGTCACCACAGTGCCAGTTCCCTGTTTTCTGCTGTTTTTGTGTTTCAGAAGTGATACACAGGAAATATTCTCGGAATTGTACGAAACAAGTTCCTGAAGTCTTATTTTTCCTAGAAGCTTCCAGAGATCCGAAGAGGAGATGGAGTGGGGCCACGAGGTGGCCTCACACCAGGGCGGCGTGGCCAGGCCCTGGGTCGCGCCCCCTATGTGTTAGACCGCCTCGGTCCACTTCTGACGATGCCCCTTCGCCTATAAAGACCCCCTGACGTGAAAAACCTAAGTACCCGATCAATTTTCTAGAACACATCGCGATCCGCTGCCACCGTCGACCCGAAGATCGGGACGGTCCAGAAGCTCTTCCCGGCATCCTGCCGAAGAGGGGAATCGCCACCGGAGGTCTTCTTCATCGCCATGCTTGCCTCCAGAGCAATAAGTGAGTAGTCTACCTTGGACTATGGGTCCATAGCAGTAGCTAGATGGTTGTCTTCTCCACCATGTGCTTCATGTTTAGATCTCATGAGCTACCCTACATGATTGAGATCACCGTTATGTAATTCTACATGTTTGGTTTGTTGGGATCCGATGAATATTGGTGTTATGATTGAGTTGCTATACTAAAATTTATCTTATGTTATCTCTATGCTGTTTATGATCTTGCATGCTCTCCGTTGTTAGTAGCTATCTTGGCCGAGTAGTTGCTAGTGACTCCAAGAGGGGGTATTTATGCTCGATAGTGGGTTCATGCCTCTATTTAATTTGGGGGAGTGACAGAAACCTCTAAGGTTGTAGATAAGCTGTTGCTACTAGAGGGAAAACAACATTCATATGCTCAAGGGCATATGCTTTGTTTACATTACACACTTTGCTTAATGCAATTATCTGTTGTTCGCAACTTAATACTTGTGGAGTTCTCGGATTGATTCACCACAAGTGGATTATTAGTCATAGATGCAGTTGGATGGCGGTCTATGTATTTTGTTGTAATGCCCAGAGTAAATCTCATAGTGATCTTCTTGACATATCACGTTTATCTTTATTCTATCAATTGCCCAACTATAATTTGTTTACCCAGCATGTGTTATTTATCTTATGGAGAGACACCACTAGTGAACTGTGGATCCCGGTCCTATTTCCATCATATTGCTATTACCTATTTACTTTACTCGCATACTTCTACTGTTTTCCACTCGATACGCTCATACCCTTTGTTTCAAGAAAACCGGTGAGATTGACAACCTCATCGCAAGTTGGGAACAAAGTATTTGGTTGTGTTGTGTGCAGGTTCCACGTTGCAGCTCGCAAAGCAAAGCTTGGACGAGGCGCCATATACAAATTGTTCGAAGCTGTCGCTAAGCTAGTCCGCATCACCTTCAGTCATATTGTCTACTCTTCTCCTGAACGATATTAAACCTTGGTTTCTTAACTGAGGGAAAACTTGCTGCTATATACATCAAAACCTTCTCTTGGGGTTTTCCAACTGGCCGGTCATTTTACTTCATCAACTCGGCCCCATAAAGTTTTCTAGCGCCATTGCCGGGGAAAAAGTGGAAGACCTCTGCAAGGGGAGTTTTCGCACACACATCCTTTACTTTGTTTTAAGTTTTGCTTTACTTTATTTTTACTTGCATCATTTTATATCAAAAATCCAAAAAAATTAGAATCCTTGATAGTTATTTTTACTTACTTGCTTTTAATCTTGTTAGAATGAGTAATCCTGAAGTAGAAGTTTGTAGTTTTAAGCAACAAGGGGGAGAAAGTTTAAAAGATGCTTGGTATTGAATTAACAATGCTCATCATAGGTGTACCAAAAAGCACTCTACCACGATCCTCCTTAGAAATTTTTATGTTGGTATATCTAGTTGGAATAGGTATGTTCTTGATACTCTTACAGGAGGTAATTTTCTGGGTACTCCCGTTGGAGAAGCATGCACTATAATTGAAAGTTTAGTGGGAATACCACCTATTCATGTTGCTAAAACCGAGACCACTTTGGAGGAGGTGTTAGAAAAGCTCAGCTCTTTAGAGAAAAGTTTGCCAAGTATCCTAGAAAATGCTAGCCGAGTTAATGAATCAATAGAAAATATTGGTAAGAGAATCACCATTTTAGAGGCTAGCACTACTCTTAATAATCAAAACTTAAGGATTGGTAAACTAGAGGAGTCTATGGAAACTCTTAGTTTAATCTTCTCTTCTCTTAAATTTAAGAAAGAGAAAGTGTTTGTTGGAAAAGAGCAAAAATTTATGTATGTTCCCAAGGTTTATGCACTTAGACCTCAACATGTTCTTAAAAAGACTCTTAGTTCCACTAAGAGTGCCTTGCAGGTTGAATCATTTTCGGGAACTTCCAAAGAGCCTACTGAGGTAATTGATGCTTCCTCACTTGATGTTACTTGATTCGCAATTTTTTGCGCCTAGCTCAAAGGCGTTAAAGAAAAGCACTCTTGGGAGATAACCCAATGTTTTATTTTCAGTACTTTTTCTTTTATTTGAGTATTGGAAGTCATTACTACTGTAATGACCGCTCCTTATCCTTTTTATTTTATTGTTGTGCCAAGAGAAGCCTCTAATTCGAGTGAGGTAAAGATTTGGAGATGTTGCTGTCCTGAAACTATTTTCGGTGTTGCACCGTAAAAATTCGTATAAATTCTCTGTATATCTTTTGGTCCTGAAATTTCTTATGCATATGCCCCAGGTTATATCCAAACTTTTGTTAGTTGAACACTTTTTGATTTGAGTCAACAGAAAACCCCTCAAAAATTCGACCTTTGTCAGCTGTTCTGTTTTGACAGATTTCGGCCACTATTCGTTTTTGCCGCTTTATTGCTTTCTTTTTTAGTTCTTTTCATCATGGAACTTTTGGGGAAGTCACTACAGTAGTATATACTTTATATGTGGTGGTTTTGGGTTGAAACCTGAAGCAAAAAGAGGTTGATTATATATTATCCTACACTAATGTTGCTAATAGATTTGTGTTTAGTTTTGTATGAAGGAAGTTTTCAAGTGTAGGGATTAGAGAATGATGAGATGAGTTGAAGAATGGACAAAAGCTCAAGCTTGGGGATGCCCATGCATCACCCTAAGAAATATTCAAGAAGTACAAGCGTCAAAGCTTGGGGATACCCCGAGGCACCCCCTCTTCGGCAAAAATCAGGTCACCTTTCAAGACACTATATTTTTATTGCTTCATGCACTATGTGTTTTTCTTGGAGCGTCAGTTGTTTTAGTTTGCTTAGTTAGTTTAGTTTTGTTTGCTGCAATAAATGGTTGGACCCCAACAAATTTCTTCTGGAGGAGATGTACTCGTTTTCATTTGCCAAGAACACTCCTTTTTCACTCTATTCGTTTCAACAAGTGTTCTTCTTTTTCCGCTACTGCTTTTGGTTTTCATTTTTGCCTTGATTTGCATTCAGATCTTGTCATATCTTTTCATCAAGGTGTATTTTTGCCTCTGATCTTTATTGGTTTTCATCAAAAGAGGTGTCTTTAAAAATTTCAAATGGTGTTGGAAAAGAGAAAAAGCTTTATGCAAAAAAGTGGTACAAGAAGGACCTTGTGTAGACTGCGGCTTAGGCTTTTTCATGTCATACTTGATGTCTTTTTGATAGTATGCTTAGTGTTTTTGCTGTAGCATGACTTGTCTCAAATAACTGAGATTGCTTAATGAGCCTTTGAAAAAATCATGCGTTGTTTTTATTGTATGGAAGTATTATTTTGGTTTTCTCCTTGATGCTTTATTTGGGGTGACTTGGCGCATGCTCACACATGTTAGACTCTTACAAAGTCGCCAATAGCCTCTATGATCATTTAGTTTTTGACGTTTGATACCATCTTATGCTTCTTTTAACGTCGCTTTGCATGATTATGGCCACTATTGCTCTCTTAGTTGGTCGCTCCCAGTCTTTTACTAGCCCTCGCCTTGTACTGAGTATGAGCTCTACTCGTGCATCCAACTCCTAAAAACCAAAGTTTGCCATTGTGTCCACTATAAATTCCTATGCATGGTATTTGTAAGCCATTCCAAAGTAAATTCTCATGTGCTACCTTTGAAAAAACCTTCAAAACACTTCTCGTTTTGTGACACTGTTTTCAGCTCATGGGGATGTAGTGGTCGGATTTGCTATCTTCCATATTGCTTATTCCAAAAAGAAAAAAAAAGAAAAAGGAAAAAAAAAGGCACTCCTCCATGGAATGTGAATGTTGGTGGGCACCCGATGGAATCGGTTAGCCATGGTTTGTGAAAGGAAAAAAAGGTATGGAGGAGTGCTAAGCTTTATAAAAGAGCACAAAGTGCCAATCTCTCTCTCAAAAGGCTTTTGCTTCAGTGCGCCCCCCCCCCCCCTTTCTATTATTTAACCCAAATCCGAACATATCAAGGGATGAGATGGCTCCGTACCCCTTCGTAATTAAGTTATGAATGGGTACGGAGCAATCTTAGCCTTTGATATGTTTAAGTTTCAATTGAGTTTGGGCAAGGGGGGCGCAATGAAGCAAACCTCCTCTCAAAAACTTGCTTCATTTTTGTATGGAAGATAGTAAGAACCCCATTGCCAGTTGTCGACAAAAGCAACCACCTCTCAAAACCAATTTTTATCTCTCTGTTTTACAAATGAAAAGCTCTAGCACTTGTGAAATCACTACTTCCCTCTGCGAAGGGTCTTTCTTTTACTTTTATGTTGAGTCACCACCTTCTTTCTTTATGCACCATTAAGAGAGCAAAGTTGTCATTCTTAGTGTAATATGCATTGTCCCAAAGTTCATTGATTGATTCATATTATTGGTTTCACTTGTTCTCAAATTATTTGTATCTAGTCGCCCTCTTAAACTTTGATGTGTCCTATGCATTCATGTTTTGCTCTCTATGAAGGACAAGCTGAAAACCATTTGTATGTTTTTCCTTATGATTTAAACACACGTTTGACTTTCATTGCTTCATTTTCATGATCTTTTGTTTGTGTTCATTTTCATGTTTACAACATGGTTGCTAAGTTCTTTATTGTCAAGATTATATCTTCATGCCCATGTTTTAAGTTCTTATGATCCTAGCTCACAAATGCTTACATATATGATCAAGATTGTGTAGGTGCATGTCACCTCAAAAATTATTCTTTTGTTATCACTTACCTACTCGAGGACGAGCAGCAGTTAAGCTTGGGGATGCTTGATACGTCTCCAACATATCTATAATTTTTGATGCTCCATGCTTATTTATACACCATTTGCCTACTGTTTCGTTACACTTTGTGGCACTTTTATGCATTTTCCGGAACTAACCTATTAACAAGTCGCCACAGTGCCAGTTCCCTGTTTTCTGCTGTTTTTGTGTTTCAGAAGTGATACACAGGAAATATTCTCAGAATTGGACGAAACAAGTTCCTGAAGTCTTATTTTTCCCGGAAGCTTCCAGAGATCCAAAGAGGAGATGGAGTGGGGCCACGAGGTGGCCTCATACTAGGGCGGTGCGGCCAGGCCCTGGGCCGCGCCCCCTATGTGTGAGACCGCCTCGGTCCACTTCTGACAATGCCCCTTCACCTATAAAGACCCCCGACGTGAAAAACCTAAGTACCTGATCAATTTTCCAAAACACATTGCGATCCACCGCCGCAGTTGACCCAAAGATCGGGAGGGTCCAGAAGCTCTTCCCGACACCCTACCGGAGAGGGGAATCGCCACCGGAGGTCTTCTTCATCGCCATGCTTGCCTCCGAAGCGATGAGTGAGTAGTCTACCTTGGACTATGGGTCCATAGCAGTAGCTAGATGGTTGTCTTCTCCACCATGTGCTTCATGTTTAGATCTCATGAGCTGCCCTACATCATTGAGATCACCGTTATGTAATTCTACATATTTTGTTTGGTGGGATCCGATGAATATTGGTGTTATGATTGAGTTGCTATACTGAAATTTATCTTATGTTATCTCTATGTTGTTTATGATCTTGCATGCTCTTCGTTGTTAGTAGCTATCTTGGCCAAGTAGTTGCTAGTGACTCCAAGAGGGGGTATTTATGCTCGATAGTGGGTTCATGCCTCTATTTAATCTGGGGGAGTGACAGAAACCTCTAAGGTTGTAGATGTGCTATTGCTACTAGGGGGAAAATAACATTCATATGCTCAAGGGCATATGCTTTGTTTACATTACACACTTTGCTTAATGCAATTATCTGTTGTTCGCAACTTAATACTTGTGGAGTTCTCGGATTGATTCACCACAAGTGGATTATTAGTCATAGATGCAGTTGGATGGCGGTCTATGTATTTTGTTGTAATGCCCAGAGTAAATCTCATAGTGATCTTCTTGACATATCACGTTTATCTTTATTCTATCAATTGCCCAACTGTAATTTGTTTACCCAGCATGTGTTATTTATCTTATGGAGAGACACCACTAGTGAACTGTGGATCCCGGTCCTATTTTCATCATATTGCTATCACCTGTTTACTTTACTCGCATACTTCTACTGTTTTCCACTCGATACGCTCATACCCTTTGTTTCAAGAAAACCGGTGAGATTGACAACCTCATCGCAAGTTGGGAACAAAGTATTTGGTTGTGTTGTGTGCAGGTTCCACGTTGCAGCTCGCAAAGCAAAGCTTGGACGAGGCGCCATATATAAATTGTCCGAAGCTGTCGCTAAGCTAGTCTGCATCACCTTCAGTCGTATTGTCTGCTCTTCTCCTGAACAATATTAAACCTTGGTTTCTTAACTGAGGGAAAACTTGCTGCTATAATCATCAAAACCTTCTCTTGGGGTTTTGCAACTGGCTGGTTATTTTACTTCATAAACTCGGCCCCATCAAGAGTACTTCACTGATGAAATATACCGGCCTTTGGACGCCGTGGGCTTTTCCTTCTTCACTTCTTTCGACTACTAATACTGTTCTCACTACCTCATGGGTCGCGGCGATGTAGAGTAGTAGTGGCTCTTTTTCTTTTGGTGCGACCAGCACTGGTGGCGTGGAGATCACTTTTTTCAGGTGCGCAAAAGCTATGGCTGCTTCTTCTGTCCATTCAAATTTATCATCTAACTTTTTCATAAGTGCATAGAAAGGGAGCGCCTTTTCTCCCAATCGAGCAACGAAGCGACTTAGAGCTGCGACACGTCCTGCGAGTTTCTGTACATCGTGTAGTTTCGTGGGTTTCCCCATTGTTAAAATTGCTTGGATCTTCTCTGGGTTCGCCTCTATTCCTCGTGCTGACACCAAAAACCCTAAAAGTTGTCCTGTCGATACGCCGAAGGAACACTTTGTCGGGTTAAGCTTAACCTTGTACCTGCTCAGGTTGTCAAAGGTTTCTGCTAAGTCGCGGATTAGGGATTCCTCCTCTCTTGTGGTAACGACTACATCGTCAATGTAGACTTGGATGTTGCATCCTATTTTGCTCTCGAGGCAATTTTGCATCATCCGTTGATAAGTTGCTCCTGCATTTTTTAGGCCGAATGGCATTACTTGATAGCAAAACACCCCATACGGTGTGATGAAGGCTGTCTTTTCTTCGTCTTCTTTTTTCAACTTGATCTGGTTGTAACCAGAATATGCATCCAAAAAGGAAAGCCCTGCGCATCCCGCTGTCGAATCAATTATCTGATCGATGCGGGGTAGAAGGAAGGGATCCTTTGGACAATGCTTATTGAGAGATGTGTAATCGACACATACTCTTTGTACGTCTGTGTTTTTCTTGGGTACGATGACTGGATTGGATACCCAACTCGAAGTTTTTATTTCTCTGATAAATCCGGTGTTTTCTAGCCTGTGCAGTTCTGATGCTATCGCCTTCCTTTTGGGTTCATCAAATCGTCGCAATGGTTGCTTTACTGGCTTTGCTTTAGGATCTACATTTAATGTGTGCTCGACGAGTTCCCTGGGAACCCCTGGCATGTCTGAAGGACACCAGGCGAAGATTTCCCAGTGCTCACGGAGGAACTCGATGAGCGCGCTTTCCTATGCAGGATCTAGGTTTACCGCAATTGATGTTGTCTTGTTTGGGTCCGTAGGGTGAACCTGGATCTTCTTCGAGTCTTGAGTTGTGTCAAAAGCCTGATCTGGCAGGGATCATCCAACGTCGGGTAGCACATTATGATCGGTTTCTTCTTTTAGCCTCTCATATTCTGCTGTCATGCCGAAGGTTTGTGCCATTCTATTGAATTCTCTGTCGCACGTGTTGGCTACTTCAAAGCTCCCTTGCACTGTAATTGTTCCTTTGGGTCCTGGAATTTTTAACGTTAGATACGCGTAGTGAGGTACTACCATGAACTTTGCGAATGCTGGGCGCCCTAGAATTGCGTGGTACTGTGATGGTCAGTCCATAACTTCAAATTCCAACTTCACTCTGCGATAGTTGTTGCTACTGCCGAAGCAGACGTCGAGTTCTATTTTCCCCAGAGGGTAATTTGCGGCTCCTGGTGCTATTCCATGGAAAGAACAATCTGTTGGCTTCAGGCTTGACAGTGAGGTACACATTGCCTTCAGGGTTCTAGCATATATTAGGTTTATGCCACTTCCTGCATCCATAAACACTCTTCCGATGTCGTACCCTCCTATTTGCGCCTTTAACACCATTGGCGAGTGGCCCGGCCTGGGAACTTTCCTTGGGTGGTCTGCTCTACTGAACTTAACTGGTTGATCTGACCACCGCAAGTACTCTGTGGTGGCTGGTGGCGATGATATTGCTAGGTTTACTTGCCTGGATATGCTCTTTCGCTCTTTCTTTGACTTAGGCACCGGTTGAATCATTGCCGGTATGTAAACTTTTGACTCTAGGTGCTTCGCTAGCCTTTGTACTTGATATCCTTGACTTGTGTATTTTTCTCCTTGCCATCCCCCTTGGCTTGAACCCATGGCGCTTTGTAGCCTCAGGAAAGTTCTACAATCCTTCATCTGGTGATTTGAGACTCTTTTTCCATCAAGATATGCGTAGTTGATTCGACAAGGTCCGTATATCATGTCTTCGGCCGAAGGGCCGGAGTATCTCGGTTTTTCTATTCCTTTTGCCTGAAACCTCCTGTTTTCATATCCTTCCTCTTCCCTTGCTTCGTAACCCATGGCTACCTGATTTCGCCTTCCTTGGTTATCCCTGCTACGATGTCGTCTCCTCTATCTACTTGTTCTATCGATTTCTGGTGAACGTCCTCTTTTGTTATTATATGCGTCCTCTCCGTCAGTGAATTTATTGGCTTCTTCCATTAGCTCGGCTACTGTCGTTGGCCTCGTTCTTCCTATCTCTTCCACGAGATCTGAGTGACGAAGGCCGGCCGAAAAAGCGTCTATTGCTCTTTCGTCAGAAACATCCTCTGCTGAATTTTTGATTACACTCCATCATTGTATATAAGAATGTAGAGTTTCGCCTTTCCTTTGCACACACGCTTTGACTTCCTCCAGTGATGCTGGGCGCTTATATGTCGAACGGAAATTTCTTGCGAATTGGCTTTCGAGTTCTCCCCAGCTTCCAATGGATTCATTAGGTAGGGTATTCAACCAGGACCGTGCTGCGTCGGTGAGGTATAGTTGCAAACTTTGCATTGCAGTCCCTTTTGTTCCCCCTAATATCAGTACTGCCTGCAGATAATCCGATAACCATAGGGTAGGTTCTTGCGACCCATCATATTTTTGCTGGTCGTGTGGTAACTTGAATCCTTTAGGTACCCGCGTTTTGCGAACCCTGTGGGAAAAGCACAACGCGCCCATCTCTTTTTCGTCATCTTCATAATTTACTTCCCTCCAGGCGTGGCACGATTTATTTACTCGAGCCTGTGCTATTATACTTCTTGCGTCCTCCCTCCTTTTTTGTCGCCTTTCTTCTTCTGATGACTCGCTAGACTCGTTTCGTGTGATTTTGTGTTTGAACTTCTCCTTTTGCCTTTCCTTGTAGCTTGTCGACTTTGTCTCTGGATCTTTTCCCCTGATCTTGTCTTCCACTATCCCGAGGCTTCGTATTGCGGCTTGGTGCATGTCTTCCCGCGGATCTCCGGGTTTTGGCCGCGTGGTTAGTAAGTATGCATGTGCTGCTATCAGCGCTGCTTCCGGTGTTTCTTACACAAAGTCTTCTTCCTCCTCCTCTAGTTGTGGAGTAATACTCCTTGAATACCTTTCCTCTCTACTTTGCGCTGTTGCCCCTCTGTTGTGCTTTGGGTCTCTGCGCCTTTCCCTGCTGTACTCTGAATCCTCACTATAATTATCCCAATACTCTTCCCTTGACATACTATTATTATCTTGGAAAAACATGTCTCCTTCCTCTCTTAGTTTCTTCCTATGCTGGTGCAATGTGTACTGATATCCCATTAGAACTTCTCTTCTTGATCCTTTGGGTACTTCTGTGCCATGATTTATAGCTGACATGATGATCCTCCACTCTCCGGCTGAGACGTGAACCTTCTCCTTCTCCTTTTTGTTGCGCTCCTTTATCTTGTCGACTTGCTTGTCGACCCCTTTACTTCCTTCGTTGTTGTTTTCTTCTTCTGCTTTAGTGATAATGACGCATAACTGGTGTACTCTTTTGGAGACACCACTGCTTTTAGCGGCAAAGCCCCTTGTACTGTTGTGCAGTTTACGCGTTGTCTCTTCCAAGTCAAGTTTTTCCTAAATTTTGTCGCCTTCTGCGATTTTTGTTTCTCCTAAGGTGACCGGTGAGTTTACCTCGCTGGAAGAGCCTTCCAATGATTCCAGCATTACTACTGTTTCGGGTTCTCTTGCCGACGGATCTGGTTTCGTCGAATCCGAGAGGCGGGTCGAACCCGAGTGTCCGATTAAGATGCTTAAACTTTCGATCGTCAACTCCGTCTCTTGATTTTCGTCGACTTCTGTACTGCTATTGGCTAAAAGCGAAAAAGCCGTCGAATTCATGATTCCAACGCCCAGAGTCCCCATGGTCGGTGCCAATTGACGAGGGTTAACTCGACAAATATCCTAGATGAAGGACTTAGGATCGGGGAGATAGGGCGTCGGATGAACTCGAAGGTAAGGTTAGTCAAAATAGGTGTATATCGAAAGTAAACTTGGGTGTTGAACCTGGCTCGCTCTCAATCTGCCCTACACCATTCCCTCCTGGCCCCTATATATAGGTGGCCAGGTCTTGAGGATCGGGTAGGGTCCGATACAGATTACAATATCGACATACGGTAAGGACTCGTATCTCGACTATCATTACAATTGGGCCTAGTTTAACGGGCCTCAGGGGTACTCAACCAGCGGGCTCTATTAGCTATACCCTTGTCACTACCGTTCACTTGGGTTGCACAATCCTCAAAATTACATTTTCTCCTTAGCTTTAAAGCTTGTCACATATACTCCCTACTTACTTTTAGTGGTTATTTATTCAAGAGAAAGAGAAGAAAGAAATAAAGAAAGAAAAAAGAAAAGAATTCCAAAGAAAAAGCACTTGCATGTTTAATGTCCATAGTACTTTCATTTGTTTTTGCATTATGTTATTGATTGTTGGACATCATTGAGTTGAATTAGAAGTACCACTTTATATCTCATTTTCTTGTTGTTGTACATTAAAGAATAAATCATCTATCATATGCATTACTAGTTGTTATTTTCATAGAAGTAATAAAATCCAAATCTCTTGTTTTATTTTATCACCTTCATACTCGAGGATGAGCATGGGTTAAGCTTGGGGATGTTGATGCATGCAAAATACATGCATGATCTTTGTCGTTTATTGATGCATATTCCTACATATTATAATATTATTAGTTGTTATAATCATGTTTTATAATGTTTTATGGGGATTTTCTATCGATTCCCCTTATTTTGGTTATAACTCCGCAGGACAGGAAAACCCTGTTTTGCGTATTTTAAAGTTTCAGGGACCTTCCCGGACTCAAATTGACCTAGGATTGTTGGAGCATTAATATTTTATCACGAGAAGTACCAGGAGATCAAGAAGTCAACAAGACAAGGCCCAGGGGCTGAACGAGCCCAGGTGGCGCGGCCACCAGGCCAGGCCGCGCCACCCATGCTCGTTGTTGCCTCGAGCCTCCGCTGCCGTCCATCTTCGTCTCCGGATGCTCAGCTTGACCTAAAAACTCCTATATATATACCCCCTAGACAATCGCGATGAGGGGTGGTCGAGAAACATGGAACATAGAAACACAGGCTGTTCCAGCTAAGTTTGGAGGGGGAAACGCTGCAAGAGTCACCCCCGGACACTTCCCACCCTCTCCAACGTTAACACCGTCATCACCGCCATGAAGAGGGAGTAGTCCACCTCTGTACTATGGGTTTGTGGCAGTAGTTTGTCATATTTCTCTTATGTACTTCAATGTTTAGACATCATATGAGCTGCACAACCTGATTATGATGCATATTATGTAATTCCTATGTGATGAATCTTTATTTTATTGGATGATGATGAGATATTATATATTATCATGTTCTTGATGTATGAGTAGATGCATATTATTACCCCGTTCTTTATTACTTGTTCTGATCCAAGATGTATGCGAGGGCATGTGAGGGGTATGGTGTGTATTGGTGGAATAACTAGGTAGTAGTGATTGAATAATGACTGTATTCATTGATCTGCTCGGGTTGCGTACCTTCTTCCACGATTATTTTGCTAGGGATAAAGAGAATGCATGTGCTATAATTTCTAAGTGACAGCTTAGAATTCCAAGTGACATTCATAGACATCGTTCTATTGTAATATGTCCAAGCGGTAGCATATTTGATATTCAACATCATGTCAAAGCACCTAACGCTATACTCTGTTAATTATTAATACTATATTGCATGAAGTTTATTCCTTTCTAGTGGAGTATAAGTAAAATGTGTTGCATCATCTTTAAATAAGGATGTGATACCCATATGAATATTATCAAGTAACATAATAAAATCATGTTGATGTTTCGGTCATCCGCATTGTGCTTAATGCCACCACAACTTCACGAGAGTGTAGGCAAGTGAACCCATAAACCCTGGTCCAATTTAAACCATAAGAAACACCTTTCCGACGCATTTATACACTCTTTTATTTTCAGCATCATTTTATTTCGAAAATACAAAAATATATTTACTTTCTTGCACAGACAACCAAAACCCAAAAACAATACGCATCATATTTAATTTTTTGCATTGTTATTTACTTTACCATACTGCATATCATGTTTTATTTTTACTTAAATTCACATCTTATGCTTGACAATCACTCGATGGAGTTGGGGACACAAGAACAAGGAAATTGTTTTGCAGGTTGCTCGAAGAAAAACGATAAGAGCTTTTGCGACTGTTCCCTAAGAGTTCGATCTAAACCCTGAGTCTCGTAGGGAAAAATTACTCTTGCTACAACACTCTGCACTTGGACTCCCAACTTGGCACACTTGCTTAGTGTCATCAGCAGGCTGGGACGTCGGTGCGCGGGGATGGCAAAAATGGCCGCGTGTAGGAGAGCTACAGGGCGCGAGTCGGTGCAGCGGTGTGATCACCAGCAACGTACATGCCTAGAAAGGCATGTTGGTTGCCGGCGGCTTGGACCAAAGGCGCGGCGCTGTAGTCCGAAGGGGCGACGCAGCGGCAGCCCGATGCTCGGTCGGTGGTAGACGCGTGCTTGGGTACGTGCTTGAAGTAGACGTGTGCCAGATCGGTTGATCAGACCGACGGTGGCGCAGTATGCACCATGGCATGGACGGCGGTGCGCAGATCGAAATCTGTGGCGACGTTGTCAGTGGAGTCCCAGACGATGATGATGAAGACGGACCAGCGATGGATACCGCCGGCGCGGAGTCGATGTTGTTGTCGGATTAGAGGCACGTGGTGACGGCGACGGTGGGCGACTCAATCCGATCTAAGATCGGTAAACCAAAAAAGAAAACGCCGGTCAAGCAACCGGCGGAGAAAAAGACTGTAGGGCGGCCGATAAACCGATCAGCGGATGAACCCTAGTACAGGCGGCGCGGCCCCCGGTGGAGAGCATGGAGATCGATCTCCCCGGGGACGGTGCGGTGCAGAAGCGTGGGCGGCGGCTAGGTCAATGATCGTGCCGCTCTGATACCATGTAGAACGGTAGAGAGGGAGATGAATTAGCGTAATGTGGTGGATGATTAACTACAATTACTACCCAAATCCCCTAATATCTGTAACTGCCTAATATATCTCTAACAACAATGGCAAGCAGCCAACACCACACACTTTGATTGTGTCATTTTCCTGTAAAATTATTAATGTGACGTCTTTGATTGATTTAGACAGTTTATTTTTTACCACTATGTTTCTTGAAATCTCAAGTCAGGTACAATTGCCGCCTCCAATTGTCAAGTAGAATTATTTGGGATTTTCTTCTGAATTTTCTTTTGTAATCCTTTCGGTATCTTTCATCCTTTTTGGGACTCGGGCCTTTTTTTTAAAATAGCCGTAAAACCGAGTTTCCAATAAAAATCTGAACCCCTGCTTTCTTTCATGCAAAGGTGTTCATTAAGTTTATGCTTCGTCCCTGTACTTCCCCTGATTTTTTTGTACGATCGACTATCATGCTCTTTTTTTTAAGGACGACCATCAAGCTCTTTCTCATGATTGTGTGCGGGACGAATTGAATGATCTTCTTCCTTTCCTCCGTTGTTTGGGAGGACATCCTCATCTCCTAAGCATGCATACAACATTCATTTGGGATGAGCCCAACGGTTACTGGGTGTATTTAAGAGCATGGCTTGGCCTACGGTAGGATGAGAGTTGACACAAGAGCACAGGTTGAGTGGCAAATGAAGATAGTTAGTCCTGCACAAGTCGCATACTAGAAAAAAAACTTACCAATGATATATTAGAAGAAAACTGAGTTAGAGCCTCTACGGCATAGCAAATTCCAAAAAGGTTACCGGACCTGCGTTGTCCCATCCCCTGGATATGACCAGTTGGATAGGCTTGATTCGGAGAGATTCACAAAAAGTAAGCCATATGGTAGCGGCGTCCAGTCCGAGGTTGTAGTCGGTTGTCGTCCACGGGTCATAGCGGGCAATCACCGATACTGCATCCTTAGTTGCTTTGCTTCCCACCGACGAGGCCGCCGTAAGTCTCCTGATACTCAACTCTATGGAACCTGGGTAGAGTTCGGACTTGCCATTCCAAAAAAAAGGTTACACCAAGCTGCCCAAGCTCCTGAAGAATGTGGACGCCCTGCTCATACTGCCAATGCTGGGTCAGCATTGGGGCTATTTGCAATATGATGTTCCCCGACTGGCTTTGTCATCCTTCTCCTGATCATCCTCTGTCTAGGTTCTCAAACTTGTCCAGAAATTGTGACAACGGTATAGCCTTTTTTCTAGTTGTAGCTAATTTCAGAATGTATTTCCAATTTAAATTTCAGTTGGCTCGATTAAAGCATTTCTAAAGGGTGTTGAAACATGGAAGAAAGAGGCATACTTTTCTTGGTACTTTTGCTTGCGTTTTTTCGCGGTACATATCCCTATAAGAATGCTGATAGTCGGTCTCCTGAATTTCGTTACTCATTTCAGAAGGCAGCAGCAAAACAAGCAGAGCAACACAGTAACATCAATAAACCTGTTATTCATCATTAACAAAATGCAGGGAACTGTTGTTTACACTTGCTTGATTTACGAGGTGAAAGGATTGAGTATACGCCACGCCCTACGGCTCCTCCACTTACCAGCTAGTACTATGCATGCGCACAGAGAATTTTCTGCAACTGCTATTATCGTCACTCTTGTGGAGAGGCGTCGCCTGGAAGATCGGTGTCTATATGCACTTGCCGCTTGCTTTGCGACAAAGAGAGAGATTACACTTGGGCCTTAATTAAGCAGTTATAAGGTTGAGCCAATACCAACCGCAGTAACTCATTCTGGGGTTTCTTTTGTTGGGTTACCGCATTCAGTCTGGTGCCGAACTCACATTTCAGACTTCATCCGGCATTGCCTTAACAACGAACCGTGCTACCAAAGGTGAACACGTAGCAATATGATGATCATTAAAACATATTCTTGAGGGAAAACACACTTGCGAAGTTTGTTACAAGCAATGGAAACAATGCCATAAAATGGCAAAGCCAAACGAAAATGACAGTTTGTTTTTCGCAAATGCCTGCGAACTCTTGACGAAGGTGATAAATCTCAGCAACTGAGAAAACCCACCAGCCATATAGTGCAAAATTAAAGGATCAGCAGAACATCTCCACTAGCTGTTACTACAAATCTGCGTCATGGTAATAGCAATTGCCACGACTCTCCTAGTGTAAATTTACATCTCCATGGACAGTATTGTGAAACAGAAGCAGAAACAGTGACACACTTGAGGCCGACTTCATGTCACTTCCAGAGTCAACAATATCAGAAGTTATTTCTAGTTTTTCCATAGACTAATCTATCCATTTGACTGAATCTACCAAGTAGTTGATATCAGGAGTTACAATTGCACGCTTGTTCACCTCCCCCAGGCTGCAGCAGAGCTTCTTGTTTGTGTTGATCGCTACAGCCTCTTGAGCAAATGCACAGTTCATACCAGCGGATACCTGTACAGCGTATTCAGTTTTAGTCTCATAGACGGACTGAACAGGAAATGCGGCATAAAGAATAGGAGAACTTTGAACACCCACATCAAAGAGTGCGTCTCCGAGCCTCATCTTCACTTTACCACTCTTGTACACGAGTATCTTCCCCATGAGACCACCTGGCAAATCTTTTAGCCTAGAACCACAGATCGACTCAAGACTCCTCTTCTTATAGTTCCCCTTGGATTTGGAGTCATCTGCTTCATCATCCTCACTGGTGTCCATATCTGCCTCAGCAACTGATTCAGACTGCAGGAAAGGAAGAGATGCAGGGAACTGGAAGAAGAGCAACTGTGGTTTATTCATCATGTCCTCAGTATCCTGTCAGGCAACAATTTGTGTAAGACATCAGCTATATGCTACTATACAGAAGGTATAATCAGTTTAATCTATATCTATTATATACTAAAAGCACAATACAGAAGTTTAAAATAGAGACACCACGTTAATCCACATCATTATAATTATTTAAACTGTTAGATCTATAATTTATGGCTAGGATTTACCGAACCATTACGTAACCTTATTATGGGCACGTATCTAACCAACACGTACATGTACTGGGCCCAAGAACTTAATTATTTGTGTTCAACCGGACACCAATATGTGGTGGGGCACGTGCAAGATAATGACAATATTATGTACTCTATAATTCTGTATTTTTTAATTTGGAGAAAAAAATATGTGCCCTGATGTGATGGTATGTACAAAAGAAAAGGAGTTAATCAAGCCAACCTCATTGTACCGGTCGTGTCAATAGGTGATTTTTTTTCTAATTCAAATCAGATCTTTCCATCGTACTATGTTAATGTATTTTTCAATCTCCAATCCAGTTACAAAGAAGGATAATTAATTTTCCAAATATAATAGAAAAGGTACCACGAATCCACATCATTTACGTAACAATGTGGAGATCGTGGTAGGGAGTCCATACCAATCAGCTTTCGTGTTACCGTACAGCTCTGATTTTGACTTTTACACATATGTCCTTAGCATGGACTCTGCCAAAAAATATTTTGTAGCTATGAACTTTGTCAATTTAAAAGGTTGGCAAGGTTACTGTGTTTAGACATGCATGCTCCAAAGATCAATCGCGTTGGGCATGGTACGTGACAGAATACAAAGGGTGAAAATTCTGTATATCGCAAGTAAATACATGCAGCCAATGCTAGCTGTAAAGTCCAAACTATTATTTGTTTACATAAATAATAATATATCTATTTTTATATAAAAAGCAAGATATGGGTCATGAAAATAGAGACACCCTATTAACCCACATCATCTCAATTATTTAAGCTATTAGATTTAATTTTTATGGCTAAAATTTAATATATTGTATAGTTCCAGGTAGGCACGTTCACATATCCGTGGGAATAGACGAGCCTGTTAAAACAAATCGTAAGTAGCTAGCAAGCCGGGCACGTTAGAAAATGCAATGAAATAATAGTCTAGAAAATAACTACTGTAGATAGATAGCAATCTGAGTCTGTTCAAATGCAAAGAAACGAAAGAGTCTATTAAAAAATAGTTTCACTAGCAAGCTACTCCCTAGCTTATAGCTGGTTAAAAGATTCAAATAGCCGAGTCCGCTTAGATAAAAGATTTGATGCACTAGATTATAGCTGGTTCGTAGGTATAGCAGAGTTTGTTCAAGAAAATATAGAAGAGATACACTAGCTTAAACATTATATAAATGATTAATACTACGTAGACTCCTATTTGATCATACGGCCTCGCTTGGATTAGCGTGGTAGTTTCATGTTCCAAATTAATTTCAGACCTATTTTTTGTGCACACCGTATTTCCATCAGGGCCCCCCTTGGTCCGTGGAAATTTTTGATTGTCCATGCATGCAATGCTGATGCAAAAAATAGAGCAATGAAAAAAACAACCAATCAAACGGTGATTCTGGAAAAGTTAACACCCATAAATATTTACAGCCATTTTGCCTAAATAACTCCCAACCAATCGGGGCAAACCAAGGCGGATGATGTACCAATTGTTAGGAAAACTTTCAGTGTATATTATTAGATTTGTATGATCAGGTATCCTCAACAAAATTTTAAGTCTGTAATAGAGCGTAATCATGTGTCAATTTAAGAGTGTTGTGACCACACAATAAAATTGACAACTCACTAAGAGAGCTAGATCTTTGATATCCAAGGAGCATAATCATGTCACATGAGACAACTAAACAAATACATGTGAGCATGCTTGCAGAATCATTAGAGTGGAGATTGAGATAACATGGAGATAGGCTTTAAAAAATAAAATATATTGAGTAAAATACTACGTCCATATTAAAATAGATGACGCACTAGAATACTTTTCGTCAAACTTATCCAACTTCGAATATCAAAAACATTTAGCTGTCGACCAGAAATAATAGGAGTAAGTTTGTGTTAATGAATTTCGTAGAAGCTCAATTATATTTATACTTAGTTCTCTTGCCACATACAAATTATTGTCATACTTTTATTATCGAGATTGTGTCCAAGTCTAAAAGATCCTTCAAAACATTCTTTCGTAGTAAAAATATCTTCAAAACATCCTTTCCAAAGCATCTTTTATATATTAAAGATGATGCCCTCGCATTTGCGAGGGCCACCTTGCTAGTTAGATACAAAAGTAGAAGAAAATGGGTAACCGACAGTTCCATCAACATGTGAAGCATTTTCTTTTTTTTGCACTGATATGAATACCTGAACAATAATGGTGTTCCTTGACATGATATCATGCAATATGATATACATACCATGAGCCCAAGTTCCTTAGCTGCAGTTAATTCACCATCTTGTGCTCTGCTGGAAGAAAAATCTCCTAACTCGCCTTCATCAAAAACTTACGCACCAAAGATAAAGGAATGTCAATGGGAGCATTATCCAAAGACAAACTTTGACCATCATGTGGCAGAACTGTAAGAATGAAAAACACAAGAACCTGGATCTCCAGAGTAGGAACTCCTTAGAGGGAGGGTAGTAGGAGGATAGTTGTAGGCGGGATGGGTAAAGTCCTGCAAAAATTAGCAGGAGATAAGTCAAGTAAATAGCAAACCAATGCCCCCGATCCCACCCCAAACGGGTTTACTAACCTGAGGTCCAGTAGACTGCTTGGGTAACTTTGGAGCAGAAGTTGTAACGTCAGCCATCATATACTTACTGATAAGGTCTACCTTCTCTTGTTTAACTTGAAGAATAAATGATAAATTGCTTTGTAAATGTTTACATGAAGGTAAATATGGAACAATGGGAGTGGCAACATTAAGCTCCTACCTGATGAAGAACTTTTAGGAGTGGGGAAGGATCTTGCAATTGAAGGGTTCACTTGTCCAAATGCAACCTGGACACTGGGTTCTGCCATCATAATAGCATATTATTAATAGCTTAAGAGATTAGAAGCAACATCATAACATTTCTCCGATGGTATTCAATTACTCGTTTCAAAACTTCATAAAACCATGCTTTCTCGGCAAGTCCCATGGTGAGTTTTAAACAGAATTTTGATTATTTAAATTACAACAATTTAAATAATTCTGGAGCTATCTCATGAAATCGGCACTAGCCTAGGATATAAGTTGATCAGATGTTCTGTCCAAACTAATGACATGCAACATGATGTAGGTTACACATTCTTAGACAAAAGCAAGATCAATGGAATTGCATATTTGAATTAAGATACCTATGTACTCCTTGCAGTTTGTCAGCTCATCATTGTTACTTGGTCAACAGCTATTCTAGAAATACATAGTTGGTACAAATTGATAAAAAATATAGAGATACAGGCTAGTGTGTTACTTTGTCACAATTTGTTCAGCGGCTCTTTTTATACAAAGGAGGTTGCAATGTTAGAACCTTAGGAATTTTTTATAACAGCAGCTGAAGATAATGAAATGATTAGCCGGTGAATGCAGGATCGCACATGCAGTAGATAACATGAAGCAAACAACACTTAAATACTAACCATTTTTCTCAGCCCTGGATCTTCTTTCGAAAGCACCTGTGCTCTGCATATGAAACCATGGAGTAAAACACCACCAACCGAAAGCCAGTGAATGCTCAGACATACAAGTACCTGAGGCATTCTAAGTTTCATCAACAAATCCTTATCAATTGACTGAAGCTCATGGTCCTCTTGTGGTTCCCTGTAGAATCGCAGCATCACTATCACATTCCACAAGCACTGCATCTACTTAAATAGAAAATACTGAAATGAGCAAGCACGCATAAACAGAACAATGGTAATGTACATTACATCTTGGGGACCATTTTTGAGGCTTTCTTAGCAGGCACCTTGGGCGTAAATTTCAGCCCACCCTGCATCCATAAAGTAGAAGAACAGAAATGGTAAGCACTAATTAAGCACAGTGAACTTATATGTAACATAATTAGTTGGAGAAAAACTAGCCTTGCGGCGATCGGGTGGAGCAGAAGCAGACCCATCCTTCTCTTTCCCCTTTTTACTCTTGTCATCCATGAGATCTACAGAAATGACAGGTAATAATAAGGTCAGAGGTGTCCACTAACTGAACAAGTTTCGCCAAGTAATTAAAGAAGTGCAACTTCCATAAATCCTGGGAATGGTCTAGTGAGATCATGACGCACTTGCTGATTAAGAGAGCTCCAGAAAGCAACATATAGCGTGTGGCCCGCGCTGCGCATCCACGCATGAACTCACACCCCCCGTGGCCTATGAGCCATGTATGGCGCAGAAACAATCCTAACGCTCACACACATAACATCGAACAGCTTCCTGGCGCGACCTTCATCCCCACGAAAACCCTACACCGGCACTAAAACCCGCACGGCTCATGGGTGGAAAATAAGAACACGACGGAGCACAATTGGACAGACATAATTGAAGAAGACAACGACAATAGCTAGAGGATCGTAGCAAGCGAAGACGAACTACTCGGTCTGCTGCTGCTCCCCCGGCCGTCTCCGCTGCCGGCCGGCCAGGGCAGCAGAAACGGCACCCACCACAAAGAACCGCACCAGAGGTATCCAAGACCGCGGCGAAGCAATTAAAGTGAACGATCGGATTCAAGGGGAGGGCTGTGCTGCCTTACCTCGGCGGCGGAGAATGCAGAGCAGCGGAGCAGCGCAATCGAGAATGGAGGGTTCGTTTGAGGTAGGGGAAAGTGGAGAAGGAAGGGGATGAAGTCTGCTGTAGCGCAGGGTACAGCTTGCTGGAGGACACGTGTCTGCCGTATACGGTACCCGTGGGGAAAAAAGTTCGTGGGGGCGACTGCAAACCAGAACTCTACTCGTGGGATGGGGCAGATGCGTTGACTGCAGCTTCAAAAGACTTTAATATTTAAAATGTTTTTCAAAAAAGGCAAAAGCTTTATCTTTTTATTAATTATTAAGAGGATAGTTATCCGATTAATTAATGGAAAATTGAGCTAAAGACCAAACAATAGGGACGAGACAAACACAGCCAAGGCTAAGCCCAACCACCATCCAAAACTAGAGACGAATTCCACCCAAAACCGGATAGAAGACGTCTTGAATGCTATGGAAGAAGCAAGCCGAATCGACGATTGTACGCTAAAATTGTCGGTGAGACGACAATTGCTAGCAACATTGCAGCAGAACAAGACGACCTACAAAGGCCGGACCTTTGACTGGTCAGCTGCTCCACCGTTCGGCTCGGCCGTCGTCCAAGGCACCACCATCCAACTATCCAAGAACACGGGGAATCTGATTGGGTGGAGGAGTACCTTACCTCGACGGTGGAGAAAGGCGCGGAGCCGAAGAACAGTGAAGCGAGGCAGCAGTTCCGGGCGGCCGCATAGTTGAGAGAAGGCCAATCGAGTGAGGCAGGGGAAAGTAGAGAAAGGAAGGAGAGGAGGATGCTGGCTGGCGATTAAAGCAGGAGGAGACACATGTCTCGCTTGCAAAGTGTCGTTGAAAAAGGTCTGTACAGCGACCGTAAATTAGAAATTTGTTGCTTCTCTTCTCGACGATCGGAGATTCTGTTTCCTTGTGTAGTAATAAAATTGGATAGATTGTCTCTTTGTTTGAAAAAAGAAAAAGGGTGTGAATCTGGTACTGATACTATGGTAAATATGTCTACATTTGACACTTGCGAAACACATAATTGTTGATTATATCGGTGTGCTGCAAAAGTAGACATATACTAAATGGTGCCAAGCTAAAATGGGATCCAATAGGTGGGGGCCTCCCTTTGAAAAAATGTGGGGGCATTCTGAAATGTATGCAAAGCTTTGCTACTTCGAAGCGCTAAATGCCGCAAAGATATGCTTCGGTTAAATCGTGGAAAAAGTATCCTTAAAACTTCAAAGCAGGCCAATGTGAGGACATATTGACATGGTTGTGCCAAGTTACTCCGATTGAATCAGACCAAGCTAGACATCTTAAAAGCCAGTGCAGCTTTGCAAATAAAGCGCGAAAAGAAGAGCTAGCGAATCAAGCATTGCATGAGCGACAAGAGCCACTCCGAATAGCCAAGGAAGACATGCCTATAGATCAACACAGCAAGTACGTACATCAGATGGTACAAATGCATGTAGTATAGCCGTATAGGCAAGTCATCCTTGGCTACCGAATCAGCTCTAGCCCTCGTGCAAGGCCCAACTTGCTTTGCATTGCACCGTTATGTGTGTGTGTGTGAGTATTTATAGCAAGCAGAGTATGCATGGGATAGTCAACGCCTCACTATCTTTGACGATTATTAATCATGTAATGCCGTGAGAATATATTCAGTTAGGTTAGGATTGGGCAGATTATTATAAGACGTAATCAGCAAGCTCTTAGACGTGGAGCTTATTAAGGTTGGACACATAAGCACTAACTACAATGGTCAAAAGGTTTGACAATTTGAGTTCCGCTATGGTAGTCTCGGCACTAGATTCTCTCCATCACCAGTTTTAAGAGGGGCCAGCACAGAGTGTGGACAAATAGAGATCAACTACATGTAGCTCTTTATTATTAAGAAAATTACAAAATCATATTTACAAATTATTAAAATAATTTAAAATTTACTTAATTAAGGAAATAAATGTATAACCCAATCACCAAGGTTTAAATTACGCAGATTGGGGTTCTTTTCAACAACAACAAAAATACGATATAGGTGATTCCCCTACCGCATCATTTAAAAAGAAGTGTCCTACAAGCGTACGGAATCTTAGTGTGAAATTATTTTTAATCTAGGCTACATAAAAATAACAACTCAGATAAATTTTATAGTTTTGAAATGTGACCATTCACTATATAGATCCACACTCCTGTAGCCTACAATACAAAGTAATTTTTATAGTATACATCATGGACTACATTAGGATTTTTTCTTGAACTTTAAAATATGATTTTAAACTTTTAAAATTAAAGAGCTACATGTAGTTTGGTTTCTATTCCGAGTTTCCGGCGAAAAGACCCATACTATGATAGTGCTATTTAATGAAAAATAGTCTTTTGTGTTGATCATTGTTCCATTCGGTTATCACCTATCACATGCATACATGTCCCCCGATTCTGAGGGCCGGTCGATGGAAAATCACATCCTTATGGCATAATGCATGTCTTACTGCAATCATTGTTTCTGATCATCCACCTGTTCGGCAGTTTTCAGAACCGTGTTGCTTTTGACATTCACTCCTACATCCTCTTTTTTGGAGAGTACAAAAGGGAAACACAGCTCACACATATGAGTACAAAGCAGAGACAAAAAAAATTGGACATCACATTTAGCTAGGCATTAAGTCACTGAGAACGCTACTTGAACTCATACACCATACACATTTTACATACCCTAAAAGCAATGAAGTCTCAACTGGTCTTACTTGACATTGACATGCAGACAGATGCGTCAATGCTGGAAAATGCACATGAGCGAATAAAATTGAACAACCTATCTATGTATAGCAACTTTCCATCTTTGTGTGCATGTGCGAGTGGAGTGATCATGTTTTATTTATTCAAGCCGGGCGATAGAACAAATCAGGAGGTGCTGGATTGGGAATCTGAGCTCTGTCGATAGACTAGTTTAATTAGCTGGGGGTATTACTCCACTTGTCCTCACGCAAACAAAAGCAGGGCTTTTCTCTGACTTTGCTTTTCTAGTACTCCCTCTGTTCTAAAATATGTTGCCTATAAATTTTTGATAAAGTTAAACCTTACAAACTTTGACCAAGTATAATAAAAATCACCGATACAATACCACATGTATATAATATGGAAGTGCATTTCATGATGATTCAAATAAAATTGATTTGGTATTGTAAAAGGTTATATATTTTGCTAAATACTTCATCAAACTTAATAAAGTTTGACTTTGACCAAAAATTATAGGCAACATAATTTGGGACGGAGGGAGTAGTACTCTGGATGCAACAAAGGTCTATTCCGGTGACACGTGTGTGCATCCTATCTTCAAAAGATTTCCAATCATACCCAAAAGTTTATCCCACGAACTCTTAGTTGTTAAAGAAAAATTATGAAGATAATTCTATAAAGTTACTATTTTATGAAAATTTGAAATAAATAAAAGAGAGAAATGTTATGGAAAAGTATGGAATTCGATAAAGTTTTGGTGAACTAGGAACTTTAGCACTTTTATTACCAAAAATTATTTTAAATTCCCCTCATACTCTCCTAGAATGTTCATTTTTCTAAATTTCATGTCATTTTTCCTATTTAAGTTTAGTTGTCCTATTTTACATTCTCCGGTACAATCAAACAAATCAATACAAACTATTCTTTCCCTCTTAAACCTTTGTGTTGATTTTCTTCTTTGGCAAATTCACATAGATTTACCTTGACCACAACCGAGCTAGAGGCAAGGTAATTAATCGATCTAGTCAGCCCATAACCGCCACAAACCCTGACGGAGACCCTCCCATGTCCCAAAAACAGTCTGAATTGTCTTTCAGATTGCACTTTCAGTCGGCCTCCTGATACGTCCATTTTGCATCACTATTTTGTATCATAATTTACTGTTATTCATTGATATATTTCACATTTAGAGATGATACTTATGTTATTTCCTCTGTTTTTACATGTTTGATGATCATTGGAGGATTTGCTGCCGGAGTCAGGATTCTGCTGGAAAAAGGACCATCAAGACACCATATTTCGAAGATCGGGAAAATACCAGAAAAATACCAGAAAATTATATTTTATCAGAAGACTGAAGAAGCCAGAAGGAGAAGGCGAGAGGGGCCACAGGGCAGCCTCACCACCAAGGGGCGCGGCCCAGCCCCTGGCCGCGCCACCCTATGGTGAGAGCCCCCTGGCCCACTTCTGCCATCGCCCCTTCGCGTATTTCATCATCCCCGAAAACCTAAGTCAAGGGGGGCTCAGAGATAGACACCGCCGCCTCTACGGGGTGGAAAACACCAGAGAGAGAAAAGCTCTCCGGCAGGCAGAAATCTGCCAGGGAAATTCCTTCCCGGAGAGGGGAGATCGTTGCCATTGTCATCATCATCGCGCTGGACTTCATCGGGATCATCATCATCATCTCCATCACCAGCACCTTCATCTCCACCATCACCATGACATCCCGCTGTAACATCTTGAGTTGAATCTTGTCAAATTCTTAGGGGAAACTTTCCCAGTGTTGATTACTCTTGTGGTTGATGCTATTGAGTGGAACCGTTGAATTAAGGTTTATGTTCAGATTGTTATTTACCATTATTTCACCTCTGATCATGATCCATATGATGTCTTGTGAGTAGTTCATTTAGTTCTTGAGGACATGGGAGAAGTCAAGTTGTTAGTAGTGGAATTATGTTGAGTAATATTTAATGGTTTGATATTTATTTGTTGTGGTGCTATTTCACTAGTGGTGTCATGTGAACGTCAACTACATGATACTTCACTATTTATGGGCCTAGTGAGATGCATTGTGTATTTGGCTACCAATTGTGGGGTTGCTGGAGTGACAGAAATCTAAACCTCCGTTGGGAAACCATTGCACCAGGGAGCGTAGGATCTTAGAGTTTAAGGCTGTGGTTAGATTTATCTTAATTACTTTCTTGTATTTGCGGATGCTTGCAAGGGGTATAATCACAAGTGTGTATTTATCCTAGTAAGGGTAGTGCGCTAGCACAGGTTCACCCCCATAACACTTATCAAACCAGTAAAGATTATTTAGCGGTATGAAGCGAAAGCACTTGACAGAAACTCCCGTGTGTCCTCAAGAACGTTTGGTCATCATAAGTTACACAACCAACTTGTCCTTTGCTATAGAAAGGATTGGGCCACTTGCAGCAATTATTATTATTGTCTTTTATTTACTCGCACTTTATTTATTTGCATTACCAAATACCCCTGAAAACCCGTTTGCTAGTATTTACAGTGAATCCTTGATCAAAACCACTTGTCGACACCTTCTTCTCCTCGTTGGGTTCGACACTCTTATTTATCGAAAGTACTACGATACACCCCCTATACTTGTGGGTCATCAAGACTATTTTCTGGCGCCGTTGCCGGGGAGTGAAGCGCTATTGAAGAGTGGATTTGGTAAAGGTAACTGTCGCTGTGAGTATTGCTTTTATTTTTGTCTTTTACTTTTATTTTATTTTGCTATGGAGAATTCTCCATTTGGATTCCTATTTGGGAACACTACTACCACTGCTGCACATGTGGATGAACCACCACCACCACCACCTGCTCAATTAGATCCTTTTAAAATACCTATGAAAATTGTTGAGCGTGTTATGGATAACTGCTATTCAGGAGATGGAACTATCCATCCGGGTGATCACTTACTTTTTATACATGAATTATGCGAGTTGTTCAAGTGTGCAGGTATTTCACCGAGCCAGGTCAAGAGAAAGCTATTCTCTTTATCACTGAAAGGCAGAGCTGAGGAGTGGTATCGGTTGCTTAAAGATGGTCCATCTATTGCATGGGAGGAAATTGTGCCTCTCTTTTATTCCAAGTTTTATCCTCCAAGTGAAATTCATAAAGATCGTAATCGAATATATAACTTTTGGCCTCATGATGGAGAGAGTATTGCCCAAGCGTGGGGGAGATTGAAGTTACTAATGCTCAAATGTCCCATTCATGAGCTCCCTAATAATATTATTATTGATAATTTTTATGCGCGGCTTGCTCTTCATGATAAGGATTATTTGGATGCCTCCTGTTTTGGATCATTTACTCATATGAAAGAAGATGCTAAGCGGAATCTCCTTGACCGTATTCAAGAAAATGCTGAAGGATGGGAAAACGACAAAGGTAGGAGGTCAGGTATAAATTATGATTATGAATGCATTAAAACTTTTATGGGAACCGATGACTTTCATAATGTTAGCACTGCTTATGGTCTTGATTCTGAAATACTTGCTAATTGTCTTAAGGCTTTTGCCTCTTATCTTGATGTTCCAAAGAAAGATTGGAACAAATATCATGCGCCTTATAAAGATTCTATTAGTCATATTCCTGTTGCAGCTACTGAAGTTTGTACTGTTGATAGCATTGTGCCTAAACCTTATTTTGAGAAGACACCTTTTCCTGCTAAGGTAAAAGAGCATTCTACTTTGGTAAGTGTGTCTAATAAAAGTACTAAGAAAGCTGTAGAGCCTAATGAGCAAATTACTATTAAGTCCCCTGTGGCTATATTGAAGGACCTTGTTACTAAAGATGTAGGGGATGAATATATTCTCTTTTGTGAAGATGCTTCTAACATTATCTCACATCCTAATAGGCGTAGGAAAACAAGTGTTACTGTTATTTCTGTTAGGATTGGCGATCATTGCTATTATGGTTTATGCGACATTGGTGCTAGTTCAAGTGCCATTCCTTTAGAGCTCTACAGAGAAATTATGCATGAGATTGGCGCTTGTCAACTTGAAGATATTGATGTGGTTGTTCAGCTTGCTAACAGAGAGACTGTTTGGCCTCTGGGTATTGTTCGAGATGTGGAAGTTCTTTGCGGTAAGACCAAATATCCCACTGATTTCCTAGTACTTGGTAAGGAAGCTAGTAAAACTTGTCCTATTATTTTTGGTAGACCCTTTTTGAATACTTGTGGTGCTGTGATAGACTGTAAGAAGGAGAAAATTTTCACTAAGTTTAATGGAGAATCTTATGAGTTTAATTTTTCCAAGTTTGCTAAGACTTCTTATGAAAATGATGCCTAATGAAAATTTTTGAGTTGAACAGCTTGCTTCTATTGCTCTTGCACCTAATAATGCTTTGCAGCAATTCATGGAGGACCATGAAAGTGATGTTTACAGGAAGGAAAGAGAAGAGATTGACGATATTTTCTTTCGTCAACCACCGTTGATCAAGCACAATTTACCTGTGGAGGATCTTGGTACCACTTTGCCACCTAAGGAATATCCTGTTTTTGAATTAAAACCTTTACCTGATGATCTTAAATATGCTTATATAGATGATAAGAAAATATATCCTGTTATTATCAGTTCTAAACTTTCAGGAAAGGAAGAAGAAAGGTTATTGGAGATATTGAGGAAACATCGAGGAGCTATGGGATATACTCTTGATGATTTAAAAGGGATTTCTCCAACTTTATGTCAGCATGCTATTAATATGGAGGAAGACGCAAAGCCAGTTGTCGAACATCAACGACGCTTAATTCCCAAGATGAAGGAAGTGGTAAGAAATGAGGTATTGAAGCTCCTTGATGCTGGTATTATTTATCCTATTGCTGATAGTAGATGGGTTAGTCCTGTTCATTGTGTTCCTAAGAAAGGAGGTATGACTGTTGTGCCTAATGAGAATAACGAGCTTATTCCTCAAAGGGTAGTAGTTGGTTATAGAATGTGCATTGATTTTTGGAAGGTAAACAAAGTTACCGAGAAAGATCATTATCCTTTACCGTTTATAGATCAAACGCTAGAGAGGTTGTCTAAGAAGATGCACTTTTGTTTTCTTGATGGTTACTCTGGTTTCTCTCAGATTGCTGTTAAAAAGGAAGATCAGGAGAAAACCACTTTTACTTGTCCTTATGGAACTTATGCTTATAGACGTATGCCGTTTGGTTTATGCAATACTCCTGCTACTTTTCAAAGATGCATGTCTGCTATTTTTCATGGTTTTTGTGAAGAAATTGTGGAGGTTTTCATGGACGATTTTTCCGTCTATGGAACTTCTTTTGATAATTGTTTGCACAATCTTGATAAAGTTTTGCAGAGGTGTGAAGAAACTAATCTTGTTCTTAATTGGGAGAAATGCCACTTTATGGTAAATGAAGGAATTGTCCTTGGACATAAAATTTATGAAAGAGGTATTGAAGTTGACAGAGCAAAAGTTGAGGCAATTGAGAAAATGCCTTGTCCCAGAGATGTTAAAGGTATTCGTAGTGTTCTTGGTCATGCTGGTTTCTATAGGAGGTTTATTAAAGATTTCTCTAAGATTTCAAAGCCTCTTACTAATCTTCTTCAAAAAGATGTACCATTTGTCTTTGATGATGATTGTAAGGAAGCTTTTGAAACTATTAAGAAGGCTTTAACTACTGCTCCTTTTGTTCAACCACCTGATTGGAATTTACCCTTTGAAATTATGTGTGATGCTAGTAATTTTGCTGTTGGTGCTGTTCTTGGACAGCGCGTAGATAATAAGTTGAATGTTATTTATTATGCTAGTAAGACTCTTGATGCTGCTGAGAAGAATTATGCTACCACTGAGAAAGAGTTTCTTGCTGTTGTTTTTGCATGTGATAAGTTTAGACCTTACATTATTGATTCTAAAGTTACTATTCATACTGATCACGCTGCTATTAGATATCTTATGACGAAGAAGGATGCTAAGCCTAGGCTTATTAGATGGATGTTGCTTTTACAAGAGTTTGATTTGCATATTGTAGATAGGAAAGGTGCTGAAAATCCTGTGGCTGACAACTTGTCTAGATTGGAAAACATTTCTTTTGATCCTATTCCTATTAATGATAGTTTTCCAAATAAACAGTTGGCTTCAATAAATGTAACTTCGCGAGACCTTCCTTGGTATTCTTATTATGCTAACTTTATTGTTTCCAAGTATTTGCCTCCAACTTTTACAGCTCAGCAAAGAAGAAAATTCTTTTATGATTTGATGCATTACTTTTGGGATGACCCACACTTATATAAAGAAGGAGTTGATGGTATTATGCGAAGATGTGTACCAGAATATGAGCAACAAGAAATATTGAGAAAATGCCATGGAAGCGCTTATGGAGGACATCATGCTGGAGATAGAACCACACAAAAGGTTCTACAATCAGGTTTTCATTGGCCAACCCTCTTTAAAGATGCTAGAAGGTATGTTTTATCTTGTGATGAATGTCAAAGAGTTGGTAATATTTGTAGACGCAATGAAATGCCTATGAGTTACACTCTTGTTATTGAACCATTTGATTGTTGGGGATTTGACTTTATGGGTCCTTTTCTCCTTCAAAAGGCTATACTCACATACTTGTTGTTGTTGATTATGTTACCAAGTGGGTAGAAGCCATACCTATAAAGAGTGCCGATGGTGAGACCTCGTTAAAAATGCTTAAGGATGTTATTTTTCCTAGGTTTGGTGTGCCTAGATATCTTATGACTGACGGAGGTTCTCATTTTAGTCATGGCGGTTTTATAAAAACTCTTGCTAGATATGACGTTAATCATAGAATTGCTTCTGCTTATCATCTCCAAACTAGTGGACAGGTAGAGCTTTCAAATAGAGAGATCAAGTCTATCTTGCAGAAGACTGTCAATAGATCTAGGAAAAACTGGGCTAGCAAGTTAAGGCCCTGTTTGGTTGAGCTGTGGCTTATCTGAAAGCAGCTGTGGGCTGTGTGCTGTGGTAAAGTAGCTGTGGGCTGTGTGCTGTGAGAAAGCTGTAAAGCCGTTTGGCAAGTAGCTGTCTGAACTGTGGCTGTGAGGATAAATGTCTGATATACCCTGCAAACCTGAGAGGCTGTTTAATTATTATTTAGGGATTTCTATTTTTGTGCCCCTGGGTCGTTAGTTGTACTCAGTTTTCCCCAGCCGCTTAACTTTTCCTCAGTTTTCCCCTCGCTCTAGTTTGAAACCCCTCACAGACGCTCGGACGGGAGGGTTGCCATTTAGTTGACCGTTCCGTGCTGACGTGTGGGGCCGCGTCGTGTGGGGCCGCGTCGCATGGGGCTGGTAGAACGGACCGCGTGGGACAGGACGAGACTGCGTTTGGTTGTACATGAGAGCTCGGTTTTGTCTCTCTCGGCCCAAATTGGCATTTTTTAGAGCGCCTTTTTCCCCTCTCTCTCTGTAACAGTTCTCTCTCTTTTCACCAAATTAGTATCAAATCTAGAGAAGCTTCTATTTATGTCTTTCTTTAATGATTGTTGCCTTTTGGCCCTCGTTTTTTGCCCAATATGTTAACAAATCTAGTAGCAAATCTAGAAGCTAGTAGAGGATAAATTCACAGCAGCATAATAAATCGAGAAAATATAGGATAAGCTGCATACAGCAGCCAACATAGCATATATATATATATATATATATATATATATATATATATTCAGGACAGATCCAACAGTACTACCGATCCCTAGATCCAACATAAGCTACATTTTACATGGGATTAAGATTGGAGGCTGCGCAGGTGAATCCCAAGTGCTTTGTGTTTGGCCATGAACGCATGCACGTTCACGGTCGTTCCAACTCTAGCGCCGCCAGGGGCACTGCCAAGGGATTCGGCATGGTTCACCAGGCAGTTGAAGTCGGTGGCGCGGAGCCTTCTGTTGCAGAAGGGGCACCTGTAAACGCCTCGAGCAAAGTGGCGATCGTAATGGCCGGACTGTAGCCTCCTGAGGACGTGACGAGTCTTGGTGTGGAAGGACTCGTCGTCGCTGTCGACGTCGCTGCTCTGCACCTGTCACGTAGCACCAAAGATCAAAAAACACGGAGTCAATTGCATCGATGATGGAACAGAGAGTGAACAAAAGATCATGCATGATAATATGGGCACGAAAAAAAGAAGCCTCAGTTACATTGGACACACTTATATCCAGGATTTGGGTCAGTGAACCAAAGATCATGCACAACAAATTTGTACACACCAATTGTTCACAGACCAAACCCTGAATCAATTTGTGCCCAAATATTCATCATCATCGGCACAAATTAACCGGATAGGATTGATTACTCACATAAGTTAACCGAATCTTAAACAAAAAGCAAATCACAAACACTAATAACGCTAGATCTATCATAATAACGCTAGATCTATCATAAAAGGATTGAACTAGGAACAGACTAACCCTAATAACGCTAGATCTATCATAAAAGGATTGAACTAGGAACAGACGAACCCTAATAACGCTAGATTTAACACAAAAGGATTGAAATGGCATAAGAACAAGGGAACAAAGGGTTACCTCCGGGTAGTCGTCGACGATGCTGGTGTCATAGGGGTTCGCCGGCGCGACGTACGGCACTGGTTCGTACGGGTCTTCGTACAGGTCCCAATCGACGGGGGCCTCGACGGGTGCCTGGACGGGGGCGGCGGCCATTGCGCCGGCGGCTGATGCGCCGGCGCCTACGTCGGAAGCAGCGACGGGGGCCTGGACGGGGGCGGCGGCCGATGCGCCGGCGGCTACATCGGCGATGGGCATCTCATGCTTCTCCATCGCCGGGGTTTTTTCTTAGGGGTTTTTTCGACGCGAAGTGGAGAAGATGATGGGATAGGAGAGGCGGTTGCAGTGAGAATGAGAGAGTGGGCAAGCGTCGAGAGAGAGAAAGAGGGGCTCTATAAAGACGAAGGTGGCGTTTCGTGTACCGCAACACGCGTCCGCTATGCACGGCTGCAGCGTGCACCACGACACGAGGCTAACCCTTCGACGTTTGGTGTACTCAGTTCTACCCTCGGGCCTTATACAGAAATTTTATATGTACTCAGTTTTCCCCTCGAGTACTTAGACTGGCAAGTGCAATATACTCAGTTCTACCCTCAAGTAGCTGGTCAACAGAGAGTCAATAAATGAGATTAACATAGCTAATTGAGTCATTTCATGCGCAAAAAAAATCCAAAAAAATAAAAATATAGTGGCACCTACTCATGGAGTCTTCCTACGCAACCTGCCACCTTAACAAACATAGATAAATCATGTTTTACCACAAATTGCCACTTCTCATAATCACTAGTAGCTATGAAGATGCATAGTTTTCCACTCAAACCCCTTTGCAAAACATCTTCCCCAAAACATAGTTTGTCTAAATGATGCCATAATTGTCACACTCATGTATATTTGAATTGCAAATAATTTGATGTAGCCCAATATGAATTATATTGTACAAAACACGCATTTTTCATTTTGTAATTATTTTGTTTGAATCCCTTAGTCTATTTACTATTTACGTGCCCTTGGTTTCTTAGTACTACTCAGTTTTGCCCTCAAGTACTGTCACAAATGCTCACAGAAACCCAAACTTATCCTGATTGGTTGAGCAGTTGTCACACGGATTGACTCCACCAACCGTTGATCCACTGATCTAACGGGCAGTATACCCCTATCCGTCTCTTCGTGGCCACCCCTCTCTCTCTCTTCGTGGCCACCCCTCTCTCTCTCTCTCTCTGTCGGTGGATAAACGGTTGGTGGAGTCGATCCGTGTGCATTTATGGATTATTTTGCCATGTAACTATATTCCCTCTATTTATGCATTATTTTCCACGATTTAAAAATATTAAACTAAAAAGTGGTAAACAAGAGACATACATATTTATCACCCCTCTAACAATTATCAACTATCTTTAGCATTCCTTTTCTTTTAGGGAATTTAGTTTTGGTAATTTGAAACGGCCCAAAAGTGGTATAATTTTGGTAGAAACATGAGACATACATATTTATCACCCCTCTAACAATTATCAACTATCTTTAGCATTCCTTTTCTTTTAGGGAATATAGTTTTCGTAATTTGAAACGGCCCAAAAGTTGTATAATTTTGGTAGAAACATGAGACATACATGTTTGGCATATTTGGGGCATTTCGGTGAATGAATTATTTATCACCCCTCTAACAATTATCAACTATCTTTAGCATTCCTTTTCTTTTAGGGAATAAAGTTTTGGCAATTTGAAATGGCCCAAAAATGGTATAATTTTGGTAGAAACATGAGACATACATATTTGGCATATTTGTGGGATTTCGGTGAATGGATTATTTATCACCCCTCTAACAATTATCAACTTTCTTTAGCATTCCTTTTCTTTTAGGGAATATAGTTTGGGATATAGTTTTGATTATTTGAAACGTCCCAAAAGTGGTATAATTTTGGTATAAACATGAGACATACATATTTGTGGGATTTTGGTGAATGCATTATTTGTCACCCCTCTAACAATTATCAACTATCTTTAGCATTCCTATATTCCCTAACACTAATTTTTTTTTGGTAATTTCGGTGAATGCACACACTAACTTTGAAAACAACTACAAGTACATGTAACTGAATAATGGATTTGTAACAAGGGATCCCTTGTAACAACTTCTAGCGCTTGACGAGCAATGATAAGAATCCGATCGCAATTATACAACAAAAAAAACAACCAGCCATCAGATTAGCTTGCTTCTTCAACTCGATCAGCTGCTTTAACTGCTTGTTCATTTTCTTCAGTTCTCCCTTCACTTCCACCAGTTCTGCATTGGGAGCATTAGGCATAATCGGGACGGCCCCTCTCTCCGCCGCATTCTCTACAGCAAGTACCCCCCCCCCTCCCAAATTGCGCTCCCCAATACCGCCAATTAATTCCTGCAATTTAAGCCTCTGAACGTACACATCGATCCACTCGAAATACCTGCATTTCTTCAGGATCTGAAAACAACAACGTGAACCCTAAATCCCAAATTCGAGGGAATAACAAGAAAATCGAGAGAAAACATAGCAATTGGAGCGAGATCTAACCTTATCCCCCTCTCTATATGGCAAGCTCTCGCATGCAAGGAACTCACGTCCACGGTTGCCATTGTCGTTCGTCTTACAGATCGACCGCTTCAGAGGCTCTTGGCGTGGGCAGTCAGGGCATCTTGTCAAAGGCACGGGTCCATACTGCGGCCATGAAGAACGGGAGGTCGAAGAGAAACTAGACATCACCTGCCTGCCGGAGAAGGGCTGCCGCTGGCGGAGAAGAAGAACAATGGGGAGCGGGGAAAGAAGCAGGAAGCAATGGCACGGGCACGGGCGCGGGCGCGGGGCTGGCTCGGGCTCCCATTTTGCAACGGGCACCTGGGTAAGCTGTGGGTCCGGCGCGCTAACGTGGACAAGTTGCGGGTCCCACGATGATCTGGATAAGTGGAGGCGTGTCCACTGCGGGGCACCAACAGCGGCCCCACTTGCCAGCACCAACCAACGGTCAACTTAACGGGATTCCTCCTGTTCAAGCTCCTTGTGAGAGTTTCAGACAAGGGCTTGGGCAAAACTGAGGAAAAACTAAGCGGCTGGGGAAAACTGAGCACAACTAAGGACCCGAGGGCACGAAAATAGAAATCCCTATTATTTAACGATCATAATCTCATTAAAGTCTGATTTAGATATGAATAATCATGTTATAATTAATTAATATATTATCTAGTTAATTATTTGATGGAACTTTCGAACTGATTGGATGTAGGAAAACAAGGGATATTTTTCCTCTCTCGTTAGCAACACTGATCACTTTGGATACAGAAAATAACTAGTACTTTGTAAGTAGAATAACAACAGACCAGTTGCTATTTTCAAAAGCTAACGGACCAACATTGGTCTTTGTTCCAGTCAGACCTTGCAAAATATACAAATAGATTTCTCTCTATTTTGAATGCTTGCTATTTTGACAAGCAAACAGCTCAGCAACTAGCTTTGTAGCTGCGGCGCAAAATATTATGTGCAGTAGGCACATATCACAAAATAAAACTAGTCAATCTTCCATGGAGCTCATTCTTCCATGGAGCTCCACAGAGAGTTCGCAATTGTATCATGAACTGAGTTCATGTCAACAACGTCACGTCTCCCTAGAACATCATTCCCTTCAAGTGGTTCTCCACCTCCTGGCATATAATTCTCATATTCATCACATTTGTCGAACTCCTTATCCGGCAGCTTGGTCTCACGGATGAAATTGTGCAAGGCCATGCAAGCAATGATAATCTTCTTTTGCCTCCAAGGCTTGAAACTAGGTACAGACTTCAACATGCGACATTTAGCTTTGAGCACTCCAAACCCGCGTTCAATGACATTTCTACCATGAGAGTGGGCTTTGTTGTAGACTTCAAACTTCCCAACCGGTTTTCGTCCATTGCGGAATTCCGGTAGATGGTATATTTGGCCTTTGTAATTAAGGAGCAAGATATCCTTTCCGATTTGGATAACCCGAATCGATGAGATAATATTTGCCTACATAAAAAATACAAGTTGCACGCATATAAGAAGGAATAAAAGTACTTTGCCTACATAAAAAATACAAGTCAGCAAGCAACTAGTACCTGCAGGTGGCTTAGGAAATCGATGTCCATACTTCGCCAAGGTATCATTTAAGATCCGAGTATCATGGGCAGACCCAGGCCAACCAGCCACAACAAACGTAAATCGCATATCAAAGTCACAAACAGCCATCACGTTCTGAGATGGGAACCCATGCCGACCTGTGTGGTTCACAACTTCATCCGCTGGCACTTCAACTGGGACATGGCAGCCGTCTATTGCTCCTATTGCATCTTTGAAATGAGACACAAGAACATTATGCAATGCCCTAAATACATCTCTGTTCATCCTAAACATCTTATAGCAACTCCTTTTGTGACCAAGACACTCCATAACCCATTCATACCCAGTTTGTTGGGGAATCCTATAAGGCTCTTTCATCAAATAAGTCACAGTGTAGTGATTACCTATGTGGCCCATACATCCAACTTGATATGCCAAAAAGGCCAACCGTGCAAGCCTTTTTCTCCTCTTGCTAGCCTCATCATCAGTGTCTTGATCAACTCCATTCATCTGCAAAGGACAACAACCCAATTAAAATATATGGCAGCAACACCACATAATAATATATTGCAACAACAACATATAATATATGGCAGCAACACTATAATATTATATGGCAGCAAACACGATACAATATACGGCAGCAAACACGATACAATATACGGCAGTAAAACGATACAATATATGGCTGCAAACACGATACATTATATGGCAGCAAACACGATACAATATACGGCAGCAAATACGATACAATATATGGCAGCAAAACGATACAAGATATGGCCGCAAAGTCACGAATATTTGTTCATTACAACATGGCAACAAACACGATACATAAAGGATACACACAGCACTACTTGTTCATTTGAGCATGTTTCCTCTCCAGCCAATCAAGCCTCCCTTCTTTTGTTTCAATTAGCACGAATAACTCCCTGTAGCTAGGCTGCATGACAAGGTCAGTGGCTGTGAAATACAAAGGAGTGCCCTCTGCAGCCCCACACTCCTTCATCAAAGCAAGGACTTCCTTCATGGTAGGAGCAGCACTTGTTGGAGCATGAGGAGCTGCTATCTCTTCATTTATCTTCCCAAGAGTGACCTTGTACTCACGCAGAAATGCATTCTTGTCCTCCTTAGCTGACTCGTCTATGTACTTGGCCTTGCGCTTCACAGCTTTCTTCTTCCCATCCTTTGCCTTAGGTGAGACATCCTTTACCTTTGTGTCCTCATCATCCTCAGACTCAGGAACCTCCACCACACCCTCATCATCGTTGTTGTCCGATATCTCCCCAGGGATACATGATGTACTTCCGGTAACATGTGCCTTGTCAAACATGGCATCCAACTCATCCAAGTTGGCCAATCCCTTCTTCCTATACTTTGCATGCTTCGGATATTTCTGCAATGTAGAGTACAAGTCAGCAATGAATCAAACCTTACACGTTATGATACAAGAACATAAATGCTGCTACATACCTGGAGATGATCCTTCCACCAAGCTTCATCGGCCTCGACAGTTCCCTTTACATAATCCCACCCTAGCCCTGTTGCCGCATTCTTCAACTCCATAAATTGAGTATACTCTTTCTTCAACAAGTCCCATTTGTTTTTAAATTGCTTCTTCTCCAATTTTTTACCGGTCTGTGTAAAAAACTTTTCACCAAGATTTTTGTAACCTCTCCGGTTCAAACATCCCAATGGCCTATTGTTAGCATTCACCTCATATTTGCATATATCACAGAAAACGGTGGTGTGATGTTCATCCCAAATTGCCTTTTCCATCTATTTGACAAAATAACTAAAATATAAGAATAACTGGGAATGCATATGGTGCTGCCATGTAATTATCTGACATCACATACATACAATCTGAACAAAGGTGCATATCTCAAATATGCATAATCATCTTCCTTGCAAATCTCACATACAAACAACAATTGTGTAATCTGTCATTCATCTATTTGGCATATGAACACATCTCATTCATCTATTTGGCATATGAACACATCTTAGGACTCAGGCAGCAGTGGATTCGGGATTTGAGGAATACCTGTGGAGTCCGGTCGTCGATCCCCTGCTCCTATGGCGTCCGGTCGTCGAGCTTGAGCTCTAGCCTTCGCCGCCGTTGCCTCGAGTTGGCCTGGAACGAGGAGGGTGGAGGGAGGCGGGGAGAGGGGCGGACGCCGGACGGCAGGGAAGGACCGGGGAAGTGGGCGGCAGCTAGTCAGGTACACGGATGGGGGCGGCCAGCCGGTGAGCTCGCCCACGACCAGGAACCGGCGGCGGCCAACCCTATCTGCGGTACGGGGACAGAGAGATAAGTGAGGAGAGAGGAATAGAAGATGGGGAACGGGCAGATTTTTCTATGCCTCTCAGTGGTAGGTCGTGGGTAAAAATACATTGACCTCGGGGCAAATCTGGAAACAATTGGAAGTGCGGGAAGCTAACGTGGGGAAAGCACCTCGCGGCATGCTTTGCCCGGGAGGCTATTTTTCGCGTTGCGTTTACTGTAAGCGCGTTGGGTGAAATGTGCGTTTGGTTTGGCTTATGGCTTATAAGCCCAGAAAGCCACCACAAAAGCCTAGCCAAACATCCCCTAAATGATGCTTTATGGGCTTATAGAACTGCTTATAAGAACCCCATGGGCATGTCTCCTTACAAAATGGTTTACGGAAAAGTGTGTCACTTGCCTTTAGAATTAGAACACAAAGCTTTTTGGGCAGTGAAAGAGCTTAATAGGGATTTTAAACTTGCCGGTAAGAAAAGGTTGTTAGATTTGAGTTCTCTAGATGAGTGGAGAAACGAAGCCTATGAGAATGCCAGAATTTTCAAAGAGAAAGTCAAGCAGTGGCATGATAAGAGAATTCTTAAAAGAGAGTTTCATGTTAGTGAGAAAGTTCTATTGTCTAGGTCTCGTCTCAGATTTTTTGCAGGAAAATTACTCTCTAAATGGGAAGGACCATATGTTATTGTGGAAGTGTACCGCTCAGGTGTGATAAAGATTGCTTCGTTAAAAGATGACACTACACAAGTGGTGAATGGTCAAAGACTCAAACATTATATTGCTGGAGATTCTTATAATGAAGATGTTGATGTTATTCAAACGGTTTCTCCGGAAGAATTCATCCAGGACAAATTGCAGGAACCTGCAGAGTTCGTTTTCGAATAGGTAACAGTTCTAGTCAGAAAAGATTCACGTAAAACTTTTCCATTAATATTTTTGTTATTTTTACTAAATATGAAAAATCACGAGACGAAAATGGGGAGGAGACGTAGTCCGGTGGCTCCTCACCACCAGGGGGCGCGGGCCCACTCCAGGCTGCGCCGCCCTGTCGTGAGACCACCCCGGAGCTCGTTTCCATCCCGGTTTCCTCCTGTGATTTCGTCTCGATGTATAATTTTCGCCTTTATAACCCCCCGGAGTCCCCGAGGTCTGTATATCGTTTTCTCATCGTGTTTTGTTTCAAGCTGTTTCTGTCAGGGGATTGCTCTCAGCTTTGAGTTGTAATGTCTTCGTCCAGTCCATCCGAGGAGAACCCTCTTGCGGATACCATTAATCTGTATATGAGGGAGCTGAAGATGCATCCGAAAGAGTTGTTGCTCAAAGATGGGGAGTTGCAGATCAAGGATGTCCAAGTTCCTAAGGGAGAAGGGAGCCTCGAAGCCAGGATAGAAGCACTGGAACAAGAAGTTTTTAAATATAAGAAGATGGCGGAACGCGAGGTGGACATCATCCATAGGATTAATCAAGAGCTTGTTACCAAGTACAAGAGGGAGACTACAGAACTTTGGAAGGACATCTTTTCACTCCATGAGACCACTAACTAATTACAAGCACAACTCTACGACTTGCAGAACCAAAACTGTGAGTATGAAGCTAGATTTCAACAAATGAGTGCTGCTGCAAGTTTCAGGATATTGGAGACCAAGACATCCTTCCTTGACGGGGGACCTCTGCCTTGGAAGTACGATGATGATAAAGACTCACCACCACCGCCAAAGGAGTAATTCGTCATCGGTATTGACATCCTCTTGGCTTGTTCCAAGCTTGGGGGAGTGCCGCGGTATCACATCATCACCTTTTACTCATTTACTTTTCAAGTAGAGTCATATCATGAATAGAGAAGTTATCTTATAGAATAGTTTGCAGTGTGGAAGTATCCTCCTTAGTTGGTTATTTATGTATCCCTTGGTGTGAGTTGCGGTAATGAAATATTAATGAGAAGTTTTATCGTTTACTTTCCGCACACTTTATTTTAGTTTGCAATGTTTCTTATATGATTAGTCTTGTTGATTAGTATTGGTATCACTTTGGGAGCATGAGTAAGTTTAGTTGGTTTTGGCAAACTTAGCTTGGTCAGTAGCAACATTACCTTGAGGTTTGAGTAGAAAATAAGAAAGAAGTGCTTGTAGTTACATCACTTCAGTTTTCCTTCATGTTTGGCTTATAAGCAATATTATTCTCAAAGTTAAAATCGTTGTACCTTCAAGAAAGTTTGCATGATTGTTTGTATTATATGTATGTTTGTTTGTTTCATGCAACTCTTATGCTTGCTACCCAGCCTTGCTAGCCAAAAACCTGTACTGAGAGGAAATGCTTCTCGTGCATCCAACTCCCAAAAGCCAAGTTACTTCCAAAGAGTCCACTATAAATTCCTATGCATGGTATTTCAAGCCATTCCAAGTAAATTTTCATGTGCTACCTTTCAAAAACCTTTAAATACTTCTCATTTTGTGCCACTGTTTTTAGCTCATGAGGACGTAGTGGATGGGTTTGTTATCTTCCATACTAAATTAAGTACCCCTCGACTAGGCAGCTTCATCTGCTCGTCATTAATTTTGCAAGGGAGCTGGTCAGACCATTGTAATCTCAAAAAGAAAAGAAAAAGCACTCCTCCATGGTATATGAAAGTTGGTTGGCACCCGATGGAATCGGTTAGCCATGGTTTGAGAAAGGAAAAGGTGGGGAGGAGTGCCAAGCTATAAAAGAGCACCAATGTGCCAATTAATCAAACATCTCGGAACCGCTCTCACTTGTTTAGTATGGAAGATATCAAGAACTCCGTTGCTAGTCGTTGACAAAAGCAACCACCTCTCAAAACAATTTTTACCTCTGTTTTACAAATGAAAAGCTCTAGCACATGTTTAATCCCTGCTTCCCTCTACGAAGGGCCTGTCTTTTACTTTCATGTTGAGTCAACCTATTCCTTTCTATCTCAAGCAAGCATTTGAGTTGTTATGTTTCACTCATCCATATGTTGATCCGTTTAATCATGTTTATTAACTTCTTTTGTTAGTACAATGCTTTTGTCTGAAGGAATATATCTATGAAAGCTTTCTATGAATGCAAAAGTTTGTTTCATTGAGCATATGGTTTTTCCCATATTTGCTCTGTTTTAAAAAAGGCTCCATTCAAAAGCTAGTATAGTTTGTTCATTGTTCTCTGACCAAGAACTAAGGTTTGCCACCACCAATTATAGTTTACCTTGTGCATCTTTATTTGTGATTCCCTTTTACTTATTGCAAGCCTATATCATATAAAGGGAAGTTGCTGTCTATTATAACTTGTGCCCTGGTGAATGTGATGCTTCTTGTCCATATTTTGATTATCGACACTTCACTCTATAAACCTGTGGTCATGTTTACCGAGTTTAGTTTTCGCTTGGGGACAAGCGAGGTCTAAGCTTCGGGGGGTTGATACGTCCATTTTGCATCACTATTTTGTATCATAATTTACTGTTATTCATTGATATATTTCACATTTAGAGATAATACTTATGTTATTTCCTCTGTTTTTACATGTTTGATGATCATTGGAGGATTTGCTGCCGGAGTCAGGATTCTGCTGGAAAAAGGACCATCAAGACACCATATTTCGAAGATCGGGAAAATTCTAGAAAAATACTAGAAAATTATATTTTATCAGAAGACTGAAGAAGCCAGAAGGAGAAGGCGAGATGGGCCACAGGGCAGCCTCACCACCAGGGGGCGCGGCCCAGCCCCTGGCCGCGCCGCCCTGTGGTGAGAGCCCCCTGGCCCACTTCTGCCATCGCCCCTTCGCGTATTTCATCGTCCCCAAAAACCTAAGTCAAGGGGGGGCTCAGAGATAGACACCGCCGCCTCTGCGGGGCGGAAAACACCAGAGAGAGAAAAGCTCTCCGGCAGGCATAAATCTGCCGGGGAAATTCCTTCCCAGAGAGAGGAGATCGTCGCCATCGTCATCATCATCGCGCTGGACTTCATCAGGATCATCATCATCATCTCCATCACCAGCACCTTCATCTCCACCATCACCACGCCATCCCGCTGTAACATCTTGAGTTGAATCTTGTCAAATTCTTAGGGGAAACTTTCCCGGTGTTGATTACTCTTGTGGTTGATGCTATTGAGTGGAACCGTTTGAAAGTGCATTTCCCGCCTAATTGATTTTGGCATTTGTTAACAACACATCATCTATTAATGTGGTGATTATGCTTTGCATGATTTTATTATATTCTTGCACAAGATATTGGGTTTCCTATGTTATACTTGATAATTATTATTACCCAAAGGAAATTCTTGAGGAAATGGTTCTAATATGCTCAGGGAGAAGATTTTATTGAAGGTTGGCCAGATAGGCCGGCTATAGCCGGCCCCCAGACCGGCTTTAGCCGGACTGCCCAGATTTCGAGAGGGCAATGCCTCTCTGTTGCAACCCGGACATTTGTCCGGCTATTTCAGACAGGGCCGGATTTTTCAGGCTGGCTTTAGCCGGTGTGGAGACCGGCTTTAGCCGGTGCGACCGGCTATAGCCGGACTTAACTCCGGCTTTAGCCGGACTTTCTTGGCTGGCAACGGTCAGATTTTCGCGGGGGGGGGGTATAAATACCCCCTCCTTCTTCCCAAAAGTGCTGCTCGTCCCAAGCTTGAAGAACACCATTTTGGAGCCACCAAATCCACAAGATCTCCCCCCTCAACCCACCAAAGCTCTTGATCTTTGGAGAATCGAAGGAGGAGGCCTTGATCTACATCCTCACCGAAGCGATTTACTTTCCCCTCTCATTTGCTTGAGGGCCCTTGTGTCTTGGGTTCCCTTGTGTCCCAAGACCTTGATTTGTGTATTTGATATCTTGCTACTTGTATTTTGACAGTATTGTGTTGTGCTTGGGAGCCTCCAATTCGGTTGTGGATGCGTGCCCCAAGATTGTAAAGGCCGGTTCCGCCTTGAGGAATCCCTTAGTGGAAAGTGAGCTAGGCCTTTGTGGCGGAAGCTTGCACCGGAGAATAGGGTGAGCCTTTGTGGCATTGGTTAGGCCTTTGTGGCAACCACACCCCTCCAACGTAGACGTACTGTCGGCCCCAGGAGTGGGAGTAAGTCACGCAAGGTGGAGATTTCGCGTACGTACTCTTGACCCGGGTACCTCCCTTCTTGTGCACTTCAAAAGAACATACACGCATGGTGCACAAGACGGGTTGAAACAGATATGACACCACAACATCACACTAAGACACAAAAAGAGGAACAAATATATATAGCAACGCTCATAGAGCAAAATAGCAAATATAGCACTCAGAGGACACATGTCCCAACATATCATCAATACATCATGCGGAAGCGAATAGCGTCTGAGTACAGACAAGATACAAATGGGCCTAAGAGGCCAAGAACATAAGCAAACGGATCCCACATCCCTCAAGCCTCAGGATCCTGCCCTAGTGGAACTCCTCGCTACTTGTCGTACTCCTCATCAACGTGATCCACGCGGTAATCCGGATACGCACATCCAAACGTACCTGCAAATATCGGGCCAACGGTTGCCAAAAAGGGGAGAAAGAGAGAAAAACGAGGGTGAGTACCAAGGCACGTACTCGCGAGACTAGAATTCAGCTGTGCTCGCCTACAGGCTATATGGTGGACTTAGCGGCAACAAAAGTACTATACTACAGAGACACTCTACAACTTCCGTCTATTTAGAGAAGGTGAGAGAGCGCATAAAAGAACCAACAGATTATATAACAAGCATAACCCAGCCGATACATCACCTCCTTCGCACCCAACAAGGAAGCAATTCGCAAAGGCACTCACACGGTTTACAAGTTTTAATTGCAGGTCTATTATTGTAGTGATTCTAACTTACTACACAAGTTCAATAGTATAGAAATAGCAGGTGTAAGTTGTTCTATGATCGAGTTAAACAGCTCCAAGTCGTCCATAACCGCGGACACGGCTTTTCGAAAAGATTTCACCCTGCAGGGATGCACTACTGTACCCATACACGCATGGTCAACCCCTCAAGCAAGGTACTAAAATTATTATGCCTGCGGGATCTCGCAACACAACCTCTCCCTTCACTACAGACCAAGTCCAAGAAGCCACCTAACTAAGTTGAACCCGAATCGAGAGTCCGGCCGAATCTCCGATCGGACCTAGCTGTTTGCGCCGGCGCTACATAATGAGCTGGAACCTCACTCTGGGAAGGGTGCTCACCTGCAGTCGTCCCGCACCTATACGAACGTGCAGAACAAGGGGTTACAAGGCTCACTGGGCTTCCCCCAAAGTAAATTGGACCATAAGATACAAGCTGCACGCCCGACAAGAACCAAATGGAAACACCTCGAACTAGTGTGTGGCCCTTGGACAAGGAAGCAGATCCGGTAACAGGTTGAGGGGGGTCCCACAAAGTCCCCACGTGTGGTTAGTGCGCTCAGTCTTGGATCAGATAACAAGTACTCGGGGTCCTAGGGGACACAAGTGAGCCGTCGGAAAACGGGCAAAAAGACTCACCGATGCCTCTGCTTAATTCAGTTTAGTAATTAACATTAAAGTAAGTCATGAATACCTCCAACATCATATATAGATAAAGTAAAACATGCGATAAATTTCCCGACAAACCCCGGCAAGATAACATAGCTCGAACAACCTAGACATGCATACGACTCGCATGGCCAACTTAAACAAGCACAAGGTAATAGGAGGTATGTGGGGATATATGGTTTTTCTTTGGGTAAACCGGTGGATAGGACACGTGACTCAACAAAGCATCGTAACACAGGGCTAGAATATAGAGAGAAGGCAAACTGTAAAATAGGTAGAGAGAAGAGGGCTCGCCTGTCAGATCGGAAGTGAAAGCACTAGCGTGATCCTCCGGAGGGTAGTAGAACTCCTGCGCGCTCTCCTCGTAATCAGCGTCTATCGGGAAGAAGCAAATACACCCAAGCATACAAGAGAAGTAAACAACCATAAGCATGTGATATGCGCAATCAAGTATGATGCATGGCATGTTAATAATGCAAGAGGGTCCATGCATAGCAAATTAAGTGGGGCATCTGAATTAAAAGGCAAGACAATTTAAAGCCCACACATTTAGTTAAGTTTATTTGCTAACTCTATTTTAGCCGAAGTGTGCAAGGAGCTATGATGCATGGAGATTTAACATTCAGACTAGTTGCCTTTTGCTGATGCAAATAGATACAAGCGGTATTAACTTTGGAGTTATAGAAGTGGAATAGAATTTAGCAAGTATAAATTGTTTGGGAAACATTTAATTAATTGGCAACATTTTAAATTAGTCCAAAGTAACCAGGAGGCATAACTGAATCGAATTCATTTTTCTGAACTCTTTACATGATTTATTTGTTCAGATTTTGAAGTTGTTTAAAAATATAAACAGATGTCAGATTCAAAATCCTCACAGTTTTATGGTTTCAAAACTCGTATTATTTGTTTAAAACAGGTTTTAAAAGAGGAGGTTTTAATTAGATAGAACAAGATAGAAGCTGACTGAATCAGACTGCAAGACTGTAGACTGAAGTTGAAACCTTAGCCTGAAACTAGAAACTGGGGCTGCTGATTTGACTACAAAATTGTACTGAAGCTTTGGACAAAACTGACAGACCAAAACTTTGGGGCAACTGATGCACCCACGGAAACGAGAAACGATCCTAGGCGAACAGGTTGTGCAGCAAGGTGCTGAATATGAGAGTAGTACTTCCATTTGATTAATAAAGAGTGCCACACCTTATGAGTAACCGCAGAAATATTAGCTAGTCAAACTAGCAAGTAAGGTAATCGATCCGTGCTAAACTAGCTAGCTGAAAAGCAACTAGCTAGCTGAAGAGCAAGCGTGGGCCGATTGTAACCTGGGCAAAACGAGCCAGCTTAAGCTGGGTCGGCAGGACGCGGCGCGCAGCTGAAGTGTGCTAGCAGAGCTCGCCGCAGTGCAGCAGCGATGTGTCTGTAGATACGCGCCCAGAAACAGGAGTGGACACGCGACACCACGAAGCATGAGTGCACAAAGAAACGAGACTACCGAGCCGGAAAAAGAAGGGGAATAGGCTGTATCGACGATGTTGCTCACCACGGGCTCGACGGCAAGACGGCTAGGCTCGACGGACAGCGTCGCTGGAGAGGAAGCAGACTGCTCGTTGAAGACTTCAAGCTCGGGGTAGAACCAGGCGTCCTGGGTCTGGCTCCTGCCCGCGGAAGACGCGGACGACAGCGGCGAGGCGACTTTTCCGCTCAGCCTGGCGCAGTGGCCGCCATGGCGAGCGCACAGACGACGAGCTCACGGCGCCGGTTCAGTGATGTTCACCGGGAGGAAGTTGGAGGGGGAAAAGGGGTGCAGCGGCGGCGGTAAGATGGGAAAGAAAGGAGGTGGCTAGGGTTCACTGCTGGGGACTTGATTTGGATGGGGAAACCACGGAGAAGGCACGTGGTGCTCGTTGCCCTGTACGGAGGAAGAGGATAGCTACAGGAAAGTCTTAGCTGGAAGGAGAAAAGGACCGGCTGGGCTGGGATATTTTAGATAGGTGTTCTATTCTTCTACAAAAGAATAGAGAGAGCGGGAGGTTTTATAAATTAGGCAAAAACCTGCAAGTTTTGAAAACAAACTAAAACAAGTTTGGAATTGATTTGAAAGGATTCAGTTTGAGTTTAAATAGAGGGAGTGAGAAAGAAATGTTTTAGATAACCATAAAGAATTATTCAAACCAAGTTTAGGATTTTGCTTGGAACATCTCAAGGGAGCTAATAGAATTGAGATTTAGGTTTTGGGAACAAACAAGAGATAAAAGGGAGGAAGAAGATCACAAAGCAAGAACTAGCAAGATTTAAATGCAACTTAATAAAACCAAGGTGTCATGATATGATGCATGATGAAAAATATGATGCACAAACCAAAAAAAAACATGGAATGGATTTTGGGTAGCTCACTTGGGATGTTACAACTCGCCCCCCCATGAAGGAATCGCGCCCCGAGATTCCTAGGAAGTGAAGAGAGCGGGATACTCGGATCTAAGGAGATCTTCGCGTTCCCATGTTGCTTCTTTCTCGGAATGATGAGACCATTGAACTTTGAAGAACTTGACAGTTTTGTTCCTAGTCTTCCTTTCAGCCTCATCAAGAATGCGAACTGGATGCTCTTGATAGGAGAGGTCTTCTTGTAGATCAATAGACTCGTGATCAACTGTACGGCCTGGATCTTTGAAGCATTGCTTGAGCTGAGACACGTGAAAGACAGCGTGCACCTTGGAGAGCTTGGGTGGAAGCTCCAACAAATAGGCAACTTCACCACGCCTTGCAAGAACCTTGAATGGCCCAATGTATCTTGGCGCTAGCTTGCCCTTGATACCGAAGCGATGTGTACCTCTCATGGGAGTCACACGGAGATAAGCCAAATCATTAGGCTGGTAGACCAAATCGCGGTGCTTGCCATCATAATAGCTTTTCTGGCGAGATTGAGCAATCTTCAGGTTCTCTCGAATGATTCTGACTTGGTCTTCAGCGTTTTGAATCACATCTGGACCAAAGTGTTGTCGTTCACCAGTTTCAGACCAATTGAGTGGAGTACGGCACTTGCGGCCATAGAGAAGCTCAAAGGGTGCCATGCCAAGACTGGACTGGTAGCTGTTGTTGTAGGAGAACTCAGCAAAAGGAAGGCATTCTTCCCACTTCATGCCAAAGGAGATCACACATGCACGAAGCATATCCTCAAGGATTTGATTGACCCTTTCGACTTGGCCACTTGTTTGAGGGTGATAAGCTGTGCTAAAGAGAAGATTTGTTCCCATTGCTTTCTGAAGGCTTTCCCAAAATCTGGAAGTGAAGATACTTCCACGATCTGAGCTTATTTCCAAAGGAACACCGTGAAGAGAGACAATTCTGGTGATGTAGAGCTCAGCCAACTGACTAGCAGAGATGGATTCTTTGACAGGAAGGAAGTGAGCGACCTTGGAGAGGCGGTCAATCACAACAAAGATTGCATTATTGCCTTTGCTAGACTTTGGGAACCCGGTGATGAAGTCCATCTCGACTTTATCCCACTTCCACTCCGGAATTTTTAGAGGTTGGAGAACACCTGCCGGTCTTTGATGCTCAGCTTTGACTCGGCGACAGACATCACATTGGGAGACATAGCTTGCTATCTCGCGCTTCATTCTTGTCCACCAATATGTTGTCTTGAGATCATTGTACATGTTGGTGCTACCAGGGTGGATAGACAACGGAGTTTCATGAGCCTCTTTCATAATCAACTCCCTCAAGATTTGCAATTTTGGAACAACAATGCGCCCCTCGAAGAAGACAGTGCCTTGATCATCAACAGAGAAGCACTTATACTTGGGCTTATGCATGTTTGCTTTGATGTTTTTGATTAAACCATCTCGCAATTGTCCCTTCTTTATCTTTTCCTCAAGAGTTGGCTCGACAACCAAGTTTGCAAGATAGCCTTGAGGAACCATTTGGAGATTCAACTTTTGGAATTCTTCATGGAGAGGAGGTTGAGCTTCTTCAACCATGAGGTTATTGCAATATGACTTGCGACTCAGCGCATCTGCCATGACATTGGCCTTGCCTGGAGTATAGGAGATAGAAAGGTCAAAGTCCTTGATGGTCTCAATCCATCTCGTCTGACGAAGGTTGAGGTTAGGTTGAGTGAAGATGTACTTGAGGCTCTTGTGGTCGGTGAAGATCTCACAATGGTTGCCCAACAAGTAGTGACGCCATACTTTCAAAGCATGGACAACAGCTGCAAGCTCTAGATCATGAGTAGGATAGTTGAGCTCATGTGTGCGCAACTGGCGAGAAGTGTAAGCCACAACTTGGCGTTCTTGCATGAGGACCGCACCTAGTCCTTGGAGAGAAGCATCACAGAATATCTGGAAAGGCTTGGAAGTATCTGGAGGAACAAGCACAGGTGTTGAAGTGAGTTTCTGTTTCAGGAGTTCGAAGCTTTCTTGACATTTGGGATTCCAAAGGAACTTCTTGTCTTTCTTGAGAAGGTCGGTAAGAGGCTTCGCAATCTTGGAGAAGTTCTCAACAAAGCGGCGGCAATAACTAGCCAAACCGAGGAAGCTTCTCACTTGCTTGACATTCTTTGGTGGAATCCACTCAACAATTGACTTCACGGTTTCAGGATTGACAGCTATGCCTTTTTCTGAGATGACATGTCCAAGATAGGTCACTTCTGGAAGCCAGAATTCACACTTGGAGAACTTGGCATAGAGGCGATGTTCGCGGAGCTTGGAGAGAGTGAGACGAAGATGCTCAGAATGCTCTTCTTTGGTCTTGGAATAGACAAGAATATCATCAAGATAGACCACCACAAACTTGTCAAGGTATTCCATGAAGACCGAGTTCATGAGCCTAGAGAATGTTGCTGGGGCATTGGTGAGGCCAAAGGACATGACTGTGTACTCATAGAGTCCATAGCGAGTAGTGAAAGCTGTCTTTGGAACATCCTCTTTGCGAATTTTGATTTGATGGTAACCGCTTCTCAAGTCCAACTTAGAGAACACCACGGCACCTGCCAACTGATCAAAGAGATCATTTATTCGAGGAAGGGGATACTTATTCTTGATCGTCTTCTGGTTGAGACCACGATAGTCCACACACAACCGATCAGTTTTATCCCTCTTCTTCACAAAGATTGTGGGAGATCCCCACGAAGAAGTACTAGCTTGAATGAACCCAAGCTTTTCCTGCTCATCAAGTTGCTTCTTGAGCTCAGCTAACTCTTTTGGACCCATCTTGTATGGCCGCTTTGAGATAGGAGCGGTTCCGGGTTCTAGTTCAATGACGAACTCAACAGCCCGGTCAGGTGGCATGCCTGGAAGCTCTTCTGGAAAGACATCTGGAAAGTCACAAACCACTGGAACAGACTCAAGTGGAGGTAGAGGACTAGCTTCCAAAGAGAATACATGTGCTGTCGAAGCTAGAGTTGGAGAGTAGACTATCTGGCCAGAAGGGTGAGCGAGAGAAACAGACTTTGTGGCGCAATCAATCTTGGCCTTATTAACTTTCAACCAATCCATGCCAAGGATCACATCAATTTCAGAACTTCCCAAAATTATGAGTGAAGCAAGGAACAAGTGGCCTCCAATTAGAATTTGATTGCCATGACTTATCTTAGAAGATATCATTTGACCTCCGGGGGACTTGACACAAAGATTGTTGGGTAAGTAATCCATAGGCAAACCATGCATATGTGCAAAACATGCTGACACAAAAGAATGTGATGCACCTGTATCAAACAAAACTTTAGCAAGGATAAAGTTCACAGGTAAGGTACCAAGAACGACGCCGGTAGCCCTCTCAGCATCTTCTGCGGTGATGTTGTTGACTGAAGCAACTCTCTGACCAGGCCTATTATTATAGTTGAAGGCCTTGGGTGCTGAAGGAGCACGCACCATCGCCTGTGTCGAAGAAGGGCGAGGTGGTGGAGGAGGAGGAGGAGGCTGCTTCTGCTGACAAGTACGAGAAGTGTGTCCTGGCTGGCCACAAGTGTAGCAAATAACTGAAGAAGACTGGGGAGCTGTCTGACTCTGTGGACCTGGAAAAGCTGGCCTCTGCTGAGCTGCATAAGCTGGCCTCTGCTGAAACTGAACACCTCTGGGAGCAAGCGCTGGGGCGGGAGGGCGGTAACCAAACCCTGCCGGCCTAGCGGTGTAGGAGGGTCGTGCTGGAGTAGTGTCAGGCTCCCAAACTCTGCGCTTCTGTGGAGGCATTGCTGGAGCTGAAGAAGAACCACTGTCACGAGAGTGCTTGCGAGAGTGCTCAAACTCTTGACGCCCATACTCAGCTCTGAGCGCAGTGTCAACAAGCTCCTCAAAGTTCTTGCACTTGATGAGGTTGAGACTGAACTTGACCACAGGATTGAGACCTCTGCGGAACCTGTCCTGCTTCTTCTCATCTGTCGAGACCTCGTCTCCCGCATAGCGAGCGAGAAGAGTGAACTCAGTGCTATAAGTCTGAACATCCTTAGCACCCTGAGTCAAGTTGCGGAACTCCTCTCTCTTCCTCTCCATCAAACCATCAGGAATGTGGTGCCGCTTGAAGAGCTGCTGAAACTCCTCCCAAGTAGTGACTGCATCTGGTGCTCTCATGCGCAAGCAGTTCTCCCACCAAGCAGCGGACTCTCCACGGAGCAAGAAAGTCACAAACGTCACCCAGTCCTTAGGAGCAACACGAGCCACAATCAAGGCCCTGTCCATCTCGCGCAACCAGTCATCTGCGTCGAGTGGCTGAGAAGGAGTAGCAAAAGTGCGCGGGTTCAAGCTCAAGAACTCTCTGATAGTAACACGACCATTCCCTCCATTGTTGCCATTTTGCTGCATGTTCTGGGCTTGATTCTGCGCCAGCTGCGTTAGAAGTTGAGTCATCTGCATCAGAACTTGACCCATCTCCGAAGGCGGTGGAGGTGGAGGAGCACGCCTTGGAGGCATCCTGATGACAAAGATTTTGGATTAGCACAAATTAGGATATAACCCAACATAAGTGCATTGAAGGAATAACTTTGAAATTTCAAGATAGAATAATATGAACATGACATAGATATCATCAAGGTACAAAATTCAGGTACACAAGAGCTAGCCATAATAACATGTAAGACTTAGAATGATAGCAATTATAATACTTCACAAATCTCGCAAGATAGTGGTATATAGCTATACAAAGATTTAAACATTAGCAGGTGTCAACATGACCCAAGTTATGCTTATTAGAAAGGAACAACACGAACATGACAAGAAACAACTTCGTAGAAGAATCACGTTTTAGATTATGCACCGGAATCAACAAACAACAAGTTAGCACGATCATGCTAACAAGTAAAGAATGAGTTTGAACAAAACAGGGATGATGGTGTAACAAAAAGATTAGAATGAAGCAACATTTCTCAAAATGATGAAAACTACACCCTATGGTACTACGGAATTCCCGAAGACGTGAAACCTAATGAAAGTTAAGGAAAGAGTAGAACAAAATCGTTACACTTCCTTGCCAGAGGGTGGGTGGGTGGGGTAAGGAATAAAAGTGAATTCCTACTCTCGCGCATATAATTTTCCTACATAACTATTAAAAATAGATTTTCTAGACTCAACGACGTCAGCTGCAAGGGGCTCCTACGGGCTGTAAGGCTCTGATACCAAGTCTGTCGGCCCCAGGAGTGGGAGTAAGTCACGCAAGGTGGAGATTTCGTGTACGTACTCTTGACCCGGGTACCTCCCTTCTTGTGCACTTCAAAAGAACATACACGCATGGTGCACAAGACGGGTTGAAACAGATATGACACCACAACATCACACTAAGACACAAAAAGAGGAACAAATATATATAGCAACGCTCATAGAGCAAAATAGCAAATATAGCACTCAGAGGACACATGTCCCAACATATCATCAATACATCATGCGGAAGCGAATAGCGTCTGAGTACAGACAAGATACAAATGGGCCTAAGAGGCCAAGAACATAAGCAAACGGATCCCACATCCCTCAAGCCTCAGGATCCTGCCCTAGTGGAACTCCTCGCTACTTGTCGTACTCCTCATCAACGTGATCCACGCGGTAATCCGGATACGCACATCCAAACGTACCTGCAAATATCGGGCCAACGGTTGCCAAAAAGGGGAGAAAGAGAGAAAAACGAGGGTGAGTACCAAGGCACGTACTCGCGAGACTAGAATTCAGCTGTGCTCGCCTACAGGCTATATGGTGGACTTAGCGGCAACAAAAGTACTATACTACAGAGACACTCTACAACTTCCGTCTATTTAGAGAAGGTGAGAGAGCGCATAAAAGAACCAACAGATTATATAACAAGCATAACCCAGCCGATACATCACCTCCTTCGCACCCAACAAGGAAGCAATTCGCAAAGGCACTCACACGGTTTACAAGTTTTAATTGCAGGTCTATTATTGTAGTGATTCTAACTTACTACACAAGTTCAATAGTATAGAAATAGCAGGTGTAAGTTGTTCTATGATCGAGTTAAACAGCTCCAAGTCGTCCATAACCGCGGACACGGCTTTTCGAAAAGATTTCACCCTGCAGGGATGCACTACTGTACCCATACACGCATGGTCAACCCCTCAAGCAAGGTACTAAAATTATTATGCCTGCGGGATCTCGCAACACAACCTCTCCCTTCACTACAGACCAAGTCCAAGAAGCCACCTAACTAAGTTGAACCCGAATCGAGAGTCCGGCCGAATCTCCGATCGGACCTAGCTGTTTGCGCCGGCACTACATAATGAGCTGGAACCTCACTCTGGGAAGGGTGCTCACCTGCAGTCGTCCCGCACCTATACGAACGTGCAGAACAAGGGGTTACAAGGCTCACTGGGCTTCCCCCAAAGTAAATTGGACCATAAGATACAAGCTGCACGCCCGACAAGAACCAAATGGAAACACCTCGAACTAGTGTGTGGCCCTTGGACAAGGAAGCAGATCCGGTAACAGGTTGAGGGGGGTCCCACAAAGTCCTCACGTGTGGTTAGTGCGCTCAGTCTTGGATCAGATAACAAGTACTCGGGGTCCTAGGGGACACAAGTGAGCCGTCGGAAAACGGGCAAAAAGACTCACCGATGCCTCTGCTTAATTCAATTTAGTAATTAACATTAAAGTAAGTCATGAATACCTCCAACATCATATATAGATAAAGTAAAACATGCGATAAATTTCCCGACAAACCCCGGCAAGATAACATAGCTCGAACAACCTAGACATGCATACGACTCGCATGGCCAACTTAAACAAGCACAAGGTAATAGGAGGTATGTGGGGATATATGGTTTTTCTTTGGGTAAACCGGTGGATAGGACACGTGACTCAACAAAGCATCGTAACACAGGGCTAGAATATAGAGAGAAGGCAAACTGTAAAATAGGTAGAGAGAAGAGGGCTCGCCTGTCAGATCGAAAGTGGAAGCACTAGCGTGATCCTCCGGAGGGTAGTAGAACTCCTGCGCGCTCTCCTCGTAATCAGCGTCTATCGGGAAGAAGCAAATACACCCAAGCATACAAGAGAAGTAAACAACCATAAGCATGTGATATGCGCAATCAAGTATGATGCATGGCATGTTAATAATGCAAGAGGGTCCATGCATAGCAAATTAAGTGGGGCATCTGAATTAAAAGGCAAGACAATTTAAAGCCCACACATTTAGTTAAGTTTATTTGCTAACTCTATTTTAGCCGAAGTGTGCAAGGAGCTATGATGCATGGAGATTTAACATTCAGACTAGTTGCCTTTTGCTAATGCAAATAGATACAAGCGTTATTAACTTTGGAGTTATAGAAGTGGAATAGAATTTAGCAAGTATAAATTGTTTGGGAAACATTTAATTAATTGGCAACATTTTAAATTAGTCCAAAGTAACCAGGAGGCATAACTGAATCGAATTCATTTTTCTGAACTCTTTACATGATTTATTTGTTCAGATTTTGAAGTTGTTTAAAAATATAAACAGATGTCAGATTCAAAATCCTAACAGTTTTATGGTTTCAAAACTCGTATTATTTGTTTAAAACAGGTTTTAAAAGAGGAGGTTTTAATTAGATAGAACAAGATAGAAGCTGACTGAATCAGACTGCAAGACTGTAGACTGAAGTTGAAACCTTAGCCTGAAACTAGAAACTGGGGCTGCTGATTTGACTACAAAATTGTACTGAAGCTTTGGACAAAACTGACAGACCAAAACTTTGGGGCAACTGATGCACCCACGGAAACGAGAAACGATCCTAGGCGAACAGGTTGTGCAGCAAGGTGCTGAATATGAGAGTAGTACTTCCATTTGATTAATAAAGAGTGCCACACCTTATGAGTAACCGCAGAAATATTAGCTAGTCAAACTAGCAAGTAAGGTAATCGATCCGTGCTAAACTAGCTAGCTGAAAAGCAACTAGCTAGCTGAAGAGCAAGCGTGGGCCGATTGTAACCTGGGCAAAACGAGCCAGCTTAAGCTGGGTCGGCAGGACGCGGCGCGCAGCTGAAGTGTGCTAGCAGAGCTCGCCGCAGTGCAGCAGCGATGTGTCTGTAGATACGCGCCTAGAAACAGGAGTGGACACGCGACACCACGAAGCATGAGTGCACAAAGAAACGAGACTACCGAGCCGGAAAAAGAAGGGGAATAGGCTGTATCGACGATGTTGCTCACCACGGGCTCGACGGCAAGACGGCTAGGCTCGACGGACAGCGTCGCTGGAGAGGAAGCAGACTGCTCGTTGAAGACTTCAAGCTCGGGGTAGAACCAGGCGTCCTGGGTCTGGCTCCTGCCCGCGGAAGACGCGGACGACAGCGGCGAGGCGACTTTTCCGCTCAGCCTGGCGCAGTGGCCGCCATGGCGAGCGCACAGACGACGAGCTCACGGCGCCGGTTCAGTGATGTTCACCGGGAGGAAGTTGGAGGGGGAAAAGGGGTGCAGCGGCGGCGGTAAGATGGGAAAGAAAGGAGGTGGCTAGGGTTCACTGCTGGGGACTTGATTTGGATGGGGAAACCACGGAGAAGGCACGTGGTGCTCGTTGCCCTGTACGGAGGAAGAGGATAGCTACAGGAAAGTCTTAGCTGGAAGGAGAAAAGGACCGGCTGGGCTGGGATATTTTAGATAGGTGTTCTATTCTTCTACAAAAGAATAGAGAGAGCGGGAGGTTTTATAAATTAGGCAAAAACCTGCAAGTTTTGAAAACAAACTAAAACAAGTTTGGAATTGATTTGAAAGGATTCAGTTTGAGTTTAAATAGAGGGAGTGAGAAAGAAATGTTTTAGATAACCATAAAGAATTATTCAAACCAAGTTTAGGATTTTGCTTGGAACATCTCAAGGGAGCTAATAGAATTGAGATTTAGGTTTTGGGAACAAACAAGAGATAAAAGGGAGGAAGAAGATCACAAAGCAAGAACTAGCAAGATTTAAATGCAACTTAATAAAACCAAGGTGTCATGATATGATGCATGATGAAAAATATGATGCACAAACCAAAAAAAACATGGAATGGATTTTGGGTAGCTCACTTGGGATGTTACACGTACTTCCCCTAAAAAGGAAGGAACTACGGGAATTACATCCGTGTCTCCGTGTGCTCCACTCTCGGTTACCTCTATCCTTCATTGCCTTTATATATTGTATCTTGCTTAGCTTGCTAGTTGTCATATAGGTAAATTCACCTTAGTTGCATATCTAGAGAATTTACCTTTTGTGTCAAGCCTAAATTGAAAAAGAATTAAAATTTGTGTAGCACCTATTCACCCCCCCCCTCTAGGTGCCCTTACGATCCGTTCAATTGGTATCAGAGCCTCGGCTCTTTATTCGGGCTTAACCGCCTAAGAGTATGGACACCTCTCCGAGTGAGGGCTCGGGTCAAGTCACCATGGGTGAGTTCAAATCTTTGGAATCATCCATGACTTTCATGACATCTCAAATAAGCGAGTTGCGTGAAATGATGGCGCAACTCATGCAAGCTAAAATTGCTAATGCTTCTCCACCTCCGGAAAAACCCGCTACTCCACAAGTGGAGAATGTGGGGGTTGATGAGGAAGGTGCCGACAAAGGTACCGATGCTAAGTCTTACACCAAGGGCGACGGGAAAGGTGATTTCCCACATTGGTATTCACCCGACCCGCCGGTTCCTCATCCTCATATTAACCATAGAGGAGATCCACCTAAGCTTGATGCATTAAACTTTGGTCAATGGCAATATCAAATGATCTCTCATATGCGCAGTTCTTGCATTGAGCTTTGGAGGATTGTTGAAGAAGGATTCAAGGCCGTGGATCCCACCAACATGACAAGAAGAGAGACGGTCAATAGCCAACTCAATGCCACCGCTCTCCACATGATTCAAGTCACCGTTGGGCCCAAGGACTTGCCTCACATCCAACACTTCTCCACCGCCAAAGAAGCTTGGCAAGGACTCTCCGATGTTTTTGTTGGCAATGAGAGCATGAAGAAAACAAGATATATTGCCTTCTCAAATCAAGCGGAGGGATTCTTCATGATGGATGGTGAGGATCATCAAGAGATGTATAGAAGACTCAAGGCAATTGCTACCACCTTCAAGAACCTCGGTGGTCACCATATTGATGATGAGTGGATCAAGATGAAGTACATTCTTGCTCTCACCCCATATGAGCCCGCGGATGTGAAGAGTGTTCAAGGAAAGCACAACTTCAATGAGATGACCTCCAATCAAGTGATGCAAGAGATTCAAGCCTACAAGGTTTCTGCACAAAATGCAGAAGATGCTCGTGATCGTGCCATAGGAATGCAAAGAAGCTCTAATCTTGCATTAAAAGCAAGTGTGGTTGAGAAAGAGGTTCCTCTTCAAGCTAGTATTGAAGCAAGACTAGAGATGTGTCCCGAGGACATAAGACATGAGTACAATGAGCACATGGCCTTCTATGGAAAAACCTTTTGGGTTGATCCACACAAGGCTAAAGAAGACAATCAAAGAAGAAGCAAGTCAAGTGGCTATCAAAGGAATGACAACAATGGTCAAAGGGTGAGGACATGCTACAATTGCAATGATAGATTCCACTTTGTTGCTGAGTGCCCTTATGAGAAGAGAGAAGACCATGGTGGAAAGCTCATCCTCAAAAGCAAGACCAAGTCACCATCAAAGAAGCCATTTGTGAAGAAGGGTGGACCAAAGAAGAAGCAACCAAAGTTTGTGTTCTTGACTCAAGAAGAGTACTCCGCAAGTGAGAGTGATGAAGAAGAAACCTCAACTAGTGAGATGGCCGCAATGGCAACCACCTCCACTTCATCCGCATCACTCTTTGAATCCCCCAATGAGGACTCTCTCGTCAAGAACGTCAAGTGCCTTATGGCCAAGTCTTCCGAGGTACCACCCACACCTTTCTCCTCCTCTAAGACTAATGATTCTCCCTTGAATGATCTTGCTAGTCTTAGAGTAAAGGAAGAAATTGTTGCTTTTGATGATTATGTGTCTAGTGTAGATGGTGTTCACAAGCTACACTTTGAACGTCTATTGAGCCAATATGGTAAAACTCTTGAAAAACTAGATGAACAAATGAGGCTTGAAAAAGAATATGCTCAAGATATTGCCTCACTAAACGAGTCTCTTGAAGAAGAGCAAGAGGAACGAGCAACTCTCGAAGAGAAGCTCGATTCCATTGAGGAATCTAATAATGAAGTTGTTTCCAAACTCATTAAAGAGCGAGACCATGCTCGTGCCAAAGTAAAAATGCTTAAAAAGGAAAATATTGAATTTGGTGTTGGTCATGATAAACTTGTTAAGGATTTAGAAGATCTTGACAAGGCTCACAAGGCCTTGAAAAGTGAACACTCTATTCTTACCAAGTCACATGAACAACTTCAAATTCAATTGACTAAGAATGATGTGCCTAGCTCTTCTACTTCTACTTGTGATCATGCAAATGTTATTGAAGAAAATGCTAGGTTGAAAGATGAGCTTGCCAAGTCCTCCATTCCCATAGGTGAGAAAAACTTGAATGACCTTTTGAGTAAGCAAAAGGCATTTGGTGATAAAACGGGGATTGGCTTTGTCTCAAAGAAGAAGAACAACAACAACAAGAAAAAGAAGGCCAAGCCCGCACAAGCTAAGAAGGATCCTATTGTGGGTGGCAAAGCCACTCATGATGATTGTGCGGGAATTGCTAACCCTCACTATGTTTTATTTCGTGATTATTATGGTGATGTCTATGCAAAATATGTTGGTCCAAATGATGGTTATGTTGCTTGGTCTATTTGGGTTCCAAAGACCCTTGTTGCTAACAAAAGAGGACCCATTCAGAAATGGGGACCTAAAACCAAGCAATGATCTCTTGTAGGACTATGCTTCCGGTGGATCAAAATGGGTGCTTGATAGTGGTTGCACAAGTCATATGACCGGAAGCAAGAAGATCATGACGGAGATGAGGCCTAACGTCAACAATATAACCGTCACTTATGGAGACATGTCACAATCCGAGGTATTGGGTCTTGGCAAGGTGGTGGTCGCACCGGATATTTCCCTTGTGGACGTCATGCTTGTTGAGACCCTTGGTTACAATTTACTTTCAGTTCGTGCACTTGGTAAGATGGGCTTTGCCGTCTTCATTAATAATGAAATTGTGGTGCTCTTGTGGAGCAAGTCTCTAAAGGTCGCTTTCGTTGGACACATTGAAAACAACTTGTATGTGGTGGACTTCTCGGGGAAAACCACTACAAGTGCAATGTGTTTATTTGGAAAGACCGATGTGGGTTGGCTTTGGCATCGCCGACTAGCCCATGTCAATATGAGAACTTTGCAAAGTCTTCACAAGGGTGGCCACATACTCGGACTAAAAGAGAATGTTTCTTTTGCCAAAGATCGTGTTTGCAGGGCTTGCGTTCTAGGAAAAATGCATGATTCTCCCCATTCAAGCAAGACTATCATTTCTTCCAAGAGGATCTTGGAGCTCCTTCATGTGGATCTGTTTGGTCCTCCCTCTCATGCAAGTCTTGGTGGGAAGAAATATTGTTTGGTGATTGTTGATGACTATTCAAGATATACTTGGGTCTATTTCTTCAAGCACAAGAGTGAGACTCAACAAACCGTCATCGACTTTGCCAAAGAAGTTGAACGTCAACATGGGCAAAATATATTGGCAATAAGAAGTGACAATGGCTCCGAATTCAAGAACTACACCTTAAATGGATTTCTTAGTGATGAGGGGATTCGTCATCAATATTCCGCTGCATACACCCCTCAACAAAATGGTGTAGCCGAGAGGAAGAACCGGACTCTTATGGATATGGCTAGGTCCATGTTGGCGGAGTTTAAGTCTCCATACAACTTTTGGGCCGAAGCTATCTCTACGGCTTGTCACTCTTCGAACCGGCTCTTCCTTCGCAAAGGCTTAAACATGACTCCATATGAAATACTCACCGAAAGCAAGCCCAACATCTCCTACTACCGGGTGTTCGGTTGTAAGTGTTTCTTTCAAAGAAAAGGAGTTCGTTTAGGTAAATTTGATCCAAAAGCAATAGAAGGTATTTTTGTTGGTTATGGTGCCGAATCCCACACTTATAGAGTCTTCAACAAGTCCACCGGACGTGTTGAAGAATCTTGTAGTGTGGTATTCGAAGAAAATGATAGCTCCCAAGGGGGGCGAGATGTTGTTGCTTGTGATGTTGATGTTGAAATACCTCAAGATGCCATAAGAAGAATGGGCGTGGGATTTTTCCGCCCCATTGAGGGACACCTTGTGGCGGACCGAGAAGGACTATGCTCTACTCAAGTGGAGCCCTCATCTACACAAGCTCAACAAGCCTCTCCCAAAGAAGCAACTAATGCACCAACCGAAGAACAAGACAAGGACCTTTATGAAGGAGAAGGGGCAACCGCCCCTAATTCTTCACAAGACCAAGATCAACCTACTCATGAAGAGAGTGATGTTGTGCATAATGATGATCAAGGTCAAGTTAATGGTCAAGATGGGGACCAAAATGATCAAGATGATCAAGTGATTCCTTCAAGGTCAAATGAGGAGATCGAAACCCATCGCAAGAGAAGAGTTGAAAGGGACTTGGAACTTAAAGGTCATACCCTTGAGAGGGTTATTGGAGATTTAAGGAGCAAAGTGTCAACCCGGAGGCAATTGGCACAATTTAGCAATCATCATGCCTATATCTCCATGGTTGAACCCAAGAAAGTATTTGAAGCACTTGAAGATCCGGATTGGTTGGATGCTATGCATGAAGAACTCAATAACTTCAAGTGCAATAATGTGTGGGTGTTAGTGGAGAAGACAAGAGAGTGCCGCAATGTGATTGGCACAAAGTGGATATTCAAGAACAAGCAAGATGAGCATGGAATTGTTGTAAGGAACAAGGCAAGATTGGTTGCTCAAGGTTTCTCTCAAGTTGAAGGCATTGACTTTGGAGAGACTTATGCTCTCGTGGCTCGTCTTGAGTCCATCCGTATCCTTCTTGCATATGGCACTCATCATAATTTTAAGTTGCAACAAATGGATGTTAAGAGTGCTTTTCTTAATGGTCCATTGAAAGAGGAAGTGTATGTTAAGCAACCCCCGGGGTTTGAGGATCTCGACTTTCCTAACCATGTCTACAAACTCCATAAGGCACTCTATGGCCTTAAACAAGCCCCACGTGCGTGGTATGAGCACCTTAGGGAGTTGTTGGTAGACCGTGGGTTTGAAGTTGGGCAAATCGATCCCACTCTTTTTACTAAGAGGGTCAATGGGGAGCTTTTCGTATGCCAACTATATGTTGATGATATTATCTTTGGCTCTACTAACAAAGCTTTTAATGATGAATTTTCAAAGCTTATGACCGATAGGTTCGAGATGTCTATGATGGGAGAAATGAAGTTCTTTCTTGGTTTTGAAATCAAGCAATTGAAAGAAGGGACTTTCATTAATCAAGCCAAATATGTCCAAGACATACTCAAGAGGTTCAAGATGAAGGAACTAAATGGGGCCACCACACCAATGCCCACTAAATGTCATCTTGAACTAGATCCCAATGGTAAAGATGTGGATCAAAAGGTATACCGTTCCATGATCGGTTCTTTGCTTTACCTTTGTGCATCTAGACCCGATATTGTGTTGAGTGTAGGTGTGTGTGCAAGGTATCAAGCCGCTCCTAAAGAGAGCCACCTTATGGCGGTTAAGAGAATCTTTCGATATTTGGTTCATACCCCATCTTATGGGCTTTGATATCCCAAAGGCTCGGATTTCTCTCTTTGTGGTTTCACGGATTCGGATTGGGCCGGTGACAAGGATGATAGGAAATCAACCTCCGGAGCTTGCCAATTTCTTGGTAGGTCTTTGGTGTGTTGGTCTTCTAAGAAGCAAAATTGTATATCTCTCTCCACCGCCGAAGCCGAATACATTGCCGCCGCAAGTGGATGCACTCAATTGTTGTGGATGAGGCAAACTTTAAAGGAATATGGTGTCAATTGTGACAAAGTGCCTCTTTTATGCGACAATGAGAGTGCTATCAATATAGCCTATAATCCGGTGCAACATTCAAGAACCAAGCATATTGAGATCCGGAATCATTTTATTAGAGATCATGTTGCCCGTGGTGATATTGAGCTTGCATATGTGTGCACCAAGGATCAACTTGCCGATATATTCACGAAGCCTCTTGATGAAGCAAGATTTGGATATTTGAGGAATGAGCTAAATATCATTGATTCAAGGAGTGTGGCTTGAGCATCTTGCAAATACACCTATTTTTCAATACTTGTTGGTTTAGGTGTGGGCATGGAGATAGGGGGAGTGCGGTCCTAATTAATTGGGCTATCCCTCCCCCCATAATGCCGATAGTAACAAAATTGTTCTCTTTCTATCATTTTGTGATATATGAGCTTCAATGACGGGTATTGGTTATGGACCCAAGATACATCTTCGCGGTCCAATGCCATAACACTCATACATGGTGGCCTCGGCCACCGACCTCTTCTTTTTGAAGAGTTGATTCCTTGCAAATTCTATTTGAGTTTATTGAGCTTTTTCGTCTTTGTCTCTATCCTTGATATGGGAAGGCACTTGCATTGGATTTTTCGATGATTTCTTGTTCTTGCAATGTCAAGTGCCGAGAACCACTCCTTGCGTGTTTTCCATCCTAAGCCCTCTTATCTAAAGCCTAGCATCCTCTCTTGCATGCCCAGAATTTCCTGAAATTGAATTCATCTGTTGTGTGCCATCTAGACCGGCTTTAGCCGGTCTTGCACCGGAAATAGCCGGTGTGCGGCTTTAGCCGGCCCATCCGGCTATAGCCGGTCTGGGGTTTTCGAGCCCAACTCATAAGGCTGTGGGGGTGAGGGTTTCCTCATTTTACCCCCACGCCTATTTCTCTGCTCGAGCCTCCTCCTTTGGACCCGACGCCACCGCCGCCGTTCGCCCCTTCTCCAGCCGCCGGAGCCCCCTCTCCGGCCGGCCCTCCTTCTCCGGCGCCTTCTCCCATGGACCAGGGTACTCCTCTCTCTCTCTCTCTCTCTCTCTCTCTCTAGGGCTACCTAGGGTTAGGGTTGGTTGATTCTTGGTACCTTGTTGTTCATCTGGGAGATTTTGGATTCGTGATTTCTTCAAGCATTGCATAGATCGAAAATACTTGACTAGTTTTGGTGGCCTACTCCTGAGATTTCGAACTTTGTTCATCTGGTCTGGCTAAAGCCGGTGTCAGACCGGCTATTGCCGGCCTGTGACCAGAAATAGCCGGTGTAGATCACCAATTACTGTCCTGTTTTTTCCTTTTGTGCTATTGCTCCTTGATCCTCTGGCATGCATGCTCATCCTATTTGCTATCTACCTATGTGCTGTTTGCAGGTGGTTCGCGTCCCAAGCGGACATGCTATGTTGATCCTTCTCTTGCCCGCCGTCAAGAACAACAAGATGCTCGTGTGACCGTTGCTGTGAAGAAGAAGAGGTTGGAAGAAAGGAAGAAGAAATCTTTGTTTGCTAGCATTTCTGACCTCAAGAAGTTGTCCAAGCAAGAGTACCATGAGTTCCGTGAGCAGAAGTTCTATGCCATGCCTAGAGACATCGACAGTGGTTCCTTTTACCGGTCAGAGCATCAGAGGATCTATGAGCAGGTTTATGAGACCATGAGCACAAAGGTTTGCCCCATGAAGTTCACCAACATTGTGTCACTATCCAAGGATGAGTACTTTGCCGATGCTCTTTGGGTCACCGAGAAGTTAGGGTTGCACAAGTTGATGGTCTTCAAGCAAGACTACAATCCTCATCTGATTCAGCAGTTCTTTGCCACATTGGAGTTTGACACTCGGGATGAGGTTGATTTCACTTGGATGTCAGGTGAAGTGAGGAAGAGCTCGACCATCTCTCGCTTTGGGCAGCTCTTGGGCTATAGGTTTGATGGCATTCATCGACCTAGAGGTGCCCGCTTGCATCTTGACACCACAGAGTACAACAAGAGGAAGATCCAGTGTCTCTATGGTCCTGGGGGCAAAGCGGGAGAGACTGAAAATCTCCTTCCCCTTTATGATATTTTGCTTCGGATGTTTCGTGCCAACATTGCTCCAAGTGGGGGCAACAATGATTCTATCAGAGGTGGACTTGTGCATCTACTCCACCATGCCCGTCTTGTCTTCGAGGCCGGAAGGGAGTGTGAAGGGATGGAGCTTGATGTGATGTACTTTATCTTCATGGAAATGAAGATTGCTATGCTTGACAGGAAAATCCCTCCTTATGCTCCATTTATCATGAGGCTTATCATTGACAGAGGCATTGAAGGAGACTTTGAGATTGAGCAAGATTTTCTAGATGAAGAGTTGGAAGTGCACAAGCCCAACAAGCTCTACAAGAAGACCGCTCATTTGTTGCCTAGCACCTCAAGTGCTTTCCCCTCTTCGAGCGATGTGATGGGTGGCAACCGCTATGCTAGTGGTTGTAGGAGGAAGAACGCGGATCCACCAAGTGGTGGAATGGGTCAAGAGATGAAGAAGCTCAAGTGGTGGCAAAGGGCGTTGTTTTGCATGAACAATGATGTGCGCCAAACTCAATACAAGGACTATGTGGACCGCAAGCACATTCACAAGAAGCAAAGGGATTTGGATGCTCGTTTGAGGATTGTGGAGAAGGGTAAAGGAGCTAGCACTGAAGAAGAGTCCCAAGAGCAAGACCCATCCGAGGACACTTTCTCCTTTGGCAAGTGGAATGAGGGCTCATCTTTTGATTGGAAGGAGCTAGCTGAAGTCACCTCCAAGGGCAAGGAAGCCATTGATGAAGAAGTTGAGGAAGAAGATGGAGATGACGATGAAGATGAAGAAGGTGATGACCAAGAAGATGATGAGGATGATGAGGACTTTGATGACTTTGAGGAGTGATCTTGTGTTGTTGTCTCCCTTTTTGGCGTCTTGATGCCAAAGGGGGAGAAGTCCTATCTGCATGTGTTCCATTTGGATTTGAGGTTGTTTCTTCCATTTGGATTTGGTTGGGTCACAAGCTCTTATCGTGTGCTTACTCGCTTGTGTCCCATGGTTGAACTCTAGTTGGATTATCTCCTACTACTTTGTGTTGAACTATGTGTTATTATTATGAGTGTAGTAGTCTTATTGATTATCCTTGTTGTTCCTACTTGCTATATATCTTGTCATATTATATATGCTTGTTGATTATGTGCTATTGAATTATTATATATCTTGTGCACATATGGATCACATTATAAAATCTAGGGGGAGTTCTTATTGTTGATGTGTCTTTGTATTCAAATACAAAACTCAAAATAAGGCACATAGCAAGGGGGAGCTTCGTCTATATTTTATATCGTTTGAAACATGCAAAATTTTGTATTGTCATCAAATACCAAAAAGGGGGAGATTGAAAGTGCATTTCCCGCCTAATTGATTTTGGCGTTTGTTAACAATACATTATCTATTAATGTGGTGATTATGCTTTGCAGGATTTTATTATATTCTTGCACAAGATATTGGGTTTCCTATGTTATACTTGATAATTATTATTGCCCAAAGGAAATTCTTGAGGAAATGGTTCTAATATGCTCAGGGAGAAGATTTTATTAAAGGTTGGCCAGATAGGCCGGCTATAGCCGGACCCCAGACCGGCTTTAGCCGGACTGCCCAGATTTCGAGAGGGCAATGCCTCTCTGTTGCAACCCGGACATTTGTCCGGCTATTTCAGACAGGGCCGGATTTTTCAGGCCGGCTTTAGCTGGTGTGGAGACCGGCTTTAGCCGGTGTGACCGGCTATAGCCGGACTTTCCTGGCTGGCAACGGTCAGATTTTAGGGGGGTATAAATACCCCCCCTCCTTCTTCCCAAAAGTGCTGCTCGTCCCAAGCTTGAAGAACACCATTTTGGAGCCACCAAATCCATAAGATCTCCCCCCTCAACCCACCAAAGCTCTTGATCTTTGGAGAATCGAAGGAGGAGGCCTTGATCTACATCCTCACCGAAGCGATTTACTTTCCCCTCTCATTTGCTTGAGGGCCCTTGTGTCTTGGGTTCCCTTGTGTCCCAAGACCTTGATTTGTGTATTTGATATCTTGCTACTTGTTGTTTGACAGCATTGTGTTGTGCTTGGGAGCCTCCAATTCGGTTGTGGATGTGTGCCCCAAGATTGTAAAGGCCGGTTCCGCCTTGAGGAATCCCTTAGTGGAAAGTGAGCTAGGCCTTTGTGGCGGAAGCTTGCACCGGAGAATAGGGTGAGCCTTTGTGGCGTTGGTTAGGCCTTTGTAGCAACCACACCCCTCCAACGTAGACGTACTTCACCTAAAAAGGAATGAACTACGGGAATTACATCCGTGTCTCCGTGTGCTCCACTCTCGGTTACCTCTATCCTTTATTTCCTTTATATATTGTATCTTGCTTAGCTTGCTAGTTGTCATATAGGTAAATTCACCTTAGTTGCATATCTAGAGAATTTACCTTTTGTGTCAAGCCTAAATTGAAAAAGAATTAAAATTTGTGTAGCACCTATTCCCCCCCCCCCTCTAGGTGCCCTTACGATCCGTTCACCGTTGAATTAAGGTTTATGTTCAGATTGTTATTTATCATTATTTCACCTCTGATCATGATCCATATGATGTCTTGTGAGTAGTTCGTTTAGTTCTTGAGGACATGGGAGAAGTCAAGTCGTTAGTAGTGGAATTATGTTGAGTAATATTTAATGGTTTGATATTTATTTGTTGTGGTGCTATTTCACTAGTGGTGTCATGTGAACGTCGACTACATGATACTTCACTATTTATGGGCCTAGTGAGATGCATTGTGTATTTGGCTATCAATTATGGGGTTGCTGGAGTGATAGAAACCTAAACCTCCGTTGGCAAACCATTGCACCAGGGAGCGTAGGATCTTAGAGTTTAAGGTTGTGGTTAGATTTATCTTAATTACTTTCTTATATTTGCGGATGCTTGCAAGGGGTATAATCACAAGTGTGTATTTATCCTAGTAAGGGTAGTGCGCTAGCACAGGTTCACCCCCATAACACTTATCAAACCAGTAAAGATTATTTAGCAGTATGAAGCGAAAGCACTTAACAGAAACTCCCGTGTGTCCTCGAGAACGTTTGGTCATCATAAGTTACATAACCGGCTTGTCCTTTGCTATAGAAAGGATTGGGCCACTTGCAGCAATTATTATTACTGTCTTTTATTTACTCGCACTTTATTTATTTGCATTACCAAATACCTCTGAAAACCCATTTGCTAGTATTTACAGTGAATCCTTGATCAAAACCACTTGTCAACACCTTCTGCTCCTCGTTGGGTTCGACACTCTTATTTATCAAAAGTACTACGATACACCCCCTATACTTGTGGGTCATCACCTCCCCATGACGGCGTTGTCTCGTGCATCACGCTTGTCGTTGAGCGTACTTACCGATGGCACCCGCCCCTATTGGTGCGGGTAGAGCATAACCAAACCCGCACCTATGTCCTAAAATTTTACCCACCACCCGCACCCGCATGTGGGTATACATTTTATTCCAAGCCCACACCCGCCCGGGTAAAAAACCCCGCGGGTAATACCCACCTAAAAACAACACAAGAAAATATAATATCGCAACATATAAGTAAAATATCAGGATATATATAATTCATTCAACAAAAGAGGACACATATTTAGTTCAAATTTTAGTCATAACAAAAGTGCAAACCAGCCACATGGCATCACATATTCTGCCTCACGGCATCACACAATCAGTCACACGGCATTACAATAAAGGTTCTCACATGTCATGTCCCAGGGAGGGAGATGAATAGGCTAGGCGTTACGATATAGGGAAAGAAGAGGAATTTGGAGACCTCGGGAGGGGAAACGATTTGGTGTTTAATCCGGCTCTTTAATTCAGACGCAAAAAGTTAGGGAGCCGAAAAGGTAGGTTAAACTAGATTTTAGGAATATTTTATTTTGAAAAAATATATTATTAAGGAGGATCCACATGTCATATTCTAGGATAGCAGGGTAGATAGGTATGTGTGTGTGGGTTATGCATTATCATACCCGCACCTACTATACCCATTGGGTGGAGATATTTTACCATTTGCATACCCATGGGTTTAGGTTTTATACTATACCCTTACTTTAATGGACAAAAACCCGCTGGGTAAGTGGATAATGGGTACCCATTGCCATCAGAAAGCGTACTTACTGGCATGTCCGTGTGCGAACACCATCACCGTTGTGCTTGGTACTAGCCCATTTCATGTTCGCATAACTCGGTGGTTTTCTGGTGGGGCGCCATGATCAACATCCCGACGACTGTGGAAATGGCCAGGAGGGGCTGCTTGATTTTGTTCATCTGGTCGTGTGGAAAGAGCAAAACGAACATATTTTCAGGTCATGTTTTTCACATCTGTTGTGGTTGCCTACCTTACTGTCGAGCGAATTTCTGATATGATTAGGCCGGTGTTTTTGACATATGCGTTATTTACCTTAAGTTTGAGCACATTTCGTAGGTGATTGGCCACCGTAGGGGGCAGTACCCCATGTAGAGTAGCACCCGTGTGGAAATGCTGTTATCTACGTCTATCTATAATTTGAGGCTTGGTCTTAACGAATAAAGAATAGGCCGTTCTCTGGCAGGTTTCTCGGAGAAAATGTCCAAACAATGTCAAGCTGCCTTCGTGGGGCCAATGTGGCTTCCACTTCCAGGACAATCAGCCAGAGACAATCCAATAGGTACTTCCGTTCCAGTACTGCCTAGCCGTCCTCTCTATGGAAGACAGAAACAGAGTTCCTTTGAAACCTTTGCATGGCAAAAAATGGAGGAATGTATCATGACGGCCGGAACTCCTTTGCTTTGTCCGGGCCTCGGGGCCGGTAGGTGGCAATCTCGACAGGTTCCATGAGCAGCGGCAGCAGCTCGTCCTGGATGCACTTGTAAATCTCGCCGCAGTGCGTCTGGACGACCTTGGCGAGGTTCAGGGCGTCCTGCTTGTCACTCAGGATCTTGTCCTCCTCCACGGGCTCTGTCGAGAACTCGGTGGCAAGCACCTTGGAGAGGCGCTCGACGTGGCGCTCCAGCTGCTCCTGGTAGTCCTCGAAGAGGACCTGCGCCATGTCCACCTTCCCCCGGTCCGCCCCCGGCACCTTGCATTCGTCCCCGAACATGTAGTAGGCGAAGACGTAGGACCGCGAGAGCACCTGCCGCGACCGGAGCAGGTCCCCGTGCGCCCCCATGAGCCAGCCGCCGTCCTTGATGTGGACGTAGTTCTGCAGGGTCTCCAGCCACTTGAACCGCTTCTCGACTTCCGGCCCAAGCTTGTCGCGCTCCATCTTGTAGGAGTCGCCGTGGATCTTGAAGCGGTCGTAGTAGTGCGTGTAGCGGTGCAGGTGGCGCTTGGCGTCGTCAACCTTCTTCTTCTCCTCCGCCACGAAGCGGTTGCAGCTGTGGTTGGCGATGCTGGTCCACGAGTGCTGGGCCCCCGTCGCGCCGCCGCACAGCCAGCTGCATTGCAGAATTCAAAGTCAGAAGATTCAGAGAATCAAGTGATCACACACGCCAACATGATCAAGAAATGCATTTTTTCTGCAGGTAATAAAACTGAGAATGAAACAGTACACGGGATGTCCCATGGACAGAAGAATCGCCGCTTTCGACAACTTACCATAGGTGCTGGCCGCACCTGCAGGTGACGAGGTTGCAGCCTTCTCCCTTGACGATGGGCTTGTAGCACTTGGGGCAGTTCTTGGTGTGGGCGAGGATCCAGTTGATAGTCTCCGACTCGCCGCTGCACTTGACCTCCCACTGGTCCCACATGGTGCACGGGCACGGTGAGTGCGCGCCGGCACCGCACGCGAAGCAGAAGCCTATGCCGCAGGGGCACTCCACCTCACAGTACCGATTGTCGACGATGTCCGCGCGGATTGCGCGCCCGCAGTGCGGCACGCTGGGGCACCACTTCACGAAGTCGTTGTCCTCAAGATAGGACTCAAGCAGGAAGCGGTCGAAGCGCCTAGCCGCGTCAGGGTACCTGCGGCCGAGGAGGCGCTGCACCACGGTCTCGTCGCAGATGGCCGGACACTTCACCCCCATGCACCGGATCTGCCTCTTGCCACTGTCGACCGAGGTTTTGAAGTACTCCGTCCAACCTGGAAAGATTTAAAACAATACCGTAAGGCGTAAGGAATATAAATACCCCCTGCTTATATGAATAACAAAAACTTATCTCTAATTCCAACAAGGCAACAAATTCTTGTTGCTCCATTGCCAATCATGAATGGGCAGTGTTTTATCTAGGGAACTAGATAGATGCTCATTTCAGAGGGACAATGCGTGCATCTATTCCCGACCACTCACCACTGTTGTCTACACATCTGAATTGACAAGTCAGACAAACTTAACCTTCTACTGCAAAGCCAGTTAACAATACCCCCTCCAAATCATTTGGAGTGTGCTTTCTAACCACATTTCAAAGTGGTTTTAAATGTTGTGGTGCCTACTTGTCTGCCATGTCACCTCCATATAATCAGAAGATAAAACTAGCAATAAAATGCACAACATATATCTATGATGTTTTGGGAAAATGTTCATTCCAATTCCAAAACTGTCCACTTTCCAAAAAAAAAATTCCAAAAGATTTGAACTTTTTTGGAACAATGGTTTTAGCGAGAACCGGAAATAGACATTTAAGAGTCTCTTATGATACTGAAAAACTGAAAACGGATTTTTTAATACTTTGGTTTGTTTTCCAAAATTTTGGATTTTGAATTCTACATGACGAAAACCACTTTGCAATGGTTCCACGGGATATTCTACCCGGTTTTGATAATTGAGGGTTAGATTTGTATGGTGTAATATGGACTTCAGTGTACACTTTATCCTATTAATAACTGGTGTTCAACTTTAGGATGTACAAATACACACAACGTTTTTGTTCAAATTTTTGGATTGATGGATCGCAACTTAATCATCTTTGAGATAACCATATCTTAGGCTAGTCACAGGAAATCCTTCAACGAAGTGGGAACAAATGTATTTTCTGAGAACACGAAGTTTCTGTTGCTTTAAATAGAGTGAAACTCCCTCTAAAATCAATATCCCTCACAATTGATTACTAGTAAATTAAGATCGGCGTCCGCTCTATTTGGGAAGGATTTGTGTAGCAACCTTGGTATTGCTATGACGCCATTTTGTATTGTACTTTGATACTTCTGAACTTATGAGCTGGATTGATGTTCGTGCATGACAATTGGATTGTGCATGTTAAGTGTAAAATCCTAGAAATATAAGCAAAAAATCATAAATACTCCCTCCGTTCCAAATTAATTGACTCGATTTTATCTAGATCTACTATAAATCTAGATAAAATTGAGTCGATTAATTTGAAACGAAGTGGTATTAGGAATTAATAGATTTAGTCCTAAAGATAACAAGATAAACGTTGGAAAAACGAGAAACTCACAGTCGTTGCAGAAACAATGCCCACATTCCATGGTGGAGACGACGCTCACGGAAAATTCATCAAAACAAACCATGCAGTTCCCCATTCCTGATGGGGATGCCCTGCAGTTGTTAAATTCCTGAAGCACGACGCCTGCCTCCCTGAGCATGTGATCCCGCCCCTTCCTGTCGAAGTGGTCATATATGGAGTCTGTCTTCCAGCGGTGGTGGATGAGGAGAGCGCGCGCATGGTGCTGCTTTATGCCGACCAAGTTCATCACCATGGACAAATCTTGTTGCTATAGGTAGAAGAGAAAAAGGATTAATACTGCACATTACTCATTGTATCATGAACCCGAAAGTCGGCCTGGTTGAGAGTTACCTGTGCAGTGGAAAGAGACTCTTTTGTAATGGCCTGCAACAAAGAGAATAATAATTCAGTAGTGCATCTTCTGATTCAGGAAACAGTTGCAATAAATATAGTTAATACTAACTAAAGAAAACTCCTCAACCAAAAAATTGAGAACGCGATGTGTTGAGGCATTCGTCAGCAAATTATAGGGTTCTAAAAGTTCTATGAGAACTACTTAGGCCAAAAGGGCTAAAAGTATGTAATGCTTGTTCGATCAGACGTTTACACGGGGAGAGCAAACGTTTGGAGTAATTGATGGAGAATGTGTTGAACTGGATTTCTTACTGCTAAGATGAAAAAAAATAACAAGACCGATGGGGGATTCCACCCGGCATTGTCATCAAGGAGGGGCGAGAACTCGAACCTCCGACCTGGCCCTTATGCGCTGTGCACGGCTACCACTAGCCCACTAAAATGAAGAATCAAAAAGCAAGCGAGCTATTCGACTGATAACCCAACACAGTCTTTAACTGAATAAAATTTCAATCCCAAAACTAGTCGGCACAATTTAAACCAGACCGCAAGCCCAAGCCGATCTGGCAAAAAATTAACAATGCCATCCCAAAATTAACTTGAACCGCGCAGAATAGAACATGACAGAGATTTCTTGCAGAATCCAGAGGCCCTAATCTGATTTTCTTGGGATTGTAAAGATTTAATCAGGCAATAACCGACCGCACATTGGAATCGCTCCTCCGTTGGCTCGACGGGTTACTCTCTTACCCAGCAATCCACGGGGCGATCCGGCTCCGGCATGTCGTCCTCGTCGTAGTAGTCGGATTCGTAGTCGTAGCACTCATCGTCGCTGGCCATGGCGGGCAGCCGGCCGGGGCACCACCGGGGAGTTTTGGATTTGGTACGGCGGAGCGCGCGTGGGGTGGCGGCGAGAGGAGGCGAGACCTGACCGACAAGGGTTTTGAGGGCGCGGGCGGGCTTAGCTATGATCCGATTTGATTGACTAAGCAGGTATCGAGGGGGTTGTTGCGCCCATTGCGATTGATGATGGTCGGGCTCGATACAGACTCCGGTCACTCACGATTCGTCTCGTATGAATACAGAGTACTTATTACCGCCGGAATCACTTCTTCAATTTTTTTTTGTAACTGTGAGGGTTGCATATCTTTACGTACTAGGGAGACCGATTATGCTAGTAGTTATCATTTGTCAAAGATTTGTTGTTTCAAAGACAAAGATTTTCATTAGTATAAAAGTTCACTCCAAATATAACAAAAATTGTATCAAAATCTTTGAACCATCTAATTACCAATACTATAGGTAGACGAGCCGTCGAATTTTCATCGTTCTCCTATCAAAGCCAATCTGACTTTGCTGATGACAGCCATGAATTCTACTGTGCATGTGCCCTCAAGGTCCAAAGTTAGTAGCCACCAAACAATTCTCCGCCATTCTTGATGCTCTAACGAGATTGCCGGAGGTGCATTCTCGATACCACTAGCGAGATTGCCGTCAAGGAGGTGGACAAGAAGACGGGAAAAACCCTTATTCTTGTTTCGTACAACATCACCATAGCCACAATAACATCCTTGCTGCCTGTTCACCGGACCTGACTTCAGCGTTGAGGGCTGGTCCAAGGTCCCCAAACCCTCCAGCGGTAGACTGGATTAACAGCTATGACAACCAGACGAGATTAACAGCAATGCCAATCGAATGTTCTACGGGATTTTTTTTAGGAACAAATGTTCATGGGATATGTACTGAAGCAGTGGCTGCTTTTATCCCATTTGATATATAATATAGAACTGTACTCTGTACAGCCATCAGTCCATAACACCTGGATTAACCCCTACGTGCTTGACTTGCAACAAATGTATTCTACTTAGGTTAGGTCTTCTTACTGCGGGCCATTCTTAACCCCAGATCAGCCTAAATCACTGCTGTACGTGCACATCTGCATTGTAAACTGCTGTACGTACACATCTGCATCAATGCGTCCAAGGTGGTTCTTCACTCTCCCGTTGCTGCCACACTGACTGCCCGGCCTGAGCGGCAACCAAGAGGAGCCGTTGGTCAGTCACGCCGAGAACAGCTTGGCCTTCTGAGGGCCATCCGGCATGTACATGGCGATGTTCATGGGTTCCATGAGCAGCGGCAGCAGCTCGTCCTGAATGCAGCTGTACATCTCTCCGCAGAGTGTTTCCAGGATCTTGGCCAGGTTGACCACCTCCTGCTTCATCCGCACGATCTCCTCGTCGGGCAGCGCTGGGATATCCATCACGAGCACCTTTGACAGCTGCTCCACGTGGCGTTCCAGCTGCTCCTGCTGGTTCTCGAACAGATTCTGTGCTGGAGCCAAGCTGCCCTTCTCTGCCGAGTGTGTTCGCAGCTCGCTGCCAAACATGTAATATGCAAATGCGTACGATCGTGAAACCACCTGCCGTGAGCACAGCAGACGCTGGTGCGCCTCGATGAGCCAGTCACCGTCCCTGAGCATCCTTGGTCGCAGGCAATGTGACTCCAACTTTTTCACTTGCTCTTTGATGGCTGGCCCCAAGTTCTGCTGTTGCTCCTTGTAAGACTCCGCATGGATCTTGAACCGGTTGCAGTAGTGGTTGTACCGCTCTAGCTGCCGCCTGCCGGTATCCACGTTGTCATTGCTCTCCTTGAAGCGGTTGCAGCTGTGGCCATCGATGCTTGTCCATGTGTGCGCCTGCCCTGTGGGTCCACCACATAGGTAGCTGCATTCATAAGAAACTAGTGACCAAAGAGAATAATTGGTTAAGTCAAAGTAGAATGAACACAGGATGCAGATGGTAACATAAAACATTCCTCCGGGAGCTTCTGAGTTAGCCATGTGAGCCACACTGCAATACGCATAGACAAGAATAATGGAACCAAAATTATCCCAAGGCAAACTGTGGCAGTTCGCAGCAGATTGCTGATCGGGCAGTTGACCTCACACGTTTTCACCAGAAAATGATATATTTCTCAACTGGTACGCGCACCTGCCAGTACTATATGTAAGAAGAGCTTACCACAAATACTGGCCACAGGTGCACTTGACCAGGTTGCAGCCATCACGCTTCTGAATTGGCTTGAAGCATTTAGGGCAGCTCTTGGTGTTTTTAAGGATCCACTTGATGTTCTCTGATTCGCCATGGTTCTTGGCACTCCATTTCTTCCATAGGGTACACGGGCATGGTGAGTGTGCCTGCTCCATGCAGTTGAAGCAGAAACAGACACCGCAGGGGCACTTCACCTCGCACTCACGATCACCAACGCGAATTGCGCGGCCACAGTGTGGGACGCTGGGGCACCACTTCACAAAGTCATTGTTCTCGAGATAAGACTCGAGCAGGAAGCGATCAAAGCGCTTGGCTGCATCAGGGTACTTCTTGCCAAGGAGGCGCCGCACAATGCCCTCATCGCAGATGGCAAAGCACTTCACCTCCATGCAACGAATCTGCTTCTTGCCACTGTCTATGGCTGCATAGAAGTGCTCTGTCCAACCTGAACCGAGAATTAAAGTAGGATGGTAAGAAAATGTACATGTGTTTTGCAACCAGTTTGTCATCGCATATTTTTTAAAAGTTGAGGAAGTTGGATGATATATTAACTTAATGAATGGTAACAGTTAAAATCAAATAGGCATTTAAGTAAGGTTCTTTTTTTGCATCTATGCTACTTAAGTCGACCCTGATTTTGTACCTGCCCTTACTTTTTCATAAATTATGATTTTGCCACTCTGTTGGTTTTCTAAAAAAGTGTGGTTCAAGAAGACCAAAATGCCCACAAGACATGTAGCTAAGGTACGAAGATGTTCCAAGGGAGGAAAATAGGGTAGTGTCGCCATGTTTTGAAAGAAGCTGACATGGTTGATCTGGTCAAACGGCAATGATCGCACAGTAATAGTGCAAAAAGGTGGAAACAAGATACATTGGTGGAATAGCAGCAAAAACTAACAAGTAAAAAGAAGTAAGGGCAAACTCCAAGACAGGGTTGCTGCTAGTGGCACAATTGAATCAGTCATTTTACGGATAAGAATAGCTGCATAACTTAAAACAACAGTACAATCAGAAGATAATTGCCGAGGGACAGGTGCGAACTCACAGTCATTGCAGAAGCAATGTCCACAGTCCATAGTTGATACATCAGTCAGGGACAAGTCATCATCAAAGCACACATTGCATGTGGCACTTCTTGAGGGTGCTTTACTGCTCTTCGCCTGCAGCACAATGTCTGCTTCTCTGAGCATGTGATCCCGTCCCTTCCTGTCGAAACAGTCGTAGATGCGATCTATCTTCCACCGGTGGAAGATAAAGAGAGCACGCGCGTGGTGCTGCTTTATGTTCAGCAAATTCATAACCGTGGACAGTTCTTCTTGCTGTAGGTAGAGAAGATAAGGAAGCACTCAGTGAAGCTCAAATACGGATAGGACAGGCAGAATCTGAAATCTGTAATCATAAGAAATGGCGAGCACAGCACATTACCTGTGCAGCAGAAAGGGAGTCTTCTGTAATGGCCTACAATAACAGTTATATATGTTAAGATCTTATTAAACAACCATAAGGATAAGAATCTACTTCAAAAGTATAATTATATATCATAGTGCAGTTTGCTAATCTGGAGGCATAAATCGCAGAAAATGCAAAATACATGAACTGAACTAAATATCAGCAAACCAGGAACGGTATCTGTACTTTTCTGAAAGGTACCCATACCATGCCTGATGCCTTTACTTTGCACTTATACCTGACTTGTATGGTTCTTAAAGCTAAAGTTATATTTAGTAAGAAAGAACTGTACATTCAAGAAGGGAAGCCGTATGTGCCATACTACGGAGTAGTTTTTTCCACATATAATGAAATTTATAGTTTTACTAAATGAAAATGCATATGGTGTTGTACGCCCACACACTTGAACTGAGTAAATTCCATTGTACTTTGGGCACAATTGAGGAGTTGTACGGCAATGATTAAGCCTTTTGCAGCTAAAGACTGGGACTGAATTTAACTAGAAATTCGTGCAACCAAAACGGAGATCAAACCATTAGCAATATTGATTCTGGGATTACAGTGGAGTTCTGCATCAATCGGCATTAACTGACACAAACCCCACCCCCACCGGAAGCCGATCTGGTAAGGAACTGAAGAGACCTGACTGACGGCTGCATCGCGGAGCCAGCGCATTGCTGGGACGAGGCAGCAGAGACTCCCGGAGCAGAGTGCAGAGACGCGTAATTATCCTTAGGAAAAAAGGGGGCGAAAAATTCGGCCGAGCCTGGCGGCGGACCGGGAGCACGGGGAGGCTCAAATCCCCCCGATCTCGCCCAGTAGCCCGCACGCGCACGCAATCGAAAGGAACGGGGGTGTGCCGGCCGGCGGCGATACTCACCCAGCAATCGGCGCGGCGCTCCCGCAGCGGCGTGTCGTCCTCGGCCAGGCCGAGGTCGTCCTCGTCCGCCTCCAGCGCCAGGCCGTCCCAGTCCGCCGCCGCCTCCGCCTCCTCCCCTTCGTCCTCGCCGCCGTCGTCGTCGTAGTAGTAGAACTCGTCGTCGCTGGCCATGGCGGTTGCCGGCGGGGGGTTGATTGCGGCGGTGGAGGCTGGAGGGGATAAAAGGGGACGAGGGTTTTTCCGGAAAGGCTTCGGGGGGAAGGTTTGGCACCTCCGGGCGGCTTCCGTGTGCTGCTTTTCTGCTGCGATTCGGCCGGCTGGTTGTTAAGCTGAAATCGATACAGATTTCGCTCGACGCGGGGGTTTAAAGGCTGGGACGATGTAAAGGCCACTCGAGAGCCGGAAAAGGGAGGTTGGGTTCTGGCCGGAGTCAAAACTGTAGGCCGAAATGGTTTCTGTTTGTGAAAAGAAATGGATATATAGATCAGGGCTTGATGTTTGATGAATCTTTACATCGGCCACTGAATTCAAGGTGGTAAATATAAACCTATTATAAGCTACGATAATTATTGGCAAACCTCATGTTACTACTACAAGATATGCATTTATGAGATGACGGGTCTGCACCAGCATATGGTCCCTTCTTTTTGCGAATGAGCACATGGTCATTTAACTTGCCTATGTCACATCGGATACTAGGAGAGGGGATTTGGTGCACATGAGCACCAGTGCTCCCTTCACTTTCAGATTTTTGAATTTTTTAAAATCTCATATTTTTATGTCTCCAAAAATTATGGCGTTAAATATATAGATAGATATGTACAAGAGAAGTGTGTGCGGAAAAGTCCCGTTAAAAAATATGTTGTATTTTGAAAGATATAAAAACACAAATTTTTGATAGTAAATAGTAGTAATGCAGTAATAAAATAATATATATTTTTGTCAGAAATTTGTATTTTTTGTATATCCTAAAATATAAAGTATTTTTTAACGGGACTTTTTTCATGTATGCTCCTACTGTATATATCTTTCTATATATTTAACGTCATAATTTTTAAAGACATAAAAGTGTGAAGTTTTGAAATTTTTATAAATCTAAAATTACAGAGATCAATGGAGCTCATGTTTCAAATGAACTTTCCGCGGATACTACGACTATAAAGTTTATATGAATTAATACTCTATAGTTTCTATAAATTTTCTTACATAATAATGGTGCACCATAATTCTCCTTCTTAAGATATTTGTAATGACATACTTAATTTCTAATATCTACCAAAACTATTAGAGATATTTAACCATATATATTATTGATGTGTATACAATATTTTCAATGTCTGTACAGCAGAAAATAACATAATTTCCTTACAAGAGTATTTGTTTAGCACAAGGTAAATGTAGTAATTGATCTATGTTACAATAAATAGAATATAATTAATATTAGTAAAATTTCGTGTTTGATTAACAATGCTAAACTATGTAATGGGAAGTTATGATTATTATTTTACTATAAAAATAATTTATATCAAGAGTATTAAAGTTTAGTGTAAATTATAATTTATACTAAAAGGTTCATTGTGCTAATTAAATGTTGTTACACTATGCTAACTCAATTATGTGTTGAACTGTGCTTTATTCTACTAATTAAATTTGGGGGACTTGGATAGCTCCTTAATTCAATCACAAGAAAGCATCCAATAAACTAACTACAAAATAGTGCAATGACAGTACGTAGTATCGAGCTAGTTTCGAGCTCCTAACCCGTCGGTCGGGTAGTCGTTCTCTATGCTTCTCGCATGGGGCTCAATTGCTACACCACCGAGATTGGTGGCTCTCAGCTCGTCCATCGCCACTAGCTGATTGGTCGAGGCGTTCAACAGTCGCTCCAACTTCAGTACAATTTGTGTTTGCCTAGCCACCACTGCAACCAGCGAGACAAGTGCTGCAGCAACCCAGACCTTCATCGCATTCTGCTATCTCGTCCTATGCAATCATCAACAAGTTCGTAGATAAATGAGATTTATATATATATGGTCCTTGTGGTACAATATGAAGTTCTAAATCGCAATGTAAGTATGTAACATTTGCTTAGGACATAGTACATCCATTTCAAATCGGAGCCTTCTTCCAAATGAAGCTTTATACCATTACCATATATATACACCAATAGTTATATGGCATAGCTAAGAAACTAAATTCTAAATGATACAGATGAAAATTTCATATTATCCTAATGGAATATTGATAGACATATCCAATGGTGTTGGTTAGTGCATGTCCCAGGGGGGCAGCCCCCCCCCCCCCCCCCGCCCACCCATGTTTTGCCCCCCCCCCCCCCCCCGAAAACTTTTGGCAAGTACAATCACTGATGGCATGCAATTGATTGCGGACTAGAACTCTTGACAAAGGACATAATTAGGAAGGTCAACAATGATGGAACCAAAAGCAGAGCATAGCGTGATCCATGAATCCCACATGGCATGGTCTACAAACCGGTGACATGGGGTCACCAAAGCAATTCCATGGATGATGAACTAGGGCTTAGGGTAAAAGGCGCATTGGTGAAATCATCGGATGTCAAACACGGAAGAAGGCAAAATTTACCCAGGTAAAGATCCTGCTCAGTTGGGTCGGTAGGATGTAAAAACCTACTGCTGCTTGTCTGATCTGATTGATGATGATGAAGTTTACGGGTTGCCTTGATGGCTATGGTTTTGTCGATGCAATTTTGTATAGGAAAAATAGTATCAGGTTGAGAGAGTGTCTCCATGTCGGCCCCTCCTGGCCTTTATATTGGAGGACAGGTCCCGGGTACCGTATCCGGGGAGATTACAAAGTGTACAGAGACCTAATCAAAGACAAGTCTTGCACGCCAAGTTGTTTGGACTTCGTGGGCCTATGATACGTCTCAAACGTATCTATAATTTTTGATGCTCCATGCTTATTTTTACACCATTTGCCTTGTGATTTGTTACACTTCGTGGCATTTTTATGCGATTTCCGGAACTAACCTATTGACAAGATGCCACAGTGCCAGTTCCCTGTTTTCTGCTGTTTTTGCGTTTCAGAAAAGTTACACGGGAAATATTCTCGGAATTGGACGAAACAAAAGCCGAACGTCCAGAAATTCACCGAAGCTTCCAGAGAACCGAAGAGGAGACGGAGTGGGGCCACGAGGGCCCCACACAATAGGGCGGCACGGCCTGGCCCCTGGCCGCACCCCCTATGTGTGAGGGCGCCTTGGCAGCCCCCTGACGATGCCCCTTCGCCTATATAAAGCCTCGGGACGGAAAACCCTAGGGGAATCGGCAAATTTCCAGAAAGAGTTTCGCAGCTCCGCCGCCGCCGTCAACAAATTTCGGGGGCCAGAAGTCTCTATTTCGGCACCCTGCCAGGACGGGGAAGTGCCCCCGGAGCTATCTCCATCGGTCTCCATCGCTGTCTTCGCCATCTCCATCGACCTCACCGCTATCTTTATCAACCTTGTTGTCTCCTATGATGAGGAGGGAGTAGTTCTCCCCCGGGGCTGAGGGCTCTACCGGTAGCTATGTGGTTCACCTCTCTCTCCCATGATGTGATCTTTATGTGATCGCGAGCTTTGTATCTAGTTGAATTGGTAGATGTTATTATTCAGATATTATGCTACTCCTATGCTTTATTATTGTACTCTCCGGAGATACCTCGTACCATGGTGTAAAGGTGACTAGTGTGTGCATCATGTGTATCTTTTTGGTTAATGTCTCTATGAAATGTTGGTGTTTGTTGGAACCATCTAGTGCGTTCATGGTGATAGTGTGGGACAATCTAGTTTGGGTACATACGGACTTTAAGGAGTGCTTCGTAGCCCTACGCATGATTAGTGTATGTTTTCCATTGGGGAATTGTTTTGAGTTGCATATTGATAATAGTATCTATTGGTTCAATTATGTTATATTTATTGGGAGTGTGTCCACTAGTGAAAGTATGATCCCTAGGCCTTGTTTCCAAGCATTGCACACCGTTTACTTCCTGTTTTGTTACATGTTTGCTCGCAACGATACTTATTTTATATTACAGTTACTACTTATAATCATCACTACTACTTGTATTTCACTATCTCTTCGCCGAACTAGTGCACCTATACATCTGACAAGTGTATTGGGTGTGTTGGGGACACAAGAGACTTTCTGTATCGTAATTGCAGGGTTGCTTAAGAGGGATAGCTTTGACCTCTTCCTCCCTGAGTTCGATAAACCTTAGGTGATCCACTTAAGGGAAACTTGCTGCTGCTCTACAAACCTCTGCACTTGGAGGCCCAACACTGTCTACAAGAACAGACGCGTGCGTAGACATCAAGCTCTTTTCTGGCGCCATTGTCGGGGAGGTAAGGTAAAAGGTACTCACATTCTTTGGTTACTAAGTCTTTTAGTTGCTGGTGAGTGCTCGGAGTTATTTCCTTTAGATTCTGTAATTATATCTTTTTGTTTCTTGTTTTTATTTTCACTAGTTAGGCTTAATGGAAAATAAAGAGTTCTTTAGTCTTTTTCCTGAGTTTAGATTTGAAGAGAAAATTGAAAAACCTTTAGAGCTTATTTCGCATAGCAATGTTATTAGTACGAATACTTTGAATCCCATTATTGATAATGCTATGGAAAAGTCTAAGCTTGGGGAAGCTGGTTTTGTTAAGCATGATATTTTTAGTTCCCCAGCTTTAGTGGAGAAAGTTTGCTCTGATGATATTTTATCTCCCATATGTGATGTTTCTAATGATGCTTGTGCTCCTCATCCTTTTAAAATACCTATGAAAATTGTTGATCGTGCTATGAATAACTGCTATTTAGGAGATGGAACTGTCCATCCCGGTGATCATTTGCTCTTTATACATGAATTATGCGAGTTGTTCCAGTGTGCAGGTATTTCAATGAACCAAGTTAAGAGGAAGCTATTTTCTTTATCACTGAAGGGCAGCGCTGCGGAATGGTATAAAGCACTGAAGGATGGCCGACCGGTTGAGTGGGAGGAAATTGTACCTCTCTTTTATTCTAAATTCTATCCTTCTAGTGAGGTTTATAAAGATAGAAATTACATTTATAATTTCCATCCGCGTGAGGGAGAAAGCATTGCCCAAGCATGGGGAAGATTGAAGTTACTAATGCATAAATGTCCTATTCATGATCTTCCCCATAATATTATTATTAATAATTTTTATGCAAGGCTTTCAGGATATTACAAGGACTATCTAGATGCATGCTTTGATGGGTCTTTCACAAGCAAGGATGTCGACACCAAGTGGGGTCTGCTTGAAATAATTCAAAACAATATTGAAGGTTGGGATAGCGACAAAGGTAAAGGATTAGGTATGAATTACGAGTTTGATTGCATTAAGTCTTTCGCTGAAACTGTTGATTTTCAAGAGCTTAGTGCTAAGTATGGTCTTGATCCTCAAATTATGATTGACTGTTTTAAAACCTTTGCTTCCCATATTAATGTTCCTAAAGGAAACGGGGACATGTATCATGAACCTTTTAAGGACACTCGCATAGAAAATGATATTGTTGTTGATGATTCCAATAAACATGCTCGAACCTCTGAAAGTCCTATTTCCTATAAGCATGTTAATTTTTGTGGAGTACATAAACCTTGTGAATAGAGTTACAACAAGGAAGATTATTGTGTCCACCACGCAAATGAAGAAACCAGTATGTGGCTCAGGGATCTAGATGTGCTTGGTGAATGGGTTTGTGAGCTTTATCCTTTTCTTTGTGAACTTTGCGGTAAAACGGGTCACTTTAATTTTCAATGCCCAATTAATCGAACGAGTATCGCATATTTGTATTGTAATGATAAGATTACTCTCAATCAGTATGATGAGCTTACTTTCTTTTTGAATTGTGAAGAGATATCTAGAAATATTTCTTTGGTTGATATGAGAGATGTTGATATTAATAGCATCCTTCGTGGTTGTCGTCTTTATTGTGCTAAAGATTGCCTCGCAAATACTTACTTACAAGATCTTATAAAACATGATGTTTTGCCAAGCTATGACAGGACTAATAGATGTTTCGATCTTATTAATAGAGAGGAGGAATCCTTCAAAGTTTCTTCTGTTGTTTCTGTCAGCAAACCAGATTATGTGGAGAAGATGCCTTTCCCTCCTAAAGGATATGTGGAGAAGATGCCCTTCAAGTCTCTCCCTCCTAAAGGAGAGAGTAAGAAGAGTATGAAGAAGAAGAAGAGGAGGAGTAAGAGGCAAGAGGACACGGTATCTTCCCCTAAGCGTTATGATCCTGCTATAGATTATAATAATTCTGATTGGGATGATGAAAGATCATATCGAGCCCCATGTGTGGTTTTGGTAATTAATGACAATCCCTATGGACTAATGGTTGCATTGAGTTATATGTGTAGGACTTGTCCATAGACAATGCTTGAACCATTTGTTGGAGTAAAGGTTGTAAGAAGAAGATTATGTGTTGACCAAGGTGTTATTCAAGGAGTGATCCAAAGATTGGTCTTAAGGGAGTTGAGCTTATGTTAAGTGTGTCTTGAAGAATAAGATTGAGTGAGCTCTCATGTGTATCCTCAAGACACCATCATTATGGAGAAAGAAGATTTGATTCGAGGATTGATCAAGTCAAAGCGCAAGTTCAAGATGAGCAACTAGAAGAGAACATATGCTTGAAGCTTGCCATCTATATTGTGATCATGGATATGTGAAGATATGCTTAAAGAGAGTCTCTTCCATAGTAGAGTATGGGGGAGCAATCCGCAAGACTTCACCAAGCAAGCTCAATCAAGAAAGGTGGTCCAACTTGAGAAGATTAAGATCGTCTTTATCCACCTCAAGTGGAATGCTCAAGGCAAAGGTATGATAGTGTTAGGGTTTCTTTCTTACCGGTCTCATGGTGTTATTTGTGAGACCGGGTTATAGGATCGGTAGCCGTACTATCAAGAGGGGCTCTCGAGTGAGTAACTTAATTATATCGTTCGAAGAGAGCTCAAACCTTTGCATACTTGGCATCATCTTTCTTGGTTCTTATTTGAGTTTTATCCATGTGAGGTTTTAGAGCTTGTGGTTATTTCCATGACAAGCTCTAGCTCATCAAAAACGGATTTCGCATGAAACTCTTATTGCATTTTTGATGTTTGGAGGTTTTACCGGTTAGCCTTCAAAGAGAGGTCAAACCTTTCATCATTTGGTTTTATACTCCCTTGTTGGACTATGATGTTTCTATGGATGAAGTTGTAGAGCTCGTTGTGGTGATTCCAACGAGCCCAATATCATCGAAAACGGAGTCCGGATGAAAAAGTTATCACCGTTTTCGTATTGCAGTTTCTGGTCGGCGTCACCCAGTATGGGGGGCGGATAATCCGGCCTGGGGGCCGGATAATCCGGCCAGACGGATATTCCGGCCATATTTTGGCCGGATAATCCGCCCCTAAAGTCCTGCAACGGCCATATTTCGTGGGGGGGTATAAATACCCCTTCTTCCACCTTGGGCTGCACGCGTTTTTGGGCTCTCTCTCCTCCATTGTTGACTTTGCAAGCTTGCCCTTCCTCCTCCATTCCTCCCATGATTCTTGGATATTTTTGAGGGAAAAGAGAGAGGAGATCAGATCACTCTAAGATTTACACATATTTCTGAACCTTGCAACCATAAATCTTGTCTGTTTTACCTCGTTTCTACCAGTGTTGCACCAACATTTTACATCATTTGATCCTTTGTCACAGATCAGTGCGCCAAGGCACTTAATTCTACAAGTCAGAGCAATTCAAACCAAAGACCAAGTCACCAGGAAAGGAAGAGTACATCTTGAGGAGCAAGAAAGAAGCCAACGGCAGGAGCAGGCTGCCACGGCACAAATGGACAAGAAAAACGGAAAAGCAGAGTAGCTGCTGCCGCCACCTTTTTCCTCCCACTCCATCCATCGCTGCAGCATATACACCATCCCACCCCATCTCCATCTCTCATCTGGCCATCTCGCCACTCCATCCATCCATCGACACACAACCACTCCATCCATCCACCACTCCACCAAAACCTTCCTCCTCCATAGTCCAACACACCGAAAACCTTCACCTTTCCACCCATTTTTCCCTCTTCTCCTCTTCTGCAACAAGATCAGATCAACGGCGCAAGCAAGAACACCATGAACACCACCAAGAACACCTCTAAGAACGTCAAGATGGACAAGACTCGAAGGATCTGAAGGCCAAGCTCTTCCACATCCCTCTTCATCCTCTGCCACGATAGCAACATCTCTGCCTTCTTCTACTTTCTCTGCCACGGCAAGCCTTCGGTGACCAACAACAACCTCTCTCTCCTCTCCCCCATGCTCTGTGATGATTTGTGTTGATCTAGCACTGTAAAACAGTTTGAACCTTGTCCTGGATCTTTGCTATGGTTTGAGTGACACACTCCATTGTAAACTCCAAGATTACTGTGATTTCTGTGTTGCATCTGCCTGATCTGTTAGGTGCAAGACTAGCCTCTGCATCTAGTCCCAAAAATGCATCCCTGCCTCACTTGCTCGTTTGTCCTTTGTTTCCTTGCCTGACAAACAAGAAACATTGGATTTGTTATGTTAAAAACTTCCAACCTAAAACCTCCTGTTACTTTTCTGTTTACAACACCAAAAACCCCACTTTTCTGCTTAGCTTCTGGAAATTAGGAAATAGTCTCATTTGTGTTGATCCCTGTGGAGACGACTAGAAAAACCCCCCTATAATCTCAACCTGATCAAAATTGGCGCCGTTGCCGGGGATCAACTTTTGATTGTTTCCTTAGATTACAGTAGACTAAGCTGTGTAAATACTTGTTCCAATTTGCAATCTTTGATTGTCTGTTTTAATGACTTGTCTGTGATCAAGCTTAGAACTTTTATTAGGGGATTTAGTTCACTAACCCTTGATCAAGTTCTTGTCTGTGATTGTGTGTAGAACAATGATTTCATCTAATCTCCGTGGGAATTCAGTTGATGCAGTCCTCTGAAGATTCTCCACTAGCCCCATTTGATCCTGAGCCAGAGAGGACTTTGTTTGCAAGAAAGAGAGCAGCTTCTGAAGTTTCTGCTGAAGATTTGGAAACCTCTGCCTCAGATTTGGAATCGTCATCCTCAGATTTTAGCATGGGTGATAAGAAGTTGAGAGATTTGTGGATTCCCAAGGACCAGATCAACAATGCAGATGTGATTATGCCTGCAATACAAGCAAACAACTGGGAAATCAAGCCAGCTCTGATCAATATGGTACAACATAATCCCTTCAAAGGTTCTGCTTTGGAGAGCCCCCATGAGCATATCAGAAACTTTCTGGAGTACTGCAACACTTTGAAGCACAATGGTGTTCCTCCTGAAGCCATCAGGATGCAATTGTTTCCCTTCTCACTGTCTGGACTTGCAAAAGTTTGGTTCCACTCTCTTCCTATTCACTGCAGAGACACATGGGAGCATGTTCTTCAAGCCTTCTTTGAGAGATATTTCCCTCCAACCAAAGCAGCTGAGTGCAGAGACAAGATAACAAGATTTGTGCAATATGAAGGAGAAAGCCTGTATGATACTTGGCAGAGATACCAAGGTCTCATCAGGATGTGTCCCAACCATGGCCAGGAGCAATGGCTCATCTTGCAAACCTTCTATAAGGGTTTGACAGAGCAAACCAGATCATTTGTTGATTCAGCTGCTGGAGGTGGAATCATGAACAAGACCCTTGATGAAGCTACTGAGTTGATTGAGAGCATGGCATCACACAACTTCTCCTGGACAAATGAAAGAGCTGTCCACCCCAACAATCAGCTGCAGATTCAGTCAAGTGGCCAGAATGCTTTGGAAGCTAAGTTGGAGAGTTTAACAACTCAGCTTGCTCAGCTCATGACAGAAAGAAACAGCCAAGCTTTAGTTCCTGTTAACCAAGTTACTTCTGCCTGTGCAATTTGTGGAAAAGAAGGCCATTCCCTCATGGAATGTACCTTGTCTGCACCTCCTGAAGCCATGATATCAGAGGTGAACTATGCCCAGAATCAAGGGCCATATTCCCAAAGTTACAACCCCTCTTGGAGAAACCACCCCAACCTTTCTTACAAGAGCAATAATCAGCAAAGTTACCCAGCACCAGGGCAGCAGCACTATGCCCAAGCATCCCAGCAGAGTTACCATCAGCCTGGACAACAAAATTTCAGACCCCAAGGTCAAGTGCAACACCCACAACAACAACACCACCCAGTACATCAGCAAACTACTTCATCCAGCAGTAGCAGCCAATCTGAGCTTGGAGAAATGATGAAGCTACAGAAGGAAATGTTCAGTGGAATGCAAGAAACTATGAAAATGCAATCTGAACTTTTCTACAAGACTATGCAGCAACTCACTGCTGGAATCCAGACCAACAACATTGGAAAACAAGCTGAAGGAAAACTGCCAGCCCAAGCAGAGAAAAACCCAAAACAGTGTGGTGCCCTTTCCACTACTGAAGTTATTGATGCAGTCACCACTAGGAGTGGTGTGAACACTGAACCCTTACTCAAAACCCCACCAAATGTCACTTATGTTGCTCCACAGAGAAGACCCACCGTGCAGCAACAAACACCTCCAGAAATTGTTCTGCCAAGGCAGGAAAAATCAACAGGACAGCCTGCCCAGACAGAAAACCCTGCCAAGGCACAGACCTCTGCCACAGAACCAACAGAGAAGCCTTTGTTGATGAAAGTGCCATTTCCAGAGAGATTGGACAAGACCAAGGAGGAGAAGCAATACTCTAAATTCCTTGAGACCATGAAGGAAGTGCAAATCACCATCCCCATCTTGGATGCAGTGTTGCACATTCCCCTATATGCAAAGTTTTTCAAAGATCTGATCACAAGGAAGAGGAGTTTGGACAGCCCTGAGTTAGTAGCCTTGACAGAAGATTGCAGTGCTGTGATCTTGAACCACATGCCCAAGAAGCTACAAGACCCTGGAAGTTTCAGCATTCCCTGTGTAGTGGGAAGAAAAACCTTCACAGCCCTTTGTGACTTAGGTTCCTCTGTGAGTGTGTTACCCTCTGCTGCAAGCCAGATTCAGCAGCTGGGAACGTTGAAGCCTACCCCAATGACACTTCAACTTGCTGATAGAACCTTGAGAAAACCAGTAGGAGTCCTTGAAGATGTGCCAGTCCAAGTTGGCAACTTTGCATATCCTGTGGACTTTGTTGTGCTAGAGATGGAAGACAATGCTGAATCAATGATTCTAGGCAGGCCATTCTTGGCAACTGCTGGTGCCATCATTGATGTCAAAGGTGGAACCCTCAAATTACAATTTGGATCAGAGCAAGCTGAATTCAGCATGAAACATGCCACTCATTTACCCAATGTTCCTGAACATTGCCATTCCATTGATGTTGTCGAAAGAAGTGTGCTAGAAACTTTGCCAGAACCTGAGCAAGAAGAGCCTGAAGCTCAAGTCTTTGTTACTGCTGAAACCACCAATGTACAACAGCTCTGTGAAGTGAAAATTTGTGAAATTTTACCTGTGTCAAGTGCAAGAGAACCAGCTCATCTAGCTCACCATTCTGTTGTGGAGCTCAAAGAATTGCCTTCCCATCTGAAATACTCATTCTTGGAGAAGGAAAAGTTACACCCTGTGATTATTAGTTCTGCCCTTTCAAGTGAGCAAGAAGAAAGTCTTCTGTCTATTCTGAAGCTGTACAAGAATGTCATTGGATATTCCATTGACGACATCATTGGCATTAGCGAGAAAGTGTGTTCTCACAGGATCCACTTGGAAGAAGGCAGCAAGCCAACAAGAGAAGGATAGAGGAGACTAAACCCTGCTATGCAAGATGTAGTAAAGAAGGAAGTTCTGAAATTGTTAAAGGCTGGAATGATATACCCCATCTCTGACAGTGAGTGGGTGAGTCCTATCCACATTGTGCCCAAGAAAGGTGGCTACACTGTTGTTGAAAATGAAGAAGGAAGGCTCATGACCACAAGACCTGTTACAGGATGGAGGATGGTGAATGACTTCAGAAAATTGAACAAAGCTACAAGAAAAGATCACTTCCCTCTGCCATTCATGGACCAGATGCTAGAAAGACTTGCTGGCCAGAAGTACTACTGCTACCTTGATGGTTACTCTGGATTTCTGCAGATTCCAATCCACCCTTCTAACCAAGACAAGACCACATTCACCTGCCCTTATGGAACCTTTGCTTACAAAAGGCTACCATTTGGCCTTTGCAATGCTCCAGGCACCTTTCAGAGATGCATGATGTCCATATTTTCTGATTACATTGAGAAGATTATGGAAGTTTTCATGGATGATTTCACTGTGTATGGAAAAGACTTCGAAGCCTGCTTGAAAAACCTCACCTTAGTCCTTCACAGATGCTCTGAGCAAAATTTGATTCTGAACTGGGAAAAATGTCACTTCCTTGTCACTGAAGGCATTGTGTTGGGCCACCTTGTGTCTGCTAGAGGAATTGAGGTGGACAAGGCAAAGGTAGATGTGATTGCCAAGCTACCCCCTCCTGAAAACGTGAAGGGAATTCAAAGCTTCCTGGGCCATGCTGGCTTCTACAGGAGGTTTATCAAGAACTTTTCCTATCTTGCCAAGCCACTCACCAATCTCCTGAATCATGAAGTGAAGTTTGTGTTTGATGACACTTGTTTGCAAGCATTCAACCAATTGAAAGATGCTCTCATCACAGCCCCTGTTGTTCAACCTCCTGACTGGACACTGCCATTTGAACTTATGTGTGATGCAAGTGACTTTGCTGTTGGAGCAGTCCTTGGCCAGAGGAAAGACAAAGCCGTACATGTTATACATTATGCAAGCAAGACTTTGGATGATGCTCAGATCAATTACACCACCACAGAGAAGGAGCTGCTTGCTGTTGTGTTCTCATTTGATAAGTTTAGACCATACCTGGTTGGACACAAGTGCATTGTCTACACAGACCATGCAGCAATCAGATATTTAGTGAGCAAAAAGGATGCTAAACCAAGGCTCATCAGATGGATCCTTCTGCTCCAAGAGTTTGACATAGAAATTAGAGACAAGAAAGGGTCAGAGAACTCAGTCGCTGATCACTTGTCCAGAATCAACATTGATGAAAACAGAGAGATTCAAGACTTGATGCCAGGAGAACAGCTCATGGCAGTCAGTGCCACTTCACCTTGGTATGCTGACTTTGTGAACTTCCTAGCTTGTGATATTGTGCCAGCAGATCTCTCCTACCAGCAAAAGAAAAAATTCCTCCATGATGTCAAGAGTTACTATTGGGATGAACCTTTTCTGTACAAACATTGTGCTGATGGCATTGTGAGAAGGTGTGTTCCCTCTGATGAAAAAAGTGATGTGATGTTCCAATGCCACTCAGGATTGTATGGAGGACATGCTGGAGTGTTCAAGACTCAAGCCAAGATTTTGCAAGCTGGCTTCTTTTGGCCAAGTATGTTCAGAGATGTTCATGAGTACATAATGAAGTGTGATCCTTGTCAAAGAGCAGGAAAGATGTCAAAGAGAAATGAAATGCCCCAAACAGGAATCTTGGAAGTGGAATTGTTTGATGTTTGGGGAGTTGATTTTGTTGGACCCTTGCCATCTTCTCAAGGCTACAAGCATATTTTAGTTGCTGTTGACTATGTGTCAAAATGGGTTGAAGCCATTCCCACTGTTAATGCTGATGCCAAGGCAGTTTGTAGAATGTTCAAGACTGTCATTTTCCCAAGATTTGGAGTGCCAAGAGTTGTAATCAGTGATGGTGGTGCTCACTTCAATAATGACCAGTTTGAGAAGCTTCTGACCAAGTATGGAGTGAAGAATCACAGAGTGACAACTCCTTATCATCCGCAGGCCAATGGCCAAGTGGAGTTGTCAAACAGGGAAATCAAGCAAATCTTGGAGAAAGTTGTGTCCAAGACCAGAGGAGATTGGTCAATGAAATTGCCCGACACCTTGTGGGCTTACAGGACAGCATACAAGACACCCATTGGCATGTCACCTTTCAGAATTGTCTATGGCAAGGCTTGCCATCTGCCAGTCGAATTGGAGCACAGAGCGCATTGGGCAATCAGGAAGCTGAACTTGGACATTGGCAAAGCAGGAAACATGAGGAAACTGCAGTTGCGTGAGCTTGAAGAGCTCAAGAATGATTCCTATGAAAGTGCAAAGATTTACAAGGAGAAGACCAAGAAATGGCATGACTCCCACATTCTGAGAAGGGAATTCAAGGAAGGGCAGTCAGTGCTGGTGTATGATTCCAAGTTACACTTATTCTCTGGAAAGTTCAAGTCCAGATGGTTTGGCCCTTGTGTTATCAAGAAAGATCTAGGCCATGGTGCCTTTGAGGTTTATAGCTCAGCCGAGGGAACATTCAAAGTAAATGGCCAGAGGTTGAAGCACTACAGGATTGGAGATTTGATTGAAAACCAAGTTGAAGAAGACGATGAACCAGAGGATGGCTCCAATGCATCCTCTATCCGTGCAAACCAGTGATGATGAAGCTATAGTCAAGCTAGTGACTGTAAACAAGCTCTCTTCCAGGAGGAAACCTGGTATCCCTTGTATCATATATTTCCCTTTCACCTTTTTATGTTTTTGCCTTGTGTGTTTGTTTCTTTTTGTTGTTTCAGTAAGAACTTGGATGTGGAGAAAGATTGCTGTTGATTGACAAGGCAGAGAAGCAGGAAAACCACCAGGTGAACACTTTCCATTTCCACACATTTGTTAAAATCTGAATCAGAATATACTATACTGTTGGTTGATCTTGTGTGAAAGTACTTTGTTAAGGAATGAATCAATTTCGCTTGCTTGACCTGAAAATATCACTTTGCATGCTATGAAGAACTTTGCTTTGAATCTGCTTATAACTCTTGCAAATGCTTTGTTCAGAGCCTAGTTCCACTGTAGAACTTTTGTATGGCTTTACTCAAAGAACCTGTGAAACATCAGCATATTTGTTAATTGCCCTAAGAATGAAGTTCATGATCCATTTCTTATCCCCTAACCAATTGCATCTGTTGCATTTTTTGCATTAGCAAACATGATCTCTGGATTGTGACTTGTGAAGCACTAACATACTAACATACTAACATATTAACAGAAAGGAAAAAGTTTAGCATTAGCAACCATGATCTCTGGATTGTGGTGTGTGAAGCACTAACCTGATGATGCTAAGTAAAACTTGTTGTAAATACCCAAAGCACTAGCACCTATGATCCTGGGATTGTAGTGTGTGAAGCACTAACTAAGTTGACCCATCAAGCTAAGTTACTAACTGACTAACTTGTCTATGCATTAGCCTATTATGTTCCTGGGAACTGTAATAGGTGAAGCACTAATTTTGCATTACATATTGGGCTATGTACTGGATCTTGAGTTTTCAATTTCAGAGTCAATTACTTTATACCCATGTGTCCATGTTGTTTGATCTAGACATACTCAAATTCTCTTGTGAAACTTGTTTTTGAATTGGCAATTGCAAGATTTATCTGCATTGAGTCAGCAATGTCCCTCATCATGCTCTGTTACATTTTGTTTGGTACAATGCACCATTCTTTACTTGAGGACAAGCAAAGGTTTTGGTCTGGGGGATTTGATCACTCTAAGATTTACACATATTTCTGAACCTTGCAACCATAAATCTTGTCTGTTTTACCTCGTTTCTACCAGTGTTGCACCAACATTTTACATCATTTGATCCTTTGTCACAGATCAGTGCGCCAAGGCACTTAATTCTACAAGTCAGAGCAATTCAAACCAAAGACCAAGCCACCAGGAAAGGAAGAGTACATCTTGAGGAGCAAGAAAGAAGCCAACGGCAGGAGCAGGCTGCCACGGCACAAATGGACAAGAAAAACGGAAAAGCAGAGTAGCTGCTGCCGCCACCTTTTTCCTTCCACTCCATCCATCGCTGCAGCATATACACCATCCCACCCCATCTCCATCTCTCATCTGGCCATCTCGCCACTCCATCCATCCATCGCCACACAACCACTCCATCCATCCACCACTCCACCAAAACCTTCCTCCTCCATAGTCCAACACACCGAAAACCTTCACCTTTCCACCCATTTTTCCCTCTTCTCCTCTTCTGCAACAAGATCAGATCAACGGCGCAAGCAAGAACACCATGAACACCACCAAGAACACCTCTAAGAACGTCAAGATGGACAAGACTCGAAGGATCTGAAGGCCAAGCTCTTCCACATCCCTCTTCATCCTCTGCCACGATAGCAACATCTCTGCCTTCTTCTACTTTCTCTGCCACGGCAAGCCTTCGGTGACCAACAACAACCTCTCTCTCCTCTCCCCCATGCTCTGTGATGATTTGTGTTGATCTAGCACTGTAAAACAGTTTGAACCTTGTCCTGGATCTTTGCTATGGTTTGAGTGACACACTCCATTGTAAACTCCAAGATTACTGTGATTTCTGTGTTGCATCTGCCTGATCTGTTAGGTGCAAGACTAGCCTCTGCATCTAGTCCCAAAAATGCATCCCTGCCTCACTTGCTCGTTTGTCCTTTGTTTCCTTGCCTGACAAACAAGAAACATTGGATTTGTTATGTTAAAAACTTCCAACCTAAAACCTCCTGTTACTTTTCTGTTTACAACACCAAAAACCCCACTTTTCTGCTTAGCTTCTGGAAATTAGGAAATAGTCTCATTTGTGTTGATCCCTGTGGAGACGACTAGAAAAACCCCCCTATAATCTCAACCTGATCAAGATCTAGATCTATATTTCCACCAATCACTTTCTCCTCTTTGTGAGGGGAACCCATTGAATCTAGATCTTGGAGTTCTTTGTGGATTTCCTTTGTTCTTCCTCTCATATCTCTCCATAGCATTAGTTGCTTTGGTAGAATTTGAGTGAGAAGGATTTGAGCACCTTGTGTGCTCTTGCCATTGCATAAGTTGCATCGGTTTGAGTTCTCCCCGGAGATTCGAGTAAGTGAAAGTTTGTGAGCTTATTACTCTTGGGTTCTTGGAACCCTGGACGGCTTTGTGGCTTTGTGGTGCCTTTGTGGCTATTCTTGGGAGCCTCCAATTAAGTTGTGGAAGTGTGCCCCAAGCTTTGTGTAAAGGCCCGGTTCCGCCTTGAGGAACCCCTTAGTGGAAGAGTGAGCTAGGCCTTTGTGGCGCAAGCTCACACCGGAGAATAGGGTGAGGCCTTTGTGGCGTTGGTTAGGCCTTTGTGGCGATACCACACCCCTCCAACGAGACGTACTCCCTTTCAAGGGAGGAACTCGGGAATACATCTTCGTCTCCGCGTGACTCGGTTATTTCTATACCCGAGCTCTCTACTTATGCACTTTACATTGTGATAGCCTTCGTGCTTGAAGTCATATATCTTGCTATCACCTTGTTACTTGTATTGCTTAGCATAAGTTGTTGGTGCACATAGGTGAGCCTAGTTTATTTAGGTTTTATGTGCTTGACAAAATAAATGCTAGTTTAATTCCGCTTTTGTTCAAGCCATTCATAAAATTTGATATCGCCTATTCACCCCCCCCTCTAGGCGACATCTGTGTCCTTTCAATTGGTATCAGAGCCCGGTCTCTCATTTTAGGCTTCACCGCCTTGAGAGCAAAGATGTCGGCTAGGGGATTAGTGCACAATAACACTTCTATTTTTGATGGCACAAATTATGATACTTGGAAAATTCACATGCTTAATTATTTTCGGGTCATGGACCCATCTATGGAGCGAATTGTAGATGCGGGTTTTTCTCCTCCAAAGGATACTCAAAATCTATCTTTAGAGGATGAGAAAAACTTGTATCTCAATAATCAAGCTACTCATGTGATTGTTAATGCTTTGAGCGATGTAGTTACCTTCTCCATCACACCTTTTCGGAGCGCTCATGAGATATGGACAAAGCTTCAAGAAAAATATGGTGTGTCCAAGATTATTGAGGATGATTGTATTCCTTCCACGTCCGGCCGCAATGAACTTTCATCCACTTCACCAAAGTGTGGCAAGACACAAGGTAATGATATGGTGAGTGGTGATGAAACTTGCAATGGTGATAGTATGCTTACTTTTGATGATCCTTCATCTCTATCTCATTGCAATGCTTCATCTTTGGACTTAAACACTTGTAGCCCCATAAATGTTTTACATGCTTGTGTTGATAGTCCTTGCATATCATGTGTAAATTTCTCGAATAAATCTCATGATGATATGCTTGCTTTGTCTTGTTGCCATGATACAAATGCTTCTATTTCCTCTAGTATTTGTGATGCTAACCATATAGAGGAAACCGAAGAGTCTTTGGGCCAAGACAAGGTCTTGAATGGAGCTTCATGTATTTCTTCATCTTCCTTTTCTCACGGTTCCCACATATGCCTTATGGCTAGGTCTTCAAATCATAATGATGTTGAGGACAATGGTGAGGATGAGGAAAATGAAGAAGACTATATTGAGTATTTAAACAAGAAGGGTAAGGTGGTCTTTGATGCTTTGCATAACCATAAAAATGTTTTGCCCAACTTCTTTGAAATCATGAGTTGTGCTATTGAGAGCACAAAACTCATTGAGATGAAGGAAGAACAAATTGATAAAATGTTTTCTCTTGAGCGTGAGTATGCCAATGATATCCATGATTTAAAATATGCTCTAGAGGAAGAGCAAGAGCTTCGGGTTTCTCTTGAGGAGAAGCTTGAATCCATTGAGGAGTCATGTAATGAAATTATTTCTAAACTCACTAAAGAACGTGACCTCGCTCTTGCCAAGTTGTCTTCTCCCATTCATAATGATAATGATGCATGTGCTACTAACTCTACTTCTTGTGAAGCATCTATTTTGAAGGAGAATGTTGAGCTAAGGGCTCAACTTGAATTGCTAACTAGCAAGTATGGGAAATTGGAAGAAATTCATGAAAAGCTATCTAGCTCTAATGAGGATCTTCTAGTGTCCCATGCTCGCCTAAAGTTAGCTCATGAGGCTATATCTACAAAGGTAACATCTTGTGAGCCTCATGTGGGCACTAGCACTATTTCCCAAAATGCAATATTGCCATGTGCTAGTACTAGTAATTCATCCACTCATACTATTTCTACATCTAGTGATGAATTACCCTCCTTGCCTTGTTGCTCTAACAATGTAGCTTCTACTTCCACTAGTACTTGTGTTGTCACTAACCATGTAGAGGAAATCAAAGAGCTCAAGGCCCAAGTTACTTTGTTGAAGAAAGACTTGGAAAAACGTCATGAAGGGAAGTCCACACTCAATAAGATCTTGAGTGTGCAAAAATCCCCCAATGACAAGAGTGGACTTGGATTTATCTCTAACAACAAGAAGAAGTCCAAAATATACAAGAAGAAGAAGGGCCAAGAACAAGTCAAGAATTTGGTCAAGATTGTTTGCTTCAAGTGCAAAATTGAAGGGCACCATGTTAGATATTGCCCTTTGAAGAAAAAGGCACTTAGTGAGAAGCAACAAGGGAAGCGGCCTCAAGTTCAAGCCCTTGCTCAACCTCAAGTTGAAGAAAGGTCACTTCCCAAGAAAAATCAAGCTAATGCTCCCCCTGTGGAGAAATCAAGTGAGAAGAAGGTGAAGAAAAGAACTTGCTACATATGCCATGAGAAGGGTCACCTATCTTCTTCATGCACTAGTGGTAACTCATCCAACCCTATCATAATTGAAGATTCTTATTCACTTTGCAAGGATAAGGTTGGCAATGTGTTTGCCAAATTTGTTGGTGCTCAAAGTGGTGTCAAGAAAAGAACCATTTGGGTTGCCAAACCTATTGTTTCTAACTTCTTAGGACCCAACTTGGTTGGGGACCAACAAGCCATTACTTGAACAATAGGTGTTGTTGGAGGGCATTGGAGACTTGGCTATATCATGAAGAATTAAGGGATCTTCATCAATTATATTTTCTCAAGTCAAGTCATTTGGATTATCTTATTTCTATCATATATCCAATGTTCCTCCTTGCGGTAACATGTATTCAACTTACCTACCTTGAAAGTTACTCACCCCTTTGCATGTGTTGGGTTTTGTATCTTGCATGTGGTTGTATATGTTGTGCTTCCTACTTGCTTCATTTTGAGTAATCAAGTATGTGCATGTTGGTTTGCACACCATGTATGATTGTTCTTATTGAGCCTTTTGTATCTCGTTTTATCTTACTTAGCTTTTGTAAGAGATTATTGGACCATCCCATTTTGGGGGAGTGATATGCTTTGCACTTCACAATCCTAAAAATGTGTGTACATGAGGAATACCACTTAGTGTTAATATTTAAAGATTATCTAGTTTCTATGTGGTATGTCATTCTCATGAGAAATTCAAATTCTATAATGTCCATTAATCTCTTATTGGATTTTATTTACCTCTTGTGAAAAGAAATGCTTTATCACATTATGGGGGAGTAATATGCTTTGTGCATACTACAAACCAATAAAATGTGTATATTTGAGGTTGTGTCACATAGTGTTGATATTGTAAATTATCTTGCTTCTATGTGGCATGTTTTCTCAAACAAGTTCCAATTTGCCAAATTGTTTTATTCCTCTTGTTTTGGATCTTGTTTGTGAGATACTTTCTTGATAGGGTTTTCCTAAAATGTGGAATTCTACATCAAAGTTGGAAAACCATTTGCTTCAAGTTATCTTAATCATTGCTTTGCGTGATTGTTTAACTATTTGAGTCTATCAAGAATATCTTCTTTAGCATGGTGATTAATTCTTATCCTTCTCCGTATGCTTCTTTGTTGTGAAGATGATCTTGGATTTATATGTAAACTACCATCGGGAAATAAATCCAAATACCTCTTGTTCTTGGACAATTGGTACTATATCATGTGGGACATGTATATTGATCATCTTTACATTGGCTATTGCTTTTAATTGCCTTATCTCTAGCCAAAAATGTAGTTGTTTTAGCTCTCATTGTCTTCCATGACTTTTGTTATTCCATTTGATTTCGTTGAACTTGTTTTGTGTTATTTCTATGTAGGTAGATGTGATGATCCCACTTGTGTGCATTTTGTATTCAAATGCAAAATCATAAATAATGCACTAATCTTGGGGGAGCTCTCCTATATTTGTTATAACACACTCTTTGTGCTTATTTCATTTGGTATTGTTTTTTTTGGAAGACAAATCTTTTCTTTTTGGTACTTAGTGTGCCATCATAAAAAGTGTGGAGAGTTTGGTTTGTTTGTTTGAACCCTGCTCTCTTTGGGAGTTGGTGATCTCATTCCTCATTATTTATTTCTTACTCTTAAAATGAGATATGTCTTTGAGCATGTGTGTTTTAGTTATGCTTTATGCTCATTGGCTTTTGCTTGGTTCACTAGTTGAACTTTGGAGTCAATCTTGTGTTGATTTGATTCTTTGATATAATTTGGACAATCTTTTGTAGCTTCACAATTTGGTGTGCTCTCTTGTCCTTCTTGGTGTTTTGTCCAAATTGTATCTCCTTTGGCTCTTGAAAGTCTTGTGCATGCATATTTACTAAATGTATATTGTATGGCATGTTGTTGCTTTCTTTGATCAAATATATAGGAGAAGCTCCATCAAATCCTAAATCGGCTAAGATGTGCATGAAATTCAATTTCATATATATATGCACATATTTATGTGGAGTTTGTCCTATATGTTGTAGTTTCTAACTACTTTGGACCCAATGAGTTTGGGGACCATCTTGTACTTGAACTTTGTTTTAGGTACATGGAGATATATTGGTGCTTGTCTCAATAATAAGGATGAAGTGGTGACTAAATGATAATTTGAGGCAAGCTAGGATTATTGAAGAACTCCTATCTACTACATCCTACCATTATATCTCGGTAACAAGTATCTTTTTTTTATGCATACTTCTCTAGTATCCAACCTTGTGTAGGTTGTTTTATGGCATTGAAAATCTTTATTTGCAAATGTTGTGCTTTTTGCAAGGATTCTAGTGAAACCTCTTTTTGCAAATGTGAGCAAGTTGAGATGAGGACATATTATTGGGAACATATAAAAATCATGCTCATGATTCTCCTATCCCATATATGTCAGCTTAGCAATCTTTTTGCATATCAATTCCTCAATAAGCTCACATGTGCAAAATTGATGAAATTGCAAATTTATTTCTTCCATTTGGTATCCTTCATTTTGATACTTGTTGTTTTTATCAAAGCATCCCAACTATCTTCTTTCCCTTGTTGATATTTGTGATGTCTTTGACATGTTGGTGGTTGAAGTTTGTCAATATACAATAAGATAAATTGAGCCTTTGGCCATGCTTTAAAAGCAAAAATCTCATTGGTATATTGCATGCCTTTATTTTGGATATCATGTTCTATTCTTAGTATCTATTTTGTGTGTACATGGTTCTTTGTGATAATTATCTTTGTGATATTGTCTACTTAGAATCTTATACACATGAGAGATGATATCTCATTATTTGATATCTTATTTGAACCTTATGTGTTGGGATGGAATGCTAAGCAACATCATTCATTGAAGACTATGTGGATGCTCTATGCTAATGCTTGTATTAGTCTTATAATATGTTGTGTCATTTCTCTCACACATTCCTTGGTTGAGCCTTTTATATGTTATCCCTTACTTTTTGCTCAACCATTTCTTTGATGCAAGTGTTAAGCTTAATTTCTTCTCTATGATCTCTTGCAAATGGTTGCGCTTTAAATGTTATTGAGGGAGTGAGGATTCCATGTTGTGCAAATTGTATTCAAATACAAACATTCTAATTTTTGCACGTACCTTGGGGAGCTTCCTCATTTCATTTAAAGCACCATTTTGCGGTTAGCATAGTATTTAATTTCACTTGGTATCATTTTGTGTTGAATAATATTGAGGGAGTGGTGATTCCATGTGTGTGCACCTTATCTTCAACTCAATAGAATATTTTGTGCACACACCTTGGGGAGCTTCCTCATATTATTTGGAACACCTTTTCGATCTTATCATAATATCTCTATTCAATTTGTTCTTTGGATTGTTTGATTGCTCTCTTCATTTGTTGAAGTTTATCCATCGTGTTATCTTATTTTTTTTGCAATCTTTGATCCTCAATATAGTTTCATTTCCTTCAAAAATTTGCCTTTGTACATGTGCATGTATTTTCACTCATTTATTTTGGATATGCACACCATTTTGGAGGAACTCTCACTATATTGGCCTTCTAAGATTTTTTCGCCCATTTTGGCAATGGATGCCAATGGGGGAGAAGTTTCGAGGGTTTAACGGGAATTGGCCTTTATGCTTTGGTTTGTTCTTAAGCATTTGCCTTGCATGCTTTGCATGGTTGAGTATATAGTGGAAACTCCACCAACAACCTTGGTTGGCAATATATGCAATGAAATCAAGATCATTCACACGTGCATAGATTGTGGGGGAGTTTGCTCTATATATGGTGGTTTTACTAACATCACATACTTTTGTAGTATTTGATGTTAGTACAACCATTTTGGTTCTTTGAATTCATTATATAAACCCTCTCAAAGAGATTGTCATCAATTACCAAAATGGGGGAGATTGAAAGATCATATCGAGCCCCATGTGTGGTTTTGGTAATTAATGACAATCCCTATGGATTAATGGTTGCATTGAGTTATATGTGTAGGACTTGTCCATAGACAATGCTTGAACCATTTGTTGGAGTAAAGGTTGTAAGAAGAAGATTATGTGTTGACCAAGGTGTTATTCAAGGAGTGATCCAAAGATTGGTCTTAAGGGAGTTGAGCTTATGTTAAGTGTGTCTTGAAGAATAAGATTGAGTGAGCTCTCATGTGTATCCTCAAGACACCATCATTATGGAGAAAGAAGATTTGATTCGAGGATTGATCAAGTCAAAGCGCAAGTTCAAGATGAGCAACTAGAAGAGAACATATGCTTGAAGCTTGCCATCTATATTGTGATCATGGATATGTGAAGATATGCTTAAAGAGAGTCTCTTCCATAGTAGAGTATGGGGGAGCAATCCGCAAGACTTCACCAAGCAAGCTCAATCAAGAAAGGTGGTCCAACTTGAGAAGATTAAGATCGTCTTTATCCACCTCAAGTGGAATGCTCAAGGCAAAGGTATGATAGTGTTAGGGTTTCTTTCTTACCGGTCTCATGGTGTTATTTGTGAGACCGGGTTATAGGATCGGTAGCCGTACTATCAAGAGGGGCTCTCGAGTGAGTAACTTAATTATATCGTTCGAAGAGAGCTCAAACCTTTGCATACTTGGCATCATCTTTCTTGGTTCTTATTTGAGTTTTATCCATGTGAGGTTTTAGAGCTTGTGGTTATTTCCATGACAAGCTATAGCTCATCAAAAACGGATTTCGTATGAAACTCTTATTGCATTTTTGATGTTTGGAGGTTTTACCGGTTTGCCTTCAAAGAGAGGTCAAACCTTTCATCATTTGGTTTTATACTCCCTTGTTGGACTATGATGTTTCTATGGATGAAGTTGTAGAGCTCGTTGTGGTGATTCCAACGAGCCCAAGATCATCGAAAACGGAGTTCGGATGAAAAAGTTATCACCGTTTTCGTATTGCAGTTTCTGGTCGGCGTCACCCAGTATGGGGGGCGGATAATCCGGCCTGGGGGCCGGATAATCCGGCCAGACGGATATTCCGGCCATATTTTGGCCGGATAATCCGCCCCTAAAGTCCTGCAACGGCCATATTTCGTGGGGGGGTATAAATACCCCTTCTTCCACCTTGGGCTGCACGCGTTTTTGGGCTCTCTCTCCTCCATTGTTGACTTTGCAAGCTTGCCCTTCCTCCTCCATTCCTCCCATGATTCTTGGATATTTTTGAGGGAAAAGAGAGAGGAGATCTAGATATATATTTCCACCAATCACTTTCTCCTCTTTGTGAGGGGAACCCATTGAATCTAGATCTTGGAGTTCTTTGTGGATTTCCTTTGTTCTTCCTCTCATATCTCTCCATAGCATTAGTTGCTTTGGTAGAATTTGAGTGAGAAGGATTTGAGCACCTTGTGTGCTCTTGCCATTGCATAAGTTGCATCGGTTTGAGTTCTCCCCGGAGATTCGAGTAAGTGAAAGTTTGTGAGCTTATTACTCTTGGGTTCTTGGAACCCTAGACGGCTTTGTGGCTTTGTGGTGCCTTTGTGGCTATTCTTGGGAGCCTCCAATTAAGTTGTGGAAGTGTGCCCCAAGCTTTGTGTAAAGGCCCGGTTCCGCCTTGAGGAACCCCTTAGTGGAAGAGTGAGCTAGGCCTTTGTGGCGCAAGCTCACACCGGAGAATAGGGTGAGGCCTTTGTGGCGTTGGTTAGGCCTTTGTGGCGATACCACACCCCTCCAACGAGACGTACTCCCTTTCAAGGGAGGAACTCGGGAATACATCTTCGTCTCCGCGTGACTCGGTTATTTCTATACCCGAGCTCTCTACTTATGCACTTTACATTGTGATAGCCTTCGTGCTTGAAGTCATATATCTTGCTATCACCTTGTTACTTGTATTGCTTAGCATAAGTTGTTGGTGCACATAGGTGAGCCTAGTTTATTTAGGTTTTATGTGCTTGACAAAATAAATGCTAGTTTAATTCCGCTTTTGTTCAAGCCATTCGTAAAATTTGATATCGCCTATTCACCCCCCCCTCTAGGCGACATCTGTGTCCTTTCAGATGATGTTCTCATGCCTGTTACCTATGTTAGTGATCATGATTGGGAAAAGCACTCTACTTTTGATATTGAAAATCTTTTTGGTACAAATTCTAAGGTTAATAATTGTTGTACCACTAGTACTATCCATGTTCCTTCTTATGATGATATGTTTGATGAATATGCTTTGCGAAATAGCTGTTCTCTAGCTTGTGATGATACTAAACCTCTAGTTTATGATGGTTATGATGATGGGTATACTATTTTCAGTTCACCTACTTTTGAGGAGAAAATTAGTTATGATTACAATATGCCTCCTGTTTTTGATGATTATGGTGATGAGAATAATTATTCTGTTGAATCTGCTCCTACTACTATTGTTCATGTGGGGAGTATTAATTCTTTTATGCATGTGGCTCATGATAGTGATGCTTTCTGTGATTGTTATATTGTTAGTTCTATTCATGATGCTACTGAAAGTTATTATGAGAGAGGGAAACATGGTTTTATGGACCTCAACAATATTGAGTTTCCCCTCTTTATGTTGCAACTCTTGAAGTTGTACTTGTTTTGCCTTCCTATGCTTTTTGCTTTACGCTTTCATGGCTTGTCTCTTTACAAGATTATTTTTCATAGGAAGTGGTTCAGATTTAAATGTCTTTCACATTTGATTTTTGATGCTCTCTATTGCTTTAAGTTCCTATATGGCGCCTTTGCCTCAAGCTCTTATATGGCGCCTACATGAGCATCTTTGCAAATTACTGCGCATAGCTCAAAGGCGTTAAAGAAAAGCACTCTTGGGAGATAACCCAATGTTTTATTTCTAGTACTTTTTCTTTTATTTGAGTCTTGGAAGTTATTACTACTGTAATAACCGCTCCTTATCCTTTTTATTTTGTTTTGTGCCAAGAGAAGCCTCTAATTTGAGTGAGGTAAGATTTGGGGATGTTGCTGTCCTGAAACAGTTTTCGGTGCTGCACCGTAAAAATTCGTGAAAATTCTCTGTATATCTTTTGGACCTACGATTTCTTGTGCATATGCCCCAGGTTATATCCAAACTTTAATTAGTTGAACACTTTTTGATTTGAGCAACAGAAACCCCCTTAAAAAATCGGCCTTTATCAGCTGTTCTATTTTGACAGATTTCTGCCAATATTTGTGTTTGCCGCTTTATCGCTTTCTTTTTGAGTTCTTTTGATCACGGAACTTTTTGGGAAGTTGCTACAGTAGTATATACTTTATATGTGGTGGTTTTGAGTTGAAACCTGAAGCAAAAAGGGTTGATTCTATGCTATGCTTACACTAATGTTGCTAATAGAATTTTGTTTAGTTTTGTATGAAGGAAGTTTTCAAGTGTAGGGATTGGAGAATGATGAGATGAGATGAAGAATGGACAAAAGCTCAAGCTTGGGGATGCCCATGCACCCCAAGAAATATCCAAGAGGTACAAGCGTCAAAGCTTGGGGATGCCCCCGAGGCACCCCCTTCTTCATCGGCAAAAATCAGGTCACCTTTCAAAACACTATATTTTTATTGCTTCATGCACTATGAGTTTTTCTTGGAGCATCAGTTGTTTTTGTTTGCAGTTTTCTTTTGTTTTGTTGCTGCAATAAATGGTTAGATCACATCATGTTTCTTTTGGAGGAGATGAACTCGCTTTTCATTTGCCAAGAACACTCTAGTTTTCACTCTTATCGTTCAATGAGTGTTCTCTTTTTCTGCTACTGCGTTTAGCTTGCATTTTTCGCCTTGATTTTTGTCCAGATCTTGTTTTATCTTTGCATCAAGGTGTATTTGGACCTCTGGTATATGTTGGTTTTCCTCAAAAGAGTTTCCTCAAAAAGGTTTGAATGGTGTTGGAAAAGAGAAAAAGTTTCATGCAAAAAAGTGGTACAAAAAGGAGCTTGTTTAAACTGCGGCTTAGACTTTTGCATGTCATGTTTGATGTCGTTTTGATAGTATGCTTAGTGATTTTTGCTGTAGCATGACTTGTCTCAAATGACTGAGATTGCTTAATGAGCCTTTAAAAAAAATCATGCGTTGTTTATATTATTTGGAAGCATTAATTTGGTTTTCTCCTTTGATGCTTTATTTGGGTTGACTTGGCGCATGCTTACACCATGTTGACTACAAAAATAAGTCGCCTATAGCCTCTATGATCATTTAGTTTTTGACTTTTGATGCCATCTTATGCTTCTTTTAATATTGCTTTGTCGCTTGCATGATTATGGCCATTATTGCTCTCTTAGTTGGTCGCTCCCAGTCTTTTGTTAGCCCTCATTTTGTACTGAGTATGAGCTCTACTCGTGCATCCAACTCCCAAAAACCAAGTTTGCCATTGTGTCCACTATAAATTCCTATGCATGGTATTTGCAAGCCATTCCAAGTAAATTTTCATGTGCTACCTTTCAAAAAACCTTCAAAATACTTCTCATTTTATGACACTGTTTTCAGCTCATGGGGACGTAGTGGTCGGATTTGCTATATTCCATATTGTCTTATTCCAAAAAGAAAAAAAAAGAGAAAAAAAGAAAGAAAAAAGGCACTCCTCCATGGTATGTGAATGTTGGTGGCACCCGATGGAATCGGTTAGCCATGGTTTGAGAAAGGAAAAAAGGTGGGGAGGAGTGCCAAGCTTTATAAAAGAGCACAAAAGTGCCAATCTCTCTCTCAAAAACTTGCTTTATTTTTGTATGGAAGATAGTAAGAACCCCATTGCCAGTCGTTGACAAAGACAACCACCTCTCAAAACCAATTTTTATCTCTCTGTTTTACAAATGAAAAGCTCTAGCACATGTTTAATCACTGCTTCCCTCTGCGAAGGGCCTTTCTTTTACTTTTATGTTGAGTCACCACCTTCTATCTTTATGCACCATCTAAGAGAGCATAGTTGTCATTCTGAGTATAATGTGCATTATCCCAAAGTTTATCATTGATTGATCCATGACTATGGTTTCACTTGTTCTTAAATTACTTGTATCTAGTCACCCTCTTAAATTTGAAGGTGTCCTATACACTTATGTTTTGCTATTCCATGAGGGACAAGCTGAAAACCATTTAGTATATTTTTCCATATGATTTGAACACACGTTTGACTATCATTGTTTCATTTTCATGATCTTTTGTTTGTGTTCTTTTTCATGTTATAACATGGTTGCTAAGTTTCTTCTATCAAGATTATGTCTTTCATGCCCATGTTTTAAGTTCTTTGATCTCAGCACTCAATGCTTACATCGATGATCAAGATTGTGTAGGTGTATGTCACCTCAAAAATTATTCTTTTGTTATCACTTACCTACTCGAGGATGAGCAGGAGTTAAGCTTGGGGATGCTGATACGTCTCAAATGTATCTATAATTTTTGATGCTCCATGCTTGTTTTTACACCATTTGCCTTGTGTTTCATTACACTTCGTGGCATTTTTATGCGATTTCCGGAACTAACCTATTGACAAGATGCCACAGTGCCAGTTCCATGTTTTCTGCTATTTTTGCATTTCAGAAAAGTTACACAGGAAATATTCTCGAAATTGGACGAAACAAAAGCCGAACGTCCAAAAATTCACCGAAGCTTCCAGAGAACCGAAGAGGAGACGGAGTGGGGCCATGAGGGCCCCACACAATAGGGCGGCGTGGCCTGGCCCCTGGCTGCACCCCCTACGTGTGAGGGCGCCCTGGCAGCCCCCTGACGACGCCCCTTCGCCTATATAAAGCCTCGGGACGGGAAACCCTAGGGGAATCGGCAAATTTCCAGAAAGAGTTCCGCAGCTCCACCGCCGCCATCGACAAATTTCGGGGGACATAAGTCTCTGTTCCGGTACCCTGCCGGGATGAGGAAGTGCCCCCGGAGCTATCTCCATCGGTCTCCATCGCTGTCTCCGCCATCTCCATCGACCTCACCGCCATCTTCATCAACCTTGCTGTCTCCTATGATGAGGAGGGAGTAGTTCTCCCCCGGGGCTGAGGGCTCTACCGGTAGCTATGTGGTTCACCTCTCTCTCCCATGATCTGATCTTTATGTGATCGCGAGCTTTGTATCTAGTTGAATTGGTAGATGTTATTATTCAGATATTATGCTACTCCTATGCTTTATTATTGTACTCTCCGGAGATACCTCGTACCATGGTGTAAAGGTGACTAGTGTGTGCATCATGTGTATCTTTTTGGTTAATATCTCTATGAAATGTTGGAGTTTGTTGGAACCATCTAGTGCGTTCATGGTGATAGTGTATGACAATCTAGTTTGGGTACATACGGACTTTGAGGAATGCTTCGTAGCCCTACGCATGATTAGTGTATGTTTTCCATTGGGGAATTGTTTTGAGTTGCATATTGAAGATAGTATCTATTGGTTCAATTATGTTATATTTGTTGGGAGTGTGTCCACTAGTGAAAGTATGATCCCTAGGCCTTGTTTCCAAGCATTGCACACCGTTTACTTCCTGTTTTGTTACATGTTTGCTCGCAACGATACTTATTTCATATTACAGTTACTACTTATAATCATCACTACTACTTGTATTTCACTATCTCTTCGCCGAATAGTGCACCTATACATCTGACAAGTGTATTAGGTGTGTTGGGGACACAAGAGACTTTCTGTATCGTAATTATAGGGTTGCTTGAGAGGGATAGCTTTGACCTCTTCCTCCCTGAGTTCGATAAACCTTGGGTGATCCACTTAAGGGAAACTTGCTGCTGCTCTACAAACCTCTGCACTTGGAGACCCAACACTGTCTACAAGAACAGACGCGTGCGTAGACATCAGCCTGCCACCATATGTTTCTTAATGGGCTTCATGCTAGCAGCGCCTTTTACATGGGTTCCCTTGTTGGGTTGCACCCTATACGCCAATGGTGAGTACCGACGGGTTGCACAACAACCAGTATCTCTATAGGGACATTTAATAACCTACCGGGTGACAAGCATGACATGGAAATCCGTAGGAGTCGCCGTGCATAGCACATGATGAGCCAGATCAAATCCAATTTGGTGGTGGATGGGGCATCCCATACCGTCGCCGGCCTCGAAAGGCCATCACCAACTCGAGACCTAGCCATTGCGTCATCCACACAACAATGAAGGTTGTCGTCGTCCAAGAACTAGAGCCTCTGCCCCTATTGCCGAACTCCCATGCCGACATTGGCGCTGCAACGAGGTTATTACAGCCAGACCACCGCTACTTGAGCAATTGCCGACTGCACGAATAGCCTCCAGCAGTCACCACCTCTTTGCCGCAAGCTGACAAAGATCCCACTCAGTTGGGCCGCTCAACCAATTGTCGACTGCATGAACAACCAAGATCAATCTATGGAGATGCAATAAGGATATTGGATTTAGAATGGTCTCATCGATCAGTTGCAAAGAACTCGATGAAGATTCTAAAGCAGCGATCCTTGCAACTAGGTGTATGCCTCCCAACCGTGAGATATTATCTCCTGCTCGCTCCAATCCAAGGATCAAAGTTTTGGTCCCTCCACCGATATCCACGCATACGGTTAACCCGATCGGGATTAGGAAACAAACTAGACACATGACACCTTCTCCACCCACGATCAGGATTTGATTGCTCAAAAATTATAGTAATCTTTTTCTATAGAACAATTTTAATATCAAAGTGAAGACAAAGTACCACAGAAAGTAGTATTTGGCTCTCGGGCACTAGTGATCCCGCTGTTTTAAAAAAATTGAAGAATATATTTCTATTATAAAAATAAATATGAACATGATCAATGATGTAACCTACAAGCATGTAAAACTTTAATACAAAATTCTTTGTATTATGGGCTAAACAAAAATGACAAAATATGAAACAATTTATAGATCAGGAAAATACATACTCAGGTCTACACGTTTATCTTTTTTGTGTAACCCAAACTACAAAGTATTTGTTTATGATTTTTTTGCATGTTTCCGATATAAATTGTTGGCTACATTCAAAAAAAAAATTTAATTCAAACTTATAAAATGATTTTTTTTATAAAAAAAACGAGAGCACTAGCATCCAGGAGCCAAAAATCTATTCTCCAAAGTACCATCCCTTTTTTCCTGCGAATACCGTATACCGAAGACACGTGTCCTCTGTACCCTGTAGGCTTCCTCCCCTTCTTTTTCCGCTTTCCCCTTCCTCAGACGAACCCTCCATCCTCAATTTCGTTGCTCCGCTGCTCTGCATTCTCCGCCACTGAGGTAAGGCAGGGCAGCCCTCCCCTTGAACCCGGTCGTTCACGCTAATTGCTTCGCCGCGGTCTTGGGTACCTCTGGTGTGATTATTCGTGGTGGCTGCCGTTGCTTCTGCCCTGGCCGGCCGGTAGCGAAGCTGGCCGGGGGAGTAGCAGCTGACCAATTGGACATCCCTGCTTTGCAGTTCGTCTTCGCTTGCTGCGATCCGCTAGTGATCGTCCTTTTTTATAATAGGCGCTTTATTACTTAAAGTCAAGCAATTACATCCGGCCTCTGCATAACCCAAGATGTACACAGCCGTACTAGCGATTGTCCTATCTTCTTTAGTTATGTCTGTCCAATTGTGCTCCGTCCTGTTCTCATTTTCCACCCATGAGCCGTACGTGCGGGTTTTAGTGCCGGTGTAGGGTTTTCGTGGGGATGGAGGTCGCGCCAGGAAGCTCTTCGATGTTATGTGTTTGTGAGCGTTAGGGATTTTTTTTCTTTGATTTCATGCGTGGATGTGCCGCGCAGCTACACACGTGTATGTGGCTTTCTGGAGTTCTCTTAATCAGCAACTGCGTCATGATCCCACTAGACTATTCCCAGGATTTATGGATGTTGCATTTCTTTAATTACTTGACGAAACTTGTTGAGTCAGTGGAAGCTCTCTGAGCTTATTATTATGCCATTTGTGTAGAGCTCATGGATGACACGAGTAAAAATGGGAAAGAGAAGGATGGCTCTTCTTCTGCTCCACCCGATCGCCGCAAGGCTAGTTTTTCTCCAAATAATTGTGTTACGTAAAAAGTTCATTGTGTTTAATTAGCGCTTACCATTTCTTTTATTCTACTTTATGGATACAGGGTGGGCTAAAATTTACACCCAAGGCGCCTGCTAAGAAAGCCTAAAAAATTGGAATTTTTGACAAAAGAGACCAGCTGCACCAATGAATTGTCAAAAAGGACCACTCTTGAATAAATTTGTCAAAAAGGACCACCCGTCGGTGGCGACACGAGTGCGCAGGCAACACGTGTAACGTGCCGCCTGGGCCGATGACGGCACCCCACCTGCCGCCACCGACAACGCCGGCATGTCGCCTGCCGTCCGTCGCCGTTAGCGCTGCGGGCCCTACCGCCTGGGGGGGTGTCGGCATGCTTGCGTGGCAGCCAGCCACCATCGGCGGTGGCGGCACCCCTGCAGCCTGCCTCCGGCTCTGATTCCCACGCAAATTGGAAGCTTTGTCCTGGCCGAGGCAGATTCTTTTGTTTTTCTAGGGCATCTTGTAACGGCGCTGATTTCCAGGACATCTTGCATGCGTTTATCACTTAGTATTGCCTGCGGTGGGTTGCTTTGATACACTATTTGGTACAGCGAATAGACTCAAATTATTACGAAACATGAAGCGACATGTGCTGTTGCTACAGATATAGTGCAGTAATCTGACCATCGAAAGTGTAATTGGATGAGATAGGTGCGATTCAGAACCAGCACGTCTCTTTAAAAAGGCAGCAGGTGTTGCGAGACTCATCACTCTCTCATACTCTCTACTTCTTCGCTCTCGTGATATACTAGCCTGGGGAAGATTAGGAGATAGGAAGTGAAGATCTTTACCAAGTGAAGATCATTAGCAACGGGAGATCAGGAGATGAATGAGTAGAACAAAATTCATATCGAGGTAAGATCTCTCACATGATTAGTTCTCTAATTTCATGATAGTCTGATCCTTAAGAAGGAAAAATATTATTATTGTATTAAAACCAATGATTTTATGTGTGGTAGATGGAGTATAGAATGCATGTGATGCTGTTATTATTTGCTAAAAGTATGTAGCATTACTCGAAGTGGAGATCTAATCCTTCAATTTGAGGTATAAAATCCATCTCGTATTTAATTTTTATAATTGTATAAACAACATGTGCTATTAGTAATTCAAACTTCAGTATAAGCAAGGTGTGTTATTAATAATTCAATGTTTACTTCAGGTGAATTTAATTTTGAACATGATTGAATCGTTTGTAATTGGGATTATTCAGCCATAGAAAAAGTAGTGGAAGACGGTCTTCAAGTTGAGATAAAAATTATCTGTTGTTCATAGTGTTGTATGTAGTTTTCTAAAATGTATCGTGTTAGAATGGAAATATAAAGTAAGTTAATAAAATTAATGTACAGAGACATGCGAGTAAAATTAATTAAATGGGAAAGAATACGTAATAGTATAGTTGTAGTAAAATTGTTATGATATTTAAAATATCATAACAATTTTACTACAACTATACTATCGACATAAGTACACTATCTATGTATTCTTTCCCATTTAATTAATTTTACTCGCATGTCTATGTACATTAATTTTATTAGCTTACTTCATATTTCCATTCTAACAAGATACATTTTAGAAAACTACATACAACACTACAAATTTTTACCTCAACTTGAAGACCGTCTTCCGCTACTTTTTCTGTGGCTGAATAATCCCAATTACAAACGATTCAATCACGTTCAAATTTAAATCCACCTGAAGTAAACTTTGAATTACTAATAACACACCTTGCTTATACTGAAGTTTGAATTACTAACAGCACATGCTGTTTATACAATTATAAAAATTAAATACGAGATGGATTTTATACCTCAAATTGAAGGATTAGAGCTCCACTTCGAGTAATGCTACATACTTTTAGCAAATAATAACATCATCACATGCATTCTATACTCCACCTACGACGCATAAAATCATTGGTTTCAATACAATAATAATATGTTTCCTTCTTAAGGATCAGACTATTAGGAAATTAGAGAACTAATCATGTGAGAGATCTTACCTCGATATGAATTTTCTTCTACTCATTCATCTCCTGATCTCCCGTTGCTACTGATCTTCACTTGGTAAAGATCTTCACTTCCTATCTCCTAATCTTCCCCATGCTAGTACATCACGAGAGCGAAGAAGTAGAGAGTATGAGAGAGTGATGAGTCTCGCAGCACCTGCTGTCTTTTAAAAGAGACGTGATGGTTCCGAATCGCACCTATCTCATCCAATTACACTTTCGGTGGTCAGATTACTGCACAATATCTGTAGCAACAACGCACGTCGCTTCATGTTTCGTAATAATTTGAGTCTATTCGATGTACCAAATAGTGTATCAAAGCAACCCACCGCATGCAATACTAAGTGATAAATGCATGCAAGATGCCCTGAAAATCAGCACCGTTACGAGATGCCCTGGAAAAGCAAAAGAATCTGCCTCGGCCAAGAAAAGCTTCCAATTTGCGTGGGAATCAGAGCTAGAGGCAGGCTGCAGGGGTGCCACCACCGCCGATGGTGGCAGGCTGCCACGCAAGCATGCCGGCACCCCCTAGGCGGCAGGGCCCGCATCACTAACGGCGACGGACGGCAGGCGACATGCCGGCGTTGTCGGTGGCGGCAGGTGGGTGCTGTCATCGGCCCAGGCGGCACGTTACACGTGTCGCCTGCGCACTCGTGCCCCCACCGACGGGTGGTCCTTTTTGACAAATTTATTCAAGAGTGATCCTTTTTGACAATTCATTGGTGCAGCTGGTCTCTTTTGTCAAAAATTCAAAAAATTGTCCCCAAGATGTAATGTACATTAACCATTGTTCTGTTTATGCATGCTTGCTAATTTCAATATTTTCTGGCATTTAAGTAGATGCACTGCGTGTGGAATGATAGTGATGCTGCGATTGTACAGGGAACCAGAAGAGCAGAATGAGCTTCAGTCAATTGATAAGGATTTGTTGATGAAACTTGGAATGCCTCAGGTACTTGTATGTCTGAGCATTCTGTGTACTTGGTTTAGGTCGGTCGTGTTTTAACTTTTATTCCATGGTTTCGTGTGCAGAGCACAGGTGCTCTCGAGAGAAGATCCAGGGCTGCGAAAAATAGTTAGTATTTAACTCCTGTTTGCTATAAACTACCTAGTGCATGTGTGGTATTGCATTTACTGGATTATTTTTAATTATAATTAAACAACTCATCAATTAATTATCTTCATCTTCTGTTATACAAATTTCCTAAGCTCTAAAACTGCAACCACTTTTGTCTTAAAAGAGCTGCTGATCCTTTGTATTAAAAAATCTGTTAAACAAATTGTGACAAAGTAACACACCAGTCTGTATCTCTATATTTTTGAACAATTCATACCGACTATGTATTTCAAGGATTGCTATTGACCATGTAAGAATGATGAGCTGACCAAGTGAAAGGAGTACATGTATCTTAATTCAAATATGCAATTCCACTGAACTTTCTTTTGTCTAAGAATATGTGTAACATACATCATGTTGCATATCATAAGTTTGGACAGAACATCTGGTCGACTTATATCCTAGGCTAGTGCCGATTTCTTGAGATAATTACAGAGTTATTTAAATTGTTATAATTTAAATCATCAATATTCTGTTTTAAACTCACCATGGAACTTGCCCAAAAAGCATGGTTTTATGTAGTTTTAACTTTTGAAACAAGTAATTCAATACCATCGGAGAAATGGCATGATGTTGTTTTTAATCCATTAAGCTATTAATAACATACTGCTCCATTACGTTGGCAGAAGCCTGTGTCCAGGTTGCATTTGGACAAGTGAACCCTTCAATTAAAAGATCCTTTCCCACCCCTAAAAGTTCTTCATCAGGTAGTAGCTTAATGTTGCCACTCCCATTGTTCCATATTTACCTTCATGTAAACATTTACAGAGCAATTTATCATTTGTTCTGCAAGTTAAACAAGAGAAGGTAGACCTTATCAGTAAGTATATGGTGGCTGACGTTACAACTTGTGCTCCAAAGTTACCCAAGCAGTCTACTGGACCTCAGGTTAGTAAACCCCTTTGGGGTGGGATCGGGGGCGTTAGTTTGCTATTTACCTGCCTTATATCCTGCTAATTTTTGCAGGACTTTACCCATCCCGCCTACAACTATCCCTCCTACTACCCTCCCTCTAAGGAATTCCTACTCTGGAGATCCAGGTTTTTGTGTTTTTCATTCCTACAGTTCTGCCACATGATGGTCAAAGTTTGTCTTTCGATAATGCTCCCATTGACATTCCTTTCTCTTTGGTGCGTAATTTTTTGATGAAGGCGAGTTAGGAGATTTTTCTTCCAGCAGAACACAAGATGGTGAATTAACTGCAGCTAAGGAACTTGGGCTCATGGTATGTATATCATATTGCATGATATCATGTCAAGGAACACCATTATTGTTCAGGTATTCATATCAGTGCAAAAAAAAATGCTTCACATGTTAATGGAACTGCCGGTTACCCATTTTCATCTACTTTTGTATCTAATATAGATTAAACTGATTATACCTTCTGTACAGTAGCATATAGCTGATGTCTTATACAAATTGTTGCCTGACAGGATACTGAGGACATGATGAACCACAGTTGCTCTTCTTCCAGTTCCCTGCATCTCTCCCTTTCCTGCAGTCTGAATCAGTTGCTGAGGCAGATATGGACACCAGTGAGGATGATGAAGCAGATGACTCCAAATCCAAGGAGAACTATAAGAAGAGGAGTCTTGAGTCGATCTGTGGTTCTAGGCTAAAAAAAAAATTGCCAGGTGGTCTCATGGGGAAGATACTCGTGTACAAGAATGGTAAAGTGAAGATGAGGCTCGGAAACGCACTCTTTGATGTGGGTGTTCAAAGTTCTCCTATTCTTTATGCTGCATTTCCTGTTCAGTCCTTCTATGATGCACTAAAAATGAATATGCTGTACAGGTATCCGCTGGTATGAACTGTGCATTTGCTCAAGAGGCTGTAGCGATCAACACAAACAAGAAGCACTGCTGCATCCTGGGAGAGGTGAACAAGCGTGCAATTGTAACTCCTGATATCAACTACTTGGTAGATTCAGTCAAGTGAATAGATTAGTCTACGGAAAAACTAGAAATAACTTCTGATATTGTTGACTCTGGAAGTGACACGAAGTTGGCCGCAAGTGTGTCACTGTTTCTGCTTCTGTTTCACAATACGGTCCATGGAGTTGTGAATTTACACTAGGAGAGTCGTGGCAATTGCTATTACCATGACGCAGATTTGTAGTAACAGCTAGTGGAGATGTTCTGCTGATCCTTTAATTTTGCACTATATGGCTGGTGGGTTTTCTCAATTGCTGAGATTTGTCACCTTCGTCAAGAGTTCGCAGGCATTTGCGAAAAACAAACTGTCATTTTCGTTTGGCTTTGCCATTTTATGGCATTTTCTTCACTGCTTGTAACAAACATCGCAAGTGTGTTTGCCCTCAAGAATACGTTTTAATGATTATCATATTGCTACGTGTTCACCTTTGGTAGCACGGTTGGTTGTTAAGGCAATGCCGGATGAAGTCTGAAATGTGAGTTCGGCACCAGACTGAATGCGGTAACCCAACAAAAGAAACCCCAGAATGAGTTACTGTCTTTGGTTGACAACTCGGTTGGTATTGGCTCAACCTTATAACTGCTTAATTAAGGCTTAACCTCTCTTTGTCGCAAAGCAAGCGGCAAGTGCATATAGACACCGATCTTCCAGGCGACGCCTCTCCACAAGAGTGACGATAATAGCAGTTGCAGAAAATTCTCTGTGCACATGCATAGTACTAGCTGGTAAGTGCAGGCCCCGTAGGGCGTGGCGTATACTCAATCCTTTCACCTCGTAAATCAAGAAAGTGTAAACAACAGTTCTCTGCATTTTGTTAATGATGAATAATAGGTTTATTGATGTTACTGTATTGCTCTGCTTGTTTTGCTGCTGCCTTCTGAAATGAGTAACGAAATTCAGGAGACTGACTATCAGCATTCTTATAGGGATATGTACCGCAAAAAAACGTAAGCAAAAGTACCAAGAAAAGTACGCCTCTTTCTTCCATGTTTCAACACCCTTTAGAAATGCTTTAGTCGAGCCAACTGAAGTTGAAATTGGAAGTACATTCTGAAATTAGCTACAGCCTTTTTTTTTGGAATGGCAAGTCCAAACTCTACCCAGGTTTCATAGAATTGAGTATCAGTGAGACTTATGCGTCCTCGTCGGCGGCCACATGAACCTAGCGTATATGCCGCTGGGGAGCGAAGCAACCAAGGATGCAGTATCGGTGCTTGCCCGCTATGACCCGCGGACAACCACGGACCGTACCCTCGGGCTGGCCGCCGCAACCATATGGCCTACTTTTTGTGAATCTCTGCGAATCAAGCCTATTCAACTGGTCATATCCAGGGGATGGGACAACGCAGGTCCCGTGTACATTGTTCCTGCCAATGCCAGGCTCATCGTTCCACGGCTTGGAGCTGGCCTTACAAGCAGAAATTTGCTATGCTGTGGAGGCTTAACTCAGTTTTCTTCTAATATATCACTGGTAAGTTGTTTCTAGTATCCGACTTGTGCAGGGCTAACTATCTACATTTGCCACACAACCCGTGTTCTTGTGTCTACTCTCATCTGTGCCGTAGGCCAAGCCATGTTATTAAATACCCCGAGTAACCGTTGGTTTCGTCCCAAAATGCATGTTGTATGCATGCTTAGGAGATGAGCATGTCCTCCCAAACAACGGAGAAAAGAAAGATCATTCAGTTAGTCCCGCACACAATCATGAGAAAGAGCTTGATGGTCGTTCATGCCAAAAAAATCAGGGAAGTGCAGGGACGAAGCACAAACTGAATGAACACCTTTGCATGAAAGAAAGCTGTGCTTCAGAATTTTATTGGATACTCTATGTTACTGCTATTTTTTATTTTTTTTGCTTGGGTGCCAAAAAGGATGACAGGTATCGAGCAATGTGCTTGAAAAGCAACCAAAAAAAAAGGATGACAGGTACCAAAAGGATGACAAAAGAAACTTCAGAAGAAAAACCCAAATAATTGGACTTGACAGTTTTTTTTACTGGAACACCTTGCATTCCATTAACTTGTGGACTCGACCATATCGTCGGCCACTACACGGGTTACATCGAGAGGGAAATCGGTCAACCACACAATATGGTTACCGTAAGTCTCCCTAGCACCAAAGTTCGCCAGCACATGCGCTCAGTGGTGGAGCCAGACCTTCAAACCAGTGATGTCAAATACAAAAGGTTTTTATTATTATTACATAATTTATACTTGTATACAAAGTATTTGCCAAAAACCTCCGTGGTCAATTGACCACACAGATCCAACGTGGCTCCGCCACTGCATGCGCTGGTTTATTACAATAACGAGGCTTACAAATAACTTGGTACTCACTAAACCCTAAACTCAGTAGATATTTTGCTTCTCTGAGAGGGATTCCCCTCGGTGCCCTATCTTGCGAACTGGAGATGATTGTTTGTTGCAAGCCAAGACAGTCCGTTGAAAAAATAACCCGACCCACACCAAACTGCTCGGCCAAATCAATTTCTTTTAGGTGTGAGATTGTCTCGGCATGCATTGCGTCAACGAAATGTTCATTTCTTTTGTTTAACCTTTTTCGATAAAGGAAATATATTAATACAATGATATCAATTACATTCAGCCTCTGCAACAATATAATGTGAAGAGCTAGCCTTGACATTAAGGATGCGCATGGCCAAAAAAGAGAAAATAAAATAAAATAAAATAAAACCCCATCGAAGTGATTAGAGACTCGCAACAGCAAGAACAAACCACCACCATTGGTGACACCAAAACTTCGAGAAAGATTCTCCAAAAATGACGCCTCCAGCAAGGTAATAGTGCACAAGCACCACCGTCGTCCGGTCTAACCATCATGGTCAAATCCTAGATTTTCATCCTGAAGAGGGTTCGATCTCCAAACAATGTCTTCAACAAGACAATGACTAGAAAACCGCCATTGCCAGGTACAACCAATGAAGGCCAGATCTAGGGTTTTGCACCCCGGAAACTGAACACGGAGCTCAAAGGGCATCGCCAAAATCGAAGTCAACCTGTGCCTCCGCCCCACTTGCCGAAAATGTTGCTGCTAATCTTGATCTTCCAACTCATAGCCATTATGGTCAAAACCACACAACTAAACCACATGCACACAACAGGCGGTGAAGTGTCATCATCTTCCCATCCGCCACAAGTAATCCCTAGAGCAGTCGTCGTCTCTCGACTCAACATGAGAATGCAAGAGATGGTACCTTCAGACCCAAACCGAACTTTTTTCAATCACAACCGCTTCAATAATCCCAACATCAACACTCTGGTAATCGCAGCATGAAGGTGCCAAGGTCCGAAGGTCGACATACCCAGAGCCACCGATAGCCGACTAAATGGAACTTCGCATCGCCAAAGACGAGTAACCATTGACGACGAGCCATGCACCAGGCTTTAATGGAAGCCAGGCCGAGTGTATCTGCGCGCCGGCAGCCAAAGCAATCGGATTTTTTCTGCCATGGACACCAATACGCCTGTAGATCTTCACGCATGCCAGCCACAAGGGCCAATTTCCATCCATCATTAGAGGAGTGGCCGCAGCTCGGAGTCCGCGCAGATCATGTGTTGTGGCCATGCTGGGATCCATCCGGCCTCTCACCCGTGCGCTGGAACACACGGCCGCGCTTGACCGAGCCGACGTAGATCGGGGTCGACCTAGTGGTCAGCGCTTGACCACCTGATGCATGGGGAGGCGCAGCAGAGGACAATAACGTCCAGCGCGGGGGCACTCCAACAGCAAGCACGAATGCCTGCGAGGTCAGCGCTCGATCTGGCAGCAGCGCTGCATCAGGATGTACACAGCTTGAGGGAGACACTAGGGTTTAAAAAAGGAGGGGATGGCCTCGCCCCGCCGTCCGCCGTCGAACGGCCTCCTCCAGCAGCGGCGGGGTAGCTGGGATGGGAGGGAGAGGGAGCTGTAGGAGGTGGTGGCGGCGCCTCCGGAGTCGCCACAGGCGACCCGGGAGGCTAGGGTTTTTTGTTGCGTCTTTTCTGAAACCTAAACTATAAAGTATTTGTACATAATTTTTTGCATGCTTTTGAGATAAATTGTTGGCTACATTTAAATATTTTTATTTTTTTTCAAGTTTATAAAAATGATTTTTTTTTTACAACGAGATCACTAGCGTTCGGGAGCCAAAAATCTATTCTCCAAAATCAACCTATATGCAGTCAACACATATGCCCCATCCTAGGAGGAGGATTCTGGTTTGCAGTCGCCCCACGATTCGTGGGCCAGGAACCTTTTCCCCGCGGGTGCCTTGTACGGAAGACACGTGTCCTCCAGCAAGCTGTACCCTGCGCTACAGCAAACTTTCTCCCCTTCTTTCTCAGACGGACGCCCCATTCTCAATTCCGCTGCTCCGCGGCTCTGCGTTCTCCGCCGCCTAGGAAAGGCAGCGCCGCCCTCCCCTTGAATCCGGTCGTTCACGCTAATTGCTTAGCCGCGGTCTTAGATACCTCTGGTGCGGGTGCGGTTCTTCGTGGTGGTTGCCGTTGCTGCTGCCCTGACCGGCCGGTAGCGGAGCTGGCCGAGGGAGCAGCAGCAGACCAATTGGAGGTCCCTGCGTTGCAGTTCGTCTTTGCTTGCTGCGATCCGCTAGCGATTGTCCTATCTTCTTCAGTTATGTCTGTCCAATTGTGCTCCGTCGTGTTTTCATTTTCCACCCATGAGCCGTGCGGGTTTTAGTGCCGGTGTAGGGTTTTCGTGGGGAGGTGCTGGTGTCATGCCAGGAAGCTGTTCGATGTTATGCGTGTGAGTGTTAGGATTTTTTTTCCTTCGCCGTACATAGCTCAGCTTAATCAGCAACGGCGTGCCACTGCCACCACTTCATCATCTCACTAGGACAGTCTCAGGAATAACAGAGTGGTAAAGTGAGGATGAGGCTCGGAGACTCACTCTTTGATGTGGGTGTTTAAAGTTATCCTATTCTTTATGCTGCATTTTCTGTCCTTCGATGGTGCACTTAAAATGAATATATTTACAGGCATGGGCTGGTATAAACTGCGCATTTGCTGAAGAGGCTGTAGCGATCAACACAATCAAGAAGCAATGCTGTAGCCTGGGGGCGGTGAACAAGCGTGCAATTGTAACTCCTGAATCCTGATGTCAACTACCTGGTAGATTCAGTCAAGAGGATAGATTAATCTATGGGCAAACTACAAATAACTTCTGATATTGACTCCGGAGGTGACACGAAGTTGGCCACAAGAGTGTCACTGTTTCTGCTTATGTTTCATAATACTGTCCATGGAGATGTAACTTTAACCCTAGGAGAGTTGTGGCAATTGATATTACCATGCTGCGGATTTGTAGTAACAGTTAGTGGAAATGTTTTGCTGGTCCTTTAATTTTGCACTATATGGCTGCTCAAGCATTTACGAAAAACAAAATGTCATTTTTTACCAACGCGTGTAAAGCCCAAGTTTCTTATGGATTTGCCATTTTATTGCATTTTCTTCACTGCTTGTAACAAACCTCGCAAGTGTGCAAGTTAACCACAAAGGGTATGATATTTGTTGAGACTACTGCTAGTGCTGCTTTGTTCTTGGTGGACATTTACAGATCATATACTTATATGAATAGCTGAAGTAAGCGCAGCACAGGCATCAGAATTCAAGGAGATTCTCAAAGGTAGACCATGTCAACTTAGCTCGTCACTTGTTTTTCTAGTCCCTAAAATGAAAAACGAAGTCTTACTGTCTTAGGCATGTCCCTTTTTTTTCTGAAAAATGAAATCTGATGCTGGATTTGAGTAGCCTGGTAGCAGCTGAGCTGCTTTGTTGGTGCTGAATTTTACCTTGCTATTTTCCTTTTGTTAAAAGTTGTGTACACATATCATGTACCTTGAGATAGAACAAACTCAATGTTATTCTTGCAGGACACAGCAGCTCATGTACAGTAGTAAGTTGTCCAGCGGATACGCGGTGCAAAGCTGGTTGCAGACTAGCAATACAGAGACCGGATAGTGCGTGTAGGTGCGTACTTTGGTCAGCACGCGCATGTGCTTACCAAGTACTTCCTCCGTTTCAAAATATAAGATGTTTTAGGTTTGTGAAGCGAATGTATCTAGACATGTTTTAGTATGTAACCTACATACTAAAACATGTCTAGATACATTCGCTTCACAAACCTAAAACATCTTATATCTACATACTAAAACATGTCTAGATACATTCGCTTCACAAACTTAAAACATCTTATATTTTGAAACGGAGGGAGTATATATTAGTAGATACTTTAGATACAGCATGGGTCTATGGCCGGTGGAGGGTTTGCTGGCTTGTTACCTAATCCGTAATCTAATCGATCATGGCCAACTGGGCTTACCTACCCACCGTCGGAAACAAAAGAATATGACGACGACGACGACGAAGGAACCAGAACCAGGCTCCTTCCCTTTGGTGAAGCCAGCAGCCCCTGCTATAAATTCGTCCCTTCCATCGCACATCCATCAACACTCCCACCAAGCGCCAGCAGTCACGCACTCATCACACAGCTTCCGAAGCTCCACGCACTATGGCAGGCGGAGAGCGAACGGTGTATGAATTGGTGACAGAGAAGGGAGCTACAGGAAAGAAGGTATACAGAAAAGTAGCTGTGGGTGAGGACACATACACAGCACTTGAAGCAGCCGCGTTGGCACGAGCGAACAAACGTGAGAAAGCCCCGGGAGCTCCACGCGGGAACACGGCCGCATACAAGGCACAAGAAGCAGGTTGGGACGCATACAGAGACGGAGTAAGGCGGCTTCATGAGCCAGAGGGGGTAGTCAGGTTTGTTGTCTCAAACCCTTCCTTTTCCTAACTCTACTAGCTTGAATCGCAAAATGAGCTTCAGTGTTGTCTAACTATCTACTGTATCATGCTGCATGAAATGGGTCAACAGTTCTGTCACGGGCTTCCTGCGCTATGGAATCAGGTCTATTGGTGCTGCGCTTTTGACGAAAAAATGATGGCCTGAGAGCCGGTACGAGGGAGCTCCTCGAGACATGGAGCGGAAGGAGAAGGCAGCAAGCAAGAAAGAAGACGCCGATCGAGAACAAGGAATAATTGAATCGGGTGAATGAGTCTATGTTTTTTTTAGCCAAATGTTTTTTCTAATTCGGCTACTTTGTTATTGTTTAGTTCCAAATAGAAAAGCTACCCCTTGTTATCTCTATCTCTACTAATAATACGGCTTGAGATCGTGATGGTTAATACATTTTGATCCGTCACACTTTACGTCTTCGTACGTGTTGTCTATGTCGTCCGACGGGTATGCTTAGTAGGTCGAATTTCACTTTCCTTTACAGATACGATGTGCCTTCCCTCGAGGCCTCCCCAAAATCGATCTGGCGTCACCTCGAGGGCACACCTCGCAAACCAGTCCTTCCTCCTCACGAGGAAACAGAAAATCCTCCATGAGACCATGACCCGTTTTGAGGCCAAGGCGGTGGATGCAGTGGATTTCCCTGCGGCCCTAGCTCTATTGCGGCCTCATTGCCACACTCAAGGAAGAGGAACGAAGGCGGAGCTCGCTGCGAGGACTGAGAGGAGCGGGGCGATGCATGTTAAGGGGGAATTCGATGATAACCCCCCCTGGCCATTTTGGGCCCACATGTCATAGACAGCGTAGGGGGGGCTCTTATCTGCATAATCATCAAGTTGGAGATGGAGTGGGAGTCCGGTCGCTGCCGACGAGAATGAGTCCGGCGGAGGGAGTGGAGGAGCTGGACGGCGAGGTAGGGGAGGCAGAGGCGGGAGAAGGCGGAGAGCTCAGCATCGGCGAGAGCGAAGTCAAGGGGAAATTGCCGAGGAGGGGAAGGCCCGATGGCACCATTCTGCTCCAAATTGGACGCCGGCGACCGCCACCGTACTGGTGCGCCGGGACCGGCCTCAGCCGTAAAGCGATCTGTTCATGTTGGTCTGGGTCTTGGAACTGCTAGAGCTCTTCCGTCGCGTGGGAGGGAGGTAGAGGGAGTCTGGGTCCTGGAACTGCTGGAGCTCTGCCGTCGTGTGGGAGGGAGGTAGGAGATAGGGAGCGTTGAGTCGCGTGGAAGGGAGGAAGGGAAGGTGCTACAAAAGTTAGTCACTCATGGTGCTCTCGAGAAATCCGTGAAACTGATTGTGTTGTTCTGGATTGATACCGTCGATTGGCACAACCACATATGGAAAGAGAGGGATTGGGGAGGGATGTCCGCCGCCTTCAAGGTACCAGCAGTCCACGATCCACATGAGGCTCACGAAGAAGCTAGACGAGATTGTCTCCCGGTCGTCCGCATCCCCTTCCCCGTCGCTGATCTTGGCGCCTCTGCTCTACCTTTCTTGGCTCTGCTGGACACTGTTTACGGGAAGTTGGTCTAGCAAAATTTTCAGAGGTGCTCGAGACAGCTGAGAAAAAATAGACCTGGTTGGGGATATAATTGGATCCAAGAAAACAGTGGGGATCAAGCTAGGATGATCAATTTGAAGAAAATATTGAAAGATTTGTTCAATCTTGTCAAGCTAACATTGCTAATTGACCGGAGGATGTGGTGTTTAGCTGCTTAGGTTCAGCTAGCAACCTGTTTTCAAGCTGATGGTTATCCTCAGTCTGAGCAATAAAGGCTAGCTCTGTTTCAGTGCTTGAAAGTTTCATGATTCATGATTCCGTGTAGAGGAGACATGCGTCAGCGACATTGTTATCAGCCCCGTGGTATGGCACAACGGCACGAAACTGTCCGACGGCCGCCGCACTCAACCGGTGGCTGGCTCAGCTGCAGCTCATGCCACCGTCCATCACGGGCGGGGTAAGATTAAGATCATTTACCAACTGTATTCAGTTCTGACATTCCCCTAACGTGTGAATTTATCAATGTAAAATGCCTGGACATGGAGTTAAGGATTGCAAGGCAATCCTATTTTGTGTTTATTGTAGCAAAGAGACTAACCTGTTTGGAAAATATGTTAACCCAACACAACCTAAACCTGATCAAAATCTGCATCAGCACATTGATTATGACACTGGAATATATTTCATGAAATCAATCGAGATCTGCTCAAATGATGGATTCTTTTGTTTCATGAAACTTGACTGGTTGATAAGGATGTTTGTTTCTTCACTCCAATTGTGGATCTCTTCCCAACATGGTATACGAGATGTTGTAAACTCTTTCGATGAAATCTATTCTGATTTTTTTTTAAAACAGGAAAGGCCCCGAAGGACCGAGAATCTGCATTAAAAAGGCGTTTGGTACAAAATTACAGAAGAGACCCCAGCAAAGCCCTCAATGTACACAGGAGTCTCTGATATTACAGATTGCACCCTAAAGATAATCACATTGGCCTGCGGAACGCGATTAAGTCCTTGAGCATCGCCTTGATTCCAGATGCGGCTGTTCTCGCCGGCGCCGGGGACGAGACCACTTGGCGCTGAGAGAACCTTGTCGTACTCCACCGCATCAAAACGGAAGATCCTCCAAACATGGAGGAAGAGGCTCGAGCAACCAGCTTGGTCGAGCGCAGCAGGGCCTATCTGTTGGCCAAGGGTAGCGGCGGCGGATTCACCCCGTCGCTTGGATACTACTGCCAGAATTGAAGATTCAAAGTGGAGCGGCTATCCTTCAGCTGAAATTGTCGCCGGCATCATTGCCGGAGATGTAGCACTCCGAGGGGGCTGGCCACCCAGCGCGGCCATGGACGAGAAATACTGCCAGCCGCACATTCCCCCCTCGCCACCATGGCAGGCCGGGGAAGGATTGGCATCACAGCATTCAAGCCAGGCCGAGCTGCCACCAGCGAGACGCTTATTGAAGAGGCGTAGCATCGAGGCTTCCATCTTCTTCCACCAGCGAAGCAGGATAGAGAACCTCTGTAGCAGCCAATTGATGCAGCGCCGATGCATCAACCTGGCCAACCACCCCCAAGCCTCTTCCCGTCGATGAACTGCACCGCAGGATCTCTGTACTTCCTCGCCACCACGGCCAGCCAAGGACAGAAGAAACGCGAGCAGCACCTCGAACAGGAAGAGGGCGACCGAACTAACCTCAGATTCGGCGATCCAGATGAAATCTATTCTGATATATAGCGACATTGGGTATGTGGAGCGGCGGTCTTTGTTATTCGTCAATCGTGAACACCTTATTATAGGATTCAATTTGTTACGTTGTAATTAGGTTATTTTCTCAAGAGTTTTGGAGAATATGTTTGGAGGTTTGATATATGATTATAATTAATTTCCGTAGCAACGCACGGGTATTGTGCTAGTTTCCCTTAAAAAAGCCTTCCCCCATATTCTCGACCCATCGCTTCCGAGCGTGACTCACTGTCCCTTCACCGAAATCGCCTGAGATGGGAAACCAGATGGCGGTAACTTTTGCCGTGCCACCGTGTGTCCGTGCATATGCTGCGGATACATCACGAGGCGATTCAGCGGGCAGCTCTGCCCATGCTCGCACATTCATCCTCATGCGCTACGGAATTACATGACCTTGACATACAGAAAAAAAATCATTATCAAAAGCAACATGTAACAAGGCTTTGATTTCTCTGAAGATAACTCCAAGCTGTGAGAGGTCTTAACGACCCGGCTAGAAGGGCTGCGATCCGAGCAGTGATAGATCAACTGCGGCGTGCTCTTATATATGTATTCAGGAATCCAAATTAGCTGTTTTTTTCCAGGAGAGAAGTGGCTAGTCCTCGTTTTGATGCCCATGTCGCTTTGGATGCAGATGGAACCAGAGGAGGTGTGCTTCTGCTCTGGCCCTCGGACTGCTATAATGTAGATAACATTGTGATTACGAACATTTCAGTCACGACTAGGCTCTCCCCTGTTGGCGGTCTCACGCCCTGGACGCTAATGATGGTTTACGGTCCTCACGACGATGCCCGTAAATAGCAGTTTCTTAATGCGATTGTTGAGATTTACAATTCGGTTTATGGGCCGTGGATGATCACAGATGACTTTAACCTGATTAAGGAAGCTAGAGATGAAAATAATTCCAACATCGATAGGCGATGGATGCTTAAATGTAGGACAGCCCTCAACTCCTCTAACCTACATGAGATCCCTTTGATTGGCCGCAAATATACTTGGTCAAATGAACAACTTAGACCCACGTTTGTTCGTCTCGATAGAGCATTTTGTAATCTGAATTGGGAGATGTGTTTCCCGGCTGCCAAGCTACTGCCGCAGTCCTCATGAATTTCTCACCACCGCCCTCTTCTTCTTGTTGATGAGGGTATTGTGAAACCAGAAGTAGCTTCAGATATGACGGATTTTGGGAGCTGTTGATAGGTTTTAAAGGAGTTAATTCCAAAAAACCACCACATTTCAGTCGGAAATACGTAAAACCACCGATTTTGTGTGAAATTGCAAAAATCCACCAATTTTGCGTAAATTCGTTCCAATGTGCACTGATTGTCGATTTGAGCCCGATTAACATGATTTCTGACCAGTAGACCCCACTGTCAGTGTTGACGTGGCACAACGTGCATATAATCAAGGTCAAAAATTAGACAGACCTGACAATTAGGGGTCTCTTTGTAAATTTTTGGGGGGGTGGCCCACTTGTCAGCTCCTTCCTCATCCTTTCTCACTGAAATCCACCGTGGAAACTCGCCGGAGCAGGGCCCATGCGCGGCCGGCGGAGGACGACGGTAAGCTCGAAGCCGGTGGTCTGCAGATGTCGGCGTAGGGGAGCAGGCGGAGCCCCACTCTCCCTGCCTCTATCCCCGGCCGCTGCTGCCGCTCTCCCTGCCTCTATCCCCGGCCGCTGCTGCCGCTCTCCCTGCCTCTGTCCGACGACGTGCCAGAGTTGGAGAAGACGACCGTGCCGCAGACGCGGACGCTGTGGAGGTCCAGAAGGAAGAACGTCCGTCGCTGCTTCTTGATCTGGGCGCGTAATACTTTGCCGCAATGTTGCCTGGTTGTGAGCCGTATCGGAGCCGCCTCTGTCCAGATCCAAACTCTCTGCAGTTGCTCTGAAATTTCTCAAATGCTGCCTCGTTGTGAGCCGTACAGGAGCCTCCCCATCTCCTGCATCTCGCGGCGCGGACACGGTCGGCGGCGCGGACACCGGAGCAGGGCCACGCGCGGTCGGCGGCGACTATGAAGGTCAGGCGCACGGTGGTGGATTTGGGAAAAAATAAAAAAAGGAAAACAAATAAATAATACTAAAATAGTTGGAAGAAGAAAACAGAAGTTGACAGGTGGGTCCCATGAAGATTTACAAAAAGCCCCCAAAAGTTAGATATGTAAATCTCTATCTGCCACATCAACACTGATAGTGGGACCCCTCGGTCAGAAATCGTGTTAATCAGGCTCAAATCGACAATCAGTGCACATTGAAACGAATTCGCGTAAAACCGGTGGATTTTTGCAATTTCACGCAAAATCGGTGGTTTTGCGTATTTCTGACTAAAATGTGGTGGTTTTTTGGAATTTACTCATTTTAAAGAGGTAGTTGCCCAGGCTTGGAATGTGGACTTGGGTCATAGAATCCCTATTGCGGCTTTTGATTTTAGAGCTGCGCTGTACTAAACATGCTCTAAAGCTGTGGAGCAAGAGCCACATCGGGGACATACAGAAGCAGTTGGGTATGGCGAATGAGATCTGAAGTTGTCGACATCTGAAGTTGCACTTCGCTCTAACCTTAAAGCTAAAATATTTGGGTTATCGGCGCTTCCCAAAATCAAGCGATGATAGCGTAGCCGTGTGCCCGTGTCACATGGTTACAATACGGGAATGCGAACACCAGATTCTTTCATAGGAAGGCTAACTCTAGGCACCGCAAAAACTTGATCCATTCCCTGCAGTCTGACCAGGGTGTGGTGACATCGCATGAGGACATGTTTCAGCTAGCCCACCATCATTTTGATCAGATCATGGGTACAACCTAGCCGGCACAATTTTGGTACAACGCAATTATAAGTAAGCAAGAAGGGCATTGCATGAACCATTAGGATATTATGATTCTTCTTGTAGCCACGCAATCCTATAAGATCGAAAGATCAACAGTAACATGTGTTGAAAGAAACTAGTTATATGTTAAAAGTACTAGATCAATTTCATAGGGAACTAGGTCTATCCATTAGATATCTGGACACACATCAAATAATTTGATGAGTACTCAAGCACACAACATGAAAATGTGTTGCAAGATATAGAATGCCTCGCAGATCCTTAGGTGGAACCAAGAATCAGAATGTGATCCACTAAATGTCCATTGAACTAGATAAGTACGGCATATGTTGGGCCTTCTACAATTTTATGCTACCATAATTCACCTATCTATACAAAATATGGCTTTCTTATCAATTCTTATCAATGAACAAAAAAACATGTACCATTAGATGAATAAATTCATCTTTATTTCAAGAGTTAATCAGTAATTTAGTGGACAATTTTTTTCTAACTATTTATTTCTTTATTTGTATTCTTGGAGTGTCTAATGGTTATTTACATGCATAAAGATAGTTGTTAGTAAGGAGGCATTGAAGTTATATTACCATCAAAAACTCCAAGTGCAGGATGAGCTACACATAGCATGTTTTTTTTTTAAAAAATATTAAAATTTCAAAAAATTCCAAAACAAAATTCTAGTTATATACAGTGAATTATTCTATCAGTGTGCAAAAAACCAATGCAAAACACTCATTATTCTGGCTTGTGCAAAAATAACAAAATTGTAGATCTGAGTAGTGACTAGTGATGTTTTTTGGATCTCCAATATTTGTCAGACTGTATTATTTTTGTATAGCCCAGAATATTATGTTTTTTCAAACTGATATTTTACACACTGGTAGAGTACATCATCGACTACATCTACAATTTTTTTCAGAATTTTTTGAAACTTACAAATATCATTTTTTTAAATTTTTTAAAAAACGGCCTACATGTAGCCCGGGCTACAAAAAACCATTCTCTATTACCATCACATAACAAATACAGTGAGCTAAAACAAAAAGCACCTAAGGTGCTCTATTTTGATAGCAAAATGAATCATTTTCAAGTTGCTGAGTCTAATGAAATACCAAATAATGGTAGCAGTATATATGACATGCTTCTATTTTTTGGTTCGTAAATAGGGGAAAGGAAACTCGGAGTGATTAAGATGACAATTGCAAAATGCATGGAGAAGTTTTGTGATTCATGTGCCAAACCGCAGGGACGGAGTAAGGAAAATAACTTAGAGGGGGCCAAATAAAGATTCGATTAGTTGAGGGGCCACATAGACAAATTTTAGCCAATTTGAGGACCAATCTGCAAACAACATAGGGGTTTTTTCATGCAAAAATCCAGCATAGGGGGGCCATGGCCCCAGCTATCCTCCCCCTAGCTCCTTCCCTGCCGAACCTGCAAAAAAATTCTCGGATGAGGTAGTAACATGGAATGGTTGAGAACATGAAAAATAATATTTATATTAATTGATTGTTGCAAACCAAAATGAGAAAAAACAGTCAAGCGGGGAGAAGATTGTGCTTACAATTGTATTCAATCCATCCTAAGACCATATTTTCCATGTCATGAACAAGAAGTTCATCTAAATCAGTCAAACGTGGAGAATGCTACAATTGTATTCAATCCATCCTAAGACCATATTTTCCATGTCATGAACAAGAAGTTTATGTCTTAACACGATATCATGACGAAATGATCATACGGTTAGCAAAGACAAGATTGTGTTTTCATTACAACTATTAAGAATGTTGTTGAGCATATGAATTTTGGGATTTCAGATTTATTTGACTAACCTCCAAGTATAGTTACTCGTTTCCCGTTCTATTGCCAAGCAATGCAGTAAGCTGAGTAAAATCTCTAAAATTATTATTTCCATTTCAGAGATAAAATTTGGTAAGATTGAGTGGACACTCTACAAACAGAGGATTGCAAAAACTTGCCTAATGGTTCACGCAATTTCCTTGCTTATTTATATTATGGGAGGGGGGGGGGGGCAAATGCCCCCCCCCCCAAATTTATTCTTTATCATACTGTAATATACTACCTCTAAATCGACGTGATCGCCTCGAGTGAGCTGCCTAGGAGCGGTGCATACCGACGTCGATTAAATGAGAACGGAGGGAGTATTAATCATATATTTTTGCTCGGCCTAGGTTCAACCATTGTAAACAAAATTAAGACGTTTTCATCACCATCGGTGGCCTTGGTAAGAGGATGTTTATTAACAAGTGAGACTCAGTTCAGCAAATTGGCCCTGACAATTGGGTCCCATCGGTTAGAAACATCGTCAATTAAGATCAATGTATAGTTAGCATATTTTTGGCAAAAACTTCAAAATTTATCGTGGATTTTTGTCCCAAAAACATAAATTGGTAGCATTCAATAAACTTTACACCAAAACTGGTGGTGTTATGCTAAGAACTCCACTATCAAGGCCCGGCTTGCGATCTACATAGTCATCATGTTCATTTCATGTGTCTGAAACTGGATTCATTAATTTATCAATGCGGCTCGCACGACGTGTTTCTGGCAGTAACTGGGAGAAATTCTTGAGTTCTAGAAGAGGCCTCTGCAGTGTGCTGACCTGCTAAGCCTGCATCGGCCTCGCCGATGGTTTCGCTCCCCTCTTCTTTGTACCATGGAAATTCAGGCCATTCTGTGACACACAGCTCGTGTCCTCCGAGTATAGACCCATGAAGCTTGAGTGTAGAGCGGAAGCTTTTCAACATTGCATATCTTATATAAGCTTTTCTGCTCAATTGAAGAAACCAAAGATTGTTAAGTAAGAGGATAATTAACAGCATCAGAGAAAATATGAGTTACTTTTAAGCAGAGGTTTGACTTACCCTGTGCTTTTTTTTTGACCGGGAAAAAATGTGAGGCAACAGCCCCACAGCCATTTTATTAATAATAAAGGAACACTGTACAAGCACTATACAAAAAATAAAGGAGAAGGAAAAGGACTATACAAAGATGGGAAAACTATACAACCATGAGCACCTCAAGGCAAGGACTCAATCCAGGAAAGAAGCTGAGACTTATACTTTGATTTGATCCTATGCTGTAGGAGAGACATGTCATGTATGAACTTGTGCTTCCACTTAGTGAAAGTAGGTCTCACTTGATTGAAAATTTTGTCATTTCGAACTAGCCATATGCCCCTGCAAGCAAGGATCAACACCTCCATGAAAAAGGGCTTGCCAAAACTTTGACGAGCGTTAGAAATCACCACCTGAAGATCATCATTTTGTATCCAATCAAACTGCAAATAATTCCAAACCCTACTGCTGAAATTGCACTGAAAGAATAAGTGGATACGATCTTCATGAGCTCTGAGAGGGCAAAGTTCACAATGTTTGTCATCTGTAGTGTTCCAATGCCTTCGGTGAAGCATATCCCTTGTGTTTAGACGGTCAACCAAAAGCAGCCAAGCAAAAATTTTGTGACTCGTGATGCAGCACGATTTCCAAAGCCACTTATACACCCTTGGTGTTTGAATATGAGCATGAATGTGAGTATAAAAGCTAGCAGTTGTGTACCTTTCTCCCCATACTCACCATAAGCCTCTATAGAAAGTGGCCGGTAGAAAAGGGAAGAAAAATCCCCTTGATCATAAACTTGAGCTGCAGACATATTTTCATTGAGTACAAATGAGAATAACCGAGGATATCTGTCCTTTAGAGGTCGGCAGCTTCCATTGATTTCCCAGCTATCTGACCAAAAAAGGAAGGTGTTACCACGTCCGGGCTTGACCGAAGATACTCCACGGAAATTATCGACCAGCTTTAGCACGTCCCGCCACCAGAAAGATCCACAGAGATTTTCAGCATGGGGAATTTTATCCTCATAGTGTGCATACCATATCAAATTAACCCAAGGAAGATCCGCATGATTGTAAAATTTATCCAAAAACTTGATCAGCAGAGCCGCATTCTGTTTCTGGAAATTAACTATGCCCAGCCCGCCCTTCTGTTTAGGCTTACACACCATCTCCCAGGCTGCTAAAGATGGTTTGTTCGCATTTTCAAAGTCGCGCCATAGACATTGCCGCTAAATTCTGTCCAATTGTTTTGTGAATCCAGGAGATAGCTGCAAAGAGCACAGAAAATGAAGTGGCATTGACGCTAATGCAGAATTAATTAGCTGAAGCCTTGCTCCCTGAGCCAAGAAACTAGAACTTGAAGATAATTTCCTCTCAAGGCGGCAAACCAGTGGCATAAGATCAAACATTGTTGGCCGTGTTTTTTTTCAAGGGGAGGCCTAGATACGTAAAAGGTATAGAACCAATTTGATAGCCAAATTCCTCTGATAATTGAACCATCAGCTCATCATCCACATTAATAGGAATCATTTGCGACTTACTATAGTTAATTCTCAGCCCAGTAGACTTTGAATATTTCTCTAGAGTATCCTTTAATACTTTGACCTGTGCAACATCAGCTGGTAAGATCAACAGAGTATCGTCGGCGTATTGGATGATTGGAAAATCCAAATCATTGGTCTCAATGGGCCGAGAAAGAGATCCCTGCACCACCATATCATTGACAGCCGATTGCAATAAGTCCGATCCAAAAATATATAAAAGTGGAGACAATGGATCACCCTGCCGGACACCACGTTTACACACAAACTGCTTTCCTGGAATTCCATTGAGCAATACTGCCGAAGTCCCAGTAGATAATATGGAACCAGTCCATTTCAGCCATTTAGAGTTGAACCCTTTGTACTTCATTATCTGTAGAATTGCCTCGGGCTCGATTGTATCAAAAGCTTTCGCGAAGTCCAACTTGAGGATTATGATCGGTTTCTTAGAAGCTTGACAGAGGTATATATACTCAAACGACCACGCCAAACAGTCTTGGATGGTCCTATTGCACAAGAAACCGTATTGGTTCTTGTGAATGCACTGCATAATTTTATCTTGAAGTTTGTTAGCTGCCAACTTTGTGAGAAATTTCAAACAAACATTGGTTAAAGATATCGGCCTGAAATCATTAACCTCCAATGGGACAGCTTTCTTTGGAACCAAAGTTATATATGAGCCATTGATATTTTCCAAGTTTAGGGAGCCTTCCCAAAAATCATTAGCTAGTCGATAAAAATCCTTTTGCACAATAGGCCAGCACCTCTTAAGAAAGAGACCGTTAAAACCATCTGGTCCCGGGGCACGATCAGTCGGCATAGCTTTGATGACCGCATCCATCTCAGATTTTTCAAAAGGCACAGTTAGATCATCCAACCCATCAATCCGAGTCAGTAACGTGCTAAGGTCGAACTGCATTGAAATACCTTCAGAACAGCCCATGCGGTCCTTGAAACTCTGCCAAAACATTCCTGCCATGACATGATGATCAGTAATTTGCGCACCACTCGGGTCCTGTAGCATAGCAATGGTATTTCTGCGATATCGTTCAGTTGCCATAGCGTGAAAGAACTTAGTATTATCTTCCCCCTGCTTGATCCATCTAATTGTACAGCGTTTTCTCCAATAATTACATTCTGCAAGCAACAGACCATCTAGATGAGAGTGTACAATTTTTCTGAAATTAAACTCTGCCCTGTAAAGAGGTCTATATTCCTCCAAAGTGTCAAGAATTAAAATCACTCGGTTGCATTTCTGGATTAGAGCTTTTAGATTCCCCAAACTAGTATGCCATAGTTTAAGAGCATGCCAGAGACTCTTAAATTTATCTGCAATAATGGCCGAACTATAACTCTTCCGAGAACCTTTATTCCAAGATTCAGACACACAATCTGTAAAGCCTGGCAGATCCACCCAAATTCACGGGAGTTATAAGTGCTTTTAGTCCGTTGCATTCAAAATGCCCTTTAATCATGGAGCGAATCTGCAAGGACAATCAGTAAATTGTCGACAAGGCAATATGGTCGAGAGGGAAGTAGTATGGTACACAAGACTTACCGTTCCAACATCGAGGGATGAATCAAAGCCCTTGACACAAATAGTCATCCTTGGATGAACAGGCAGATTCTTCCCACATGAAGGCAAATCTCTAACAAATTAGCGAAATTAGCCCTTATATTATATAAAAAAATAAAAAAAGCTCACTAATGATTTGATAGTGAGCAAAATTATTGACCAAGAGAAACCTGCCAAGATTGTGGATGTTCAAACTAAGCAATTGAAGTTTCAGGGGGCGCCCCATCAGATTAAATCCAGTAAGACGGTAAATGGCCTACAAAATCAATGCAAATAGCAATGCTGTAAGCATATATCGTAACATGAATAAAGAACTAGCTACAAGTATCTCAATGCACACTTGCACAGTACAAACAGCGTGAACCAGATCGTGTAAGAGTGTGTCTATAATTAACTAGGGCTTCATGATACACATATACTCCATAATTTCAAATGCATAAAGTCAAGGTAATTTTTGTGTAAAACTTCTACAGATTCGTGTTTAGGGTCCAAAGGGTATTCAAACTATTATTGATGCCTCTACAGAATTGGATCTAAAACACAATGATCAAAACCCATCCAGCAGTCTTCTGTCTTTAAAGAGAACTGTCAAAAGTGGATCGATAATCCGTCAAAAATCCCATGGAAAGTGACTCAGCAGGTAGCTGCACCGTGTTAGAAGTTCACTACCACAATCCGCAGCTCATTTCTCAAAAGAAAGATTACTCAAACAAAATGCATAACTCCGAGTAAAAAGCACTCAGATTACAAAACATGGGAGTATATTCAGATCGCATACCCTGAAATCATTTCGGTGATATAAATGTACCATAATATATTTAATTTTGGTAGCATTTTTAAGATTTTTAATATATAGCCAAAAGGTAAAAATTTCCAAATATCTAGCCAATTATACGCGAATTCATGTATTTATTGACTCAACTCAGATATATGTGCAAATATGCACGTATAAACATATGAACAGTACACATAAATGTTATCAACATGAAAATAAGAAAAACAGGGGGGCCGAAACCCCCCAGCTCCATTTATTTAAAACAAAGCCAGGGTTGCAACAATGTAGCACGCGAGGGATCCAAAAGTTAGGCCCCTAGCTAGTTCCTCACACTATTTTATTACAGGTTTTTCAATCAGAAAGCAGAACCAGAGGGCTATCCTATTACAATCAAACTGGTAAGAACCAGTTCGTGTTCTCAATGAAGAACTGCCTCCTCTCTGCATCAGTCTTCAGACCTTCCAGGCAATCCGCAGTAATTCTGCCCGCTTGAAGTCCAGCAAATGCAGGTTCCTGTCCATCAGCCGAGAGCGAGATTTTTTGTAGATAGGACGCCATCTTCGAAGGATTGATGTTGCACGGTCCCAGACCATCACCAGACTTGACCATGCCTTTCCCTGAAAGCACATATCATTCTGAGATTTCCATAAGGCCCACAGAAATGCAGCAGCAGTAATGCTTTGTTACTGCTTTGTATTGAGTTACAAGAATTCCACATATGGAACAGAGCATCACTATTAGTTATACTACTCTCAGGAAAGAGCTCACTAAACATCTTCCACACTTGTTTCGCAACAACGCAATCAAAGAATAGGTGAAAAACCGACTCAGGGTCGGTGCAAAACAAACATGTGGGATCAGGTACCACTCGCCGCTTTGCCAGATTGTCTCTAGTTAAAAGCCGGTTTTGAGCAAGAAGCCACAAAAACACTTGCACACGGCCAGGAATTTGGATTTTCCAAATTGCAGCCAAGTGTGGAACCTGAACCCCACCATCATTCACCCTCTGATAAAAAGAATTAACTGTGTAAACCCCACAACATGAAAATAAGTACAACAGAGAAAGAAATTTGTTACATTCTGACCTTCTTCTGTAGAATACTCAACAAGTGCAAGATGTCTAGAACTGTTGAAATCAAAGGTAACAACCTCACCAGCCTCCATAAAAACCTTCTTTCTAGAAACAAAGATTAAAAAGTTATATTTGGAAAGAAACGAGTCTCCATTAGGATTACTTGGTATCATTCTGAAATCATACACTTGATCCTGCTCAACATCGTGTGCCATATCAAAACTTGCGATTCTGGTTCTTTTTGGCGATTTCTCTTGGACTTCTTCTTCTGAAGAAGCTTTAGGCTCCAAAAAAATCATGTGGATTATTAGATCCGTTCTTTAGCCTTCCAAAACATATTATATTCTGGAACAGAGGTAGTACAAGATAATGCGTGGGAATATATTCTAAAATTAAAACGTTGCCACGAGGGAAAAACAACTGTTGGATAATTAGGCATAATTTCCATGATTAATTCCAGAATATTAAACATGACAAAACCAGCTACTACCACATGTAACTCGAACATACTAGATGTACTGAACAACAAGATGAACGGAAACAAGTAGCAGCGAAACATGTACTCGCAGAACATGATGAACAGGAAAACAGCAGTACACCGCACGTACCGTTAGCTTGCAGATGTAGTCATAGCAGTAACGTTGTTGATGACAACGTTGGAGAAGACCGGTCGAAGCAGACGGCGATGAAGACGGCGGTAGGCTGCACCGCCCGACTTGGAGGGAAGACGACCCGTGATGAAGAGCTTGAGCAGTCGCGCAGAGCGCTTCCCAAAAACCTAATTCGCCCTCTCCCGTACAGGATTACAAAGGCGAGTGGTTCCGGAGACCTGCTCTCCCGTTCGCCGATGCACGCCGGCGCTTGGGATGGAGTAGACTACGGAGGCGGCGCAAGCAGCGAGAGGTGGCAAAACCCTAGATCGGTTTCAGATGTGTGCGGCGGTAGCCAGGCAAGAGTTTATATAGGTGGCGCAGCGGAGAAACCCTAGACAACGTGGGCCACGCCCATGTCGCACGTCCGAGTCGGTTATAGCAGCCCACGATCTGGGAGCGACCCGAACCGGCTAGCTATGACGCGTCCGTCAAGGACTCGGTCAAACGCTCAGTTTTTCCTGTGCAGCAAAAAGATAAGCTCGGCTCCGAGGCTCAATTCCGCAAACTGCGGCGCGCGCGCGCGTCGTGATGAGTCGAGTCGAGTCGAGACGAGACGAGCGAGGAGGAGGAGGAGCGCGCGTGTGGCACTTCTCTTCTCACTCACTTACCAAGTGGTGCAATACCCTACCTTATATGTTGGTCTACATCTTTCCCAACTTTCCATGTGGGACTAAACTTAGCTCCTACCCCTTACCTTTGTGCAGCCAAAAACTTGGGCTGCATTCCAAATGGGCTCACACATATGGGCTTTGAGATTTCTAGGAATTTCTGAAATTTATTATGGGCTCATATGAAAAGGCCCAATATTTCAACAATCCCCCACCAGATCTCAAATGCCCATTTAGAGATTTGCCAAACCTCACTACTTGTTTATATACCAGTGTTTCAGCAGAGACTGTTAAGTTGAACTTCCTCCTAAAACCTTAAGCTACGTCTATCAGCAACTTGAACAATGGACTACGCCTTGAATTGCAAGTTTTGTGCGTCAATATTTCACTCAAAGTCATAACCAGTACATGGCTGCCAGTAGCCTACCCCGCGGGTTGGAGCATATGCGTCGTACTCCATGGTCTCTTCATGAGTTTACTAGAGATCACTCAAATCTCATAGACTGCGATATTTAACAATCGGGCTCATATATGTGTGTTCTTTCAAGAATGCTCTGTAGGACAGCATCTTTGCTAACCATAGCCAACAGAAACATATTAAGGCATGCTGCCAACCTACCTTACAAATTTTGAGAGTTTTGCATCTTCATATAGAGAGGGTTACAGAATACTCTCCTCAGTTAAACCACTAGCTTGTTTTCCCAGGTCCTAATTCACGGGATCTCCGATCACAAAGGTTGGGTTATTACTATGGCATAACATCTATGGGTCTCAAACCCATCTCCCTCGATGCACTGTCTATCACATTGCGTGATAGTCCCTTGGTAAAGGGATCTGCCAGGTTTTTGTCTGTTTGAATATACGTAACAGTTATTACTCCGGAGTTTCGCAATTTCCTGACAGACTTCAAACGTCTTTTAACGTGTCTTGATGACTTCGCGTTATCCTTAGAATTGTTCACTTTGACAATAACTGTTTGGTTGTCACAATTCAAGAGGATGGCCAGCACAGGTTTTTCAACCACCGGCAAGTCCATCAAGAGCTCACGCAGCCATTCTGACTCTATAGTGGCTATGTCTAAAGCAGTAAGTTCCGCTTCCATAGTTGACCTCGTCAATATAGTTTGTCTACATGATCTCCATGATACAGCGCCACCTCCAAAGGTAAACATATACCCACTAGTGGCTTTGATATCATCTACATCAGAGATCCAATTTGCGTCACTATATCCTTCAAGCACAGCAGGGTGCCCTAAATAGTGAATCCCGTAACTCATTGTACCACATAGATAGCGCATGACCCTTTCAAGTGCATGCCAATGATCAATACCCGGGTTTGACATGAACCTACTCAACTTGCTCACAGCAAAAAAGATGTCAGGTCTTGTCGCGCTCGCTAAGTACATGAGTGAACCAACGATTTGAGAATATCTCAGTTGATCTGTTGGTTCGTTCTTGTTCTTACGTAGTATCACACTGGGATCATAAGGTGCTGGAGAAGACTTGCTATCAATAAAGCCAAACCGGCTCAAGATCTTCTCAACATAGTAGGATTGCGATAAAGTAATCCCACTCTCGTTCTTATTCAGCTTGATGTTCAGGATCACATCAGCTTCTCCCAGATCTTTCATATCAAAGCACTTTGACAAGAAAGACTTGACCTCAAGTATCACTTTTATGTTTGTACCAAAGATGAGAATATCATCAACGTACAAACACAATATAACACCTTCGCCCCCACCATGGCGATAGTATACGCACTTGTCAGCCTCATCAACGACAAAGCCAACAGAAGTTAAAGTTTTATCAAACTTCTCATGCCATTGCTTAGGTGCTTGTTTCGGGTCATATAAAGATTTTAGCAACTTGCACACCTTTGTCTCTTCACCTTTTACCACAAATCTATCAGGCTGATCCATATAGATTTCCTCTTCCAACTCTCCATTGAGGAAAGCTGTCTTTACGTCTATTTGATGAACGATAAGACCATAAGAGGCAGCCATGGAAAGTAGTACTCGAATGGTGGTTAGTCTTGCGACAGGTGAATAGGTGTCAAAGTAATCTTCGCCTTCTCTCTGTGTGTAGCCTTTTGCTACAAGTCTCGCCTTGTACTTCTTAATAGTACCATCAGGCCTTAGCTTCTTCTTGAACACCCACTTGCAGCCCACAGGCTTACAGCCATGGGGGCGCTCTGATAATTCCCATGTTCCATTAGAAAGAATCGAGTCCATCTCATTTTGGACAGCTTCTTTCCAATCATCTGCATCTGGTGATGCATATGCCTCAGCAATGGACTTGGGAGTATCATCCACAAGGTACATAATGAAATCATCACCGAAGGACTTTGCAGTCCTCTGTCTCTTGCTCCTTGTAGGAGCTTCATTGTCATCCTTCTCATGAACGTTCTCAAAAATGTTCTCATGTGGTTGCTCAAAATAATCATCAGATGCACTAGATTCAGGAATTATCTCAGAAGAAAATATAGCAGTGCTATGCATATCTTTCATAGGAAACATATTCTCAAAGAATGTTGCATCACGAGATTCCATTATAGTGTCAACATGCATATCAGGTACCTCGGATTTAACTACTAAAAATCTATAGCCAATGCTCCGCTGAGCATAACCTAGAAAGATGCAATCCATAGTCTTTGGTCCGAGCTTGCGTTTCTTTGGGATGGGAATGTTGACCTTCGCCAAGCATCCCCAAGTGCGCAAATACGAAAGTGATGGCTTTCTCCCAACCCACTCCTCATAAGGGGTTTTCTCTTTATTCTTGTTAGGAACTCTATTCAGGACATGACATGTAGTCAACAAAGCCTCCCCCCACCATGCCTTCGATAAACCAGCAGTGTCGAGCATGGAATTCACCAAGTCAGATAGCGTGCGGTTTTTCCTCTCGGCCACCCCATTAGATTGGGGCGAGTAGGGAGGCATCCTCTCATGAATAATACCGTGTTCCTCACAGAATTCGTCAAAGATTTTAGGAAAATACACTCCACCACGATCCGACCTAAGACGCTTGATCTTTCTCTCTAGTTGATTTTCAACTTCGGCCTTATAAATTTTAAAGTAGTCTAAAGCTTCATCTTTAGTTCGCAACAAGTAAACATAGCAAAATCTAGTCGCATCATCAATCAATGTCATGAAATATCTCTTTTCACCTTTTGTCAACACACCATTCATCTCGCATAGATCAGAATGTATGAGTTCTAGAGGTGCCAAGTTTCTCTCCTCGGCCGCCGTATGGGGCTTACGAGGTTGCTTCGATTGCACACAACTATGGCACTTAGAACCTTTGGCAATAGTGAATTTCGGAATTAAACTCATGCTGGATAACCGTGACATCAAACCAAAATTAATGTGACATAAACGAGAATGCCAAACACTGGTATCATCACTAACACCGCCACAAATATGGTTCACAGATTTATTACAGAAATCTGAAAGTGAAAAGTGGAACAAGCCTCCGCACTCATAGCCTTTTCCAATAAATTGTCCATGCTTGGAAATGACTACCTTATTTGACTCTAAAACAACCTTAAACCCATCTCTGCAGAGAAGGGAACCGCTAACAAGATTCTTGTTCATAGAAGGGACATGCTGCATGTTCCTCAGCTGCACGATCTTCCCTGAAGTGAACTTCAGATCTACCATGCCAACACCATGAATAGAGGCATGTGACCCATTGCCCATTAGGACGGAGGAATCCCGTGCGGCCTGGTAAAAAGTGAACATAGATATGTCAGCACACACATGAACGTTAGCACCCGTATCAATCCACCAAGAGGGATATTGAAATACCGAAAGAACAGTAAATAGATTACCATACCCATCACTAGCAGTCACGATGTTGACATTCTTGGCCTTTTTCCCTCTGCGATCTGCGCGTTCTGGGCAGTCCTTGGAAAAGTGGCCGGGCGCTCCACAAGTGAAACAAGTCAGATCACTCATGTCCCTGTTCGGCTTCTTCTTCTTGAAGGTTGTAGTCTTTACAGGCTTGTTGAAAGAGGGTTTGAAGTTCCCTTTATTCTTGCCTGAGGATTTGCCTTTCTGCTGCACAAAGTTAGCAGTAGCATGACCCTCTCCTTTCTCAGTAGTGTCCTTAGCATGAGCCTTCTCCTCAACATCAAGGGACACTATCAGATTTTCAACTGATATCTCCTGTCTCTTGTGTTTGAGAGCTGTGGCGAAGTTCCTCCATGAAGGGGGCAACTTAGCGATAATGCAACCCGCCACAAACTTGTCGGGTAAGGCACACTTAAGGAGTTTGAGCTCTTTGGCAATGCACTGTATCTCATGAGCTTGTTGAACCACAGGAAGGTCCTTAGTCATCTTAAAATCATAAAAGCTCTCCATGATGTACAGTTCACTGCCAGTATCTGCAGCACCAAACTTGGCGTCCAGTGCGTTCCAGAGCTCCTTCCCGTCTTTTATGTGCATAAACACATCACATAGATGGTCAGCAAGAATGCTCAGAATGCATCCCACAAAGATAGTATTGGCTTCCTCAAACTTTTTCTGATCATCCTCAGACGTAGTTCCTTTAGTTCCTTCAGGTTTGCCTTTACTAATCTGAAACACTTTCATAGTGGTCAGCCAAAGCTCAGCCTTGTACTGCCACCTCTTAAAGTGCACACCGGTAAATTTATCCGGCCTCAGTGCATCGGTAAAACCAGCCATTGATAATTCAGGAAATTGCCTACAATTAGGTTTTTGGATTGTTGGATAATTAGGCATAATTTCCATGATTAATTCCAGAATATTAAACATGACAAAACTAGCTACTACCACATGTAACTCGAACATACTAGATGTACTGAACAACAAGATGAACGGAAACAAGTAGCAACGAAACATGTACTCGCAGAACATGATGAACAGGAAAACAGCAGTACACCGCACGTACCGTTCGCTTGCAGATGTAGTCGTAGCAGTAATGTTGTTGATGACACATTGGAGAAGACCGGTCGAAGCAGACGGCGATGAAGACGGCGGTAGGCTACACCGCCCGATTTGGAGGGAAGATGACCCGTGATGAAGAGCTTGAGCAGTCGCGCAGAGCGCTTCCCAAAAACCTAATTCGCCCTCTCCCGTAAAGGATCGCAAAGGCGAGTGATTCCGGAGACCTGCTCTCCCGTTCGCCGGTGCACGCCGGCGCTCGGGATGGAGTAGACTACGGAGACGGCGCAAGCAGCGAGAGGTGGTAAAACCCTAGATCGGTTTTAGATGTGTGCGGCGATAGCCAGACAAGAGTTTATATAGGTGGCGCAGCGGAGAAACCCTAGACAACGTGGGCCACGCCCACGTCGCACGTCCGAGTCGGTTACAGCAGCCCACGATCCGGGAGTGACCCGAACCGGCTAGCTGTGACACGTCCGTCAAGGAGCTCGGCTCCGAGGCTCAATTCCGCAAACCGCAGCGCGCGCATCATGACGTGTCGAGTCGAGACAAGACGAGCGAGGAGGAGGAGGAGGAGCGCGCGTGTGGCACTTCTCTTCTCACTCACTTACCAAGTGGTGCAACACCCCACCTTATATGTTGGTCTACATCTTTCCCAACTTTCCATGTGGGACTAAACTTAGCTCCCACCCTTTGCCTTTGTGCAGCCCAAAACTTGGGCTGCATTCCAAATGGGCTCACACACATGGGCTTTGAGATTTCTAGGAATTTCTAAAATTTATTATGGGCTCATATGAAAAGACCCAATATTTCAACAACAACAGCAGACTTAACCGTGAGATAGAACTAACTGACATGGGCCCTATCCCCTATGTTGTGGGCTAGCTGGAGCACTTAAGTAAGTTTGGAATACTATAAAATTTACATAATAAGTAATTAATGTGGTTTCCTTCAGCTGTCGTGTCCCCAGATGCATCGCTATATACCATTGCCAAGGATTTCAGATAGCTGAGCCGAAGCTCGCCATTAGAGCCCCACTAATTAAGCACTTATATGGTTCTAATTCTTCTCAAGAAATTCACGTGAGAATCCAAACATAGAGTAAGTTTGCGATCACCTTTTTTCTGCGAATCTGGGAAACGGTGCGCTCATTCATGGCATAGACGAGGCTAGCCTTATGAAAGGTTCCCTCGTGATAGTTCGCCGAGTGGATGGACCCCTTGTGGTGCCACCAAGACTCCGGCAAGTTCTCCCCCTTCAGTTGTTGCCACACTAGATTAACAATTGCCAAAGATCTGCGGGGCGCCATATATAGAGGATGAATCGAGTCCGCGTCTCTCGATCGCCGCTTCCGTTCGGTTATTTTGAGGAGATTGCGATCTACTGATGTGTTGAACTTGGACACATCAATCCGATGTCAAAGTTAGAACCTCTGATCGTATTTGTGTCAAACCCTCATGGACTGGGTTGGAGCTGCCATGCGGGCCAAAAGTTCAGCTCCCACCCAACCTGAGTATTGAAGCCCAATTCTGCGTACAGGCCCAGTGCTGTACCCAAATTCTGAAGATGAATTTTTAGATGGTTTTATTTCTTTACAAGTACCCCCTCTCACCCTCTGTGAGTTGTCTTATATATCTACATACTTAAACGTGTATAGGCTCATCCGTACTTAGATAAAAATGAGACCACTAATTTGGAACATAGAGAATATTTTCTTGAAACAAGCTTTTGTTCTGCTCTATAAGAAAGACAACATGATTGCTGGGATGATGGCGCCAGAAAAGAGTTGGTGCCTAGTTGAATGTCCAGCCCGTTGGGAACCCCAAGAGGAAAGTGTGATGAATACAGCAGCAAGATTTTCCCTCAGTTAAGAAACCAAGGTTTATCGTTCTTGGAGAGGAGAGACAAACGACTGAAGGTGATGCTTGCTAGCTTGTGACAGCTTCGGACAATTTATATATGGCGCCTCGTCCAAGCTTTGCTTGCTAGCTGCAACGCGGAACCTGCACACACACAACCAAGTACTTTGCTCCCAACTTGCGATGAGGTTGTCAATCTCACCGGTTTGCTTGAAACAAAGGTTATGAGTGTATCGAGTCGAAAATAGTAGAGTATGCAAATAAAGTAAACAGTGCGAGTAAAGTAAACAGGTGATAGCAATATGATGGAAATAGGAACGGGATCCACAGTTCACTAGTGGTGTCTCTCCATAGATAAATAACACATGCTGGGTAAACAAATTACAGTTGGGCAATTGATAGAATAAAGATAAACGTGATATGTCAAGAAGATCACTATGAGATTTACTCTGGGCATTACAACAAAATACATAGACTACCATCCAACTGCATCTATGACTAATAATCCACTCCCGGGGATATCAATCCGAACACCCCATGAGTATTAAGTTGCGAACAACAGATAATTGCATTAAGCAAAGTGTGTAATGTAAACAAAGCATATGCCCTTGAGCATATGAATGTTGTTTTCTCCCTAGTAGCAACAGCACATCTACAACCTTAGAGGTTTCTGTCACTCCCCCAGGTTAAGCAGAGGCATGAACCCACTATCGAGCATAAATACCCCCTCTTGGAGTCACTAGCAACTACTCGGCCAAGATAGCTACTAACAACGGAGAGCATGCAAGATCATAAACAACATAGAGATAACATAAGATAATATTCAGTACAGCAACTCAATCATAAACACCAATATTCATCGGATCCCAACAAACCAAACATGTAGAATTACATAACGGTGATCTCAATCATGTAGGGCAGCTCATGAGATCTAAACATGAAGCACATGGTGGAGAAGACAACCATCTAGCTACTGCTATGGACCCATAGTCCAAGGTAGACTACTCACTCATCGCTCCGGAGGCAAGCATGGCGATGAAGAAGACCTCCGGTGGCGATTCCCCTCTCCGGCAGGGTGTCGGGAAGAGCTTTGATGCTCCCGGTGAATGTGGCAACAGACAGTCCTTGTGCGTGGTGAATGACCAGCCCGTTGGGAACCCCAAGAGGAAAGTATGATGAGTGCAGCAGCAAGTTTTCCCTCAGTTAAGAAACCAAGGTTTATCGAACAGGAGAAGGGAGACGATGACGACTGAAGGTGTTTGTGGAACCGTCACACACACAGACAAATACTTTGTTCCCAACTTGCGATGAGGTTGTCAATCTCACCGGTTTGCTTGAAACAAAGGTTATGAGTGTATCGAGTGGAAAACAGTAGAGTATATGCGAGTAAAGTAAACAATGCGGGAAAAGTAAACAGGTGATTGCAATATGATTAAAATAGGACCAGGGTCCACAGTTCACTAGTGGTGTCTCTCCATAGATAAATAACATGCTGGGTAAACAAATTACAGTTGGGCAATTGATAGAATAAAGATAACGTGATATGTCAAGAAGATCACTATGAGATTCACTCTGGGCATTACAACAAAATACATAGACCGCCATCCAACTGCATCTATGACTAATAATCCACCCCCGGGGATATCATCCGAACACCCTAGAAGTATTAAGTTGCGAACAACAGATAATTGCATTAAGCAAAGTGTGTAATGTAAACAAAGCATATGCCCTTGAGCATATGAATGTTGTTTTCTCCCTAGTAGCAACAGCACATCTACCACCTTAGAGGTTTCTGTCACTCCCCCAGGTGAAATAGAGACATGAACCCACTATCGAGCATAAATACCCCCTCTTGGAGTCACTAGCAACTACTCGGCCAAGATAGCTACTAACAACGGAGAGCATGCAAGATCATAAACAACATAGAGATAACAAAAGATATAATTCAGTACAGCAACTTAATCATAAACACCAATATTCATCGGATCCCAACAAACCAACATCATAGTATTACATAACGGTGATCTCAATCATGTAGGGCAGCTCATGAGATCTAAACATGAAGCACATGGTGGAGAAGACAACCATCTAGCTACTCTATGGACCCATAGTCCAAGGTAGACTACTCACTCATCGCTCCGGAGGCAAGCATGGCGATGAAGAAGACCTCCGGTGGCGATTCCCCTCTCCGGCAGGGTGCCGGGAAGAGCTTCTGGACCCTCCCGATCTTCGGGTCGACGGCGGCGGCGGATCGCGATGTATTCTGGAAAACTGATCGGGCCCTTAGGTTTTTCTCGTCGGGGGGTATATGTAGGCGAAAGGGGGCTGTCAGAGGTGGAGCCACGCGGCCTCACAAGGGGGTGGCGCGGCCAGGGGCCAGGCCGCGCCGCCCCTGTGTGTGGGGGCCACGTGGCCCCCCTCCGTCGGGTCTTCGGATGTTTGGGAGCTCCCCGGTGAAATATGACTTCAGGAACTTGTTTCGTCCAATTCCGAGAATATTTCCTGTGTATCACTTCTGAAACACAAAAACAGCAGAAAACAGGAAACTGGCACTGTGGCACTTCGTTAATAGGTTAGTTCCGGAAAATGTATAAAAGTACCACTAAGTGTAACGAAACAATAGGCAAATGGTGTAAAACAAAGCATGGAGCATCAAAAATTATAGATACGTTTGAGACGTATCAAGCATCCCCAAGCTTAACTCCTGCTCGTCCTCGAGTAGGTAAGTGATAACAAAGTATAATTTTTGAGGTGACATGCACCTACACAATCTTGATCATAAATGTAAGCATTGGTGAGCTGGGATCAATAGAACTTAAAACATGGGCATGAAAGATATAATCATGACAATAAGAACTTAGCAACCATGTTGTAAACATGCAAATGAACACAAACAAAAGATCATGATAATGAAACAATGAAAGTCAAACGTGTGTTCAAATCATAAGGAAAAACATACAAATGGTTTTCAGCTTGTCCTTCAAAGAGAGCAAAACATAAATGCATAGGACACCTCAAAGTTTAAGAGGGCGACTAGATACAAATAATTTAAGAACAAGTGAAACCAACAATATGAGTCAATCAATGAACCTTGGGACAATGCATATCACACTAAGAATGACAACTATGCTCTCTTAATGGTGCATAAAGGAAGAAGGTGGTGACTCAACATAAAAGTAAAAGAAAGGCCCTTCGCAGAGGGAAGCAGTGATTGCAAGTTTTATAACCTTCAAAAATTATGGTACTTACCGGCTTTGAGCTCTCATTGCCCCCATCATAAGCATCTTGAATGGTTAAAGTTAATGCGAGAACAATTATGATGCATATGCTTGACAAATCATAAGTTGAAAACCTCGTGTCCCGTGAATACAAGTACCCAAACCATGCTAGTTTACTTAGAGTCCCAAGCAAGGCTCTTGTCATTGTAAGTATATGCATATCATTGAGAACCGCCAATGGGGTACCTCCGTGCCCGATGACATGGAACAAGCCCACACCAAAATGACAGGACAAGCACACGATGAACACCTCGACATCTCTTTTATTTGCTATATTGTTTAGCTTTTTATTGTGAGATGCGTCGTCGAATGTTCACCATGGGTATGCTGCAAATTTACACCATGAATTATGCATGGCTTAGATTGGCGGCCCAGCGTTTCCCTAACACATATAAAAACTCCATGATCCTTACAAGATTCCCAATTCATTTCACACAGCGGGCATCCATAAACAAAAGATCACGATATCAACTCAAATAGGAAGTGCAATGTTGAAAGCTTGCCCCATGACGACATGGTTGGGCTAGAATCCAACTTACAACTTGCAAGCATAACAACTCAACATAAAAGACCATAATGTCAAATTTTTAGAACAGGAAAAAGTAAAGTGTGCCTTCCGGTTCGTGAGAGCTTTACTGACCGAATTTCGCATAACACTGGTAAGAGTTTAATTTGAAGAGAAAATAAAAGCAAGTCAAATTTACTTGGAATAGCAAATTGCTAGTAGGTATGTATGGTGGACACAATGGAAAACTTGGTTTTTAGGAGTTGGATGCACGAGTAGAGCTCATACTCAGTACAAGGCGAGGGCTAGCAAAAGACTGGGAGCGACCAACTAAGAGAGCAATAATGGCCATAATCATGCAAAGCGACATTAAAAGAAGCATACGATGGCATCAAAAGTCAAAAACTAAATGATCATGAAGGCTAATGGCGACTTTGGAAGAGTCTAACATGTGTGAGCATGCGCCAAGTCAACCCAAATAAAGCATCAAGGAGAAAACCAAAATAATGCTTCCATACAATAAAAACAACGCATGATTTTTTCAAAGGCTCATTAAGCAATCTCAGTTATTTGAGACAAGTCATGCTACAGCAAAACCACTAAGCATACTATCAAAAAGACATCAAGCATGACATGAAAAAGCCTAAGCCGCAGTCTACACAAGCTCCTTCTTGTACCACTATTTTGCACAAAGCTTTTTCTCTTTTCCAACACCATTTGAAATTTTTATAAACACCTCTTTTGATGAAAACCAATAAAGTTCAGAGGCAAAAATGCACCTTGATGAAAAGATATGACAAGATCTGAACGCATATCAAGGCGAAAACGAAAACCAAAAGCAGTAGCAGAAAAACTAGAATGCTCGATTAATAAGAGTGAAAACTAGAGCATTCTTTGTAAATGAAAACGAGTATATCTCCTCCAAAGGAAATTTGTTGGGGTCCAACCATTTATTGCAGTAAACAAACAAACTAAACAAACTAAGAAAACTAAAACAACTGACGCTCCAAGAAAAACACATAGTGCATGAAGCAATAAAAATATAGTGTTTTGAATGGTGACCTGATTTTTGCCGATGAAGAAGGGGTGCCTCGGGGGCATCCCCAAGCTTTGACGCTTGTACTTCTTGGATATTTCTTGGGGTGATGCATGGGCATCCCCAAGCTTGAGCTTTTGTCCATTCTTCAACTCATCTCATCATTCTCCAATCCCTACACTTGAAAACTTCCTTCATACAAAACTAAACACAATTCTATTAGCAACATTAGTGTAAGCATAAAATATATTCAACCTCTTTTAGCTTCAGGTTTCAACCCAAAACTACCACATATAAAGTATATACTACTGTAGCAACTTCCACAAGAGTTCCATGATAAAAAAGAACTCAAAAGAAAGTGGTAAAGTGGCAAAAACAAATATTGGCAGAAATCTGTCAAAACTGGACAGCTGATAATGGACGAATTTTTGAGGGATTTTCCGTTGCTCAAATCAAAAAGTGTTCAACTAAGAAAAGTTTGGATATAACCTGGGGCATATGCACAAGAAATCGCAGGTACAAAAGATAAACAGAGAATTTTCACGAATTTTTACGGTGCAGCACCGAAAACAGTTTCAGGACAGCAATAACCCCAAATCTTTACCTCACTCAAATTAGAGGCTTCTCTTGGCACAAAAACGAAATAAACAAGATAAGGAGCGGTCATTACAGTAGTAATGACTTCCAAGACTCAAATAAAAGAAAAAGTACTGAAAAGTAAACAATGGGTTATCTCCCAAGAGTGCTTTTCTTTAACGCCTTTGAGCTAGGCGCAGAAAATTGCGAATCAAGTAATATCAGCAGATGCATTAAGATCAACAGAAGAGGTCTTGTCAATAAGGCATTGTCTTTCATCCACATAAGTTTTTGAAGACCCTTGGTGATCATGCTTTGGTACACTATTCTCATCAAAAAGATTTTCAGGACAAATCCAGGCAAAATTATTTTCGAAAGCATCATTCAATCCCAAAAGCTTGCAAGGTATAGGTATCTCGGCCTCCCCATCATGTGTATCAATAACCGTTATAGGTGAACCGAGTTTATTAAAACGTTTAAGAACCTTCCTAGCTTCTATAATGACATCCTTAAATTCTAAACGCAAAGTTTCCAAGATAAAAGCTTTCTTTTCGGGGTCCTCAATTTCATGAAGCTTAAGGAACATATATTGCATAAAAGGATTAAGACTAGCAAACCTAGTTTCCAACATGTCAATTAATATAACAGAAGCAACTTCAATACTAGGAGCAAGCTCAACCCAAGACTTTTCCTCATCTTCATCATGCATACTAATGTGATTAAAGAACTCCTCAATGTTACTTTTGCCAATAATTGAACCACTACCTACTGAGAGGTCCTCCAGAACGAACTTAGGAAACGACATGATAAACTAAAGTAAAGAAATAACAACTACCAAGGATTCTAATTTTTTTGGGTTTTTGATAAAAAAAGCAATGTAGGTAAAATAAAATAAAGTAAAGCAAAACAAATAACAAAGTAAAGTATGTGTGTGTGAAGAACTCCCCTCGCAGAAGTCTTCTCTTCCTTCCCCGGCAACGGCGCCAGAAAAGTGGCTGATGCTCCCGGTGAATGTGGCAACAGACAGTCCTTGTGCGTGGTGAATGACCAGCCCGTTGGGAACCCCAAGAGGAAAGTATGATGAGTGCAGCAGCAAGTTTTCCCTCAGTTAAGAAACCAAGGTTTATCGAACAGGAGAAGGGAGACGATGACGACTGAAGGTGTTTGTGGAACCTGCACACACACAGACAAATACTTTGTTCCCAACTTGCGATGAGGTTGTCAATCTCACCGGTTTGCTTGAAACAAAGGTTATGAGTGTATCGAGTGGAAATTAGTAGAGTATATGCGAGTAAAGTAAACAATGCGGGAAAAGTAAACAGGTGATTGCAATATGATTAAAATAGGACCGGGGTCCACAGTTCACTAGTGGTGTCTCTCCATAGATAAATAACATGCTGGGTAAACAAATTACAGTTGGGCAATTGATAGAATAAAGATAACGTGATATGTCAAGAAGATCACTATGAGATTCACTCTGGGCATTACAACAAAATACATAGACCGCCATCCAACTGCATCTATGACTAATAATCCACCCCCGGGGATATCATCCGAACACCCTAGAAGTATTAAGTTGCGAACAACAGATAATTGCATTAAGCAAAGTGTGTAATGTAAACAAAGCATATGCCCTTGAGCATATGAATGTTGTTTTCTCCCTAGTAGCAACAGCACATCTACCACCTTAGAGGTTTCTGTCACTCCCCCAGGTGAAATAGAGATATGAACCCACTATCGAGCATAAATACCCCCTCTTGGAGTCACTAGCAACTACTCGGCCAAGATAGCTACTAACAACGGAGAGCATGCAAGATCATAAACAACATAGAGATAACAAAAGATATAATTCAGTACAGCAACTTAATCATAAACACCAATATTCATCGGATCCCAACAAACCAACATCATAGTATTACATAACGGTGATCTCAATCATGTAGGGCAGCTCATGAGATCTAAACATGAAGCACATGGTGGAGAAGACAACCATCTAGCTACTGCTATGGACCCATAGTCCAAGGTAGACTACTCACTCATCACTCCGGAGGCAAGCATGGCGATGAAGAAGACCTCCGGTGGCGATTCCCCTCTCCGGCAGGGTGCCGGGAAGAGCTTCTGGACCCTCCCGATCTTCGGGTCGACGGCGGCGGTGGATCGCGATGTATTCTGGAAAACTGATCGGGCCCTTAGGTTTTTCTCGTCAGGGGGTATATGTAGGCGAAAGGGGGCTGTCAGAGGTGGAGCCACGCGACCTCACAAGGGGGTGGCGCGGCCAGGGGCCAGGCCGCGCCGCCCCTGTGTGTGGGGGCCACGTGGCCCCCCTCCGTCAGGTCTTCGGATGTTTGGGAGCTCCCCGGTGAAATATGACTTCAGGAACTTATTTCGTCCAATTCTGAGAATATTTCCTGTGTATCACTTCTGAAACACAAAAACAGCAGAAAACAGGAAACTGGCACTGTGGCACTTCGTTAATAGGTTAGTTCCGGAAAATGTATAAAAGTACCACTAAGTGTAACGAAACAATAGGCAAATGGTGTAAAACAAAGCATGGAGCATCAAAAATTATAGATACGTTTGAGACGTATCAAGCTTCTGGACCCTCCCGATCTTCGGGTCGACGGCGGCGGCGGATCGCGATGTGTTCTGGAAAAGTGATCAGGTACTTAGGTTTTTTCCGTCGGTGGGTCTTTATAGGCGAAGGGGCGATGTCAGAGGAGGAGCCAGGCGCCCTCACGCGGGGCCTGCGCAGCCAGGGGCCTGGCCACGCCACCCCTGCGTGTGGGGCCCTGGTGGCCCCCCTCCTACTCTCCTTCGGATCTCTGGAAGTTTCCGGGTAAAATAAGACTTCAGGAACTTGTTTCGTCCAATTCCGAGAATATTTCCTGTGTATCACTTCTGAAACACAAAAACAGCAGAAAACAGGAAATTGGCACTGTGGCAACTCGTTAATAGGTTAGTTCCGGAAAATGCATAAAAGTGCCACTAAGTGTAATGAAACAATAGGCAAATGGTGTAAAAACAAGCATGGAGCATCAAAAATTATAGATACGTTGGAGACGTATCAAGCATCCTCAAGCTTAACTCCTGCTCGTCCTCGAGTAGGTAAGTGATAACAAAAGAATAATTTTTGAGGTGACATGCACCTACACAATCTTGATCATATATGTAAGCATTGGTGAGCTGGGATCATAAGAACTTAAAACATGGGCATGAAGATATAATCTTGACAATAAGAAACTTAGCAACCATGTTGTAAACATGCAAATGAACACAAACAAAAGATCATGAAAATGAAACAATGAAAGTCAAACGTGTGTTCAAATCATAAGGAAAAACATACAAATGGTTTTCAGCTTGTCCTTCAAAGAGAGCAAAACATAAATGCATAGGACACCGCAAAGTTTAAGAGGGCGACTAGATACAAATAATTTAAGAACAAGTGAAACCAACAATATGAATCAATCAATGAACTTTGGGACAATGCATATCACACTAAGAATGACAACTATGCTCTCTTAATGGTGCATAAAGAAAGAAGGTGGTGACTCAACATAAAAGTAGAAGAAAGGCCCTTCGCCGAGGGAAGCAGTGATTGCAAGTTTTATAACCTTCAAAAATTATGGTACTTACCGGCTTTGAGCTCTCATTGCCCCCATCATAAGCATCTTGAATGGTTAAAGTTAATTCGAGAACAATTATGATGCATATGCTTGACAAATCATAAGTTGAAAACCTCGTGCCCCGTGAATACGAGTACCCAAACCTCATGCTACTTTACTTAGAGTCCCAAGCAAGGCTCTTGTCATTGTAAGTATATGCATATCATTGAGAACCGCCAATGGGGTACCTCTGTGCCCGATGACATGGAACAAGCCCACACCAAAATGATAGGACAAGCAGACAATGAATACCTCGACATCTCTTTTATTTGCCGTTTGTTTAGCTTTTTATTGTGAGATGCGTCGTCGTATGTTCACCATGGGTATGCTGCAAATTTCCACCATGAATTATGCATGGCTTAGATTGGCGGCCCGGCGTTTCCCTAACACATATACAAACTCCATGATCCCTACAAGATTCCCAATTCATTTCACACCGCGGGCATCCATAAACAAAAGATCACGATATCAACTCAAATAAGAAGTGCAATGTTGAAAGCTTGCCCATGACAGCATGGCTGGGCTAGAATCCAACTTACAACTTGCAAGCATAACAACTCAACATAAGAGACCACAATGTCAAATTTTTAAGAACAGGAAAAAGTAAAGTGTGCCTTCCGGTTCGTGAGAGCTTTACTGACCGAATTTCGCATAACACTGGTAAGAGTTTAATTTGAAGAGAAAATAAAAGCAAGTCAAATTTACTTGGAATAGCAAATTGCTAGTAGGTATGTATGGTGGGCACTTTGGAAAACTTTGGCTTTTAGGAGTTGGATGCACGAGTAGAGCTCATACTCAGTACAAGGCGAGGACTAGCAAAAGACTGGGAGCAACCAACTAAGAGAGCAATAATGGCCATAATCATGCAAAGCGACATTAAAAGAAGCATAAGATGGCATCAAAAGTCAAAAACTATATGATCATGAAGGCTATTGGCGACTTTGTAAGAGTCTAACATGTGTGAGCATGCGCCAAGTCAACCCAAATAAAGCATCAAGGAGAAAACCAAAATAATGCTTCCATACAATAAAAACAACGCATGATTTTTTCAAAGGCTCATTAAGCAATCTCAGTTATTTGAGACAAGTCATGCTATAGCAAAACCACTAAGCTTACTATCAAAAAGACATTAAGCATGACATGAAAAAGCCTAAGCCACAGTCTACACAAGCTCCTTCTTGTACCACTATTTTGCACAAAGCTTTTTCTCTTTTCCAACACCATTTGAAATTTTTAAAGACACCTCTTTTGATGAAAACCAATAAAGATCAGAGGCAAAAAAATACACCTTGATGAGAAGATATGATAAGGTCTGAATGCAAATCAAGGCGAAAACGAAAACCAAAAGCAGTAGCAGAAAAAGAAGAACACCCGGTGAAATTGTAAGAATGAAAAACGGAGTGTTCTTTGCAAATGAAAATGAGTACATCTCCTCCAAAGGAAATTTGTTGGGGTCCAACCATTTATTGCAGAAAACAAACAAACTAAACCAACTAATAAAACTAAAACAACTGACGCTCCAAGAAAAACACATAGTGCATGAAGCAATAAAAATATAGTGTTTTGAAAGGTGACCTGATTTTTGTCGATGAAGAAGGGGTGCCTCGGGGGCATCCCCAAGCTTTGACGCTTGTACTTCTTGGATATTTCTTGGGGTGATGCATGGGCATCCCCAAGATTGAGCTTTTGTCCATTCCTCAACTCATCTCATCATTCTCCAATCCCTACACTTGAAAACTTCCTTCATCCAAAACTAAACACAATTCTATTAGCAACATTAGTGCAAGCATAACATATAATCAACCTCTTTTTGCTTCAGGTTTCAACTCAAAACCACCACATATATAGCAAATACTACTGTAGCAACCTCCCCAAAAGTTCCGTGATCAAAATAACTCAAAAGAAAGCGATAAAGTGGCAAACACAAATATTGGCAGAAATCTGTCAAAACTAAACAGCTGACAAATGTCGAATTTTTTATGGATTTTATGTTGCTAAAATCAAAAAGTGTTCAACTAACAAAAGTTTGGATATAACCTGGGGCATATGCACAAGAAATCGCAGGTCCAAAAGATAAACAGAGAATTTATACGAATTTTTACGGTGCAGCACCAAAAACAGTTTCAGGACAGCAACATCCCCAAATCTTTACCTCGCTCGAATTAGAGGCTTCTCTTGGCACAAAAACAAAATAAACAAGATAAGGAGTGGTCATTACAGTAGTAATGACTTCCAAGACTCAAATAAAACAAAAAGTACTGAAAAGAAAACATTGGGTTATCTCCCAAGTGTGCTTTTCTTTAACGCCTTTGAGCTAGGCGCAGAAAATTGCGAATCAAGTAATATCAATAGATGAAGCATCAAGATCAACTGCAGAGATCTTTTCAACAATGAAGGAAAATGTGTTCAACTGAGTTTTTGAAAGTCCTTTACGATCACGCTTTGGCACACTACTTTCATCGAAAGGATTTTCAGGGCAAATCCATCTGGAATTCTTTTCCCAAGCATCATGAATTCCTATAAGTTCATAAGGTATCGGCACTCTAATATCATTGGGTGTACCAACCACCACAGGTGAGCCAAGCTTATTAAACTTCTTAAAAACTTCCCTAGCCTCAATTTCAACATCCCTAAATTCTATGCACAAAGTTTCTAAGATAAAAGCTTTCTTTTCGGGATCCTCAATTTCATGAAGCTTAAGGAACATGTATTGCATAAAAGGATTAAGACTAGCAAACCTAGTTTCCAACATGTGAATCAAATAAGCAGAAGCAACTTCAATACTAGGAGCTAGCTCAACCAAAGACTTTTCCTCAACTTCCTTATGCATACTAATATGATTAAAGAACTCCTCAATGTTACTTTTACCAATAATCGAACCACTACCTACTGAGAGGTCCTCCAGAACGTATTTAGGGATCAACATGATGAACTAAAGTAAAGAAATAACAACTACCAAGGATTCTAAATTTTTTGGGTTTTTTGATATAAAACGATGCACGTAAAATAAATAAAGTAAAGCAAAACAATAAAACAAAGTAAAGGATGTGTGTGCGAAAAACTCCCCTCGCAGAAGTCTTCTACTTCCTCCCCGGCAACGACGCCAGAAAAGAGCTTGATTGCTGGGATGATGGCGCCAGAAAAGAGTTGGTGCCTAGTTGAATGTCCAGCCCGTTGGGAACCCCAAGAGGAAGGTGTGATGAATACAACAGCAAGATTTTCCCTCAGTTAAGAAACCAAGGTTTATCGTTCTTGGAGAGGAGAGACAAACGACTGAAGGTGATGCTTGCTAGCTTGTGACAGCTTCGGACAATTTATATATGGCGCCTCGTCCAAGCTTTGCTTGCTAGCTGCAACGCAGAACTTGCACACACACAACCAAGTACTTTGCTCCCAACTTGCGATGAGGTTGTCAATCTCACTGGTTTGCTTGAAACAAAGGTTATGAGTGTATCGAGTGGAAAACAGTAGAGTATGCAAATAAAGTAAACAGTGCGAGTAAAGTAAACAGGTGATAGCAATATGATGGAAATAGGACCGGGATCCACAGTTCACTAGTGGTGTCTCTCCATAGATAAATAACACATGCTGGGTAAACAAATTACAGTTGGGCAATTGATAGAATAAAGATAAACGTGATATGTCAAGAAGATCACTATGAGATTTACTCTGGGCATTACAACAAAATACATAGACCGCCATCCAACTGCATCTATGACTAATAATCCACTCCTGGGGATATCAATCCGAACACCCCATGAGTATTAAGTTGCGAACAACAGATAATTGCATTAAGCAAAGTGTGTAATGTAAACAAAGCATATGCTCTTGAGCATATGAATGTTGTTTTCTCCCTAGTAGCAATAGCACATCTACAACCTTAGAGGTTTCTGTCACTCCCCCAGGTTAAGCAGAGGCATGAACCCACTATCGAGCATAAATACCCCCTCTTGGAGTCACTAGCAACTACTCGACCAAGATAGCTACTAACAACGGAGAGCATGCAAGATCATAAACAACATAGAGATAACATAAGATAATATTCAGTACAGCAACTCAATCATAAACACCAATATTCATCGGATCTCAACAAACCAAACATGTAGAATTACATAACGGTGATCTCAATCATGTAGGGCAGCTCATGAGATCTAAACATGAAGCACATGGTGGAGAAGACAACCATCTAGCTACTGCTATGGACCCATAGTCCAAGGTAGACTACTCACTCATCGCTCCGGAGGCAAGCATGGCGATAAAGAAGACCTCCGGTGGCGATTCCCCTCTCCGGCAGGGTGCCGGGAAGAGCTTCTGGACCCTCCCGATCTTCGGGTCGACGGCGACGGCGGATCACGATGTGTTCTGGAAAAGTGATCGGGTACTTAGGTTTTTTCCGTCGGGGGGTCTTTATAGGCGAAGGGGCGATGTCAGAGGAGGAGCCAGGTGCCCTCACACGGGGCCCGCGCGGCCAGGGGCCTGGCCGCGCCACCCCTGCGTGTGGGGCCCTGGTGGCCCCCCTCCTACTCTCCTTCGGATCTCTGGAAGCTTCCGGGTAAAATAAGACTTCAGGAACTTGTGTCGTCCAATTCCGAGAATATTTCCCGTGTATCACTTCAGAAACACAAAAACAGCAGAAAACAGGAAACTGGCACTGTGGCAACTCGTTAATAGGTTAGTTCCAGAAAATGCATAAAAATGCCACTAAGTGTAACAAAACAATAGGCAAATGGTGTAAAAACAAGCATGGAGCATCAAAAATTATAGATACGTTGGAGACGTATCACAACACTAAGCGTCTGTTGCAGGAAAATTTGTCAAAATTCAGTCACGTTCCCCCCCCCCTCAACCTCCTCGGGTATTCAGAATATCAACCCATAGTTCTTAATTTTTCATGTTAACATGACGGGTATATGTGCGATAGTTATAGCAAAATTGCCAATCTAGTGCAGATTTGAATAGTACGAAGTATTGCAACAAAATTTCTTACTTTGCATACACAAAATATAATGTTACAACAAATAGTCGCAATAATATTTAAAAAATAATATTAGAAAAAAATGGTCACACAATTTTTTGTTGCAAATTGATATACAACAAAAATAACCAATAGCTTAAACAGAAATCACAAAATATTCTAACAAAAAACCATGTGTTTGCAATATTAAAAAGTAGTTAAGCAACATTTTTTTGGCTGATTAATTTGTGCCAGCCCTAAGATTTGAGTCCTTGCCTTCTGAACCAAGTCTGAGCATACACCCACAAAAGGCTCTACAATGACACCTTATTGACTCACTTACTTGCCTAGTATATTCCATAAATCATATAGTTTAGAATTTCCATTTCGCATACACATAGGGAACATTTTGTGAAGAGGTGTGACGAGGTTTATCCCCGGCAATGCCCATGTCGAAGGGCTTTCGATCTAGGAAGCGTATTGGGGACCTGGCGAACTCGACGGCGATCAGACGAAAGCAGAGGGACACGAGGATTTACCCAGGTTCAGCCCCCTCGAAAGGTAAAAGGCCTACGTCCTGCTTGTCTGACTTTGTATTGATGGTGTGGTTGCGATGATGGTGTTACAGTGGCGGTGTAGATTGGATCTAGCCGAAAACAGAGAGCTCTATGTTGTCGAGCGCTCCGGCGTGAGGTGGGTGGAAAAGCGTCTAGGGTTTCGAGACCTCCCTCCCAGCCTTTTATAAGTCAAGGCTAGGTCTCAGGAGTGTCTCTCAAGCCAAGTACAGATCGGATCAACCGAGGACTAGTCTAACTTGGACTCCTCGAAATCTTGCTTGTGCATCAAGTATTGCTCCTGGGCCGCGCCAAGCCACTGCCTTGATAGGCCTCGAAAGCCTTTCGTGAGACACCCTTCCCGGACTGAAAACCAGGTAGGCGAATATCGGGGGCCCGTTTGTCATTCCTTCGTCAGTAGCCCCCGAGTGCCTGGGATAGCCGAAGACTATGGCAGGGACTCCTCCCGAAAGTCTTCCCAGCCGCACCCGATATGAGCGCTTGGCCTGTAGAGCTGCAAATGTACAGAGGTCATTTGAGTAGTATGCTTGTTTTGGTACAAGATTTTCGAGCCACTCTCATTTAGAGCCTCGAAAGTGCAAAGTTGGGTTTGCGGAGGGATGCGCATAACCGGCCTGAGACTCACGCCGGGTCTCAGTTAATTGCATTGCTGCAAAGACATTCGGTTAGCTTACTCAGATTCGAGTCCCCCGACTCGAACCCGCGTGGGCTGGTGCTACCCCGACCTGAGCCGTGTTGGACTTACCAAGTCGGAGCCCAGTTCATTTGTGAGGCACCCGATGCGTCCATCGGTGCAAGCTTCATACCGTAGGTATGGAAAATTTCCAGCAGAGCGCGTTTGATACGAATACCGGGCCATCCGGTGTTGCAAACCGTGGACTTACCTTCGTATTTGACATACGGCATCCGAACTGGTATATTGCCACCAAGATTCGGGCATGTTGATTAAGGAGCGTTGATAGCTCGAAAGAAAGGTTCAAAAGAGGATGATTCGACGGTCTATAACTCGAGCTCGAATTCTTTGAAGTCACCACTGGGCCAAAAAGGCAATTCGAAGGACCGAAGCCTGACTTCGAATATCTCAAAGGCGCTGCTGGCCCGAAAGAGATAATCCGAGGGACCGAAGCCCTGCCTCGAATATCTAGAAGGCGCTGTTGGACCGAAAGAGATAACTCGAGGGGCCGAAGTCCTGCCTCGAATATCTTGAAGGCGCTGTTGGCCCGAAAGAGATAACTCGAGGGGCCGAAGTCCTGCCTCGAATATCTTGAAGGCGTTGTTGGCCCGAAAGAGATAACTCGAGGGGCCGAAGTCCTGCCTCGAATATCTTGAAGGCGCTGTTGGCCCGAAAGAGATAACTCGAGGGGCCGAAGTCCTGCCTCGAATATCTTGAAGGCGATGTTGGCCCGAAAGAGATAACTCGAGGGGCCGAAGTCCTGCCTCGAATATCTTGAAGGTGCTGTTGGCCCGAAAGAGATAACTCGAGGGGCCGAAGCCCTGCCTCGAATACAATTTCGATCAAAAATTCCCTCAAAGGAGCAAATGTTCAGCGAACGACATAGTCGTCGAAAAACTCTGTGAATATTCGGGTGGCACAAAAGAGAGGAGCACAAAAGACCTCGAAGGAAACCCAGTCAAAAGGCCGACTGAGTGCAAGAGGTACGTACCTTCGAGACTCGAAAGAACTTTCGCCAATCTTTGCCCTTTGAGTCGAAAAGAATCAACCTACCCGAAGAAATGCGTCATCGCTGACGATATGCTTCGTCGAGTTGTCACATCATCTTCTGCAGGAATGACCTGACCCTGCCAGGACTAGACGTATGGTGGACCCCCCCGGCTGCGCGTCTCGGCCGTTGACAGAATTTGACCGCACGTCCCGCGCATGGGTGAGAAATAACCGGCGCGGTTTCCTTGATTACCGCGCGTAGTGGACGCCGCGGTGCCCTCGTGCTGACACGTGGATGGCTGGATCAGCTCAGTCGTTTCCACTTCGCCGTGGACGGCTGAGATCTGACGCAGATTCCCAGAGGTGGAATAAATAACGGTGGCAGGGTAAACAGTCCGTCCTACTCTGCCGCCACCGTCTTCTTCCTCGCGCATTGCTCCTGTAGCTCTACTTTCTCACCTCCATTTCCGCAACCCTCGCTGCGCCCTGAGGCCATGGGTAAGAGGAGCTCCACCGCCGCCGGCGCCGCTGCTGCCGCCAAGAAGGCCAAGACGGCCGACGCCGAAGGCTCCACCGTTGGCCGTTGGGTCCAGACCAAGGTCGGGAACAAGGAGTTGTCCCAGGCCGAGAAGATGGGCCTGCTGAAGAACGCATCGGCGGAATCGCTCGCCGCCGGCCCGGAGATCGTTCCCCGGCCTCCTCCTGGATTCCGGGTAATCTTCATCGCCTTCTTGCTGCGGGGTTTGTCTTTTCCCCCGCATCCTTTCCTTCGTGGTCTTCTTTTTGCTTACGGGATTCAGCTCCATGACCTGAATCCCAATTCTATCCTTCACATTGCGTGCTTTATCACGCTCTGTGAGTGCTTCCTGGGGATCGAACCCCACTGGGCGCTGTGGCGTCGAATCTTTGTTATTCGGCACCCTCTGCCATATCAAACCGGCGGTTTCGGCGTTCAAGTGCGCCCAGACGTCGAATATTTCAACCTCCAAACGCCCGAAAACAATCCCGGGTGGAGGACGAAGTGGTACTACGCCAAGGACCAATCCTCCGACGGCGAAAACTTCGGACTCGAAGAATTCCATCCCACCGGCGTTCTTCGACCTCGCGTGTCTTAGAGGCACGACCTTTCGGACGAGGAGCTGACGATTACGGAGCTGCTGATGGAGAAGATCCAGCAGCTCCGAGCTACTCCGAAGAAGGAGCTTTCGGGGATCCAGCTCATCCGGACCTTCATCGAGCGTCGAATCCAGCCGCTCGCTGCTCGAGCCCACTGCATGTGGGACTACAGCGATCGTCGGGATTCGACCCGCGTCTCCCAGGATGAGCTGTACGAGGCCGAGATCGACGAGTGCGTACGCGCCGTTACGAACATCAAGAAGAAAGATCCCGTGCCGAAAATCTTCGGCGCAGTGGCTTTCAGCAAAGTCTTTCCCCGCACCGAGGTACGACTTTGACCTTAATCGGATCCCTTTCTTGTTTCACAGCCGAATCGGCCAGTATCGAATGCAGTGTACATCTCCGCGCAGGTGATCGACATAGCTCGATGCTATCCGCCCCAGCCAGAGATGGGCGAATATCCGGGGTGCGACTTTACCGAAGTGCTGGAGGGATCGACCTCCGCTGCTCCGTCGCCACCAAGGGCCCCGAAGAGACAACGAATTGCGGACGTTGTCGAAGATTCGGAAGACCCTGATGACACCCATTTTACTTCGGGTGATGACGGCAACAGTGCGATCCCTGCTTCGCCTTTGAGCCGCCGTCCTCCTCCTCGAACAAAGAGGAAAACCCTTCCGAAGTTCGGGATCGACGCATCGTAAGTTTTCCTTCGCGCATCTCATGGTCTTGTTTCAACTTGATTGTCCGATTCTGACATTGATGCTTGTTTCAGATCTTCCACCGAGGAAACGTCAACCTGTCCGGGGGATCAAGACCAATACCAGGTCCGACCCCACGACGACGCCCTCGAACAAACTGCAGACTCAGAGGAGAAGGCTGCCGACGTTGCCGCCCCCGAAGCCGCTCTGACGAAGCCTTCGACCTCTTCCAAGAAGAAGGCGATGGAATAGGAGTTTGTGCTTGTCTCCTCGTCTGACGGGCCTTCCGGTTCTAACAACCATGTAAGTTCGAAGATTTTCCACTTGCGCTTCGCGTGTTTGACCATTAGTAGCCCCCGAGGGTGAGTCTAAGTGTTTACACTTAGGCTTGCCCTCCAAACCATGACTCGAAGGTTAATCTTTTGCCTTGCCTTCTTTAGCCTGTTGTTAGGGACCTGTCGAAGGTTTGTAGGAGCTTCTTCGCCTTAGAGGAAGAGAACCGAAAGCTGTCCGAGCAGCTCGACGAAACTCGTCGTGAGTACTGCCACCTTACTTGTAAATTTTTGCTTTGTGTATGATATGACGCTTCTTTTTCTGACGAGACCCTTTTAATGGTTAGGGATCGGAGCTCAGGCTGCTGCTGACAAGACTTCCCTGAAATCTCAGCTGGACAACCTTGCCACTGAAAATTCGGGTTTGAAGGCTAAAGTCACTGAGCTGAACAACGAAATCGCCCGACTGAAGGTCGAATCGTCTGAAGCTCAAGAGTGCGCGAAGAAAAGCCGCCTGGACGCCAAAACGAGAGAAGGAGAACTACACCAGCGCCTGCAAACTTCGCTTGATGCCTTGCGTGGTGAGTTCTCGAGCTTTGTCTGGATTATTTTTCATGCTGAACAGTCCCATTGTTGACCTGGTTGTCTGCTCTCACTTGTAGCTGCTGCCGAATTGGATGCCAGAGCTATGAAGGAGCCCGCTGGAATCGAATCCAGTGTCGGCGTCGTCGAACGCCTGAGTCGAGAGGTTGTTAACCTCCTAGCGCGGGTGCGGTCGACACTTGTTCGCGTTCAGGATACGTCTGTACCCGACTCGACCAGCACCACTATGGCGGGGATCCTCGAAGCTCTGGCAGTGAAGGCGGACGGCGAAGACCCTTTACTTGCCGCGGTACGCCGACAGGTAACTATTGGCTCCGAGTCTGTCTTCTCCATGATGATGATGCACGACGTGGAGTTTGATGCTGACAAGGTCACGAGCACATACCCGAAAGACAAGGACGGACGCGACAAGTCCGCCAAGACTTATGTTGCCCGTGCTCGCGAACTGGCTGCCCGAATGACGAGTTTTCTGGCCAAGAGGAACGAGAAGCGTGCAGCGGCGAGGGCTCGGAGGCGTGGCGCATCTGGCGCACCGTCTAGCAAGGCTGGTAGTTCAGCGTAGTGCGAGAAATGCTTCTCGCCCACTTGTAATTAGCTTTCGTGGTCTTATGCCGAGGGCAATGATCCTGACTAGGACTTCTTTCTGGTGTAAAAATTGCTCCTTTGTTATGTTTATCTGCTTGTCATTTGGCTGCCGAATGCTTGTATGTGATGCTCGACTCCTCGTGCAGGATCCTTCGCTGATTTCTGGTACTTGGCATGTTTCGTACGAGACGGTTAGCAGTACTTCTGGTGCCGTTGAGCGAAGAGCTCCTTCCTCAGGCGAATTGTCGCTAATTCGATCGTTGCGCGACCAACTTCAAAATACGCAGCGTCAACTGAAGGTGGTCACTGCCAAGGTCGACGTCGCTCTGTCGAAGGCGTCGCGTACTGCGGACTGCGAGAAATTTCTTCTTGACGAGATCGAGAATCTTGGAAAGTCTCTGAAGTGTGAGTTTCTAGACCTCTTTCGCTCTGTATTGTGACTTGGGTGTGCAAGATTTGATCTTCGGGCCCTTTTCGCAGATGTGTGCCTCGATGGTGCAGCTGAAGCCCGACGCATGAACGCGCATCTTGTTGCTGCTCAGACACATGCCAACTCTGTTGCTGACAACTTCTGGGCTGATCGGTCGAAAGCAATGAAGCTGACGCTTCTTCAAGATAGGATTGCTCAAGCTGGTGTGCTGTTTGAGACAAGCCGAAGCACCCTTGCGCTGGTGCACCAGGTGATGTTGTAACACCCCAAGTTTTGTAACCCAGGTTAAGTACTGTTAAGTGAGGCAAAAATGAGGGCCCACAAAAACTTTTTGCAACTAGATAAATAAAATAGAGTTTCCTGTATGTTTGCTTGGATTGTTGTGAAAATCTTGCTTGCAAGAGTGTTGTTTGGTGATGAGTTTGTGGACCAACTCAATCTTTGTGATCTAGTGATCCGGCCATCTTTCGGGTTACTAGCTTTTTCTCAAAATAAAATATCTTGGCGCCTCCTTTATTTCAAAATATTTTAATTTTCCAAAACAGGAGCCAAGACCTTTTTTTTAAACAAAAGCTTTACCCAAACCCGAGTATTTACAAAACTACAGGGACATAGTGTTGTAGTCCCACTATTTTATAAAACTACTATTTTATAAACCTTTGATGAGTGGTTTTCAAAACACAAGTTTATTAAAAAAATAGAAATGAGATTCACTTAGTGTGTGCACTCGTTTAATTTCACAAATATCTTTTATAAAAGTATTTTCACAACTACTTTTCCTATTTTCAGAAATAGCAGAAATGGGAAGGATACCTCTTTGGTATTATCCCTGTCTCTGAAAATTATGAGAATACCACCCAAGCTTTATAAAGGTATTTGTGGATTTTATCTTTTACAAAACTCCACTTGGCTTTGATCAAATTTTCAATGCAAATAAAAAAAAGAATACCTAGGATGTGTGTATGTGTGCTTATCTCAATCCTAAAATCTATCTTAAAGTTTCCCTATCCACTCCTATCATGTATCCAAGATCACACTCCAAGCTTAAATTCATCTTTTGTCTTCTCGAAATGGATCCAATCCAATATCTCAAGTCAAATTAGTTCCCTTGCAACTTGTTTGTGTTTGTGATCAATTCTTAGAATCATGGTGGTAAGAAAATAAAATACCAAGATTCATCTCTCAGCGCGCATACAATTCCCTATGACAACAAGTCAAGTTTTCAAAATTAAGGTTTCCCTCCAAATTTCCTAAGAACCTCAAAAACCTATTTATTCCCTATTTTGACTATAAGGCTATTTCAAAGTTTTATCAAACTATTCTGGACTCTTTTCTCAAACAATAATAGGAAATGTGGCTGATATGGTTTATCGTATCATTCCCGTTCAAAAATCATATCTATCAAATCATCATCTCTATTATGTTTCCTTTTCCCTAAAATGCATGCAATGGTACATAGGCCATTTATTGCTTTTCTTTCCTCTTTTAAATTTGATAAAAAAAATCTACTATGCACGGTTATGCAAGTGGACCAATTTTTTTTTAATCTCTAAATAAAACCTTGTCAACTTCACCAATTTTAATGGCTAACTCCAATGATTTTCAAATCTCTTTGGAGCATCGCATGTTATTGTCCATGCCAATCTCTATCTCTCTAGTTCTCATTTGATCATTACCAAAACTCTACCCTTATCTTCTAGCACCTTCACATCTCTCTGGTCTAGCACTACTGTAGCAATGCCATGTCCTTGGATGCTAGTGTTTGGAGAGAAGGAGAAGAAGACCGAAGCAAATCTAGGCAAGATTTTTGAACCACAACCTTGCTGCCAACCCTTCCTCCCTATCAGCACCGTGCCTGGTCGAGCAAGGCAACACACGCACTATATGACCATGCCTGTGAACCTTAGGGACTAGCCCTGTCTCCCTTTCTCTGTAGTTGCCATAGACCGACATAGACATGGCCTTTTCCTAAACTTGCTCCTCTTCCCAAGACACCGCACCACTGGCTTCCCGTGTGCATCTCTGAGCCTTCCCAAGCAAGCTTTCACAATTTTCCTTTTTATCTCGACCTCTTTTGACTGCGCTCTGGTAGACGACGTTTTGTCGAACACCTGGCGGTCGCTCAGTCATCGACTCATTCCCGAGCCGACCGGCCTCTCCTCGGATGCAAACTCTCACCGCAAGGCTCTCCTCTCCAGCCTAAACCCTCTGGCGCAGCCCAGCTCCTCTCCTTGTCCCCTTCTTTCTGGCCGCACTCGCCGCACACCTCCACCCGTCAATGTGTGCCACGTCGCGTCGGTGCATCGAGTGTTGCCTCGTTAAAGCGCATCCAAGCCGCCCCCGAGCCTCTCATCCTCTCCCCATCACCACCTCTCTCTCTTTACATCTCACCATAGCACCTCCAGGGCCTAGCCCTGCCTCTCGTCACGGTCGACCAAGATCAAGACCAAGCCATGCCCGCCGTTCAGCTGGCCGTCGTGCATGTCGTTGTCGTCGCCCTTCTCCGCCCCTCCTCTACTATCGTGTTATCCATATAGTCTCCCTCTCTCTGCTTGGTCTGACGAGCCGCCTCCCTAGTTCAGGTCTGGTCAGGAGGTCGCCGACACCCGAGGTCCGTCCGCGCCGGTGCAGAAACTTCCCGACGCCCTCGCCATCGACCTGGACTCTGCCGGCTTATCCCAGGTGCCGATCGAGCCTCTGCGACCTCGGCTTCGTCACCACCGTCTTCGCATCATCTCTGTCGTCACCGTTTGCCCCTCCGCGGTAGCTGTTGGAGGCGCGCCCCCTCGCTCTCGTCCATGCCGATGGTCAGGACCGCGTCCGCGCGTCCATGTCTCCGTGAGGAGCGGCCACGCGCCGCTACGCCGTCCTCCAAGTTTCCTCCGGCCTTGCTCTGGTAAGCTCCGCGGCCCTGTCATCGTCTTCAGCTAGCAGGCACAAGACTAAGTCGATGTATGCACGTACTTATCAGTTTGCACGATTATTGAGGAAGCTCATGTCTGATCAGTTTTGGTCCACAATTTTTTAGAGAAATCAGTTAATCAAACTGACAGATCCCTTAACTTATAAAATCCGTAGTAAAATTTCTATATATCCAGTTGACATGATTCAAATTTTTGTAGACTCTATATCGAATTCTCTGTCTCCTGGAGCAACTCTCATAGCAAAACGCATCCTGCATATTTTCTGGCTTTTAATCTAGTTAAAAGTATCTTTCATAATCGAAAATCAATAGACAGAGATCTGCAAGTTCAAATAGAACGAAACCAAGTTTCATGGAATCTTTGTGAAATTACCCTTCGTATGCCGCTGGTTTAAGTACAGGTTGATCTGTTAATTAAATCAGGTTTAAATTTACAAAATACATACAGATCTGCTTTGGCAATTTATAAACCGAAATCTAGAAATAATTTTAAGTTGATTCCAACATCCAGTGATCATCTACTTGTTTATCTTGCTTATACTCTGTTACCCAATTTGTTTGGATAATAGAAAATATCTGGTGAATTATTGGCCAAACGGGACATTGTTTCACTATATAAGTGATAACCAAATATCTAAAATCATAAAAATACAAACCCAAGTCTGAGGATTAATATTTATCATATATATCCAACGGTATGATTTCAGGCACTAGTATGTTCAGATCTTTGTTGTGCGTTTTTAATTGTGTGCTATGCAAGTGTGCATTCCAAAATTCATAACTATAGTTTAGAATATCCAATTGATATAAGATCAGTTGCAGCAACGTTTCGAAATCAAATGCAAATTTCTAAACTTGTGTTAATGTTGTATTTCTTGTGTTGTTGTGTTGAATGTTTGGGTGGTGATTGTATTTGTTTTGTGTGTTTCTTTATTTCGTGAACGGTAGATTCGAACGTTGACAAGCTCGAAGGAGAAGACGACTTTGAAGAATTTGAAGAAGACCAGGGACAAGCCAACAAAGGCAAGCCATCTAAACTTGTTGCATATCTGATCCCAATTTTACTTATTGCATGATTTATTACTGTTTATGAAAATGCATTGTTTTCTGTTGCTATTGCCTCTAAATAGCAATTGTTGGTGACTTAGCTCCACGAGTCAAATGATATCATCCTCATGGATGACCCCTATCTTGACACCTACTTATTCCCCAGAATTAGTGGTGTGATGGTTAGCATCATAGCCTTTGGAAAACTTTGTAGTGGAGCAAAAACTCTAGGTTGGGAACACTCAAATGGGACTTTGAAAAATGGTTTCGAAAACCTTGGGATAGTGCTCTATTCCACTGAAGTGATTTCAGGAAAATATATTCTGGAAAATAAAGGAAAAAGGAGATGGTGGGTTTAAGAAAAAGGCATTGTGTATAAGTGTTCGCCAAACCAATTTAACCCGTGCAACCACATTACCCTGGTATGGGACGGGGCTTAGTCCGAAGTTTATCTGCCTTAGTGCGGGGAGCCTCGCACTATATAAGGGTTTGTAGGACCCTGGAATCCGGGTTGTCGCAAGTGGTGGGCAACAGTATAGCGGGCTCGCCAATAGGCTACCCGCCCCGAAGACACTTGGGTTTCTCCCGTCGTGGTACTGGAACTACGCTCGACGGAGGTAGACGGCCAGGGTTTGCCGGGGATGTATACTCCACAGGGTAGGCACCCGTACTAAGGTGGATAGATGGAAGGTTCTGATCGATTATCCGAACCCCGCATACATATGTATGCCGGTCCGTGGTGGTATCCCGGCAGATTTATCGGATGGTGTGGGTAAAGTGTACAACCTCTGCAGAGTGTAATCTATTCGAATAGCCGAGTCCTCGGTCATGGACGGTTGGAATGGCCATACTTAACCTGTGTCGGTTTTGGTCTTAAAAGTGGTTTTCGGAAAAATGGAGGAATGTACCGGACGGAGTACTCGGAGGGTACTGCCGTGGCACAAGTATGGTTCAGAGTACTTGCAGGGTACTGCCGAGGAAATGGAGATGGTCATGTGCGATTGACCTGGTTTTATGAATGGAGATGGTCATGTTTGATTGACCTGGGATTTGAAATAAAAAGGGTTTCCCCCTTCCTAGAGATTTTACTAAACTTGTTTTATAAATGTTTTTAATAAGGATATAGAGATGTCGTAGAACATGGTTCTGGACATGCTATATCGACACGAGAAAACCTTGTTTTGAAGAAAGTAAACTAGACTAGAGTCTATCCTTCCTACAGCCATACTGCATATCAAACTCTCTCCCCTTAGATGGTTTGTGAGTACAATTCCAAAATGTACTCACGGCTTTGTCCCTGGCTATTAACTTGGTCAGAATATGGAGAAGACTACTCGGAAGGTGACGATGGTCACGATGACGCCGGTGCGAACTAGGAACGTCTCCCAGTCAGCTGCCTGTAGGGTAGTAGGCATGACGTGGGTCATCAACGCTGCTTGGTATCCGTTGCTTAGTTGTAGACTTGCCCTGCATGGCAATATCATGCTTGGTCATGTGACCAATTGTAAGTATATTATTCGGTACTGTAAAGGATGATGTAATTCTGTTATCAACTCGGATATGTGGATTCATGACACACTGATCATGGGATCGTGAATTGTATGCATATCGGGTATTCCGGATAGGTAATTCGGGGTCCCCACAGAGTTGGTATCAGAGCCATCCTGACTGTAGGAGACCTTAGTTAGCATGGGCGTTAGTTAGGAAACTACTTTTTGGGTAAACCTAATTGCAAAACTTATATTCTTTAGATAGCCAATAGTATGACTTATTCCTTACTTACCCTTTTCAAAACTTCTAATCTTATCTCTCTAATTTTTTCAAGGATTTTAAAGATTTTGCTATCTTGTCTCATCCCCTTCAAAATCTAAATACTGGACGTTGTACCCCAAATAGACCTGAAGCTTTGCAGCACAAGATGGAGCAGATATTCAGAAGGACGTCTTCAAACCTCGCCAACTTCAAAGAAAAGAGGAGTATCGACAAGTATTTTGCCTTTGGTTGACACCAATGGCTCTACCAAGAAGCTGACCTTGTTCCTCCCTGGACTCGCACTTTTGCAGTCACCAAGGACCAAGTACTTAGTTGCTTGACTAGTATTTATTAGGTTTGTCGGGTGTGTATGCCACCCATGGCACACTTCAGCAATTCCTCTGAAGACCTCACAACCATGTGATGTGATACAAGAAGACTTACAAAACTGCACTTCCCAAGTCAACATCAACGGCTCAACAACCCTGCAACTTCACCACCAACTGCCATCAAGTTTCTGCTGAAGCGAGAGTCAAGGAGAATGAAGACATCAACAACTATGGCCAACTATGACCCTAGGATGAATAGGACTAACCCCAAAATATCGCGCGTTGATAGGCATCGTTGGTACTTGAAGTACCTTGTGTGATTATTGCAATTGTTTGTTGATTGCCTTGTGTGTTCTCGATGTTGTTTGCAGTTGCCTCGTGTGTTTCTTGATTGTGTGTTGTTACTTTGTGCTTGAGCTTGTTTTTGGCCCCTCGGCCTTAGAAACCCTCAGGTGCGTAAAACCCTGGATAGGAAGCCTCTCTAGAATGTGTTTTCCCTCTCATCCATTTATGTCAGCTCGAGTAGCATAGGTAAGTTCAAATTAAAATTCTAACCCTAACTTTGATAATAGTGGATTATAACTCTTCCAGCAACACCTCCCCAAGATCCGACGTGACAATTTTTGCTACGTGCTTCAAGCTTCATCAAGACCTCTCTACAACGTCAAGGAAGAAGAAGATAGACCCGCCTGGGCTACAAGGGACTTCTGGAAGACAAAGACCTTACTAACCTGGATCGACTAACCTAAATTTAGAGTTCCCTAACATTGATGATACTCTCTTAGCACCCCAACACTTGCTAATCTTCTAACAAGCCCACTAACATTGAGCATAGAAGTATAAAAGCCAAGCCTAACTTTCGAAGTGCAACTCATTATCGCCACTTGAAGCCCGAAGACTCACGTGCTTGATCTCCACTGAGCAAATATAAGGATGAAGACTCTCCAAAATCAAGCCATCAATGTCGACTCTGCATTTAGGAGATATCAATGGAGGTAGAAACGAGAAGAAGTGAAGACTTTTCTAACTAACTCGCTCGCTCGTTCAAATTTTGACGGGTTTGAAACCAAAGCTGACTTATGACACGAGTAGAAATCCACATGAAGATTTCTCGGAAGATGAAGTCAACTCAAGGTATGCCAATATACCTCAAGATTCTTAAGGACTACAAGAAGACGGAGGAGCGAGAAGATCTTCAATGGTCTCCACCAACCCGAAGACAAGAAGGAACAGATCATTGACTACTGGAAGACACAGCATTGGTGGTGCGCCGCCACCTGGAGAGTTTTTAGCTCAAACACAAGACAACCTAGAAGAATGGCTTCCATTAGGACTAACCTGCGCCTCGGTAGTTAGGAAGTGTAAAGGACTAAGTCAAAAGATTTGACGTGCCTATCAAGATCGAAGCATAAATGCTCTTGTCTACCATCCTCAGAGGACTGCAAGCTCGAGATTAAAGGTCTACACCAACATCAAGATTCAAGGCGCAACACCAAGAATTGAAGACGCCATCCATCTACACGAAGGAAGCAACGACCCCAAGCCAACAAAATTACCCGAGAAGCCTCGACTTTTCAAGACCTCAATTGGGAGCTAAAGACCTTCTAACTCTCGTAGAATCTTTTCGGGCATACTAGATAGCCTAACCGCACTAACCATAGAGGCGTCTCAACGAGGTTTCGACAAGGTACTCTCGGCGGCATCAACTCTTCAGCCATCAACTTTAGCAAATGAAGACAATCCACATCTATGGCAAAAGCAAGTCTTTGACGAAGCTCAGGGTATCATCGGTGAGTTCGAAGAAAGTTATAAAGTCTAACTCTAATGTAATCTCAGCACCTCTTACTACTATGCTTAGGAATCTCGGGACGAGATTCTATTTAAGGGGGGAAGAGCTGTAACACCCCAAGTTTTGTAACCCAGGTTAAGTACTGTTAAGTGAGGCAAAAATGAGGGCCCACAAAAACTTTTTGCAACTAGATAAATAAAATAGAGTTTCCTGTATGTTTGCTTGGATTGTTGTGAAAATCTTGCTTGCAAGAGTGTTGTTTGGTGATGAGTTTGTGGACCAACTCAATCTTTGTGATCTAGTGATCCGGCCATCTTTCGGGTTACTAGCTTTTTCTTAAAATAAAATATCTTGGCACCTCCTTTATTTCAAAATATTTTAATTTTCCAAAACAGGAGCCAAGACCTTTTTTTTAAACAAAAGCTTTACCCAAACCCGAGTATTTACAAAACTACAGGGACATAGTGTTGTAGTCCCACTATTTTATAAAACTACTATTTTATAAACCTTTGATGAGTGGTTTTCAAAACACAAGTTTATTAAAAAAATAGAAATGAGATTCACTTAGTGTGTGCACTCGTTTAATTTCACAAATATCTTTTATAAAAGTATTTTCACAACTACTTTTCCTATTTTCAGAAATAGCAGAAATGGGAAGGATACCTCTTTGGTATTATCCCTGTCTCTGAAAATTATGAGAATACCACCCAAGCTTTATAAAGGTATTTGTGGATTTTATCTTTTACAAAACTCCACTTGGCTTTGATCAAATTTTCAATGCAAATAAAAAAAAGAATACCTAGGATGTGTGTATGTGTGCTTATCTCAATCCTAAAATCTATCTTAAAGTTTCCCTATCCACTCCTATCATGTATCCAAGATCACACTCCAAGCTTAAATTCATCTTTTGTCTTCTCGAAATGGATCCAATCCAATATCTCAAGTCAAATTAGTTCCCTTGCAACTTGTTTGTGTTTGTGATCAATTCTTAGAATCATGGTGGTAAGAAAATAAAATACCAAGATTCATCTCTCAGCGCGCATACAATTCCCTATGACAACAAGTCAAGTTTTCAAAATTAAGGTTTCCCTCCAAATTTCCTAAGAACCTCAAAAACCTATTTATTCCCTATTTTGACTATAAGGCTATTTCAAAGTTTTATCAAACTATTCTGGACTCTTTTCTCAAACAATAATAGGAAATGTGGCTGATATGGTTTATCGTATCATTCCCGTTCAAAAATCATATCTATCAAATCATCATCTCTATTATGTTTCCTTTTCCCTAAAATGCATGCAATGGTACATAGGCCATTTATTGCTTTTCTTTCCTCTTTTAAATTTGATAAAAAAAATCTACTATGCACGGTTATGCAAGTGGAACAATTTTTTTTTTTAATCTCTAAATAAAACCTTGTCTACTTCACCAATTTTAATGGCTAACTCCAATGATTTTCAAATCTCTTTGGAGCATCGCATGTTATTGTCCATGCCAATATCTATCTCTCTAGTTCTCATTTGATCATTACCAAAACTCTACCCTTATCTTCTAGCACCTTCACATCTCTCTGGTCTAGCACTACTGTAGCAATGCCATGTCCTTGGATGCTAGTGTTTGGAGAGAAGGAGAAGAAGACCGAAGCAAATCTAGGCAAGATTTTTGAACCACAACACACGCACCGTGCCTGGTCGAGCAAGGCAACACACGCACTATATGACCATGCCTGTGAACCTTAGGGACTAGCCCTGTCTCCCTTTCTCTGTAGTTGCCATAGACCGACATAGACATGGCCTTTTCCTAAACTTGCTCCTCTTCCCAAGACACCGCACCACTGGCTTCCCGTGTGCATCTCTGAGCCTTCCCAAGCAAGCTTTCACAATTTTCCTTTTTATCTCGACCTCTTTTGACTGCGCTCTGGTAGACGACATTTCGTTGAACACCTGGCGGTCGCTCAGTCATCGACTCATTCCCGAGCCGACCGGCCTCCCCTCGGATGCAAACTCTCACCGCAAGGCTCTCCTCTCCAGCCTAAACCCTCTGGCGCAGCCCAGCTCCTCTCCTTGTCCCCTTCTTTCTGGCCGCACTCGCCGCACACCTCCACCCGTCAACGTGTGCCACGTCGCGTCGGTGCATCGAGTGTTGCCTCGTTAAAGCGCATCCAAGCCGCCCCCGAGCCTCTCATCCTCTCCCCATCACCACCTCTCTCTCTTTACATCTCACCATAGCACCTCCAGGGCCTAGCCCTGCCTCTCGTCACGGTCGACCAAGATCAAGACCAAGCCATGCCCGCCGTTCAGCTGGTCGTCGTGCATGTCGTTGCCGTCGCCCTTCTCCGCCCCTCCTCTACTATCGTGTTATCCATATAGTCTCCCTCTCTCTGCTTGGTCTGACGAGCCGCCTCCCTGGTTCAGGTCTGGTCAGGAGGTCGCCGACACCCGAGGTCCGTCCGCGCCGGTGCAGAAACTTCCCGACGCCCTCGCCATCGACCTGGACTCTGCCGGCTTATCCCAGGTGCCGATCGAGCCTCTGCGACCTCGGCTTCGTCACCACCGTCTTCGCATCATCTCTGTCGTCGCCGTTTGCCCCTCTGCGGTAGCTGTTAGAGGCGCGCCCCTCGCTCTCGTCCATGCCGATGGTCAGGACCGCGTCCGCGCGTCCATGTCTCCGTGAGGAGCGGCCACGCGCCGCTACGCCGTCCTCCAAGTTTCCTCCGGCCTTGCTCTAGTAAGCTCCGCGGCCCTGTCATCGTCTTCAGCTAGCAGGCACAAGACTAAGTCGATGTATGCACGTACTTATCAGTTTGCACGATTATTGAGGCAGCTCATGTCTGATCAATTTTGGTCCACAATTTTTTAGAGAAATCAGTTAATCAAACTGACAGATCCCTTAACTTATAAAATCCGTAGTAAAATTTCTATATATCCAGTTGACATGATTCAAATTTTTGTAGATTCTATATCGAATTCTCTGTCTCCTGGAGCAACTCTCAGAGCAAAACGCATCCTGCATATTTTCTGGCTTTTAATCTAGTTAAAAGTATCTTTCATAATCGAAAATCAATAGACAGAGATCTGCAAGTTCAAATAGAACGAAACCAAGTTTCATGGAATCTTTGTGAAATTACCCTTCGTATGCCGCTGGTTTAAGTACAGGTTGATCTGTTAATTAAATCAGGTTTAAATTTACAAAATACATACAGATCTGCTTTGGCAATTTATAAACTGAAATCTAGAAATAATTTTAAGTTGATTCCAACATCCAGTGATCATCTACTTGTTTATCTTGCTTATACTCTGTTACCCAATTTGTTTGGATAATAGAAAATATCTGGTGAATTATTGGCCAAACGGGACATTGTTTCACTATATAAGTGATAACCAAATATCTAAAATCATAAAAATACAAACCCAAGTCTGAGGATTAATATTTATCATATATATCCAACGGTATGATTTCAGGCACTAGTATGTTCAGATCTTTGTTGTGCGTTTTTAATTGTGTGCTATGCAAGTGTGCATTCCAAAATTCATAACTATAGTTTAGAATATCCAATTGATATAAGATCAGTTGCAGCAACGTTTCGAAATCAAATGCAAATTTCTAAACTTGTGTTAATGTTGTATTTCTTGTGTTGTTGTGTTGAATGTTTGGGTGGTGATTGTATTTGTTTTGTGTGTTTCTTTATTTCGTGAACGGTAGATTCGAACGTTGACAAGCTCGAAGGAGAAGACGACTTTGAAGAATTTGAAGAAGACCAGGGACAAGCCAACAAAGGCAAGCCATCTAAACTTGTTGCATATCTGATCCCAATTTTACTTATTGCATGATTTATTACTGTTTATGAAAATGCATTGTTTTCTGTTGCTATTGCCTCTAAATAGCAATTGTTGGTGACTTAGCTCCACAAGTCAAATGATATCATCCTCATGGATGACCCCTATCTTGACACCTACTTATTCCCCAGAATTAGTGGCGTGATGGTTAGCATCATAGCCTTTGGAAAACTTTGTAGTGGAGCAAAAACTCTAGGTTGGGAACACTCAAATGGGACTTTGAAAAATGGTTTCGAAAACCTTGGGATAGTGCTCTATTCCACTGAAGTGATTTCAGGAAAATATATTCTGGAAAATGGAGGAAAAAGGAGATGGTGGGTTTAAGAAAAAGGCATTGTGTATAAGTGTTCGCCAAACCAATTTAACCCGTGCAACCACATTACCCTGGTATGGGACGGGGCTTAGTCCGAAGTTTATCTGCCTTAGTGCGGGGAGCCTCGCACTATATAAGGGTTTGTAGGACCCTGGAATCCGGGTTGTCGCAAGTGGTGGGCAATAGTATAGCGGGCTCGCCAATAGGCTACCCGCCCGGAAGACACTTGGGTTTCTCCCATCGTGGCACTGGAACTACGCTCGACGGAGGTAGACGGCCAGGGTTTGCCGGGGATGTATACTCCACAGGGTAGGCACCCGTACTAAGGTGGATAGATGGAAGGCTCTGATCGATTATCCGAACCCCGCATACATATGTATGCCGGTCCGTGGTGGTATCCCGGCAGATTTATCGGATGGTGTGGGTAAAGTGTACAACCTCTGCAGAGTGTAATCTATTCGAATAGCCGAGTCCTCGGTCATGGACGGTTGGAATGGCCATACTTAACCTGTGTCGGTTTTGGTCTTAAAAGTGGTTTTCGGAAAAATGGAGGAATGTACCGGACGGAGTACTCGGAGGGTACTGCCGTGGCACAAGTATGGTTTAGAGTACTTGCAGGGTACTGCCGAGGAAATGGAGATGGTCATGTGCGATTGACCTGGTTTTATGAATGGAGATGGTCATGTTTGATTGACCTGGGATTTGAAATAAAAAGGGTTTCCCCCTTCCTAGAGATTTTACTAAACTTGTTTTATAAATGTTTTTAATAATGATATAGAGATGTCGTAGAACATGGTTCTGGACATGCTATATCGACACGAGAAAACCTTGTTTTGAAGAAAGTAAACTAGACTAGAGTCTATCCTTCCTACAGCCATACTGCATATCAAACTCTCTCCCCTTAGATGGTTTGCGAGTACAATTCCAAAATGTACTCACGGCTTTGTCCCTGGCTATTAACTTGGTCAGAATATGGAGAAGACTACTCGGAAGGTGACGATGGTCACGATGATGCCGGTGCGAACTAGGAACGTCTCCCAGTCAGCTGCCTGTAGGGTAGTAGGCATGACGTGGGTCATCAACGCTGCTTGGTATCCGCTGCTTAGTTGTAGACTTGCCCTGCGTGGCAATATCATGCTTGGTCATGTGACCAATTGTAAGTATATTATTCGGTACTGTAAAGGATGATGTAATTCTGTTATCAACTCGGATATGTGGATTCATGACACACTGATCATGGGATCGTGAATTGTATGCATATCGGGTATTCCGGATAGGTAATCCGGGGTCCCCACAGATGTTCCCCTTGAACAATCAACCCGAAGGTCTGCCGGCGCTACTCGATCGATTCGAGAATGGGAATGCTGTGTACTCCTTTGTCCGGGAGCACTTGCGCTGCGGGGCTGTGGTCGCACTTGCTTTCGTGCGTGCTCACTACCCTGAGATCGATCTGGAGCTTCTGAAGACGCTTCCTCCGTCGCCCAGTGGTCGCTACAATATGGAGCACCACTATGCTGCTTGTAGAGGTACAGGCGACTGTATTGCTCGACAGATTGTCGTTGAGAGTGATCGACAGAGAGCGAACCAGGGTGCCGCGGCACCATGAATAAGCCCTGTGGCTGTGCTTGTATCTTTACTCTGTGTATGCATTGTGTATATTGTCTCATTCGTCTGTAGCAAAAAGGCGAAGATCTCGAGTGTAGATTATGAGGGCGAAAAGTCCCCAAACGTAGGTCGAGAGAACGCGGCTCTCGAGCGTGGGCGAAGTCCCCGAGCGTGGGTCGAAAGGCCGAGCCCCCGAGCGTGGGTCGGAAGGCCGAGCCCCCGAGCGTGGGTCGGAAGGCCAAGCCCCCGAGCGTGGGTCGAAAGGCCGAGCCCCCGAGCGCGGGTCGAGAGGCCGAGCCCCCGAGCGTGGGTCGAAAGGCCGAGCCCCCGAGTGCGGGTCGAGAGGCCGAGCCCCCGAGCGCGGGTCGAAGCCCCCGAGCGCGGGTCGAAGCCCCCGAGTGCGGGTCGAAAGGCTAAGCCCCCGAGCGTGGGTCGAAAGGCTGAGCCCCCGAGTGTGCACAGATGTTGAATTATAGGATGGGGAAATTGAACTTTATTGCTTGGTGCCGAAGGCACAATGTTGGGTGCGGACTGCTGCCGACACTTGATTACATATTAGAGGGGGTAGAGGAGACAACTTTGCTAGCTAAGGATAGAAGCGACGCAATTGCGCGGCGTTCCATGGGTTCTCTACGTCTTTCCCCATCTTCGGGTTGCGTAGGCGATATGCTCCTCCCGGGATGACCTCGTGGACAAGGTACGGGCCTTCCCATGGTGGCTCCAGCTTCGATGTGCTTGTCTGCTTGAGTCGGAGCACAAGGTCACCCGGCTCGAAAGAGCGTCCGCGTACCCGTCTGTTGTGGTAGTTGCGGAGGCTCTGCTGGTAGACCGCCGATCGAACGAGGGCGACGTCTCGAGCTTCGTCCAGCATTTCTTGGGCGTCTGCTAACGCCTTGTCAGCATCTTCCTCGACGTAGGCGGCGACGCGGGGCGCGCTGTAGCGTACGTCCGTGGGTAGCACTGCTTCTGCTCCGAAGAGCAAGAAGAAGGGTGTGTAGCCTGTCGAGGAGTTGGGCGTTGTTCGCAGGCTCCATAGCACCGACGGCAGTTCCTCGACCCAGGCGCCTGCTGCGCGCTTGAGGGGTCGAAGCAGTCGCTTCTTCAGGCCTCCGCATACAGGTCCGTTGGCTTTTTCAACTTGTCCATTAGACTTGGGGTGCGCCACCGAAGCGTACTTGAGCTTGATGCCGAGGTTTTTGGCGAAGTCCTGGAATTTGCCCGAAGTGAAGTTGGTGCCGTTGTCGGTGATGATGCTGTTCGGGACGCCGTATCGGTAGACGATGGACTCGAAGAATTTGACTGCCGTGGTCGCCTCTTGGTTGGTGACCGGAACAGCCTCTATCCACTTGGAAAACTTGTCCACTGCGACTAGAAGGTAGGTATGACCTCCTCTGGATGACTTGGGGAGAGGCCCCACTTGATCGAGCCCCCATTGTGCGAAGGGCCAGGCCACAGGGATGGTGTGCAGTTCGGACGCCGGCGCATGCGGCTTGGTGGTGAATAACTGGCATGCTTCGCAGTGCTGGACGATGTTCCTGGCATCGTAGAGGGCGGATAGCCAGTAGAATCCGGATCGAAAAGCCTTGGCCACGAGGGTTCGACTGCAAGCGTGGTGTCCACAGGTTCCTTCGTGGATTTCCCGAAGGAGAGCAATCCCATCTTCCTGCGCTATGCACCGTTGGAGCACTCCTGTGGTGCTGCGCTTGTAGAGTTCCCCGTTGATTATCGTGAAGGCCTTGGAGCGCCGCATGACTTGTCGGCGATGGATGGGATCTTCTAGGAGCTCGCCCCGCATTAGGTATGCCAAGTATGGTCTTGTCCATGTTGCTTCGACGAGCATGACCGCGGCTGCATCCTTCGGGAGGTCTGCTGCTCCTGCTGCCAGAGCGGTATTGACCGACCGAGCCCCCGGACGTGTTGCTAACGCTGGGTCAGTTGCTGGCTTGATCTTGACGGAGCGTTCGAATATCTCATCGAAGAAGACTCCGGGCGGTATTGGGAGGCACCTTGAGCCGACGTTGGCCAGGTTGTCTGCCTCCTCGTTGCTTTCCCTGCCGATGTGCGTTACTTCGCAGCCCTCGAATTTGCCTTCGAGCTTGTCGTACATGGCGCGATATGCAATCATGTTCGCGCAGGTTGCGTCGCACTCCTTCATGACTTGGTGGGCGATGAGGTTCGAGTCCCCATGAATCTTGATGCGGGTGGCTCCGCAGGCCTTTGCCATGCGCATACCATGAAGGACGGCTTCGTATTCCGCCTCGTTGTTGGAGGGATTCGGGAAGCGCATGCGGAGGACGTAGCGCATCCTGTCCCCTTGCGGTGACACCAGGACCACTCCTGCCCCTGCCCCCGAAACCCGCTTGGACCCGTCGACGAAGATGGTCCAGCTGTTCGACAGGTCTGGGAGCTCGGGCATCTGAGCTTCTGTCCACTCGGCTATGAAATCCGGTAGGACCTGTGACTTGATCGCGGACTGGCGCTGGTACGTGATTTCCCAGGGTCCTAGCGTGATTCCCCATAGCGACACACGCCCTGTGGCGTCTGGGTTGTTGAGGATGCTGGAGACTGGATTCGAGGCCACTACTATGATGGAGTGACACTCGAAATAGTGTGGCAGTTTCTTCCCCGTCATGTATATGGCGTATGCCAACTTCTGATAATGGGGGTATCTTTGCTTGGTCGGCGATAAAACTTTGCTCAGGTAGTACACGGGTCTCTGTACGCCGTGCTCTTCGCCCTCTTCTGCGCGTTCGACCACAAGCACTGAACTGACGACTTGATTTGTAGCCGCAATGTATAGCAACATGGGCTCTTTTTCTTGAGGTGTGACGAGAACTGGGGAAGTCGATAGACGGCGCTTGAGATCTTCGAACGCGGCTTGCGCCTCTTCGATCCACGTGAAGTTGTCTGTTTTCCGGAGCAGCCGATAAAAAGGGAGCGCTTTTTCGCCAAGCTTGCTGATGAAGCGGCTAAGTGCTGCGAGTCGACCTGTCAACTGCTGGACGTGACGAAGCATCTTCGGAGGCTGCATGTTGATGATGGCCTGAATCTTCTCTGGGTTGCCTTCGATCCCTCTCTCGGAGATTAGATAGCCCAGCAGTTGGCCAGTGGGTACCCCGAAAGAGCACTTCTTCGGGTTAAGCTTGATGCTATATCTGTCGAGGTTAGCGAAGGTTTCTTGAAGATCGTCGAGCAAGCTGTCTGCTTTCGCGGTCTTGATGAATGTTGTCGACATAAACTTCGATGTTGCGGCCGATTTGTTCCTTCAGGCACGCCTGCATACACCGTTGATAGGTGGCTCCGGCGTTCTTGAGCCCGAAGGGCATCGTCATGTAGCAGTATACCCCGTGCGGGGTGATGAACGCCGTCTTGTCTTCGTCTTCCACTTTCAGCCGTATCTGATTATACCCGGAGTATGTGTCGAGGAACGAGAGGCGTTCGCATCCTGCCGTGGAATCGATGATCTGGTCGATTCGGGGCAGGGGGAAGTAATCCTTCGGGCAGTGTTTGTTTAAGGCTGTGAAATCGATGCACATCCTGTAGATCTTGGTGTCCTTCTTCTCCACCATGACCGGTGGCGAGAGCCACGTGGCTTCCTTGATCTCTCTGATGAACTTGGCTTCGAGGAGGCGATTGATTTCTTCGCCCATCGACTTGGCCTTCTCTGGATTGTACCGTCGCATAGACTGCTTGACCGGTTTCGCATTTGGAAATATCTTAAGCTCGTGCTCGGCGAGTTCCCTGGGGATGCCTGGCATGTCAGCTGGGCACCAGACGAACATCCTCCAGTGCTCACGGAGGAACTCGACGAGCGCGCTTTCCTATGCGGGAGAAAGAGAGTTCGACACCCACGCCGTCCTGGTTGGGTCCGTCGGGTGTATCTGGTGCTCTCTGGTGTCTTTGGTGGCATCGAAAGACAGCTCTAGGGCGTTCTGCTGCGCCGGTGGATCGATGTCCATGACGGTGGCCTCCCGAATGTGGTGCAGTTCTTCATGCACCCCGAAGGTCTGGGACATGCTGTTGAAGTCCTTGTCGCAGTTTTCTGAACGTGCGAAACTGCCGCTGATTGTCAGTGGTCCTCTGTTTGCGGGCATCCGCAGCTTGAGGTAGGCGTAGTGGGGTACCGCCATGAATCGGGCGAACGCTGGTCGCCCGAGGATGGCATGGTACTGCGAGGGCCAGTCGACCACCTCGAATTCGATCCTCTCCTTTCTGAAGTTTGCTAGAGTGCCGAAGATGACGTCGAGATGTATCGCCCCCAATGGGTACGTCGGCTTCCCTGGGACGATTCCGTGGAAGGAAGTCTCCGTTGGCAGGAGATTATTTAGCGGGATCTTAATCTTTCGCAGTGTGTCTGTGTAGATGAGATTCAAGCTGCTGCCTCCGTCCATAAACACCTTTTTCGAGGTAAAACCCCCTATTTGCGCCTCGAGAACCAAAGCATGGTGTCCTGGGCGTGGGATCTTCGGTGGATGATCTGATCGGTCGAAACCGATCGGATGTTCGGACCAATTCAGGTATTCGGGAGTGGCCGGTGGCGCGTGCTCAGCGTGAAACACTTCCCTTGCTCGTTTTCGCTGCACTTTATTCGTCGGGCGCCCCCTCTGGATCATGGGCACGAAACCTCTTGGCGGCGGGAACTCTTCTTCCTCGTTGGCCGGCTGTCGCTGCTCGACTTGCTGGATCGTGGCGGCCTGGTGGCTTTGCTGTACGACGTTAGCTGGTGGGTTCGGCGGTGGCGGTGGGGCGTTGTAGGCTATCGCCCCCGCCACTGGTTGCTCGGTGCTCATCCTCTCCTGGAGTGCCCGGTTGAGACGAAGGAATTCCCTGCACTCGATGAGGAGGTGTGCAGGTTTTCGTACTCCGTCCTTGTCGAGGTACGTATGCCTTGGCATCCGCTATCAAGCATCTCTTCTGCCGACAGCTGTGGCTGCCGTCGACGCCACTCCTTACTGGGTTTCGAATCACGACTGCTACTGCCATAGTAATTGTTTCCTCGTCGCGGTAAGTCGCGATTGTCGTCGCGGTCCTCGTTCACGTAGCCAGCTGCTACCATGTCTGTGTTCTCCGCGTTGTCGTAGCGGCTTCGGCGACCTTTCTTCCGGGATCCGGGATGGAACTGGTCCTTCGCGTCGACGTCACGTTCTGCTGACCGACGGCGGCTCCTGGGAGCCGAGATGGAGTCTTCGCCATCAGCCCATTCGTTTGCCAGACTCATGAGGTGGTCGATGGTCCTAGGCTTGCAGCGTCCCAGCTCTTCCTTGAAGTCGCGTCGAAAGAGACCATCCCGAAAGGCGTCGATAGCCCTTTCGGGCGAGATGTTTTCCGTCGTGTTCCGGAGGCTGATCCACCGTGAGATGTATGATCTCAGGTTCTCTCCAGTTCTCTGCACGCATAGGCGGAGTTCTTCGAATGACGTGGGTCGTCGTGAAGTGCCTCGGAAATTTGCGATAAACGCTTGCCGAAACTCTTCCCAGGAGCGGATGCTATCTGGGGCGAGATTGTTCAACCATGCCCTTGCGTTATCCTTTAGGTGCAGTGATAACAACTGAAGGGCGTTGTCCCTAGATCTGCCGCTGATTTTGACAGCGGTTATGAAGTCATCTAGCCAAATTCGGGGATCCTGCTGCCCGTTGAATTTGACTATGCCGTCGCTGAGTTTGATTCCTTTCGGCAACGGTGCGGAACGGATCAGGAGGCTAAAGCATTCTGCCCCGCAGAGTCCATCACTGGGACCGCCGAACGTTTCAGCCTCGCGCCGTGCTCGCCCCTGGTCGACTCTATGCTGGGCCAGACCGTGCCGAAGCTCTCCGTTGAGAGGTTCGACCACTTGCGTCCGAGGCGCTACGGCTGGCGCCGGTGCTGGGTGCCTGGCTTGCTCCGGCGGTGGAGTGATTCTTGTTGTTGTCGCGCCATGTACTGAGCCAGGCGTGCCTTGCAGCACCCTTACTCCTTCGAGCGCTAAATTTCGCAGGTGTCGCATATGTTCGTCACCGTTAGATGCGTTCGCGGCAATGTATGCTGCCGCGGCCATGATTGCTGCTTCCTTGGTCTTGGGCATCAATTCGGCTTCATTGAACTCTGCCTCTAGGTTTCGGGTGATATTGTGCATATCGGCCCCAGGCTGAGTGCGCGATCTCGATCTTCGTTGAACGCTCGATGAATAGTGGGATGACCTTTCGACTCGTCTTCTGCTGGACGCATCGGCCTCCTCTCTTCGCCGTTCCAGTACTCGCCTGTCAGCACTGATCTGGTCCTTCTGCTCCTGGACAACGAAACGGAGTGCAGCCAGATCGCTTGGGCTTGGGTTGGGACCGAAGTTTACCTCGCCCGCGTATACCCTTCTTGCGAATCGGATCTGGTCATGTGTGACCACCTGGCGGCCACTATCTGCCCGGTTTCGGCCGTCGTTGTCTCTATTTTCATTTCCGTCGCCGTGCGATGCCATCATGCAGTGGCCTCCGGGCCACGGGGTCGAATCGTCGCTGATTTCGCCCAGCGCTGGAGGATAGACGTCGCCGCTTTCGACGTAGGGCCCGACTTCGATCATGAAGTCAGAGTCGTAATCAGCCACATAGTCGTCACTGGATGCGTTAGATTCGCATAGTGAGGCAGAGCTTGCCGAGTTGCCAATTTTCCCCTTAGCTTCGGGGTAGACGTCGTCGTCGTCATCTGAGCATGTGTAGTCCGAGTACAACCCTTCGACGTAGTCAGGGTCATACGGTGCAGTGCGGAGTGTGAGGGCATTGAGAGCCCGATCGCACTCTGATATCGTCGGGTAGACAGCTGCTGTGCCCCCCCGAGGATCTTCACAGCCGGCGATTTCATGGGATGAAAAATCTCCGGCGCCCATGTAGTGGTATGCATCAAAGTCGACGCAATAGGCGGTGGTTGGGGATGGAGGTGGATCTTCGAAATCGTTCGACCCGACTGATGGGGTCGAAGTTTTTGGCTTCGATCTCTCCTCCGATGATGCTAGCGACACGCCTGTCGAGGGTTTGCCCCCGATGGTTGGTGGTTTCGTCGTTTCGACCATGAGCGGGGCCGATTCGGCGATGGAAAGTAGCTCTATCGCCCCGTTACTGTCCACGTGGAAGTTAAACAGTCCGAAGGCCATGTCATAGCCTCCGAGCGCTATCCCTGTAGTGCCTGAGACGGGGTCGATGACGTCCGCCGTCGGGATGAAGTTGATGGTGCTTGGCGAAACGCTATCGACGACAGTCGAATCAACGGCGCCGGTCTCTGGCTCCATCGGGCTGGCGTGGACGATGGCTAGCACAGCGATGCCGGCGATGGTGTCGATGTCGATCTTGGAGGTGGTGTCGACGTCGGTCGGCGCAGCGATGCCGACGATGGTGTCGATGTCGATCTTGGAGGTGGTGGGTGATGGAGCCGGCGAATCCGTAGATCCAGATCCCGTCGTCCCCACGGTCGGCGCCAATTGACGAGGTTTATCCCCGGCAATGCCCATGTCGAAGGGCTTTCGATCTAGGAAGCGTATTGGGGACCTGGCGAACTCGACGGCGATCAGACGAAAGCAGAGGGACACGAGGATTTACCCAGGTTCAGCCCCCTCGAAAGGTAAAAGGCCTACGTCCTGCTTGTCTGACTTTGTATTGATGGTGTGGTTGCGATGATGGTGTTACAGTGGCGGCGTAGATTGGATCTAGCCGAAAACAGAGAGCTCTATGTTGTCGAGCGCTCCGGCGTGAGGTGGGTGGAAAAGCGTCTAGGGTTTCGAGACCTCCCTCCCAGCCTTTTATAAGTCAAGGCTAGGTCTCAGGAGTGTCTCTCAAGCCAAGTACAGATCGGATCAACCGAGGACTAGTCTAACTTGGACTCCTCGAAATCTTGCTTGTGCATCAAGTATTGCTCCTGGGCCGCGCCAAGCCACTGCCTTGATAGGCCTCGAAAGCCTTTCGTGAGACACCCTTCCCGGACTGAAAACCAGGTAGGCGAATATCGGGGGCCCGTTTGTCATTCCTTCGTCAAGGTGCATAACATAGGGTGTGGTCAGATTCAAGAGGGTGCGCTACGATCTTGATCCCTACGCACAAAAAACTGGACTGCTTCGTGGTGGCATTATCACGATGGCAAACTGACCTTTTGGAGTGACTCATGGTTTATATGGAAGTAAGGTAAAGGGCGTGGACAACCACCCTATATCGGCATTTCTAGAAAGATAGTTAAACCGTTGGCATTAAGAGTTAGTTGGCATGTATAAGAAAAAGCTATACATCCTTGCATGGTTAAATCTTTTTCGAAAGTTGTGTTCATGGTTACAGACGACTTGAATATGGACGTGATGATCATAGAGAATAAAAAATCAATTGTAATACATGTAAACTACAACGTGCTTAAGATCATTTCCTCAGGGTGATCGAGGGGGTGATTCTAATTGATAGGTTCAGCTAACATCATATAATGATTAGTGGAGATATTCATATTGATATGTTTCCCCTTTTAAATGTTTTGAGTAGACAAGTTCTCTTCTTACTGGTTTTGTAAAGAAACTTGGTGTATGCTAATAACCCTATAGAAAGCCTTGCTTAATCGATCACGTGGGTACTAGGTTATCTAAATCTCTCGCTGAGATCATTCTTGTACTCAACCTTGTTTTGTTGATAATTTGCTATTTTTTTTTTGCGAATAAGACACTGGCATTAAAAGAAACAACGAACAGTACAAAGCACCCCAAGAAAAACGAAAATTACAACGAAATCCTTGAGAAGCCCTTCATCTTCAACCTCCAGACCGTGTCGACGGCGCGCCGCTCCTCCCTGAGTCGGCCTGACGTTGTTGGTTGCGGACGGGAAGTCGCCGAATGGGTCAAGGAGACCACATCCGTCCTGGAGACGAAGAAGAAGGAAGAACTGCCGATGAAGCTCCTTGACGATCCAAAGATCCCCATAGCCAGACGAAAACCTCGAAGACCAGACCACTCCCACAAGCCTCTCGACATTATCGCCGAGATGGGGTTGAAGCTGGGGAGACCTTATTGCACGAGGCGCCGCCACCACCACCTGAGCGCCGCCTCTGCAAACTTTGACCCTAAAAACCGAGAACGAAGCCCTCAAAACAGGGGGCGGAGCCCTCCCACCGACGAGGACCGAGATCCACCGTGTCTCCATGGCCCTAAGGCCACAAAGACCGGCGACCTGCGGCGGCGCCGGCGGGAGGCAACGAGATCCAATCGCCCCTGCCAGGAGTCTCCTAGGAACAGACGTAACGTTTCGGTCTGATAATTTGCTATAGATGTAGTTGTTTCAGCCGATGGTGATTTCTATGTTGACATCAACGAGTATTTTGGTGTTCCCAGACAACAACCAGAGACTTATGGGTTGGGGCATCAATTATGTTATGGATTCTTAGGCTTTTGCTATCTTGTTATGTGGCATATATAATGGGCTTTCGTAGGTTGATGTAATGTTGAGTCAGCGATCTCTACTTATAATAATTAGCATGTCTAATATTCAGAAAACACTATATGTCCTAAATTAGTTATGCAACATATTTGAAAAAAATTAGCGCACCCAGCAACTTGAACGATATATCTATATCTGAAATAAATCTGACCAAAACCGCGTCAACTAATTTGGGATAACTCTGATTTTGGGTCCTGACAATCGGCTTGCCATACCAATACAATATCAGTGAAACTATTTTAGCGGTTTTGCTTGTTCTTGGAGCTAAATTAGTTTTTAGTAAAGAGTCTTATATCATCAGATTACATTGTGATTCGTTCTTACTTGCAAGTTACTAGTTTGCAGTTGCAAGTTGATTTTCGGTTGCAAATGAGGTTGTAACTAAAAAACCCTCCTAATTTTTAGGTTTACTTTGTAATTTATGCTAATCATGAGTTACAATATGGGTTAAAACTACAAATCTACAATTCAATGACTTCATCTTAGAACTAGTCACATCCTTAGTTCTACATTTTCTCTTTAAGGTTTAATTTCTGGATGCATTCACAACACAGATATGCAGCGCAGTTTGATCAGAACATGTCCTCAACAGGTAAATTTTGGACCATGAACCGATTTCAATGAGCAAAACATATGATTTGAATATAAAAAGGGAGAGAGAGGGGCAGATCCAAGAAATCACAGCCATTAAATTAATATCTAAGGATCCAGATTACCACCGTCATTAGCGCTAAAACAGCCCGAGCGGACAACTATAGCTAACAAATCAAAACGTCTACCTGCCGCAGCATCCGGGACTTTCCCTCAAGCTCGCGGGAGCATTTCCTAACCCCGCGCGCCACCCGGAGCTCGTCGCTCTGGTGCGCATAGAGCGTGTGCGTGGCGCCGGCGAAGTTCTTGATCCTTTTGAGAACCTCGGCGCAGTGCACGCAGTGGTCGAGCACTTTCTCCCACCCATCGACAAAGGCGGCAAGCTCCGCGGCGACGGGGGAGGAGGATACCTCGGTGGCGGCAGAGCCCGAGCACCTAGCGCGCGAGGTGGGTTGGGTGTCCCGGAGCTCAGAGATGGCGGAGGAGCTTGCGTCCATGGCCTGGGAGGCGGCGTTGAGCTTCGCGCGCCCTGTCCCACACGGGCTTGAGCTTCTGGATGTCCACGTTGATCTTCCCCATAGCTCCTTCAGCGTCTTGTCGTGGCGGCTGCAGCCGCTCCAGCTCCTTCACCGCCCTGTACAGCTTCGTCTCCCAGGCCATGAGCTGATGCAAGGTGGAGCTGTGCCGCCGGCCGTCGTGCGCGTTGTCGATGCAGTCCTGCGAAACTGACGGCGCCGAGAGGCAGCAAAGCACGCCCAGGAAGCTGCTGGATTCACCTGCAGGAATGAATTCAGGCGATCAGAGTCAGTCACAACCAGCTAAAAGCATATGTCTACTTCTCATGTAACTCTACAAGAGTCAGTTCTCATGTAACTCATCTTTTATTTGCGATAATTGCATATGAAAATAATTTTGAATAACACCAAGATTGAGAAAATTCATTAGTCTTTCAGTTACGTACTACTCATTCATATTATTATAGTCAAAGCAAAAGTATAGCTTACTTACTCTCCATAAATTTGCTATTTTGTTAAAAGCGTTAATTTCTAGATTTTCTTTTCTGAAACAAGGCTTGAACATTCGTTGGGGATGAATATGAATGGTTCCCAACAGCGTTCAGGCAGTACTTCACCTTCACTAGGTGGTGCAGTTCAAAACCTAACGTTCGTACTGGGAGCTTCAGATATAAAGTAAGAACTTGACTGAATGAATGTCCTATGAGATATGATTGTCAATGCCGTTATTTATGTTTTGTTCTATAATTGAAAATTTGGGTTTGGTATGTGTTAATTGTTGTACAGTGACGTGCTGATTGGGTTTCTTGCATCTAAAAATTTGCATTAGTGAAGGAGTAGTACCCCGAGCTGGCAACAAGCATGTACACTAGCAAAATCAATTCTACAGTAATTTTTTTTGTCTACTGGCTTCTGATTGCTGATCGTGCTGTTTAACAACATGTACTGGTGGATCTTTCCATCCCTTAACAAGGATTCAATTTGTGGCAAGCCAACATCCATTGAAAATGCATCTACATCAGTTGAATATCCATCAGAACACACATAGTCAGCAAGATCTTCCAAATTGTACAAGATATCAGGTCAAACTCATCGGGATAGATATTTTTTCTTTAAAATTGTTGGTTTAGTATTTTGAGCACTGAGTATATATGTGAATAATTTATAATTATACTATTTTATAGGTGTGGGACTTTGTTACATTTTTCGGATTTTATTTGGATAATTATATAAAACTTGTTCCATAGTTTGATGAGATCTCTCACGTGCGTGCACGTGCACATTTACTAGTATGATTTGAGTATCGGAAAAAACACTTTCGACCCGAGCGAGTCTCGTCCGGTTCCACCGCGAGGGTCAACTTATCAGCAGCCCGCCCGGCCGCCTGTCCTAAGCAAAAATGATTTCTTGACTAATCACCAGCACAGCACGGCGCTCTTACCAACCAGTTCCTTTGATTTGATCCCCTCCCGGCCCCCACCACCGCGTCACGCCTCCCTCCTCCCTCTCATCAGATCGGCGGCGAGCCAGGGCCGGCGAAGAGGGGCGCGCGGATGGCCAAGTCGAGCGCCGACGACGCGGAGCTGCGCCGGGCCTGCGCGGCGGCCGTGGCGGCGTCGGGCGCGCGCGGCGAGGAGGTCACCTTCTCCATCCGCGTCGCCAAGGGCCGCGGCATCTTCGAGAAGCTTGGCCGCCTCGCCAAGCCCCGAGTCCTCGCGCTCACATGTCAGTGCTTACTTTGCCCCCCTCCCCGTCCCCCTCTCTTCTCCCGGGTACCGGTTGCTGCGTAGCTTACTGCTGCTGCTGCTGCTGCTGCTGCTTCGATTCTGCTTGCTTCGTGCTGCGGCGTGGGTCTGGTTTCGTTGTCTGGAGAGGCCAGCTACTTCAGGCAGCAGCTTCTTTAGAGCCGAATTTTACTGTTTTCCACTTATGACTTAGGACTATGGCTCCGCATGTGAGACCAGCGATCTGGGTAGCTTGGATCGGACTAATGACTGTAGCTGGGTTTGGTCTGTTGTTCTAGATCACTATACGCGGCGCTGGTTTCTGCAATCGGTAGATCCATTTCACCTATTTGACGCGGTTAGCTCTAAATAACCGAACTTAGTGAACTTTCATGCATGCGGCACAGAAACGCCAAACGGACTCTCACTGCATGCTGCAAAAACTTAGCGAATACATCGAAATCTGGAGCTACTCCTGCATGGACAATGGCTGCTGCCTGCTCTGCAACAGAAATAGGAGCATGTTTTGTGCACCCAACCAGCAAAGATCTATCGTTGGTGGTGTGCTATAAGAAGGAACAGCATCAAACTGACCTAGCAGAAAGGAAAATTTTCAAGAAAGTTTCTAAGTCAACCCATGGAAGCAGTCTCAACATGAATGCCTTATATTGAGATCAAATCCACAATGTGTGGATGATGTGTAACAATCCATAATGCCGCAGCACAAAGCAGAGCAAGCAATTTGTGGGTGGTGCTGAGTTGGAGTAGTACATATCATTGTTGGTCGTGCATGAATGGGATTGGATGGCAAGTTTGTTGATTTTTTCACCAATTGGGCCTTGTGCACCTGATCTGTTGCACTGTTAGAGAGAACCTGCCATAATTTGTCAAAAAGCGGTTTAGGAACTTAGAAGGTACTTATTTTCTATCCGTGGATGAAATTGATCGACCCAGGAGTTCTCCAGTCCAGGTTACCCAGATAGTCTCTTTCAACAATCTGTAGTTGATCCATGCCAGCAAAGGGTTCCCCAAACTGGCCTTCAAAATTTATGCATATAAGTACAGGATCTGAGTTATGTTTCCGCACATAGTTTTTTGTAGGATTGCCAGTACAGTTTACATTTCTTTGAGTTCACAAAATTTACTTAGTTAGGGATTTTTGACGTGGAACTGTTTGAAAGGAAGAAGATGATTTAGATGACTTTGATCTCACTAGTAACATCTTTTTTTTTTGAAGCACACTATTAGTGCTCAGATTTGGTTTGAATTGGTTCAGTGTTGTGTCACGACTGGCGGCATGTTCAAATCCCATAATATAATTTCTGTTTTTTGCGCTTCACCCTTTGTTTCTGTTCAAGTGTTGGTGCCAGGAGAGATTCACTGCAGCAGTGATTAATTCAATTGATTTAAAAACATATTCTAATTGAACAAATTTCCTTTTGGGAGTTAATCCCTGCCTCGCTTGTTAAATACAAATTTACAATTAGATAGTTTTCCTTCAGTCACTGTTGCCCACGCTTAAGATATGTGTAAAAAGATACGTCGTTAGTTTCTTTAGTATTGGAGTGGTTAATATTTTAATTTACCAGCTGTAGCTTGGATGACATCTGATTATGGTTCAATTGTTCTGTGCTAGGAAACTCTTAGGTAATAACTATTCTATTATACAAGATTTTACAACACCTGCTAAACAGTACCAACTTCATGCAGCTAAACATTCATCAAAAGGCGAGGCAAATAAAGCTTTTCTCCGAGTATTGAAATATTCATCAGGGGCAGTTCTCGAGGTTAGTTTCCTCACTGTAAATTCTTCCCGGCTACTACTTCTCCAGTACATCACATGAATTAGCACATTGTCTTGTGTAGTGACATTAGTTACGTGATAGCTTTCACCTACATAGATATACTGTTGTCCACTAGATGGAAATCTGTTTGATTTGTTAATGGTACATACACACATTTATCTTTCAATCATTGTCTATCTCATGATACATAATATATGCATGAACATTAGTACAATCTGATTTTAATATGCATCATCAACCGATCTGATAAAGGATTTGCACTATGTTCTGTTGTGGTACTTTTACCTCCAGTCTTTTGGTCTTCTGATAGAAACTTAACCTGATACTTTTGTTTCAGCCAGCCAAGCTTTACAAGTTAAAACATCTTACAAAGGTGGAGGTTATTTCAAGTGATCCTAGTGGTTGCACATTTGTTCTGGTACTTCAGTTCCCCTTTGCATTATTCTTCTGTTGAGTAGTTAAATAGCTACTCCCTTGGTTCCACTGTATTAAATCAGCGACAACTAATATGGAATGGAGGGAGTATTTGTTATATCCACTTCTAACACTTCAATAACCTGCACTGCAGGGGTTTGATAACCTTAGGAGTCAGACTGTTGCCCCTCCACAATGGACAATGCGAAACATTGATGACAGGTTGTTTCCTAGAAATTTTGCTCTGCGGTGGTAGACCTGTTACTTTTAGTTAGCCTGTTTTGCCTCGTATATTGTTCACAAATTTTTGCAAACCAATAAATAGAGTTCTCTTTCGTAAATGTTGCTACTCCCCTTTCAAATGTTATTTTTCAAAAAAATGCATATTCTCTGGGCTGTGCTGTATTTGCCTGGCAAATTTATAAATTGAACTGTACATATATAGTGTCTATTTGCTTCTATCGTCATGTTGAGCTACCCAGTCCTGTAACAGATCTGGAGTAGCAAACCGGTCTTTTAGGTTTATGCACTACAAAAGATTTAAAGTAAAAGACTAACATGAGTCTATTTGGATGGTAAGGTTAAGGTACATCACATTGATGTGTTGACTTTTTTTTTTCTTTGTAATGCTCTGTTGAATAATCCAAATAAAAAAGGCTATGTGCATCATTTTGATGTAGAGGCCAGGGGTTTCAACCTCCATGTTTGAATTTTTTTTTGATGTGTTGACCTGGGAGAACTTTAACAATTGTTTGTTATTTATTTGCAGAAATCGTCTACTTTTTTGTATCTTGAACATGTGCAAAGAGATACTTAGTTATCTTCCGAAAGTTGTTGGAATTGATATTGTGGAGTTAGCTCTGTGGGCAAAGGTGCATATAAAACTTTGTTTCATATTAAGATGACCTGCTTTTGAGTTTTGACATTCCCCGTACCCCTTCCCACTCTCTCTCCCCCCTTTACAAGCTGCCGGTAGTATTTTCTGTACAAAGTGAGGCACTCTTGTTTACTGGGTTGATAATTTTGTAATTACCTTTTGTAGGAAAATGCATTGACACTAGATAACCAAGTGAGTAACCAAGATGGTCAAGAAACATCTGTTGCTACTCAAACTGAGAGGAAAGTAACAGTAACAGTTACTGTCGAAAATGATCTTGTGTCTCAAGCAAAGGATGAGGAGGAGGACATGGAGGCACTTCTTGACACGTACGAACCCGTTGTACCTTACATTGAGTTTTCTCCAATTCACACAGAAGTTCTCAAACCTAGCTATTTCTTATCGTATTAATTTTTGTAGCAATATTTTTCTGTCAGCTTAATTTAGGATATTTAAAGCTGCATATCTACTAATTATTTAATGTTCTGTCCCTTGTTTCATCGTAGCATTGCTGACTTCTTGGCAGCACATATTTGACATGTGTAGATAATGCAGGTATGTTATGGGAATAGGTGAAGCCGATGCTTTCTCTGAGAGATTGAAGCAGGAACTTGTTGCTTTGGAAGCAGCTAATGTCTATCAATTGCTGGAAAGTGAGCCTTTAATAGAGGAGGTATAACCTTTTATGTTCTTTACTTTGTGTCATCAAATTTCTTTGCAATGCATGGATTTGTTATGGTAACAAACTGCCCTGCTGTGCATGTCACTTATTTTAAATCATGATTATTGATTCTTTTATCACACTACTTTATTCCATTGACTGACAACTGTGCATGTCACTTATTTCATATTGTGATTGTTGATTATTTTATCACACTATTTTATTCCATTGACTGACAACTGCTTGGCTTTGCAGGTTCTGCAGGGTCTGGATACTGCTAGTGCAGCCGTAGATGATATGGATGAATGGTTGCGGATTTTCAATCTGAAGCTGAGGCATATGAGAGAAGATATTTCGTCGGTATGCTTCATAAATCTATTTGATAAGTTGTAGATGTCATTTGGAAGTCTGCCAATCCATTCAATCTACATGTTTGGCAACCACAATATTAGTGAGTTTGAATTCAGAATTGGCCCTTCTGCTTTGACTCCTATGGAATGTAACTAGTTGGCTGGAGAATGGTTTTTAGTGGCAACTAGCACTAATCCTGTACAGTTACCTGGGGTATTAGTACGATATCAAAATGGTTTATTAAATTATCTGGAAGCAACACTTAGCACTCTTGCAGAATATACCATGCACTGAAACTGTCTAATTTTATTCATTAGCTGGCATGTTCTGCTGGTTCCGCCCCCTTTGATTTTAGATGTTATGGTTTGGCTTGGTAAGAGTCCAAAGACTGGTAGGGACTCGCCCTCATCTAGCCGCCACATTGCCTATTTCCTGTATGGTAACAGGACTTGAAGGCTCAGTTGAACTATTGATTCTTCATTGCTTGATTAAAAGGCTTACACGGTAGCCGTTTATAAATATGATTGACTCAATACACATTGACAACTTAACTCCTAAGTCCTAACCCAACCAGAAACCTGAGCTTTCCAAGTGAAAAATACTCTATAATTTGAGTCATGTTCGTACAGATACAAAGAGCAAATGTATCCAGCACACAACAAGGTAATTTTTTAGAAAATTGAAGCTTTATTACCCCAGTCCCTGCACCAACTAAGGATGCATGTAGCCAAATAATTACAAAGATCAAACAGAAGTCTCACCAAAATCGCCAAGAGAAGCGGTTAGTTACATATAGCATAAAAATCAAAGCCTGGAACTATCAGTTCCTGCACAAGAAGAAGCTTGCACTGGAAGTCCTCAATCTAGTATGACACTTCTGATGCATTCGTCTGAAAAAGCACAGGTCACTGCCTGGAGTGGGGGTGGGCATTCGGTCATGGCCAAAGTGTGTTGGACTGTTAAGCGGTGAGTTACATATAGCATAAAATCAAAGCCTGGAGCTGTCAGTTCCTGCACAAGAAGAAGCTTGCGCTAGAAGTACTCGAGCTGGTAAGACACTTCTGATGCCTGGAGCTGTCAGTCTCACAGGCCACTGCCACTACGGGTGGGCATTCGGTCATGACCGAACAGTGTGTTGGACAGTTGGTAGTTCTCAGCTCCAAAATTGCGCAGGATTGAGTATACAATTTTGAAGAATGAAGCTTGGAAGAGACTCATGTTATAGGAATGTTTGGTGTTTGCTGAAATTGTCGGTCATGTACTCATGTGTTATCCTTGCGGACGTATTTGCTGCTGCCCCTCGCTGGCTCGCTATATTGCCACCTCCCTTCAATCCTGTCCGGCTCATGCAGCCCTGCCCCTCAAAGAATGGCAGCAGGTGGCGGGCAATCAGTGTGGCAGTGTCCAGGTGTCCAGTGGTGGTGTCGCGGGCTGCTGTGCCTAGGGTTGCTGTGCTGCGGGGAGTGGTCGGGTGGGTAGTGGCCAAGTGGGGAGGAAGGCCGAGACGTGTATGGCGGTGGCCTGGGGGTCGGGCAGCACGGGCCTAATTTGCGATAGACTTATGGTTTCAGGCCTTGGTCAATTATTTTTTGGTCATTTCTGTTAAATCGGTAACCGGAACTTACTGACCAAATTAAATTCGGTCATTCAGATCTGCTACCCAAATTAGTTAGTCATCGGTCTCTGTTTTTTGTTTTCGGTCTTGGCCTTTCTGGTTCAGTTTTCAGTAATTGGTTTTCTGCCCACTCATAACTGCTACTCTGCTGACCCTGCCACAGTTCACTATTAGGCCCTTTCCTATGACACTTTCTGAAGACATGTATGACATAGAAGCGTGTTAGTCCGCTATAAGGCTGCAGCCTCATATGTGTGCCTTACTTAATGCACATGTATAAGGTTGCTAGTGCTAGCATACACCCATGCCGAGCTCGTGCCCATAACACTAGATTATTTCTAGTCCATGGAACTTCACTAATAACACTGAAATGTAATTCTTACTATTTTAGTAAGAATTAGTGTAAACCTTACTATTTCACAAATCACAACTTGGCAGTAGCCTGTTGAAAATTGAAATATATAAGCTGATTTAATCACTTACTGTTCCAACTAGTTTATCCTATTACTGGCAGTAACTTTTTTCCCATAAAGATTACTGGCAGTAACTGCCTACTTGTACTTTTTTTTATAAGAAGCATCTGTTAATATCAAGAAGATATCAATTACACCCAGCCTTTGCAACAACGCAGTGCCCTAGTGGCAATACAGATGCACATAGCCAAAAAGAAGAATAATTACAAAAAAGAGAAGTCCCGCTACAGTGATCAATTTCTTGTAGCAGCAGCGCTAAACACCACCAACACAGCACTAGAAGTTCAGCTTCTCCAAAAGCGACACCTTCAAGAAGGAAAATGTGCACAAGCGCCATCGTCGCCCGATCATAGACCTTAGGTTTTCACCCTGGAGAAAGTCCTCACCCACAAAACAATGCCTTCAAAAGGCCATTGCCAGGCACAACCAACTAAGGCCAGACCTTGGATTGTCACCCTGCAAGGTAGGGCTTTGAACTTCTCCTATGTTGCCGCCCCCACTTGCCGATGCCGCTGCTACGAGTCACAAATCACCAAGCAAGTTCCTCATCGTCGCAAAGACTCAAACCACCGTTGCTAGTCATCAGAAACTCGGCTTCCATGTCATTCTCCGCCTTTGACTTCACCATGGACCGTAAGACGTGTTCTATGATGGCAACAGATAACAAAGCTTCACCACGCTCCCTCTGAAACCAAACGGTCAGAAAAAAACATGGGTGCACACGACCGAATACCACCCGATCCAGCAATCTCCAAGCATGTCGCCCAAGGAAGTTCGCCGGCGGAGCCTTCCGGAACACAACACTCCAGCCAAATCGATGGGGACAGGCACCCGGCAGATCATCATCTTGGTGCGAGTTGGAACCCTAGGATCGCCAACCTTTATTCAAGCCGAGCTAGTAGCCCCCACGCCAACCGCTGGCACCCTGTTGGAACTTCCGCTCCAAACCCCACCGGCGGAAGGCCAGCATCGAGGAAGAAGATAACAGAACAGGGAGATCTTCCACCGGATCCGACTGAACCGCGCAGCGAGGAGAGGAAGGGGAGAAGGCCAGCACCTAGATGACTAGGGTTTCAACCCCACCCGACCCCAGCTGCCCCCGCCGCCGGTCAATGCGTCGCCGTGGACGACCTCCGCCACCACCCCGGCCAGGGTCGCCGCCCTGGCCGCTGCTTGACGACACGACGGCTTCTCTACCCCAGCAGATCCGGCACCGGTCTTCAGCGTCCACCCCCCAGGCCACCTTTGGCTGCTGGGCCCACCGCCGCGGCGAGGGGAGCCAGCGGCGGAGAGGCTTCTGGCGGCGCGAGATGTATGCCCCCGTGGTTGCCCTGGGGAGCGCCGCGGGGGTTCTGTTTATTTCCACGTCGGGTACGGTGACGCCTACGTGTTCTTAGTTTCATACTCTGGGTAGGATCCTTTTGTGGGTGTGACCATGGGACAGTTTTAAATTTTAATCAGTTTCAGGCTCCCTCAAAATGCAGAGAACACAACTTTGAACAACAAGGGATTTATCCTTTTCCCATTGCCCCAGTTCCAAACTGAGCATTCTCATTTTTGTTTTGTGATCCTATGTGGCCATGCGTTATGTGTTTGTTGGTTCTTGGGTGAACTGTAGTCTTGTGGCATTTCTCTTAATTGTAAGAAAATGTACATCACATATCTTAGAATAGTTAAAGATCCATGTCCTATTGTTATTATAATATCTGCTCCTTATTTTCTCTGTCAATATTCCTTATTATGCTCATATTTTGCAGATCGAATCGCGTAACAATGGCTTGGAGATGCAATCTGTAAATAATAAAGGACTCGTCGAAGAGCTGGAGAAATTGCTTGAACGGTTGCGAATTCCACAGGAGGTATGGTTCAGACTTCAGAGAGAAAGGATATCCATCTCTCGTAGTGAATTAATGATGCCTAATATTGTTTTATTTCATTGAAATACAATGCAGTTTGCAGCATCATTAACTGGAGGTTCATTTGAAGAGTCACGCATGCTGAAAAATGTTGAGGCTTGTGAATGGTTGACTGGGGCCATTCGCTGCCTTGAAGTGCCAAATTTGGACCCATCCTATGTTAACATGCGTGCTGTAAGTTATCTTCGTTGTACTTTTTTTTTTCGAAATGGGGAGCAAAGCCCCGGCCTCTGCATCAAGCGGTGCACAAGTCCAGCACATGTTTTTTGTTGTCGTGTTAACGATGGAATAGTGGCAACCTAAACATTGAAAAACCGTGGCTGCAATTTGAATTGGCTATGTCGACAAAGGAACAGTTGTAGAAGATTTTTGATACTGTTGTTTCAGAATACCGTCGATGGGTTGAGTATTTGGGAACTAATGTTTCAGAAGCAAATCCAATTTAGTTCTACTTCCGTTGCATTAAATTCATTTATGATTCTGCAACTCTGAGCTGGAAAAAAGTAAACTTAACTGCTTTCAGGTTAGGGAAAAAAGAGCAGAACTGGAGAAGCTGAAAATAACTTTTGTTCGACGAGCATCAGAGTTCTTGAGGAACTACTTCTCTAGTTTGGTGGACTTTATGATAAGTGACAAAAGCTACTTTTCTCAGGTTTCGTGATAGTCTCATTGTTTGCAGTAATTTATTACATTTTCCACTTTTTTTGGGCGGGGTGACTTAGATAATTCATTTTGAACTGAAAGTAGCGAGGGCAATTGAAGCGGCCTGATCATGCGGACCTAAGGTACAAATGCAGGACTTATGCCCGACTTCTTCAGCACTTAAAGGTTCTAGTCCTCTTAATTTTCATACCTAATATGTCACATTGTTACATATTGACATCATTCCCATTTTTACATGTATGCTTGCTCATTTGTGGACAGAGTCTGGACAAGAGCTGTTTAGGCCCCTTAAGGAAGGCATACTGTCATTCTCTTAATTTGCTACTTCGTCGAGAGGTCAGGGGACAGATAATTAAATTCTATTGTTTGATATGCTACCTTCACACTTTTACATTGTACCTATTGTCCTATTGTTTTTAGTTCTGATATGCTCATTTTGTAGCTCATTCATTCTCTATCTTACATTTAAGTGTTCAAAATGACAATTAGTTATTGGCAAACTTGGGAATGATATAATAAAAATGATACTAATGTACTTAAGCTTTTCTTATTTGCCTTCAGTTATGCCCGATTTCATAAATATGCGTCAAGCTCTTCCATTTCACAAGTTGTATAATATAGAATTGTTTTTTCATGTATTTTGATTCAGGCACGTGAATTTGCCAATGAACTTCGTGCAAGTACCAAAGCACCAAAAAATCCAGCTGTTTGGCTTGAAGGTTCTAATAGTGGTGGCCAGAATGGCAGTAGTGCTGATACTTCAACAGTATCTGATGCATACTCAAAGATGCTTACAATATTTATCCCGCTTCTTGTGGATGAGGTTATACTTATTTTCCTTGAATGCAGCTACTTATTGTACTTGTTCGGTTTTACAGACAAACTAGTGAATATTACATTTGCAGAGTTCCTTTTTTGCACATTTTATGTGCTTTGAAGTACCTGCACTTGTTCCAGCTGGTGCTCCTAATGGTAACAAGCACAGATCTGGAGCAACTGACCCAGATGATGACGACTTGAATCTTATGGATCCGGATGGCAATGATATCAAACCAGGTACTGTTCTCATCTCGTGTGGTTGAACGTACACTTGTAACTCACTTTCTCTAAAATAACCATAGTGTGTAATCTGTTATATTTCTATTTTAGATAACACGTCCATTGAACTGGGTACACTGAATGATGCTCTTCAAGAACTACTTGATGGAATACAGGTATATTTCATGTTGAAACAGAAATAGAACAAAAGAAGAATCAGTCTCTAAGACCAAAAGGGAGTAGTTCTATTATGCAAGTCAAATGTACAATCCTTTTGACATAACCAGCTGGTTATGAAGTATTACACCCTCCTTTTATTGATTGAACAGTGTAATTCTGTTGCTGTCTTTTCCAGGAAGACTTCTATGCAGTTGTTGATTGGGCGTACAAGATTGATCCCTTGCGCTGCATTTCAATGCATGGTATTACAGAACGTTACCTTTCTGGCCAGAAAGCTGATGCTGCAGGATTTGTTCGCAAACTACTTGATGACCTGGAGTCCAGAATATCAGTACAATTTGGCAGGGTTAGTGCTCCTGTTGAGGCTGAAAAGCTACACTATAGTTATTTAGTAGACCTTAGCTTTCTGTCTACTCTTCACTTACGCCTTTTGGTTCTAATCTGATTCCAGTTCATTGATGAAGCGTGCCATCAAATTGAGCGTAATGAAAGAAATGTGCGTCAAACAGGAATTCTAGCCTACATCCCGAGGTACTTAACTTGATGAATTGGCATAAAAATGAGAATATGCATATACATTCCTTATCCCTAGCAGCATGCTGCTATAATTTAGTGCTGCTTTACATATTTGGTTACAAACATGCTGATGACACCTTCCTTGCGAGGTGTTTCCTTCTTATTTATATATATGTTTGGCGTTCATATGCTGGCATTTACATATTTTAGACAGTCTGTGTCCATTCATCATCCATTTTGGTTACAACACATAGAGAAAGGGGTAGACAGCTCTAGATGGACAACTGCCCTAGAGTTATTCATTGTTTGTATTGGAAGAAAACATCCAGATGACACCAAGGATTACACAGCTGTCAAAACAACAAGGAAAGAAAGAAGAGCCTAAGCTATCAAAAGAAAGAAAAGCATAGAACAGAACTGTGCATCTATCCATCCTGTCATAGATAGATGCATCAAGTGGTTGGCTATGTTCAGGCAGGCGCAGCAGAGACTTAGTCCCAGCCAACATCCTCAATGGTTGCTTAAGCATGGCGGGAACATACCCCTTGTTTTTACGTAATAGGCGAACATGAAGGTTGGCTTGAACTGAAGACTAGAGAGGTCAACCAACGTTGCAAAAGAAGTGGCAATAATTAACATAGGAGTGAGTGAGAGAATAAACATGCCTAGAGAGGGAAGCGGAGAACAACACAGGTGCTGATATCAGAAATGCAAAGAAAGGGGCAAAATTAAGTGGAGTAGCAGAGAAGACGAAAAGAGGCGCACAATAAAAGTAGAAACAGCAGAAATATAGGAGACCAGTACACTGCCAAGCATGTAAGCCAAGAGACAAAGCATGCTGGGAGAGAACTGCAGTGGCGAGCTGGAAGCGCTAACAGGTGGAGGGCTGCTGGAGGGAGATCCACCAGAAGTTATGCGGCGGTGATCAATGGGTGCAGCACACATGGATCTGGTGACAGAGCAGTGCTTATGTTGACCACGTGCTGGAGGGAGGCACCCTGGAGGTGGATTTGTCAGTGGGCAGCACGATAAGTTCCATTGGCTAGGGTTCCAATTTTACCACCCTTCTCTCCCACTCAGCCTTCAGCCCCAGTGTCTACCTGTTCATCTCAACTCGTCTCGACCAAAACCCACTCTTCACGATCCAAGCATTAAGCCAGCATCTTGCCAATTACGCCCAGGTGATGCTGTGGACCCCCAGAATTTCCTGGTTCTTTGCTTCTCGCCTAGTTGAGTAAGATGAGAACCTCCATGATGAACACTGAGGCGCCTCTGGGTCTGCAGCTGGGAGACACGGTGATAAGCATGGCTAATGTCATGATATACCCTATTTACACTGCAAAGAAACTCGTCTGTGTTGTTCTCGATCGCTCATCAGTTGATAGTTATTGACTATTGTGACTCCACCTGACTCGGCGGGATCTTGATCTCAGTACCTATGTACAGTTATTAGAAAAATTTGAGAACAGTGATGATGAGCAAGTTTCCACTGGCTTTTCAGCCTTGATCCGTGATAATTTTTGAAGTAGCATGTTATTGTATTAATAATACATGGTGCACCGTTGTCTATGTTTTTATATTAGAGCTGCTGAGTAGAAACACTCAGGGTGCACTTGTGCAGATGTTGTGTCATATGTTGATCATAGTGTTTGTTTGTATCTTTTTGCTAATATAAACAAACTAAGATCTGTTTATTTTATGGTTCTCTTTATTTAGATTTGCTGTACTTGCGTCACGGATGGAGCAATATATTCAAGGACAATCTAGAGACTTAATTGATAAAGCATACACAAAGCTAGTGAGTATAACTCCCTTCCAATATTGCAACGAACTTTTTTGGTATTCTCTATGTCGCTAGTAAATAAATGCCTTGTTGATCAAACTAGTATTTTAGTCCTATTTTGCTTTTATGAAATCACCTGTTTGTACTTGCATCTTTTGTAGCTGTTTTAGTTTTACTTCCCTTGATAAATATATATCTTAACTAGGCTGTTGATTTTCTTATTTTCTCTTTGAATAAACTGCTCCTGTACTGTGGAATAGGTTAGCACAATGTTTACAACTTTGGAGAAAATTGCACAAGGTGATCCTAAAACTGCGGACATTGTACTTATCGAGAATTATGCGGCTTTTCAGAACAGGTTACTTTTCTTTGTCTCTTAAATTTTAGCCGATTCTTTTTAGCATCAAATATTTGACTTAGTGCATAGATTCTTCTAAAAGACTAACAGTATACTTTTGTTTTATGCAGTCTTTATGACTTGGCTAATGTTGTGCCAACTCTTGCAAAGTTCTACCACCAGGCTAGCGAGTCCTATGAACAAGCTTGCACTCGCCATATCAGCTCACTCATTTATCTTGTAAGTAAACATAGTTAGATTGTACTTGCCATGGATATGTTTCTTTCTTCCAAATCTAAGATCATCCTTTGGGCTTATGGCAGCAATTTGAGAGGTTGTTTCAGTTTTCTCGAAAAGTCGATGAATTGACATACACAATAGCTGCTGAAGAGGTGAGCTAAATTCGTAACATAATTTTTGTTTTTAGACTTATGAGTGTTCTACTAACCTCCATGGTTCCAATCCTAGCTAGCTATCCTGAACCGAACTTATTTTGCTTATGCTGGCATGCTTAGGGATTAGGAAATGTGCCTTGTTAGTGTGTGGTACAAAACATAATTTTCACAATGCTTGTTGCATTTAGAGATGCAAAATTCTTCCAACTATTATAACCATTGATTTGATGGGTTTAATATTTAATAAGATCCAGTTGGTTCCTGGCTGATTTCACCACTTTCAAAGGTTGTTATTGTTAAGGAGTATTAGTAGGGGTCTAGGTCTCTAGGAGTCTGTATTTGTCTAGAGTTATTATCCTTGTACTCCAAGTCAGATGTACTATATATTGTGGCCTTTGGCCCTCTGATAATACAAGTTGCTATTTGTCTAACAGTTATCAGTTATAGTGGTGTCTGGACAAGTATAAGACCATCCATCGACAACAACTAATCCAGTAATGTAATCTGTCAATAGTTATAGGGAGACTGCCTATGGCCATATAACACAACAAAACTGAGGGGTTTGTGGTGGCTGTTGGGGGTTGAGCAGAGCAAAGTACTAAAATATCCCATCAACAATCTAAATGAGTACAAGAGAAGTTTTCCAATCCCAAAAATGTAGCTAAACCTAAGGATGGCCTCCGGACCCCTACAGGGGCAACCCCAAAGGTCATGCCGGACCGGATTAAAATAAAAATAGCTTGGCCCTAGGGTTGGGGTTGATCTCTTCATATGAGGAAGGGAAGAAAACCCCTCTTACTTTCAAGCAAACCAGTTGTGGAGAAGGTATCTTCGCAAGGATAGCCCTGACTCGACGAGACCAAGAAGAAACCATAAGGCCAAGGGTTTTGTAATTTTGTTACATGATCTAGTTATTCACATGCTTATACTGCATTCTGTTAAGTGGCAATTACTTGATATCCAATATCTCTGTGGTATTCTTTCTTTAGGGGAACAACTAATTTTTATGTCTTGAACTCCTCAGATCCCGTTCCAGCTTGGATTGTCAAAAACTGATCTAAGGAGGGTGCTGAAATCAAGTTTATCTGGGGTAAGTAGACACAGAAGTTGTTTCACGACTGCAATGTATCTGTTTGGTTTCTGCCAAACAAACTATACGCAGTGGAAGCTCTATTATCATTTTCGTTCAAAAAACTGCTAAGCTTTTTATGCCCAAGTGGTAGATAGGGGGCTATCTTCTCCTGTACTTTCATACAAATAACTGTTTTTGTTTCTTCAAAATAGAAATAGCCTAAAGACTAAGCAATCTTGCCATTGTGATTGGAACCATTCCTTTTTTTTCAGTCAAATGAAATTGTCTGTTGTTATGCAATTTGAGTGTTCTGAATGGTCCATGGTTTTGATGCCTTGCTAATTCAGTATGTTTGCATGAGCACGCAGTGTAATTCTAATGATTTAGGGGTTCCTGTTGTGTTGTATTTGGGTTCCTAAATCATTTTTTCTGCACTTGATGCATGCCCTTTTCAAATTTGTTTTAGGCATGTCTTGGTATGGATCACAGTGCATATTGGCCATGCCATCTTTATATTTAGAACTGATCAAAATTTAATGCCCCATATTCTGTTTTGCTAAATATGCTGGTGTAACATGTCGACAATGTGAACTAATGAAATTCTAAAACTGTGCAGATTGACAAATCAATTGGTGCCATGTATAGGAGATTACAAAAGACTTTGACTTCTGATGAATTGTTTCCCTCACTATGGGATAAATGCAAGGTATGCAGCTCCGTAGCACCCTATTATTGTTTTTGTCAGCGTTCTTTTATAATTTTCTAGAGCAGTAAAATCAATCATTAGACTATTGCTATGTATATATTGACGACGTAGGTTTTGTACACATTAAGGTTTGTGTAGGAGTCTGTAGAATGTTTTGATCTCTGTTGTCCTGTGGGAAAGCAATGTGCGCTAGTTTTATCAACATTGCTTGTTCGATATTTGCAGAAAGAGTTTTTGGACAAGTACGAGAGCTTTGTCCAGATGGTTACACGAATCTACGGAAACGAGCCCATAATGTCGGTTGCTGAAATGAGGGACGTCCTCGCCACCTTTTAGATACAATGTGTACATGCCATGTATCATACAGTGCAGTAGCTAATCTATATTCAATTCATTCTATTAATTTTGCAGATTCACTTTTTCTAGGCCTGGTTAGGTTTTGATATGTATGTTTCCCTGTTAAGTTGTATGTGTGTGGCCCTTGTATAGAAGTGGATGTCGGCTGTTGCGTCCTTAAATCAGGCACCATAGCCTCAGGCCAGCTTCTGTTGGTGCAAAGGAGTATGAATGTAACAAGTCTGGAGAAACTTGTGCATGATTATCACACATTGAAGCACCGAAATGTTTCTTGTTCATGTCTCTACTCTTGGAGTTTCTGAATTTCTGATGTAACCGAACGATATAGACGGCCAGCTTCTTTTCGGCAGAAGTTTCAGATTGGCTCCATTAACTAGGTACATTCAGAAGCTGAAAGCGAGATGTACACGGTTGTCATTTGGGACACACTGAGATGCTATGGTTCAGTTTTTCTGCAGCGGGTGAACAAGAAAAGGATAACTGGGACAAGAAACAAAAAAAACAAAAAAATGTAGGTAAGAAAACGTTAACGGCTGGAGATGCAGCTCAACAGCGCTTGAAAGTAACAATTGGCTTGTCAAAGGACGTACCTCATGATCTTAGGAGTCATTTTTTCCCTGCTGCATGGTTCCCTTGTTCATCTTGAAAAGGAAATAAATGATAATTCTATTCAGAAAATATGGGAGCCATCACCAAAGAGAAAATCCCTTGAATACTCTTGGCAAAGAAAGAAATTGCATGTAGTGTACATGATGATACGGGAAACAAAAGGGGGCAGCTCTCTTTTCCTCAATTGTCCACATGGTAAACTGGATTTCGGACTTGCCATCTATATGTGCGTAATCATCAATTCATCATCTAGGAAAACTCTCCATGGGAAAAATAAAGAGACTCAACCAGAAAAATATGTGATATGGCAACGACCAACACAGGAGGAAGAAGCAAAGAGGAATAACCAGCAGAGAAACCAAAGGCGCGGGGAAGCTGACTGGCAGAGGCAGATCGCTGGCGGAGGAAGAGGGAGCAGCAGATCTGGATGCTCTTACAAGTTACAAAACCTCGTGGAATCTAGGGCTAGGAGAGGTTTTGTCCTCTTAATTTACATTCTTGTCCCTAACAAAATGATGCACTGAGGGAGATTCAGCGACCCAGCTCGTCCGTTCCTATCAGATCAACATGTAACTCCGAGGCATTTGGTAGAACAAACAGATTTTCGTCAAACAGATATGATCATACGGGATACCTTGTGCTGCTGCATTTCTCGGTGCCTCCCAAACTCAGACCTAAAATGTGAGCTCCTACATTGTTGTCCAATTTCACATCCATTACCAAAGAAATTATATGCTAACCAGAACATATGGTTTGTATGCATGGTACGTGGATATATGTATCTGCCTCTTCTAGCCAAAGTCCATGGTGAGCTTTCTCTCAGATTGCTGAAGCATTTCCTTCCAAATGCTCATTTTAAGAGCATGAGTGGGCACCATCTTTAACTGAATGTAGTCCAATGCAACAACCATGAGATGTATGCAGAAATGAATGCGCGTCGAGACCAACTTAGATCATCTCTAGCAGTCCTCTTATAAATCCAACCCATCAATCACGAGTATATATAGGGCACGTTAAAACGGAGTACAGTTTCTAAACGACCTCGCGCATATCAGTACCCGTAAACTGGAACTACAATTTTTTTTAAAAAGTTTGTGCGAGGATTTTGCAACGATTTCGTTCATCGATCACATAGTTCCAACATCCATTTATGAAATTAACAACACAAACTCGACGATTCTACCCTACCCGAGGATGCTAACCCTAATCGTAGCACAATTGTACCAAAATTTGGCCCTAGGATAACTCACCGGGGCCTATGGGCACGGTGGTCGCCGACGACGGTGACGGTTCACTCATCGATCGTCGAGCTCGATGACCTCCCACTTCACGCGGCGAGTGCCAGTCTCTGCGATCCACTGCTCGTACTCGTGGACGATGGTGATGTCGAGGCGCGCCTCAAGCTCGTCGCGCCTCCGCTCCGCCTCAGGCTCCTCACTCGAGAGGCGCTTTGTGAGCTCGAAGGCCCGGCACTCGACCTCGTCGTCGGCGACAAAGTTCTCCAAGCCGAGCACCCAATGCGCCACCTGCTCCACCTCCTCCACCTTGTAGTACCACTCGTAAGGGCGAGCGAGCTCGGTGGCGTGAGGAAGAGCTCTCCTCTCAGCCCACCGCGTACGGGAGTTGCGACAGTGGCAGTCGAAATCCCTGGTTGGTATACTTCCGGGCGGGGCGCTTCTTTGCACCCACCAAGCGCACGAGGCGCTTGCGCTCCTTCTCGGACGGGGAGCCGCTACCGCAGGAAGAGGAGTCCCATGGGAAGAGCAGTTGCCGCCGCTCCAACCACTACCCACACCGTAGCAGCTGCCTCGCTTCCACATGGCGCTTTGGATCTTCTGCTTCACTTGCCGGAATTTCATGCTAGAATTGCGGAGATGTGCGAAGGCGGAGATGAAGAGGAGGGGTTTGTGCCGCTGGGGGGAGGGGGGAGGGGGGGGGGGGGGGGGGGAGGACTAGTGTTTCAACCCATATCCGCCCCGGCCCCTACATATAATGGCCGTGGGTGCGCGCCTACGGACCGCATCAAAATAAGTATGGGCCGGAGTACAGGTACTGATCGGTGAGTGAAACCGTAAACCCGTCGGAGAAGTAAGGGTTTTTACCTTTTTAAGGGGACTGCTAGAGATGCTCTTAGTTGTTTACTATGTGCTGCATTGAATAAGAACCAGGTTCGGAGATGCCTATTAGGAAATAATGTTTTAGGAACACGACGTTTTGCCTCACGGGAGTAGATGCTTGTATTACAAAAAACACATTTTAAAAGGTTTAAACATTTACAATTTTTAGAGAGAATGTAATATGTATCTTTTACATGTCCATTGTAAAGAAAAAACATATGCATTGTCATAGGCAAGAAAGACAAAAGAATGTCTTGTGAAGAGTCATTTCGCGGCAGCAAAATTTTTCTTTTTTACATAGGTGGCAAATAATGTTTTTCCACGAAACTTTATATGCATGCATTGAATATGTAGATGTACGCCCCATTCTTTTCTTAAAAATAAATCGATGTTTTGAAATGTGTTTTACCACAATGGGAGCATCTAGTCCTACGAATGAAAGTAGTTGCTCTTTTAGGGGGCTTCTGGACTTTTTATTCTCGCTTTCAATAGTAATGCTTCTTGTATGGTGCTCGAGTATACATTTCCTTGATTTACATGTGCCATAATAAACAAAATCAACAATATATTTAGATTTTAATTGATGCTTTTTCATATTAGTACCAATGACTTGTGTGTTGTTTCCATTGCATCGGTTGCTACAAGTAGTCCTGCCTATGATACTGTATGATTTGAATCGTCAGAAGAGAACTAATGCTTCCTAGTCTTTAATTTCTGTAGTTCATGTTCCTTGTGCGATTCAATTTGATACCATAGCTAGTTTGATGGTTCCTTAATATGTTTATGGTTCCCAAATCATTTGATAGCTAACCAAATGGTAACAAAACGGTGATACATCATACGTGTAGTTCGAAATATCCCAGCAGTGCCGTTGCATTCATCGATGCCTCTCAAACTCACACCTAAAATCTGAGCTTCTAATACACAATTGTTGTCCAGTTTCACATCCATTGTAGAGAAATTCTATATCAACTCGCACATATGGTTGGCAACTTGGTATATATGGTACGTGGATATGTATATGGCTCTTCTTCCTCGAGGTTCATGGTGAACTTTCTCTCGTGTTACTCAAGCATTTCCTTCCAACAACTCCTTATTAAAAAAAAAAAGAGCATCTTCTTAAATTGAATCTAGTCGAATGCACCAACCATGCAATTGATGCAACAATGAATGCGCCTCGAGACCGACTTTATAGTTTACCATGTGCTGCATTGATGTGAACCAGTTTCAGAGATGCCTATTGTGAATAGTAAATCAATTTTTGGGGTTTTCTGGACATATTTTTGTTTCAATATTTTCTTCTGTGGTTTGTGAGTACATATTTCCTTGATTTGCCTGCACCAGAATTAATGATTTGACCACATATTTAGATGAGTATTTTTCATATTAATGTCAATGGCGTTTGTGCCATTTACATTGTAGTTTACCAACACGAATGCTTCCTGCTGTGTCTTAACTTCATTGGATTAGTATGATTGATTAATTTTTGATGTAATATTCTTTAATTACACTATATAAACAATATATGACTAATTAGAACATCCCAAGAAACTTGATTTGCAAAGTAAAATAAAAATATTGGTTAATTACCATTGAGTCCCATGAATAACTTCATCATAATAAAATGGATGTGAACATTGATTGGTACAAAGATTTTGAGACGTTGCCTCCTATTCAAAAATACTCCCTCCGTTCCAAATAATAAGATGTTCTGGATATTTCAGTATAGACTATATACATGCTGAAATGAGTGAATAGGCACACTGAAATGTGTCTAGATAGTACGATTTTAGAAAAAAACTACTAGAACAGCTAATCTTTCGGAACATAGGTAATAATACTAATTACAGTTGGGTGATACCAAGCTGACATTTTTTTTAACAATCAATACTACATATATTTATAGAAACAAATAATATATGGTAGAGATACATGAGCTCACTCCAATGATTATAAAATAAAGTCTAAAAAGGACATCTTCATACTAGGTACTCCATGATGTTGAACAACTCTTAATGGTGTACTTAATTAATTACCACCTTGAGTAAAATATCCATGCACTTTACACGCACGCTTAATTACTTCACCAGGGCACGTGAGTACACATGCCTACAACCCCAGTCCCCAACTTTGGCCACAAGAAAGTGCAGTGTGACCTGCCAGATATCTCCACACAAGGACAGCTTACTTATAATAAACCACACCGTCAAGTGGTAATTAAACACGACGTACAGCCGATCATGCGTATCTATCGACCGATCCAGTACTTTATCGCCTCTACCTTTACCTAGAGGGCGACAAGAGTACTTGTTACTGCCATTTTCTAATGCCGTTTTGCAGTTTTTGCGGCGGGTCCGTGCCCAAGCAAATGACACGAGTTAGGGCGGCGTTATACTAAGCGAGCCCGTCGAAAACAAGTTATACCAGCTCGATCGATCGATCATGTTCTTGTCTCCCGTCAATTGACAAATCCAAATCGAGCGATCCACGTAGCCGAGCTACTCACAAATAGTAACGAAAATAGGGATGCGTACATGTCACGAAATATTTGGGCTTACGTCGCCAGATCTACGACTGAAGAGTAAACTAAGATTGCTGCTCCTAGCTGGCGATGAAGGATCTCTTAAATATATTATCTCTTCTGAGCTTGGTTTGGACGTGAGACTTTGGCTTGAATTTTATAATTCGAATCTCTATATGTGATTAGCTAGCTTTCCAAATTCGGCCAGTTTTTCAATTACAAAATTTGCGCTTTAGACCTACCTCAGATATGCTAGACATGGTTTTAGGGAAGAAGGTTCCATCTCTCTCACTCCCTTTTTGATTAGTGTAATAAACTTGGTGGTAGGTCCGCGGTAATCGAATGGCTCTGGCAGCTGATCAGATTTTGCTCAACACGACTTTGCATCTATTGCGCAATTGTTCACTACAGCAGCCAGTCAAGGGGCCGACGGCCCCGAGCCGTCAGCACAGCCCTGGAAGCCGCTTGTGTCGACGGTCCCTGTAATCTTGTGCCGAGGGTCGCTGGTGTGCCAACGGTGGCCATCGGCACAGCTGCACCTATGCCGACGGTCTTCTTTTGGGCCTGCCTAACGACCGAACTGTGCCGACGGCCCGACAAAATACCGTTGGCACAGTATACGGCCGTCGGCCCCTTGTCTGGCTTCCGTAGTGGTTGCCAGATCAGTGGACACATACACTGATTAAAAGCAAATAGTAATTTTTTTTTTATCATGTGAACCTTTGAGTGATCGCTTTGGGTTGGAAACCTAGCTTGGCATGCTTGACGAGAGCGAGGCTAGCACTTCTGTGTGAAGATAGATAACGTGATCGTGCCGATCGTCTTCTTTCCTCTGTCCGAGAAAACGCGAGCACGTGAGAGAAGCGGACGGAACAAGGCTTGCATTTCCTTAAAAAAAAAGAATGTTGGCTTTAAGACGCAAGTAGGTGCATGTGGTTATTGGTAAGTTATCATATTTGTATCAATGATTGACTATTTCGCTTGATGTCTATGTTTTTTTTAATATATTTTTTGCTTTCTTAAAGGTATTGGTTCTTTTACTATTGATGAAGTCATGAAATACTCAAATAAATTAAAACCATTGATTTGATACTGTCTTTTGTCTCCCCATACTACTCTTTCTGGTTTATTGCCATCTCTTATGTGTGTTGATCTTGGACCATTAACAATGGATTTGAATATATATGTTCATCTTTGGGACCGTACCAAAAACATTGTGCTGTTACAAGAATTTTTTTGCACTTAGTTTTTGGACTGGTCTTGCTATAATCCTGGATCTGACACTGGAGAGATACAGGTAGTGAGACGCATCCTACAGGTTTCGTTGCATTCCTTGATGCCTCCTAAACTTAGACCTAAAATGTGAGCTCCTAATGCACAATTTTTGTCTAGTTTCACAACCATTGCAAAAAAAAATTGTATATTAACTCGCACATATGACTGGTATGCAGAAGTTCTATATTAACTTACACCTTTGTATATGCCTCTTCTTCACCAAAGTTCATTGTGAGCTTTCTCTCGTGTTAGTCAAGAATTTGCTTCCAATTGTTCCTTTTAAGAAAGGAAAAGGAATGAGCGTCGTCTTAAGTTGAATCCAGTGGAATGCAACAACCATGCATTTTATGCAACAATGAATGTGCCTTGATACCGACTTAATGGTTTACCATGCGATTGCTTTCATTGAATTGAATGTGTACTAGTTTCAGACATGCCTACTGATAATAGTAAAATCTATTTTATGAGTTTTCGGGATAAAAATAGTTAGCGGAACCTAGCTGTAGACGCACCTGGTTTTAGAAAAATTGAATTTTTTTTTTGAAATTTTAAAAATTAAATTTTTTTTCACGTGCAAATTATGTTGATTCTTAGTGGTGTTTCAAGGAAAAAATGCAATTGTATGAGGCCTACATGAAAATAACAAAATATCCAAATGACACTATATATAATGATTGGATTCTACTTTTCAAAGAAATACACATTTCCATTTTCTGTTTTTTGTGTAGGCCATCTATGGTCGTAAATTACCTTGAAAGGTTGCATGAGTAAGTACCAAGGTAATGTACAAATGCAAAAATTATATCAAATCTAGGTCGCACATCTTTTTTGTTTCAATAGTTAATGCTTCTTCCATGGTGTGGCGAAGACATATTTCCTTGATTTGCAATATATTTTGGTTTTCCTTATGGATTTTCATATCAATGTTAATGACTTCTGTGCCGTTAACAGCGCATTGGTTGCTACGAGTAGAGCTGCCCGTATTTGGGCTTACGTCGAGAGATCAACGTTTAAAGAGTAAACTAAGGACTGACGCTACTAGCTGGCGATCCGAAGGACCTTTTAAATATATTTTCGTGTGAACCTTTGAGTTATCGCTTTGGGTTGAAACTTTGGATCACCAGATTAGAGCGGTGCGTCCTCCCGTGCCCTGCAACTTAACTGTTTCAAAGTCCGATGTCCATGCCCTACCACGATTATTCTAGAAACAAAGAAAGAAAGCCACGTACGCAGCCCTATATTTGTTACTATTTTGAGTAGTTCGGCTACGTGGATCGCTCGATTTGGATTTGTCAATTGACGGGAGGCAAGAACGTGATCGATCGACCGAGCTGGTATAACGTTTTTCTGACGGGCTCGCTTAGTATAACGCCGCCCTTAACTCGTGTCATTTGCTTGGGCACAGACCCGCCGCAATACTTTCAAATGGTGTTAGAAATATGGTAGTGGCAAATACTAGTGTCGCCTTCTAGGTAAAGCTAGAGGCGATTGAAAAGTGAATTAGAGTGACTAGGTAAAGTACTGGATCCATAGACAGATATATGCATGACCAGCCCGGCCGTATGTCGTGTCTACAACTGCTACTACTTGACAGTGTTTTATTATATGTAAGCTGTCTATATATGGAGACATATCTGGTAGGTCACACTGCACTTTTCTTGTCCAATAATGCTACACCTACGTAAAAGTCTTACGGAAAAAAGCTTACGCGCTGACGTGCCCATGGGACGTGGCCGCGATTTGCTCGGACAGGAAACCTCCTTATCCTCAATTCCCCATCCCTTCTTCCTCGGGCTACCGGCCGACGGCGAGGTCCTCTGAGGCGGCGAGAGGCGAGAGGCGCGGCCGACGACGAGACCTTCCCTCGCGGCGAGAGCAGCGGCGAGGCGAGATCCTTTGTCCTTGTTGGTGCCGTGAGCTCCGTCTCGCCGGAAGCGGCGCGGTTAAATCTTGGGCAGCTCTTCGTAGTTCAACTACGGTAGTTGGCAGGGATCAGCTTCATATCATCAAGACAAGCCGCCAGTGGTGGGAGCGGCCGCATGACATGGAGACGCCTGGGGCTCTGGACAATATCGCCGCGGACTCCCCCGGTTGGAGGCCGCCGGCAAAGCGGCGGTTACCGGCCGTGGTGCTAACGGCCAACCTGGTCTCTCAAGAAGCCAAGTACCTGAACTTCTTCTTTCACAACGAGGGCTAGAGCAATCTTGTGAATGATATCAACTAGGACATTCAAGGTTAAAAAAAAGAAGTTTAGCTAGGACGGCAAGCAAGCATGAGCTTCACGGAGTGACACATTTGCTGATGTTCTGATAGCCTTCAGACAAAAGCTATGCAGAAGCTTTGCATCACAGCTCTGTATCTTAATTTCTGAGAGAAGCTATACTGCTAATTCTAATCAAACTGTATGTTGTCTTACAAAGATCACGGAGAAAACGCCAATGATCCTACAGATTGAGGCGCAAGCGGCGATGTTCTTCCTGGCAGCGGCTCCTCTTGACGCACGACAACTCTTTCCTGTACGTACTCCTCGTCGAGCGATCTGGAACAGAGAAAGCGCAATAGAACTATACCAATCAGAACCGCTGCTGATTTTCTGTTTTTTCCTTCCGTAATTGCTGGGCCAGTCCCTTTATTCTTGGAGTTGTTTCCTTTTTGTTTCACGCGAGCAAATCACGGCCACGTCCGACGGCACGTCAGCGCGTAAGCTATTTCTCGTAAGGCTTTTACGTAGGTGTAGCATTACTGTTTCTTGTCGCCAAAGTTGGAGACTGGGGTTGTAGACATGCATTTTTTATTCTAGGTACATATATTTCTTTTATCTAAAAATAGATATAAAATATTAAAAACCTTTCTCAGAAATGCATTTTTTATCCTAGGTGTATATGTTTCCTTTATCTAAAAAATAGATTTAAAATATTTAAAATTTGAGAAAAAAAATATGCATATAAAAACTGACATTGTGGGTTGTGCAAAAATAAAAATTCAGGAAAAGGCTTTTTAGCATCGATTTTTGTCTTTCTACATAGACTACAAAAAAGTTGGTTTTTCTTGAAGCGGTTTCCTGAACACATAGGATGTGAAGATCTACATGCAACATTTTTTTTCATTTTTTTTCTAAAATTTCCAAATATCTCAACATTACTTTTCAAAAATGGAGCATATGCACCCTGGATCCAAAACGTCTTGTCACTCCTTTCGGACGCGGTGTTTGGCTCTCGGGTGCATATGCTTCCTTTATTTTGAATGAATTTTGAACATATTTTGGTTTATGAAAAAATTCAAAAAATAAACATGTTTTGTGGACATCTTCACAACCTATACGTGCACCAAGTTGTTTCACTAAACCGACTTTTCATGTAGGCTACGTAAAAAAGATAAAATTTGGTGCTAAAGTAAGGGTGTAGAGGAGTTTTTCTTGTCCTTTTACACAGAGCACTAGATATGTCGGTTTATGGTGAAACTTGGGGTACGAACACAAAATGTCGAGAGGTATGCGCGAATTTTTTGTTTGAATTTGTTTCACATTATAAAATATGTTTTATAAGATAAAGAGAACATATGCACTGTAGATCAAATGTACATTTCCATGCATACATGCCACGGGATATTTGGGCTTACGTCGCGTGATCTACGGCCGAAGAGTAAACTAAGGCTGGTCCTAGTATCTGAAGGATGTCTTGAATATATTATCTGTTCCGAGCTTACTTTGGACATGAGACTTTGGCTTGAATTTTAGAAATCGAATCGCTATATATGTGATCAGCTGAGGATTATTAGCATGGGACTTTCCAAATTCAGCCAGTTATTCAATCCTAAAACTTGCGCTTTAGACCTACCTCGGATATGTCAGACATGGTTTTGGGGAAGAAGGTTCAATCTTTCACTCCCTTTTTGCTTAGTGTAATAAACTTTTGGTGGTGGATCCGCGGTAAGCGAACGGCTTTGGCAGCTGATCAGATCGTGTCAGTCAAACGCGTCCTTGTCTCTAGTGCGATTCAGTGCGCACTTGTTGCCAGATCAGTGGACACGTACACTGGTTAAAAGCAAATAGGTAAAAAATAAATATTACCGTATGAACCTTTGACTGACCGTTTTGGGTTGCAAACCTTGGAACGCCTGATGAAAGCGAGGCGTTCTCCCGTGCCCCTACCAAGCATGATTCTTCTAGAAAGAAAGGAAGAAAGAAAGATGCATATATCATGGACACCATTAAGTATTGATGAAGCAGATCAGGAGTGAGATCCAGAAGCATCACGGATGGGGACATGGACGGACCTAAAAGGTCCGACATCCATAGAATCAGATACTCCAAATATTAGTGCCAACAATCTTAGGTCACTAGCAATATAAATACCTACTACATCAGGTAATCAGCAGCGTAGCCAGCGATCGCAGGAAACCTACGTAGAGGGTCCAGCATTGCGCCAAAACGGGAAATTGTCACTAGAAAGGACGGGAAACTGAATTAGCGTGCTACGACCTAGGAGTGTTGGTCATTAATTTGGGCCGTTGTGGTTACGCTTACGCTGTGTGAAGATTGATGACGTTATTGTTCATGTCGCGTGCCCGATAAATTTGGTTGAAGTCCCCTAGGGCAAGACATTTTATCCCAACCGAAGGCTTTAGACTTGCGAGCTCTTGGAAGAAAGCATCCTTAAGCGAAAGGTCCGTCGGACCGTACACAACGGTGATTTTGAAGATGTCCTCATTGCGCTTGGAAGATACACTAGCGGAGAGCGAGAACTCATGCATATCAATGTCGGAGAGGACAACGGCTTCCTCGTCCCATCGGAGTGTGAAGATTGATGACGTGATCGTCTTCTTCCTATGCCCGAAAAAAGGCAAAGCACGCGAGAGAAACGGCCTGTAACATGGCTTGCACTTTGCATGGAAACATTGGCCCCCTCAAGCAACTCGGTCAACGACACCCATCCTTTGGCCATGCACGCAAGCGCAGGCGCGCACGGCGGTGGCGACATATGTGCACGGCACAAGTTAAGCAGCAAGTGCAAAGCTAATTTGTTGCTAGGGACGCGTATCGCTTCGTCTCGTCACTCATTTTGCCAGTTTGGATAAAGGCATGTAAAAGTCGTCCAACCCCATTGCCTAAATGCATGCAGGATCATGTGCTACCTCTTTCTTTGAACTTAGTTTCAAAGTTACACGGGCTACGAATACTTGCACACTTCATGCATTCTCTCTCGCCTGGCCTAACTAATTTGGTAAAAAAATAGTTACACAATGACGACTACTGAGCGTCCTCCCGGGATCGATCCATATTAACTTTTTTGTAAGGCTCAATTGATTCCTAAGATAGGGAGACTATAGGAATAGCCTATAGCACTGAAATGTCATATCTACTTGAATCCTACTAGAAGAGATATTCTGTTTAATTATGGTGAAAAAAATCCTATGAATCAAAAGAGCCTTTAAGTAGAAATGAAATTATTTAGGAGCCTTCACAGTGAGTGTATTGGGTATTTTGATACTATGTGTGTCAACTACCTGGTGAAGCCTCTTAATTAACTTATTAAAAGGAACTAATAAATATAAAATGGTTGATAAATGATCAATAAAAACTTTCATACTTTACATACTCCCTCCATCCCGGTGTATAAGTCTTGCACGTATTCCTAGATCGTCATTTTGACAAATATAATCTAAATTTTACAATATAAAACTTATACCATTAGAAAGTACAACGTCTGAAGTTTTCAATGATATATATTTTGTAGTATATGACTTGTATTTCGTTAGTCAAAATAACGACCTAGAGATACGCGTAGGACTTATACACCGAGACAGAGGGAGTATAAAATATTAATTTTGTTATAATAAAGAGAAGGTGAATCCACTTACTAATTTACGGATTTAAAAAATAGTAAAACCTCCTCTATGTTGATTTCTACCAGTTAATCTTAATGTATTGTATCTTTCCGGAGTTCCCGCAACGGGAATTCTCTTTGTACCGTAATTAAAGCCAGATAGTATTCGTGCACTTTACATGTATACACTAATTCACTTTAGCTAGCGTACACATGCGTACAACCTCAGAGTCCAAATTTGGAGACAAGAAAGTGCAGTGTGACCTGCAAAATATCTCCAATACAATGACAGCTTAGATATAATAAATCGCTGTCAAGTACTCGTACACGGGGTACAGCCCGTTATGCTTATCTACCGATTGATCGAGTACTTTACCTAGCTCGTTCCCGTTTGCGTCTGCTCTGTGCCCAAGCAAATGACACGAGAGTTCCAGGCGACATTAAACTAGCAGGTCGATCGATTGATCATCACGTTCTTGTCTCCCGTCAATTGACAAATGCAAATCGGGTGATCCACGTTGCATGGCTACAGCAAATAATAACCGAAATAGGGATGCGTACATGTTACAAGATATTTGGGCTTACGTCGCGAGATCTATGACCGAAGCGTAAACCAAGGACTACTGCTATAAGCTGGCGATCTGAAAGATCTGTTGATAATTGGGTATCGTACCTTGATCGCCTGCGCGCTTTAAGTAAATAAATTATCGTCTGAATCTGTTCTGGATATGATCTGCTTCGAGCAAAAACAAGAAACGGAAAATTCAGTTCACTCTCCGATAGAAGAACTTGCGCTTTAGACCTACCTCGGATATGTTAGACATGATTTGAAGCACGCGATGTTAGCTTCCATCCTATACTGCTCCACCTTTTTGACTAGTGCAATGAACTTGGAGGTAGGCCAGCAACTTTGGCAGCTGATTAGATTTTGTTCAACACGTTTTTGTCTCTAGTACAATTCCGGTGCGCGCTTGTTGCCAGATCAGTGGACACGTACACTGGTTTAAAGGCAAATTGATCGGTGAAAATTATAATATCGAGTGTACCTTTTACTTTGGTGACCGCGAGTGAACGCTTTAGGTCGGAACGACCCATGAGAGTGCGAGCGAGTCGTTCTGCCGTGCCCTGCAAAACATAACTGTGTAAAAGTCCCATGTCCATGTCCTAAGACGATTCTTCTAGAAAGATAGAAAGGCTCTGCTTTCTCCGTACAAATTAAGGTACGTAGCCGCTGCGCCGAAACGGGAAATGGGCACTGGCTAGACAGATCGACGACAGGTTGAACGGTCGCAGGTACAGTAGAGCAGGGTGAATGCTCGATCGACGTGTCTCCTTTAGAAGTTGGACAGCAGTGCTAGCTAGGAGTCTTGGATATTTGCCTACTTGGGCCCTCGTGGTTACGCTGCGTGAGGCTCAATGACGCCATCGTGTCCATCGTCGTCCTGTCCTATCTTTGCCGAAATCAGGGCAAGCACATGAGAGTAGCGGTTGGAACATGGCCTGCACTTTCGCAACAGACTATGGCTAGCTAGGAGGACGCAAAGGTCGCAAGCTAGCTTCAGATCGGACGATCGGTCGTACGTTTCGACATGCACGCAAGCGCAAGCGCGCGGCGGTGGCGACACATGAGCATTGTACGAATTAAGCAGCAAAGGCAAAGGTAACATGGACGGGCCAGATTTGGGAATTGAAGTTGGCCTATTCTATCGATTGTTAGCTAGGGACGCGTATCGCCTCCTCGCATACGTACGGCCGGACTTTGCCGGTTTGGAAAAGGCATGTAAAAGGTGCCCACCGCCATAGCCTAAACGCATGGATGATCATGTGCTAGCTCTTTCTTCTTCTCCGTTAGAACACGACTAAGGCCTTGTTTACTTTTAGGCTATTTGAGAGGATGGGAAGGGATTATCCTGTATCTCGGGATTTTTTCGATGGGTTGTTTGTTAAGCTGGGTTTAGAGAGGATAATTCTTGGATATCCCCATAATTCCCCTGCACACTAGTGTATTTTTAGCTAGATTAAAAACTCTCTATCATGGTAAAGTATTTTTGGAGAAGAGTATTTAAAAAAATTTAAAGGTATTGAATGGTGTAAACACCAATTCCCACAAATCCCTGCATCTTTCAAGAATAAAAATATCGGAGAAGTAAGCAAGGCCTAAGTCAGATTCTTGCGCAGTTTGCACTCGACCGGCCTACCGATCGAAGTTGGTCAGATACGAGTAGTACACGATTCAGCTACAACTCAACACGATCTGCCGGCCCGTTTCTCCTTCAAGTCAAACAGTTAACTTAAGATGGGCAGATCAATTTCAACAAGTGCGGTACGATTCTACTCTTTCAACTTCATATGAAAGCTTCAGTCTAGCCTCCCTGTCGTAGAAACCGCATCGGCAGTTGGAAGCAGGCAGATCAATTTCCTCGATCGACGTGGTGGCTGGCTACTCGTCTCTGGCTGGCGTTACTTCAACACTTGAAAGAATCGTTCGTGTAATCGTGCTTTTTTTTAGATAAAAGGAACTAAGTGCTCGACTTTAAATTAATAAAGCTCACAAGTTCCACCATAGCGTAATACATGCTGCGGCATACAACTTAGCCAGAATTGAAAACGCGGTAAAAGTAAAGGGGTCGGCCTCCCCAGACAGACCGAAAAGCAGTGATACAAAGATATCAATCACTTGGCGCGTTCACAGCGTGGAGTTGCTTTAGCTCGGATATCATCCACCTTAGGCTTGGTTGATCCCTGGCACTTGTAGTTGGCGTCCACAACTGCAGAAACACCAAAGTTTTGTAAATAATGTCGGCAGGGTTACGAATCAGTTTTGATTCAATAGACATCTTATTCCTAGTTAGCCAAAGAGCTCAAGATTGCGCTGCAAATAACGTTCACACCATCCGTCTATGGCTACCCATAAAGTTATCAACAATTGCAAAGAATTGTGGGAAATTTGCAGGTGACCAGTTGCACCCGAGCAACTGACGCACCACACTCCACATAAATCTGGCTAAAGAACAGGCGAAAATAATATGGTTAGCGCTGCTACCCCCGATTGATCTGCACTCCTGTGCAGGGCATCGTGGTGACATGACTCTATTAGCAAGGACATAAAGATATGTCACATCGAGCAATGGATAAATTTTTTATGGAACATAATCTTAAAAAAAAAATCTGAAATTAAATTTAGCTGCATAAAACCCCCAATATCGCGGCGAAGAAGGCCGCAGCCAATCATCCGGGAAAGGTCGCAGCCAAGAACTGGGTGAAGGCTCGAAGCTGTGAAATGCGCCGCCGGCAAAGAAGCCGGAGACGTGGACCCGGAAGGAATGGGAGGCAGACTGTGCGTCTATTTTTGTGTGACTATACATGATTGTCTTTGCAGTTCTTTTGATTAGTTGAACAATGCCCTTTGCTTATACCGGAAGTATTCGCGCTGCTGTATTGCTATAGCAAGCTCAAAACTTGTGAGGAATTGAGATTAACGCGCATCTCCTTGGGCAAGGTCAAAAATAACATCATTGATCTGCATGCGCCCGTCGCAGAACGGTAGGGCACCCTATCGGAAACATAACGTCCAAGACCGACGCGTTTGAAGCAGCGTCAACTGAGGAGATCTAGTCGTCCATCAACAAGTGCCTCACCGATGTCTCGTCGTACCTGCTCATTCGCAACAAGAAGGCCGACGAGAGATGGGCAACGCAGCTCCAGATAAAGAAGAGAAAATGCTTATAAAGATGACTTCATGAATCATGATGTTGACTGCCTCGACGGCAGCAATGGATCCCCGGGTGCTGCGGCGCACAACTTCTACAAAGACAAGATCCTTGATGAGATCGACGCTAAAATGGCAGCGGCGGCATCAGCCAGCACACCTGCGTCGGTATCGATGAGCATGCCTGCTTCAGCATCGGCGAGTACACCAGCGACAACCACAACGAGTTCAGCGACGACATCAACATCGCCGATAGATCGGGCGAAGGTCATCATGCTAGACGGGCGTACGCTGACCCAAGAGGCGTCATCAGTGTCGCCAAACCCTTCTTCTAGCTATTTCAACTTGCACCCTGGTTTGCAATATTGATCGTGCCGACTATGTCTGTTACTTTGATCGCGAAGACCATGGCAGGAACAATAGTTTTGAATGGTGACGATCTTTATTTTTTTAGGAAAATTCTGTCTAGGGACGACCTTTGGAGAACGCGGCTCGAAAGAAATGTTCTCCAAATACGGCACCACCTCGCGGGGGCTCCCATTCGGCCGATCCAATGCATATGTCGCATATGTCGGACTGGATTTGAGGATGAGACAGGAGATGCTTTAAGAGATATAAAAAAGATCAAATTCAAAAAAGTATAGGAGTGCAGATAAGATCCTACTTAAACAAAACTTTTCCATGCTTTAATCGTACTTGACCAGGCACTAGTGGAAAAAGAGGCTTCCATCCGCCACCTAGTCCCTAAACTATTTGGGCCGGGACTAAAGGGGCATTAGTCCCGGTTCGTGCCGCTGGGGCACGGCCAGCACCTAGTCCTGGTTCATAATGGACCTTTAGTCCCAGTCGTTAACACGGGCCGGGACTAAAGGGGTGGCGGGCGGGAACCCCACGGGCGACGGCCTTTAGTCCCGTCCCGTGTTAACGACCGGGACTAAAGGCTGACCTTTAATCCCGGCCTTTAACACGGCCCGGGACTAAAGGCCTTCGCCTACAAAATGGAGCTTCTCTTCCCCCGAGCCTGCAGTACAGTAATGGTGGTCGGGATCTTGGCTTGAGTGGGGAGGTCATGCCCAATTTTTTTTATCAAAATTATCCAAGATTTTGAGTTATTTCATCTATCCAATTGGTTCAAAAGGTTAGCAACTTCACTCTGTCATCTTTAATTGCTAGTTTAGCTCATATAATGCTCTATATGTGGTGAGATTTGTGGCTTTAATTTTGGAGTAATTATGGGAGTTTATTTGATTTATATAGAATTTGAGCTTAAATTAATTCCTTAGTTTGCACATGTGTAGAGGTGGTGACGAGGGGTTAACTCGACAAATGCCCTAGATGAAGGACTTAGGATCGGGAAGATAGGGAGCTGGATGAACTCGAAGGTAAAATCAGTCAAACAAGGTGGCTAAAAGTAAACGTGGTTATAAACCTGGCTTGCTTTCAATCTGTCCCACACCGTCCCCTCCTGGCCCCTATATATAGGTGGCCAGGTCCCGAGGATCGGGTGGGATCCGATACAGATTACAATATCGATATACGATATGAACTCGTATTTCGACTAGTATTACAATTGGGCCTAGTCTAACGGGCCTCACGGGTACTCAACTGACGGGCTCTATTATCTATACCCTTGTCAGTAGCCCCCGAGATTCTGTCAGAACTTCTGATTCGGGTTGAATCTCAGATCTTCAAATCTTCGACTTGATCAATACTTGACTTCTTCAGATCTTCAAATCTCCGACTTGGTCTTTCGACTTATTTTTCATTATAATGTTTCACAAGGGGTTTTGATGAGCAAGCCTGACAACTCTGACGGATCAAGAGGTCAGTTAACTGCCGAAATAGATACTTGTCACCTACTTCAAATTCAATTCCCTTGGACTTGAATTCAGAAAACTGGTCAAACTCATTCTTTTGCCGCATTTAGGCCTTACAAAGAATGAATCCCAGTGGTTATTAGGGTACCCAGTGCGTCCACTAGGATTTTCTTCGCGTCATAGACACGGATAAGTTCCGGCAGAGCGCATCCATGTGCGTATACCGGGCCACACAGGACGGATCCTGGGGTCTTACCTTCATGATATATTTCAACCACGACATTCAAGTTTTGTCGCGATGACGCAACTCGAGAATTATATTTCGCAGCCTTGTTTGACTGATTCAATATACGTAATTTTCGAGTTATCCTTTTTAACTTTCATGAATATCTCCGTCGATGGGAGTAATCGATGTTTATTTTGTTGGCAATGTAGCCAAAGTTCCTTGCTGAAGAAATGCAACCAATTATGTCTGAACCTCATGTCCATCAATTTTTTCTTTATTACAAGCTTCGACTCACCTCCTTTCTTTTGTCGACTTCTTTCTATCGGGTGCGCGACAGCGTGATACGTCCAAAACGTATCTACTTTCCCGAACACTTTTGCTATTGTTTCTCCTCTAATTTGTGAGTTTTGAATACAACTAACACGGACTGACGCTGTTTTCAGCAGAATTGCTCTGGTGTCTCGTTTTGTGCAGAAATCCAACTTCCAGTAAAAATCCGGGAAAAATCATGAAAAATCCTATTTCACCAGAAGACCCACGGAGCCAGAAGACAGGAGGGAGAAGGGGCTCGAGGGGCTGTCACGCAAAGGTGGCGCGGCCCAGCCCTGGCCACGCCACCCCTGCGTGAGGGGGCCCCAGAACCCCTCTCGACCTCCCCTCTCGCGTACATATACCCCCTGACGACATAATATCGGGGAGACGGCGTTTATCCCAGATAGACTTCCACTGTGCCGCCGCCATCAGAAACCGCGATTCGGAACCAGAAACTCCGTTCTGGCACCCTGCCGGGATGGGGATTCGGAAGAGATCTTCATCACCATCATCACCGACGCTCCTCCATCGACCATCCATGATTCCACCATCCATGTGTGAGTAATTCCCCCGCTGTAGGTGAGGGGATGGTAGGGATTGGATGAGATTGTTCATGTAATTTGATATGAGATTGATAGGGCATAGTGCCTAGTATCTTTATTTAGTGCCTATGATATTGTTGCAACTTGTTGTGCTTAATGCTTGTCACTTTGGGCCCGAGTGCCATGATTTCAGATCTGAACATGTTATTATTTCTATGATAATACTTGTTGTTTATGGTCTTACCTACAAGTTGTATACACATATTGTTGTCCGGAACCCGAGGCCCCAAAGTGATAGAAATTGGGATAACCGGAGGGGATGGCTATGATGTGAGGATCACATGTGTTCACCGAGTGCTAATGCTTTGCTCCGGTACTCTATTAAAAGGAGTACCTTAATTACTAGTAGTTTCCCTTGAGGCCCTGCTGCAACAGGCTGGTAGGACAAAAGATGTCGTGCAAGTTTCTCCTTGTGAGCACATACGACTATATACGGAACACATGCCTATGATTGTTTGTACTAGGATGCTTTATCATTATTTATCTGCAATGCCCATGTCTCATTGATTTCATGAATTATCTTACCAATGCAACGCCCGTAATCCATCCCTATGCCTACAGTATTTATTCCTACTATTTACTACTGTTACTATTACCGCTGCTATTTTACTACTGCTGTTACTGTTTCACTACTGTCACCACTATAAAACTGTTGCTACTGATAAACCATTGCGAGCAAGACTGTTTTCAGGTGCAGCTGAATTGACAACTCATCTGTTAAGGCTTACATATATCCTTTGGCTCCCCTTGTGTCGAATCAATAAATTTGGGTAATACTTCCCTCGAAGACTGTTGCGATCCCCTATACTTGTGGGTCATCAAGACTATTTTCTGGCGCCGTTGCCGGGGAGCATAGCTTTATTTGTAAGTTCACTTGGTATTCATATTGTTCGCTGCAATCCTTTCATCATGGGTAAACCTCGTGATGGAAAAGTTCCTATATTGCCATCCACTACAAGAAGAGGTACGACTCTCAACACCTCTGTTGCTCTTGATTCGCCATCTGTTATGAGTAAGTTGCTTACACCACCACACCCACACGCTACTGCTACTACTTCTGCTGAGATTGAAAATGCCACTGATAATTTAGATGATGCTTCTACTGTGCTTGATGAGAGAGGTTCACTAGGTTCCTTTTTAGATGCTACTATTGCTAGAGCTAAGTTGGGAAACACCACTGTTACACCTGTTAGTTCACCTGAGTCTAGGGAATGTTCTAGTGATGATTATGATGATGATGCTTACATTGAGCTTAATGATGATTTTATTGCAGAAGCACGTGCTGCTCGTAATGCAGGTAATGTTAAAGAACTTCTTGCCAGACATTTTGTTAGATATAATTTGTCTCCTGATCCTAAGTTTGCTGCTTCTCCTATAAATATTAGAGACAAGGATTATGATTTCTCTTTGGATTTATCTTACATATCTATTGTTGAGAAAACTCCCTTTTGTGGTACTAAAGATGAGAGTGCTATGGAGCACATGAATGAGCTTTCTACTTTGAGTAATTTGTTTTCTGATGATATTAAGCTCCGCACTTACTTTGTTGCTAAGATTTTTCCTTTCTCGTTGAAAGATGCTGCTAAAATTTGGTTTAATAGCTTGTCTCCTGGATCTCTTACTAGTCCTATTGCTTTGGTTAATGCTTTCTTTCAGAAATATTTTCCTGCTAGTGCTCAACATGCTGCTGTGCAGAAAATCTTTGATTTTGAACAGGGAAAAGGAGAGATATTGCCTGAATCTTGGACAAGGTTTTGTTCTTTAATTATAGCTTTGCCTAAAGAACCATTGCCTAAAAATGAACTCCTTGACATATTTTATAATGGACTAACGGATGAATCTAAGTCATATTTGGATAGTTGTGCTGGTTGTGTTTTCAGGGAAAGAACCCCGGCAGAAGCTGAAGAACTAATGGCTAAAATAAGCCGAAATCATGATGATTGGACTTTAGTTGAGCCAACACCAGCACCAACTCCTGCGCCATCTGCAGATCCTACGCCGAAGAAGAGAGGGATGATTGAATTAAATGATGAAGTTATGAAGGAAGCTAAGAAATCTCTTAAGGAGAAAGGTATTAAGGCTGAAGATGTGAAGAATTTACCTCCTATAGAAGAATTATGTAAGCCAATCCCTCACTCATCTACCATTGAGGTACACTCTCTCCAACGCTTTGATGAAAGAGATATTCCTTATACTAAACCTCCTGATCAATGCTTAGATGAGTTCGATAACTTTATTGTTAAGCAAGAAAATTTTAATAGAATGGTGCATAATCATTTGTTGGAAAATTCTAGAGCTATTAACAAGTTGCAGGATATTGTGGAGAGAACCGCCAATGATATGAAGATACTTGCTAAACATTTTCAAATGGTTCAAACACAAATTGATCAGCTTACCAAGGTGCAAAAAGACTTGCTAGTTAATGCTGCAAGAGAGAAGCAAGCATGTGAAATACGCACAAGAAGTGGTGCTGCTACTCAAGATCCATTATATCCTGAAGGACATCCTAAGAGAGTTGAGCAAGATTCTCAATGCACTTCAAATGATGATATTCCTCCCCAGAAGAAGAAGAAGAAGCATAAAACAACTGTAGAATCCTCTGATGCAGGTAAAGATCCTAACAGTGTTTCTATTTCTGATGCTGAAACTGAATCAGGAGATGCTTCCGATAAACAAGAAGATAAAGAAGAAGTTGAAGAAGAACCGGAAAAGGGTGATAAAAATGCAAAGTACACCAAAGAAGACTTCATTGCCAACAAGCATGGAAAAGAGAGGGAACCTTGGGTACAGAAACCAATGCCTTTTCCTAGTAAGAAACACAAGTCCAAGGAAGAAGAACACTACAACAGGTTTTTTGAATGGATGAGACCTTTATTTTTGTAAATTTCTTTGACTGATGCTATTAGAATGCCTCCTTATGCAAAATATATGAAAGATATTGTCACTAACAAAAGGAAAATTCCTAGTGAGGAAATTTCCACACTGCTTGCTAACTATTCTTTTGATGGTAAAGTTCCAGAGAAGCTTGGAGATCCAGGTATACCTACTATTCCTTGCTCCATTAAAAATAACTATGTTAGAACTGCTTTATGTGATTTGGGAGCTGGAGTTAGTGTAATGCCTTTTTCTCTTTATAAGAGACTTGATTTAGAAAAATTGGTATCAACTGATATATCTTTGCAGATGGCCGATAAGTCTACTACTATTCCTATTGGTATATGTGAAAATGTTCCTGTTCAAGTTGCTAACAGTTGTTTAATATTAACTGATTTTGTTGTGTTGGAAATGCCTGAAGATGATAATATGTCTATTATTCTTGGGAGACCTTTTCTAAACACTGCAGGTGCTGTTATTAATTGCAATCAAGGAAAAGTTACTTTTAATGTTAATGACAAAGAATATACGGTTTATTTTCCCAAGAAGATTGATAGGAAGAATGCTCTAAGTTCAATCAACCGTGTTGAGACCATCAAAGTTGGTTAAATTATTTGTTCAGAGCGAAAGCCCAAGGAAGAATATCAAATTGTTATGGTTGGGACGATACCTATCAAAGCTGGGGTAACATAAGCATTAAGTGAAGTGTAAAGTTTTGCCTCATAAAAAGTTAGTTTGGTAACAAGACTTGATCAACCTTGTTAACAAAGTGATTTTATATGAACGAAACTTCGTTTTCACCGCATCTACTCCACCTTACTTGTATTTACTTTCATCAAAATGTTATTCCTTCAGTTTAGTTACATGATTAAGAGTATCTCAGAGCTGCTACATGCTTGGTTTTGATTTGCTTGAAATCTTTTCATCTTCGTTTTTCTGAGTTTTATTGATATGCCAATTTCTGTAAAATCCTCGAAAATAAAGTTTCTCGAAAAATTCCAGAAAATTCTTTATAAATTTTTATGCCAAAAATGGGGCAGAGAGACACCTGGGAGGCACCAGGTGGGGCAGCCACGCCACCTCACACACAGGTGGCGCGGCCCAGCCCTGGCCGCGCCACCCAGGTGTGAGAGGCCCCCACCAGGCCCCTCACTCATCTCTTCTTCCCCTGCTCTTTCTCTCTCCCGAAAAACACCGCCCCATTTGCTCAAGCTCGAGTTCTTGCTGTTCTTCACCTCGATTTTTTGATCTCCTTGCTCAGTCCAACATTTCTGCTGAAATTTGGATCATTTGCTCTCCGGTATGTAACTCCTCCACTTGCCCAAGTAGATTTTCTTTTGGTAAAGTATTTCTTGAGTATTTTAGCATTGTAGGTGACAGTATAAATGAGTATGCATGCTTGTTCTATTGCTTAGAATTGTTATTTTGATGCATGATAGCTCTCTAGTAACTCACCATAGTAGTTTCCTACACCTGCTTGTCGTAAAATCATTTTTTTATGAAGTTTGTCAAAAATTTCAGAAATGGAGGAGAATGCATATCAACTCTCTCAACATGAACTAGAAGTGCATGATGTTATGAAAGTTCACCGTGAAGAGAAGGTTTTCCCCTCACACTATCCATGTTCAACATTCTTGAGTGCTGCTGGAATCCTGCAGGATTTTCAAACTTTACTTTCTAATGCAGGATTGGAATATTTTGTTGAGGGTGAACCTCCCCAATATGTTAAACTAACAATGTCTATGGTGCAGGATTTCAGATTTAGTTGGTCCACTTCTAACCCCATGGTTCATTACAAAATCTATAATAAATCTGTGGACTTGCCTCTTGATGTTTTCTGTACAGCTATTAGAGTGCCACAGTGGGGATCGCTCGAGAAGATAAGAGGTCAGCCTAGGCCATTGTTGGAACTTTACGAAGAGATTTGTCAAGGAAGAAGCTTTATAGGAGAGGGTGGTAAAACTCGAAATATTCATTTCCCATCCATTCGATATTTTGCCTTCTTTATTACCAAATGTGTTCTTGCTAGGAAATCTGCAAGTAGATTGTCTCTCCATGATCTAGCTTTTATTGCTGCTGCTTTGAGGTGAGATAGGACTTACCATTTGGGTGCCTTAATAGCTTTCCGTCTTGATCTTAATCGTGAGAAAGGGGGAATCTGTGGGGGACTTATAGCTTCACGCCTGTTAGCTCTGCATGGCGTTGTGCCTCATTTTCGAGATCTGCAGTTCCCCGAGGAGAAACTTGGTCTTGATTCTATAGTTCAACATAAGTTTATTTCTCTTCCTGCTAGTTTGATTAATTTAACATTTGAGCTAACCTTTTTCAAGAAGACTACCTGGAGGGTAGTAAAGACTGAACGATCAGTCCGTTTGCCTGCACCTCTTTTGTTTAACCTTGATCGCAGGAATGGATGGTCGCTTACGGAAGATGAGCTTGATGCGTACGTGGAGGAGCACCCGCCGCCTGTACACGATGAGGAGGGCGCCGAAGAATCGGGGCAGCCCTACAACATTACGAACTTCCCATATGAGCAACCTTATTATGATTATGCGCCATCAGCTTCATCTTCACGAGCGGCCGGGTACGATTACACCTATGATGACCCACCAGCCTGGGGCAGCTATCAAAGTCGAAATTGATCTCCACTTAGCCCAAAAGCCTAAGCTTGGGGGGAGGTACGCCGACGATTCACTCATCTACACATCATATTTAGTCGGTCCTTTGTATATTCATGTTTCGCTTTCTTTATTGTTCTCGTTCTTGTTTCCATTTTTCCAAAACACAAAAAGACCAAAAATATTTCCGTTGTTTCTCTCTATTTGGTTCTTTTGTTTTCTACCTTTGGTTTGCTTTACTTGCTATTTCGGTTTGCTATTTGAAAATCCAAAAATATTTTGCTTTGTTTGCTATTTCCTTCTGCTTTTGTTTCAAAAATCGAAAACACAAAAATATTTGTTGTTCTTCTTCGGTTTTGTAAAGTTTGTTGTAGAGTTCAGTCTCTCGTTACTCCATTGGAGCTTGGTATTCACTTTATATTATTCAAGCCACACAAGTGAAGAGCAATAATGACGATATATGACAATCCGAGATGTGGTAAAAGGCTGGTATGAACTCTATTTGTTTTCATTTTTGTACATATACTCATCTATGTGGACATGCTTAGTCGGTTCATGTAAGGTATATGTCATCTAATGGATGCTTTGTAGTTCTTGCTTTCATATGATTAGTTTCAATTTACTATTAGCCTGTAGCATGTCATGTAGACGCTTGCATGCATTGTTTTATTCATAGTATGGTATGATATTATGGTATCCACCTCTGAAAGCTTCATTTGAATCGACTTGGCACATGCTCAAGCATGCATATGACTAAACAAAAAGTCAATTAAGCCTCGATGATCTAAATTGCCTCAGAGTTCTTGTATCATTTTTATGCCTATATTAATTTTGTTTTGTCGCAAGCATGATTATGACAGTTATTGCTCTCTCGATTGTCGCTTCCCAGTCTTTTGCTAGCCATCACTTGTACTGAGTATGAGCTCTACTCGTGCATCCAATTACCAAAACCAAGTCTTCCAAAGAGTCCACTATAAATTCCTATGCATGGTATTTGTAAGCCATTCCAAGTAAAATTTCATGTGCTACCTTTCAAAACTTTCAACTACTCCTCATTTTGTGCCACTGTTTTTAGCTCATGGGGACGTAGTGGTCGGAATTGCTATCTTCCATATTAAATTAAGTACCCCTCGACTAGGCAGCTTCATCTGCTCGTCATTAATTTTGCATGAGAGCTGGTCAGACCATTATAATCTTAATTCTAAAAGAAAGAAAAAATGCACTCCTCCAAAGGAATGAGAAAGTTGGTGGGCACCCGATGGAATCGGTTAGCCATGGTTTGAGAAAGGAAAAAGGTGGGGAGGAGTGCCAAAGCTTTATAAAAGAGCACCAATGTGCCAAATTTCAAAGAACTTGGAACCGCTCTCACTTGTTTATTATGGAAGATAGTAAGTCCCCATTGCTAGTCGTTGACATAGAACAACCACCTCTCAAAAGAAACTTTTATCTCTATTTTACAAATGAAAAGCTCTAGCACATGTTAAATCACTGCTTCCCTCTGCGAAGGGCCATTCGTTTACTTTTATGTTGAGTCTTCATCTTCTAATTTTTAAGCACTTCTTGAGAGCATAGCTGTTATTCTTAGTGTAATGTGCTTGTCCCAGAACACGGTTAATTGTGGTATAACTTTGATGCTTGTATCTTTGATATTTCTACTTCTAGTCTTCCCTTGGACTTCAGAGGTGCCTCAGCATTTATGTTTTGCTCTACAAATAAAGGCAAGCGGGATACCACTCTTTCATATCATTTATGCATATTACAATCCTGTAGCTTCTCATGCACATGTTACTTGTTATTAGTGCATTGGCACTCTTTCATAGCTTGCTTGACTATGAGGTGACATTAGTTGCATATTTCTTATTATGAATTGCCTGAGTACTTGATCACATAGTTAGTATATATACATCATATGAGCAAATGTGTTCGTGAAAGTTTCTTTTATCGCTCTCAGTTGTTAACTGAATTGCTTGAGGACAAGCAAATAGCTAAGCTTGGGGGGAGTTGATACGTCCAAAACGTATCTACTTTCCCGAACACTTTTGCTATTGTTTCTCCTCTAATTTGTGAGTTTTGATGCTTGTGTCTCGTTTTTGTGCAGAAATCCAACTTTCAGTAAAAATCCGGGAAAAATCATGAAAAATCCTATTTCACCAGAAGACCCACGGAGCCAGAAGACAGGAGGGAGAAGGGGCTCGAGGGGCTGTCACGCATAGGTGGCGCGGCCCAGCCCTAGCCGCGCCACCCCTGCGTGAGGGGGCCCCAGAACCCCTCTCGACCTCCCCTCTCGCGTACATATACCCCCTGACGACATAATATCGGGGAGACGACGTTTTTCCCAGATAGACTTCCGCTGCACCGCCGCCATCAGAAACCGCGATTCAGAACCAGAAACTCCGTTCTGGCAACCTGCCAGGACGGGGATTCAGAGGAGATCTTCATCACCATCATCACCGACGCTCCTCCATCGACCATCCATGATTCCCCTATCCATGTGTGAGTAATTCCCCCGCTGTAGGTGAGGGGATGGTAGGGATTGGATGAGATTGTTCATGTAATTTGATATGAGATTGATAGGGCATAGTGCCTAGTATCTTTATTTAGTGCCTATGACATTGTTGCAACTTGTTGTGCTTAATGCTTGTCACTTTGGGCCCGAGTGCCATGATTTCAGATCTGAACATGTTATTATTTCTATGATAATACTTGTTGTTTATGGTCTTACCTACAAGTTGTATACACATATTGTTGTCCGGAACCCGAGGCCCCAAAGTGACAGAAATTGGGATAACCGGAGGGGATGGCTATGATGTGAGGATCACATGTGTTCACCGAGTGCTAATGCTTTGCTCCGGTACTCTATTAAAAGGAGTACCTTAATTACCAGTAGTTTCCCTTGAGGCCCTGCTGCAACAGGCTGGTAGGACAAAAGATGTCGTGCAAGTTTCTCCTTGTGAGCACGTACGACTATATATGGAACACATGCCTATGATTGTTTGTACTAGGATGCTTTATCATTATTTATCTGCAATGCCCATGTCTCATTGATTTCATGAATTATCTTATTCATGCAACGCCCGTAATCCATCCCTATGCCTACAGTATTTATTCCTACTATTTACTATTGTTACTATTACCGCTGCTATTTTACTACTGCTGTTACTATTTCACTACTGTCACCACTATAAAACTGTTGCTACTGATAAACCATTGTGAGCAAGACTGTTTTCAGGTGCAGCTGAATTGACAACTCATCTGTTAAGGCTTACATATATTCTTTGGCTCCCCTTGTGTCGAATCAATAAATTTGGGTAATACTTCCCTCGAAGACTGTTGCGATCCCCTATACTTGTGGGTCATCACAGCGGTCCCGATGGGAGTAGCCCTCGAGGCTATAGCCAAAATTTTCGGGTATAGGCTCAAGAAAATAGATAAACCGATTCCATATATTTCTTCTCACGTCATTTGTCGACTTTATTCGCCTTTGCAATGGATTTCTCCCCTTCTTTTGATGCAAGTCCCCGAGTCGAAGACGAGGTGAACTTGTGCTTCTTGACAGATATTTTCTTATTCCCTGCTTTCTTCTCTTTTTTTGTACGTATCTTTTTCCTTGATACGTTGATTCCTCTGTACTATTTGCACTGTAAAAACCCAGAAGTTTACTTTGGGCCTTGCCGCTCCAGAGGCCCATTAGTACGTGCTTATAAATAAAGCACGCTTGGCCAGGGTAAAAAACCCTAATTCCTTCATTAGTGCGTTTCTCCGCCGCATCGTCTTCTTCTTCCTCACCCCATCTAGGGTTTTTCGTCCCTGTCGCTTGTCTCCATGGCCGATGCAGGTGAATCGCGCTTGAACATCGGCGCCCCGGTGGAGAAATGGGGCCGCGGCCGTCCTCACGGTAGTAAGAACAAGACTACCGCCGCAACTGCGGTAGCGTCATCTTCTGCTCCGGTGAAGCGACGCCCCGGCCGTCCGACCGTGAGCAAGAATAAGCTCAAGGTGTCGTCTGCTGCGCCAGGTCCAAGTGCTCCTTCCGCTAATGCTTCTCCTTCTCCGCCCAGAATCTACTCTTTCTTTTGCATCGCTGGCGCGCAGTGCCGCGAGATTCAGCGCCTGCCACTGAAATTCACCAAGTTCATGGATGGGCGAGAACTGCGGGAAGCGGTTCTTCGTGAACATTCTGGTGGAGGAACTCCATACGAAGTGGAGGTTTGGTACGACGGCACCGGTGAGCAGTACTTCAAGGGCGGTTGGTCTAGTTTGCGGAGGATGACGACCTCCATTAAGGTTTTTTCATGACTTTTAACTTTCACATCGGTACGTCAAAGTTCGACGTGAGAATCTACGACGACACCCAGTGCCAGAAGGAGTATGAAGCCGAAGTGCATTTTCACTAGTTTCTCTTTATGTAATCTCTTTCCCTAGTTGTTCTTCCTCATTCTATCTGTAATAAGTAATCGTATCTGGATTATGTGTTTACTTTATTAATAGACCATGGGAACAGATCATGGTTCTGAGGTGTGCACATTAATATTTTATCGGGTTCCTTTGAACCGTTTATGTTGCAGCCAAAATATCGGGTTGCAATCAACCTTGTAGTATGCCGCAGATAGTCACAAATCTCGATAACTCGTTAATATTATTTCGTACGACTCGAGGGTCTGAGCCCCCGAGTGTAAAGTAAAATATTTACACATATTGTCAATTTGACCCAATGAACCCGACCTATGGCCTCATGTTCTGGGAGCGCTTTTTCTCCTAGTCTTGCAACGAATTGACTTAGTGCCGCAACGCGTCCTGCGAGCTTCTGTACATCGTGCAGCTTTGTGGGCTTACCCATTGTTAATATCGCTTGGATCTTCTCTGGATTTGCTTCTATTCCCCTTGCAGATACTAGGAATCCCAGGAGTTGTCCTGCAGATACCCCAAAAGAACATTTTGTTGGGTTGAGCTTGAGCTTGAACCTGTTTAAGTTGTTGAAGGTCTCTGCTAAATCACTGATTAGTGACTCCTCTTTTCTTGTGGTAATGAACACGTCATCGATGTAGACTTGGATGTTTCGTCCTATTTGACTTCTGAGGCAGTTTTGCATCATCCTCTGGTAGGTTGCTCCTGCGTTTTTTAGGCCGAAAGGCATGACTTGGTAGCAGAACACGCCATAAGGTGTTATGAAAGATATTTTTTCCTCGTCTTCTTTCTTCAACTTTATCTGGTTGTATCCAGAGTATGCATCCAGGAAGGAAAGCCTTGCGCACCCTACTGTTAAGTCAATTATCTGATCAATGCGAGGTAGAGGGAAGGGATCCTTTGGACAGTGCTTGTTGAGAGATGTATAGTGGACACACACTCTGTGCACATCTGTGTTTTTCTTGGGGACTATAACTGGATTAGATACCCAAGTCGATGTTTTGATTTCTCGGATGAACCCTGCATTTTCGAGTCTATGTAGCTCCGATGCTATTGCTTTCCTTTTGGGTTCATCAAATCTTCTCAATGGTTGTTTGACTGGTGTCGGTGGATTTCATGTCGCAAGAACACGGGGTACCACGCGACAGACCCAAGGATTCGAACGCAGGGGGCTGAACGTGTGAGATCTCAGATCGCAGCGAAGCACGGTGACGGAAGCCTCGAGTCGTCGAATGCACAACGCACTGCAGAGAGAGACACCGAACCTTACCCAGGTTCAGGGCCCTTGTGGTGAGGTAAAACCCCTACTTCCTGCCTTCTTGTATTGCAATGCGACACCTCGCGAGGAGTACAAGGCCTTGGCTACAAAGCTCTAGCTGGCCAGAGGTTGAAGAACCTGCGTGCCCAGCTAGCAGCCTCTAGAAGATCAGATCCCCTCTAAGGGGTGGCCTCCCCTCCTTTTATAGCGCCAAGGTCCTCCTTCCCCTTATCTTCTTGGGGAAGGGGTTGCCACACATACGGCCAAGGAGGGTGGACAACTGTAGACTACACTCTTCTGTAGACATGGTCTTCGTAGGGTAGTGGCGCCGGTCCACAAGAGTGGGTGGAGGAGGCTGACGTCCCCCTCTGGCGCCCTGCACCGTCCACGCTATTTTTAGGGGGGTGGACAACAACCACTGTGCCGCTTTGGGCAGGCACAGCGAAAGTTGGTCTCCTCCCTGTCGGGGGTAGCGTGGGCGGTACACGGTCTTCTGCCCGTTATCTTCTTGCTCTGCACGCAAACATGCCGAGCTGACGTGGGCGTGCTTCCTCTCCTCACCAGCAGGGGCTCGTGAGGAGGTCTTCTGGTCCTTAGCAGTTTTCGTCGTCGTTCTCCTCACGAGGCGCCTCCTCGTGAGGGTCTTCTCCGCAGCTTGGGTTGTTAATTCTGAAGATGGGCCGATGACGTGGCCCAGGAGCAGGTGGACGAGGATACCCCGGTATCCAGAACACCGACAGTAGCCCCCGGGAGCCCGGCCCGCGAACGCGTCCTCTTGAGGAAGCAAAGGGCCGGGGGCCGCCGAAGCTGCTGGGCCCTCCAACGGCACGCGTCAACCGCGCGGTCAGAGGACCATGTGAAGAGGCAGTGGATGCGGACGCGTGGCGCGGCCGCAGCTGGAGAGGCGAAACGGCGGGCGACGCTGCAGTCTCCGAGGCGTCAAACCGCCATGATGGCGCGTCGCTTCACTGCGGAGCGCAGCGTCAATGCTTCGATTCCCGCACTGAGATTTGATGCATCGACGCCAGACGCCCCCCTTAAATAGATCCTCCTCGAGACCTCCGGCACTTCACCTCCTTCCTCCAGTGCCATTTCCGCTCCCACGCCCCTGAGCTCATGGATCCCTCCAACTCCTCCGCCGCCATTGGATCGAGCTCTGGAGCGAAACGCCGCGGGCGTCCCCCGAGCAGCGGGAATAAGGCGAAGATCCCGGCCCGATGGACGCCCGGCGCCGGCGGCCCCCTTCGCATTAGCGCGCCGAGGCTGGGCGAGGCGAGCCGCGCCGCCACAGGGGCCTCCGGCGCCCTGACCCTCAGGGGTCCTGCAGCTGGCGGCGCCCTGAATTCGCTGTCGCCGCTGGCGGCGACGCCCGCTCCCCGCGCTCCGGGGAGCGTTGATCGGGCGCTCCGGGGGGTGGCGGCCGCCCTGGGCCCTCTTCCTCCTGCTGCAGATCCTCCGGCTCCATCGGAGAACGGAGTGGTTGCCACTCCACGCCACCTGGCGGCGGCGATGCTGGGACCTCTCACCGGCCCGGGGTCCCGCTTCTTGGAGCTCCTCGTCGTCGTCGACGCCCCGGGCTTCAACTCCCTTCGGCTGCCCGACGCCGTGCGGAGGGTGATTTATGCCCCCGGCGCGGCCGCCGGGGAGATTGCCCTGGGGAAGCAGAGCAGGCCACATCTCCTCTGGCCTGTGGACATCCTTCTCGGAGTGGGCGGCAACGCCGTCCTCTCCGGCCGCTGGAGGGCCTTCGCCCTCGGCCACCGCCTCCGCATCGGCGACCACCTCGTCTTCCGCTTCAAGCTGGGGACGCTGGAGGCCTCGGTGCGGATCTTCACCGCTGGTGGCGTCCGCCGCACCTACCCCCAGCCCGCGGCGCAGTGAAGAGGAGGCCCTGACGCGGTAGTCTTCTGGGGAGGGGAGCTAGTCTCCTCCCCTCTTTTGCCATGTAGTCCTCGCCGGCGGGGTATGCCCCGCCGTGCCTTTGCTCCTCCCTTTGAGGGGATTACTTCAGTGAGGTCTACTTTTTAGCTGTCCTGCACTTCGTTTCTTATTGCTCTTCATTGTCCTGGTCATTCGCACGCTCGAGAGCCCTGGTGAGCTGTTAGCGTCGATGGGAGGCCTCCCTTTGCCTCAGAACTCGAGATGGGGTCGGCGCCGATGACACATTGGACGATTCCTGAGACAAGAAGTTGAAGAAAGAGTTGGAAAAGAAAATACCCCAAATCCCCGAAAACGGAAAAACAAGTCGATAAATCAAACGAAAAAAGAAAGCGAATAAGATGCCCCTGTGACCGGCACAGGGACCTTCTCCGTCGTGGAGGAGCGCAGCACTATCTGTGCCTGTAGCTAAGAGCAAATTGCCGCGCATGGCGATTCACGGGGCCTTCCTCGTCGTTGAGGGAAGCTAGACCCTCACGGACGTGAAAACGTCGACGCTTAAGAGAGCCCAGAGGCCGTCGACACCTCGCAAGGGTTGCTCACGAGGTGAAGGGCCTGGCGCGGACCTCCGGATCTGCGTCTCCTTCGCAAGATGATCGGAGCGGCCTTGGTCTTCAATAATCCTGCCACGTTAGGCCTTCCTTGATAGAGGGAATCTTCCTACGGATGCTTGTCACATCGACGCATTCTTGCCTCCTCGTGAGGGTTACTCACGAGGGGTAGGTCCTTAGCGGGTGCCTTGGGGCACACCTTGGACTTTTACTCGAAGATTTTTTATTTTCCGATGTACTTCGCGAGGAACTAAGCACCATGGGTATTTAAAGGTGATCGATAACATGGCCGTCGCCCCCGACCAGAGCTCATTCCCTTTGGGTTTTTCGGGCTCGCTGTTTTCCGGGCGAAGGCCCCAGCAAAGACACCGTGCCTAGCCCCCTTCCGCGTGGAGTACAACAGAAAATAAATGGACTTAATGCCATTTTGATGTCATGCCGAAGCAGAGGCGCTATATTGCGCTTTAACTTAATATCAGTGCTTAAGAGCAGGTTGAGCTGACACAAGTGCCGTGAAAACGGTCTTTTTCTCCTCGTGAGGAACCTAAGGGTAGAACTTTCGCAGATGAGCTATGTTCCACGGGTTCCCCACCGGCACGCCTTCTGCGGTTTCCAGCCGCGCCGAGCCTGGCCTGGCGATGTGCGTCACCTTGAAGGGTCCTTCCCACATTGGAGATAGCTTGTGCAGGCCCTCGCGAGAGAGTATTCTCCTCAGCACCAGGTCGCCGACCTCCAGAGTCCTTGCTCGAACATGGCGGCTATGGTAGCGGCGTAGTCCTTGCTGGTACCTCGCGGCGCGGAGCGCGGCTTGGCACCGAGCTTCTTCGAGCAGGAGGAGACGATCCTTGATGAGGTCCTCTTGGCGAATTTCGTCGAAGGCGAGCACTCTCGGTGATCCGAACTTGACGTCGATGGGAAGGACAGCCTCCGCCCCATAGACAAGGAAGAAAGGGGTCTCTCCAGTTGGTTTGGTGGCGGTAGTCCTGATGGACCACAAGATGGATTGGAGGTTGTCTAACCATTTTTTGCCGCAGGCTTCGAGCTTGGCGTTGAAGCTTTTCGTCTTGAGTCCCTTGAGGACCTCGGCGTTAGCACACTCGGCTTGGCCATTGCTTCGGGGGTAGGCGACGGAGGCGAAGCAAATCTTGATGCCGACCGATGCACAGTACTCCCGGAACAGTCCGCTGGTGAACTGGCTGCCGTTGTCGGTGATTATGCGGTTAGGCACACCAAAACGACAGACCAGCCCACGTATGAACTTGACTGTGGACCTGGCCGGGATGGTGCACACCGGTTCCACCTCCACCCACTTGGTGAATTTGTCGATGGCGACGTAGAGGTAGCGGTAGCCCCCTTGCGCTCTGGGGAATGGACCAAGGATGTCCAGCCCCCAAACTGCAAAGGGCCAAGTGAGTGGGATGGTTCGCAGCTCCTGTGCCGGCTGGTGGATCTGCTTGGCATGGAACTGGCACGCCTCGCACCTCTTGACCATTTCCGCCGCATCACCCAGCGCCGAGGGCCAGTAGAAGCCGCTTCGATATGCCTTCGCGGCTAGAGTTGCCGCAGAAGCATGATGGCCACACTCGCCGGCGTGGATGTCCCTGAGAAGCTCTTGGCCTTGGTGAGTAGATATGCACTTCAGAGCGACGCCGTTTGGGCGACGCCGGTACAAGTCACCGTCCTTGACGCAGTAGCCCGAAGCTTGGCGTACGATCCTTTCGGCCTCCTCTTCATCTTCGGGAAGCCTGCTGCTGGTGAGGAAGGCCTTGAGCTCGAGGATCCAATCCACTCCCTCCTGCCGTGCCAATGCCAGAAGGACGCGGTCACCCGAAGGAGGCCCGCAGTCTGGAGCCCCCTGCTCCGGCGGTGGCGGCAGGGCAGGTGGAGGGTCGGATCCAGATAGCGGTGGAGAAGCGGACGGCTTGAAGAGACGCTCCTCAAAGACGCCGACGGGTTGCGCCAGGCGGTGAGAGGCGCGCTTGGCGATCTCGTCGGCTTCCACATTTTCTCCTCTCGGGATGTGCTTCAGCTCCAAGCCTTGGAAGCGTTTTTCCATCTTTCGATGCTCCTCGAGATAGGCTGCCATGTGCTCATCCCTTGGAGTGTAGCTCTTGTTCGAGAAATTCACAACCAGCTGTGAATCTCCCTTGACGATGAGACACTTCATGCCCAAAGCGTTTGCCGCCCTTAAGCCGGCGAGTAGTCCTTCGTATTCCGCGATGTTGTTGGAGACCTTGCTCTCAGGCTTGAAGCAGAGCTGCACGGCATAGAAGAGCTTGTCTCCAGAGGGAGAGGTCAGGACAGCACCAGCTCCCGCGCTGGGGAGGTTGAAGGCGCCGTCGAAATGCATGACCTAGAGGCCTGGGGCCTCCTCTCCTGGGAGCGTTGACTCCTCCTCTGGAGGCTCATCGGCGAACGGATCGGTCCACTCCGCAGTGAACTCGGCCAAAGCCTTGCTTTTAATTACCTTTGTAGTTTCGAAGGAGATCTCGAAGGGTTGAAGCTCCACGGCCCATTCTGCCACCCGCCCGGTGGCATTGGGATTGCGTAGGATGGTCTCCAGGGGACGATCGGTTACCACCTTGATCGGGTGACCCTGGAAGTAGTGGCGCAGCTTCCGCGAAGCGATGAGCAGGGTGTAGAGCAGCTTTTGCTGCATAGTGTAGCGTTCCCGCGCATCGCGCAACACCGTGCTGACGAAGTACACAGGCTTTTGCACCTTGACGACACCCTCGGGAGGCTCTTCCTCGGGAGGCTTTTGAGCGTTGCTCTGAGAGAGCGGCTCGGTCGGCAAAGATTCTGCGGGCGGTTCCTCTTGAGGGTCGGGAGATGGAGCGGCCTCTTCCTCGCGAGGAGCCCCCGAGCTTGGGGAGTTGACCTCCTCTTTGGCAATCACCTTGGCGTCTCGCTCCGCGACGAGGATGGCACTTGCAGTCCTTGGAGTTGCCGCGATGTAGAGTAGCAAGGGCTCGCGGGTGGTTGGGGCAACCATGATCGGTGGGCTCGTGAGGTATCTTTTCAACTCGGCGAAGGCCTTGTCGGCTTCCGGAGTCCACTTGAACTTCCCAGCGCGCTTCATGAGCTTGAAGAAGGGCAAGGCTTTCTCCCCGCTCCTCGCGATGAAGCGCCCCAGAGCTGCCATGCACCCCGCGAGGCGTTGCATCTCCTTGAGACTGCGCGGTGGACGCATTTCTTCGATGGCCTTGACCTTGTCAGGGTTCGCCTCTATCCCGCAATGGGACACGAGGAATCCCAACAGTTTTCCCGATGGTACGCCGAAGGCGCACTTGGCGGGGTTGAGCTTGATGTTTACCTTTCTCAGGTTGACGAATGTTTCCTCCAGATCCTCAATGAAGGTGCGACTCTCGCGAGTTTTGACGACGATGTCGTCGACGTAGGCCTCCGCGTTCCTTCCCATCTGAGCCCCCAAGGCCTTGCGCATGAGCCTTTGGAAGATGGCTCCTGCGTTCTTTAGACCGAAGGGCATGCAGACGTAGCAGTACATACCACAAGGCGTGATGAAGGCGGTTTTCTCCTCGTCCTCCTTTGCCATCTTGATCTGATGATAGCCGGAGAAAGCATCCAAGAAGCAAAGGAGGTCACAGCCGGTGGTGGAGTCGACGATTTGATCTATCCTTGGGAGCGGATAAGGATCCTTGGGGCAAGCCTTGTTGAGACTTGTGAAGTCCACGCAGAGGCGCCCACTTCCGTTTGCCTTCGGGACGACCACCGGATTCGCGATCCAGGTGGGGTGGGCTACCTCGCGTATCAGCTTGGCCTTCTTCAGCTTCTCTATCTCCTCGACAATGAAGTCCTGCTTCTCTTGCGCTTGCTTCCTAGTCTTCTGCTTCACGGGGTGTGCCTGAGGGCACCCGGCTAAGTCGTGCTCAATCACCTCCCTGGGAACGCCGGGCATATCTGACGGAGTCCAAGCGAACATGTCAGAGTTTGCCCGCAGGAAGGTGACGAGCGCGCTTTCCTATTTGGGGGAAAGCCCTGCCCCGATGGTGACGAAGTTGTCGCAGCCCCCAGCCTGAAGCGGGACCTTCTTGGTTGCAGAGCGCTCTTGGGTGAACTGGGGCCTCCTTCCTGAGGGTACCGCAGCTTCCCCAATGCTCATATCCAGCATTGGATGGACCAGGTCCTCGCTTGGAGTAGGCGATGCCGAGGCGGCGAACTTCTTCCCTGTCGAACCCAGCGGATGGGGCTCGAGAGAGGCCTTCTTCGCTGCAGCCCGTTCTTGGGATACGAGCTGCTTCTTCCTCGCGAGGTCGCTGGAGTGTTCCAGTAGATCTTCGTCGGCGGGGAACATGGTGGCGGCCTCACGGTAAACGTGCTCCACTAATTGGAGAGCGTCCTTCTCATTGCAGCGCACGGTGATCGTGCCGTTGGCGCCCGGAATCTTGAGGACGTTGAAGCCATGGTGCGTCGCTGCCATAAACCTTGCCAGGGCTGGGTAGCCGAGGATGGCATTGTACGGCAGGGCGATGTAGGCGACGTCGAAGTCGAGGCTTTCTGTCCTGTAGTTGTCCCGGGTGCCGAAGGTGACGGGCAGGCTTATCTGCCCAATTGGCGTCGTAGACCCTTTGGTTACCCCGAAGAACGGCCGAGTTGGCATGAGCCGGTGGTACGGCACCTGCATCTTTTCGAAGATCTCGACCGAGATGATGTTGAGGCCCGCCCCTCCGTCGATGAGAGTGCGATTGACGGCGACATTGTTGATGGTTGGCATGCACAAGAGAGGAATTGTGCCCACGCCCCTGGTGGAAGCCGGATGATCCTCCTCGTCGAAGCCGATCTTGCACGTTGACCACCTCATTAGGCAGTTGCCGATGTTGGGTTGCGCTGCCGCGATCTCTCGCGATAGCTGCTTGAAGTGTCGGTTGGACAAAGGAGCCTGAGCTCCACCCATGAGGCAAGCGGCGAAGTCTCGCGGCTCTTGGTAGCCCCCCTGGTTCTCCTTCCGACGGTCGTTTGCTGGTGGGGGCAGCGGCAGCGGCTCGGGATCGGCTCGAGACAGACCCTCGCGGCGGCGACCTTCCTCGCGGTCATCGTCGCGGCGATCGCCCCGGGATCCACTCTTGCCGTAGCTGCGGCCACCCCCGCGGCGCTTGGTGACGCCATTTTCTTCGTGAAACTTCCGGACAAACCAACAATCGTCGGTATTGTGGGTGTCCTTCTTGTGGAGAACGCAGTAGCAGCGACGTCATCCCTTGTCGCGCTCGGTGCGGTCCCCGCGGCGTTGCTTATGATTTGGCTCCGCCGCGAGGACAGCAGCTTCCTTTCGCTTGGGGTCCTTGGACTTTGGCTTAGGGGGAGGCGCCTCCGGCAAGTTATGCACGAAGAGCCTCCCTTCCTCGGCCTTGGCGCAGTGGTCGGCGATCTCGAAGAGCCTGACGACGGAAGTCAACTCATCATTCACGGACAGCTTCTCCCTCATCTTGATGTCGGAGACGCCCGTGGAGAACGCGGAGATGACCTCCTCGTTGGAGATCCTGGGGATCTTGTTCCTCATCTGGCTGAAGCACTGGATGTACTGACGAAGCGTCTCGCCCTTGTACTGACGCACCGCCTTAAGATCGTTCTTGGTAGCGGGGCGCTCGTACGTGGGCATGAAGTTGGCCACGAACTGGCGGCATAAATCCTTCCATGAAGTCACGGATTCGTGAGGAAGATTCATGAGCCAAGTTCGCCGAGCGTCCTTGAGGGCCATGGGGAACCAATTTGCCATGGCACGCTGATCCCCACGTGCAGCCTGAACGGCGACGACGTAGAGTTGGAGGAACTCGACGGGGTTGGTGGTCCCGTCATAGCGCGCGCCGATGTCCGGCTTGAACTTGTCAGGCCAGACGACGTAGCGTTGCTGGCGAGTGAGGGCGAGACACCCGGGGTTGTAGATTGGGTCGCCAGGGGTCCTGACATTCTTGCCAGCTTCGCCGATGTCGTCGATGGCGCGATCATGATTTTCGCGGCGGCGCTCAAGGGAGACGCGTGCGTCTTCCGGAGCGCGTTGGACGATTTGACAGCTGGGCTCCCCGTGCGGCGAAGATGCGGCGCGGGAAACCACCTTCTTGGCCTTGTTGGCCTTCCCGTCTTCGGCGCCCGGGGCGCGACGCCCCGCCGCCGGATCTGGGTCTCCCGCGCCCTGGGCTCCTCCCTGGGCCGGGTATTCATTGGCGATGGCGACGAGCTCGGCGATTCGAGCACGCCACCCCTCACGCCCGTCATCGGTGGGTTGATAGCGCAGCAGCTCCTGCGCCATGGCGAGAGCCTGCGCAGGAGACAGCTGACTCCCAGAACGAGCGCGAGAAGTGGCGGTGGCGGTGAAGGAGAGCGAAGGCTCTGTACGCCCGGACGGGAGGTAGGAGGACTCCAGATCTTCCTCCTCTTCCTCCTCGGCCGAAGCTTCACGACGACGGAAGATGGGCTCGGTTTGCCCCCGAGCAGCATTGCGACGACGAAGACGCTCGAGCCTTGCGTTGGCGTCGGCCATGTCGAAGCAGATCTGGGAGAAAAACACACCACAGCCCCCTACCTGGCGCGCCAAATGTTGGTGGATTTCGTGTCGCAAGAACACGGGGTACCACGCGACGGACCCAAAGATTCGAACGCAGGGGGCTGAACGTGTGAGATCTCGGATCGCAGCGAAGCACGGTGACGGAAGCCTCGAGTCGTCGAACGCACAACGCACTGCAGAGAGAGACACCGAGCCTTATCCAGGTTCAGGGCCCTCGTGGTGAGGTAAAACCCCTACTTCCTGCTTTCTTGTATTGCAACGCGACACCTCGCGAGGAGTACAAGGCCTTGGTTACAAAGCTCTAGCTGGCCAGAGGTTGAAGAACCTGCGTGCCCAGCTAGCAGCCTCTAGAAGATCAGATCCCTTCTAAGGGGTGGCCTCCCCTCCTTTTAGAGCGCCAAGGTCCTCCTTCCCCTTATCTTCTTGGGGAAGGGGTTGCCACACATACGGCCAAGGAGGGTGGACAACTGTAGACTACACTGTTCTATAGACATGGTCTTCGTAGGGTAGTGATGCCGGTCCACAGGAGTGGGTGGAGGAGGCTGACGTCCCCCTCTGGCGCCCTGCACCGTCCACGCTATTTTTAGGGGGGTGGCCAACAACCACTGTGCCGCTTTGGGCAGGCACAGCGAAAGTTGGTCTCCTCCCTGTCGGGGGTAGCGTGGGCGGTACGCGTTCTTCTGCCCGTTATCTTCTTGCTCTGCACGCAAACATGCCGAGCTGACGTGGGCGTGCTTCCTCTCCTCACCAGCAGGGGCTCATGAGGAGGTCTTCTGGTCCTTAGCAGTTTTCGTCGTCGTTCTCCTCACGAGGCGCCTCCTCGTGAGGGTCTTCTCCGCAGCTTGGGTTGTTAATTCTGAAGATGGGCCGATGACGTGGCCCAGGAGCAGGTGGACCGGGATACCCCGGTATCCAGAACACCGACAACTGGCTTCACTTTGGGATCGACGTTTAGTGCATGCTCGATGAGTTCCCTGGGAACCCCTGGCATGTCCGAAGGACACCAGGCGAAGATTTCCCAGCGCTCATGGAGGAACTCGACAAGCGCGCTTTCCTATGCGGGATCCAGGTTTACTGCTATAGATGTAGTCTTATTCGGGTCCGTAGGGTGGACCTGGATTTTCTTCGAGTCTTGAGTTGCATCGAAAGCCTGGTCTTGCAGGGATCGCCCGACGTCGGGTAGTACGTTGTGGTCGGTTTCACCTTCTAGCCTTGCATATTCTGCTGTCATGCCGAACGCCAACTTGTTGAATTGCTTGTCGCAAGTGTTAGATACTTCAAAGCTGCCTTGAACTATGATTGTTCCTCCGGCGATGAAATTTTTAGCGTAAGATATGCATAGTGAGGTACTGCCATGAACTTTGCAAATGCTGGACGCCCTAGGATTGCGTGATATTGCGAAGGCCAATCCATGACTTCGAACTCCAGCTCCTCTTTGCGATAATTGCTACTATTGCCAAAGCAAACATCGAGTTCTATTTTCCCGAGAGGGTAATTTGCGCTCCCCGGTACTATCCCATGGAAAGAACAATCTGTTGGCTTTAGATTATCCAATGAGATGCACATTGCCCTCAGAGTTCTTGCGTATATTAGGTTTATGCCGCTTCCTGATGCCGAGTAAATGACCGGCCCGTTGGGAACCCCAAGAGGAAGGTGTGATGAATATAGCAGCACGATTTTCCCTCAGTAAGAAACCAAGGTTTGTCGATCAGGAGAGGAAAGAGCCAAACAACTGAAGGTGATGCCCACTAGCGTGCGACAGCTCCGGACAATTTATAGGGTGCCTCGTCCAAGCTTTGCTTTGCGAGCGGCAACGTGGAACCTGCACACAACACAACCAAATACTTTGTTCCCAACTTACGATGAGGTTGTCAATCTTACCGGTTTGCTTGAAACAAAGGGTATGAGCGTATCGAGTGGAAAGTGATAATAGTATGCGAGTAAAGTAAACAGTGTGAGTAAAGTAAACAGGTGATAGCAATATAAAGGAAATAGGACCGGGATCCACAGTTCACTAGTGGTGTCTCTCCATAAGATAAAATAATACATGCTGGGTAAACAAAGACAACGTGCATATGATGAGAGGATCACTATGAGATTTACTCTGGGCATTACAACAAGATACATAGACCGCCATTCAACTGCATCTATGACTAATAATCCACTTGTGGCGAATCAATCTGAGAACTCCACAAGTATTAAGTTGCGAACAACAGATAAGTGCATTAAGCAAAGTGTGTAATGTAAACAAAGCATATGCCCTCGAGCATATGAATGTTGTTTTCCCCTAGTAGCAATAGCACATCTACAACCTTAGAGGTTTCTGTCACTCCCCAGATTAAATAGAGGCATGAGCCCACTATCGAGCATAAATACCCCCTCTTGGAGTCACTAGCAACTACTTGGCCAAGATAGCTACTAACAACGGAGAGCATGCAAGATCATAAACAACATAGAGATAACATAAGATAAATTTCAGTACATCAACTAAAGCATAACACCAATATTCATCGGATCCCAACAAATCAAACATGTAGAATTACATAACGGTGATCTCAATCATATAGGGCAGCTCATGAGATCTAAACATGAAGCACATGGTGGAGAAGACAACCATCTAGCTACTGCTATGGACCCATAGTCCAAGGAAGACTACTCACTCATCGCTCCGGAGGCAAGCATGGTGATGAAGAAGATCTCCGGTGGCGATTCCCCTCTCCAGCAGGGTGCCGGGAAGAGCTTCTAGACCCTCCCGATCTTTGGGTCAACAGCGACGGCGAATCGCGATGTGTTCTGGAAAACTGATCGGCTCTTTAGGTTTTTCCCGTCGGGTGGTCTTTATATGCGAAGGGGCATCGTTAGGAGTGGACCGAGGCGGTCTCACACATAGGGGGCGCGGCCAGGGCCTAGGCCGCACCACCCTGGTGTGTGGGCCCCTCGTGGCCCCACTCCGTCTCCTCTTCGGTTCTCTGGAAGCTTCGGTGAAATTCTGGGCGACTGGCTTTGGTTTCGTCCAATTTCGAGAATATTTCCTGTGTAGCTTTTCTGAAACACAAAAACAACAGAAAACAGGGAACTGGCACTGTGGCGACTTGTTAGTAGGTTAGTTCCGGAAAATGCATAAAAGTGCCACAAAGTGTAACGAAACACTAAGCAAATGGTGTAAAAACAAGCATGGAGCATTAAAAATTATGGATACGTTGGAGACGTATCAGCATCCCCAAGCTTAACTCCTGCTCGTCCTCAAGTAGGTAAGTGATAACAAAAGAAATAATTTTTGAGGTGACATGCACCTACACAATCTTGATCATCTATGTAAGCGTTGTGCGCTGGGATCAAAAGAACTTAAAACATGGGCATGAAAGATATGATCTTGATAGCAGAAACTTAGCAACCATGTTATAACATGAAAATGAACACAAACAAAAGATCATGAAAATGAAACAATGAAAGTCAGATGTGTGTTCAAATCATAAGGAAAAACATACAAATGGTTTTCAGCTTGTCCTTCATAGAGAACAAAACATAAATGCATATGACACCTTCATGTTTAAAAGGGCGACTAGATACAAATAATTTAAGAACAAGTGAAACCATGATCATGAATCAATCAATGAAAACTTTGGGACAATGCACATTATACTCAGAATGACAACTATGCTCTCTTAATGGTGCATAAAGGTAGAAAGTGGTGACTCAACATAAAAGTAAAAGAAAGGCCCTTCGCGGAGGGAAGCAGTGATTAAACATGTGCTAGAGCTTTTCATTTATAAAACAGAGAGATAAAAATTGGGTTTTGAGAGGTGGTTGCTTTTGTCAACGACTGGCAATGGGGTTCTTACTATCTTCCATACAAAAATGAAGCAATTTTTTGAGAGAGAGATTGGCACTTTTGTGCTCTTTTATAAAGCTTGGCACTCCTCCCCACCTTTTTTCCTTTCTTAAACCATGGCTAACCGATTCATCGGGTGCCCACCAACATTCACATACCATGGAGGAGTGCCTTTTTCTTTTTCTTTTTTTCTCTTCTATTTTTATTTTTGGAATAAGCAATATGGAAGATAGCAAATCTGACCACTACATCCCCATGAGCTGAAAACAGCATCACAAAATGAGAAGTGTTTTGAAGGTTTTTGAAAGGTAGCACATGAAAATTTACTTGGAATGGCTTACAAATACCATGCATAGGAATTTATAGTGGATACAATAGCAAACTTGGTTTTTAGGAGTTGGATGCACGAGTAGAGCTCATACTCAGTACAAGGCGAGGGCTAGCAAAAGACTGGGAGCGACCAACTAAGAGAGCAATAATGGCCATAATCATGCAAAGCGACATTAAAAGAAGCATAAGATGGCATCAAAAGTCAAAAACTAAATGATCATAGAGGCTATTGGCGACTTTGTAAGAGTCTAACATGTGTGAGCATGCGCCAAGTCAACCCAAATAAAGCATCAAAGGAGAAAACCAAAATAATGCTTCCAAACGATAAAAACAACGCATGATTTTTTCAAAGGCTCATTAAGCAATCTCAGTTATTTGAGACAAGTCATGCTACAGCAAAACCACTAAGCATACTATCAAAAAAACATCAAGCATGACATGAAAAAGCCTAAGCCACAGTCTACACAAGCTCCTTCTTGTACCACTTTTTTGCATAGATCTTTTTCTCTTTTCCAACACCATTCAAACTTTTTTATAAACACCTCTTTTGATGAAAACCAATAAAGACCAGAGGCAAAAATACACCTTGATGAAAAGATATAACAAGATCTGAACGCATATCAAGGCGAAAACGAAAACTAAACGCAGTTCTAGAAAAAGAAGAACACTCGTTGAAACGAATAGAGTGAAAAACGGAGTGTTCTTGGCAAATGAAAAGCAAGGCAACTTCTCCAAAAGAAATTTGTTGGGGTCCAACCATTTATTGTATAAAACAAAACTAAACTAAACTGAAAACTAAAAACAACTGACGCTCCAAGAAAAACACATAGTGCATGAAGCAATAAAAATATAGTGTCTTGAAAGGTGACCTGATTTTTGCCGATGAAGAAGGGGTGCCTCGGGGGCATCCCCAAGCTTTGACGCTTGTAATTCTTGGATATTTCTTGGGGTGATGCATGGGTATCCCCAAGCTTGAGATTTTGTCTGTTCTTCAACTCATCTCATCACTCTCCGATCCCTACACTTGAAAACTTCCTTCATACAAAACTAAACACAAATCTATTAGCAACATTAGTGTAAGCATAACATGGAATCAACCTATTTTTGCTTCAGGTTTCAACCTAAAACCACCACATATTAAGCATATACTACTGTAACAACTCCCCCAAAAGTTCTGTGATCAAAAGAACTCAAAAAGAAAGCGATAAAGCGGCAAACACAAATATTGGCAGAAATCTGTCAAAACAGAACAGCTGACAAAGGTCGAATTTTTTAGGGGTTTTCTATTGCTCAAATCAAAAAGTGTTCAACTAATGAAAGTTTGTATATAACCTGGGGCATATGAAAAAGAAATCGCAGGTCCAAAAGATATACAGAGAATTTTCACGAATTTTTATGGTGCAGCACCAAAAACTGTTTCAGGACAGCAACATCCACAAATCTTACCTCGCTCAAATTAGAGGCTTCTCTTGGCACAAAAAATGAAATAAAAAAGATAAGGAGAGGTAATTACAGTAGTAATAACTTCCAAGAATCAAATAAAAGAAAAAGAACTGAATGTAAAAATATTGGGTTATCTCCCAAGAGTGCTTTTCTTAACGCCTTTGAGCTAGGCGCAGAAAATTGCGAATCAAGTAACATCAAGTGATGAAGCATCAAGCTCATAATTTGCTCTAAGAATAGGGTCAAAAAATAATTTCTTTCTTTTCCTAGATAAGTGTTCCATAACTTTCTTGAGTGGAAATTGATATTTGATGGTGCCTTCCCTCATATCTATGATAGCACCTACAATTCGAAGAAAGGGTCTTCCCAAAATAATAGGATATGAAGCATTGCATTCAACATCCATGGCAAGAAAATCAACGGGAACAAGGTTATTGTTAACCACAATAAGAACATCATTAATCCTCCCCAAAGGTTTCTTCTTAGCAACATCAGCAATAGGGACATCATAATAACACTTTTCAAGCGGTGGTAAATCAAGCATATCATAAATCTTTCTAGGCATAATAGAAATACTAGCACCTAGATCACATAAAGCATGGCAATCAAAACCATTAACATGCATATCAATGATGGGTTCCCAACCATCTTCTAACTTCTTGGGAATAGAAGCTTTTTTGCTTCAACTTTTCATCCCTAATTTTCATAAGAGCATTGGTAATATGCTTAGTAAAAGCAACATTTAAAGAACTAGCATTGGGAGTCAAAGCAAGCTTTTGCAAGAACAAAATAACTTCAGATATATTGCAGCCATCAACATCAAAATCATTAAAGGAAATAGAGCTATTGATACGTCTCCAACGTATCTATAATTTTTGATGATCCATGCTTGTTTTTACACCATTTGCCTATTGTTTCGTTACACTTCGTGGCACTTTTATGCATTTTCCAGAACTAACCTACTAACGAGTTGCCACAGTGCCAGTTCCCTGTTTTCTGCTATTTTTGTGTTTCAGAATTGATACACAGGAAATATTCTCAGAATTGGACGAAACAAGTTCCTGAAGTCTTATTTTACCCGGAAGCTTCCAGAGATCCGAAGAAGAGTAGGAGGGGGCCACCAGGGCCCCACACACCAGGCTGGCGCGGCCAGGGGCCTGGCCGCGCCGCCATGGCGTGAGGGCGCCTGGCCCCTCCTCTGACGATGCCCCTTCGCCTATAAAGACCCCCCGACGGAAAAAACCTAAGTACCCGATCAATTTTCCAGAACACATCGCGATCCACCGCCGCCGTCGACCCGAAGATCGGGAGGGTCCAGAAGCTCTTCCCGGCACCCTGCCGGAGAGGGGAATCACCACCGAAAGTCATCTTCATCGCCATGCTTGCCTCCGAAGTGATGAGTGAGTATTCTACCTTGGACTATGGGTCCATAGCAGTAGCTAGATGGTTGTCTTCTCCACCATGTGCTTCATGTTTAGATCTATGAGCTGCCCTACATGATTGAGATCACCGTTATGTAATTCTACATGTTTGGTTTGTTGGGATCCGATGAATATTGGTGTTTATGATTAAGTTGCTGTACTGAATATTATCTTTTGTTATCTCTATGTTGTTTATGATCTTGCATGCTCTTCGTTGTTAGTAGCTATCTTGGCCGAGTAGTTGCTAGTGACTCCAAGAGGGGGTATTTATGCTCGATAGTGGGTTCATGCCTCTATTTAACCTGGGGGAGTGACAGAAACCTCTAAGGTTGTAGATGTGCTGTTGCTACTACGGAGAAAACAACATTCATATGCTCAAGGGCATATGCTTTGTTTACATTACACACTTTGCTTAATGCAATTATCTGTTGTTCGCAACTTAATACTTGTGGAGTTCTCGGATTGATTCACCACAAGTGGATTATTAGTCATAGATGCAGTTGGATGGCGGTCTATGTATCTTGTTGTAATGCCCAGAGTAAATCTCATAGTGATCTTCTTGACATATCACGTTTATCTCTATTCTATCAATTGCCCAACTGTAATTTGTTCACCCAGCATGTTGTTATTTATTTTATGGAGAGATACCACTAGTGAACTATGGACCCCGGTCCAATTTCCTTTACATTGTTACACCGTTTTACTATTACTCGCACTGTTTACTTTATTTGCATACTCTACTATTTTCCACTCGATACGCTCATAACCTTTGTTTCAAGCAAACCGGTGAGATTGACAACCTCATCGCAAGTTGGGAACAAAGTACTTGGTTGTTTGTGTGCAGGTTCCGCGTTGCAGCTAGCAAGCAAAGATTGGACGAGGCGCCATATATAAATTGTCCGAAGCTGTCGCAAACTAGCAAGCATCACCTTCAGTCGTCATTGTCTGCTTTTCTCCTGAACGATAAACCTTGGTTTCTTTACTGAGGGAAAACAAGCTGCTATACTCATCATACCTTCCTCTTGGGGTTCCCAACGGGCTGGTCATTCACCACGCACAAGGACCTCTGATCGTCCACATCCACTTGGAGTATCAGCCTCTTTTCTGGCGCCGTTGCCGGGGAAGAGTGGAAGACTTCTGCGAGGGGAGTTTTCACACACACATCCTTTACTTTATTTTATTGTTTTGCTTTACTTTATTTATTTTACCTGCATCGTTTTATATCAAAAACCCAAAAAAAATTTAGAATCCTTGGTAGTTGTTATTTCTTTACTTTTAGTTCATCATGTTGATCCCTAAGTACGCTCTGGAGGACCTCTCAATAGGTAGTGGTTCAATTATTGGCAAAAGTAACATTGAGGAGTTCTTTAATCACATTAGTATGCATAAGGAAGTTGAGGAAAAGTCTTTGGTTGAGCTAGCTCCTAGTTATCAAGTTGCTTCTGCTCATTTAGTTCACATGTTAGAAGCTAGGTTTGCTAGTCTTAATCCTTTTATGCAATACATGTTCCTTAAGCTTCATGAAATTGAGGACCCCGAAAAGAAAGCTTTTATCTTGGAAACCTTGCGCATAGAATTTAGAGATGTTGCAATTGAGGCTAGAAAAGTTTTTAAGAAGTTTGATAAGCTTGGCTCGCCTGTTGAAATTGTTGGTACACCCAACGAAGAATATAGATTGCCAATACCTTGTAAGCTTGTAGGAATTCATAATGCCTTGGTAGCTAATACTAGTTGGATTTGTCCTGAAAATCTTTTTGATGAAAATAGTGTGCCAAAGCGTGACTACAAGGGATACTCAAAACCTCAATTGGATAGTATTTATTTCTTTATTCCTATAGTGGATCATGATCCCCCTTTCATTATTACTTGATTCACAATTTTCTGCGCCTAGCTCAAAGGCGTTAAAGAAAAACACTCTTGGGAGATAACCCAATATTTCTTTTCAGTAATTTTTCTTTTATTTGAGTCTTGGAAGTCATTACTACTGTAATGACCGCTCCTTATCTTGTTTATTTCGTTTTTGTGCCAAGAGAAGCCTCTAATTAGAGTGAGGTAAAGATTTGGGGATGTTGCTGTCCTGAAACTGTTTTCGGTGCTGCACCGTAAAAATTCGTATAAATTCTCTATATATCTTTTGGACCTACGATTTCTTGTGCATATGCCCCAGGTTATATCCAAACTTTTTTTAGTTGAACACTTTTTGATTTGAGCAACAGAAAACCCCTAAAAAATTCGACCTTTGTCAGATGTTCAGTTTTGATAGATTTCTGCCAATATTTGTGTTTGCCACTTTATCGCTTTCTTTTGAGTTCTTTTGATCACGGAACTTTTGGGGAGGTTGCTACAGTAGTATTTGCTATATATGTGGTGGTTTTGAGTTGAAACCTGAATCAAAAAGAGGTTGATTATATGTTATGCTTGCACTAATATTGCTAATAGAATTGTGTTTAGTTTTGTATGAAGGAAGTTTTCAAGTGTAGGGATTGGAGAATGATGAGATGAGTTGAAGAATGGACAAATTCTCAAGCTTGGGGATGCCCATGCATCACCCCAAGAAATATCCAATAAGTACAAGCGTCAAAGCTTGGGGATGCCCCCGAGGCACCCCTTCTTCATCGGCAAAAATCAGGTCACCTTTCAAAACACTATATTTTTATTGCTTCATGCACTATGTGTTTTTCTTGGAGCGTCTATTGTTTTAGTTTTCTTAGTTAGTTTAGTTTGTTTGTTTGCTGCAATAAATGGTTGGACCCCAACAAATTTCCTTTGGAGGAGATGTACTCGTTTTCATTTGCCAAGAACGCTCTAGTTTTCACTCTTATTAAAAATCGAGTGTTTTTCTTTTTCTGCTACTGCTTTTGGTTTTCGTTTTCGCCTTGATTTGTGTTCAGACCTTGTCATATCTTTTCATCAAGGTGTATTTTTGCCTCTGATCTTTATTGGTTTTCATCAAAAGAGGTGTTTATAAAAATTTCAAATGGTGTTGGAAAAGAGAAAAAGCTTTGTGCAAAATAGTGGTACAAGAAGGAGCTTGTGTAGACTGCGGCTTAGGCTTTTTCATGTCATGCTTGATATCTTTTTGATAGTATGCTTAGTAGTTTTGCTGTAGCATGACTTGTCTCAAATAACTGAGATTGCTTAATGAGCCTTTGAAAAAATCATGCGTTGTTTTTATTGTATGGAAGAAATATTTTGGTTTTCTCCTTGATGCTTTATTTGGGTTGACTTGGTGCATGCTCACACATGTTAGACTCTTACAAAGTCACCAATAGCCTTCATGATCATTTAGTTTTTGACTTTTGATGCCATCTTATGCTTCTTTTAATGTCGTTTTGTCGCTTTGCACGATTATGGCCATTATTGCTCTCTTAGTTGGTCGCTCCCAGTCTTTTGCTAGCCCTCACCTTGTACTGAGTATGAGCTCTACTCGTGCATCCAACTCCCAAAAACCAAGTTTGCCATTGTGTCCACTATAAATTCCTATGCATGGTATTTGTAAGCCATTCCAAAGTAAATTTTCATGTGCTACCTTTCAAAAACCTTCAAAATACTTCTTGTTTTGTGACACTGTTTTCAGCTCATGGGGACGTAGTGGTCGGATTTGCTATCTTCCATATTGCTTAATCCAAAAAGAAAAAAAAGGGAAAAAAATAAAAGAAAAAAGGCACTCCTCCATGGAATGTGAATGTTGGTGGGCACTCGATGGAATCGGTTAGCCATGGTTTGTGAAAGGAAAAAAGGTGGGGAGGAGTGCCAAGCTTTATAAAAGAGCACAAAAGTGCCAATCTCTCTCTCAAAAACTTGCTTCATTTTTGTATGGAAGATAGTAAGAACCCCATTGCCAGTCGTTGACAAAGACAACCACCTCTCAAAACCAATTTTTATCTCTCTGTTTTACAAATGAAAAGCTCTAGCACATGTTTAATCACTGCTTCCCTCTGCGAATGGCCTTTCTTCTACTTTTATGTTGAGTCACCACCTTCTTTCTTTATGCACCATTAAGAGAGCATAGTTGTCATTCTTAGTGTAATATGCATTGTCCCAAAGTTCATTGATTGACTCATATTGTTGGTTTCACTTGTTCTTAAATTATTTGTATCTAGTCGCCCTCTTAAACTTGAAGGTGTCCTATGCATTTATGTTTTGCTCTCTTTGAAGGACAAGCTGAAAACCATTTGTATGTTTTTCCTTATGATTTGAACACACGTTTGACTTTCATTGTTTTATTTTCATGATCTTTTGTTTGTGTTCATTTGCATGTTTCCAACATGGTTGCTAAGTTCTTATTGTCAAGATTATATCTTTCATGCCCATGTTTTAAGTTCTTACGATCCCAGCTCACAAATGCTTACATATGTGATCAAGATTGTGTAGGTGCATGTCACCTCAAAAATTATTCTTTTATTATCACTTACCTACTCGAGGACGAGCAGGAGTTAAGCTTGGGGATGCTTGATACGTCTCCAACGTATCTATAATTTTTGATGCTCCATGCTTGTTTTTAGACCATTTGCCTATTGTTTCGTTACACTTCGTGGCACTTTTATGCATTTTCTGGAACTAACCTACTAATGAGTTGCCACAGTGCCAGTTCCCTGTTTTCTGCTATTTTTGTGTTTCAGAAGTGATACACATGAAATATTCTCGGAATTGGACGAAACAAGTTCCTGAAGTCTTATTTTACCCGGAAGCTTCCAGAGATCCGAAGAAGAGTAGGAGGGGGGCCACCAGGGCCCCACATGCCAGGTTTGCGCGGCCAGGGGCCTGGCCGCGCCGCCATGGCATGAGGACGCCTAGCCCCTCCTCTGACGATGCCCCTTCGCCTATAAAGACCCCCTGACAGAAAAAACCTAAGTACCCGATCAATTTTCCAGAACACATCGCGATCCGCCGCCGCCGTCGACCCGAAGATCGGGAGGGTCCAGAAGCTCTTCGCGGCACCCTGCTGGAGAGGGGAATCGCCACCGGAGGTCTTCTTCATCGCCATGCTTGCCTCCGGAGCGATGAGTGAGTAGTCTACCTTGGACTATGGGTCCATAGCAGTAGCTAGATGGTTGTCTTCTCCACCATGTGCTTCATGTTTAGATCTTATGAGCTGCCCTACATGATTGAGATCACCGTTATGTAATTCTACATGTTTGGTTTGTTGGGATCCGATGAATATTGGTGTTTATGATTAAGTTGCTGTACTGCATATTATCTTTTGTTATCTCTATGTTGTTTATAATCTTGCATGCTCTCCGTTGTTAGTAGCTATTTTGGCCGAGTAGTTGCTAGTGACTCCAAGAGGGAGTATTTATGCTCGATAGTGAGTTCATGCCTCTATTTAACATGGGGGAGTGACAGAAACCTCTAAGGTTGTAGATGTGATCTTGCTTAAGGGCATATGCTTTGTTTACATTACTCACTTTGCTTAATGCAATTATCTGTTGTTTGCAACTGAATACTTGTGGAGTTCTCGGATTGATTCACCACAAGTGGATTATTAGTCATAGATGTAGTTGGATGGCGGTCTATGTATCTTGTTGTAATGCCCAGAGTAAATCTCATAGAGATCTTCTTGACATATCACGTTTATCTCTATTCTATCAATTGCCCAACTGTAATTTGTTCACCCAGCATGTTGTTATTTATTTTATGGAGAGATACCACTAGTGAACTGTGGACCCCGGTCCAATTTCCTTTACATTGTTACACCGTTTTACTATTACTCGCACTGTTTACTTTATTTGCATACTCTACTGTTTTCCACTCGATATGCTCATAACCTTTGTTTCAAGCAAACCGGTGAGATTGACAACCTCATCGCAAGTTGGGAACAAAGTACTTGCTTGTTTGTGTGCAGGTTCCGCGTTGCAGCTAGCAAGCAAAGCTTGGACGAGGCGCCATATATAAATTGTCCGAAGCTGTCGCAAACTAGCAAGCATCACCTTCAGTCGTCATTGTCTGCTTTTCTCCTGAACGATAAACCTTGGTTTCTTAACTGAGGGAAAACAAGCTGCTATACTCATCATACCTTCCTCTTGGGGTTCCCAACGGGCTGGTCATTCACCACGCGCAAGGACTTCTGATCTTCCACATCCACTTGGAGTATCAGCTATCATCTCCTACACTCCGAAAATTTTTAGCACTCTTTTGAGAAAAAGTTTTAGTAGTTTTAGGCTTTTTAACACAAGGAGTGGGAGTTTTCTCTACACCAATCAAAGTAAGAGGATTGCTAGAATTAGGAGCAACATCATTAGAGGTAGTAATGGTACATACCTTCATCTCTCTAGCCATCTCATCTTCTCTTTCCCACTTGGCATGCAATTCTGCTAGCATCCTAACATTTTCATCAATTCTAACTTGGATAGCATTAGCAGTAGCAAAAACATTGTTCTCTTTCACATCATTAGGCAACACTTTTAATTTCAGAAGTTCAACATCATGAGCAAGGCTATCAACTTTAGAAGCAAGAATATCAATTTTGCCTAACTTTTCCTCAACAGACTTGTTAAAAGCATTTTGCTTACCGATGAAATCCTTGAGCATTACCTCAAGCTCGGAGGGAGCGGCCCTAGTGTTGTTGGAGGAATTACCATAAGAGTTACCATAACCATTACCATTGGTAGAAGGATACGGCCTATAATTGTTACTAGCAAAATTGTTCCTATAAGCATTGTTGTTAAAATTATTATTTCTAATGAAGTTTACATCAACATGCTCTTCTTGAGCAACCAAAGAGGCCAAAGGAACATTATTAGGATCTACATGAGTCCTATAATTTGAAAGCATAAGCATAATAGCATCAATCTTATCACTCAAGGAAGAGGTTTCCTCAACAGAATTTACCTTCTTACCTTGTGGAGCTCTCTTGGTGTGCCATTCAGAGTAATTTACTATCATATTGTCGAGAAGCTTCGTAGCGGCGCCCAAGGTAAGGGACATAAAAGTGCCTCCAGCAGCTGAATCAAGTAGGTTCCTCGAAGAAAAATTCAGTCCTGCATAAAAAGTTTGAACAATCATCTAAGTAGTCAGTCCATGAGTGGGACAATTCTTTATCATAGATTTCATTCTTTCCCAAGCTTGAGCAACATGTTCATTATCAAACTGACTAAACTTCATAATATTGCTACGCAAAGCTATAATCTTAGCAGGAGGATAGTATCTACCAATAAAAGCATCCTTACACTTAGCCCATGAATCAATACTATTTTTAGGCAAAGACAGCAACCAATCCTTAGCTTTTCCTCTTAAAGAAAACGGAAACAACTTAAGCTTAATAATATCACCATCAACATTCTCATACTTTTGCATCTCACATAGCTCAACAAAATTGTTGAGATGAGCTGCAGCATCATCAGTACTAGCACCAGAAAATTTCTCTTTCATAACAAGGTTCAACAAAGAAGGCTTAATCTCATAAAAATTTGTAGCAGGAGCAGGTGGCACAATAGGAGTGCAGATAAAATCACTATTGTTTGTGCTAGTATAGTCACGCAACTTGGTGTTTTCAGGAGTAGCCATTCTAGCAAACTAAAAGCAGACAAGTAAAAACAACTACAAAGGATTCTAATTTTTTTGGGTTTTTGATAAAATGATGCAAGTAAAAATAAAGTAAAGCAAAACAATAAACAAAGTAAAGGATGCGTGTGCGAAAACTCCCCTTGCAGAAGTATTCTTTTTCCTCCCCGGCAACGGCGCCCGAAAATATGCTTGATGCCGAGTAAATGACCGGCCCGTTGGGAACTCCAAGAGGAAGGTGTGATGAATATAGCAGCAAGATTTTCCCTCAGTAAGAAACCAAGGTTTGTCGATCAGGAGAGGAAAGAGCCAAACGACTGAAGGTGATGCCCACTAGTGTGCGACAGCTCCAGACAATTTATAGGGCGCCTCGTCCAAGCTTTGCTTTGCGAGCGGCAACGTGGAACCTGCACACAACACAACCAAATACTTTGTTCCTAACTTACGATGAGGTTGTCAATCTCACCGGTTTGCTTGAAACAAAGGGTATGAGCGTATCGAGTGGAAAGTGATAATAGTATGCGAGTAAAGTAAACAGTGCGAGTAAAGTAAACAGGTGATAGCAAGTTCACTAGTGGTGTCTCTCCATAAGATAAAATAATACATGCTGGGTAAACAAATTACAGTTGGGCAATTGATAGAATAAAGACAACGTGCATATGATGAGAGGATCACTATGAGATTTACTCTGGGCATTACAACAAGATACATAGACCGCCATCCAATTGCATCTATGACTAATAATCCACTTGTGGCGAATCAATCCGAGAACTCCACAAGTATTAAGTTGCGAACAACAGATAAGTGCATTAAGCAAAGTGTGTAATGTAAACAAAGCATATGCCCTCGAGCATATGAATGTTGTTTTCCCCCTAGTAGCAACAGCACATCTACAACCTTAGAGGTTTCTGTCACTTCCCCAGATTAAATAGAGGCATGAACCCACTATCAAGCATAAATACCCCCTCCTGGAGTCACTAGCAACTACTTGGCCAAGATAGCTACTAACAACGGAGAGCATGCAAGATCATAAACAACATAGAGATAACATAAGATAAATTTCAGTACATCAACTCAAGCATAACACCAATATTCATCGGATCCCAACAAACCAAACATGTAGAATTACATAACGGTGATCTCAATCATGTAGGGCAGCTCATGAGATCTAAACATGAAGCACATGGTGGAGAAGACAACCATCTAGCTACTGCTATGGACCCGTAGTCCAAGGTAGACTACTCACTCATCGCTCTGGAGGCAAGCTTGGTGATGAAGAAGACCTCCGGTGGCGATTCCCCTCTCCGGCAGGGTGCCGGGAAGAGCTTCTGGACCCTCCCGATCTTTGGGTCGACGGTGGCGGCGGATCGCGACGTGTTCTAGAAAACTGATCGGCTCTTTAGTTTTTTCCCATCGGGGGGTCTTTATAGGCGAAGGGGCATCGTCAGGAGTGGACTGAGGCGGTCTCACACATAGGGGGCGCGACCAGGGCCTGGGCCACGCCGCCCTAGTGTGTGGGCCCCTCGTGGCCCCACTCCTTCTCCTCTTCGGTTCTCTGGAAGCTTCGGTGAAATTCTGGGCGACTGGCTTTGGTTTCGTCCAATTCTGATAATATTTCCTGTGTAGCTTTTTTGAAACACAAAAATAGCAGAAAATAGTGAACTGGCACTATGGCGACTTGTTAGTAGGTTAGTTCCGGAAAATGCATAAAAGTGCCACGAAGTGTAACAAAACACTAAGCAAATGGTGTAAAAACAAGCATGGAGCATCAAAAATTATGGATACGTTGGAGACGTATCACTTCATGCATCTATGAATACTCTCCCGATGTCGTATCCCCCTATTTGCGCCTTTAGTACCATTGGAGCGTGCCCTGGCCTGGGCACTTTCCTCGGGTGGTCTGCTCTGCTAAATCTGACTGGTTGATCGGACCACTGCATGTACTCTGTAGTAGCTGGTCGTGATGATATTGCCAGGTTGACCTATCTAGATATGCTCTTCCTTTCTTTCTTTGACTTTGGTACTGGTTGAATCATTGCTGATACATATACCTTTGACTCCAGTTGTTTTGCGAGTCGCTGCATTTGATATCCTTGACTCGTGCTTTTTCCTCCCTGTCGTGTTCCTTGGCTTGAATCCATGGCGTTTTGCAACCTTAGGAAGGTTCTGCAATCTTTCATCTGGTGGTTAGAAACTCTTTTCCCGTCCAGGTACGCATAATGGATGCGACAAGGACCATATAGCATATCTTCTGCCGAGGGACCCGAGTACCTTGGTTTCTCCTTTCCCCTGTTATCTCTTGCTTGAAACTCTTTGCTTTCGTAGACATCCTCGTTCCTTCTGTCGTATCCCGTGGATATCTGATTTCACCTTCCGTGGTTGTCGCCGTTGCGGTATTGTCGCCTTTGCCTGCTTGATTTATCGACTTCCGGTGAGCGTCCCCTTTTGTTGTTATACCCGTCTTCTCCATCAGCGAATCTGTTGGCTATTTTCATAAGTTCTGAAACTACTCTTGGCTTTATTCTCCCTATCTCTTCAACGAGGTCTGAGCGACGAAGTCCGGCTGAAAAGGCGTCTATTGCTCTTTCATCGGAGACGTCCTCCGCAGAGTTTTTAATGACACTCCAGCGTTGTATATAAGAGCGTAGAGTTTCATCTCTTTTCTGTATGCACGATTTAACTTCTTCTAATGACACTGGTCGCTTGTATGTTGAGCAAAAATTTCTTGCGAATTGACTCTCTAGTTTCCCCAACTTCCGATGGAATCGTTGGGTAAAATATTTAACCAGGACCGCGTTGCGCCGGTGAGGTGTAACTGCAAACTTTGCATTACCGTTGCTCTTTTTCCCCCAAGTATTTGTACTGCTTGCAGGTAGTCGGACAACCATAGAGTTGGTTCTTGTGATCCATCATACTTTTCTTGATCAGGCGGCAACTTGAATCCTTTGGGTACTCGCGTTTTGCGAACCCTGCGGGTAAAGCATAATGCGCCCATCTCTTTTTCATTGTCTTCATAGTTTTCTTCCCTCCATGCATAACGTGAGTTATTTACCCTTGCTTGTGCTATTATGTTCCTTGCATCCTCCTTCTTCTTTTGGCGTTTCTCGTCTTCTGAAGACTTGCTAGTTTTGTTCCGCGAAGATTTGCGCTTGACCTCTTCTTTTTGCCTTTCACTGCGGTGAGTCAACTTTTTCTCTGAAATATTTCCCCTTAGCTTGTCGTCTACTAACCCGAGGCTTCGTATCGCGGCTTGATGCATGTGTTCCCGCGGGTCTCCAGGTTTTGGTTGCGTGGTTAGTAGGTATGCCTGTGCTGCTACCAATGCTGCTTCTGGTGTTTTTGCACGAATTCTTCTTCCTCCTCTGGCTGGTTCGCGCTTGGGTTTTTCATATAGCTTTCTTCTACTATACGTGTTGTTGTCCTTCTGCTGTGCTTCGGGTCTTTGTGCCTCTCCATGCTGGACTCTGATGAGTTGCTATATTCACTCCAATATCCTTCACTTGGTGTGCTATTGTAATCTGGGCTTCTCATAATCATATCTCTTTCCTGCCTTAACTTCTTTCTGTGCTGGTGTAGCGCATATTGGTATCCCATTAAAACTTCTCTTCTTGAATCTGCGGGTACATCAGTTCCGTGGTTGATAGCTGTCATGATCATTCTCCACTCTCCGGCAGAAACATGGACTTTCTCCTTCTCTTTCTTGCCATTGCTCCTTATTTTGTCGACTTGCATGTCGACCTCCTCGTTGCCTGCGTGATTGTTTTCTTCTTCTGCTGCTTCGGTGATGATGACGCATAATTGGTGTACACTTCTGGAGACGCCGTTGCTTCCGCTGGCGAAGTCCCTTGGCTTGTCCACTGCTGTTTCCACGATGGTCTTTTGCCCGGTTTAGTCGGGTTCCTCAAATTTTTCCTGCAGATTTTCTATTGCTGCTAAGCTGACTAGCGAGTTTGCCTCGCTAGAAGAGCCTACAGATGATCCGGATTTGGCCATTATTTTGGTTTTTCTTGTCGATGGACCCGATTTCGCCGGACCCGAAAGACAAGTTGAACCCGAAGGTCCAACATAGAAACTCAAACATCCAAATGTCAAATCCATCTTTTTGTTTTCGTCGACTTTTGGATTGCTATTGGCTAAAAGCGAAAAAGCCATCGAATTCATGATTCCAACGCCCAGAGTCCCCACGGTCGGCGCCAATTGACGAGGGGTTAACTCGATAAATGCCCTAGATGAAGGACTTAGGATCGGGGAGATAGGGCGCTGGATGAACTCGAAGGTAAAATCAGTCAAACATGGTTGCTAAAAGTAAACGTGGGTATAAACCTGGCTTGCTTTCAATCTGTCCCACACCGTCCCCTCCTGGCCCCTATATATAGGTGGCCAGGTCTCGAGGATCGGGTGGGATCCGATACAGATTACAATATCGACATACAACATGAACTCGTATTTCGACTAGTATTACAATTGGGCCTAGTCTAACGGGCCTCAGGGGTACTCAACTGACGGGCTCTATCATCTATACCCTTGTCAGGTGGTGTACTTATATGTTGTCCAAAATGAGTATGGAGTAGAAATTTTTCATGCACATATATAGCTCTTTTTATGCTTAAAAAATAGAGGGATTTGTGGAGTAATGTTAGAAAGTAATGTGGGAGTAATTGTGAGCTTATGTGATTTACAATATTAACTTTTGAGTAGGATTTGTTTGCAATAATAACTTGTAAGTATGAGGCATTTCTTGATTCATTTTTAAGCACATAGCTCTTTTTATGCTCAAGAAAATAGAGGGATTTGTGGAGTAATGTTAGAGAGTAATGTGGGAGTATATATGATTTATATGCAATGTGAGTTCATTCCTTGTATTAATTTGGTTTATTATATACTTACATGATAATGCAGATGAACTGGCAATGGATGTACGGTAGCCGAGTCTCAAGCGAGTTCATTAGGGGCTTGTAGGGTTTCCTCCGTGTGGCTGATGCGAACAAGCGGAATGGTTTTGTTATCTGTCCATGTAGTGTGTGTAAAAATCAGAAGAATTACTCTTCCTCAAGAACCCTTCACGTGCACCTGCTTTAGCACGGTTTCATGCCCAGCTACAATTGTTGGACCAAGCACGGAGAAAGAGGTGTTACAATGGAAGACAATGAAGAAGAGGATGATGACAACTATCCTGAGTTCCCTGAATACGGTGATACTTTCATGGGAGAAGCTGAAGGGGGAGGTGAAGGGGAAGTGAAGGAGAGGCACATGATGAGCCCCTGATGATCTCAGTCGGACCATTGCTGATGCACGGAGAGAATGCAAAACTAATAAGGAGAGGGAGAAGTTGGATCGCATGTTAGAGGATCACAAAAAGTCCTTATACCCAAACTGCCAAAATGGTCTGAAAAAGCTGGGTAGCACACTTGAATTGCTGAAATGGAAGACAGAGGAAGGTCTATCAGACTCCAGATTTGAAAAGTTGCTGAAAATGATGAGGAATATGCTTCCAAAGGATAACAAATTGCCCACCAGTACGTACGAAGCCAAGAAGATTGTCTGCCCTCTAGGTTTAGAGGTTCAGAAGATACATGCATGTCCTAATGACTGCATCCTCTATCGTGGTGACTATGAGAATTTGACTGAATGCCCGATATGCACTGCATTGCAGTATAAGATCAGAGGAGATGACCCTGGTGATGTTGAGGGCGAGCCCCCCCCCCCAGAAAGAGGGTTCCTGCCAAGGTGATACGGTATGCTCCTATAATACCACGGTTGAAACATTTGTTTCGGTGCAAAGAGCATGCCAAGTTATTGCGATGGCACAAAGATGACCATTTGTCAGACGGGATGTTGAGACACCCCGCTGATGGGTCTCAATGGAGAAAGATCGACAACAAGTTTAAAGATTTTGCAGGTGACACAAGGAACATACTATTTGGTCTAAGTACAGATGGCTTCAATACTTTTGGGGAGCAGAGCTCCAGTCATAGCACCTGGCCCATGACTCTATGCATCTATAACCTTCCTCCTTGGTTGTGCATGAAGCGGAAGTTCATTATGAAGCCAGTGCTCATCCAAGGTCCAAAGCAACCCGACAACGACATTGATGTGTACCTAAGGCCATTAGTTGATGAAATTTTATAGCTGTGGGCCAAACCAGGTGTACGTGTGTGGGATGAGCACAAACAAGTGGAATTTGACTTACGAGTGTTGCTGTTCGTTACCATCAATGATTGGCCTGCTCTTAGTAACATTTTAGGATAGACAAACAGGGGATACAAGGCATGCACACACTGTTTACAAGAGACTGAAAGTATATATTTAGCTAATTGTAAGAAGAATGTGTACCTATCGCACCGTCGATTTCTTAGCAAAACTCATGCCGTAAGAAAAAAAGGCAAGCATTTCAACGGTAAGGCAGATCACCGGGACAAGCCTAAGGAACATACTGGTGATGATGTATTCGATATGGTCAAAGATATAGAAGTGATGTTTGGAAAGGGTCCTGGCGGACAATCTGTTCCGCATGACGCAGACGGATACACACCCATGTGGAAGAAGAAATCTATATTTTGGGAGCTTGAGTATTGGAAATTCCTAGAAGTCCGCTCTGCAATCGACGTGATGCATGTGATGAAGAATCTTCGTGTGAACCTGCTAGGCTTCTTGGGTGTGTATGGGAAGACAAAAGATACAAAGGAAGCTCGACAGGACTAGCAACGTGTGAAAGACCCAGAAGACCGGCATCCAGAACTGTTTCAAGGTCGCACCAGCTACGCTCTTACCAAAGAAGAGAAGATCACCTTTTTTGAATGCCTGAACAGTATCAAGGTCCCGGTTGGATTCTCATCGAATATAAAGGGAATAATAAATATGGCAGAGAAAAAGTTCCAAAACCTAAAGTCTCATGACTGCCACGTGATTATGATGCAATTGCTTCCAGTTGCATTGAGGGGGCTTCTACCAGAAAATGTTCGACTAGCAATTGTGAAGCTATGTGCATTCCTCAATGCAATATCTCAGAATGTAATCAATCCAGAAGATCTACCACGGTTACAGAATGATGTGGCCCAATGTCTTGTCAGCTTCGAGCTGGTGTTCCCACCATCCTTCTTCAATATTATGATGCACCTCCTGGTTCACCTAGTCGAAGAGATTTCCATTCTTGGCCCTATATTTCTACACAATATGTTCCCCTTTGAGAGGTTCATGGGAGTATTAAAGAAATATGTTCGTAACCGTGCTTGGCCAGAAGGAAGCATCGTCAAGGGATATGGAACAGAGGAGGTCATTGAGTTTTGTGCTGACTTTGTTCCCGACCTTAAGCCGGTTGGTCTTCCTCAATCGCGTCATGAGGGGAGACTAAGTGGAAAAGGCACGATCAGAAAGAAACCAATGATATGTAGGGATGATCATTCTTTGACTCAAGCACACTACACAGTTCTACAAAATTTCCTCTTGGTGGCTCCGTATAGTGAGGAATACAAGAATATTGTATGCCAAGCAAACCCAGGGCAGTCAGAGTCTTTGTTTTATAGCTCCACATGGCGACTTTCGGCGATTGGTTGCGAAGACGTCTCATGGATGACATTGTTGTTGAAGAGCAGCTGTACTTGCTGGCCAAATTATCATCTTCGACTATATTGACTTTCCAAGGGTACGAGATAAATGCGAATACATTTTACACGGTCGCCGAAGATAAAAAGAGCACCAACCAAAACAGCGGTGTCCGCTTTGATGCAGTAACCGGCAAAGGGCGAACGGACACATATTATGGTTACATAGAGGAGATATGGGAGCTTGATTATGGACCTAACTTTAAGGTTCCTTTGTTTCGGTGCAAATGGGTAAAGATGATAGGAGGCAGGGTAAAGTTGGACGAGCAGTACGGATTGACAACGGTGGATCTCAACAATCTAGGGTACCTTGATGAACCATTTGTCCTAGCCAAAGATGTGGCTCAGGTTTTCTATGTGAAGGACATGACTAGCAAACCAAGAAAAAGAACCAAAGCGAATACATCATGTGATGAATCAAAGCGCCACATAGTTCTTTCAGAGAAAAGAACCATCGTGGGAGTGGAGGACAAGACAGATTTGTCACAAGATTATAATCAGTTTGGTGAAATTCCGCCCTTCAGAGTGAACACTGACACAAGCCTCAAGTTAAATGATGAAGATGCTCCATGGTTACGCCACAATCGTAAGCAAGGGACACTAGCGAAGAAATGATGTGTAATCATGTATTAAACATTTTATGTAATGTATTGTTCTAATATTTTGGGTGCACGATGGCATCACAATGAATTACTAAAGCGTTTTAGTATTAATGAGCATGTTAATAATGTTTAATACTTATATAATTAATTACTAAACCATTTTAATAACAAATATAGCCTTATTTGAGCATATTTCAAATTATAGCAAAGTGTATGAATAAATAAAATGAGCAATTTATGAATATACAAATTAGAGGTTTATAAATCTAAATAAGAAAGTTAATAATATTTAATACTTATATAATGAATTACTAAGTAACAAATACATCCTTATTTAAGCATATTTCAAATTTTAGCAAAGTGTATGAACAAATAAAATGAGCAATTCATGAATATTTTTTCTAATTGTTTTCAGAAAACAAGACCAGCATTATTTTGTAGATAAATTGAAAACAAGACTAATACAATTGGTTTCACTATATTTAGATTTGTAAATCTTTAGATATGAATTTTCAAAGTTTCTATAAGCATATTTGGAGTATTTTAATTATGTAAAATTATTGGATTATCATAAAAATATGGGAACAGTGGCATTTGATAGATATTTAAATTTGTGATTTGTAGGATTTTGAATCACTCGATTTGCAGTTGTAGATTTCTCAGAAATTTAATTCGAATTTTCAGTCAAGTTATGAATTGCAATTTGTTAAGTTTATTCAAAACACCCTTTAGTCCCGGTCGGTGAAACGGCCCGGGACTAAAGGCCCTGCGCGCGCAAACTTTGGAAACCGCCCAAAATGGGACTTTAGTCCTGGGCCTATTTACCATCCGGGACTAAAGGGGGACCTTTAGTCCCCGTTGGTAAAACGACCCGGGACTAAAGGGTCTTTAGTCTCGGATCGCATTACCAACCAGGACTAAAGGTCCCGGGCTATAAAAGCTCGCGTCGCCCCTGCCCTTCTCCATTCTCGATCCGGCAACGAAGACGAAGGCGCGGCGGTTTCCAGTCAAGCTCAGGCGGAAGCAAGGTCACGCCGCTCGCGCCGTCGCCCGCGCTAGTGGGAGAGATAGTAGAGAGATATGTTATGGGGGGGCCTCTGATCAAGCCTGAGGAGGAACGCGGTCTATCAACAAATATGCAAAATCTGCTCGGCTGGTACAAGGCGCACACAGATAAAAGGGACTTCAAACGTTTTATCACCTTGGACGTTAGAGAGGAGCATTACTTCAAAAGATACCTGATACATATTCCATTGGAAGAATTGTTTCAGATATTCAATCAGCGTGAACTCGACAAGTCTATCATCAGTTGCTATTGTCTGTAAGTGATTTATATTCAAGTATCTAGATAAGCTCGTTCATTGCATGTAATATATTATCTTAATTAACTATATAATTTTTTAACGCTATTATGCAGATTTAAGATATTCGAATGCAAACAAAAGGGAATCTATGACGTTGGGTTCATTGACCCATATATCGTTAATGAAAAGATGTTACAAGGTCACCCCAAAGACGTGGAGAATGACCTGTTCAGATTTTTTGCCAAGCAAAGTCTTAAAAAAGAAATCCTATTTCCTTACAACTTCAAGTGAGTGTTTCTATCTTGTACACATTTTGTTTTGCTTACTCTATGGTAAGTGTAATTGATGAGTTATGCATGCGTGTCTGCAGTTTTCACTGGATTCTGCTAAAGATTCAATTTGAAACATCAAGTGTTGAAATCTTGGACTTAATGGATAAGCCTGAAGTCCTGTTTAGCGACATGAAAGTAATGCTGAAGAAGTAATTTCAATCATTACCCGACTATATCTGCTCCTTTCATTAATTTCCTGATATCAAGTAATTAATAACTCATTTGTTCATTTTCTTTGCCCTACAGCATTTGGACACGTTTCAGAAAGTTGGTAGTAAGTGAATTCAAAGAACAGCTAACTTTTAAAAAGATAAAGGGTTTGAAGCAACCACCGGGGACCAATCTCTGTGGATTCTACGTCTGCGAGTTCATCCGGTGGTACACCAGTGAGCGGAGAGCACATTCCACGGACTTTGATATACGTAAATAATATTCACAGTTTTTTTTATTATAATCAATTGTGTTGAGTTTTATCCAACTTATATATATCCATATCGATCTTTTTAAAGTTGTATGTGATGCGGGAGAAGCTCCTACCAACCCAGCGCATAAAAGCAATTCAAGAGAAGCTGGCGGGATTCATGTTGAGGGAGGTCCTCCATGAGAAAGGAGAACACTATGTGGAGGACGAGGAACGTTATATGTAATTTAGTGATCTCCATGTAATTAACTTAGCTTATTTAAAACTTGTTTGAAAAATAGTTGTATATAGACATGTTTGAAATTGTTGTATATACAGTTGCAAGACATCATATAATATTATATATGCATGCACCAACATGTAATGTGTATGTACTAGTTATAGAATATGGATACGGAAACTCGCTTGAAATTAAAGTGAACCCTAATTAACCCTAAACCCTAAACCTATAATTTGAAATAGAAATGAAAAAAAAAACTCTTTAGTCTCGGTTCTTATTACGAACCGGGACTAAAGGTCCCCGGAGCAGGCGCTCCCAACCATGCTCACGTGGATGACCATTAATTCTGATTCATTTGCAACCGGGACTAAAGGGTGGGGGCCTTTAATCCCGCTTTGCTAGTCCCGATTGGACAACTGGAACTAATGATAGTTACGGACGGGGATTAAAAGTCTTTTTTCCACCAGTGAGGACAAGAGCGGGTACACATTCATCCGTACGGCCACTCATGTATATCTATCGATCGGTCGAGTACTTTACCTAGTCACTCCGCTATCTCCGATTCACTTTTGCACTGCCACTTTAGTCTTTACCTAGAGGGTGACGATCAAGCAAATGACACGAGTTGAGTGCGACATTATACTATGCGAGCCCGTCGAAAGCACGTTAGATCGTATATACTACCAGCTCGGTCGATTGATGATCACGTTCTTGTCTCCCGTCATTTGACATATCCAAATCGAGCGATCCACGTTGCAGGGCTACTCGCAAAATAGTAACGGCGATATTTGTGATCTGCTTACGTCGCGAGATCTACGACCGTAAGAATTAACTAAGGACTGGTGGTACTAGCTGGCGATCTGAACGACCTGTTGGTAATTGGGCATCGTACCTTGATCTTTAAGTAAATTATCGTCTGAATCTGTTCTGGATATGATCTGCGCTTCGAGCAGAAAAAGGGACAGAAAATTCAGTTCACTCTTTAGAAGAAGAACGCGCTGTTAGATTCCATATTATACTGCTCCACCTTTTTGATTAGTGGAGTAATAAACTTGGAGGTAGGCCCGCGGTAATCGAGCAACTTTGGCAGCTGATCAGATTTTGTTCAACATGTTTTTGTCTCCAGTGCGATTCGGTGCCCGCTTGCTGCCAGATCAGTGCACACGTACGTACATTGGTTTAAAGGCAAATCGGTGAAAATTATAATATCGCGTGTACCTTTTACTTTGGTGACCGCGAGTGAACATTTTGGGTCCGAACACCATGCATGGAAGCCGTGAGAGTGAGATCTAGGCGTACGTTCTCCCTTGCCCTATATCTCAGCCCTACCACAATTCTTCTAGAAAGAAAGAAAGGCTCTGCATTTTTCATAGAATTAAGCAAGTACGCCGCAATGGGCACCCTTAAATATAGATGAAGCTAATCAGGCGCGAGATCTAGAAGCATTACGGATGGGGACATGGACAGAACTAGAAGGTTTTGACGTTTATGTATGTAACCATTCGGTCAAACAATACCCTTATATATTGTCCCAACAATCTGAGGGCATGCCCTAGCAAGAGAAACGTTATACTCCTGCGACTCATATTACTTGTCGCTAGACAATATAATATGTCTACATATATTCATAATAGCGATAATTAGTATAGACTTGAGGGAGTGTATGAAAGCTGACGCAAGAAATTAGCATCGTATGGTCGGCGACCCTCCTCGCAACTCGGACATCTTCACATAAATGTGGCATATATTACCTTCATTTTGAAATAAAAGCCTTTTTAGAAGGGTCAATATGGTGAATTTTTGCACCCCAACGACATTGCACGACAGTAGCCAAGCCACCGGATGTAGGTTCGATGACATGCATTTTTCGGATTTTTTTCAAGAAAAAACTATATTTCCATGCCCAACACCTAAATATCCCTAGCAACTCATACTGGGGCGTCGCTCTGTGGGTCCACCGCGCGGACGTTATTATTTTTTATTTTTTGTTTCAAAATATTAAATTAAATTTAAAAAGCTTAATTCCTTCAGTAAAAATAAGTATTGATAACTTAGTATAAAATTCTATATTCAATGAATAAAAAATTAACACCTATTTCGGACAGAAGAGAGTATACTTTAGAAATTAGAACTGAGTTAGCAAATTAGCAATACACATGGGACGGGCAAGCTGCACCTAGCGAGCCGTTGTTCTGAAACGGAAAGATGCCACTGGCTAGAATAGACAGATCGACGACGACAGAATGAATAGTGGCGGGTACAGTGAAGCGACTGGATGAATGTTGGACGTGTGGAGCTGGGAATTTGACACCGGTGGTATAGCTATTGCTAGGAGTAGTGGTCAGTCATTCGGGCCCTCGCTAGCTCGTGCGCGTACGGCTCGATGACGCCATCGTGTCGATCGTCCCCTTCCTTTGCCCCAAAAAAGGCAAGCACGAGAGAGTAGCGGCCGGGACATGGCTTCGCACTTTCTCAACAAAATAAACGGCGATATCGATTGGAAGACGCAAAGCTTGATTTAGATCGGTCGGTCGTACGTTCGACATGGACGCAAGGACACGGCCATGGCGACACATGTGCACGTGTACGGATTAAGCAGCAAAGCATGCAAAACCTAACAAGGACGAACCAGATTTGGGAATTGAACCGAGCCTATTCTGTCGTTAGGGACGCGTATATATCGCCTCCATACAGATTTTGCCTGTTCAAAAAAAAAAAAAACAAATTTTGCCCGTTTGAACGCGTATATATCGCCTCCATACGGCGGAAGGCGTCACGGCCACCTTGGTCGCGGCCGTGGCTGTTGCGGAGGAGACGGTAGAGGCCGCGGCGGGTGCGGCCGATTTGGGCGATGCGGTGACCGCAGCCGACCTCATGGCGGAGAGCGGTGCGGCCACGGTCACGGCGGCTGTGGTGGAAGCGGTGGAGGAGGAGGCGTCGGATGTGGTGGGAGCGGTGGAAGAGGAGGCGGCAACCGCTGCGGGGCTGGATCTGGCGCTGGCGGATCCGACCGGAGTAGGGGAAGGCGATGGCGGTGAAGAAGCCGTGCCGGTCGACGCAGCGACGCTGGTGGTGGAGCTGGCAGTTCTGGTGAATGCCGCTGTCGCCGCTGCCGCCGTCCCAGATGCCGCTGTCGCCGATGCCGCCGTCCCAGATGCCGCGGTGGCTGATGCCGTTGACGCAAACCCACCGGCGCCTGAATCGGTAAATCCCTCACACTGGTTCATTTTACTGTAATGCGATATCGCCAGAGGAGCTGCATAGGCTATGCCTGGTGCACATGCACCAGCAGGGGCGGAGCCTGAAATGATCAGAGAGTGGTGCTGAGATCTTGAGACACGCTAGGTGGTGCTGGACTAGTGTGATCGGCAAGCATTTGAGCTAAAGGTCTCATAATTTTTCTTGTGCACAATGTTGATGGACCGGTGCTACAGCACTAGTAGTACCAGGTGTAGCTCCTCCGATTTTACCAAACAAGGATATGTACTTCATATTTCACCTGAACTGTTGTTGTTGTGCACCAGGGCAATTTTTCCCTAGCTTCGCCACTGATTTTACATTGTATAGGGTTGTGCATAAGCTGAATTTTTAGCATAGTTGCTAAGAAATTGTTTTCCTACCCTGGTGCATGTGCACCAACTGTGTTGGACATAAAACCTGCTGTTATTTTGTTTGGATTAATCAGAAAAACTATTTCTGGCAATGGTTTCAGTTTAGTGGACTTGTAAATATTTATTAAGACATGTTGTTTCACCTTATCTTTGCATTTCAATTGTTAATGACTCCTAATATCATCCTAGTGTTGTTTACTTGTGAGTAGGTTATTCTATATTTAAATATGATGTAACATTTTAATTTCATTCAAAAACTTTGTGGCAGTGGCTTTTAGTATTAAGTGTGTAATCATGTTCCTTATCATATCCTCATATATAGTGAAGGAAGGGATAACTTGGGATCCAGTCCTTCATGTTGTTGAAAAGATCCTTGCCGCACTAGTTAATCATGGTATTTGTTAAAAAAAATGTGTGATGATTCTGCTTAACCAATTTAGTGCTGACTACTAAAATATAACTTATAATAAAGTTCATATCTAGGATCTTAGGTCATGTTATATAATCTAGCTATTTATAATATGTCCAATCACATATTTCTCTTTATATGATATAGTTTAACTCAAGTTATAGAATATGGCTATTTCTGACTAATAAAATATTAAGCTTAACTCAAGTTATAGAAGATCTATTTCATCAAAAGTAATGTTCATTATTTCATGTATAATGGAGAATATTTAAAATTCTCATTTTCATAGTTATTGTAATGGTAGTTGTAAATGTGTTAATCTGTTACCTTTGAGGTGCTTCACATGTAAATTTTTGCATTTGTAATATAACGTCAATGTTTGAAAAAGCTTAACGTCAAATATATTCCCAGATTGAGAACAGGAAGAAGCGCATGTATGCAGAAATTGATGAAATGTTTGAAAAAGCTGCATGTGATGATATGTTCTCAGACGACGACGGCGAGCAGGTCGATGTGAGTGTAACTTGATTGTGTTTACATATGCTGTGTCTTTTTTGTAGTATACACATGCTAACAAATTTGCAAATCTATATTGTAGTATGACTCCAATGACTCCACCGAGACTATGCAGAAGAGCAACCTTGTCTCTTTTATAGACAAGGAGGCGAAGAAGCTACAGCAACAGGGCACCCACGCATTCAAGAGGAGGGGGAGGTACTTCTGCCCGTACCATATCCACAGGCCAAGGGATGGCAGTAGGCAGAGCCTCATCCAGCATGCTGAAGCCCTAGCAAAAGAAGATGCCTCGGTGCATGTTAGGGGTCAGCATGCTGCTCTGCTGAGGGCGATGAATCGCGCTGCTGCTCCATGATTTGGTGATCTGGTTATGTTATCGTACATTATGTTGTTTGTGTTGGCTGTGGACAATATAGTAGCATGTTAGCGCTACTATAAGTTTGTTAAGTTATGGGTAGCTGAAAACTTAGTAAGTTTAAGTAGCTAGCACCTGCTGTTTCTGGTGCTTCTTTTGGTACTGTGATGACATGTTCTGTGATGGCTTATGCAAGCTTCATTACCTACTATTGCTGATTGTCTTTATTTTTGGAAGTTGTGAATAGGGCTGCAAACGAGTCGAGTTCGAGCGAGTTAGACTTGGCTCACCTAGCTCAACTCATACTAAAATTTGAGCGAGCTCATACTAAGTCGAGTTAAACATCGAGTTGTATAACTTGATTCATACTTAGCTTGACGATCTCGAGTAGATGGTGAAAAGATCATGTTGTTTCTTCTCTTTTTATTTTTTATTCAGATAGTCTACAAATTCTAAATCAGGATGAAGGCTACTCAATAAGATTACGTGGGGGAGCCAAGATGGCCATAAGAATGCTGAAATGATCTCAGCAGATTAACATTTTAGATTGCTTGATCGGTTGTTGTTGAATCTGTGCTATGTGGGATACTGTGAAAGCTTCTGCAACATGCACATTGCTAACTTTTTGATCTTGTTTCTTTTACATAAGGGGATTAACAAACTGAAGTTTGTATACAACAGATTTCGAGAAAGCTCTTATATATTATGGGATTCGGTTTCAATCTTCATCAGCACTTAAACTAAGGTGTTTCCATAATGAAGCAATATGTTATCATGTTCTTCCATTCATGCCTGCTTTATTAGCTTGGATGTCAATTTGATGGATACATTCCTACCATACAATATGTATTTTAAGTTTTAATAATAACTTTATGATTGATGGATACGTGCGTTGCAAGTGCAAGTTTACTAGTAGTAAGAAACAACTAAAGATATAGAATGGTTGAAAAACATTAAGTTTGTTCAGAAATTGAAATACAAATTTATAAACTTTTGTTTTTAATTTGCAAAACAAGATTTAAAAAAAGCCCGCCAACTAGCAGGACTTCTAACATACGCGGCCTGGGTACGACTTAGGGCATTTTACAAGGACCCAGGCCCGTGCATATTACAAGCCCAACTAGATTTGGCCCACGGGGCGAGAGGAGAACGGAGTTAACATGTCGGACACGGAGAGAGGCTCGTGCAACATGTGGTACGCCAGGGTATTTATGTAGGTGCGCACACCTCCCCGGTAGCGAGGTGGGACTAAACTCACACCTCTCGTGTAGGTTGCACCTGCCCTGACCCGGAACTGGGCCGAGGACCATTTCTCTTCCCACCGGGCTGCACGGAAGCAGCAGAGTGTGACGGCTGGGCCGGCCCGTTTGTAGGCCGGGCAGCCAGTTTTCCTTTTGTTTTTTATTGTGAAGTACTTTCCACACGTAAAAAATGTGAATTTTTTTAAAACAAATATGCAATACCGCCAGAAATAATTGGGTTGTGTCACAGAATTTTTGTTAAGCTATTTTAAAAAGATCAAAAAAATAAAGTTGGTAGGAATGGCTCTCTCAGGTAGGCCTGAAAGGTCCTTTTTCTAGATATGAGATTTTTTTGACATTCGTGAAATGGTCCAATTTTTTCCCACTTGCTGAAATACTTAAATGTACTTTAAATGCAGTGGTTTCATGCATTTGTTGTTATTGTTGCATGTGATATGGCAGTACGAATAGTAATGATTTTTCTAGGTAGATCACGTCTACCCTAACTTTCTAGGGTTTGGATGGGGTGTAGGACCACTTGTTTCACACATGCAAAATGTGGGTGATACGTCTCCGATGTATCCATAATTTTTGATGCTTCATGCTTGTTTTTACACCATTTGTCTAATGTTTCGTTACACTTCGTGGCACTTTTATGCATTTTCCGGAACTAACCTATTAACAAGTCGCCATAGTGCCAGTTCCCTGTTTTTTGATGTTTTTGTGTTTCAGAAGTGATACACAGGAAATATTCTCGGAATTGGACGAAACAAGTTCCTGAAGTCTTATTTTTGTGTCCCTAAGCATGTGATTTTTTTAACCATCTCAAAATATGCCCAAAATTGTTGTACATGGTTGCATGCACATACTAAACATGATTATGAAAGAATTTTTTTTAAAATGAATTTTATAATGCCCCCTTATGGTACGGACCGAAGACTATACCTGATATTCAATAATAAACTATATATTCCAAAATATTCAAAAAAAATGTGAAACCGACATATTCTCTCTTTGTTTGTGTAGGAGGTCATGTGTAAAAAATCTGAGTCGATTTAGTGGTGGTCGAAAAAATCACTTGCTTACAAAACATGTCTCAAGTGAGACCAAACGGGTCATCCCTAAGTATGTGATTTTTTTGAGCATCTCCAAATATGCCCAAAATTGTTGTACATGGTTGAATGCACATACTAAACATGATTGCCAAAGAATTTTCAAAAAAATGAATTTTATAATCCACAAAGCACCGGTGCAGTAGATTGCGTCTACCCTGCCGTTCCGGGGGTTTTGAGGGGTTTTCTGACGTTCATCGACACATGCAATGTGTGTAGATCCATTGTGTTTGTGCCCTACCCATTTTGATCCAATGCATGTCACACACTCATAGTGGTGTGTGGGTGCTAGGCTTCCTGCTCCGGTGCAGCAGATTGCGTCTACCCTGCTATTCCGAGGGTTTTGAGGGGTTTTCTAACGTTCATCGACACATGCAATGTGTGTATATCCATTGTGTTTGTGCCCTACCCACTTTGATCCAATACATGTCACACACTTCTAGTGGTGTGTGGTTGCTTCTCTTCCTGCTCCGGTGCAGCAGATTGCGTCTACCCTGCCGTTCCGGGGGTTTTGAGGGGTTTTCTGACGTTCATCGACACATACAATATGTGTAGATGTATTGTGTTTGTGCCCTATCCACTTTGATCTAATGCATGTCACACACTCCTAGTGGTGTGTGGGTGCTAGGCTTCCTGCTCCGGTGCAGCAGATTTCGTCTACCCTGCCGTTCCGGGGGTTTTGAGGGGTTTTCCGACGTTCATCGACACATGCAATGTGTCTAGATCTAATGTGTTTGTGCCCTACCCACTTTCATCCAATGCATGTCACACAGTCCTAGTGGTGTGTGGGTGCTAGGCTTCCTGCTCCGGTGCAGCAGATTCTGTCTACCCTACTGTTCCGGGGGTTTTGAGGGGGTTTTTCGACGTTCATCGACACATGCAATGTGTGTAGATCCATTGTTTTTGTGCCCTACCCATTACAAGATAATAAATTTTGCGTAAAATTTAAAATATTTTTGTACTTCGTGGACACTGCCACATCTCTCCCAACAAAATTCATTCCAGTAGTTGGGAACTGAAGAGGGAGGGAGGAGGAAGACGGAAGATTAAGGGGTGGAACTGCCTGCGACGAAGGAGGAGCGGCGGTTAATATAAGAGGTGACGGAAATGGATGCGGCAGGTTTGATAGGGCGTCCGACGTGCGTGCTATGGCGTCGAGGCCCTTTCCATCTTAATGTGCCTTGTTTGCATGGCTCGTTGCATGTGCAACTCGTGATCGACGTTATCAAGGGGACTGCACGATGTAGGCATGAGACAATGTGACTCAACTACATCAAATAAAGTGCACAAAGATAGTCATTCAATTTCACAACTTAAAACAACGAGTACATCCAAGATAGTTGACAGCAACGAGGAAACTAGCACGGTACGAAATGTAATAAGCCTCGATCTCCTTGCTTATGTCACACACGATCAATAAGGAGGTTAAGCCTGCACCCATCACGGCTTGGAATGAACCAGAACACAAAGATGTCTTCAACTTTCATCTTGTTTTCCTCCACAACTTTCATCCAGTTCATCGTGATCATGGCGCCACCTTTCACTTTTCCTTTCACTTTACACTTACTCATGACCATCGTTACATTCGCAATTACCCTACCCTTGGTGAAGACTTGAATCTTCGCTGGTAGTTTGATGTTGCTCAGTATATGGGACACAGTGAAGCTCTTTGAGAAGTACTGCATGTGGAATATAATGTAAAATTATGTTATTTTTACTCGTATGTGAAAAATAGATCTGAAAAACTTGTTGTGTACTCAGATGATTACCATTTTAGCTTTGCCCTTCACAATGTTTGATTTCTTGATGGTGCAGATATAGAAAGGGTCTTTTGGAACCATCCTGTGAACTACAGACTTCAGTCTTCGTAAATCTTTAGCACCTATCTCTATGCGATTGGCGTACTCTATGAAACCTTCAATATCTTCTTCTGCGTCAATTCCAGGACCTGCATGTAGGTAGTACACTTATAAGCATGAACAATACAAGTGCATGTATAACGTATGTAGAAGAATTTTGTACACACCTCTGATGACTAGCCTTTTGTTAATGTTCAGGATGGCACGTCCATAACGTGTGGTAGCAAACATTCCTTCCTAAGAAAATGTAGTACATATATATATATATATATATAGATAAAAACAAAACTAATGTAAACAAAGAATTAGTAATAATGGGATACAAAGGCATCCGACCTGCACATGTGCCGGCAAAGGAAACTACGTTAAAATAATTTGATCTCCATTGAATTAGACAAGATCCTGAATCTATATTCAACTAATTATAGAATAATTTTTTGTGATTGATATGACCATAGAAAGCAAACATTTTAAATGAAGATGGATTACTATATGTTTTAGATCTTGTCCCTGTAATAAAATGAAAAAATAATACACTAGGTGTTGGATCTTGTCCATGCGGCAAAATGAAGAATATGTACTATTATGCTAGATCTACACCCTTCTAAAAATAGATAAAAATATAAATCATACTATGTTCGATCTACTCCGTTCTTCAAAATGATAAAATAATACTATTTGCGATAAATCTACTGCGTACACCAATTTATAAAAATAAACATGTGACAGATAATAAAGATCTATGATGCGCTGATGTGCACTGATGCTACCAGGTTGATGAAGTAAATAACCGGCCAGTTGGGAACCCCAAGAGGAAGGTATGATAAATATAGCAGCAAGATTTTTCCTCAGTTAAGAAACCAAGGTTTAATCGTTCAGGAGAAGAGCAGACAATACGACTGAAGGTGATGCGGACTGGCTTAGCGACAGCTTCGGACAATTTATATATGACGCCTCGTCCAAGCTTTGCTTTGCTAGCTACAACGTGGAACCTTCACACACACAACCAAGCACTTTGTTCCCAACTTACGATGAGGTTGTCAATCTCACCGGTTTGCATGAAACAAAGGTTATGAGCGTATCAAGTGGAAAAAAGTAGAAGTATGCAAGTAAAGTAAATAGGTGATAGCAATATGATGAAAATAGGACCGGGGTCCACATTTCACTAGTGGTGGCTCTCCATAAGATCAATAACATATGCTGGGTTAATAAATTACAGTTGGGCAATTGATAGAATAAAGATAACGTGATATGTCAAGAAGATCACTATGCGATTTACTCTGGGCATTACAACAAAATACACAGACCGCCATCCAACTGCATCTATGACTAATAATCCACTCGCGAGAATATCATCCGAACACCCCATGAGTATTAAGTTGCGAACAACAGATAATTGCATTAAGCAAAGTGTGTAATGTAAACAAAGCATATGCCCTCGAGCATATGAATGTTGTTTTCTCCCTAGTAGCAACAGCACATCTATAACCTTAGAGGTTTCTGTCACCCGAAAGGGATTCGGTAATCTTTTGTTTAATAATCCACTTCGGCTCGACTCATAAGGGGTCGGTCGAAGAGCAAGTTATGCTTTGAAATCTTTGAAAAAGTCAATTTTTTTCAAATTTTTCAAAAAAAATTAGGAGTAGGATCTGCTAAGATCCCCGGCCAATCGGTCGCGTTTCAGGAACTTATTTCGTCCAATTCCGAGAATATTTCCTGTGTATCACTTTTGAAACACAAAAACAGCAGAAAACAGGGAACTGGCACTATGGCAACTTGTTAATAGGTTAGTTCCGGAAAATGCATAAAAGTGCCACAAAGTGTAACGAAACAATAGGCAAATGGTGTAAAAACAAGCATGGAGCATCAAAAATTATAGATATGTTGGAGACATATCATGCACCGGATCGGTCCTTCCAAGAGGAGATGGGGGTAGTGGTCGACGACGCCGCGGCTTGTGGTCTCGCGGTTGAGGCTTCCAAGATGGGAGGATTTTACGTATAGCCGGCGACAGCTTGAGTGGTTGACTAGGCGGAGTTGGGAGGACTAGACGCCTATCCGGTGATAGGTTTCGTGGTGGTGGAGACGTCGTCATTGCAAAAACACGGAGGAGAAACGCTTAGATCCCGGCGGCAGGAGGAGGAGTGGTGATATATCGGGAGTAGGAGCGCGGGAGGAGGTGTCGTGGTATCGAGGGAGGTGGGAGGCGACCGAGAAATTACCGCCCCACACCCCAACCTTCCGTGATCGACGCAATCAGCCTCGCTAGGGTTTAGGTGGTTAATGGGCCGGCCTAGCCAACTGCGTGTATGCCATTGTGGTCCGGTTAATGGGCCAACAAAACAAATGTACAGATAGGGCAAATGTTAATGCACTGCATATTCTAAAATAATTAAAAAATGTGAAACCTATATATTCTTTGTTTGTTTGTGTAGGGTTTTCAAAGAATTTTGAAAAAAATGAATTTTATAATCCAGAAAGCACCGGTGCGGCAGATTGCGTCTACCCTGCCGTTCCGGGGGTTTTGAGGGGTTTTCCAACGTTCATCGACACATGCAATGTGTGTAGATCCAATGTGTTTTTTTCCTACCCACTTTGATCCAATGCATGTCACACACTCCTAGTGGTGTGTGGTTGCTTCTCTTCCTGCTCCGGTGGAGCAAATTGCATCTACCCTGCCGTTCTGGGGGTTTTGATGAGTTTTCCGACGTTCATCGACACATGCAATGTGTGTAGATCCATTGTGTTTGTGGCCTACCCACTTTGATCCAATGCATGTCACACACTCCTAGTGGTGTGTGGTTGCTTCTCTTCCTGCTCCGGTGGAGCAGATTGTGTCTACCCTGCCGTTCCGGGGGTTTTGAGGGGTTTTCCGACGTTCATCGACACATGCAATGTGTGTAGATCCAATGTGTTTTTGCCCTACCCACTTTGATCCAATGCATGTCACACACTCCTAGTGGTGTGTGGTTGCTTCTCTTCCTGCTCCGGTGCAGCAGATTGCGTCTACCCTACCGTTCCGGGGGATTTGAGGGGTTTTCCGACGTTCATCGACACATGCAATGTGTGTAGATCGAATGTGTTTTTGCCCTACCATTTTGATCCAATGCATGTCACACACTCCTAGTGGTGTGTGGTTGCTTCTCTTCCTGCTTCGGTGGAGCAGATTGCGTCTACCCTGTCGTTCCGGGGGTTTTGAGGGGTTTTCCGACGTTCATCGACACATGCAATATGTGTAGATCTATTGTGTTTGTGACCTATCCACTTTGATCTAATGCATGTCACACACTCCTAGTAGTGTGTGGTTGCTTCTCTTCCTACTCCGGTGCAGCAGATTGCATCTACCCTGTCATTCCGGGGGTTTTGAGGGGTTTTCTGACGTTCATCGACACATGCAATGTGTGTAGATCCAATGTGTTTTTGCCCTACCCACTTTGATCCAATGCATGTCACACATTCCTAGTGGTGTGTGTGGGTGCTAGGCTTCCTGCTCCGGTGCAGCAGATTCTGTCTACCCTGCCGTTCCGGGGGTTTTGTGGGGTTTTCCTACGTTCATCGACCCATGCAATATGTGTAGATCCAATGTGTTTTTGCCCTACCCACTTTGATCCAATGCATGTCACACATTCCTAGTGGTGTATGGGTGCTAGGCTTCCTGCTCCGGTGCAGCAGATTCCGTCTACCCTGCCGTTCCGGGGGTTTTGAGGGGTTTTCCGACGTTCATCAACACATGCAATGTGTGTAGATGTATTGTATTTGTGCCCTATCCACTTTGATCCAATGCATGTCACACACTCATAGTGGTGTGTGGGTTCTAGGCTTCCTGCTCCGGTGGAGCAGATTCCGTCTACCCTGCCGTTCCGGGGGATTTAAAGGGTGTTTCCGACGTTCATCGACACATGCAATTTATTTGGATTTTGAATTTTTGTTTAGTTTTAGAAAAAAATTGTTATGGATTTTCATATTTTGTTCATATTTCAAAAAATTTTGTATTTTGAAATTTTGTTCTCATTTTGAATTTATTATTGGATTTTGAATTTGTTTAATTTCTAAATTATTCATATTTCGAATTTGTTCAGATTTTGCATTTGTTACAATTTAAATTTGTTCAAATTTGGAATTTTTGTTTAGATTTAGAAAAACAATTTGTTTAGATTGAGAAAAAAAGAATAAAAGGATAAAGCGTTGTTGGGCCGGGCCGTTTGGGAGAAGCCCACAGAATCATTGGCTTCGGAAGATGCGGCCCGTTTACAGCGCCGCCACGGGTCGTATATAAATCTCGATGCCCCAACCCTAACCCTAACATACACGTCTACGCCCGCCTCGTCTTGCGCAGTCGTCGTCAACTCCCTCCGTCGCTGCTTCCTCCACGAAGCAGAAACTGCGAGAAACTCCACCGCATCCGCACGTGGTGGTCGACGTACGTGGACGAACTCCATCGACTCCACGCCTCCTCAACGCCCGTCTAGGTTTTAGTTCGATCTATCCTAAACTCCCACGTGTTAATCGTTTTCAGTTGGCGTAGATGGGTTTTTCATGTAGGATCAGCGCAGGCCTGTTGATGGTAGGTTTCGTTTGCTGTTTCTTGCGCGACTGAGGCCAAACAGCCCACGATCGATCGCGCCTAGGTAACATGGTCGGAGCGCGTTGGAAGCGAAACTCGGCAATGACCCCCCTTGAAAAATTGCAAGTCTATGCAGCACAATGTAGCAACGAGAAAGAGGCCTAAATTTTCTCCCTCTGATCCAGCCTTAATTCCGCATCTCAACGTACTTGGTGGCCTTGTTGTTTTTGCAAGTTACCCCATCGCCCCCACTAATTGCTCCAACAAATTAATAGCCCACTAATTGCTCTAACTGATTAATGCCCCCCTATAATTGCTCTCAGTGGACGTGCATAACATATTAAGTGCTATATTAGTAATTGCTCTAACTGATTAATGACCCGTTATAATTAATAGCCCACATATTTCTATTTTCATTGCTATATCAATTCCCATGTAAATCGACATAACATATTAAGTGCTATATTAATAATTGATTATTTTCAGAACATTGTATATAATAGAATAATGTAAATTTATTATACAATGAAGTAAATTTATAATTTTTTTACTAGGTATTAATCAACATCAGTTTTCTTAGTTACTCGGCCATGCGTGCAACACTCTCAATTATTAAAAAGTGTTCATAAATCGTGCAAGTGTGCACAATTTTCCCTTTCAAATTATAATGGAACATCTCTTTTTAATGTAGTTGTTACATGTACTAATTCACAACTGCTTGACTATTTTCTTTTTTCCAACAATATGGACGAGCTCAACGGAGAGGTAGTCTGCGCCGTTAAAAAATGGTGCAAACTACTGGCGGTTCTTTCAGGCGCTCAGCGGGCTAGGCTTGCGGACACTACGCTCCGTAGCATGCTACAGATTCCATCTTTGAAGATGAGAACCATGCTGATAAGGTACATGGTGGAGATTTTTGAGCCTACCACAGGAAGATTCAGGGTAGAAGACCAGGTTGGGGAGATTTCTCTGGGTCCCGTTGACGTGGAGTGCATCTTGAACTTGGAAAACGTTGGCCTCTCCGCTGCAGACATTCTTGCTGAAGAAGGCGAGGATATTAAAGACAGGGTGCCGCCTCATTTTCTTAGTAATAAAATTGAAAATATTGTTATTGATGATTTTATAGCGGATATAATTAAAAATAAGTCCACCGATGATGATTTCCTGCGGAAGGCTGTCCTTGTCCTTCTAGGAACAATTCTTGCTCCCATGCACAGCAAGATTGTCCCTAAACAGTACTACGCCTTGGTTGCTGATGTAAAACGCATTTCCAAGATTAATTGGAATGCGTTTCCCCTACGTATTCTCCTGGACTGCCTCCGCCTTGTCAGGAAAGGAAAACACCTCCGCCAGTGGCCAAAAGGCAACCTCGCTCTCTTGCAGGTACTCCTCGCACTTATATATTTGATTTTTCTAAATCATTGCAAATTTATCATACTTGCATCACTAACTACAATTCCGTATGTCTATGTAGTACTTGTACTGGGAGAAGGTGCAACCTCGGGTTGGCGATTGCGCATTCAATCCCAACTTGTCTATGCAACCTCTCATGCGGAATTGGACTGAAGCTACAGTATCAAGGCGAGATCGGTTTGATTATGATAACGGACGTGGCCGTGGTAACGTGAAGGTAATTGCTGTAGTTGATTCTTTATAACATCTCATGTATCTTAATAGTAGTTAATTTTTTATTGATCACATATAGTTGTATTACAAATGCAGATCAAAGATAATATTACCTAAGAATATAGGGCAGAGGTGCCTAGAGTCCCAGAACCTGCTGCGCCAGCCCAAAAAAAGCCAAAGCCAAAACCCGCACCTGCCACCAGAAAAAAATACAAGACGGTGTCGGACGAGGATGATATGATGGAGGTCATAACGAAGCGGTGCATGGTGTTGATACACTGCGAGATGGCGCAACTCCCTGAAATGATAGCTAAGGTGACACGCCCTTTGTTTGTATGTTCATATTATTTTCGCACCTACAATACTTGCAACATGCACTAATAAAGTTATATTTGTATTGCAGACATTGCTGGAGAATTTAAACAAAGGAGGTGTCCTCTACAAACCGGCGGCTGCACCGGCATCCGATGATAATAATAATGCTGATGAAGATGATGATTCATTCGAGAATGGTCCTTATGAAAAAAAGGAATTCATGTACAAGGATGAAAGTGACCATGACAATGCTTGTGTGGAGCCGATCATTGATCTGACGCTGGCTTCGAAAAGTGTTGACAACAACCAGAAAATATATGAGGAAGTATGTTGGAATATTTAGGGTTTTCGATATTTTTGTATACCATAGTTTTAATGGAAGACTGAAATTTTGACTTGTATTTTTTTTCCAACCAGAAAACACCCTCCAAGATGGACAGGGAAGAGATGGGTGAGACACTCTCCAAGCTTGAAAATATCGGGGCATCACCAGAAAACCCAATGATCTTAGGTAACTCTTCTCTACGTCAATCATCGAACATAGACATATGTCCGACTTCTGTTAGCAAGTTCATGGCGGCCAATGGTAAAAAGGATCACGAAGTTACATCTGCGAAGCGGAAGCGGTCCATTCCCATGAAATTCAAATCTCCATTTGCAGTAGACAAGCCAAAAAGTCGTGCAGCACGTTCTGCTAGACCTGGTAGCAATAACACAACTAGAGGTCATTTTTAACTTTATTACGAGGTTATTACTTGTACTAATTAATGCATGTTGTCTCCGATGCTGAAGTTTATGATTTTTTTTGCGTGCAGCTCTGGATTTTGAAAATGAGGTGCGAGATGAGTTGACATCGGAGCTTATTGACGCAGCAGTAATATTTGTGGAGATTGCTTCTCGGTCTAAGAAGAACATGGATAAAAGAGTGTACTACAACACACGCGGCAACACTATAAGTTCATCTAGGCTGCGATCAATTCTTGACCATACATGGCTCACAGATGATGTGAGTGATATATCTGCATGGCCTCTGATTCATTAGAATTATATATATGTGAACTATCACCATAGCAATGTCCTTATATTGTATGCATGTTATTGATTGTTATCAGCAACATTTGGCGTTGAGAGTTGACCATGATCGCACACTCTGTCCGGGTTGGAGGTCCAAATACCTTGTTGATCGTGCATTGGCAAGAGACAATCCAAAACCGAGCTTACACAACAAAGATAGTGAAATGGTCTCAGCTGGAGCTATTCAGAGAGTTCTAGAAGAGTATACTGTCCGGGATAAGGTAACTACGAATTCTATTTTCTTAATGAAATGACTTCATATTAAACATGTCTATGATACAATCTTTTGTTACAATGTAGACGTACTTCGCTTTGAATGTCCGCAATATCCACTGGATGACTGTGGTAATGCACAATGTGAAGGAAGAATTCCAAGTCCTGGATTCTCTCTTTAATCTAGAGATGACTATCCAGAGTGTGGAAGCACTGGTACGTTTGTTTGAATTCTCTCTTTACATTGGTAGCACTATTTCCACAAATAGTTGAATGTTATTGCGTTAACATCTCCCTTTTTACAGCGACTTGCTATTGCAATGGATATGCTCGAGGCAAACCGTACTGCTCCTAGAAAATATCTAGATGTCAGTAAGTGGCCAATAAAGAAGTACGACATGCCTAAACAAGAGGACACGTGAGTTACATTATATTGCATTAACGGCATACATATTGTCATCCACCGTCACTAATATTTACATGTATGTCAGGAACTCCTGTGGACTTTTTGTGTTAGAATGTATGGAGCACTGGGATGGCGACCAGATGACCCGCCATTTTTCTCAGGTAGCTTATTGCTGTTTGTGCCAAGATTGCCCCATGTTCCTTACACTTAATCTTTGAACTTTTATTACCTTATGCCTGTTTGTGCCAAGATTGCCCCATGTTCTTTACACTTGATCTTGAACTTTGTCCTAAATAAGGTGGTTTGGATCGTGCTTGGTCGCATCTTTAAAATGTGTTGCATGCTTTTGGTTAACCTAGATAGCATGCATGGTTGTATCTTTAAATTGTGATGCATGCTTCTGGTTAACTAGTAGACTAGTCAGTTTTTGCATGCGAGGGAGAAAAAAAGAAAAAAGAAGCTATAGCCGTGTTAGAATTTCTTATTACAATTTTTTAACTTTTTTTGTCAAACTTTGCAGGTCACAGTTAATGCAAGAAGAAGACGTCTCATCGCCGAGCTGATCTTGTCACCTTCCAACACGCTAGAAGCAGTGAAGAACAAAATTCGCGACATCGCGAGGAAAAGGGCGGAGTGAGAACTTCATAGATGATGGAAGATTGACCTATGAGTGGCGTGGTTTTCGTCCCGAAGAAGGTTTCTCCACGCTATGAATAGCGTTGATTTTCTATCATTTTATGTAATAACAAACATAATTTGTTGAATACTTGGAATCTATATTTCTCCATTTGCTTCGGTTGTGTATGCACGCATTAATGAGTATACTTTGATCTATTTTTTGTCCACTTGCTTTGGTTCTGTATGCATAAATTCTTTTTACATCCGTTTCCGTTTGCCGGACTTGTCGTAGGCAGGAAATCACAAGATTTCTCTGCCGCGGCAGGACGCCCTGCCTCCCCCCTGCCGCCTGGGCGCGGAGCTGGTCTGGGGTCGCACGCCAGGGCACAGATCCTTTTCCCCCATTTGCGCTCGCTAGGGCGCAGAGTAGTAGATCTGGAGTGGGGCGTGACGATCACCCGGAACCACGTTTCCTGCCGTGACACACGTTTTTGGCGTTTTTCTGCCATCACAGTGTGTATCCGATATTCGCCATCGTGCTTTGTGTCCGACGCCGTAAACTTCTGCCGTGACATCAGTTTCTCTGCCGCGGTGTTAATATGGTTCTAATAATGCGGAAGCATGTCTGAATAGAAAGAATAACAATAATTTCAAATCTCGGTAATGAAAAAATATTATTCTAACAACAAAGTCTTCATGCACACAATGCTGAAGCATGTCTGAATGGAAAGCATATGGTTCTAACAAAAATTGCAAATCTCGGTAATAAAAAATGTTGTCCCATATATTGAACTACATCCTTCCGGCACCACAATGATGAAGCAAGTCTTGTACGCTTCTTCCTACACCACAGTGCTGAAGAAAGTATTGTACTATTCTTCCTGCACAACATTGCTACTGCAAATAATAAAATAGGTAACTGTTAGTGAATGAGAAGGTTAATAAAAACAATCAAGATAACACATAATAATACGTACTTGTACAATCTGCGTTTCTTGTTGCGTTTAGTGTGTCCTAGCTCTTTGCATTTACCGCACCGGATTTTGAGCTCATAGAAAGAAAGTGGCCTACCATTTCTGGACATAGGTCGGTTCACATCTATATTTGCACCTTTGCTTGATACTTTAATAGGATCTTGAACTGCAACTACGTTGCCTTCACCATCCTCTACATATTCAATTGCACACGTACTGAAATCAGAAATTTTCTTACTCTGGTTTTCGGGTAGCAGATCATACTCATGGCTCTTCGCTATCACGTTCTTCAAACTTTCCTATAACTGATTCCACAAGTCTGGGTACTTGCATGCCGCATGTATAGCTTCTGATGATAGCACACTTAGTTCACTAAATTTCATTCTTTCCGCTGCCCTATCCAACCAAACCCCAAAAGATCGCTTGTGCGCCTAGCAGGCAGTCCCAACCTTGCATCTCTAGTGAACCAAAGAAGAACACAACACTTTGGTATCTCACATATATGCAGCTCCTTGAGTACATGGAATATGTGCTTGCAAGGTAGACCTTTTCGAACCATTCTTCTGCAGCTGCACCTTATAGTTTTAGTAGAATTTGTAGGTGTATACTCCACCCAAAAAGGCTGTTCGGGTTACCCTTCCAGGACAATACGAACTGCTCTGACATGTCTCCAATATATCTTTCTGCAATCTTCATGCCGCCAACTTTTTTAAGATCTTCTTGCAACCTATAGAAGTTTGCCGGAGTGAAGACGCGAGCAACAGCTACCTCTAGTTCCCTGGAGCTAGTAACTGGCACCAGTACAGTCTGCGAGGCTTCGCAGTCATCTCTCGCCTCGTTCTCACGGAGATGAACAACGGCGTTCTCATAGTGCAAAATCATATCCACCAAGGTCATTTCACCGTCTAGGTGGAGGTGAAGGCATGAGTTCAGACTTTCACTCCTCTGGTTGCTTTTCATGCCAAGCCAAAACCCTTCTGTTAGATAAGCAGCAGCCCACAGTCTCCTCTTCTTATACATCCCCTTCAACCAAGTAACTGTTTTTTCTGACTGCCATCTTTTCGCAAACGCGTGCCATCTCTCCTCAAATGTGGCAACGGACGTGCTGTAGTACAGAAGAGGTCGGAACTGGCTCAAGGACTTGTCACTGAGGTGAATCTTCATATTTTTTTCTATATGGAATGTGCATATACGTTGCCACACATCTGGCAGGACTTCACGAATTGCCCTGATCATCGCAGCGTCGGCATCCGTGATTACACTCTTTGGCATCTTCTGACACATTGCCCTCAAAAAAGTACGCAGCAGCCACTTATATGTCTCTTCGGTCTCGTCCGAAACTATGGCACAACCAAAAACAGTAGTCTTCCGGTGATTGTTAAGTCCAACAAAAGGTACGAACGGCATACCATATCGATTCATCTTGTACGTGCTGTCAAATACAACCACATCCCCAAAGTCCTCATAGTCCTGCCGAGACTGCGAGTCACACCAGAACATTCTATTCAGATGTCCTTCTTTATCCAACTCGTAATCGAAAAAGAAGCTCGGATCCCTCTCTTTCCTACTAGCATTGATGCCTATGGCTGTGGCAGCATCACCTTTTGACATCGATTTCCTTTTCTCCCTGGAGCAAAGGTTGTATATATCACGCCTTGTAAATCCAACACTGCCGTACCATGAAGCTTTGCTGATGTAGGAATCCATAATCGTGTGAGTTCTAATCCCTGCGGCTCCCATTGACAGTATCTCAGCTTTTTGGTACTCTTTGATTTTTCTGTGGGACCAAAGAAAAGGTACTTCATCCGGTTTTGCTAAAATATGGTTGTGCTTGTCCTCAAAACTTGATACCCACCAGACCCCACGTTTTTTGTCAAACTTCACGGACAGGTGGGCTTCGCAGTTGCAGCGTGACTCGGGTCTCAGCCTACGGCTGCGTCCATCCTCGGTCAACAACATGCTGTCACGTTTGCCTTCTCTCAAACAAACAAACCGCCTCAGACGCAAATGTTTTGTCTCCCCTTTGCTGTACTTGACGATATCCTTTCTGATGCTGAAACCATGATCTCTAGCATAGCTGTTGTAGAAAACGAACGCAGCTGGTTCAGACTCAAAAGTCATTTCCCTTATCTTCATGAACATATCCCTCTTTTCATCGGATTCAGCAGCTTCTTGTAGAGTCCCTATCACCTCATCATCTGTCACCTACATATATATATAATTAAAAGAGATCCACTAATTAAAACATTTTCTATGGTTTAACATTGCTTGCATACAAAATTGACTTGATACATACCCCACTCATCTCAACCGAAGACTGCGACTCCCCAGATTCAAGTGCATTTTCTGAAAAGTCATCAAAGTCTGCCTCCGCGTCGGATTCACCGTAATAGTCGTATGCATTATGAGCTTCTGATATTAGCTGAAAATTAAACACATTGAGTTAATTAGCAATCAAAGTATACGATCATTTAATTAATTACATGCCAAAAAAATTCCACTTTCGTACATGACTCATGTAATCTTCATGCAACACATCTGAATTGTTTTCCACACTATCACCATCCAACTCCATCTGCAAAATGTCATCACATAATTAATTATGATGTTGCATTCAGCTATAAAAAATTAAAACATGATAAAGCCACTCACATTAATAGCTTCCCCTTCATTCCCATTCTCTACCAAATCTCCGGGAACTGAATCTTCGTCATCAGACCAATCTTCTATATAGTCTTTCAGCAGATCTCCAAACTCAATATCTCCTAGCTCAATATCAGATAACCCGATATCCGCCATTTTCTGCAGCAATTAAACGCAAGTTCAATATCACATGTCATGAAAATTACAAATACATACTATAAAAAAAACCCGATGGATCATTCACGTACGCCTATGGAACCCTTTAATATTCAAACACCAATTAATTATCACATGCATGTGATCTCATTTACAATGACAAACTATAAAACACCTGCTGAATTCATTATTATTCAACCACCAAATCATTATCTCATGTAATACCACATATCAGCTAAGCTCACGTAGTTCAAATAAACGCTGCCACAGCAACCTTGAAAACTATTGGATCAGTCACGCCTATGGAGAAGGACGTGAACCCTAGCCACGAATACACCAGGACGTGAACCCTACCCAAACCGCGGATGACGATTACCAGATATATGTGTTATAACCTAAGCCGCAGGATAGATGCGGTGTTCTGGCCGTGATCAGTGGAGGTGGAGGCGGGATCTCCCTAGCCAAGTGACGATGGACGGCCTCAACCACTCCGGTTCTAGCCGTGATCAGTGGAGGCGGAGGCGGGATCCCGCTGGGGGAATGCGTGCACTCCGCGATCGCATCACCAACCACATCAACATGGGGGAATGCGGCGGCTGATGGTCGTTCCGTGTAGATGGACAAGATCAGGAGGTAAAGGAGGCGGAGGAAAATGGAGGCATGCCTTACCTTGGAATGGCGATGACGAACGAGATCGGCGGAGAGGAGATCGGCGGAGAGGAGAACGGTGCCTTCGAGATCACCAGAGAGGCTATCGGAGACATCAAGATCGACGGAGAGGAGATCGGCGGAGAGGAGAACGGCGCCTTCGAGATCACCAGAGAGGCTTTCGGCGACGTCAAGATCGACGGAGAGGAGCTGACCCCGTGATAAACCCTAGCTAGGTCTAGTTATTGGACGGTAGTTTTTCCTCCGTCGTGGGTGTGGGTCGCTTTTTCAGGTAGAGTGTACTTTTTACTTTTTTTTGGATAAAGAGGTACACTGTATACATGCACCGTATTATACCATATGAATACATAGGGTAATATACGGCCCTGGATATGGGTAACGCGGGCCAAAGAAAAAACAAGTTTCCCGCCCACTTATTTTCGGAACGGGAGGGCAAATTCTCGGAACGGGAGGGCATAGGGGGAAGCAGGGAAGCAGACCTCGTACTCACTCCATGTGCTAGCTCTTGTTCTCGGTTAGAATAGAACACGCTAAGCTTAGATTCCAGACTTCCACTAGTACTTCTCTCGGCCGGCCTACAAAAGTTGGTCAAATACAAGAACACGGCTGTGTCGACTCACCTAAAACTCAACACGATCTCTTTACCCGTGTCTTGCAAAGTCAAATACTCAAAGCAGTACTGGCTAAGGAAACGGCGGGCAATAGGGACGAGCAGGCTAGAATCAGTACTAGAGTGGCAGACGAAGAGTAGTTAGCATAAAACTACCCAATTTACGGTTGAATTAATTCACCAAATGATACCACTTTGTGTTTCGAGAACTAAAATCTATTATTTTCTCACAATTGGGATAAACACAGATTTAAATCAAATTGATAGCGTTTCTAACAGCAGGCCACCTACAGGAAAAATGTTATACGCCGACAGCCAGAACCTAAGTCGATGGCTTTTTATTGGAGCCGTCGGCTTAGACCCTGGCCTCGGGCGTGGATGAAATCTAGTCGTCGGCTTAGGTATGCCGTCGGCGTAGATTTTTCTGGGGACCTAAATCGACGGCAAAGCCGTCGGCTTAGGTATTTTCTTTTTGTTGTTATTTTTTTTATGGGGACCTAACCGGTATTTTCTTTTTTGGGATCACCTTTTTTAGTTTTGGCAAAAAATAAAAAATAAATCCTTTGAAATGTAGTTATGTTACGTGATCTAGTTGTTAGGAAAACTAAGTAACTTGAATTTTGACATATTTTGCAAAAAACTTTATGTGCCCTTTTAATTTCCAGGTAGGGTTATTTTCTAGGGGTCTCTGAAAAACATAACTAATTCAAAAAGAAAACACAACAACGCAAGACTTTCGCGTAGTCTCATCTTATGTGACCCCTTTTAAGGGAAGAATGTCAAACTTGGAATTCGGCAATTTTGACCTTGACGGGGTTATGGGGTTAGGGTTAACAGGGTTAAGGTAGGATATGACTTTCAACATAATAAATCTTCTCTGATTGAGCTAATTTTTTACACACATATATAGGTTAGTATGTACATCTATTTTGACCATGAGTATAGGGTTTCCGTCGGACGAATCATAGCTTTTTGGCATTCAGAGTGCCAGAATTTTGTTTATTTGAACTATAGCTACCAAACAGCCAATGTGAACGCACACATCAAAAAAATTCCTTGCAAATAGGTCACATTTAATGACTCCATGCAAAGGTCTTGCATTATTTTTTTTTTTGAGTTAGTTATGCCCGATTTGGGGGCCGCTTCCCGCAAAATCGGCAGGAGGTTGCATAAAATTCAAAAGATATCTCTGAAGTTTTGCGCGATGAAACGAGAGCTGATATGTCTATCCGAGGTGGTCTAATATTTATATGGGGTGTTGTGCCCTGATTTCCATTTGCCGTTTCGATAGCAGCCTCACAAAAAAAACCGATTTTGGCACTCCAAAAAATGGAAACACACTTTTCCTAGGATGAAACGAAAATCGGGCTCTGTGGTATTCCTCACCATCCCAAGGGTCACGCGTGTGTCCGATATGGCCTTGTTCCGACAAACTATACCATGATTATGGCCAAATCTAGCTCATTTGACCTACAAGCCATGCAACCACGAATGTGGCAGATCATTTTTATTAAGGGACTTTCTAGTAAATTGCTTTTATCAAGGTTTGAATTGTTCCCACATCTAGGTGATATAAAATGACGCCACGAGAAGGTCTCGCATTTTTTCCATTTTTTTTGAATTAGTTACGCCCGATTCGAGAGCCCCATGAAAACGACAACGTACGAAACTACCGCTCACGGCCAGACGGTGCGGAATCGCGCTTTAACGGGCGAAGTTTAGTGAAGAAATGACATGTTGCAGATCCCAAAATAACTTTTTTTTGAAATTATTAATTTTTTTTAATTTTATTGAATTATTATTTTAAAAAAAATCAAAGTTTTAATTTTTTTGAAAATGTTAACAGACACATATATACATACACATATATACCTGCACACATATATACATACTTAAACACGATCATATAGACACACATGATTTAAGAGGATTGATATGATAGTAATATCAATAAGAACTTAGTAGTGTAGGGGTAGCTTATTCAAATAGAACTTAGAAGTTAAACGTGCTGGACTTGTAATAATTTAAGGATGGGTGACTGAGCGGGAAGTCATTGTTCTATTGTCCTTACATATATAACAAGAATTTCAAAGAAAAAATTACAAAAATAGATTTTTTGATTTTATTAATTTTTTTAATTTTATTTAAAAAAATAAAAATATCCTAACCTGATAGTATCTCTAGACCGTCGGGTTAGCCTACGCCGAGGGCAAAAGCTAACCCAATAACATTTAAACCTAAGCCCCGCATTCACGCAAGTGCTAGCGCACGGCGGCACCTGACTCAAGGATAGCCATTTAGATCGGTCGGTCGTACGGTCGATCTAAGGCATGCACGCAAGTGCTAGCGCACGGCGGTCGCGACACATGTGCATGGAGGAATACGATACGGATTAAGCAGCAAAGGCCAAAGGCTAGCAAGGACGGACCAGATTTGGGAATTGGACCAAGCCTATTCCGTCGTTAGGGACGCGTATCGCCTCGTCGCGTACGGACTTTGCCCGCTAGGACAAAGGCATGTAAAAGTTGCCCACCGCCATAGCCCATAGGCCATAGGCTAAAATGCATGCATGGTCATGTACTCATGTGCTGCCTCTTGTTCTCAGTTAGAACACGCTAAGTCGGATTACTGGCTTCCAGTAGTGCTTCTATCCGCCGGCCGGCCTACCAAAGTTGGTCAAATACAAGTACACGACTGACCTACAACTCAGTATGATCTTCTGACCCATTTGTTGCCAAGTCAAATACACAAATCAAGATGTGCATCTTGGTTTCGGTTCAACATGAGTGCAAGGCTTCTACTCTTTCAATTTCACATTAAAGAGGTATTGGACCATGGCTAAGGAAACGGCGGGGATAGCGACTCTCCGATCCATATTACTCTTCGTTAAAATAGTATCTACCACTAAAATATATCTATATACGTTTATATTAGCGAAGAGTATTATGGGTCGGAGGGAGTACTAGAGTGGCAGACAAGTCTTTTTAGCCAAGTAATATCATCTTGCAGAAAAAAATTCTCTGAATTTCAATTGGATGGCATGCAAATCTTTTACACGTTCTTGACAAGAAAACATCATTACTGTAGTGTAGATATAGCCTCCCCGTCGGAGAAACCGCATCGGCAGTTGGTAGCGGGCAGATCAATTTCCTCGACGTGGTGGCTACTGCCTACTCGTCTATGGCTGGCGTTACTTGGTCAGTTGAAAGAATCGTTCGTGTAGCCATGTTTTCAGCCGGATATTTGATCTCGCGATACGCCAATCGTCCTCGAGCTTACATCTGAACCATCAAGCGGAGTCTTGTCTGAAAAGGACGGATGTGGCTCGCACGATGCCCCTCCCGACTGCGCTGGTCGGCGCTAGCTGCTAATTCCGGTCGATCTGCACTGCTGCACAGGGCATCCTCGGCTGCCATGCGAACTCCTGTTCCACGGGACCCGGGTGAGCAGCCTCGAAAGGGAAACACAAGAATGAGACCTTTTTTCTATATGGTTTAGATCATCAGTGTTTATGCATTTTTCTACTAAGTCGTTGCACATTCTGCAAGTATGTTATTGCCAATATTATCATTGTATAAAAAGGTCTAGATGTATTAACTATTACAAATAATTCTAGAACCACCTAGCAAAGACAATAAGCATTAGAGTGAGCCGAAGACTCGCTATCGTCTTTGCCCTCCCTCACTTGAGCCGGATAAACCTTGTCGTTATAATTTTTTGTCTTAGATATATGGGACGTCGTCGTGCTAAGGCTCCAATGGTCCAACGCACCAGCATATCAACTATCGCCAAACCTGAGAACCATAGATCGAAAACATAAGATGTGGAACCACACCAACTGACTCGAACATCGGTGGGATCATAGGAGATCCATCGGGATGATATGAAAGTAGGAATAGGGCAGTGAGGACCTCAGACGAAGCAGTCGCCTCACCATCCTAAAGAAGATAATGTAAATGCCCCCCAAAAGAAAAAGAACCTTCATGTCGGCGAGAGGTCGTGGTCCCTTGCACCTCCAAGGCCCCAAGGCCACCGGACGGATCGGCGTAGTCACCGGCAAGGGAGACAAAACCTTAGATTGGTTTTTGCCGGTGAACGGTCGTACCGGTATTATGTCAACAAACTATAATCTAAATGAGACAAATTTTGTATAATTAATCATTATAAATGGAGGGACTAGTATGCCATGGTATGTACAAATACCCTTTTGTGCACCTTTGTTTCACAAAGTTTCTCACAGCAATTACAAACAAAATCACTCTCAAAACCATTTGCCCATTCTTCCACCGAAATTGGATTTTGACGTGGCCCGTGATCTTTCACTATCAGTTCCACCGCCCATTTCTCCCCGTCAACTACCCGGAGACATTTCATTTCCCATCTCAAAACACGTACAATTACAACTCGTACGTAGCATATGTACACGCTCTCTAGTACGATCTGCTCGAGTACACGTGTGGCAAGGACATTGTTTGCCTCGCCATCACGCAGCTGCCACGCGCTTCAGCTCCGGCGCCTGGCACGGTGCCCACGCTTCGCCGGCATAAGGCGCCGGAGCCGGCCGGCCTCTCCAGGCGTGCGATGGCGGCGGCGCCGCTACATGGATCTTCTCTGTCACAGGCGCCGCCGACTCGCGCGGGTCCGCGTCCGACAGGCGCCATACCTTGACGGACCCGTCCAGGCTTCCGCTGTAGACCACGACCCGGCGATCGCCGCCCGGACAGGACGTCTCCTCCTCGTCCATGGCGACGCACTTAACGGGTCCGGTGTGCCCGGACAGCACGGAGAGAGCGACGTGCGCCGCCCCGTCCCGCCGCCACACGCAGAGCGTCCGGTCGGCCGAGCCGCTGACGACGAGGTTACCAGCGACCGCGAGGCACATGACCGCCATCTTATGGCCCCTGAGAACGCCTCCGTATCTCGCCTCGCCGTCGATCCAGTACCAGTAGGCGACCACCCCGTCCGACGAGCCGACGTACACGACGCGGTCCTCGGGCGACACCGCGATCGCGGTGACCGCGCTCTCGCCCTCCCTGAGCACCCGCTCCAGCACGTGCTTCGTCGCGCCGCCCTTCGAGGAAACCTGCCGCCGCCACACCTTGACGGTGCCGTCGGCGGATCCGGTGAGCACGACGTTGTCGAAGACTGCCGCGGCGACGGTGTTGACGGCGTCGTCGTGCGCGCGGACGGACTCGAGGCACTTGGAGTCGGACACGCGCCACACCTTGAAGGTCCTGTCCCAGGATGCCGAGTAGAGCAGCCCGGCGCCCTCGTCGAGGCTGAGGGAGGACACGGCGTCGGAGTGCCGGAGCCAGACCGCGCGCTTGCGTCCCTTGCGCTGCGTGTCGACGTAGCCGGCGGGGTTGACGGCGCTCTTCAGGTAGTCCGCGAGCTTGGGGAGCGACCCCACCTGGCGGTGCGCGGCGGGGCTGTCGGCGTCGTCGGCGCGCCACACGCGCACCTTACCGTCCTGGTGGCCGGTGAAGATGCGGCCGTCGTCCGCGACAACGATGGCCTTGACGAGGCCGCTCGCCGTGCGGAACGACCCCGCGAGCTCGCGGTTGTCGCGCCACACGCGCACGTTGCGGGAGTCGGTGCCCGTGTAGAGGACGTCGCCGGTGGCGGCTAGGGAGTAGACGTGGCCGTCCTCCTTGACCAGCGACGCGATGAGGCCCGTCGCGCCCGGCTCGGCTGCGGCGCCGAGGCCCGGGAAGTGCGACCACGGCGACTTGGGCGTGGGCGGGGTGGAGGAGGCGTAGCGCGACGTGGTCGGCGAGGCGTCCCCCTCCGTGGTCGTGTAGGAGGAGCAGCTGTGCCCGTCGTCGTCTGAGACGGAGGCCGAGGAGGAGGAGAAGGACCTCGGCGAGCAGGCCGGGTCTTGGCGGAAGAAGTGCAGGAGCTTCTGGTGGTTACCCATCACGATGATCGGTGGTCAGCTGGTGGATTTGCCCAGCGCGGTGGTGCCTTTTTATGGTGGGGAAGCCGACTCGAATATGGAATGACCTAGGTCGCAAGGAAGCTTGCCGGCCGGAGACCGAAAGGGAGGAGGAGTCGGGGAGAAAGCTTGCGAGGTTGGAGAAGACGGGGAGGAGCAGCGGCGGTATATATATTGTGCACCGGCGCTGAGCGACAGAAAGGAGTCCGATGCCGTGGGAGGCACGACGTGCCGACAGGTGGATTTGGACCGATATATCACCCCGTTCCGTTCGAGGGAGGGTTTTGGATTCTTGAATTTTTTGTCGGTTTTACAATTTCTTTTCTTATTTCATTATTGGGAATGGGTTTCGGATTCGGGGCTCTTGGCTGATCACCCAACTGGTGCCACGTGGCGGGCGCTGCTTCGGTGGAAGAACGGTTACGTCAGCCGTTATAGGGGATGGGGCTCTGTATTTGGTAGCTTGGACAAATTTTAAACAATCACAGTGTGGTCGAATGTTCACAAAATGTCGTACCAAACTTATCAAATTCAGGAAAACTTTCTATGGATGGAATAGGCAAGCCAATATGTACGTGATCCACCATTCCAGATCACCTCCAATCATCCGGCCGCAGTCTTGCCCATGCTTGCTAGCTCAGTGATCATGCTTGCACAGTTGCACATATACACATGTGTCTCCCAACTGTATTGACTTTTGTACTGTATGTCAAATTGAAGTAGAATTATTTGTTATGTTGATTCACACTTAAACATTTACTGCATGTCCACAAAATATAACCGGCCTACAATGTTGACGTGCTTTGATTTTTGTGCCACATCGATCCGTGCAAGTGTTACTCGTTGGTTTCATCCCTAAAACTCTCATATTTAAAATTCCTAGAGCTCATAAAATCAAAATTTCCTTGAAACGGGCTCCCCCCCCCCCGTTTTATAACTAAAGAAACACACAATCAGATTTTTTAAAAATGGTCCAAATCATCTGTGAGGTGCTACTTTGGGCGTACCAATGGATAAAAAGAGCAAGCAGATCTCACAAACTTGTATAGAGGAATTTCATAAAATTTTGACACTTAAATTATTAACCACATGCCCGCCAACGTTGCTGAGGTCTCCAGCTATCCTTTGCCGCCTTCCGGTCCGCCGGCCACGGCGTCGATGCTTCATTTGTTGTGCCTCTGGCACATCTGGAAGCACTGGAACGGAGTGATCTTCAACGGTTTGTCCCCTCCCTCTCCTTGATTCGCAAAAGCTTCCATGAAGATGCGGTGCTTTGGCGTGCTCACCTGCTGGTAGATCTGCGCCCTGAGATCGATCTTTGGGTTTCCTACCTAAGGCCGCCACAACATTAGTTCTTGGACCTGCTCTTTCCACCCACTGTGTTCTTTCCAGTTTTTTGCCTGAGCTCGTCCCCTCGTGTTGGACGCTGCCTCCCTTCCTCTTTGTATATTTGCTTCGGAGTTTCACCCCTTCTTGTGAATTAATGAAAATATTCAGGTGGGAGCTTTTTGCTCCTTCCGGTGAACACTAAAAAAAATTCTATTGAAAATTTCCGCGCGTAGATTCTATGCGCGCATAAAATCGTTGCACAAAATCCGACGACACCGAGTAATTTTTTTGTCTTTCTTACACATGATAGAAAAAATGTCAGATTTCCGCGAAAGTTGGCACACACACGCAAAGAATGTCGAGATGTACGCGGAAATTTTTATTCGGATTTTTTACCATTTGCCAAATTGATTATCTGCTTAGTTCGTGGCGTCAACTTGATCGAAAAGGGTTATATCGGTTGGCATACAAGTTTGGGTACCGGACGAGAGTCGCCCTGGTGAGAGAGCGATAGCGAGCCCATAGCGCCCTTGACCAATTTGGTAGGCAGAGCAGGAACTGTACAAGTATTCTTTTTGTTCTGAGTATGTGTGCTGAGACCTGAGAGAAACAGAACGGGAAACAAAAAGTGAGCATGCCATGGGTAATGGGGGTGTAGTGTACAAGTGGTGCATGCTCTTCTCGGAACGGGCAAAATCGGCTCAGCGGACGGCGGAAAGGCGCGAGTCTACCACGTCTCGGTAGTTTTGTTGCGCCCATGGACCATACTGGTATTGGACGGTACGTACGTGTCAGCAAGGACGGCGTGTATTGCTTGTGAGATTGTGAGTTGCTTCCGGGACCAACGTTTCCAAAAACGAATTAAACATGTGTGCAATCTGAGAGAGTACATCCGTTCGGCCGCGTCCACAGCTCGGCTTATTGCAGCCTGCATGCGCAATAACTACTCTATCTCCTAAATCAACTCTCCAGCCTCCAGGGAAAGAGAGAGGCAGCGGCTAGGGCAACCCTAGATCATCGCCGCTGCCGTGCGCCTCGTTTTGACTGGGATCGTTGGATCCCCACCTCCTATATTCGCTGCTCCGACGGTGTGAGGGTGTGGGAACCTTGAATCTGAGATCGGTGCTGTATTAAGCACTGCCGTCTCCATGGTGGCCAGCACGAGCGTGAGCGAGAAACCCCAACGCCATGAACAGCACCAGCTCGAGGCACCCAAAGAAGAAGGACGCGGAGCTCTGGTTCCCCCTCACCACCACGGCCGACCGGGAACCAGGAACCCACCACGCACACCACCAACAGGCCTTCTCCCCCGCCACCATGGCCGGCCAAGATAGCTCGCCAGCCTCCGCTCTCGGTGCCAGAGCCGGCTCCTAGGTCCTTTATTTGGAGCGCCGGTGCATGATATGCCCACCGCCATCAGCTTCGCCCTCCGGAGCACCACAGAGGAGAGATCTAGGCCAGCCAGCTTCCGACCTCGGCCAGCGAACGACTGCTACTCCCGGCAAGACGAAGCGGATAAAAGCTCGCCGGAAAACTACACCTACCCTAGATCTACTCTGGCGCCATCCTCAGCCCCCCCCCCCCCCCTTCGATTGCCTAGTCCGGCTGAGAGGAGGCCGGGGATCCTGTACGCGTGTTATAGCTTTAGTTTAGAAGATTCATACCAATTCAAGGGTTTATGGTGACAACTTCGGCTCTAGGAAGCTAGTCCTTAGAACACGTGCACGAAGACTTTCCGACTGTGATGAACAATATCAAATCGGCTCTAGTAGTGGAGCAACGACAACGTGACTCGCATTGGCGGTGGCGATGGTGGTTGTTAGGTTGACTTCTTATAAACCTCTATATATATATATATATATATATATATATATATATATATATATATATATATATATATATAGAGTGTGGATGTAATACAATAGCAAACTGTAGTGGCTGCAATCGGAACCGTTCGTTTGCTTTGAGATCCGCACTCCTTTTTAGAGTGAATTTAGTTTCCACATCTCCCATGGTTAAAATGGTAAAGGGGACCGGCTCCTTTCCGCTGTCAAGTTTCTGATTTAGGAAACCTAACCTGACCTAGGCTGCAGTTTTGGTTCAGCTTTTGCGTGGTCCCAATCAGTTCGATCAGCTTTACAGGGTGGCCTGGTGTGTCAGCCCACCATCGTTCGGTTCCAGGACAGATCGCGGCCCTTTTCTTCCCTCCGTTTCCCGTTATGTTATTTCTTCGATCGGTTCCTGAAAAGAAGACGGCTCTCTTCTTCTTACTCTTTCCAATAAGAGGATAAGGATTCAATTCGCCATTACTGCAGGAGATTACACTGCATTTATTCGTGGACAGATTTCTTACAGGCCTCACCTTTCGTTCCCATGGAGGTGTGCCAGTCAGTTCCCCTAATCCTTAATTAGCTTGATGTTCCCCCTTTTATAGAGGAATTTCATAAAATTTTGACACTTAAATTATTAACCACATGCCCGCCAACGTTGCTGAGGTCTCCAGCTATCCTTTGCCGCCTTCCGGTCCGCCGGCCACGGCGTCGATGCTTCATTTGTTGTGCCTCTGGCACATCTGGAAGCACTGGAACGGAGTGATCTTCAACGGTTTGTCCCCTCCCTCTCCTTGATTCGCAAAAGCTTCCATGAAGATGCGGTGCTTTGGCGTGCTCACCTGCTGGTAGATCTGCGCCCTGAGATCGATCTTTGGGTTTCCTACCTAAGGCCGCCACAACATTAGTTCTTGGACCTGCTCTTTCCACCCACTGTGTTCTTTCCAGTTTTTTGCCTGAGCTCGTCCCCTCGTGTTGGACGCTGCCTCCCTTCCTCTTTGTATATTTGCTTCGGAGTTTCACCCCTTCTTGTGAATTAATGAAAATATTCAGGTGGGAGCTTTTTGCTCCTTCCGGTGAACACTAAAAAAAATTCTATTGAAAATTTCCGCGCGTAGATTCTATGCGCGCATAAAATCGTTGCACAAAATCCGACGACACCGAGTAATTTTTTTGTCTTTCTTACACATGATAGAAAAAATGTCAGATTTCCGCGAAAGTTGGCACACACACGCAAAGAATGTCGAGATGTACGCGGAAATTTTTATTCGGATTTTTTACCATTTGCCAAATTGATTATCTGCTTAGTTCGTGGCGTCAACTTGATCGAAAAGGGTTATATCGGTTGGCATACAAGTTTGGGTACCGGACGAGAGTCGCCCTGGTGAGAGAGCGATAGCGAGCCCATAGCGCCCTTGACCAATTTGGTAGGCAGAGCAGGAACTGTACAAGTATTCTTTTTGTTCTGAGTATGTGTGCTGAGACCTGAGAGAAACAGAACGGGAAACAAAAAGTGAGCATGCCATGGGTAATGGGGGTGTAGTGTACAAGTGGTGCATGCTCTTCTCGGAACGGGCAAAATCGGCTCAGCGGACGGCGGAAAGGCGCGAGTCTACCACGTCTCGGTAGTTTTGTTGCGCCCATGGACCATACTGGTATTGGACGGTACGTACGTGTCAGCAAGGACGGCGTGTATTGCTTGTGAGATTGTGAGTTGCTTCCGGGACCAACGTTTCCAAAAACGAATTAAACATGTGTGCAATCTGAGAGAGTACATCCGTTCGGCCGCGTCCACAGCTCGGCTTATTGCAGCCTGCATGCGCAATAACTACTCTATCTCCTAAATCAACTCTCCAGCCTCCAGGGAAAGAGAGAGGCAGCGGCTAGGGCAACCCTAGATCATCGCCGCTGCCGTGCGCCTCGTTTTGACTGGGATCGTTGGATCCCCACCTCCTATATTCGCTGCTCCGACGGTGTGAGGGTGTGGGAACCTTGAATCTGAGATCGGTGCTGTATTAAGCACTGCCGTCTCCATGGTGGCCAGCACGAGCGTGAGCGAGAAACCCCAACGCCATGAACAGCACCAGCTCGAGGCACCCAAAGAAGAAGGACGCGGAGCTCTGGTTCCCCCTCACCACCACGGCCGACCGGGAACCAGGAACCCACCACGCACACCACCAACAGGCCTTCTCCCCCGCCACCATGGCCGGCCAAGATAGCTCGCCAGCCTCCGCTCTCGGTGCCAGAGCCGGCTCCTAGGTCCTTTATTTGGAGCGCCGGTGCATGATATGCCCACCGCCATCAGCTTCGCCCTCCGGAGCACCACAGAGGAGAGATCTAGGCCAGCCAGCTTCCGACCTCGGCCAGCGAACGACTGCTACTCCCGGCAAGACGAAGCGGATAAAAGCTCGCCGGAAAACTACACCTACCCTAGATCTACTCTGGCGCCATCCTCAGCCCCCCCCCCCCCCCTTCGATTGCCTAGTCCGGCTGAGAGGAGGCCGGGGATCCTGTACGCGTGTTATAGCTTTAGTTTAGAAGATTCATACCAATTCAAGGGTTTATGGTGACAACTTCGGCTCTAGGAAGCTAGTCCTTAGAACACGTGCACGAAGACTTTCCGACTGTGATGAACAATATCAAATCGGCTCTAGTAGTGGAGCAACGACAACGTGACTCGCATTGGCGGTGGCGATGGTGGTTGTTAGGTTGACTTCTTATAAACCTCTATATATATATATATATAGAGTGTGGATGTAATACAATAGCAAACTGTAGTGGCTGCAATCGGAACCGTTCGTTTGCTTTGAGATCCGCACTCCTTTTTAGAGTGAATTTAGTTTCCACATCTCCCATGGTTAAAATGGTAAAGGGGACCGGCTCCTTTCCGCTGTCAAGTTTCTGATTTAGGAAACCTAACCTGACCTAGGCTGCAGTTTTGGTTCAGCTTTTGCGTGGTCCCAATCAGTCCGATCAGCTTTACAGGGTGGCCTGGTGTGTCAGCCCACCATCGTTCGGTTCCAGGACAGATCGCGGCCCTTTTCTTCCCTCCGTTTCCCGTTATGTTATTTCTTCGATCGGTTCCTGAAAAGAAGACGGCTCTCTTCTTCTTACTCTTTCCAATAAGAGGATAAGGATTCAATTCGCCATTACTGCAGGAGATTACACTGCATTTATTCGTGGACAGATTTCTTACAGGCCTCACCTTTCGTTCCCATGGAGGTGTGCCAGTCAGTTCCCCTAATCCTTAATTAGCTTGATGTTCCCCCTTTTATAGTTGACTCTTCGTTACCAGATCAGTGGATTTCCTCGCTCCTTAATCCCTTTCAGAACAATAATATTTTCCAGCAGATATTAGTTCTCAGTTTTTACATATTGACAGGAAAAAAGGATAAAATTCCCAGTGCATATTTCACTTTCTCATTTAGTTTCACAAAATAGTGCACTGCCGCCAGTGTCGGCCTGTCGGGTACACCACCTCTAATTTATTTGAATCGCACCTAAAATAATACTCAACCTCTCATTTACATGGAGGTAGAAAATGAACGCATCACAAAAACTTACATCAGAATCTCTCTCAATTGAAGGTAAAAAAAAAATACATTGAGCTCTCACATCAGATACCAAACTGGTCATGCATAGTGCGGCGGTCATGTACTGGAGCAGCAATGGACGCGCTCCCTCTTTGAGCTCCTACAACAAGCAACAAACTGCTCTTCTATCATTAGGTACACAACCACATACAGATAAGTTAGTAAGCACAATTTTTTCAATAGCAAATATGGCACAGATAAGTTAGTAAGCATAATTATCAGTTCAGAACAAAAACAGCAAGGCCTACATAATTATCTGAGAAGCTCAGACACGACATCAGTCACTGATTACATATTGACATGCCTGAAGAATATCATTGTGAGCCACAGCCACCTGATCTATTCCCATCTTGTATGCATCGCAGCAACCGTGCCTTTGTGTTTGTCAAATGGTTCCAAGTATAAATTTAAATGGTGTCTGTGTGTTTGACAAATGGTTCCAGGTATACATTTAAACGGTGCCTGTATAATTGTATATATATGCCTATAAGTTATAACTGAGGAAAAAATAATCCCTTGTTATCAATATTCTCAAGCCCACACAATTGTATGTTTACACAGAATAATTGTTTTCAACATGTATTAGTTTTCAATATTCTTTAGCCTTAAGAAAATCACTATCCAATTCTTTAACAAAATCATTTTCAACAATGAGTTCTTGTATAAAAGATCAACGGTGTCTTTGTGTTCGACAAATAGTTCTAGGCATGCAATCAAACTTTGCATGTACAAACATATATCTTTGGCATAAACACAAGCAGAACAATAAGATAGGGAAGAAATTTAGGAACACATCAAGCAATGTACAGTAAGGTCAACTAGTGCATCTGCTAGTGCTACAAGCCTCTAGCATAAACACAAGCAGAACATCAAGCAATTACGTTCCCGTCTTCATCTAAATGTCATTCTATAACTTCCCGTCTTCATCTAAATGTCAACTCAATGTTCTTTCTAAACTCTCTATAAGTAATCCTTACTCTCACCCATGACCTACCAAAAGAATTATCCAATTCCGAGCCAATATTATATTCATGGTCGGTTACATACAACTACATCAAGGATCACATAAAAAGGAGCCAAACGTGTTAGGGAAAGGTGCGTGAGCAAAAGGTGTAACGGTTCCAGATAGTGGTAACAAAGGTTCTAGTTCATTTTATAAAAGGAGCCATACGTATTAGGGAAAGGTGCGTGAGCAAAAAGTGCAACGGTTCTAGACGATGGAAAAAAGTGCTCAAAATATTTTCTATAATCGTGAGCAAAAAGTGCAACGGTGCCAGATAGTGGTAACAATGGTTCTAGTTCAGAATAAAGTGGAAACTGAAGAAATTCGAGCAACAGAAATGAGAAACTAAAAGCTCAACCGCTCCCTCAGTCATCGCCCAGCCAGGATGCAGTCAACACCCAAAAATAGCACCCGGCAATCTCTAAATTTTACAAAAATAGCACCACAATTTCCACTCCCCAGGTATTTCAACTAAGATCAGCTCAACAGCAAGAAACAACCATGAAATCAAGTGAATAATTTCAGGTACCTTCCAGCTGCAACATGCCTAATATCTTGAAGTGTGGATGCTCTTAAAAGTTTAAGCTTTTCCATCAGCATATCGCTGTTATCTTGACCTACATCTGAGAAGAAAAAAGGGAAACATCATCAGATCCTATCGTCATCACCATCCAGCCATTTTTAGCAAAGAGTTCCAAGATAAGAAATGAAAGGTGCCCATGTGTTCTGCAAATGGTTCCACACATACATTCTAATGGTGCCTGTACAAATTTACATCTACAATCCAAAAGAACAAGTTCCACGCATACCTAATGGTTCTAGATAGTGGTAACAAAGGTTCTAGTTCATTTTATAAAAGGATCCACACGTGTTAGGGAAAGGTGCATGAGCAAAAGGTGCAACGGTTCTAGATAGTGGTAACAAAGGTTCTAGTTCATGTCTTGCATATGTATGGGAGCTATATTCATACAATCGATACTACTGTAATAAAAATGAGTTAATGATACCATGGGAGTTTGCAAGAGTGGTTTGTCAACTCATACCTTTAAGTGAGCCTGCTCTGCATGCATAGTTTGGCTAGGCTCATGTCTAGTTGATATCTCGCCGATGTGGTGGTCGCCGTTAGCAACTGGCCGTTAGTCGTCGCCCCGCTGCGTCTGCTCTGCAGAAACTCTGAGCTGAGCACCCCAACGAAGGGATTTCTGAATTTGACATAAGTCTATAACTGAAAACAATCGATAGAAGGAGAATTTAGCATGCGATAGATAAAAAGAAAAAGAAACACTTGACTGTAAACACATGTTAGCTAGACATTGCATTAGGTAGAAAATCTGCATACAACAACACAGGAAAATACACTTTATTCGAGACATCTATGTCATATATACCTTCTCGCAGGAATTATCACAAGCATATGACCTGACATAATGCTTACAGTTGATAGCCAACAATTATTCTTGTCCAGCTGTATACATTCTTATTTAGAGAGTATTATTTTTCAACATATAAAGTTCTCAACATCCTTGCATATTTCTAGACATACTTTTCCAGCAAAGAGTTCCAGTTTAAAACATCAACGGTGCCAGTGTGTTCCACAAATGGTTCTAGACATACATTCTAATGGTTCATGACCATACATGTATTTCAGTCACGAGTGTATAAAAAACAATAAAATTATCTACATTCTCAAGCAAAGAACAAGGACTTACAGGGAACAAGCCTATACGAGTTCCTGCACCTAGTCTTCATTTGGCTAGAAGAGAATTGCACGGAGCAAAATAGAAATTACATGAATGTGGATAACATAAAAATCTGATGCTCACACATACATCTGATGGAAAAACATCTGCTGGAAAAACGACATAACACATTATAACAAGCACCTGATCTGCACACAAAGCAGAAAAAGCGGAAGTTACAGTAAGATGTGCTGCCTTCCACGCCATAGCAGCAGCCTCAAAGACGCACCTCACGCCACCAGTGCAGCTTTGGCTGCCATAGTGTGGACAGTCAGAACTAGAGGTCGATGGTCAGGGAGACGCTCCGCCACGGCCAGGGGGTGTCTACTTCGCCGGCCACAAAGACTGGCAATACTTGCTCATCCGGCACCAACACCATGACGCTTGCGACGTCGCCAGGCCATCATGTCGACGCTGACAGCAGCTGGATGCAGGCATGGTTGCTGGATGCGGCGGTGGACGAGGACGGCAGAAGGCGGTGGTGGGCAAGCGCGGCTGCCGGAGGCGGTGGTGACCAGGTAGGTCCGCCAGATGCGGTTGTGGCCGGGGGCGGTGCTGGAGGCACCGTTGACTTGGATGGTGGGGGAGGGTCGGCGTCGCACTAGACTTAGAATCCCTCTCGAGGCCAGGCCACGCGATGGCGTTGACGAACTCGTCAAGAAGAGATCCATATGTAACACTGCAACCAAAACGCCAAATACTAACAGGTCGCCGGATGAGGGATGGCGCCAGACGGGGACGGTTGCCGAGGGGGGAGGTTAGGGCCGCGTGAGCTCGCAGTCGGAGGAAGGACGGCGCCGGCGGTGAAGGCCCGGGATCCATGGGAGGTAGCTACAGGAGCCGCTGGTAGACTATGGGCGAGGCGCGACGCGCGGGAAATTTCTCGTCGGCGAGCAGGGGATCCCGGGGGCGGCTCGTGGGAAGGGCTATGGGCGTCGCCGCTGTGCTGGGGCCTAGACGCCGCCGGGGGAGAGAAGCCTAGGCGCCGCCGGAGAGGAAGGGGAAGAGGGCTAGCGCCGCCGGTGGTGAGGCGGCCCGGGAGCCACCGGGGAAGAGGGGCCTGGGCGCCGCCGGTGGGGAAGTTGTTGGCTAGTTGCATCGGATAGGGCGAAGCTCGGGCTAGGGAAATGAGGCTAACGGGATCCACCTACACAAGCAGAACGGGAAACAAAAAGGGTGCCGCACTTGGCACCGAAGGAGGCATCACGGGAGTCTAGCTCTGCAGACTTTGAGCAGCTTTTCCACGGTAGGGGTTCAGAGCGAGCAGTTAGGCCGGTGCAGATGGGGGCCCAAAACGAACAAAAGAGGAAATTCAAAACATCATCAAATAAGAAGATAATGTAAAGATGGAAAGTTGGCTCAGCTCATAACTTGGAATCTCAAAGCATCACCAATGGACCGGATTGGTGTGTCTGTAGAGTTGTTACGTAAGAAAGCTTATATATATATATATATATATATATATATATATATATATATATATATATATATATATATATATATATATCAACGCGGATTTGCTACCACCGGTGGTAGCTATGCATGCATGCATAGTCCTTGGATTATGTGAGCATGTTATTCCTCCGCATGCGATGTAGAGAGCAGGAGATGACGGTGATAACAGATGAAATTCCTCCGTTTGTTGCATGCACATGGTACTCTTGAATGGCTACCTAGCATGGCAACTGTGGATGGCATCTGCATGTGGTGATTTTAGACATACCATACCTAGTTACCATACCTAGTTGCCATGCGTAGTTGCATGTGGTGATTTTGGGAATGCCACACCTAGTTGCCATACACACTATCCAAACACACTAACTACCTAGACATGCCATGTGATGTAGCCGTCTTCCCTAGCCATACGTGTGGTTTTGGCGGGATTTTTTTGTTGGCGTGAATGTTATGGTCTTCCTTTTCCCTCCATTATCTCCCTGCTGCCACTACATATATAGATGGCTACCTAGCATGGCAACTGTTAGAGTTTTTTCCCGAATAATTAGGGTCCGCACATTTTTATTTGTTCTTTTAGTTTTTTCACTGTTAGGATTTTTTCCTTCCGAATCATTTTTCTTCTAACTAATTTTAATCGCCTCTTGCAACAAATGCAAATCCTCCTAGTCTAAATTCTGTAGCCCTGCATTGCCTGCTCGAGCTAGCTGCGGCTTTACTCTAACAGTGAAGAAGCTCAAAGAACAAACAAAAATGCGACGGAGGGTAAGAACTAATTAAAATAAGTTCATAAATCCTATTGAGAGAAAAAAGACATTTGTGAAATGAGCTCTACTTGATTAAGTAGCGGCGCTCTCAAAAAATCAACAAATCAATTACCCGCTGATTTTTATGGATCAAAGTGTTCATCCTAGTGAGCTATGGTATGAATCATGTATCAGGGAAATGCTAAATAGAAAAGGATACGGCAGCTATGAGTACACAATATGAGTGGTGAGATGAGATGATTTGTTTGCATGGTTCCACGGTGTGGTGGCTTTGGATGGATAGATTGAGTGGATGGTATAGTAGGTGTGTGTGTGTGGTTAGTTGGGGTGGATAATCCAATAGGTGTGTTGGTATGGTGTGTTGGTGTGGTGTGTTGAGGTGGTGAGAGATAGGAATATGCATGCAAACACCGTCGCTTCCATCTGTTAACTCTTGTGCTCCTGGTAGAAAATCACATGCTCCCTATAGAGGATCTAATGGTGGATGGTGGGTGCATAGCTACCACCGGTGGTAGCAAGCTATTTTGCATATATATATATATATATATATATATATATATATATATATATATATATATATATAGGAAATAGTGGGTTACCATGGTGGCTACCTATACACCCACCCCCAGCCCTTGGATGCCATATAGGGATCACAAGATAGGGGCACCGGGAGCACAAAACATAACGGTCCTTTAAACGTCGTCACACTCTCTTGCACACTAGAAACAACATGCAGCTCGTCCAGGAATACCTTGCCATCCTGCAAACCATGCGCACAAACATTGTTCCACCACAAGATCTCATCCATGCATCATGACCATCTTCCACCACGGTCTCTCATCCATACACCACCACAAAAATCCCACCATGTTTCATAGCATTTGCACCACCATCACAAGTTTACCACACCCCCCTATCCATGCACACCATCCACCATGCAAACCTCAGTTTTCCGGTTTCAGTACTCACCCCCCGCGTCGTTTTTCTCCTAAATTGTTTGCATCGTCGGTGTTTGAAAATTCCAAGCTCCCTCATACCACCTCATAGCTCAATCCGAGGCTGCTAAAATTTCGTAGAGGAGATCTGGAAAGGCAGGCAGTTCGATTTGGTACGTTATCATCATCCTTCACACAACATTTCTAGCTTTTCTGAAATCTCGTTTTTGTTCATGCGTTAAAAACCCCAAACACATGTTTATCATGGGAAGGTTATGCTATGATTATCTTATGCCGCATCCTTTCCTGGTCACCGTTTTTTGTGCAGGATCGAATTAGCATGTTACATCATCGGTCTTCATAGACACAGCGGCGTGAGCGCACACATGCAGCATCATCGTCAGCTCTTTTGTTTAAGTAAGCCCCAAACTCTTGCAGTTTTCTTTTTCCCAAAAAACCAATGCGTGTGTTCATGTTAAAATCCATACCAAGCCTGTGCTTTTTCAGTTTCTCATCAGCTCTTAACATGTTTTTCTGCCTCGCGGCATATTTGTTGCAGGATCGTCAGGCTCTCCGGGGTCTTTAAATGATGAGCAGCGGCAACACCGCCTGGGATTTCTTCCCTGCACCGGGTGTCGCCCGATTCAATTTCACATGGTGGATGCGACCGATCGTCGCAGCCGACGCCGCTCCACTCTCTCCAGCTGCCGCCAATAGCGAATAGGAGGAACACGAGGTGTCCATGGCGGGGGGACGGTTCCGGGCATGTGGCCCGGCCCGCGTTGTCCTCCTCTCTCTCCGAATGTGGGGCGCTGGAAGGAGCTCCGACCAACACGAGCATCACGCTCGCCGATCACAGCATGGGCGGCGCGCTGGCGATGCTCCTGGCCTACGACCTCGCCGAGCTCGGCCTCAACCGCGCCGCGCCCATCACCGTTTTCTCCTTCTGGGGGCTAAGGGTGGGCAACGGCGCAACGCAGCGTTAAAGGCCCGGTGCAACGAGCTCAGCGGGAAGGCATTGCGCGTGGCCAACGTGCGCGACCCAATTACGAGGATGCCTGGCGTCTTCCTTAATGAGGCGACCACAGGCGTGGAGGTGCTCCTTCCATTGCGGGAGTCCTGCTACACGCACGTCGGCGTATAGCTGCCGCTCGACGACCTCTCGAGTGTCAGCAACCTCGCCGCCGTGGACGATCTCGACACCTACATCGCGCTGCTCAGGAAACCGAAGGCCGCGGCCGGAGCGAACGATGGCGGCGGCGGTGGCGCCGTGATCGGCAGGGTGCTCGAGTTCGTGGGCCGGCGTGGCGCCGGCGCGATGCCGTGGCAGGACGCGGCTCGGCCTCGTGCAGACACTCGACCTCATGTGAACATGAACTGTGATTAATTAGGAATTTAGAGAATTAACTCGATTAACCAGCCGAAAACTGACAATCCTCATCCAAGATATTTTTCTTTCTTTCGAGAGATTCACCGATCATTCTTTCGTTTGAATTTTGTACAGATCAAATCATAGGAGATCATTATAACAGAAATTATTTTATTGCATTTCTGCTCGGCTTCTTTCCTCGCACACATTGACTGACAAAGATTCAATGATCATTCTTTCATTGCACTTCTGCTCTGCTTCTTTGCTCAACACTGACAGATACTCAGATAGTGATCATGCTATTGGTTCATATTAGTTGGAAGACACATAGAATGTTAGGTGAGATGGAGGAGAGAGAGGGAAGAGAGAGAAGGAGGCAATCGGTAAACTAACAGACGGTCTGCAGCCCGGGAAATTTGGTCGCTACAGACAACCTTTCCCCGTTGTATGGAGGCCGTGTGCACTCTCATCTTTTAACCATTTTTCTCCTTGATAGATGAATCCAATATTTCCGTTAGATAAAAGAAGGATGAATCAAATCTTTCAATCTGTTGCCCGCGACGAGACCACCAGAGCTTGTGCAACAGGACGAATTCTGCAGGAATGCATCGACGAGGAGCTTGTGGCCGTCGCCGGTGGTGCCGTCTTCCATGTCAGATGTCATGTGAAAGCAGCCGGAGCCACTACGCAAGCAGAATTCGTAGTTATTCTATGGCTTGTACACCTTTGCTGCAAACAACCGGATCTGATTGTTTCCCAATTTTATTTCCCCCTTTGGCGCCTGAATTGAAGTCTACAATTATAGGATCGGTTGCTGCATGATGGATTGATGGTAACAAGTATCAGACAAGACTATTTAGAATAACTAGCAAATTCAGTTGAGATGAGATGGAGCGGAGGAGGAAGATTTTTTTTTGCTGCAAATCATTACGAGTAGATTATTTTGATGTCATATCTCGTATGCGGTCGTGGGTTCCTATAGACACCCAAAGCAACGACCTGATTGTACGAGGTGTATGTAGTGCTGTCTAGAGGTGACGTGGACAATACAGTCCCGGGAAACAGCCGCTGGAACTGACCAGGAAACGAACCGCTGCACACGACCGTTGCACCAACCATTTTAGTGAACCATTGGATATGACCAATGCCTCGACCGTTCTGTTAGCATTTCTTCGAGCCAATGGTTGTGTTGGATGGTTAAACTACATGACATGAGCATTGCACTCAACCATCCATTCCACCATGTTGCCAATTGTGAATGAGCTGTAATATTGCATGCAAACGGAAATATGACTGCCGTTAACACGGGTAGAGGCCAGTCAGAACAAATCCTAGACAGACAAGAATCTTGCTCTCTCTATCCAACGATCCAGACCCTATGCATAGGTAGCCACCGTGGTAGCAAATCCGCCTTGATATATATATATATGGATTTTTCTTGCAAAAAAGAAAACTGCTCTATCTCTTGTGTGTTCTGTTTGCTTGAAGAAGTCATTTTGTCGTTCATTTATGCACTCGCGTTGCACTGGTTAGCAACGGAAGCGATCGTCGGTCGACAGTTAACCTGATCTGACATCTAAAAAAAGGGGTATGTTGGTACACATCGTCGCTGCTTTCGTCAGCCACAGTGCAACAACAGCCACTACTGCATCCTATGCTATCTCTACAGCTAGGACTAAATCTGTCGTCCGTCTCGGCTCGTCACCAAACTTCCCCTTCCGGCGCGTCGGCTAGATCCGCTGCATCTGCAGGATGCGGGGACAGCTGGCCCCTCGCCGGTGCACACGTGACGTCGACGTCGAGGCGCCGTCGCCGTTGGTAGCTTCTGATTTCGCTGGTCATCTTACGTACGCCTGCCACGTAGCATCCATCTCGTTTGCCTTTCTCGGCTAGCTGCTGCTTTATTCGTGTGACGCAGGCCAACACGTTATTAACGTTTGTACAGTACGTACCTAGGGCACATCTAGGTAGATGCATGCGACGCAGCTTGAGTTATGAACTTATGATTACGGCTGCGAAATCCCTTTTGAGCGAACGATCGCTCGAGCGATAACTTGTGAGCTAAAAAAGTTATCAAAATAACTACTTATAACCACATATAAAAGCTGGGGAAATTAACCAAGGTTGATATTTTTCCATATTTACCATTGATAAATAACGGGCATAAGGTTGATAACTTGTGAGCAAAAAAAATTATCAAAATATTCTAAATGATATCAACTTGTAGGGTCAATATTTTTCCATATTTACTGTTGATAAATAACGGGCATAAGGTTGATAACTTGTGAGCTAAAAAAGTCATCAAAATATTCTAAATGGTATCAACTTGTAGGGTCGGTAAATTCTCACATTTACTGTTGATAACTAACGAATGGATGGTTGATAACTTTGTGAGCTAAAAAGAGTGTCAAAATAGTCCATATGATATTAAGTTTTATGGTCTGTAACTTTTTACATTTATCGTTGATAGATAACAGGCAGAGGGTTGATAACCTATGTGCCAAAAAGTCGTCAAAATATTCTAATTGGTATGAACTTTTGAGGTCGATAACTTTTCACATTTACCATTGATAAATAACGGGCAAAAGGGTTGATAACTTGTGAGCTAAAACGGTCGTCAAAATATTCTAAATGATATTAACTTTTAGGGTTGGTAACTTCTCACATTAACTGTTGATAACTAACGGGCATATGGTTGATAACTTTGTGAGCCCAAGAAGGCGTTAAAATATTCTATATGATATTAAGTTTTGGGGTCGGTAACTTTTCATATTTGCCGTTGATAGATAACAGGCAGAGGGTTGATAACTTGTGTGCCAAAAAATCACTAAAACATTCTAATTGGTATTAACTTTTGAGGTCGATAACTTTTCATATTTACCATTGATAAATAATGAGCAGAGGGTTGATAATTTTTCACATTTACTATTAATAAATAAAGCATGGAGGGTTGATAACTTGTGAGCTATAAAAAATCATCAAAATATTCTAAATGATATTAATTTTAGGGGTCGGTAAATTTTCCTATTTTCCACTAATAAATAGCAGGCAGTGGGTCCAGAACTTATGAGCTAAAAAAGTCATCAAAATATTCTAAATGATATTACCTTTTGGGATCGGTAACTTTTCACATTTATAGGTTAATAAAATTAACTTTTAGGGTTGATAACTTCTTGCATTTACCATTGATAACTCATATGCAGAGAGGTTCATAATTCACGTGCAAAGGGGTTGATAACTGTTAGTCAAAAAAAGTATGTCAAAACATATCGACATGGGTGCTAGTTTTGAAGATCTCGTCGAGACCGATTTATTGATGAAGACGGATCTTAAATCAGAGTTGTCGTTTGAAAGATAAAACGTTTTGAAGTTTCAAATTAGGAGATATGTGATATCTTCTTTTTTGTCTTATAGTGCATAAATGCAAAAAATTTCATAAAAGTAAAATTTAAACAGTAAAAAAGTTGCCAAAATAGGTTAACAATTTATGGGTGAATTTTTTTGGCAAAAATTCCTATATGATAAAATTTTAGGGTTGATAACTTCTTATATTTACCGTTGATAAATTATATGTAAAGGTGTTGATAATTCATATGCAAATGGGTTGATAACTTTTACTCCAATTTTTTTTTCTCAAAACATATCAACATGGGTGCTAGTTTCTCAAAATAAATCACATATAACCACTTATAACTCAAATTAACTACAATTTTTAACATTAATGAACTAACACTTTTAAAAATCTTAATATGAAAAAGTTGTCAAAACGGGATTAATAACTTGTGTACAAAAAAGGTTAGCAAACAATTCTCAATAAAATTAACTTTTCGGGTTGATAACTTCTTATATTTACCGTTGATAACTCACACGTAGATGGGTTGATAAATTATATGTAGGGGGGTAGATAACTGTTAGGTCGAAGCAAAAGTTCGTTGAAACATATCAATATGGGTGCTAGTTTTGAAGATCCCATCGAGACTAATTTATTGATAGAAATGAATCTTAAATCGGAGTTATCGTTTGAGAGATAAAATATTTTAAATTTTCGAATTAGGAGAGAATGTATTTAACATCTATTTTTTCTCATAGTACATGCATGCAAAACCTTTCACAAAAGGAAAAATTTTTACATAAAAAAGTTATCAAAACAGGGTTAATAACTTGTGAGCAAAAAATGTTGGCAAAAATTTCTCAATGAAATTAACTTTTAAGGTTGATTATTTTTTATATTTACCATTGATAACTCATATGTATAGGGGTTGATAACTCAGAGGTAAAGGGGTTGATAACTTTTAGGTCAAAGAATAAGTTTATCTAAACACATCAACATGGGTGCTAGTTTTGAAGATCTCGTCAAGACTGATTTATTGTTAAAAAAAATCTTAAATCAGAGTTGTCATTTGAGAGATAAAATGTTTTAAATTTTCAAATTAGGAGAGAATCTAGTTAACATCTATTTTGTCTTGTAATGCATGCATGCGGAAATTATCGTAAAACAAAATATTGTAACATGAAAAAGTTGTTAAAATGGGATTAATAACTTCTTACAATTACTGTTGATAACTCACATGTAGATGGGTTGATATATCACATGTAGAGGAGTTGATAAATTTTAGGTTGAAAAAAAGTATGCCAAACATATCAACATGGGTGCTAGTTTTCAAGATCCCGTCGAAACTGATTTATTGATAAAAATGGATCTTAAATCAGAGTTGTTAAGAGATAAAACATTTTGAATTTCTAATTTGGAGAGAATCTATTTAACATCTACTTTGTCTTGTAGTGGATATATGCAAAACTTTGTATAAAAGAAAAATTCTAACATAAAAAAATTGTCAAAATGGGGTTCATAACTTGTGAGTGAAAAAATTGACAACAAAATCTCAATGAAATTTACTTTTAGGGTTGATAAATTTTTACACAGCTGATAACTCACACGTGGAGGGGTTGATAACTTTAAGTCTGTATTTTTTGTCAAAATATATCGACATGGGTGCTAGTTTTGAAGAGCTCATCGAGACTAATTTATTGGTAAACTGGATCTTGAAAAAGACTTGCCATTGGAGGGATAATATGTTTTGAATTTGCGAATTAGGAGAGAATCTATGTGGCATCCATTTTTGTCTTGTAGTGCATGCATAAAAAATTATTTGTAAAATAAAAATTCTTATAAGAACAATTGCCAAAAGAGGTTGGTAACTTGTGAGCGAAAAAAGTCAGCAAATAAATACAAATTTTATGGTGGCTAATTTCTTACCGTTGATAGCTCAAATGCAAAGGGCTATAAGGGCATCTCCAACGACCCGACGCATTTCTGGGCCTAAATCGTGACCGTTTTGGTCTGTTTGGGTCCGGTTGGTTTTTTACTATTCCCTTTATTTTTCTGCTCATGCAATTTGTGTTTGGGACAAATTCTAAAAATTTAACAATTCCCTTTTCGCAATTCCTTTTTAATTTTGTATCAAATTCCATATTTATTGGAATAGTTTTTCAGTTCCCTTTTTCGGGCCAGTGATTTTTTAGAGGGGAAATAACTGGTGGGGAAAATCACTTATAACCACTTATAACTCAAATTTTTGAATTAGAAGAGAATTTAGTTGACATCTATTTTGTCTCATAGTGCATGCATGCAGAAATTATCGTAAACAAAAAATCGTAACATGAAAAAGTTGTCAAAATGGGATTAATAACTTGTGTACAAAAAAGGTTAGCAAATAATTCTCAATAAAATTAACTTTTAGGGTTGATAACTTTTTACATTTACCATTGATAACTCACACATAGATGAGTTCATAAATTACATGTAGAGGGGTTGATAACTTTTAGGTCATAGCAAAAGTCTCTCGAAATATATCAACTTGGATGCTAGTTTTGAAGATCCCATCGAGACTGATTTATCGGTAAAAACGAATCTTAAATCAGAGTTGTCGTTTGAGAGATACAATATTTTGAATTTCTGAATTAGGAGAGAATGTATTTAACATCTATTTTTGTCTCATAGTACATGCATTCAAAACCTTTCACAAAAGGAAAAATTCTTACATAAAAAAGTTTTCAAAACAGGGTTAATAACTTGTGAGCAAAAAATGTTGGCAAAAATTTCTCAATGAAATTAACTTTTAAGGTTGATTATTTTTTATATTTACCATTGATAACTCATATGTATAGGGGTTGATAACTCACATGTAAAGGGGTTGATAACTTTTAGGTCGAAGAAAAAGTTTATCGAAACATATCAAAATGGGTGCTAGTTTTGAAGATCTCGTCAAGACTGATTTATTGGTGAAAAGGAATCTTGACTCAAAATTTTCATTTGAGAGATAAGATGTTTTTAATTTTCAAATTAGGAGAGAATCTAGTTAACATCTATTTTGTTTTGTAGTGCATGCATGCACAAATTATCGTAAAACAAAATATTGTAACATGGAAAAGTTGTCGAAATGGGAATAATAACTTGTGTGCAAAAAAGTTAGCAAATAATTCTCAATAAAATTAACTGTTAGGGTTGATAACTTCTTATAATTACTGTTGATAACTCGCACATAGATGGGTTGATAAATCACATGTAGAGGGGTTGATAACTTTTAGGTTGAAAAAAAGTATGCCAAACATATCAACATGGGTGCTAGTTTTGAAGATCCCGTCAAAACTGATCTATTGATAAAATCAAATCTTAAATCGGAGTTGTTGTTTAAGAGATTTTTTTTTTTTAATTTTCGAATTAGGAGAGAATCTATTTGACATCTACTTTGTCTTGTAGTGCATGCATGTAACACTTTTTATAAAAGAAAAAATTCTAATATAAAAAAGTTGTCAAAATGAGGATAATAACTTGTGAGTGAAAAAATTGACAACAAAATCTCAATAAAATTAACTTTTAGGGTTGATTAATTTTTACATTTACCATTGATAACTCACACGTGAATGGGTTGATAACTTCTAGTCCGTATTTTTTTGTCAAAATATATCGACATGGGTGCTAGTTTTGAAGATCTCGTCGAGACTAATTTATTGGTAACCCAGATCTTAAATCAGACTTGTCGTTGGAGGGATAATATGTTTTGAATTTGCGAATTAGGAGAGAATCTATGTGGCATCCGTTTTTATCTTGTAGTGCATGCATGAAAAATAGTTTGTAAATTAAAAATTCTTATAAGAAAATTTGCCAAAAGAGGTTGGTAACTTGTGAGTGAAAAAAGTCAGCAAATAAATACAAATTTTATGGTGTCTAATTTCTTGCCATTGATAACTCAAATGTACAGGGCCTATAAGGGCATCTCCAACGGCCCGACGCATTCTAGGCCTAAATCGTGATCATTTTGGTTCGTTTGGATCGCGGCCTAAACACTTCAAGGACGTTGTACTCCCCCCTTGACCGTTTGGGCGGGGACTACGCCCAGAGGCCCGACAATTTTTTTGTCCTAAATTCGACCATTTTTCATAAGAATTGTGAGAATTTCATTCAAATTTTGTTACATATTACAAAACCAAACAGAATTTAAAATAGAATTTAAAACAGGTGGTCATCGTCGCGAGTAGGTGCCGACTGTGCGCTAGACGGCCCATTCTCGCTGCCCGTCGCCTCCTTCGACGCGCTGGCCCGAGCACGCCGCGTGGTGCTGTTGGCGATGGCCTGTCGGTGCTCCGCCCTACCGCGGACCATCTCCTAGTGGAGCAACGCTGCTAGGCTGTGCGGCGGGTGCCGAGGAGCCATCCCCTCCCGCTAGGCTTCCCTAGAGACGCAGCGCTCTAGACGCTATGTCTTGAAAGACACGACAATGGTCGCTTGCAGGTCAATCGGAGGAACCTCGCCTTCCTGCGCGGTGTCGAGCCCCTCGGGGAACTCGTAGAAGCTGAGGTAGACGTTGTCGGCCTCCTTCTCCTCCTCCTCGGCATCCTCCCACGGCGGCGCATGTGGCGGTTGCGGTGGGGGTGCCGGCGGTGGAGGCAGAGGTGCATGTCCACTGGCTCGGCGATCATGCCCTAGCTTGGCGTACGTGGTAATGAGCCGGCGAGGCGTTTTCTCTGGCGTGGTGAGAGGATGAGAATGCGACGTCCAGGCGCAAGCGCCCCGACCTTTTATAATCGGAGGCGGGCGGGAAACGCAGGGGCGCGAGGAAAGGGGAAGGGGGACGCGGTCTCCGAAGACCATTAGTGGTGAGCGGCGGTGGCCAGTGGTGTAGTGCCATTGATGGCGGCGCAGGGTCGGAAGCGGCGATGCAGCCTATTCCCAATATAGGCAACTGAATCGGCGCGGGGCGTAGGAGACGAAGCGGCCGTGGTCGCTGGCATGCTGGCCCCCCGGGCGAAAGGGGGAGGGCACGCGCAGATTGCACGGTCAGTCCGCGACGACACAAACCGCGTCCAAATTCAGGCTGTGTTTGCGTCGTCGCGGAAAGGCTGGCAAAAATGCGTCGGGCCGCTGGGCTGGGTTTTTCTAGGCCCCGGTTAAAATTGGACCGATTCAGGCTTCCGTGGTCCGTTTGCGTGAGGCCGTTGGAAATGCTCTAAGTGCTCATAAGTACTACTATCCCGTCGCATTTTTCATAATGGGAATAGAAAAAAATTTCACATTTATTTTGATATAGCTTACTACAAAACAAAACTTGTAAAGGAAATTGTTCCTATTTTTTATTCCAAAATTTCAAATTTCCTATGGAGTTGTGCTTGCCATGACCCGGCATAACACAAAGCCTAACCTGCCATGAGATCCCACGTGATATGCGCGTATGTTGTACGGGTCAAGGAGACGCTCTGGGTCAACGAAAAGGGAATTAATCGTCTAACAAGCAGAGAACGAGGATGCGGGAATTCTATTTTAGGAATCCTTCCGTATCCGTTTCGGGTCGCAGAGGCTGGTCGGAACCGATCGCTCGGATGGATCGGAGCGATCGATCGCCAGCTAGGGAGGCCCTTACGGCTGGGCAGTTCAATAGTTGCCTCCGTGGTCTGACGACGTTCCGTACGTAGATGGTTCTAGATGCCCACTTCGATATGATCAGTTGGTTAAGCATTTCAAGTGAGGCCACGCACACGATGTCACCGTAGGATTTTTATTCAGTTGTAAGAGAGAGAAATAAGAAAAAGAATATTATCTTTCCTTAGTTAAGAGTTGATCTCTTAGAAAATATAAGAGAAGACTATTTTATGTATTTGTATCATCTGTCTTCCTTAGCCAATCAATATCTTACTAAAAAGCCTAGTTTGCCTCATATTAATTGTTAGAGAAGACAATAAAAGATAAGAATCCAATGGAGATATATGGTACACCTCGGCACCCATGATGGGATGCTCGGTACCCCTTCATAATTAAGTTATGAAGGGGTAGAGAGCAATCTCAACCCTTGATGTTTTTAATTTTGGGCTGAGTTTGATGGAGAGGGGTGCACTGAAGCAAACCTTAAAAAAAAAAATTGTATCTCTAAATTTCGATAAAATCTGAAAACCATTTAGGATGTAGCTAGTGATGTATACACAAAAACAGTCACTAGTGGAAAACAGGGCATCAGTCCCGGTTTGTTTGGGCCTTCAGTCCCGGTTGCGCAACCGGGACTAACCAACCGGGACTGATGCCCAATCTTTAGTCCCAGTTGCTATACGAACCGGGACTAAAGAGAGACCACGTGGCAAGGGCCAGGCACTCGTGGGCGTAGGATCTTTAGTCCCGGTTCGTGTTACGAACCGGGACTAAAGTGTCCCCACGTGGTAGCCTCTGCTGCTTCTTTATTTTTCTGGATTTCAATTGTTAGTTAGGGGTTTAGGGTATATTTGTATTTTGCTCCATTCAATTGTTTGATTCATTTCAAATAAGTTTTCTTATATACTTATTCATACAGCATTACAACATAATATATAAACCGATACATATATATAATATATTTGGTTCACCGAGCATATACATGCATACAAGTATATATATACAACTTGTTCACACACATAAGATCACGACTTGTGTTGTATTATAAACATTGTCTAATCGAAACTGACATGAAATTCACCCTTTGGATTAATGACATGGTCAAGTAGAAATCCGGCTATTTCCTCTTAAATTCCTACTATGCGTTCAGTCGGTGAGAGCCGATTCCGCTTTGCTTCGAACTACGAAGAAGAAGAACAATATGAATATGAATCATTATAACAAAATTGATGCCAGTAAAATGAATTTGTCAGTATATTGTTTACTTACTGTTTGAAAATCAATTCCTTCAGTGTCCTGCGCACGAAAGTTCTCGCAAGCGTAGTATGCACATAGATTAGTCCCCGAAGGCTGCCTCGCATACTTTACGAGAATAGATTTTAGTCAGTGACATATCAAGATTGATATACTTAATGGTATTTGAAACTAGAATTAAAGGGATGTGTGGACCTAGCTTGTATGACTTACCTCGATCTGACGGTAAATCAGCTCATTTTTCCATTCACCTTTAACTATGCGTATAAACCGTTTCCAAACACTGCCGAGCAAATAAAATGAATAGATGAGTTATAGATGAATGAAAGAGACCGATATAATGCCGTAATGATTGAAATTACCTATCCATCATATCAATGATGCTTTGGTATTCATTAAGTGGTTTATTCATCGAGTCAAAGATTTGAACCTTTCCATAGTCAGGTTCAATCTTTAGCAAAATCCAGTGGTAACTGCGTGCAAGTTTAATTATATAAGTTAATAAACTCATCAATTACACTTATAACATCGAGTAAGGAAAAGTAACTGTGTATAAGATAGTAACACTCACCTGATGTTGTACGGAAACAGTATTCTAGCTCGGTATTCCTGCGTAAGTAGGAACTCTAGCAAGATATCCTCCGTCTCCTTGCGTTTCGTCTGTATCATCGCTCCGTTAAGTCGATTTGGATCAATGAATCCAAGTTGGAGGTCATTCCTTTTCTTACATTCCATACTCTTCATTCTGCATAATAAACAGCGTAGTGAGGAAAATTACATGCAAAGAACGAGTTGAGCTAGAGAATTATAGAAATAATGAATCACTTACAGAACATAGGCACTGACGAGAGATTTGTCGAGCGCGTCTTGATTGAATAGCTGAAAGAATTCATCAAACTCAATATGCACCAAGTCTTCACCTAAGAAATGGTCCTTTGTGATTTTCATAAGGAGAAAATCTTGCGTGCCCTTTGCGGCTTGCAGGTACCACTTATGTAATTTTCGCATTTGTGTTGGTAGATTCATTTCAATCTCAGGTGGGACCAGACTCTTCCCCTTTTCATATTGCCGTGCTATAGGCGCCTTTGGGGTGATATCTTCATGTAGCAATTGAGAAAGAGTCAAACCAGCTTCTTTAGCAAAGTCGGTGGGATTGGGTTGAGCAACACTCCCACCAGCATCACTAGCAAAGACCTTTAGCGGGGAGATCGATTTTTTGGTCTGTGCTCCAAGCTGGGCAACGTCTCTTTTCCCTCTTCCAGTTGCGCTTGTCTTATTAGCTTCTTTTTTTGCATCTACCTGCTTATCCAAACAACGCTTGTAGTCATGTGGCTTACGCAATTCATATTGCGAAGGTTGGGTAAGCATATCAAAGGCCCACTCCTTCTGTTCCAGAGTATATACCTGCTTCGGTGTAGGGGTCGGGCGTAGGGCTTCGAGCTTCCTTTTCACTTTGGCTCTGTCCTCCGCCTCAATTTCTTCAGCAGTCTTCTCGAGAGGAGGAGGCGGCACCGCCTTAGCTTTCTTGGCCCGTTTCTTCGGAGAGACATTGCTAGTGGACATAGCAGCGGACTTGCCACAACTCTGGGACTTACGAGTGGGCTGAGGCGGCGGAGGTGGCGGAGGCGGCTGACATTGAGGTGGAGATCGATGTGGACTCGGGGTATGGTGGTAGTCGTCCCTGTCGTCGTCGGGAGGTGGTGAATTGCGAGGACTCGGAGGAGAGGGTGGCCGCCTTGGCGACGAGCCTGGAAACACGATGTGTTTCTTATCCCAAAGAATTATACCTCCCAATACTTCTCCCAGTTTTTCCTCCTCTTCAGGTCCAGTGACGTCAAGATTGAGGGACTCATACCCCCTTTCAATTGCATCCACCCCGACCTTAGCATAGCCAGCTCGAATCTCACGGCCATGCCAAGTTTGTCCAGGTCCAGATGGCAACACATAGCCAACCGCCACCTTCATCGATATGTTCTTCATGGGAACATGCAGCTCACAGTCTATCTTCTTGGTGATATCATCCACGGGGTAGTGAACCATCGGTACCTCCGTGGAAGCCACGCTGCTTCTCCGCTGAGATCGGTCGCCTGATGGATGTTCTAGGTGTTGCTGATGCTGAGTTGCCCCTTGCGACTTTAATTCCTCCAGTGCCTTCTGCTGCAGTAAATACAACTCTCTCAGCTCAGCCTGTTGCCTTTCTATGCTCTCTATCCGTGAGGCCTCCTCCTGCGCCTTCCGCTTCTTCGCTCTCTCTCGGCTTCTATAAGTCTGGCTCTCTTCGGAGAACCCAGACCTCCACGGAATAGCAGAACCCAGACCCCGTGTTCGTCCTGTGTGTTCTTTGTTCCCGAGGGCCTTTGTCAGCTCGTCGTTCTCTCTATCCGGCTTGAACGTCCCCTCGTGAACCTCGGCGATTGTCTTGACAAGTGCTCCCAGGGGTTCAGCAATTTGTTTCTTCTCTTCAACTAATTTCCCTGTTCTCTCATCATAGACAGCTCCATGGGCAAGTGCCCAATTTCTTGACCTTCTGGGCCATTGTTCTGTTTCTGGTTCGATGCCTTTTTCTCGTAGGGCGGCCTCTTGCATATCCCACTTAGGCTCGGCCCTTTTGTAGCCACCTGGACCCAACTTATGGTGATATTTCTTTTTCGCGGCATTTGCCTGATTTTTCCGACCCTTAGCTTACCCAGCTCTGACTCCTTGTACTCCACAAATGCGTCCCAGTGATCCCGCAGGAACTCATTGGGGCCAGTAAATTCTGGAGCTTGTCGATCGGCGTTGACATAGGCGTTCCATAACCTCTTCTTATGGTTATTGAACTGTGCAGCCATCTTCTTGAGAGCCCACTCCCTGACTTTCTCCTTCTGTTGCTCTGCTTCTTCCAGGGACTCGGTGAACGGCAGATTGAAATGTGGAATGAGGGAATCCCAAAGTCTGTCTTTCAAGACCTTGGTGACATAATTTACTGTTGCACCCTCTTCTGGCTCTGGCTGTGCTGGCTCTCCCTTTGCCGCCTTGGGCTTATACCAATATTGAATGCTTATCGGCACCATGTCCCTGACAAGACATCCACATTGATGTGTGAACGCATTTGCGACACTCTTGGGTTCCAACGGTTCGCCTTCACTTGAGAGACGCCCAATCGTGTAATGCTGATTCGATGCCAGCCGTTTGGCCGGGCCTCACTTCTTTCTAGAAGATTCAGAGGTCTAAAATAAGAAAACACTCGTTAATATATATACCACATAATGCATCGTTATCTACTGATTCATGAATAGAGCTAGTCTTCATATATATATATATATACCTCGCCGGACCATTTTATTAAGTCACGTCCAGTCCCTTGTGAGCCGTCCTCGCAATCATCATTTTCCGATTCATGCGGCTGCTCCTCCTCCATTCCGTCACCCGACTCGTTCAAAAATTCTGAGCCGTCTCCTTCTGCACGGGTGGTACCCTCTCCTTGTGCACGGGTGCTACCCTCTCCTATAATATTCAATATCTCTTCTTCACCTTCTCTTCCGGCGCCGAAATCCATAACTGAAATGCATAACATAGATCAACAACATTACTCCATATTTTTATTTCTATTATTGCTAACAATATTATTAACAATATTTCTAACATTTCTATCTGTTCACTTTCTAACTCTATATATCTAACCTAAATAGCATTTTACTAACTAGCATTTCTATTACTAATAGTAATAGCATTTCTATTACTATTACTAATAGTTATATCATTTCAATTACTATTACTAATAGTAATAGCATTTTACTAACTAGCATTTCTATTACTATTACTAATAGTAATAATTTTTCTAACAACAATAATTAGAACAATCAATTCTATTACTATTTTCTATTACTATTTTCTAACCTATTCCTATTCGATTACTATTTTTCTTAACAACAATAATTTTTGTAACAACAATAATTAGAACAATCAATTCTATTACTATTTTCTATTACTATTTTCTATCCTATTCCTATTCTATTACTATTTTCTATCCTATTCCTATTCTATTACTATTTTTCCTAACAACAATAATTAGAACAATCAATTTTACTACTATTTTCTATTACTATTTTCTAACCTATTCCTATTCTATTACTATTTTCTATTACTATTTTCTAACAATCAATTTTATTACTATTTTCTAACCTATTCCTATTCTATTACTATTTTCTATTACTATTACAAAAAAATTCTAACTACATTTTTCTAAAAATTTCTAACATAAATTTCTAACTACATTTTTCTAAAAATTTCTAACTACATTTTTCTAAAAATTTCTAAAATAAATTCCTAACTACATTTTTCTAAAAATTTCTAACATAAATTTCTAACTACATTTTTCTAAAAATTTCTAACTACATTTTTCTAAAAATTTCTAACATAAATTCCTAACTACATTTTTCTAAAAATTTCTAACATAAATTTATCAAATTTTTTTTGCAGGGGCCGGCCGGCGGTACGGTGGTGCTCACCTGCGGGCGCGCGGGGGCGGTGGTGCTCACCTGTGGCGACGCGGCGGTCTCGGGCGACGCGCGGCGGTCTCGGGAGGAGGGGCGGGGGCCGGTCTCGGGCGGCGGCTCGGCGGCGCGGCGGTCTCGGGCTGCGGCAGTCTCGATCGGGCGGCGGTTCGGCGGCGCGGCGGTCTCGGGCGGTGGCGCGGCGGCGCGACGGTCTCGGGCGGCGGCGCGGCGGCTAGGGAGGCGCGGCGGCCCGAGAATTTACCCGACCGCAACGTTGGACGATCTCTCTCCTCCGCGCGATGAAAACTGCTAAGTGTTCGAGCGAGTGGGGAAGAAGGAGGAGGGGCGGCGGTTTATATACCCCCCCCTTTAGTCCCGGTTGGTGGCTTCAACCGGGACTAAAGACTTTTGGCCGGCGGTTACTAGTTCGCGCCCGAGCCACAAACCTTTAGTCCCGGTTGGTATTACCAACCGGGACTAAAGGTGTAATAAATGCGCGCCAATGCTGTATGTTTTTCCAGATTTCATTTGAATATGAATTTTGAAATTCAATTTGAATAACTTCTATATATTTTAGAATTTGATAAAATTTTGAATATGAAAAGTGTTTGAAATTGAATAACTAATTCAAAACTATTTTCTATTTTCAAAATCAATTATTCTAACTATTTAAACAATTAACTATTTTGCCATTTTCAATTAAAATAATATTGATTAAAATTCTTTTAGCATATTTTAGAATTTGATAAAATTTTGAATATGAAAAGTGTTTGAAATTGAATAACTAATTCAAAACTATTTTCTATTTTCAAAATCAATTATTCTAACTATTCAAACAATTAACTATTTTGCCATTTTCAATTAAAATAATATTGATTAAAATTCTTTTTGCATATTTTAGAATTTGATAAAACTTTGAATATGAAAAGTGCTTGAAATTGAATAACTAATTCAAAAATATTTTCTATTTTCAAAATCAATTATTCTAACTATTCAAACAATTAACTATTTTGCCATTTTCAATTAAAACAATATTGATTAAAATTCTTTTTGCATATTTTAGAATTTGATACAACTTTGAATATGAAAAGTGCTTGAAATTGAATAACTAATTCAAAACTATTTTCTATTTTCAAAATCAATTATTCTAACTATTCAAAAAATTAACTATTTTGCCATTTTCAATTAAAACAATATTGATTAAAATTCTTTTTGCATATTTTAGAATTTGATAAAACTTTGAATATGAAAAGTGTTTGAAATTGAATAACTAATTCAAAACGATTTTCTATTTTCAAAATCAATTATTCTAACTATTCAAACACTAATTAACTATTTTGCCATTTTCAATTAAAACAATATTGATTAAAATTCTATTTGCATATTTTAGAATTTGATAAAACTTTGAATATAAAAAGTGTTCGAATTTGAATAACTAACCCAAAATCATACATTTACATAAAAGGTTTAATACATTATTACACATCACCAACATCCCCATCTAGTGTTGGGGTTTCCTTCGGCACCGTAACCATGGAGTATCTTCTTTGTTTAAGAGGAGGGTTGGGTCAGTGTTCACTCTGAAGGGCGGAATGTCATCAAACTTGTTATTATCTTCTGACATATCTGTCTTGTCCTCCACTCCCACGATGATTCTTTTCCCTGAGAGAACAATGTGTCACTTTGGCTCATCGTGTGATGTATTCGTTTTCTTATCTTTTCTCTTTCTCGGTTTTGTAGACATGTCCTTCACATAGAAAACCTGAGCGACATCGTTTGCTAGGACGAACGGTTCGTCCATGTACGCAAGGTTGTTGAGATCCACTGTTGTCATGCCGTACTTTTGGTCTACAACTGCCCCACCTCCTGTCAGCTTGACCCATTTGCACCGAAACAAAGGGACCTTAAAAGACGGTCCATAGTCAAGTTCCCATATCTCCTCTATGTAACCATAATATGTGTCCTTTGTCCCATTGTCGTGTAATGCATCAAAGCGGACACCACTGTTTTGATTGGTGCTCTTTTTATCTTGGGCGACCGTGTAAAATGTATTCCCATTTATCTCGTAACCCTGGAAAGTCAATATAGTTGAAGATGGTTTCTTGGCCAACATGGACAGCTCATATCCAACAGTGGCGTCATTTATGAGAAGTGTTTGCAACCAACCACCAAAAGTTGCCATGTGCAACTTTGTAATCCAAGAGTTTGACTGCCCAGGGTTTTCCGAGCGTACAATATTCTTGTGTCGCTCCATATACGGCTCCACCAACGTGGAATTTCGTAAAACTGTGTAGTGTGCTTCACTCAAAGAATGTCCGTCCATACAGTATGCTAATTTCATTCCTAGCGTGCCTTTTCCACTTAGTCTCCCCTCATGCCGCGATTGAGGAAGACCAATCGGGTTCAGGTCAGGAACAAAGTCAACACAAAACTCAATGACCTCCTCTGTTAGATAGCCCTTGGAGATGCTTCCTTCTGGCCTAGCACGGTTATGCACGTATTTCTTTAAGACTCCCATGAACATCTCAAAGGGGAACATATTGTGCAGAAATACTGGACCGAGAATGGTAATCTCTTCGACTAGGTGAACTAAGAGATGCGTCATAATATTGAAGAAGGACGGTGGGAACACCAACTCGAAGCTGACAAGACATTGGGCCACATCATTCTGTAACCGTTGTAGATCTTCTGGATTGATTACCTTCTGTGAAATTGCATTGAGGAATGCACATAGCTTCACAATCGGTACTCGAACATTTTCCGGTAGAATCCCCCTCAGTGCAACCGGAAGCAATTGCGTCATAAGCACGTGGCAGTCATGAGACTTTAGGTTTTGGAATTTTTTCTCGGCCATATTTATTATTCCCTTTATATTTGACGAGAATCCAGATGGGACCTTGATACTGCTCAGGCATTCAAAAAAGATTTCCTTCTCTTCTTTGGTAAGAGCGTAGCTCGCAGGACCCTTAGAATCCTCCGGATGCATGCCGTCTCTTCTTTTCATACGGTGCTGGTCCTCACATGCTTCTGGTGTATCTTTTGTCTTCCCATACAAGCCCAAGAATCCTAGTAGGTTCACGCAAACATTCTTTGTCACGTGCATCACGTCGATTGCAGAGCGGACCTCTAGGAATTTCCAATACTCAAGCTCCCAAAATATAGATTTCTTCTTCCACATGGGTGCATGTCCGCTAGCGTCATTCGGAACAGACAGACTGCCAGGACCCTTTCCAAAGATTACTTCTAAATCTTTGACCATATCAAATATATCATCACCAGTATGGCGTTTAGGCTTGCCCCGGACTTCTGCCTCGCCCTTGAAATGCTTGCCTTTTTTCTTCAATTGATGTTTGGGCGAAAGAAATCGACGATGCCCGAGATACACCACCTTCTTACTTTTATCCAAATATATACTATCGATCTCACCTAAACAGTGCGTGCATGTATTGTATCCCTTGTTTGTCTATCCTGAAAGGTTACTAAGAGCAGGCCAATCATTGATGGTCACGAACAGCAACGCTCGTAGATCAAATTCCTCTTGTTTGTACTCATCCCACACACGAACACCTTCAGTCTGCCATAGCTGTAAAAGTTCATCAACTAATGGCCTTAGATACACATCAATGTCATTGCCGGGTTGCTTCGGGCCTTGGATAAGCACTGGCATCATAATAAACTTTCGCTTCATGCACAACCAAGGAGGAAGGTTATAGATACATAGAGTCACGGGCCAGGTGCTATGACTGTAGCTCTGCTCCCCAAAAGGATTCATGCCATCTGTACTTAGACCAAACCTCAGGTTGCGTGCATCTTCCGTAAACTCCGGGAAATCTCTGTCGATTTTTCTCCACTGCGACCCATCAGCGGGGTGTCTCAACATCTCGTCACTCTTACGGTCTTCTTTGTGCCACCTCAACAACTTGGCATGCTCTTTGTTTGTGAACAAACGTTTCAACCGTGGTATTATAGGTGCATACCACATCACCTTGGCAGGAACCCTCTTCCTGGGGCGCTCGCCCTCAACATCACCAGGGTCATCTCGCCTGATCTTATACCAAAATGCACTGCACACCGGGCATGCATTCAAATTCTCATACTCACCGCGGTAGAGAATACAGTCATTAATGCATGCATGTATCTTCTGCACCTCCAATCCTAGAGGGCAGACAATCTTCTTTGCTTCATACGTACTGACGGGCAATTCGTTATCCTTTGGAAGCATCTTCTTCATAATTTTCAGCAACTTTTCAAATCCCTTGTCAGATAAACCACTCTCTGCTTTCCATTGCAGCAATTCTAGCGTGCTTCCTAGCTTTTTCTGGCCGTCTTCGCAATTTGGGTATAAATCCTTTTTGTGATCATCTAACATGCGTTCCAACTTCTCCCTCTCCTTTTCACTTTCACAGTCAATCTGTGCATCAACAATGACCTAACCAAGATCATCAGTGGGCATATCTAATGCCCGTTCTTCACCTTCTTCTTCTTCATTATCTTCCATTGCGGTATCAGTGGTTTCAGGGAACTCAGGATAGTTGTCATCATTCTCTTCTTCATCGTTGTCTTCCATCATAACCCCTCTCTCCCCATGCTTGGTCCAACAATTATAGCCGGACATGAAACCGAACCGAAACAGGTGGATGTGAAGGGTCTTTGTGGAGGGGTAATCCTTCTCATTTCGACAACCACCGCATGGACAACACATAAAACCATTCCGCTTGGTTGCCTCAGCCACCTTGAGAAAAGAATGCACGCCTTTAATGAAATCTCTAGAGCGTCGATCGGCGTACATCCATGCTCGGCTCATCTGCATTATATAAGTACATATCAAACGCAAATCAAATATACAATTTCTATTTATTTCTCTAATTTTAGTTTGATAAGTAAGAATAAGGTGGTTTTTGTGTCATCTAACAAAACCGTCGGTGGGATAAGGACGTGTGGGTAACCTTTAGTCCCGGCTGGTGGGTACAACCGGGACTAAAGCTGTTGGCAGGATAAGGATGCGTGGGTGGATGCACTGCTCGATGAGATAAAGCATGTAGCGCACGATGCCCCTGTCGGAGGAACAAGACACAAGTAGAAGCGGCGCCGTGCCTATAAAAGGAGCATCGATACGCCATGGCAAGCACAGCTCGAAGGCAGGGAGAGTTTCATCCCCATGGATGGAGGAAAGGGTTGGGAAATCTCCCATGGCGGAGTTTCTCGAAGATGTCGTTGGTGCTCACGCCCTACGGCATCTTCGGAAGCTCCGCCTCGGAAAAATTTCCCTGCAAGCCCGTGAAAGACTCCATCTCCTCTAACAGTGTTGGGTAAAGGGTTGGGAAATCTCCCGTGGCGGAGTTTCTCGAAGATGTCGTTGGTGCTCACGCCCTACGGTATCTTCGGAAGCTCCGTCTCGGAAAAATTTCCCTGCAAGCCCGTGAAAGACTCCATCTCCTCTAACAGTGTTGGGTAAAGGGTTGGGAAATCTCCCGTGGCGGAGTTTCTCGAAGATGTCGTTGGTGCTCTGCTACTCGGTGATGACGCCAGAAAAGAGCTGTGGCGTGTAGTTGACGTGGGAGCAGTAAGTCCTTGTGCGTGGTGAATGACCAGCCCGTTGGGAATCCCAAGAGGAAGGTATGATGAGTGTAGCGGCAAGTTTTCCCTCAGTTAAGAAACCAAGGTTTATCGAACAGGAGAGGAGAGACAATGACGACTGAAGGTGTTGTGGAACCTGCACACACACAAACAAATACTTTGTTCCCAACTTGCGATGAGGTTGTCAATCTCACCGGTTTGCTTGAAACAAAGGTTATGAGCGTATCGAGTGGAAAACAGTAGAGTATGCGAGTAAAGTAAACAGTACGAGAAAAGTAAACAGGTGATTGCAATATGATGTAAATAGGACCGGGGTCCACAGTTCACTAGTGGTGTCTCTCCATAGATAAAATAACACATGCTGGGTAAACAAATTACAATTGGGCAATTGATAGAATAAAGATAACGTGATATGTCAAGAAGATCACTATGAGATTTACTCTGGGCATTACAACAAAATACATAGACCGCCATCCAACTGCATCTATGACTAATAATCCACTCCCTGGGATATCAATCCGAACACCCTAGAAGTATTAAGTTGCGAACAACAGATAATTGCATTAAGCAAAGTGTGTAATGTAAGCAAAGCATATGCCCTTGAGCATATGAATGTTGTTTTCTCCCTAGTAGCAACAACACATCTACCACCTTAGAGGTTTCTGTCACTCCCCCAGGTGAAATAGAGACATGAACCCACTATCGAGCATAAATACCCCCTCTTGGAGTCACTAGCAACTACTTGGCCAAGATAGCTACTAACAACGGAGAGCATGCAAGATCATAAACAACATAGAGATAACAAAAGATATAATTCAGTACAGCAACTTAATCATAAACACCAATATTCATCGGATCCCAACAAACCGAACATGTAGAATTACATAACGGTGATCTCAATCATGTATGGCAGCTCATGAGATCTAAACATGAAGCACATAGTGGAGAAGACAACTATCTAGCTACTGCTATGGACCCATAGTCCAAGGTAGACTACTCACTCATCGCTCCGGAGGCAAGCATGGCGATGAAGAAGACCTCCGGTGGCGATTCCCCTCTCCGGCAGGGTGCCGGGAAGAGCTTCTGGACCCTCCCGATCTTCGGGTCGACGGCGGCGGCGTATCGCGATGTGTTCTAGAAATCTGATCGGGCCTTAGGTTTTTCTCGTCGGGGGGTATTTATAGGCGAAGGGGCGTCGTCAGAAGAGGGGCCAGGTGGCCTCACAAGGCGGTGGCGCGGGCCAGGGGCTGGCCGCGCCACCCCTGTGTGTGGGCCCCTGGTCCCTCACCTCCTACTCTCCTTCGGATCTCTGGAAGCTTCCGGGTAAAATAAGACTTCAGTAACTTGTTTCGTCCAATTCCGAGAATATTTCCTGTGTATCACTTCTGAAACACAAAAACAGCAGAAAACAGGAAACTGGCACTGTGGCACTTCGTTAATAGGTTAGTTCTGGAAAATGCATAAAAATACCACTAAGTGTAACGAAACAATAGGCAAATGGTGTAAAAACAAGCATGGAGCATCAAAAATTATAGATACGTTTGAGACGTATCATGCTCACGCCCTACGGCATCTTCGGAAGCTCCGCCTCGGAAAAATTTCTCTGCAAGCCCGTGAAAAACTCCATCTCCTCTAACAGTGTTGGGTAAAGGGTTGCAAATCTCCCGTGGCGGAACTTCTATTTTTATTTTTAATTCTATCTCTATCATCTCTCTATCTTTATTTTAATTTTCTATTTTATATTTCTATCTATATCTCTATCTCTATCTCTATTTTTACCTCTATCTTCACCTACTTCTACACATAATCAAATGAACATCTAAATAATTGCTCCCATAAAAAAATTACAAATCTCTCTACTTCTAGAGCATTAAATGAGCTAAATTACCAATGAAAGATAAAAGCACAAAGTTCCTCACCTTTTAATCCACTTAGATTGAAGTGGGGACACCAATTTGTGACAAAAAATGGTGGTCAAAGATGATGAACTCGAGCAAGCTTGTTGCATGAAGAACACTTGGAGAGTGGAGAGGGGGGAGTGGCTGGCTCGGGGAGGAAGAAGGAGATTTTTTATATAGGAAACTCATTAGTCCCGGTTGGTAATACTAACCGGGACTAAAGGCTTGCTCTTTAGTCCCGGTTGGTGTTACCATCCAGGACTAATGAATCTGACAACGGTCGGATTCGGCCCCAGAGTCATTAGTCCCGGTTCATATTACGAACCGGGACTATAGGTTCAAAACGAACCGGGACTAATGAGTTCTGGGGTCCTGCGGCCGAAAAAGCGGTGGGGCCCGGGGCATCAGTCCCGGTTCAAACAGCAACCGGGACTAATGCCCTGAAATATTAGGCCGGTTTTCTACTAGTGAGTGGAACTATGAGTTGGAAATAATGTGTGTTTTGAGCTACACAAGAATGACAAAAATGCGGATCCAAGTATAACATTTTTTAAATCTTTAAAAAGTATCAGGTTTTGTCTTTTTTGTGTAGCCTATAATAAAAATAACTTTGCATTGCGGTTTTTCATGGTTCTATGATATATCATTGGCAACATGTGTAGAATTGTTTTCAAAAAATTAGAAACCAATAATTTTTTTAATTTTTATGTATCAAGGGAGTACTGGTGCTCATGTGCCAAAAGAATTTCCAGAACAGAATTTCAAAAGTTTGCAGTACTACTATTTCTAAACTCAAGATGTTAGTCCTGAGACATTTCTTCAAACGTGTTGCTCTCGACATATTCACTGGTGTGCCAACAAAGTGCACTAGATACAGAACGTGTTGAAGAGAAGGCTGATCAACTAACAAAGCGCCCACACTTATACATGAGTAATAAAAAGGGGAGTTAAAAGGTTTGGACCGCAACCGCCTTCGCTAAATCACCAAGTATAGAGTTAACGCATCAAACATGAAGGTAGGTCTAAAGCGCATATATAGAACGTTCCATTCCTGGCAGATATTTCGTTCTTATCCCCTGCTAATCACATGCAATTCATAGTCAAAGAAGACTCATACCCCAGTGCCGCGCTGGATTCAGGTGATAACATACTTAAATCACACGCGACATACATACGATCAGAAAGAGAGATCGCTGCAGATCGCCAGCTAGTACTGTCACTCACTAGTTTACTCTCCATTCATAGATCTGGCGACGTAAGCCGTATATCTCGTGAGAGGCACGCATGCCACATCTGCATCTCTGATTTCTTTTCTACGAACTTGCGATCTGCTAGTAGCTTTTGCGACGACGTGGATCCTTCCATTAGCATTTGTCAATTAACAGGAGACAAGACCGTGTGATCAGCTCAATCTGGCATCGGTCAGAAAGAAGAAATTATAAAACTGAAGTTTGGGTTGGGGAGCGAAACTGATTTCGTGTCGCTCGTTCGTGCGCGGAGCAACCTTGAAATTCACTGGTGTTAGAAAATTTGGCCATGTAGCTAGGCTGGCAGCAAGCAGATCTCGTCAAGATAAAAGCGCAATTTGAAAAGCAAATTAGAGACAGGGACCGACGAGGTAAAGTACTCGACAGGTATGCATCACCCGTATTGTAAGCGGGGAGTAGGAGTACATATTATATATCAGTGTGATTGTATATGCGTACATACCTGGCGATCGAGTGGCACAATGATCTTCCTCTGTCACCGGATTAGGGGACTAATGTTTTTCTTTTCTTCTGTTCTTATTTGTCATGCATGTGCCTTCCCTAATTAATTTGCCTCTGAATTTGGTACTTTTGAGTAAGAAAGATGACTCTCTACACAATCGCGTCGTCGAGATTGACTAGACAAAAGTCCAATCACGATATCGAGCCAGGATGCCATGCGTGCCGCAACGATCCAACACACGTTCTTGCTATATATCCAGCTTTGGATTACGTACTACTACTATCCCATCAGCGTCGCCCGTCCGTGTCCGTGACCTGTCTAGCTACCTCGTGACTATGCATTTTCCCGTTTGGGCGCGGCGGCTCAACTCCGCCGCGGAACCGGAGACACCTGCCCCATCGCCATCGTGGACGTTGCCAGTCTGGGTAGACCTCTACGTACTCTCCAGCCACGTTGCACTGCGCCCATCATCGCGTATTCGCGTGCATATAGCCTACGCTATCGTCTCACTACAGGAATGGGGGAAGAAGCCGACGGCTGAGACCTACGCCGACGGCCAAATGTCGTTGCCGTCGGCGTAGGACGCCTCCGGGATAGCCCGCGAAGGAGCCCGTCGGCGTAGCGCTGCCCTCGGCATAGTATCCTGTACGCCGACGGCCACCCTCGGCGTCTACAGGCCATCGGCGTATAAGGATGCCACGTGGCCCGTTGGCTAGGGCAGACCGAGGGGTGAAACGGCGTCATCTATATGCCGATGGCCACCCTCGGCGTATAGATGGCCGTCGGCGTATGGGGGGTCCTAAGCCGAGGGCTGCCGTCGGCGTCTAAGTGGCCGTCGGCATATAGCCATTTTCTGGATTAATTTCTTCCTTATTGTTCGTGCTTATTTGTTTATTAGTAATTATAATTTAAACATGGTTATATTGTTTACTAATTGGAAAAATTTGTATCCTCCGAATAGTAGTCTCTACGCGTCTGCATGAAATAACGTTGCAAATCTTATCTCTCACAGCAAGAGGTCGACAAATTGTGTAAGTGTTATCGCATGCATGTGAGTGAATTTTTTGTCTCACATATTTTGGAGAAGTTGTTAAAGATTACATGCTTTTCCGACACCGAAGTGCGGTAGTGTTGAAACCATTTTATCGTGGAGCTAGGGTTTCCCGGTCTAGGGTTACGCCGGATAAAGACCACCGGAGTATCATAAACCCTAGGAAACTTGCATGCATGGGCCCAACCTTTGCTTTCCATGTATATATGTCCTAAACAAACCAAAATAAAGCAGAAGATCCATCGGCGAGGCCTCATAGAGAGAGAGCTATAGGGGTAGATCTCCGAACCCCCTCGGTCTAGGGTTTCGCCGGATATAGACCACCAGAGCATCGTCTAACGTAGAAACATGCATGCATGTGTCCCTAACATATGTGTATAGGTGTGACCCAAGGTTGGTACATGCAATATAGGTAGGCCCCGGGCATGTCCTTCTTCACATACATGAGCTGTTAAAACTTGGTGAAATCCAGGATCTGTACGTGGAAACTCCCGCTACGGGTCTACCGGAGCCTATTTCATGGTAAAGTGGGCCCAACATTTGCTTTCTATGTATATATGTTCTAAACAAACCAAAATAAAGCAGAAGATCCATCGGCGAGGCCTCGTACGGAGAAAGCTATAGGGGTAGATCTCCGAACCGCCTCTGTCTAGGGTTTCGCCGAATAAAGACCACCGGGGCATCGTCCACCCTAGAAACTTTGCATGCATGTGTCCCTAACATATGTGTATAGGTGTGACCCAAGGTTGATACATGCAATATAGGTAGGCCCCGGGCATGGCCTTCTTCACATACATGGGCTGTTAACACTTGGTTAAATCCAGGATCTGTACGTGGAAACTCCCGCTACGGGTCTACCGGAGACTATTTCATGGTAAAGTGGGCCCAACCTTTGCTTTCCATGTATATATGTTCTAAACAAACCAAAATAAAGCATAAGATCCATCGGCGACGCCTCTAACGAAGAAAGCTATAGGGGTAGATCTCTGAACCCCCTCGGTCTAGGGTTTTGCCGGATAAAGACCACCGGAGCATCGTCTAACGTAGGAAACATGCATGCATGTGTCCCTAACATATGTGTATAGGTGTGACCCAAGGTTGGTACATGCAATATAGGTAGGCCCCGGGCATGGCCTTCTTCACATACATGGGCTTTTAACACTTGGTGAAATCCAGGATCTGTACGTGGAAACTCCCGCTACGGGTCTACCGGAGCCTATTTCATGGTAAAGTAGGCCCAACCTTTGCTTTCCATGTATATATGTTCTAAACAAACCAAAATAAAGAAAAAGATCCACTAGCGAGGCCTCGTACGGAGAAAGCTATAGGGGTAGATCTCTGAACCCCCTCTGTCTAGGGTTTCGCCGGATAAAGACCACCGGAGCATCGTCTAACGTAGGAAACATGCATGCATGTGTCCCTAACATATGTGTATAGGTGTGACCCAAGGTTGGTACATGCAGTATAGGTAGGTCCCGGGCATGGCCTTCTTCAGAGACATGGGCTGTTAACACTTGGTGAAATACAGGATCTGTACGTGGAAACTCCCGCTACGGGTCTACCGGATTCTATTTCATGGTAAAGTGGGCCCAACCTTTGCTTTCCATGTATATATGGTCTAACCAAACCAAAATAATGGAGAAGATCCATCGGCGAGGCCTCGTACGGAGAAAGCTATAGGGGTAGATCTTTGGATCCCTCGGTCTAGGGTTTCGTCGGATAAAGACCACCGGAGCATCGTCCACCCTAGGAAACTTGCATGCATGTGTCCCTAACATATGTGCATAGGTGTAGGATATAGGGACATGGAAAACCACACTAGAGACCAAGATCTTTCCCTTAGACCCGTCGATCGCGCGAGTTCCCCAATCCTCCGGTGGATCCCGCGGTGCGTGTTGTGCGCGCTATCATTACATGTAAAGAAGTTTACAAAGATATGCTTGATTGTAATTGTACCCCTGATTAATATAGGTTTTTCTCGCAAAAAAAATAAAAAAAATCTATGCCGAGGGCCGGGCCGTCGGCGTATAGGGGGCGTGATATGCCGAGGGCCGGGCCGTCGGCGTATAGCCAACCCTAGATCCGGCCGACGGCCCGACCCGGCCCGCTCCCCCTCGCCTCTTTCTTCCTCCTGCACCTGCCGCCGCCACCTCCCCTCCCGCTCCTCCACCCCAGCCGACGCCGCCGCCGCCCCTGCATCGAATCCGCCACCGCCGCCACCTCCCCTCCCGCTCCTCTACCCCAGCCGATGCCGCCGCCGCCCCTCCCGCTCCTCCCGCGCGCCTCCCTCCCTCACCCGAACCCGAGCGCCGCCACCTCCCCTCCCGCTCCTCCACGCCACCGCCGCCACCTCCCTGCCCTGCAGTCGCCGCCACCACCGCGCCCTGCCCTGCACCCGAGCCACCACCGTCCCCGCGCCCCTGCAGTCGCCGCCACCACTGCGCCCCCGTAGCCGCCGCCACCGCGTCCCTGCAGCCGCCGCCATCGTCCCCGCGCCCCTGCAGCCGCCGCCACCGTCCCGGCACCGCGCGCCCCTGCAGCCCCTGGCAACGCTGCGCTGGTGGCCCGTGCCCCCAGCACCGCTGCGCCGGCTGAGGTCGGTGGCCCGTGCCCCCGGCACCGCGCTCCCGTGAACCACTTTGCCGGCAGAGGGCGGCCGCCCGTGCACCACCGTGCACGTGTCCGTGCTGTCCCCTTGCCGCCGCCACGACCCGGAGGTCGGCATCCCGGAGGTCCGCGTTCTCGGAGGTCCGCGTCTACTTCCTCTACCGCCGAGGGTGAGCTAGAACTCCATCCCCTCTCTCGCATTTTTTTATGTTAGTAGATTTCATTTGCACGTCCTGTCGCGTAACCTAGGTGTCACTTCCCGTCCGCGAGCGTTACGCGGATAAATATGCATTAGAGGTCGGCATATTATGAAGCGTCACGCTTGCGGCATTTACGGGACAGTCGCCGGATCCGTTGATTGAGTACGTTTTCCGTGTTCTACCTCAGTCCGAGTCAGGATTTCGGTAGCACCTCCCTGTTGTTCTCCGGATGCACATCCTCTCGGCATTTTGCCGAGACGTGTATTGGGAGAGCAACGGGGAGGTGCTGCCAAAATTCTGCCTCGGACCGGGGTAGAACATGGAGAACGTACTCAATCTATGGATCCGGGGGCTGCTAGGAGCCCACCTAGTAGAGATGTAGGTTGATGCATGCGTTTTGTCCGGTAGCTAGAAAAATAAAAATATGATGCTTTTAATTTCATGCTATTATTTGATACGAAATGCTATGTTTCTGGTTTGGCTCGTAATAAAGCAGAGGATGGCTGACAATGGATGGATGTACAGTGGCCGCGTTAGTGCGACAAATAAAACAGATGAGTGGATATGTAAGACTCAAATGTTAGTAAAAGAGTTAGCGCGTGCTACAAAGGGGCGGGTTAGGGCACTTTGCCCTTGCAGTCGTTGCTTGAAGCGTCACCGTCAAGGAAAAGATAACATGTATAAACACCTTCTGCAATATGGGTATATGTCTCACTACGTCACGCATATCGACTTTGATGAGCATGAGCGTGACAGAGGGGACGTCATGCGGCTACGGCTCAATGGCAATGAGTACGATGGGGCTAGAGACCTTCTAGATGATCTCATCCATGGCAACATGCCGGATTCGCCACCTTCATGGGAGGAAGCGCCAGAACCGGAGGAACCAGAGCCAACTGCGAAGGCCTTCTATGATATGTTGGCCGCGACTAAGAAGCCTCTGTACGACGGTGCGTCGATTTCTCAGCTCGATGCTATCTCTCAGTGTCTAGCCGACAAGACCCAGTACTCCACTACCCATAACGGCTTCGAAGCTAGTCTGAGAACAACTGGTAACATGTTGCCGAAAGGGCATTGTCTGCCTCAAAGCCTGCATGAGACAAGGAGACTCATAAAATATCTCAACATGGGTTATCAAAAGATAGTGTGTTGTCCAAAAGGTTGCCTTCTATTTTGGAAACAGTTTGCGGAGGACAATTATTATACTATTTGTAAGGCCTCCAGGTATGAAGAGGTAAAGGGAAAGGATGGTCAGGTGAGACAGTCAAAGATCCCGAAGTCGATTCTTCGGTATCTCCCATTCATAAAAAGAATCCAGCGGCTTTACATGAGCGAGGAGACCGCCAAACAGATGACGTGGCACAAGAAGGGGACGAGAATCGATAAGGGAAAGATGGGACATCCATCTGATGGTAAGGCATGGAAGAACTTCGATGAAAAATACCCCGATAAGGCAGCTGATGCTCGGAATGTCAGAATTGCGATAGCAACAGATGGCTTCAATCCATATGGTATGTCGACTGCTAATTATAGCTGCTGGCCCATGTTTGTTATTCCGCTCAATCTCCCTCCCGGAGTCCTAATGACGAGGAAGACCATGTTTTTGTCGCTGAACATTCCAGGGCCCGACTACCCGGGTAAGAATTTGAGTGTCTACATGCAGCCGATTGTGGATGATTTGAACCACTCTTGGCACCACGGGACGTTGACATACAACCGAGCATCAAAGACAAACTTCTACATGAAAGTTTGGTTGCAGTATACCATGCATGACATGCCCGGGTACGCCTTAACATGCGGATGGTGTACAGCTGGTAAGTGGCCATGCCCAGTGTGCAGGCACCGACTTGAGTTCCTTTGGCTAAACTCAGGTGGTAAGTATGTTGCGTTTGACACGAATCGACAGTTCCTCAAACGGAGGCATCCGTTCAGAGAAGACATAAAGAACTTTAAGAAGGGCAAAGTTGTGCATGAAGTAAAAGAGGTGCCAAAGTTCGACGGTGCAGCTGTTGATGCCGAGCTACGTGCTCTCGTGCCTACAGAGCCGGGAAATGGCCATCAAATTCAGGGATATGGTGTAACGCACAACTGGACTCACGTGGCAGCCTTAACGAAGCTCGAGTATTACAAGGACCTCGAACTTCCCCATAACATCGATGTGATGCACACCGAAAAGAATGTCGGGGAGTCCCTCTTTCACACAGTCCTACACATTCCTGGGAAGTCAAAAGATAATGTCAAGGCTAGAGTCGATGTTGAGAAGCTCTGTGATAGGAAGAGATTATACATGCAGCCTCCTACTGGCCGTCGAAAGAATTGGTTCAAGCCGCATGCCAACTTCTGCCTTGATTCCACCCAAAAGAAGGAGGCATTCAAGTGGCTCAAATACGTCGTGATGTTCCCTGATGGTTATTGTTCGAATATAAGTAAGGGAGTCAATCTTTCGACTGGAAAAGTCATCGGGCATAAGAGTCATGACTATCATATATGGATTGAGAGGCTGATGCCGGTGATGGTTCGAGGGTATCTCCCCGAGAAAGTCTGGCGAGTGCTTGCAGAGTTGAGCCATTTCTTCCGCACGCTCTGTGCTAAGCAGATATGTCCTCTGGTTATTGAGAAGCTGCAGGTTCAAGTGCCGGAGTTGCTATGCAATTTGGAGATGATCTTTCCGCCAGGGTTTTTTACTCCAATGGCACATCTCATTGTTCACCTCGCGAACGAGGCACTCTTGGGTGGCCCGGTGCAGTTTCGTTGGTAGTTTTGTATTGAGAGAGAGTTTAAGTATATTCGGAGGATAACTGGAAACAAAGCCAAGATTGAAGCATGCATAGGCGAGGCAACATGCCTTCGGGAGATGGCAGACGCCGCGACAACGTATTATCCTGATGAAGTTCCCACTCTGCATAACCCGGTCTTTCGTTACAATGTCGATGTACCCAAGAATGACCCCAAGCTCGAACTATTCCAATATCCCGGTGGCAAGGCCGATAGAGGACAAAAATATAAATTGGAGAAGGAAGAGAAGGATTGCATTATGCTCTATGTGCTTATGAACATGAAGGAAGTGCTCGAGTTCATTAGGTAAAATGGTGTACAAATTACTTTGCATCTACTAACCTGGTCTCGGTCTAATGCTTATTTTCTCCTTTTAGCGAATTCACGGACGAACAGTGGTCGGGAACGACGAATCCCTCTCCCGCGGAGTTGGACACTCTACTGAAAGAGGGTGCTCCCAGAAATAAAATAAACTTTGCGTCCTGGTTCATGAAAAAAGTAATTTATAACCTGTCTCTCTTACATTGCAAAACGTGACTTGTCCCTCTTATTCCACGTAATTAATGCACACAATAAATTCGAACTGTACTTGTAGGGAGCTGATGGCAATGTTGAGATGACAGATGAGTTGAGATGTGTTTCCCAAGGTTGTAACCGTGACGTCATGAAGTATGAGAAGTATGATGTGAATGGATTTCGCTTCCATACAGAGGCACACCAGAAGGGTCGGGCGAATCCAAAAACTGTAAATACTGGGGTCTTCACCGGAGGAGCCGATGGCCTTGATTACTACGGAAGGTTAGAGAATGTATACGAGCTGACATTCAATCGTACGAACATACAACTCAATCTCGTTGTGTTCAAGTGTCATTGGTTCGACCCAAGGGGTGGACAGAGAAGTACCAAGTCTATTGGATTAGTTGAAGTTAGGCCTTTAACCACCTATAGCGGAGCCGATGTCTTTGTTGTGGCTCACCAAGCTAAGCAAGTTTATTATTTGCCCTACCCATGCCAGAAAGCGGAGCTCAGGGGTTGGGAATTCGTGTTCCAGGTATCGCCACATGGTAACCTACCAATTCCCTCCGAGGACGATTACAACAACATTAACCCTGTAACATACGAGGGAATTTTCTATCAAGAGCAAGAGGACTTTGGTCACTTTGAGTTAGAACCGGTAGTGCTTGAGGACCTCAGAGACGATGCAGAAACTCGTGGTGAGTCAGTGGTGGATCTAAAGGAAATAAATATGCTCGAGAAGTTACATGCGGCGAATGACCCCATCGATGAGCCTCCACCCATCGACGAGCTTCAAACTTACTACTCAAAAGATAGCGACAGTGATAGTGAGAAAGAGAATGAAATTGAAATTGAGAATGAGAGTGATGATGACTGGTGAGAGACTTTTATATCTTTATGCTTAGGATTTATTTGTCAACATACTTATTAATTGCATTATGCCTTTATACTTAGTATGTATTTGTCAACATTTTATTATGTCTTTGTGATTAATTGTTTTCTCTTTCTCAATGCAGGTGATTGAACAATATGAGCAGCGGCAAGGCAAACTCGGCGACCTTGCTTAAGGAGATGCACCAGCGCAAGAAGAATGTTAGACGGAGTGGGAGAGAGCCGACTCCCAATCCGCGTTACCCCGATCTTGCCGGTGCGGGAGGAGGACGAGGACGAGGGGGACGACGAGGACGAGGTGGCGGGGGAGGAGTGGACTTTGACCCACCACCCTCCGCTTCTGGCAACGTTGCTCCTGAGTTGTTCCTGGAGGGGCCGTCTAGAGGGGACGACTCGGACTCTAGACACGAGTCGGAGTCTAGACACGAGGTGGAGGACGAGGACGGGGACGGGGACGAGGGGGACGTGAGGCCGAAGAAGTTGAGGACTCGTGGGGAATCGTGCGTCCCTGATGAGCGGAGGGAGCCTAAGACCCAGGAGGCGAAGACCCTCATCATTCCTGATGGCGTTAGGTAAGTGTACTAATTTGGCAATTTTGAACATGTAATTTCATTTTGGTCATAAACAATTTGGCATGTGTACTAATGTTTGATTTATGTGCAGCAATTGGACATTTGCACCGGGGAGCAAGGGCCGCCTACCTAACAACATGGTTGGAGCTCTGATTAGGAAGTTCTGGCCGGGGAAATACACTCCCCTTGACATGGTCCCCGGTGGCGAGCCGAAGCTAGCCACTACTTGGGCAGACTACCAGGCTGCTCCGGGCGTAGGCTTTAGGATAGCTGCTAAGGCTGTGATCACCAAGTTTTGGGTAAGACATATTTCTGGAGTTTCATTCATAGTGATGAACCAATGTGCTAACTCATGACTCTCAAAATTGTTTTATGCATGATTGAAGTGCTTTTATCACGTGGATGAGGAGGATGCGCAGAGGGCGGACCGGACTTTGCTTGGAGCTTGTGATAAGTTGACACCACAGGTGTGGTACAACCATAAGGTAACGGCCGCTAGTCAGTTCTGGGCTGAAAGGGGAAAGAGGGTCAAGAAGGAGGACATTGTTGGTCGGAATCCTAATCCCGACTTCGAGATGTCGCTGGATGACTTCATGTCGGTGAGTGAAATGTTAATGAGATCCTATATTGCTGTTAACTTGCCATTGCATTATCTTGAGTTGAGTATTGCATTTTCAGGTTGTCCCTGAATGGGCTGAGGCGCATCGAGAGGCATGGGCGGAGCTGGTTAGTACGAGGTGGCTTAGGGCAGACGAGGAGTTTGCAGCCGTGTCGATGCGGAACTCGGATAACCGAGGCGACGGTGGAACACACTGTGCGGGAAACCGCAGCTTTGATCGCTTCAAGGGGAAGATGGTATGTACATACATGGAATCATGCATAACATTTATTTTCCCGTCATGTTCCTACTTTATACGCATAACATTTCTGTTCGTGATGCAGGTGGCCGAGGCACCGCCGGGGGAGGAGATTCATGACGTCATGGTATATGACATGATGCGGAGGAAGAAGCCCGTTGCCTCGGCGCCTCCAGACGCCGCCCCCCCAGTACTACGGCAACGCCGGGGAGCAGATAGAGGACTACTACCAGATGGTGCAGTTTTGTCACCCGGAGGTGGATGACCCTAGACGCGTGGAGACCGACGAGGAGTCGTTGGTCCTGTCGGGGCACGGGTTGTAGCATGGCCGTCTCAAGGTGCTTAATACAAAGGTCAAGCATTCCCTCACCACGAGCTTCACGCGCCTCAAGGCGGTCCTCACCCCTGACAGCGCCCCTATCCCGCCTCGTGACCAGCCTCGTCGACCCAGATATGATGTAAGTTTTCCTCATTTCCATCCTCTTTGCGACTTTCGGTCCTGCATGGCTAAGTGCTGATGATATTCATTGTTTGTGAAATGGTAGGCTGCTTTCGAGGCGGCCTTCGATGCGGCTCATGAGCAATATCAGGAGGCCTTTCTGCTGCACCAGGAGGCGACTACGGCCTACATGGCGTATCTACATGTAAGTCTGAACCTTTCTTTTTGAAAAAGATGACAAGTCCCACTTCCCCTAGTTTGAAAAAGATGACAAGTCCCACATCTAAACTATCTTGCAGGCGTCGATGATGGCTATGCGATCTGGAGCGAGTTTTGATGTAGGGGAGCAGCCTCCCATACCGGGACCGGCGCCATTGATGCCATCGAGGGAGAGTTTCGCTAGGACCTACTACGCATCGACGGCGGTAAGTTCTTTTGCCAAACCAATGGTTGCCTCTTTCCTTTGCCTCGCAAGTTGCTAACATCTAGGGAACATGTAGGGAACATCATCTTCCTTTGCCTCGCGGGGTGGGCGTCAGATGACACCGGTCCATCCCGATGGTCCTTCTCCTGACCGTTCTCATGGTACTACTCCTACTGGTACTTCTCCTGGCGGTTCTTCTGCAGCTTCTACTGGGCATAATTTTGCAGAACATCGGCAACCTACTTTCACTAGGGGAGATCTCGGGTTCACCCCGACCCCGTCTCCAGAGTAGTAGGGATTTCCGCCTTGAGATACTTTGTGTGTCGCTACTTGCATGTCGATACTTGCGTGTTGCTACTTGTGTGTTGCTACTTGTCTGTCGTGTCGCTACTTGTCTGTCGTGTCGCTACTTGATCATCTATGTATGCCATCTATGAATTTATATATTTATGTGTATGGCACTTGCAATAGATTTCTGTGTATGGCATATATGTTTTTATATATATTTATATGCATTTGCTGCTCTGGAACCTGCAATTCTGGAAATAAAAAAAAATTCTGGGCCACCATACGCCGAGGGCAATACCGTCGGCGTAGAGGGTGCCATATGCCCATGGTAAAGGCTATGCCGAGGGGGAGGCCGTCAGCGTATAGCCCCTCCTACGCTGAGGGTTTAGCCATCGGCGTACTGATGGCGAGGAACGCCCTACGAAGCCGCCACATGTCCCTATACGCCGAGGGTTTTGCCGTTGGCATAGCAACGACGCCGTTTGCCCCTGCCATCCGTCCACAGAGCGACGCCGACGATCTATACGCCGAGGGCCAACGGCCTACCGTCGGCATTTAAGCTATACGCCGAGGGTCGTCTATACGCCGACGGTCACAGGGCCTCCGCCGAGGGAGGTCTACGCCGAGGCGATACGCCGACGGCTGCCCTCGGCGTATAATACGCCGACGGCATACGGCTAGACGCCGAGGGCTGGAGGCCGTCGGCATACTGCCGGATTCCTGTAGTGTCTAGTTTATGTGGTATGGGCGATGGCACGGAGCATACGTGAAATGTTTTTTGATCCTGCATGTTAACGATTTCATGCGCCATCGTTGTATGTTAGGGGAAAGGAAGTTCATTTGGAGAAGCATCAAACATGCATGCATGGATTGATCGACTGTATTGTTCGTTTGAGTTCACATAACTAGTGTGGGGTTTCATCCTGAAAATCAGGTCGATCCAATCCAACCCAAATAATACTTGTAACAGAGAAGGGTGCGGAATCACTCTCATTACCAGGTACAACGAATAAGAAAGATACATATAGGTTTTTCTTCTGAAAGCACAAGACTAGATACTTGAGAAAGCACCACCAAAACTAAGTCATATTTGTTGTTGCCACCATTTGTCGGCCCAATCAAGATGATGCTGACTTGCATGCTGCCACGCGCGGTCGATAATCATCAGGCAACACACGTACACCATCATCGCATGCACCACTTGTGGAAAAAAGGCTATTAATCCCAGTTTAAAAGACCCATTTGTCCCTGTTGTAGCAACCGGGACTAACAAAGCGGAACTAAAGGCTGAGCCTTTAGTCCCGGTTATTTACGAACCGGGACCAATAGGCCTCCACGTGGCCCGGGTCATCACTGGTGGAAAAAAGGCCTTCAATCCCGGTTTGTAAAGCCCATTAATTCCGGTTTCCGCAACCGGGACTAACCATGCGGGACTAAAGGCTCCAGCCTTTAGTCCCGGTTGCTTATGAGCCAGGACCAATGGTCCTCCACGTGGCCCGGGGCATGTGCAGCGGCTGGAGGTCCTTTGGTCCCGGTTCGTAACAGGGACCGGGACTAAAGGTCCATTCGGAATAAAATTGTATTTTCTGTTTCGGAATTTTTGTATTATCTTTATTTCTCTATTTCTCTATTATCTAATCATCTCTATTCTCATATCTCATATCAAATTAGATACTTATAGCTCTCACTCTATATCTCAAATTAATTACAAGTACTTGTGGTCCTCACTTTCCGGTCGGTCACCCATCCTCACACTGCTCCACCCTTAGCACGCTTAACTTCTCCATTCCTTCCCTACTAGCTTTCAAGACTGCGCTCGCGACTTCTTGATAGTTGTATGCTACCAATTCTATTAACCTATACACTTTGGTAATATATAATATTACTTTTTTAAATTCCAAATAAATTCACAAAATAAGAAACAATGATTAAGAATAATAAGCACCAATGAATTTCAAATAATCTTTATGTATAATTTAATTATTAATTTTTAGATGATTAAAATATTCAAAAAAGCCAAAATACTTGAAAAATCACAAATTCGAAAATTAGTAGACTTTGTTAACCGAAACAAAGGGAGTACATATTTCCAAACATACTCATCCAACATGGCTCAAATGAAGTACATTTTTCAAGCAAGCTCATCCAACATTTTTTCATACATAATCATCCACCTAATTATTAAGGTTAAGACGATCAACATGGCTATTGTAGCCCTTTAGCTTCCAGAATCTCCTAGCTATCTCAAAGCCTAGGCGAGCGTCTAAAGCGTCATATAATAGTTGGTTGAAGCTCAATGGAACTTTTTCCCAACCAAAAATTAGTTCATCTTCTTCATCATCATCATCTTCTTCTTCTTCTTCTTCTTCTTCTTCTCCCTTCTTGTACTTCTTCTCCTTCTTCTTCTTGTCCTTCTTCTTCTTGTTGTCCCTCTTCTTCTTCTCAAGATGTGTCCCAATAGTAGCATTGGCCAAATCATAGAGACTCGGCGTTAGCTTGCTAGTGGGGTTTGGGACAACTTGTTGAAGATCATATGCAGACGGAATAACAATTCTGTATGGCCTTAGCTTGCGCAGATCGTTGTTGATAGCCGCACCACAAAACTTGATGGTGGTGTCCTTCAAGAAGTCCTTGAGTAGTTGCGGCACGCCATTGGCCTTACAAATTTGAAAGACCAATATCTCGGACACCACCGAGAGTTGAAGGACGGTGGCACGCTGCGGGTGCACGTGAGTGGTGAACTCACAATCCAAGCCCACGCACTTGACCGGTGCGTCGTCGAGGAACCGGCGCTTGACCAAGCGGATCCACTTCTCCACCCTCGAAGCACGGAGAGTCTCCGTGATGGTGAAGTTCATCTCTTCGATGACCATGTAGTAGATCCGAGACCGGGGCCAAAGTTGCTCCTCCATTGTCGAGGGAGAGAGAGCTCGCGGGCGCCGGCGGTATGGTGATGATGTGGGAGAGATGTTTTGAGGAAGAAGAAGAAGGCTAATGGTGTGCTTTAGATATCAAATATGAGTGCTTTATATAGTGAGAGAGAGGGAAGATGAGCACACCGGCGATGAGATGTGAATGCAGGCGAGTTTCAAGGTGCGCCGGCGCCGGTTCCCGATCACGCGCGCGACTACGAAGCATCGTCGTAATGTCGATCGATATCAAAGCGTCGTCGATCGATAACTGGCGCGAAGTGGGCGGTTCGTTTGAACGGGTCATTGGTCCCGGCTCGTGGCACGAACCGGGACTAAAGAGTAACCTTTAGTCCCGGTTTGTCCCACGAGCCGGGACTAAAGGACCATGGGGCATTAGTCCCGGGTGTTAGATGAAACCGGGACTGAAGGTCCCTTTTGAACCGGGACTAATGCCCCCTGGTCCACATTTTCAAATGAACCGGGACTGATGGACCCTTTAGCCGCGGATCGAATTTGGTTCGGGACAAATGGGACGAATGGAAGCCCGTTTTTCCACTAGTGCATGTGCTGTGGCTGGAGGACCTTTGGTCCCGGTTCGTAACACGGACCGGGACTAAAGGTCCATTCGGAATAAAATTTGTATTTCTATTTCGGAATTCCTCTATTTTCTTTATTTCTCTAATATCTAATCACCTCTATTCTCATATAGAATTAGATACTTATGGTTCTCACTCCATTCTCATGTCAAATTACATACTTGTGGTCCTCACTTCCCGGTCGGTCACCCATCCTCACATTGCTCCACCCTTAGCATGCTTAACTTCTCCATTCCTTCCATAGTAGCTTCCAAGACTGCGCTCGCGACTTCTTGATAATGGTATGCTACCAATTCTATTAACCTATACACTTTGGTAATATATAATATTACTTTTTTAAATTCCAAATAAATTCAAAAAATAAGCAACAATGATTAAGTAATAATAAGCACCGGGACTAATTCCAAATAATCTTTATGCATAATTTAATTATTAATTTTTTATAATTAAAATATTCAAAAAAGCAAAAATACTTGAAAATTCTAAAATTCGAAAATTAATAGACTTTGTTAACTGAAACAGAGGGAGTACATTTTTCCAAACATTATACTCATCCAATAGAATAACAATAAGAGGCACGAGAAATCTCAAAGACTCACACAACCACACTTCTACGATCATCCACCTAATAAACATTAAGGTTGAGACGATCAACATGGCTATTGTAGCCTTTTAGTTTCCAGTAGCTCATAGCAATCTCAAAGCCCAGGCGAGCGTCTAGAACGGCATATAACAATTGCTTGAAGCTCAATGGAACTTTGGCCCAACCAAATATTAGTTCATCATCATCATCTTCTTCTTCTTCTTCTTCTTCTTCTTCTTCTTCTCCCTTCTTCTTGTACTTCTTCTTGTCCGTCTTCTTGTCCTTCTTCTTGATCCTCTTCTTGTTCTCAAGATGTGTCCCAATAGTAGCATTGGCCAGATCATAGAGACTCGGAGTTAGTTTGTCGGTGGGGTTCGGGACAATCTTTTGGAGATCGTACGCAGACGGAATTTCAATCCCGTATGTCCTCAGCATGCGCACATCATTGGCAACAGCCGCACCGCAGAATTTGATGGTGGTGTCCTTCAAGAATTCCTTGAGCAGCTGTGGCACGCGATTGGCCCAACATATCTGAAGATCAATACCTCGGACGCCACCGAGAGTTGAAGGACGGCGGCACGCTGATTGACCTTATCGTGAGGGGTGGTGAACTCACAGTCCAAGCCCACACAGTTGATCGGTGCGGCGTCGAGGAACCGTTGCTTGACGGCGCGGATCCACTTCTCCACCCTTGATGCACGGAGGGTTTCCGTGATGGTGAAGTTCATCTCTTCGATGGTGATATAGTACAGCCGAGATCGAGGTAGATCTTGCTCCACCATTGAAGTGAGAGGGAGAGAGAGGGCGCCGGCGGTGGTGAAGATGCTATGCGTGGGAGAGATGTTTTGGGAGAAGATTAGGATGAGAAGATGTGTGCTTAAGATGAAAATATGAGTGCACTTATATAGTAGAGAGAGGGAGATGAAGAAGCTACAGCGCTGGCGGTGTGATCAAGCCGGCCGGCGGTTCCGAAGCGTTTGGCGACGATCTACAAAGCGACGCCGTAATGGCGATCGATTCTGAAGCGTCGTCGCGTCGTAACTGGCGCGGGAAGTGGACGGTTCGTTTGAACGGGCCTTTGGTCCCGGCTCGTGACACGAACCGGGACTAAAGGGTGCCCTTTAGTCCCGGTTTGCGCCACGAGCCGGGACTAAAGGCCCCTATCCATTAGTCCCGGTTGTTGATGAAAACCGGGACTAAAGGGCACCTTTGAACCGGGACTAATGCTCCCTGGCCCATATTTTCAAAAGAACCGGGACTAATGCCCCCTTTAGCCGCGGGTCGATCAGTTTGGGAACTAATGGGGGTGAATGAAAACCCTTTTTTCTACTAGTGACGTGCAACTCATGGGCTGTTTGTCGAGAGAAAGATTGGGACACTCCGGTAGTCCCGGACCTTCGTCGCCAGTGAAATGCGGCTGTAGTCTAAATGTGGCCACCGACCGCTAGACAAATTAACTGCATGCCTCGCTTAAACAAGGAAGCTTGGAAATTCTAAATTCGCTGGCTGGGTATCCACACCGCTGACCCATATCCCGGAGCTACTGCCATGCAATGTATCATTCATCTCATACCACGACTGTTGATCTTCTCTAGCCACCTATGTTGCACTTCGTGTTGCCCACATGTCTCACACGGATATCATAATCGATCATCACCCCTCCATATACTATATATGCTTGTTGCCTCCACGGTGTGTAGCCCTACCACCCCCATTCACCGGCAAGCATGGCGTCTTGCCCCACAACAGCCTCTGAAGGAGGTGACGGTAAAAGCAAGAACTGCACGATCTAGATTAGTCCCGCGAGGGACGACCCGAGGGGCTCTATTTTCTATTTCCAAAAAAAACAATATGCGGCCAACTAATCCTTAAAATTGAAAAAGCAACCAACCTGCCCACAACTGCGCGTTTGTATAGCGGATCTGACAAGATTGCCTTGATTTCAAATAAACAAAAGTGCAGAAAAAGGTCGAAACTGCAGGCTATACAAAATCATGCACTACTACAATGCCAACACATACGAGGTAGGTCTAAAGGGCAGTTTGTCTCACAATTAACTCAGACAATGGTAATTAACTCTGGAATAAAGCAGTAATAACATACTACATCCTTTCCAACTTAACTGGGCCAACAATTAAAAAAGGGAATTGCTAGAGATTAGGCGTCTAAGATCTAGTTAGATCTAAGTTTCCTGCATAGCTGTTAACTTTTGCCTCACAATTCGTGCTAATATGACCATTACAAGTGGGTTGTAAGTGAGATTTTCCTTGTTGTAAGTGAGTTGCAACTAAGATTTCCCTTGTTATTAGTGGGTTGCAATTGTCATTTCTTAGAGTTGCTAGTGGATTGCACCTGCGACTTCGTAGTTATAAATAGGTTGTAACAGAGATTTTTCTAGTTATATCTAGATTGTAGCTTAGAAAAATATACAGACCATTAAATTTGTTTCGATATTGGTATTGCATATCAGTTATAACTAGGCGACTTAGATCTAACTAGATCTTAATTAGGCGCCTAATGTATATACATGCCCTATTTGGAATACTTTTAACCGGCCGCAGAAGAGGTACGATCAAAGCTAGTTCGTGCATGCACATCGACAGCTAATTCTTACTCGGTGTAGATCTCGGACGTGAGCGCATATATTGTGTGACATGTACATATCGCTATTTTTGTTCCTATTTGCGAGTAGCTTTGCAACGTGGCTCGCTCGATTTGGATTCATCAGTTAACGGGAGACAGGAATGTGATCCGTTGAGCTGGAATCGGTTGAACGTGAAACTTTTTGACTGGATAGATTGTTTACTTTTGCAGTGAGATCGTGTCATTTCCTCCCGCGCATTACAGCCGCAAAAGGTGTGTTAGAAAATAGCTGTGGCGGGTACTCTTGTCGCCCTCGATGGTAAAGCGCAAGCGTAATGACGCTCCATAGATATGCATATGACCGGCTGTTCTTCGTGTTCAACTTCTACTTGGCAGAGGTTTATTATATTTTGAGTGCCCTTTAATCCGTATATATCGTGCGTCACGGTGCATACTCTCTTGCCGCCAAAATAGGAGAATAACTTACAAATTAAGTTACTGCAAGTACCCTCTCATAGGAAAAAGTCCAAGTAAAGTGCATCAGTATTGTTCTCAAAGGTGGTAAAGTTGATTAATAAACACAAGAAGGTCTATGTAGAGGTTTTGTACGGCTAACTGCTATACTAACTGAAAAGAACATATATACATTTAATAGTTAAAAATGGTCCAGTACTACTCCCTCTGTTCCATAATTTTAATCAGATTTTACTTCAAATTTGTTCAATTTTGAAATATAGTCACATAAAAAATTATGAGATGGAGGGAGTAAAGGGAGAATTCGATTTTAAAGATTACTTAGACTGTAATCTTAAAAAAAGATTACTTAGACTGGGACGGCATTTGCGTACTCTTGTCATGTTCCCTTATACTTCAGACCAACAGGTCGACATTGTAGTTCATCTGTATTTTGTTCTTGTATATTCTCCAGCCATTTAATAATCAATAGACGTGCCAACGGAATCTACTTATCGACTTACCACGAGCCAATATTCTCTTGTCAAATGAGAAAATCGATTTTGTGATTTCCCACCAGCCTAAATTCTTTGTTTTTTACACTTTCCCTCGAAACTGCATTTTCATGCTCATTCTACATAATCTAACATATGTATAGTTCAGTACATCAATTAAGTTATATATAGTTCTAGTTTCTTACTTCTCAAGCTCTTTATTCTATCACATCCTTTGATCGATTGAGGATGATTTTCTTTGTTTCCATACTCTTGGTCTTCATATTTAATAGGCTGTGTTAAACAATTCCATCGTTTTCTCGCTGCCTCTTTTTGTCTGGTCAGTATTTGGGCTTGTAGACTGAAGGCTTCTCCGATGTTGTTGGGCTGTCTATTCTGGAGAGGATGTGCAGGCTTGCAGCCGCCAAATCCTATTTATCACTCGCGGGCGCGCTGAAATGCATCGTGTCTGAGGACGAAGCGAATTGGGCCGCAGCCAGTGACCTATTTTACATGTTTTTTTTTCATTTTTTGCAGTTTTTCCCCTGCTTATTTTCACTGGTCTAGTTTTCGCGATTTTTTAACTGGTTTGGTTTTTTCTGAGTTTTATTGGAATTTACACTTGTAAAGTATGAACAATTTTCGGATTTGAACATTTTTTGAATTTTTTTTTAATCTGAACTTTTTAAGTTTGAACAATTTTTGGATTTGAACATTTTTTATTTAAACAATTTTAAAATCTAAACTTTTTCAAGTTTGAACAATTTTCAGACATTTTCTGAATTTGAATGTTTTTAAAATTTTAATATTTTTTCCAAGTTTGAACAATTTTGAAATTTGGAATTTGAACTTTTTCAAGTTTGAACAATTTTCGAATTTAAACATTATTAAAATCTAAACTTTCTTCAACTTTGAACAATATTTGGACAATATTTGAATTAAAACAATTTGTTAGTTTTGAAACCTAACGCACAAAGTATAACGCGTCCAAAACAGACGAAGCATAGCCCGCACCTCTACCTGGGCCTGGCCCATGAAGTGGTAGCACATAAGCATGACGGCTTAGGACGCGCTAACGCGCGTGACATAAGAGCGCCCCTTGCAGCCTTCCAGGCCACTCGTGCTTGTGGCCGCACTGGGTGTTGGGAGCTCCTATACTCCAACCTGGTCGTCCCCGACCAAGCGTCGCACATGGTAAAGTTAATGGGCCAAGGCCCATGAGTGGATACGACTGGATAAGGTCGTCTTCTTTGATTGTCTTCTTCGTTTGTCCCCTGAAGCTTCTTCCTCGCCGGCGCCCCCGCCTCCGCCGCCGTCCTAACCGCCGGCCCCCTCCACCCGCAGCCGGCGGTGCTATCGCCCCGCCTCGCCGCCCCGCTTGCTTGAGCCACCACCTCCGTCGGTCCTCCACCGCCCCGACCTCTCTCTAACCCCTCCGCCTTTTCCAACTCCGGTGAGGTCGTCGGACCACCACCCCAAACCTAATCCTAGATCGACGCCAGCGAGCTCCACCTCCAACCCTAAGACCCGCACCCCCAAACCCTAAGTACTTGGGCTTGCTCCGCCGCCTCCGTCGCGGCTGCGGTGTCGGTGGCTTCGTGGGGCAGCTGCGGCATCGCTGGTGATTGGACCCTACCGGCCATCTTCTCCATCACTGGTCGTCCTTCTTCTCTGGTCGCCCTTCTTCCCTGGTCCTGGTCGCCCTTCCTCCCGACCAACACTAGCGGGCCGACCCAACACTTGAGCGGGGTTGGCTCCGACCTAGTTGGAGCATAGGGTTTGCCTGGACTAACATAGTCCAGCTTTTCTTACCAGACATGGGCCCAAATGGAAACGAATGATCCGGCCTGCAGGCAGATAGACATCTTGTTTTTAATTAATGAAACTAGAAGAATACCCCGTGCGTTGCAGCGGGATTTTTTTTTAAAATATTACTATATAGTACTATTAGACATATGAATTGTGAAATTGTATATTAAACCTAAAGATGTAATTGGTCACAATATTCAAGGGTTAAATTTAATTAAAGTGAAATTGTTGTGCATTTTCTAATAAAATGGTGAAGTGTTAATTGTATGGCTTAAAAGAATTGATGAGGTAGATATGTTGCACGCAAAGATATATTATAATTATTAATTAATATTAGTGACATAGACAATTTATTGGCTAATATAGTGGATGATGTGGATAGCTTATATGTTAAGATAGACAACTTAAATGACTCCTTAGTGGGATTTTGCTTTATAAGAGGTATAGATACATGGTTGCTCTAAAAAAATTAAAAATCCCTAAAAAAATAAACAAAAAACAAACGCATCTCTTCATACATATTGTATTGCTCCTGATCTCATATTCTTCTGAAATCTCCATCGACGAGGCCGAGTGGCCGACATTATTTCCGCAGCAACCGTGACTCATGCTACCCCTGCTCATGGCACGCCCGACTAACTATAATCACATGATGTTTGATATCTCTGTTGACATCGGCCCTCCCCCCTCCTCACCGACACCGGGGCGACACCTCGTGCCAACACCTAGACCCTTCCCTGCGGCTGCTGCTGGCGTCCGCCACGGTGGCGATGCGCTTGCTCCCAAAGGTGGAGGAGAGGTTTCCAGCTCACTGGTTCGCGCCGCCGCTCATCCTTCTCGACCGAGGCCGGAGTTTGTGTCACTGTCGAACCAATGCTAGGGAGGCAACCTTAGACTACGAGATGGTTGGTCGTTGTCTCCCCGGAAGGTGCTCCAAGGCATGCTGCTCGCGGCCAGGGGCGCCTCCAATCTGGCGAAGTCGCTTTGCAGTGCAGCCGTTTCTTAGCGAACATCGGCTGTTCGACGATTGTGTGTATTGCACTGCCATCACGGGCTAGCGTCTTTTTCCTCCTCTCGTGCACCGGTCAGCCTCCAGGGATGTGGGTCATTGTCGCCATTGAACGAGGTGCTGCGGAGGTGACGATTTGCGTGGTGGCGCTCGCTGTGTTGTTTCCTAAAGTCCGGTGCATGATGGTGGTGAGGCCACGCATGTGGCCCTGCATTTTTGGGTTGATGCTGGCTCTTGCGTGCGAGGAGGTCGGGGCAACGGCCCAGGGAGATGCAGAGGTACTTAGTGGTTGCCGACAGAGTAGAGCGCTACATTTTGCTTAGCTCCAAGCGGGCCTTCTCTTCGAGTGGAGAAGATCCGAACAACTGCTTTGCAGCGAATCATGTCGGTGCCGATGATGGCGGCATCTAGGGACATCGTACCCCTGCTTGTAGGCATCATCGTGAGATTTTGCTCTCTTTCGATGAGAATGGCGTTGGCTCTCCGGGTGAAAACCGAAGTTTTGGTTAGCCAAAGCAGGCGATGACATCGTCCTTTGCCTTCCTCTTTTGTGGGTGTCACCTTGGAGAGCCAGCTTTTGCGGTTGTGTGTGGCTTTTCTTGTGTTGGGGCTGGTGGATGTCAGCAGCATCCTTGTCCGCTTGAGTAGCACCATCACTGAGAACAGGCGGAGTCGGCGGAATAGGAGCCAGAGGAGGAGTGGGGCACGGCGGACAGGAGACCTCGCCGGAGAGCACACCCCACAGACGAAGACCGCGCATATGAACGCGCATAAAGGCAGCGAAATCAGGGTAATTCGCACCATAAAAAATCACCGGGCAACGAGGAATCGCAACATAGCCCGATGAGGAAGACATCTCTCTCTTCTTCTTTTTTTTACTCAAGCTGGTCAACGCACAGAGGACAGGAGACAGCAACAGCAGCGACGGCCCGATCCGGGCGAACAGCAGCAACGGCCCGATCCGGGCGGGAGGAGGTCGCAGGAGGCGGCGGCCGGGCGATCCAATTCAGTGGCGGGACTGAGGACGGCCGGGCGATCCAATTCCACGATCGAGGACGAGCGATCCAATTCCAGAGGAGGAGCGATCCGGGCAGGAGGCCGATCCGTGGCGGGACTTCCAGAGGAGGAGCGATCCGGGCAGCAGCATGGCGGTACCGAAAGCGATGGTCGATGCGGTATGGAGCTGGAAGACCGACGGCGCGCTAGCGGGACTGATTCCAAGTCCAAGCGAGCGATCGACAGGGGCTGATTCCCGAGCCACGCGGGGGCGATCTGGTGCGGGCGGCGGGATCGATCCCAAGGCGCCGGGCGGCAGATCAATCTTCCCAAGGCGCCACCAGACGGGACGAGGACGGGGCGATCGGTGGAAGGCCGAAGACGGCGGCTGCGGCCAGGACGGGAACCGGCGAAACTGAGGCTGGGGCGAACTGGCGGCGGCGGTTATGGGAAAACCTGCTCTGATACCATGTTAGGAATAGACAAGTTGTATTCCACTGGGGCCAAAGGCCACATATATATACATGTACAGGTGTGCAAATATGTAGGAAACCCCTAACAGGTGGGGAAACTACAAAATACAAATATACATCTAACAGAGGCAGCGTCCCCGAATGGTGGATGTGCATCGGGGCGGCAACCTCGGGTTCCATGGCGGGCAGATGCTTCATCGGTGGAGCAGTTGCTTGCATGGTTTGGGTGACTGTCTTGAGTCTCTTGTGTGGTGAGGCTGTCGGCTCGGTAGACGCGCCTCATAGGAGGCAGTTTAACTTTTTGGTCGGGTTGGCGACGACGGTTTTTGGTGTTGTGGCTGTGGTGTAGGAGTGCTTTGCCCTTTGCAGCTTGGGCTATGGTGGCTGAGTCGTGTGGCACCGCAGCTCGAGTGAGAGTGGTGGTATGTCGGGTGGTTGTCCCGAAAAGTGGTATTGGTGGTATGTTGTGCGTGGCGGAGTTGGTGGATGTTGGGGCAGTGTCCCGAAAAGTGCTAAGTGCATCGAGTCCTTGCTCCTCCCATCATAGTCACGATGTCTTCTCTCCGGCTTTACTTGGAGATCTCGTCTTAGTAGGGTGGTGCTTTAGTTGGTCCTGGTTGTGTTTGAAGGAGTTATGCCCTAGAGGCAACAATAATAATTAAGACTTATTATTACAGTAACTTCATCTTTATCATTAAGTTTATTCTTTATGCTATAACTGTTGTGGTTCTCGAAAAGGCCCATTGGCACGTGTAGGGAGATAAAAAGAGTTCCTAGTCAATGCCTCTAATATGACAAGCTTCTTTATTGCTTAATGATTGAGCTTTTTCTAATCATTAGCATTGTTATAGTAACAAGGACGCTAGCAATAAATAAGGGGTATATTATTTGGTTGAACAATCATACTGAACACCCAAATCAACTAATATGTTACAATACTGATTTATCATTGATAGTAGCATATATCTTAAAAGTGTGTTCTTATTGTATAATCCTTAGAAATATGAGAAAGTTTATTCTCTCAATCTGGAAAATATGTGTTGGTCCAATTAGACATCAGTCCGTAAAAGGTTGATAAGAAAGGCATGTTCCACATGTATATATTGGAAGGGTGTCTAAGGACACGATAGTTCAAGCCTAGAATTTACTCCTCTTGGCGATGGAGGAGATACATGTCTGGGCCCACATGTAAAAGGGTGGTAGACAAGGAAGGTTCCACATGTATTGCACTAGGTTGTCTTGGAGGAGTTAGCATGTTCGACATGGCTTCGGAACACATCCATCGGAAGATGAACAAGAGTTTCATAATTTCAATTTGTATGGTGGCCTACCTGTCGGTTCTCTTGTTGGGCGGTGTAACATCGTTGACAATAGCAACTTCACAGATCCTGAATCACTTAGACCCAATTTTGAGGATAAGTGGTCTTAGTGGGAGCATGTAATTAATTGTTAGTACGTCTAATATTAAACATAGTACTAATGAACTTGTCTGAACTGTTGTGGAGATGTCTGAGTTTAGAGACTGCAGCATAAACTTGATGCTTGATCAAGAGCCGCTTTCTACAATGGAGACAATTTCATGGAGTGGATGAACACTCTGCAGTTGGTTCTTCGGATCATGGACTAGATGTGCATCATCGCGTCGCCACTCTCTAGTCCGAAACGGCCTCATGACATGAACGGTAATCCTATAAAGGAGTTCGATGACGAGAAGAGCGTGAAGACGCTAATGTTGACCAGCATGGACAAAGAGGTGAGTCTTCACTTCAAGGACAACTATCCTTTTGAGGTGATGCATGATCTTAATCTGAGGTTCCAGAATAAGATCTGAGTTGAGCGTTACAAGTTAACAAAGGCAATCCTAGATTGCAAGCTAGAGGAAGGAGGTTGCATGTATGAAACATGAGTTCAACCTTGTCTCTGGATTCAACGTCTCAAGGAATGGGGCTTTCCCACTTCCTTGGAGTACAACACTGATCTTGTCCTTGCATCGCTCCCTCCGTCATTCAATGTATTTCATTATGTGCTATCTGTTGATGCGAGCGTACGATCCAATGAGGCAAATCTTCACCATGCTGAAGGCTGTGGGAAAGGAGACGCTTATGCTGGGCACGACCCATCCAGTTTCAGACTACACTCCTGAAGATCTAGATAAGGTATAACAATTATACAAAATTATCGACTTAATTCTTTCGAGCAAAATTCCTTGGATCAGCGACAGATGGGACAGATGGGAAAGAGGAAGCACATACCTGGCTCGACTTATTCTTTCGAGGAAAATTCCTGGCTCGAAGTGCTGTTTATGAAGACCAGGGTAGGAGTGTGTGGTTTCTGAACCCGCCTGACGGAGTTTGTATTCCGATGATTGTTGAGTTTTAATAAAGGTGGGTTTCCCTAAAAAAAACACTCCATCCGGCAGTCATACTTCACACTATTTTGTAAAAGTTAATTCTTGTTAATTCCCAACAGACATCAGTTGCAGCAGCTCATGACAACAATTTAACTTGTTCTCAACAGTTTGGAACATATAGGCCAAACATTTCTTTTCATAAAAAAAGAAATGTTGTGCGTGCATGATAAGATGGCTCTCGTACTGGGACCATGTAAAGTCATGTTACTGTCGGTGAAAAAAGACACTTCTTTCATTTCGTAATAAATGGACAAAGATACAGCGTTTGGTACAGGTGAGACATAGATCAACAGAACCCACGAACATATGCTTATCTAATTAAATTGTAACGGATTTTGACCCATGGGATTTGTCCCATTCTTAACTACAAATGTATCTATATCGACCATAATTTTGTACCTGTTATGTAATAGTAGCATTACTTTCCCTTGTTATTGAGTTGATGAGTTTATCAGAAGGTTCTCCATGTCGAGTCGTGCATTTCCAGCTGCGGCGGCTGCTGCTCGCCCTCCATGTCTACCTTCGCCATCGCGTTACCGAACAAGGCAAGATCACCACCGACGACGTCTCGCGGCAGCTGCTGACTGCACCCAGCGAACGGCGTCAGCGCCTTCTGCATCGTGGGGTTCCCGGCGAAGACGGTGCCGAGAAGCCCTGGTGCCCACGGGAGCATGGCGGCCGCGTTCTGGTTTGCCGCCGCCTGCAGCCAGCTCATGTACGCGCCCATGTCGACACGGCCGTGCCCAAAGTTCTCACCGGAAGCGGGTGCGAAGCTGCCGAGCATGGAGGAGAGGTCGAGCTCGCCGAGCTCGCCGAGGGAGGCATCGTTGCATGGGGAGTCCATGTCGGGGCTGTCTTCTGGGTGCCTCATCTTCACTATTTGGGTTTTCTTGAACACCCTGCACACCACCCATTCCTCCTTTTTGAACCAAAAGGAAGAGAACATTTGACAGAACAACGTCAGTAACACCATATAGTTAAGTTTTTTAGGAAAAACATTCACAAAACAAAAGTTTGATGAAAAAATGTTCAAAAGTTGTATATATGTACCTTGTTTGGTTTGTATGGGAACTTGTTCTGGATCCTGTACTCGTGCATGACCCAGCTGGTCTTCTCGCCCTTGGGAGCTCTACCTCCGTAGAAAACTAGGGTCTTCTTCATCCCAACAAGCCTGCCGCCGCTAAAGATCTCCTTGTCCTTGCCGGTGGTCTTCCAGTAGCCCGATTCAGTGGCGCGGTTCGTGCGGATGCCGGTTGGGTATTTCCGGTCGCGCATGCTGAAGAAGTACCACTCTTTCTCGCCCATGCTAGCTTTGCCTGCAAACTTACATTTATCAATGTGTGCAAGCAATGTACATAGGCCGTATGGACTAGTGTATGACAATGACGACTAGTTAGTTTAGTACGCATCAGTGCTGTAATTCTACAACTACTACCGTATATCTATAGCAAATTAGCAATGCGTAGATAATAGTGATGGCCTGAAATTTTTTTCATGTAATGAACAAGGTCAAAGTGTTGTAAGTCTCACCAAATTAAACCAGAAAATTAAGGCGAGAGGGTTCACTGGTCCAGAAGTAAACAAGATGGGTGAAAAGCAATACTAAGCACTAGTTTCCTTTTAATTCGTATACTCCACGAGAATGAATTCACAAAATACATAATTCTCCAGGGAATGATCAGCACAGAGCCACAGACGCAAATTAGAGGCTGTTAGTTAATTAGCGCATTGCATGTCTGCTGAATCAAACTCAAATCAAGTTGCTCAATTTTTTCATTCGGTAAAGGGATCGTTCAATGTGTAAGGGGAAGAGGAACTAAGCTCGAAATAACGAGTACTACTTACTTGGAAGGTCCCATGGCTCGCACTTGTTGAGATCAACGTCGGCGATGGCGCGCGTGGCGAAGGCGAAGTCGGAGACCTTGCGGGTGAGATAGTATGTGATGAGCTCCTCGTCCGTCGGGTGGAACCGGAACCCCGGGGGAAGCCCCTCCTCCATCCTAACCTTCGATCGATAGCTCCCGCCGCCGACTACTGCAGTCTAGAGTGCAGCAGCTCAGCTCAGCTGGCAGTACAACGATCCATGGCAGAATTGGGTATATATATCATCGACAAGGCTCCACATGTGTGCTTGAAGACAAGGCAATATAGAGTAGTTAATGGCACTCTTGTTGCGCATACTTCTTCTAGAGCCCGGTTCGAGGTCTCAACAACCACGGCGAGGAAAGCGACGGGAAGGATATTATTGGCGACGGCGACAGCGGCGGATCCTGAGAAAAGGTCGGAGGATGGAAGATCTGTCCGTCGATTGCACGCGTGGGCCGCCTGAATGCAGGGTCACTGTGCATATGTCTCATGTTTTCCGGCCAACTCTAACCACTCCCCAACCACCGAGCTAGCTAGTTCTCCGGCGACCCCGCCAGCGATGTTGCCTGGCTGGCAGCTACGCACGGCGGCATGATAGGAATAACTGCAGTTTCTTAATGGCAGTGGATTGGAGTGCTGCACTGTACTTGGGTTGATAAGACAACGGCCATGATCGTCGGTGTTCTACGTGCGTGAGCCGCTTATTTTGTACTCGCACGTGTGAAAGTGACTTGTGAATCGAGATGCGCTTTATATCGTACTCGATCGTACGCACGCCTATTTTGGACATTTTTTTGGTGGTTGCAGTGCAAGCGCTGATGGTCTTCGGGCATATATTCCCTGTCGACCATGCAGGTTTGATTTATGCTCCCGGTTGGGTGATTAGTTTCGAGAGCCAAAATGCAGTTAAGAATGTCAAAAGGTGCAAGAAAGTGGATTTAAGGAGAATCAAAATAGGTAAAACAAATCAAGGAAATTGTGACGCAATAAAATTTCACCGGGGATAGGGTGTAACTGGACCTGATTGTTTAGTTGTTGTTTCACCGGATAAGTTGTGATTTTTGTTTTTTTTTTCATCGATTGATGAAAATAGGCTAGTGTCAAGGTTTCATCTGCAACTGTGCAATATATAAATGAAATAACAAAGATAATATAGAAACACATGTGTCATATGCATAATATATGTATACTCAAATATAATAGGTGGTGCATCCTAATAACACCATAGGCCGCTCACGACATACTCTACGGATTTACTTATCCAACTATGAACTCTAGGCAGTGCAGGGAACCATAGTATTTAAGAAAAACAGACAAAATATTAGGATTAGTGACGTCACCATTAATGCACTACTGCCACTTTCACACCTTAATATGTTTCTCAATCTTTTGAGACTTGGGTATCGTCAAACCGTAAAATCTACTATATACTAAAAGCACAATACGGGGTTTTATTTTCGAGACATCACGTTAGTCCACATCATCAAGATTATTAAGACAGTTAGATTTGAATTTAATGGCCATGATCTTTAAGTTACGTACACGATTAACGTTTATTTTGTAGTCTGATTAATTACAGACACGTCAATTATTCTTATATGAGGGAAGGAAGCGGCATACTAATCAAATTAGGTACCGGTTATATCTCCATAAGAAAAAACGTTTGGATCCGTACCTACACATAGCACACCAAGTTTTGTTGTTTTTTAGGAGGAAAAAACGTTTGGAACCGTACCTGCACATATGTCACATAGTCACGCCAAGTTTTTTTTTTTTGAACGGCACACATCAGGATTACTAAAACCAAACTGGCCACTGATAGAGTTTATCTACAAGAAAAAGATAACGTTTGGGGAGAGTTTGTGACTAATACGATATGTCAGTATATTTAAAAAGTGTAAAATTTATTTGATTGGTGATTTTCCGTATTCTAGACTTGCCGTGGATGTAAATTGTCTCAGGTAATAGGAAAAAGACATGTTAGGAATAAACATGGTAATGTGAACAAAATTTACAAATTTAGGAAATATGACAATCAACGATTTTTTAGAGTAAATATCGGGTCCTTAGAAATGGGAGAAAGGTTTAACAATCTCACAAAAAAGATGATTGTCTCATCGAAAATGAGATATTAATTAATAAGATAATGGGAAAAGCTTCATGAGAAAATTTGTGTATAATACAAGTGACATGAAGTTTGCGATTGGTGTGCTATTGGTAGCCTAACATGTGTTATTAATATTACAAGTGTAGCAAAACCAGACTTAAATAAATCCGGTAAAAAAAGTAAAAAAATTGAAGGTCTACCAGATAATAATTGCATAACTTATAAATGTAGCAAGTTTATAAATTTTTATATGGTTATGATTCAATTATGGTAATCTAGGGGATACAATTTACTTTTTTGAGAAAGTTGATATGATTCATTTAAGTACAACATCAGACTTTTACCCGCTCTAATAAGTTCTGATATATTTTATGTTGTAAAAAGATTGAACCCCAGATTGCTACCAGATGCTTCACCTATTTGTGAAATTTTAAAACTTCTATATTTTACATAAGGACCAGATAAATAATCTAGATACATAATATACTAAACAATCGAGCGAACTATGGTTACGACAGTACATTGACAAAGATGAACTTATTTATTATATACTATTAAAGTAAAATACATGAATTGTGTTTTTTGAGACACCATGTTAGTCCATATCATTACGATTAGTTTTAGTTGAATGGCTCTCATGACAACATCTCAGATGTGATCCCTCATAAAGATGGAACCTAAAATACATGCGAGCGAGAGGTTGATCCATGATTACTCGCTTATCGCCTTAGTGGACTATCAAGCTGAGGGAAGCCGACAAACATTGAAAAGGTGGATTATTGACCTGGTGTACGTCTTACTATTACGAGCTAACGAGTTTAAGTGTTACATACTCAGGTGAGCAAGCTAAAATCTTAAGAATTTTAGTCTTAGTGAAAATTTGAAAACAAACATTGCATTGTCAAAACAAGTAAAAAAATTAAGGCTTACTAGATAATAATTGGATGATGTTTATCCGTAATTCTAAAGATACATCAACAATTCACATTTATTAACTTAAAAAGATACTAATATCTTTTAGTTGTGATATGGTTAGGTTCAAGTATGATGATCTAGGGGGACACAATTTACTTTTGTGAGAATGTTTATATGATTCATTTAAATATAGTAGCACATTTCATCCAGTTGTAATCAATTTTGATACATTTTATGTTGTAGTATACTGATAAAATAGGGTACGCTATATTTTTGCCGGATGTTTCACGTTTGCGAGATTTTAAAACATATATCTGCTTTTCATAAGGACCAGATACTTAATCAACTAAACAATTGAGTGATTATTTTCAAATTACATTGGAATTTGTGGAGAGTCTCATTATCCTATTGCACCAATGTGCAAGTTTCAAGCTTTTTCTCCCATAAATATAAGACACTCAAACATGCATGATACAGATACTTTGGCTCCATAACGTTAAACACCATGCTTATGCCGATACTTGATGAAGCTGGAATTATCTATTATGTACCAAAAACACAAAATGGGGATTATATTTTCAAAAAACCACATTTGTTAAATCATTAAAATTATTTGGATCAGTCATATTTAAATTTAATGGTTGTGATATCATGACAACATTTCATATGTCAAGACTTTGTAACTGAGAATGCATGACCTATAATACAAAAGAGAAGTTGATCCATGGTTACCCTTCCTCATGTCACCTTAGTGGATTATCAAGGTTAGGGAGAACGTCAAACATTGAATTGGTGATTGACCAAGTGTATCTTACTTTTAAGAACTAAAGAGTTTAACTATTCCACATTCAAGTTGAGTTTAAATCTTTACACTTTCAGCATTATTAAAAGCAAATATTATATAGTCTATCTGAATTATATTAAAAGCTCGATCAATATAGATACATGCTTCAATTGTTAGAAAAATATCAATGGATTACAAGACAAATTACCAGAACAATGAAATTCTCACATCTATCTATCTATCTATCTATCTATCTATCTATCTATCTATCTATACCATGGAACTATATTATTTCCCTTAATTGATTTTAATATCAGTATCAGAAAAATTATAGATAATACCCTCACAATTTGCGAGGGCCACCCTGCTAGTTGAGGCAAAAAGACTATGGATAATATATGGATCTTAACTAACATACTACTATCGCATGAATAAAGTAGATGCACTTGTTGCTACGAGACTAGGCCTCGGCCCTCAGTCCGTGCACAGATGATTGGATCGACCATCATATATATTGTATTAAAGATCTTCGAATAGATGAATAACAATAATCGGACAATGCCACAAATTGTAATGAAATCAATATTATAAAGTAGAGGAGAGTGGAAATTGTGATGGAGATGATAAACTGGCGGCCTTGGGAGCGGTGAAGATGGGGATCTGAGTTGTGTCGGTAGAACTATGTTTTGGCGGTACTCTGTTGCTCTGATGACCTAGTTGCCTCCACAATAAATACTTGGTTTGATGAGGCAGAACCACAAACACATGTACAATTACATGGTACAAGCAGGGATGACTGTACCAGTGTTGTTAACCCTACACTTGATTGTCTTCAAGGCCTAGTTGACTTGGTGATAATCCTAGCTCGTGATTCTTTCACTACAAAACAGCCCCCTCCCTCCACCCCCGGTACCTGGCAGATTTTTGGTCGACACAAGAATAAAATTATACAAATAGTAAATTTTATGATGGATGGGCCTTCCCGACATGAAACAAAGCAAGCGGCTAATTATGCGCCGTGGGAGACACCATGCCGGCACATCTGGGCACCACGATAGGTGGATCGCAAGAGGAGCACTCCGTTAGATTGCGCTTTTACATAAGAACTTATTTTTGTGTCATGTGCATGCTTTACGACGATTGAGGCGGGCCCCCTCTAGAGAATAATCAAGTGCGCAGTGTTGACCGGTCAAGTGCATAGTGCTGACTAGTCAAGCTCGTCTCACGGACTGGTGTATCCCCCCACGACGAGTTGTTTCCTTACCAATTCTTTATATACACCATCCACCAGCAGTCACACACGTGTAACCACCACTCATCGTTGTCTGAACCATGAAAGCTTATCTCAAGCGGTTGACGTTCTAATCGTTTAGCATACGCAGGGGCGCTGACGGAGGCAGCGCCACCGGCGACAACATGATGGTGCCGAACGAATATTGGACTTGAGCGCGGTGGCAAAATCCTACGTTCTCCTCCATCTTGGGTTTGCATAGTTCAATTTTTCGATCTTGATCAGCAGGAATATTTGGGATTTTCTTCTTAGGACGGCCAAGTTCCAGGTAGATCCATAGTAGGGGATGGAATGGCATAGATGAGACGTGGCGGGAGTGCCACGATGGCCAATTCTCGCATCGGCGCAAGGCTTACGAGGGCATGGACAATGGCCAGAAGTTCAGGGAGCGCCAGTGCGCCACCATAAATCCCCTAAGTGCACCTTCCTGGAATGGATCGATGAACCACACTCGCAAACTTTGTCATGCATTGCGGACAATGTGGAGGCTTGCCCAACCCAAGGAAACCATGATGTCCGGTAGAGAATTTCCGCAAAACCTGGAAGAAGCAAGGAAGGAAGGGCGAGATAAGTTAAACATGATTAAGTCGACGTGCTTGGCTGTGGATGATGTTTTGGCGCCACTTAAGGAAAAGATATAGGCCCTCGCTAAAATTATTTGATGTCATTCCCGATTGTTGTACATTTTGCTTCGTAATTGTGATGTTTGATTTGTTTCCTATTGTATTTTTTGTTTTCTACCGAACAATTAATTTCTTTGAGTATAGTACATCCTCTTATTTTCTTCCAATTTCGATAGCTGTGATGTACCAGAATGAGAGACTTGTATCATTAGGTAATATTATCATATATACTGATAACTTTGATTGTGGGCCTCAAAGGTGCAAAGATTGCCCACTTTAGGGCCTTTGAGCAAAGAAGGCCCATGTTGCCTCACTTAATCGGTGGCCCATAAGCAAACCCTGACCCCACACATGGTTCCTATAGATAATAGAGGAAGTTTTCTAACCACCACTGCCGCACTCCTAGATCTCCACAAATTATAGATCTTGCAGCTATACTGTATCCATTTCCAAAATTTAATCCCATCCTTCTCTCTCCCTAGATTCTCGAGATTTGCAGGTTCTCCTTGGCCGGTATCGGCCGATATGCTCATGGCGCGCCGGTGGCGGTTTCCACCACCGGCAACGGAGTCCTCCGCCAGAGTTTCCATTCTGCATGTATGGTCTTCTTTCCTTGGCCTTGTTATGCGTGTTTCATCTTATTCTTCTTTCTCTTCTTTAATCGACATTATCCCTCTTTTAGATCCACCGTGACATCGCCAACATGCGTTGCTTGGATCATGTCATGCAGATCCTAATCTGCCATAATGACCCTATTGCCGTTATCCGTATCCGACAGGATGACCCTGATGCCATGCAGATCGGTGACAAGGTTGACCAGAACAAGAAGATCTTCCACTGATCAGTACATGCACCGCCACCTCCTACCATTGGTCAACAGGGCCACCACCCCATACCATATCACTAGGTCCTCATGCGACCATGCGCTGCACAGCCTCGATGCCCCGCACCCCACAATAATCTGCACCACAATGCCTGGAGTTGCCATGCTGCCACCTCTATCACAGGGTCGCTGCCAAGGGACCCGAGCTCCGCCGCCATGGAAGGGGCAGCCAGAGGTCCCCGGCCCTTAGGGAACGAGGCCATCTGCCATAGCGGACAGAGCCGTCAGGAATGGTAATGTGGGGTCGGGCAAGACTGAACGGATCGTATGGGCACCTAGAGGGGGGGTGAATAGGTGCTACTCAATTTTTAGATCTTTTTCAATTTAGGCTTGACACAAAGGTAAATTCTCTAGATATGCAACTAAGGTGAATTTACCTATATGTCAACTAGCAAGCTAAACAAGATACAATAAGTAAAGGCAATAAAGGATATAGGTAACCGAGAGTGGAGCACACGGAGACACGGATGTAATTCCCGTAGTTCCTTCCTTTTTAGGGGAAGTACGTCTACGTTGGAGGGGTGTGGTTGCCACAAAGGCCTAACCAACGCCACAAAGGCTCACCCTATTCTCCGGTGCAAGCTTCCGCCACAAAGGCCTAGCTCACTTTCCACTAAGGGATTGCTCAAGGCAGAACCGGCCTTTACAATCTTGGGGCACGCATCCACAACCGAATTGGAGGCTCCCAAGCACAACACAATGCTGTCAAACAACAAGTAGCAATATATCAAATACACAAACAAGGTCTTGGGACACAAGGGAACCCAAGACACAAGGGCCCTCAAGCAAATGAGAGGGGAAATCAAATCGCTTCGGTGAGGATGTAGATGATGGTCTTCTCCTTCGATTCTCCAAAGATCAAGAGCTTTGGTGGGTTGAGGGAGGAGATCTAGTTGATTTGGTGGCTCAACAATGGTGGTCTTCTTCTTTTTTGGACGAGCTACTCATTGGAGAAGAAGGTGGGGGTATTTATACCCCCCCCCAAATCTGACCGTTGCCAGCCAGAAAGTCCGGCTAAAGCCGGAGATAAGTCCGGCTAAAGCCGGCCTCACACCGGCTATAGCCGGCCTGAAATATCCAGCCCAGCCGGAAATAGCCGGACAAATAGCCGGTTGAGTCCAGAGGCACAGAGCCTCTTCGAAACTGCCCAGTCCGGCTATAGCCGGTCTGGGGACCGGCTAAAGCCGGCCTTCCTGGCCCAACTTTATATGAAACTTCTCCCAGAGCTTATTATCACCATTTCCTCAAGAATTTCCTTTGGGTAATGATAATTATCAAGTATAACATAGGAAACCCAATATCTTGTGCAAGAACATAATAAAATCCTGCAAAGCATAATCACACATTAATAGATAATGTATTGTTAACAAACGCTAAAATCAATTAAGCGGGAAATGCTCTTTCAATCTCCCCCTTTTTGGTGTTTGATGACAATACATAAATTTGCATGTTTCAAACGATATAAAATATAGACGGAGCTCCCCCTTGCTATGTGCCTTATTTTAAGTTTTGTATTTGAATACAAAGACACATCAACAATAAGAACTCCCCCTAGATTTTATAATGTGATCCATATGTGCACAAGATATATATATAACAATTCATTAGCACATAATCAACAAACATATGATATGACAAGATATATAGCAAGTAGGATAATCATAGAGAGTACTACTCATGATAATAGCACATAGTTCAACACATAGTAGTAGATGATAAGTTTAACCATGGGACACAAGCGAGCAAGCACGATATAAGAGCTTGTGACCCAACCAAATCCAAATGGAAAACCTCAAATCCAAATGGAAACACATGCAAACACATGCAAATGGGACTTTCTCCCCCTTTGGCATCAAGACGCCAAAAAGGGAGACCACAACACGAGATCACTCATCAACATCATCGAAGTCCTCATCTTCCTCATCATCATCTTCATGATCATCATCTTCTTCCTCTTCATCATCATCTTCATCTCTTTCTTCCTCTTCTTCATCAATGACTTCCTTCCCTTGGAGGTGACTTCGGCTAACTCCTTCCAATCAAAAGTTGGTCCTTCATTCCACTTGCCAAAAGAAAAAGTGTCCTCGGATAGATCTTGCTCTTGGGACTCTTCTTCATGGCTAGCACCTTTGCCCTTCTCCACAGCCCTCAAACGAGCATCCAACTCCCTTTGCTTCTTGGAAATGTGCTTGCGGTCCACATAGTCCTTGTATTGAGTTTGACGCACATCATTGTTCATGCAAAACAAAGCCCTTTGCCACCACTTGAGCTTCTTCATCTCTTGAGCCATTCCACCACTTGGTGGATCCGCATTCTTCCTCCTAGAACCACTAGCATAGATGTTGCCACCCAACACATCACTCGAAGAGGGATAAGCACTTGAGGTGCTAGACACCAAATGAGCGGTCTTCTTGTAGAGCTTGTTGGGCTTGTGCACTTCCAACTCTTCATCAAGCAAATCTTCCTCAATCTCAAAGTCTCCTTCAATGCCTCTGTCAATGATAAGCCTCATGATGAATGGAGCATAAGGAGGGATCTTCCTATCAAGCATAGCAATCTTCATCTCCATGAAGATGAAGTACATCACATCGAGCTCCATCCCTTCACAATCTCTTCCGGCCTCAAAGACAAGACGGGCATGGTGGAGAAGATGCACAAGTCCACCTCTGATAGAATCATTGTTGCCCCCACTTGGAGCAATGTTGGCACGGAATATCCGAAGCAAAATATCATAGAGGGGAAGGAGATTTGCAGTCTCTCCCGCTTTGCCCCCTGGACCATACAAACACTGGATTTTCCTCTTGTTGTACTCAGTGGTGTCAAGATGCAAGCGGGCACCTCTAGGTCGATGAATGCCATCAAACCTATAGCCCAAAAGCTTCCCAAAGCGAGACATGGTCGAGTACTTCCTCACTTCTCCTGACATCCAAGTGAAACCAACCTCATCTCGAGTATCAAACTCCAATGTGGCAAAGAACTGCTGAATCAGATGAGGATTGTAGTCTTGCTTGAAGACCATCAACTTGTGCAACCCTAACTTCTCGGTGACCCAAAGAGCATCAGCAAAGTACTCATCCCTGGACAATGCTGCAATGTTGGTGAACTTCATGGGGCAAACCTTGGTGCTCATGGTCTCATACACCTGCTCATATATCCTCTGATGCTCAGACCGGTAGAAGGAACCACTGTCGATGTCCCTTGGCAAGGCATAGAACTTCTGCTCACGGAACTCACGGTACTCTTGCTTGGACAGCTTCTTGAGATCACCAATGTTAGCAAACAGAGATTTCTTCTTGCGTTCTTCCAAATGCTTCTTCTTCATAGCAGCTGTCATACGAGCATCTTGATGCTCTTGACGGCGGGCAAGAGAGGGATCAATATAGCAAGACCTCTTGGGTCGAGAACCACCTGCAAACAGCACATAGGTAGATAGCATAGACAATGAGCATGCATGCCAGAGGATCAAAGAGCAATAGCACAAAAGGAAAAAAGCATGACAGTAATAGGTGATCTACACCGGCTATTTCTGGTCTCAGGCCGGCAATAGCCGGTCTGACACCGGCTTTAGCCGGACCAGATGGACAAATTCAAGATCTCGGCAGTAGGCCACCAAAACTTGTCAAGCATTTTCAATCTATGCAATGCAGAAGGAAATCACGAAACCAAACATTCCCAGATGAACAACAAGGTACCACAAAAATCAACTAACCCTAACCCTAGGGAGACCTAGGGAGAGAGAGAGAGGAGAGAGTAGGAGGGGTACCCTGGTCCATGGGGAGGGCGCCGGAGAGGATGGCCGGCCGGAGAAGGAGCACCGGCGGCCTGAGGAGAGGATTGACGGCGGCGGCGGCGGCTCCAAGGGAGAGGGGTCGAGTGGAGGAAGATAGGCATGGGGGGTAACTGAGGAAACCCTCACCCCCACGGCCTAATGAGTTGGACTCGAAAACCCCCAGGCCGGCTATAGCCGGGTGGGCCGGCTATAGCCGCACCCCGGCTATTGCCGGAGACAGACCGGCTATAGCCGGTCAAGATGACCCAAAACAGATGGATATGATTTCTGGAAGTTCTGGGCATGCACGAGAGGATGATTTGGCTTTAGATAAGTGGGCTTAGGACAGAAAACAAGCATGGAGTGGTTCTCGGCACTTGGCATTGCAAACACAAGAAAACTTTGGAAAATCCAATGCAAGTGCCTTCCCATTTCATGAAAAGAGACAATGACGAAAAAGTTCAATAAAGCTCAAATAGAATTTGCAAGGAATCAACTCTTCGAAAAGAAGAGGTTGGTGGCCGAGGCCACCATGTATGAGTGTTATGGCATTGGACCGCGAAGATATATCTTGGGTCCATAACCAATACTCATCATTGAAACTCATATATCACAAAAATGATAGAAAGAGAACAATTTTGTCACTATTGGCATTATGGGGGGAGGGATAGCCCAATAGATTAGGACCGCACTCCCCCTATCTCCATGCCCACACCTAAACCAAACAAGTATTGAAAAGTAGGTGTATTTGCAAGATGCTCAAGCCACACTCCTTGAATCAATGATATTTAGCTCATTCCTCAAATATCCAAATCTTGCTTCATCAAGGGGCTTCGTGAATATGTCGGCAAGTTGATCCTTGGTGCTTACATATGCAAGCTCAATATCACCACGGGCAACATGATCTCTAATAAAATGATTCCGGATCTCAATATGCTTGGTTCTTGAATGTTGCACCGGATTATAGGCTATCTTGATAGCACTCTCATTGTCACATAAAAGAGGCACTTTGTCACAATTGACACCATATTCCTTTAAAGTTTGCCTCATCCATAACAATTGAGTGCATCCACTTGCGGCGGCAATATATTCGGCTTCGGCGGTGGAGAGAGATATACAATTTTGCTTCTTAGAAGACCAACACACCAAAGACCTACCAAGAAATTGGCAAGCTCCGGAGGTTGATTTCCTATCATCCTTGTCACCGGCCCAATCCGAATCCGTGAAGCCACAAAGAGAGAAATCCGAGCCTTTGGGATACCAAAGCCCATAAGTTGGGGTATGAACCAAATATCGAAAGATTCTCTTAACCGCCATAAGGTGGCTTTCTTTAGGAGCGGCTTGATACCTTGCACACACACCTACACTCAACACAATATCGGGTCTAGATGCGCAAAGGTAAAGCAAAGAACCGATCATAGAATGGTATACCTTTTGATCCACATCTTTACCATTGGGATCAAGCTCAAGATGACATTTTGTGGCCATTGGTGTGGCGGCCCCATTTAGTTCTTTCATCTTGAACCTCTTGAGCATGTCTTGGACATATTTGGCTTGATAAATGAAAGTCCCTTCTTTCAATTGCTTGATTTCAAAACCAAGAAAGAACTTCATTTTGCCCGTCATAGACATCTCGAACCTATCGGTCATAAGCTTTGAAAATTCATCATTAAAAGCTTTGTTAGTAGAGCCAAAGATAATATCATCAACATATAGTTGGCATACGAAAAGCTCCCCATTGACCCTCTTAGTAAAAAGAGTAGGATCGATTTGCCCAACTTCAAACCCACGGTCTACCAACAACTCCCTAAGGTGCTCATACCACGCACGTGGGGCTTGTTTAAGGCCATAGAGTGCCTTATGGAGTTTGTAGACATGGTTAGGAAAGTTGAGATCCTCAAACCCCGGGGGTTGCTTAACATACACTTCCTCTTTCAATGGACCATTAAGAAATGCACTCTTAACATCCATTTGTTGCAACTTAAAATTATGATGAGTGGCATATGCAAGAAGGATACGGATGGACTCAAGACGAGCCACGGGAGCATAAGTCTCTCCAAAGTCAATGCCTTCAACTTGAGAGAAACCTTGAGCAACCAATCTTGCCTTGTTCCTCACAACAATTCCATGCTCATCTTGCTTGTTCTTGAATATCCACTTTGTGCCAATCACATTGCGGCACTCCTTTGGCTTCTCCACTAACACCCATACATTATTGCGCTTGAAGTTGTTGAGTTCTTCATGCATAGCATCCAACCAATCCGGATCTTCAAGTGCTTCAAATACTTTCTTGGGTTCAACCATGGAGATATAAGCATGATGAGAGCTAAATTGTGCCAATTGACGCCGGGTTGACACTTTGCTTCTTAAATCTCCAATAACCCTCTCAAGGGTATGACCTTTAAGTTCCAAGTCCCTTTCAACTCTTTTCTTGCGACGGGCTTCGATCTCCTCATTTGACCTTGGAGGAGTCACTTGATCATCTTGATCATTTTGGTCCCCGTCTTGACCATCAAATTGACCTTGATCATCATTGTCTTCATGAGTAGGTTGATCTTGGTCTTGTGAAGAATTGGGGGCGGTTGAAATAACCGGAGAGGATGGAGGAGCCCCTTCTTCTTCATGAAGGTCCTTGTCTTGTTCTTCGGTTGGTGCATTAGTTGCTTCCTTGGGAGAGGCTTGTTGAGCTTGTGAAGATGAAGGCTCCACTTGAGTAGAGCATAGTCCTTCCCGGTCGGCCACAAGGTGTCCCTCAATGGGGCGGAAAAATCCCACGCCCATTCTTCCTATGGCTTCTCGAGGTATTTCATCATCTACATCACAAGAAACAACATCTCGCCCCCCTTGGGAGCCATCATTCTCTTCGAATACCACACTACAAGATTCTTCAACACGCCCGGTGGACTTGTTGAAGACTCTATAAGTGTGGGATTCGGCACCATAACCAACAAAAATACCTTCTATTGCTTTCGGATCAAATTTACCTAAACGAACTCCTTTTCTTTGAAAGAAACACTTACACCCAAAAACCCGATAGTAGGAGATGTTGGGCTTGCTTCCGGTGAGTATTTCATATGGAGTCTTGTTTAGGCCTTTGCGGAGGAAGAGCCGGTTTGAAGAGTGACAAGCCGTAGAGATAGCTTTGGCCCAAAAGTTGTATGGAGACTTAAACTCCGCCAACATGGACCTAGCCATATCCATAAGAGTCCGGTTCTTCCTTTCGGCTACACCATTTTGTTGAGGGGTGTATGCAGCGGAATATTGATGACGAATTCCCTCATCACTAAGAAATCCATTTAAGGTGTAGTTCTTGAACTCCGAGCCATTGTCACTTCTAATTGCCAAAATAGTTTGCCCATGTTGACGTTCAACTTCCTTGGCAAAGTCGATGACGGTTTATTGAGTCTCACTCTTATGCTTGAAGAAGTAGACCCAAGTATATCTTGAATAGTCATCAACAATCACCAAACAATATTTCTTCCCACCAAGACTTGCATGAGAGGGAGGACCAAAGAGATCCACATGAAGGAGCTCCAAGATCCTCTTGGAAGAAATGATAGTCTTGCTTGGGTGGGGAGAATCATGCATTTTTCCTAGAACGCAAGCCCTGCAAACACGATCTTTGGCAAAAGAAACATTCTCTTTTAGTCCGAGTATGTGGCCACCCTTGTGAAGGCTTTGCAAAGTCCTCATATTGACATGGGCTAGTCGGCGATGCCAAAGCCAACCCACATCGGCCTTTCCAAATAAACACATTGCACTTGTAGTGGTTTTCCCCGAAAAGTCCACCACATACAAGTTATTTTCAATGTGTCCAACGAAAGCGACCTTTAGAGACTTGCTCCACAAGAGTACCACAATGTCATTATCAATGAAGACGGCAAAGCCCATCTTACCAAGTGCACGAACTGAAAGTAAATTGTAACCTAGGGTCTCAACAAGCATGACGTCCACAAGGGAAATATCCGGTGCGACCACCACCTTGCCAAGACCCAATACCTCGGATTGTGACATGTCTCCATAAGTGACGGTTATGTGGTTGTCATTTGGTCTCATCTCCGTCATAATCTCCTTGCTTCCGGTCATATGACTTGTGCATCCACTATCAAGCACCCATTTTGATCCACCGGAAGCATAGTCCTACAAGAGATCATTGCTTGGTTTTAGGTCCCCATTTTTCAATGGGTCCTCTTTTGTTAGCAACAAGGGTCTTTGGAACCCAAATAGACCAAGCAACATAACCATCATTTGGACCAACATATTTTGCATAAACATCACCATAATAATCACGAAATAAAACATAGTGAGGGTTAGCAATTCCCGCATGATCATCATGAGTGGCTTTGCCACCCACAATAGGATCCTTCTTTGCTTGTGCGGGCTTGGCCTTCTTCTTCTTGTTGTTCTTCTTCTTCTTCTTTGAGACATAGCCAATCCCCGTTTTATCACCAAATGCCTTTTGCTTACTCAAAAGGTCATTCAAGTTTTTCTCACCTATGGGAATGGAGGACTTGGCAAGCTCATCTTTCAACCTAGCATTTTCTTCAATAACATTTGCATGATCACAAGTAGAAGTAGAAGAACTAGGCACAATATTCTTAGTCAATTGAATTTGAAGTTATTCATGTGATTTGGTAAGGATAGAGTGTTCCCTTTTCAAGGCCTTGTGAGCCTTGTCAAGATCTTCTAAATCCTTAACAAGTATATCATGACCAACACCAAATTCAACCTTTTCCTTTTTAAGCATTTTTACTTTAGCACGAGCATGATCTCGCTCTTTAATGAGTTTGGAAACAACTTCATTATTATATTCCTCAATGGAATCGAGCTTCTCTTCAAGAGTTGCTCGTTCCTCTTGCTCTTCTTCAAGAGACTCGGTTAGTGAGGCAATATCTTGAGCATATTCTTTTTCAAGCCTCATTTGTTCATCTAGTTTTTCAAGAGTTTTACCATATTGGCTCAATAGACGTTCAAAGTGAAGCTTGTGAACACCATCTACACTAGACACATAATCATCAAAAGCAACAATTTCTTCCTTTACTCTAAGACTAGCAAGATCATTCAAGGAAGCATCATTTGTCTTAGAGGAAGAGAAAGATGTGGGTGATACCTTGGAAGATTTGGCCATAAGGCACTTGACGTTCTTGAGAAGAGAGTCCTCATTGGGGGATTCAAAGAGTGATGTGGAAGAAGTGGAGGTGGTGCCATTGCGGCCATCTCACTAGTTGTGGTTTCTTCTTCATCACTCTCACTTGCGGAGTACTCTTCTTGAGTCAAGAACACAAACTTTGGTTGTTTCTTCTTTGGTCCACCCTTCTTCACAAATGGCTTCTTGGATGGTGACTTGGTCTTGCTTTTGAAGATGAGCTTTCCACCATGGTCTTCTCTCTTCTCATAAGGGCACTCGGCAACAAAGTGAAATCTATCATTGCAATTGTAGCATGTCCTCACCCTTTGACCATTGTTGTCATTCCTTTGATAGCCACTTGACTTGCTTCTTCTTTGATTGTCTTCTTTGGCCTTGTGTGGATCAACCCAAAAGGTTTTTCCATAGAAGGCCATGTGCTCATTGTACTCATGTCTTATGTCCTCGGGACACATCTCAAGCCTTGCTTCAATGCTTGCTTGAAGAGGAACCTCTTTCTCAACCACACTTGCTTTCAATGCAAGATTAGAGCTTCTTTGCATTCCTATGGCACGGGCACGAGCATCTTCCGCATTTTGTGCGGAAACCTTGTAGGCTTGAATCTCTTGCATCATTTGATTGGAGGTCATCTCATTGAAGTTGTGCTTTCCTTGAACACTCTTTATATCCGCGGGCTCATATGGAGTGAGAGCAAGAATGTACTTCATCTTGATCCACTCATCATCAATATGGTGAGCACCGAGGTTCTTGAAGGTGGTAGCAATAGACTTGAGTCTTCTATACATTTCTTGATGATCCTCACCATCCATCATGAAGAAACCCTCCGCTTGATTTGAGAAGGCAATATATCTTGTCTTCTTCATGCTCTCATTCCCAACAAAGACGTCGGAGAGTCCTTGCCAAGCTTCTTTGGCGGTGGAGAAGTGTTGGATGTGAGGCAAGTCCTTGGGCCCAACGGCGACTTGAATCATGTGAAGAGCGGTAGCATTGAGTTGGCTATCGACCGTCTCTCTTCTTGTCATGTTGTGGGGGTCCACGGCCTTGAAACCTTCCTCAACGATCCTCCAAAGCTCGATGCAAGAACTGCGCATATGAGAGATCATTTGATATTGCCATTGACCAAAGTTTAATGCATCAAGCTTAGGTGGATCTCCTCTATGGTTAATATGAGGATGAGGGACCGGCGGGTCGGGTGAATACCAATGAGAGAATTCACCTTTCCCGTCGCCCTTGGTGGAAGACTTAGCATCGCCATTTTTATCGGTACCCTCCACATCAATTACCACATTCTCCACTTGTGGAGTAGCGGGTTTTTCCGGAGGTGGAGGAGCATTAGTAGTTTTAGCTTGCATGAGTTGCGCTATCATTTCACGCAACTCATTTATTTGAGATGTCATGGAAGTCATGGATGATTCCAAAGATTTGAACTCACCCATGGAAACTTGACCCGAGCCCTCACTCGGAGAGGTGTCCATACTCTTAGGCGGTTAAGCCCGAATAAAGAGCCGAGGCTCTGATACCAATTGAACGGATACTATGGGCACCTAGAGGGGGGGTGAATAGGTGCTACTCAAATTTTAGTTCTTTTTCAATTTAGGCTTGACACAAAGGTAAATTCTCTAGATATGCAACTAAGGTGAATTTACCTATATGTCAACTAGCAAGCTAAACAAGATACAATAAGTAAAGGCAATAAAGGATAGAGGTAACCGAGAGTGGAGCACACGGAGACACGGATGTAATTCCCGTAGTTCCTTCCTTTTTAGGGGAAGTACGTCTACGTTGGAGGGGTGTGGTTGCCACAAAGGCCTAACCAACGCCACAAAGGCTCACCCTATTCTCCGGTGCAAGCTTCCGCCACAAAGGCCTAGCTCACTTTCCACTAAGGGATTCCTCAAGGCGGAACCGGCCTTTACAATCTTGGGGCACGCATCCACAACTGAATTGGAGGCTCCCAAGCACAACACAATGCTGTCAAACAACAAGTAGCAATATATCAAATACACAAACAAGGTCTTGGGACACAAGGGAACCCAAGACACAAGGGCCCTCAAGCAAATGAGAGGGGAAATCAAATCGCTTCGGTGAGGATGTAGATGATGGTCTTCTCCTTCGGTTCTCCAAAGATCAAGAGCTTTGGTGGGTTGAGGGAGGAGATCTAGTTCATTTGGTGGCTCAACAATGGTGGTCTTCTTCTTTTTTGGACGAGCTACTCATTGGAGAAGAAGGTGGGGGTATTTATACCCCCCCCCCAAAATCTGACCGTTGCCAGCCAGAAAGTCCGGCTAAAGCCGGAGATAAGTCCGGCTAAAGCCGGCCACACCGGCTAAAGCCGGCCTCACACCGGCTATAGCCGGCCTGAAATATCCGGCCCAGCCGGAAATAGCCGGACAAATAGCCGGACAAATAGCCGGTTGAGTCCAGAGGCGCGGAGCCTCTTCGAAACTGCCCAGTCCGGCTATAGCCGGTCTGGGGACCGGCTAAAGCCGGCCTTCCTGGCCCAACTTTATATGAAACTTCTCCCAGAGCTTATTATCACCATTTCCTCAAGAATTTCCTTTGGGTAATGATAATTATCAAGTATAACATAGGAAACCCAATATCTTGTGCAAGAACATAATAAAATCCTGCAAAGCATAATCACACATTAATAGATAATGTATTGTTAACAAACGCCAAAATCAATTAGGCGGGAAATGCTCTTTCAAAGACGCCTCGGCAGAGACTAGGGTTTTAGGCTACCGGGCCACCATAGTAGTCAAACAAGAGTTACAAATGATAGATGGGGTATATTTTATGGGCGTGGAGCCTTTAACAAATGTGGCATAAACGAAAAGTATGAGATTTTTTTTATTCTATTAAGGCCTAGAATACCTGGGATAATTTGTCCCACACAACACAAGGTCTATATGGTCAGCACTATCACTTCTCGTATCCACTCCGCACCACCCGGTCAATCTTGAGCCTCGCCGATGCTAGGAAAGTGAAACTATGTGTTTGCACGAGAGAGCATGTGTGGCCTCGATCAAAACCCATGCGCCGCAACATGATGGCTCTGACCCACTCTGACGACATGCAGGTTTTGTCAAGCGGCAGGCAGTGAGTGAGGGAGACGATTTTCTCAAGCGACGACGAGGAAGGGAGACGGTGGCAATGATTCATTGCTAGGGCTCCTCCCTGTGCACCACAATTCATCCCGGCTTTGTTGTAAGCTTCCACAGTTCTACCAGTGCCATGATCATTCGTTTCGGTTGATGTCCAGAACGCAAGTTTTTTTTTTTTTTTGAGAATCATGTCCAGAGCACAAGTAAGCTGCCTCACATTCCTTGATTTTGCTTTTGGCCCGGTCGCCACTTTGAAGTTTTGCTTAGGCTGTTGTGCCGTCAGTAAGGCCCAATGAGAAGTGGGCCTATTTTTAGGCCTTATGCCCAATTTGTGCCATGACGAACAAACCCATAGATTCGTGTGATGAAGGCTGTGTCCACAGAGGAAACAACACTGCAATGTCGTGTAATTGCAGAAGGGGTCGTCCTGCAACGTTTTTGTGGCTGGTAGGAACGCAAAGAGTTTGCAGCTCGCCGGCATGGCGGCATCCGAGATCGCCTAGTCTGCGCCGCTACCTTGGACAGTGTAGAACTTGAGAGAATGCTCTGTAGGCCGAACAGGTAGAACAGTCCTCCATGTTTACATGCCTTGCTGAAGCTGCCTGCTCCTCCTCGATCGGTTGATAAGACACCAATCGATCCCGCGAGGGCGGCCTGGAATCCGGATGGCATCAGACGCAGTGACCTTGATTTTCCAGCTCGTTTGGGCACAAGCTGAAACATCCGAGATCCAGTTTGATTATATATGTGAAGGAAAGATCAATACATTCAGATCCCTCAATCCCTTTTTCTCGTTGCCCTTCCTGCAATACATAATTCTGTCGGACGAAGTGTTCAAGCGTATGGACAGACAAGTTCATCAGGGCAATTGCTTTATTTAAAAGCTCAACGGCCCTAGTTTCTGCATGTCGATTTTATTCAGAGATCCATTTTATTCACGATCGGGAACTCAAGATGCAGGCCGTACCTGAAGGGGAACAGTGCACAGGAACCAAAAACAACAGGAAGGACTGGCAATATGTACAGAAAGTAGGCACAAGAACCACAAGAAACAAAGCACGCCATGCATCATCAGCAGAGGTGAACGAGTGTGCTGAATCATCAGCTTGGCGCGAACCGGTCGAGGAGAAGGCAGACGGTGGCCTCCGGCATAACCGCGCCGGCACCGCCGCGGCACGTCGCCGCCCTCGGCACGACATCCTTTCCCCCGGCGGCAGCCACTTCCGCGGTCTTCTCCTCCGTGGCCACCGCCTGCGCGCCGCTCTCGCTGGCCACCCCGAGCTCGCCGCGGCCGCCCTGCATCCGGGAGGAGATCTGGCAGAACCATGTTCCGACCATGTTTGAGGATGGCGACGAAATTGACGACGACGACATGGCGGCCACCACGATTGGAACTGGAAGGGGAGTGTACCAATAAGTGTATTTCGCACTTCACACAGTCTGTGCTATATATATGCATGATTGGTAGCACACTGATTGACATGGTTTGCTTTAACAAATATCTAGATGCCCTGAACATGCCACAAAGTGCTGAAGATCGGCACGAGACCGGAGAACGGTGGCGCGCGGTGGCGGATGCATGCAACCAGCCAAGCGAGGTCACCGCAGCAGTCGTTGGCCTTATCGTCCGGCCTAAACCCAGCCGTGAAGGCCGGTACATGCGTACGTGGACACGTGACAGCGAGCCGGCGTGTCCTATCTGGAATTATTGGGCGACACCACGCTAGCGCGCAACGCACGAACCTAGCTTCCGCGTCAGTGCGTCGCCGTCACCGCGGCGTTTTTCCATCTCCGAGCTGCCCGAAGTGTACGCTTCACGTGGAGTAGACTGCGACGTGCACTCGCGGCTGCTCTATTATGAACTTCCCCATTGTGCAAGTCGCTGGATGTGTACCCACAATGTTGCTTTTTCTTCATTGCTGAGTCTACAAAGTTGTTGTTAAGGAAAGATCTGCGCGGACGAGCAACCAGGCCCAGGAATGCAGGAAGCATATGCCCAACAAGGAGAAACCACTGTCCAAACCCATCAGCGTACGCCAGTCCGCTTGAAGGCCTAGAATGGGCAGTGTCATTTGCCTTGAAACTGATACTCCCTCAGCGACACTTATTATGGATCAGAGGGAGTAGCTACTATTAATATATGCCCTCAGCAAAAAATATGGCTGCTATAAATGGTTCGGCCGAGACAAACTCTCCAACAGGAGACTCAAGCAATTCCCATAGAGAGCAAATGCTAACAAGCTGGTATCAGAGCCATCAAATTGGATCTACCAAGTCACATCATGCCGGCCTCACCTAGTTCATCACACAGGGACGTGCGGAGATCATGGAGAGCTTGGCGCTAGAAACACGAACGATATACGAAGCTGTCAAAGGCGGAGACATTGACGGTGTTCGAGAAGAGATTCTCGTAGTACCAACACACTGCTTTGACCCCGGTCAAGCTCATGATCAACAATATATACCATCGGGACACCAATGAGGATATCGATACCGTCAAGTAGAATCTCTGTTCTGCGATTGGCAAACTTTGTGAGTAATTTGATCACGTCATCCACCTCGACCTTGACAACAATCAAAGTGAAGGCTCGACTCCGAGCAAGGAGAGATCGAGAGGTGAAGATATTGGTTATGGGAACCCAATCAGATCTTTATTCCAGGGCTGGGAAATATCTATTTCCCTCCTCCGGTCAGAGGTGCGCGATGTACTCATAGCTCATATAAAATTTCTCGTTCAGATTAATACCATTGGCAATGGCAAGATTGCCCCATTTTGGGACTCGCCGTGGTTGGAAGGAGAAAGGCCCAAAGATATTGCACCTCTTATTTTTTGAGGTTTCTAAGAAGAAAAAGTGCACCATGGCACAAGCTTTGCATTCCAAAAGTTGGGTCCTAAATATCAAGATGGATGCGAACTTGACAGTGCAACATATTCACGAATACATTAGGCTTTGGATGCACCTCCAAGATGTGCTCCTTCATGATGATAGAGTGGAAACCATTGTATGGAACCTAACCTCCAACGGTGAATACTCCTCGGCCTCGGCTTATGAGGCTCAATTCTTTGGAGCTACTCTTACAAACTTAAAAAAGATGGCTTGGAAAGATTGGGCGACTTCAAAGATCAAGTTTTTTTCTTGGTTGACCATTTGTAATAGGATTTGGACGGCGGATCATCTTGAGAGAAGATGATGGGAGAATTGTGGCCTTTGCCAACTTTGCAATTAAACGCAAGAATCGGTTGCTCACCTTTTCTCCCAATGTTGCTACACTAAGAGGCTTTGGAATATGTTCAAGTTATGGCTTGGTATTGCCAACATTCATACCCAAGATTGGATGCCCGGAATCGCAATTGAAGAATGGTGGATGATGATGGCGCGCTTCGCCAAGCCCAACTGTATGGCTATTGCCTCTCTTACAATGCTTGTGAGTTGGACTATTTGGAATGAGTGAAATTCGAGAGTTTTCAATAACAAGGCCACACCAACGACGGTACTTCTCGAGATCATAAAAAGTGAACTGCGGCTTTGGATTGCTGTGGGTGCTAAGGATTTGAGTCTTGTAATGCTGCGAGAGTAATCCCGTAGAACCTCCTTTTCTTTTATTCGGGCTTCGTGCTTGTTGAACTCTCCTTCTTAATTAGTGAATGGTGCAAGTCTTTTGTCACCCTTTCAAAAAAAGATTATGTTGTTTGTGAATCAGGTACCGATGTCTTTGCAAATTTTTCATGCAATTTGTCGAGATTTGATGGTTCAATCCTCTTCCTTGTCAAACTAGTATTGAAGATTTATTCGAATATTAGGGGATTATGTAACTGCTACTCCTTCCATTCCATAATATTTGTCACTGGTTTAGTTCAGCTTTGTGCTAAATCAGCGACACTTATAATCTCAGAGGGAGTAGCTAAAACAACAACTATAAATGGTTCATCGAGACAAACTTGAACGGGAGCTTGAAGCAATTCCTGGAGAGAACAAATGTAAACAAGCTGGCATTAGAGCCATCATATTGGATGTACCAAGTCACATCACATCGGCCTTGCCTAGTTCATCACATGGGGATGAGCCGGGATCATGGAGAACTTGGAACTAGAAACGTGAACGATGTACGAAGCTCTCAAAGGCGAAGACCATGCCGGAGTTTGAGAAGTGATTTTCTCATAGTACCAACACACTGCTTTGACCCAGGTAGAGTTCATGATCAATAATACCATTGGGACACCAAAGAGGAGATCGATGCGCATCAAGTAGAATCTTCGTTCTGCAGTTGGCAAACTTTGTGAGAAATTTGATCACGTCATCCACCTCAACCCTCACAACAATCCAAGTGAAGGCTTGACTCCAAGCCAGGAGACATCGAGAGGTGAATATATTGGTTATGGGCACCCAATCAGATCTTTATTCCAGGCCAGGGAAATATCTATGTTCGTCCTCCAGTCAGAGGTGCATGATATACTCATAACTCATATAAAATTTCTCATTCAGATTCTCTTGTTTGTATCGACGTCTTTGCCAATTTTTCACGCAGTTTGTCGAGATTTCATGGTTCAATCCTCGTCCTTGTCAAACTAGTTTTGTAGATTCATTCAAATATTAGGGGATTATGTATTTGATTTTGTTTACCATAGCTTAATTTGAAGGACCAACAACCAATCAATTCAATGTCGGTATCTGTAGGCTACTTGGGGTAATTTTCTTCTTTAGTTACAGCTCAATTTGGTCACAGTCAACATTAGTGAATCAAACACAACCGCTTCAAAATTTTCCAAACAAGCAATGTCACTTAATATATTGAGAGAATTTTTGAATTGACCGACCAACCCTTATCATACGGACCAGCTCCATATCCCATAAAATATGTCACACAATTTTTTTATGGACCCAAGCCATCGGTCAAGGCTTTCATTGCCATCCAACAACCTCATCGTCCCGATGTCGCTTATGAATTGCACAACTGTAGGAGGAACTAGGATATGGGAGCCATCACAATGTGCCTTTTGTCTTCTCAAGAAGCTGCTGTCAAATCAACTAAAAATACAAGAGCTCTGAGCTTAGCAAACCAACTGATCGGCCTTGTGTGTCTATCATTGTTGCAAGAGACTATGTTTATCTTCTAGGGGATCATCAATATAAGAAATCTATACAACTCGATCATTTTTTTGAAAAGGGGCAGCCTCATCCACTGCATCGATCGATGCATATAGCCTTTTTAGTTCTTTACTCAAAAAGTTTTACACATTATTACAATTAATTGGTCACAAATGGTATCCACATGAATAAGCCAAACAAAAATAGCTAGTAAGAAAGCTCATGTACATCATCCTGTCAATCTCCTAGCAGTATGCCAACCGAACCAGTTGTAGAAATCCTGCCAACCATTTCCTGCTAGCCGGTTACACCAAAATTCCATAGTTGGGCGCTCCTGCGTCGGCTAGATAAAGGATCACATATGGATCCAGTAGGTAGCAAAAGAAATAACCTGTAAAAATGATGGGAAACTTTTATTTGCTAAAGATAAAGTTATTTTGAACTTTCCATATGCATAGTATAGCGCACACACCAACTCGAGTGTGGCCTTTATCTTTCTTGGCTACCCCATTTAACCAATTGTCAAACAATTTGTGATATTTGAAGAGGTGTAATATTGAATGTGATGAACACAATGTGCCAAATCATTTTATCAAAGGGGCATCAAACAATAAGATGCTCGACTATCTCATTTTGATCACAAAAGTAACATTTAACACATCCATGGCAATTACTTTAGCTAAGTTAACCTTTGCGAGAATGACTTTCATGTGAAGGAACCACATGAATATCCTTATTTTCAAAGGTACCTTTATTTTCCAATGTATCTCTTGAGATATACAGAATGCCTGTTAAGCAAGTCTAGGCACATTGATTTTAACAAAAAAAATCTGGATGTTGTTGAACTCCATTTGAAAATATTTTTGTTATCGCTTAGCTGAACCATTATTAATGGGTGAAGAAGGTGTATCCATCTATCCTATTTATTCACATTCTAAGTTCTCCTGAACTCGATATTCAAATGGGCCAAGCCACAAACATGAGCAACAGTGACATTATTATGGTGTAGAATATTATAAAGTCCAACTCGAGTGTGGCCTTTATCTTTCTTGGCTACCCCATTTAACCAATTGTCAAACAATTTGTGATATTTGAAGAGGTGTAATATTGAATGTGATGAACACAATGTGCCAAATCATTTTATCAAAGGGGCATCAAACAGTAAGATGCTCGACTGTCTCATTTTGATCACAAAAGTAACATTTAACACATCCATGCCAATTACTTTAGCTAAGTTAACCTTTGCGAGAATGACTTTCATGTGAAGGAACCACATGAATATCCTTATTTTCAAAGGTACCTTTATTTTCCAATGTATCTCTTGAGATATACAGAATGCCTGTTAAGCAAGTCTATGTACATTAATTTTAACAAAAAAAATCTGGATGTTATTGAACTCCATTTGAAAATATTTTCATTATCGCTTAGCTGAACCATTATTAATGGGTGAAGGTGTATCCATCTATCCTATTTATTCACATTCAAAGTTCTCCTGAACTCGATATTCAAATGGGCCGAGCCACAAACATGAGCAACAGTGACATTATTATGGTGTAGAATATTATAAAGTGATGGGAATTCCTCTAGTGATTAACGGTTTGTCCCCTAACCAAGTGCCATCCCAAATCCTAGTCCTACGCCCATTTCCTACCACAAAGATCCCTTTCTCTCAAAATCATCCTTGACATTCCTTATGACCATTCCAAAAAGGAAAATCCGTCAGTTTTATTGTGAGCTGAGAGAGAGTTTTAGATATAAATATTTTTATATAGCTCCTCTTGCCACATACCTTATCATTGAAATGCTTATATAGATATTTTCCAAGTACACACTTATTTTTTAGATCTAGAACCTCCACTCATAACCCCCCTTGATCTCTATGCCAACAGATAATTCTCCATTTTGTCAACCTATACTTCTTTTTATGAGCATCGCTTTGCAGAAAAATCCTGATCGATAAAAATCTAATCTCTTCCTAACCCCTTTTGCTATTTCAAGGAAAGAGAGCATAAACATCAGCAAACGTGTGATAATGTTAATAAGAACTGCTTGATCACCGTATGACAACATTTTTCTAATCTAGATACTAAGCTTCTTCTCAAAGAAAACTTCAACAGGTTTCCACTCACCATTCTTTAGTTTGTGGAAATGTGGAATCCCCAGATTTCTAAAAGGTAGAGATCCTATATCACACCTGAAAATATATTTTGTAATCATTCTTGACTTCCTCTGCTCCTGGTCAGTTAGTGGAACGACCTGGAGCAACATTGTTCTCTAATCCTTCAGTCCACTAAGATCCAAGAGGTAGAGAATGCACTTTTCTATTAGATCCAGGAAATACAAACTCTTTTTTCAATGAAGTAATAACAATTTATTTGTTTAGAGCAATTGCTCTAGGTACTCCTGGCTGCTAACCATGCTATCACAACACTATTCCTTCTTGCAATTGGTCAATTGCAGGGCATGAATCCTCTTGTCATATGAAAGTGTTACTTCTAGAAAGTTATGATGGCGTCATTATATTTCCAATGTACTTGATGACTCACAACCCAATGTAGATCCATTAGCTCCACATATGGGTGGATTCCATTACCAAGGCTCTAGATATCATCACACTTCAAGGGGAGCTATGGTCTCAGTTTGCTTATACATGTATCCTCTGTCACTAATACCGATGATCGACCTTAGATCTAATAGAAAAGTGCATTCCCACTATACTTGTTTACTATGGACGTGGGATTGCCGCATCAATCTCACTATAAGAATGTCATTCCTCTAGTCCATGGTGCCCAACCTCTCTCTTAAATCGATTTGCCCATAATTAAAAATGAGTGGAACGACAAATAGCTGAGATGCCTTCCTCGGGGGTGATCTAGTGTAGTAATAGGGCCATTTCCTCACCCATTATCAATGTTAAGAGGAAGTACTTGATATGGAAACTTGTAGTTGATTACATGAAGCTTAATTCTATAAAAATCAAGGGCAAATAATTACTTCCTATCATCGATGAACTCACTAGTGCGAGCTAGTTTTATAAGGTGGACATAAGGATAGGATTCCACCAGATTCATCTAGCTCCTCGTGAAGAATATAAAATGGCCTTTCAAACCCACCAACGCCACAATGAGTTCAAGGTAATGGTGTTGATTTCATAGGAGACTTAGTTACATCCTAGAGCGTGTGATGAATATTAACTTAACACATGTTTTGTGAAAATTACCGTTGGTATTCTTTGATGATATACGGGTCTACAAAAAAACTTTAAAGATCATATCTCTCAGCTTTACAAAATTTGACCCATCTCATGGAAAACTAGTGGCTAGTGAGCGCTCTATCTGTGAATTTGGTCGCCAAAAAATTATTATATTTGTCACATTATAAGTGGAATTGGTGTCTTTACAAGACCAAGAAAAAATTCCACAATCCTAGGTTGCACGGCCCCAAAATCTGTTAAGGTACTATGAAGTTTCCTTCGCATCGCGGGCTTTCTTCCACATTATAGGGTTATGAAAAAACCCATGGCAAACGTTGTGTATAGGGGAGTTAATTTCAACTGGAAACCTGAACATGTTGAGGATTTTCTAACACTTAAACTGACTCTTGTCATAGTGTGTGTTCAATCACTATCTGACTTCACTAAAGATTTTGTACTAGAGATGGTTGTTTCTAACCATGGAATTGGCGCCGTACTTATGTAAAATAACCACCCTATGACTTTTATTAGCCATCCACTTAGGCTAGACAACCAAGGGCTTTGGTCAAATAGGAATATCTTGTGGTGATTGATTCATGGCGTTCTTATTTACAAATTGATGACTTTGTGATTCATAGTGATGAAAATAATTTGACACATTTGGCTAAGCTATGCCAACACACTCAAGCAATATAAGATTCTAGCTAAGCTCACGGAACTAGATTTATTGCATCATATAAGGTGGGGTAACATAGTTGCGGACGCATTTTCATGACGTCGTCAAACTGGCCAACAAATTATCATGATTTCTAAAGTACAACCTCTCTAGCTCAAGCATATCAGTGCAGCTACTGTGATGATCAGTTCGCGTAGAATATACATGAATATTCTTCATGGATCCTTCTTACCCCAACTTTAAGTTAAAGGAAGGAATTATGGGTACGCACAAATATCGGTTAGATCGGACATACCTTTAGTCAAAAATTGTCCACGCTTTGCACGACAATGTGGTTTGATGTCTTTCAGGTTTTCAGGTTTAGGGCATATCTCTTAACTTTTGCTTGGCATGATATGAAAATCTTGGTGATGAATTGGGTGCATCGCATTCCCTCTTTTAGCGCGTAAAGCCTGGACATGTTATGTACTCCGGTATCCTTAGACCAGTGTCAGTCCTAGATGTATCTAATAATTAGAATCATGATGAAATATACTTTTATGCATATTATATGGGAAAATAGCTAGAGATAGAGTAGCTCATATGATACCATGATACCACTTCTCGAAGTTTAACTTTATGAATGTAAAAAAAATTGGAAACAAATTTGTCAGTGTTTGTAAGATATGTGTTCACACTCCCTAGAATTTTTTCAAACCCAAATTCGAAATGCACTAGGAGAAACACAAAAAAAGACAAATTGCTATGTGAATAGTGCCATTTTCAGTTTTTGTATTTTTGTGACACTATTCATGTTGGGTTTGTCTTTTTATTTCTCCAAGTAGATATCTAATTTGGTTCTGAAAATTCTAGGAATTGTAGACACATATGTTGTGAACATCAAAAAAATTATTTCAGAATTTTTAAAAGCTTGCAAATTCAATTTTTTAAAATAGCAGCATGGTATCATATAAGGTGTTGTATCACTAGATATGTACTCCATATTATATGTATTTGACAATTGTAAATGTTGACATGTTATTATGCAAAAAAATTCCGGCTTTATAGTTTGACTTTGACTAAAACTAAGATGCACTAAATTTTAGCAAAGAATAGTTATATATCAATGAAATTATCATAGTGATTTAATGTAAGATCTACTTTGGATTCAATCAAGGAAAATGCTAGGCTGGCATACTCTAAAGTATAGTACATTTTGTTTTAGAAAAGGAAGTTAACAAACTAGCTAGCATGTCTCTTATACTAATTTTCACTCTCACACCCCGTGGAATCAAAGATCATTCAGTATATTAGATAATTTCACAAGCACTTCAGTAGGGTTAGCTCTTTGGACGCCGAGGACTCTACGCTGCGCTGTCCCTGCCGCTGCTGTTGCTCCAAGCCATTTTGCCACCCTTGCCTCCCGAGGCTCATCTCCAGGCTCGGTATCCTTGATGGCGCGTGCTGCTGCTTCGTGCATGCTTGCTCTGAGGCGTTGCCGGCATTCCTGCTGTTCAACTGTAGTGACGGCGACAGCGATGGTGACGACGACGACCAACCCTTTGCAAAACCTGCGGCGGACGATCTAATCCTGTCCGTTTCATCATGGCCTGCACCTACGTGCAGACGCTGTCCTTTGTCCTGCCCTAGGAAGTGGAGTGCATCGTCTTGCTGTAGTGCACCTCCCCTCCATCCCTGTACAAACATGCATGCTCAAGTGGTTATTTGCCAGTGCAATGGTGATGATTTCTGTGTACGCACTTGCATTAATGTAGACTACAGAACATCTCTCTCTATATATATATGGTCAGTGCGCAGGATTGCACTGTGTAAATCAGTAAATATGCATGCTAACGAAAGATCACCTGGTTTTGTTTCATGAAGTATTGCTGGATGGACATGAGGTAGGGGCTAGGTAGCTGCAGTCCGCCGCTGGCTTGCTGCTGGAGGTACGGAGGCAGCTGCTCCGCCGGCGACGTCCATGGCTGTCTTCTGCAACTTGTAACAATGTCCGCCTTAGATTTTACTTACTCTCTATTAAGTAGCAAGCTTAAGGTAAAGAGAAAAATGCATGAGAGAGTCTGGTGACGCATCATGAGCTGTGGGCCGATCGATGCAGGCCAGGCAGACACAATGAGTACAAGAGCCAACAAAACAGTTAAAACCATCAGATCGATCGTTACAGGAGTGACCCACGTATGCGTACAAGCAGCAGGAATTAACTCCGCCTGCGCTGCGCATGCAATGCCCAGATCAGATCAGGAGGATGACAAATCCGACGAGCAGAAGAGGCCTAGATCGATACTGCATGCAGCAGCCGCAGTTGCGGCCGGCGTAGTGCTTGCTGTAGATGTCTGATCTCTGAGTGAGTGAGAGAGTGAGTGTTGGCCACTCGCTCTCAAGCTGTGTAATTAAGCTACCTGAGAGCTGAGGCTGGAGTGGGCGAGACAGGCTTTCTCAGCCGGTCAAGCTAAGGACAATGGATGGATGGAGCGATCACAAGAATGGATGGGTGGGTGGACGGTGGGCAGGCGTTCGCCCTTGTCTTCTTCTACTTGTCTTGCGCCAAGATTCCGGCCACCACCGGGGGCAAATGGCCAGCCCCTGATGGGCGCAGGGGGACAATTTATATGGATCTGAAAACGATCATCACGACGCAGCGAGTCTTAGGCTGCATTCTAGCTAGCTGCTGCGCGCTACCTCTCTCGCATAATGACATCTCTCTCAGCTGCATGCGATTGTAGTACTGCGAGTTAGGACAGGGAGGGGAAAGAAAGTCTTGGCGGGCATCATGATCAATCTTTCCCCAAGACGGCCGGTGGCAGTACTGATCATGCATCGGGGTACAATGTTTTGCCAGATTGATTTGCTAGAAGTTACTTTCCCTTTAAAGACCTGTCCCCCATGGCCATGGCCACCCTAGCTAGGTGCTACATGCATGGCTCGATATCGCAGTGTGATTAACTGGAGCATGGAATAGAGCCCAGCTTGCTTTTAGTGCCTTCGGTGCATGGGAGTTTGGAATCAAACATCCGAGGACAATATGCATGTGTACCAGACATGCAGCTACTAGCAAACTGTGTCAGCTACAAACCCACTGCTGTTGCTCTACGTCTGCATGGGATGTGTGTATTTGGATCCATGAGAGAAAACTATACTATATATGGTGCTGAAATTAGAACTTCTTCCTCTAATATAAGGGGGGAAGTATTTTCAGAAAGTAGCATAGATGTTGTGTAGTGAAATAAAATACTTTGTTTAACCACTCGGTTAATGTCCTTAGATTCAAGTCACACCATACATAATTGTACTAAAATGGTTAGGACCATTGCAAGTGTCATTAAGTAGATTTTCAATGTTAATATATCTCTTAAATGATAAGTGATCGTTATGGATGTATCTAGATATATTTACATAAATCCATACTAGTGACAAGTAATCTAGGTCGGAGGGAGTAGATCCTTTGTTGTGCTTAAATGTGAATTGAATTTTAGGACATTTGCTACCAACCAACATCATTAACTTGTGACCCCACAATAATATGTGAGACATATATTTTCCTTTTTCCCTAGAACTAATCGACAACATCATCATAAGACCTCACCAAAGTAGATGTGGGATCCTCTACAGCTAATATAGTGTTGACATGTAGACCCATATATGTAGTACTATTTTCAGTAAATGTAATGACTTCTACTTTTTCTTCATTGATATGAGAATTTCTGTCACAAAAATAAAATGGGATATCTTCAATTTTCACATGTGTTATAGATAAATATATTGTAGCTCAAAACCTAGCGGTCTTGTTGAAATGAAATTTGTTGTACCATAGGAGTTTTATCAAAAGTTAGTATACTCTATACTAGGTCAACCAAACTATAAATAAGAGTTAATCGCCATCCTCCATATGACTGAACATATATGATATATAGGAATGCATTTTCAAATTCCAATCATTAATATATTCAACATATTATTTGGATAGGAAGTATTTGACTTCATGCGAAAAATGTCTCATGTAAAGTGTACTAGATTAAAAAATAGTGACACACACTTCTGTATAAAACAAGAGAGAAGGATCATTTTTTGCATAAGATATATTGAGGTATTTATCGAGGGTACAATATAAATATTTCATAAATTACACTATTTTTTATAAAAATTTCATAAATTACAAAGACATTTATTTAATTAAATGGCCCCTTTATTAAATTTAGTATTTAACTTAATTATTAGTACTTTGGTGAAGCAGTTTAAGAAGAGTTACATGACGTACATTGATCTTATAAAGTCATCCATTTTGTACATCCATTTTGTTTTCCCGAAGCACCCTGGCAAATGTTCCATGTATCTCTTCATTTTCTTAATTGGATTGTTTTGTGGCACTATGCACATCACATTAATCAGATAGAGTGCATGTTGTGTGGCTCATGTCCAGGATTTCAAGTTCACCATTGCATTATACCAAAGACAAGTTAAATTAGCATGGCATGTATTAATACAGAGTGATGGCAATGTGCAATTTAAACTACTTAATTTATCATAACTTGTATGAGACGATGCCGATACTTCACAAGAAAAGAGTAATTGAGAAAACTTCTATGATACCATTTCTTGCGAAGCTATATATAGTAAGATCTCCTTGGTGATCAACTAGCTATATGTTTCTAATAAATTGTGTAAATATATTTAACATTAACGAAAATGCCCGCATCAAGGAGTTATAGTTGCCATGCATATCGCGACGCGGCTAAATGTAGGATGGGCTACATGTAGCCCTTTTTGAAAATTCAAAATCAACAAACAATGTTTAAAGAAAATATGATTTTTTATATGTAGACAATGATTTGTTCTACTAGAGATTTTTGGGCTGTAGAAAATTGTCGGAATTGTAGGTCTGAAGTAGAACAGTGTGTGTTTTTAAATCTTCAAAACTTGCCAGAATTTTTCATTTTTGTGTAGCCTAGAATGCTAAGTATTTTGGGTCTAGATTTTGTAGATTCGTAGAGTACATCATTGGTTATATCTATGTTTTTCAGTTTTTATTGAGACTTTAAGTTATCTTTTTTGAATTTTAAAAAATATCAGGCTACATGTAGTCCAGGAACCAATTTGTGGTTTCCACCATGCATTGTCTAGATCAATCCATAGATGCAAAGCCCTATCTGTAAGATATCATTGTCAGATACCTCCAATATTCTGCCATGTAATTCAGTTCCATGCTTATAGTTTATCACAAACATACAATATGTTTAAATGCATGCACGCAGAGTTTTTGTAAAGGAGACGCACATACCAAAAAAAAAACGAGATCCACATCCAAGTGGAGCATGTATGGAAGCTGCAGACTTGCATACACACAGCGACAAAGGAATAATACAAAGCAACTCATTCTACATGCATGATTATGGGAGATTATTTTTTGAGTAGCGTATGACTACAAATATATTTGCAAACCTTGAAGTGATGTTGCCAAACACGTCAAAGCCATCAACTTCAGCACCTCTCCTCAGGAAGCCCATATCTCTCATCTGGCTATGGCCTGCAGAACACCATGTATGGATGTCTGAACAATTAATAATGAATTGTAATGATAAATACCATGTGAACATATGTTTGTCTGTGGATGCATGAACAGTTTTGTACAACGAACACAACTAACGTAGCTTTGTATGGCGGACTAATGCGCAGGCAAACACCACATATAGCCCATGCCAATAATTCATTTAGCATTATGCGATTTGACCTTACTGCATGATCAACTCAGACAAGAAAAATTGTCTGTGAAAAGAAGAAAACAAACACGTTGGCAGAATTTTACCTGCAGCGCATGATCTGTCTGCAGCAGTTCCCTTCACTGTTCTGTACATCTGCATCAGGTCAAGCGAATAAAAAGTAAGGAAAGGGAAAAGCTTAATTAATTAGTCTACGCCCCGTGCTGCCATTTGGTTTACTCTTGAAGTACACCAATAAAAAATGATTTAACTGTACAATAAATTAGACACAAGGGATTAGGTGAAAGAGACAAGAAGTACTTGCAAGAACTAACTACCTTTGCAAGAAGAAAAGAGTGTTGATGAGCTGATCCATGAATCATAAGAAAAGACTAAATTATTGTTTCGTTCTTGAATGTTGCGAAACTAACAAGAGAACCATAGATGAGAGGAAGAGAAAGAGATGAGTTCTCGACTTGTAGACTGTAGTTACTTGCCTGCAGGTGGCTCTTCACATGAGCCAGTGTAAGATCCTTCACGTTCATCAACTCCAAGACTGATTTTGGTGTTGCTCCTTGAAGATGAAAAAATATAGATGGCTTAATGTTGCAAGATAGATATACTTGTAAATTGTAATCCAAACGATTTACAAACAAATATGGGACTAGAAGAGACACGGGATTAGAGTCACTAGACAATATAAGTTTGCACCATCTTAGTTGACTTCCTAAATATTCAGACGAATTGGCTATCCCAGAAAATTGGTTCATGTGATTATGAACCAGCCCCAACCTGACCAATGCTCTTCTTAATCAAAAACCGAAACGAACAAACTGAATTCATTTGCATGAACGTACTTTCATGTCCCCCAAGGAGATGGACGGCTTGCACGAAGTGCGCATGGAGCGCCGTCGTCCACCGCATCCGTGGAGCCCTAGAGCTCTTCTTGCTGCCAGTACCAGATCTCGCTGCACCGCCGGAGGAGCCCGCCTGGCTGTCACAGGAGCTCTTCTTGAATCTCGGGATCTGGCTAGGCTGATGCAGACGCTGCTGATGGTCGGAGTGGGCATCGCGCTGCGCCGTCGCCATGTCAAGCCCTAGACAAAGCTTCGTGGACTCCGCGGCGATGGCCATTTCGTCGCCGCCGATGTTTGTGGCTGACGGTGGGCTGATGTGGAGCGACAGATCCGGAGCAGCAGCGGCAGTTGCCATTGCAACACACGAACTAGCCGTGACAAGAGTACTGCTGCGCCGATTGAGGAATGTGTGTGTGCGTGTGTCCAGGAAGCTACTTTGTTGGAAGCTCGAGAAGTGGAGTGATTAGGTCATGAGTGGTACATGATTCTTGTATAGGGGTTTGTGTTGTGTTCGTGTGAGTGAGACGATGGTGCGGTAGTAGGCATAGGGATGGGGGCTAGTGAGGGGGATAGCAATAGCAAGGTTGGTGGATGGTGAGACCCCAGAAGTGTACCCGAGAGAGAGAGAGAGAAAACATCACCCTGTTCCATGAAATGGTTGGAGAGGTGGAGCAGGCAGGCAGGCACAAAAAACTTCGCCATCTTGAAGGGCTGTGACAATGAGACATGGTCTTAGTTACAGGGTATGATATCATGCATGGGCTTGCGACTGATTCCAAATGATATGGGCATCTTTTTCTGTCCGCTCATTTGTCGTTAATATTGTATGTACCAGCTTTTGTATATTCCTTTATCACTATCCGTCAAGTATCAGAGAATGAAGTTGACTAGATTCTGAACATATCTTTAGAAAGTGATTCTGAATATAGAACTTTGCTCCGCAAGAGAAACCCCACTTGTCTGGAATTGGAACCAAAATAATATTCATTCACAACTCACTTTAGAAAACCAAGTAGTATTGGATTTGGTTCTACCCTTAACCCACTAACCAAACAATATATTTACTGGCATAGTGTCTCATGAAGGTTGATATTGTTTCCGCGGTAGACGGCATACCTATCCATGAAAAGAAGATGATGACTTCTTCGATCTTCAGGTTTCGTGACTCTTGCCTTCAGTAGGTGTGCGTCATTAAGTGTATATAGTATGTGTGGTGATTCTATCTATTGTACTCCATATTACATACAAAAACAAAACTATACACATCTTGGTAGCTACTCACCGGCTTAGAAATCGACACCTGTCTAACGTCGTTAGAAGACGTTCGAGAACCCAGGCCACCACCGCCCTCTTTTCTCTCTCCTTCCCAACCTTATCTCAAAAACGTGCCTCAAAAAAAAAAACCTTATCTCAAAAACACACCAGACCCCCACCCACCGCCGCCCCCCCGACATCTCCCTGCCTGTGCCTCGCCGGCTGTCCCGCACCTTCTCCCTACCTCTGCCCCGCCGGCCGCCGGCCTTCCCAGAATCCGGCCGTTCTCCACACTCTCTCCTCCTCTGGCCCGGAGAGGCTGGGCACGCGGCGGCAGACGCGAGCATTCGACGTACTGACCCGCGACCATAACCGTCGCTGGCCTCCTGCTCGAGGCCCAGCGCACGGCCTGTTGAGGATGAAGACGGCGTCCTCGACCGTGTCTCCTGCGGGCGCGTGTGCGCGGCGCGCGGCTGGAGGAGGGGCCGGCCCCCATCTGCTGCGGCTGGAGAAGGGGGCGGGCGCGTGCTGCCGGACTACCTCGCCCGCACCCTACCACGCCATCCCCTCCGCGTGCGCTCGGTCCGCCGCCTGGAGGAAGGCCGCCACGAGCTCCGGCGATCCAGATATGGCGCGGTGGTGAGCTCTGGCCATGAAAATGGTGTTGACTCCTCCGAGGTACTGGCTCCTCGTCGGCCAGGAGGGCGGCGACTACCTCGTGGTCCAGGAGGCCGGATCTTGGAGGCGACCCAAGAACGGAGCTCCATGAGCTCTCCAATCTGGGCGACCAGGAGCCCGTACACTCCTCGATGTCTGGGTCTAGGCCTCGATCCGAACCCAAGCCCCAAAATCTGATCTCCTCCTCTGTTCTTTTTTCTTGATTGGATCTGTGATTGCTTTTTGAATGATTCTTGAATGGAACTTGGGTGGTACAGATGTGAATCATTCTTCAATGGATCTTGTATATATAATGTTGCAAACCGAACATGTATGTATCTTAAGTGAATTTGTTTTCATTTGTCTTAGATCTTGACTAACATGGATGGAACACGCATGGATGTGAATGTTGTATGGATGTGAATGTTGTATGGGCTGTCGGTTATGTGGATCTTTTAGTTTCAGAAAAATATTTGACAAACTTTAATCTGTGATTTTGTTTCTCTGTACTGTAATTTACTGCTTTGCGTTCCTGCTCCGCATATAGATTTCGAAACTGTGATCCAACGCGTGGGGAACTGTCAGCGGTGAGGCTATCAAGTTCCGGGTAGGGGAGGGGCTGTCTCGTGCGGCGAGGCGGTGCGAGCTTAGTTTGACTGGAGAAAGAACTAGAGGAAGACGAAGACATATGTGCGGATGTGTGCGTCTGGGAAGAGATAAGGCCGCTAAGTAGGTGAGATTCTTTTTTATTCTCATACTTTGAACCGTTTAGCAACCGTGTAGTCACCGTGAGTCACAAGAGGAATCTAACGGTGGGGAATACGATCCAACGATAATGCATGGGTGTAAGCACCAAATCCATTCTCATGTTACATATAAGAAATGTGTAAAGTAAGAAATTTCTCAATGCTGAAGAGATTACATCCCGTGTTCCTCCCGATCATTATAATAAGACCTTTTGGATTTTTACGAAAATAAATGAATTTAGATGTATGTCAGTGTGTACCACTCATTCGGACAATATCTAGTTCACATTGAAACATTTAAAAGTAACGCAGCTTTTGTCCAGACCTTAGGGCGCCAGGTCGGTATCGTGCACCGTCCAAATCCTCCAAATGCATCGAGATTAGTGAGCTAATTTTGAAAAAAAAAATCCCTAACTTTCTTCAAATTGTCATTATAAAGTCCTCTCCATTTTCACAACAGCTATGTTAACTGAAAAAGTTCTTCACAAAATATTGAACGAATCGGAGTAGAGGAGGCCGTCGCGCGAGGAGGAGAGGAGGAGCAGAGGTGGCTGGCGCTTGGCGCCCGGAGGCCGTCGCGCGAAGAGGAGATCCATGGCCAGCAGTCGGGGCGGCGTCCCGTCAAGAGGTAGGGGAGGGGATCTATAGGTGGGTGATATGTCTCAAACGTATCCATAATTTTTGATGCTCCATGCTTGTTTTTACACCATTTGCTTAGTGTTTCGTTACACTTCGTGGCACTTTTATGCATTTTCCGGAACTAACCTATTAACAAGTCGCCACAGTGCCAGTTCCCTGTTTTTTGCTGTTTTTGTGTTTCAGAAAAGTTACACAGAAAATATTCTTGGAATTGGACGAAACCAAAGCCAGTCGCCCATAATTTCACCGGAGCTTCCAGAGAACTAAAGAGGAGACGGAGTGGGGCCACGAGGGCCCCACACAATAGGGCGGCGCGGCCTGGCCCCTGGCTGCGCCCCCTATGTGTGAGGGCGCCTCGGCCCACTCCTGACGATGCCCCTTCGCCTATAAAGACCCCCCGACGAGAAAAACCTAAGAACCCGATCACTTTTCTAGAACACATCGCGATCCGCCACCGCCGTCGACCCGAAGATCGAGAGGGTCCAGAAGCTCTTCCTGGCACCCTGCCAGAGAGGGGAATCGCCACCGGAGGTCTTCTTCATCGCCATGCTTGCCTCTGGCGCGATGAGTGAGTAGTCTACCTTGGACTATGGGTCCATAGCAGTAGCTAGATGGTTGTCTTCTCCACCATGTGCTTCATGTTTAGATCTCATGAGCTGCCTTACATGATTGAGATCACCGTTATGTAATTCTACATGTTTGGTTTGTTGGGATCCGATGACTATTGGTGTTATGATTGAGTTGATGTACTGAAATTTATCTTATGTTATCTCTATGTTGTTTATGATCTTGCATGCTCTCCGTTGTTAGTAGCTATCTTGGCCGAGTAGTTGCTAGTGACTCCAAGAGGGGGTATTTATGCTCGATAGTGGGTTCATGCCTCTATTTAATCTGGGGGAGTGATAGAAACCTCTAAGGTTGTAGATGTGTTGTTGCTACTAGGGGGAAAACAACATTCATATGCTCGAGGGCATATGCTTTGTTTACATTACACACTTTGCTTAATGCAATTATCTGTTGTTCGCAACTTAATACTTGTGGAGTTCTCGGATTGATTCGCCACAAGTGGATTATTAGTCATAGATGCAGTTGGATGGCGGTCTATGTATCTTGTTGTAATGCCCAGAGTAAATCTCATGGTGATCCTCTCGTCATATGCACGTTGTCTTTATTCTATCAATTGCCTAACTGTAATTTGTTTACCCAGCATGTATTATTTTATCTTATGGAGAGACACCACTAGTGAACTGTGGACCCTGGTCCTATTTCCTTTATATTGCTATCACCTATTTACTTTACTTGCACTGTTTACTTTACTCGCATACTATTACTATTTTCCACTCGATACGCTCATTCCTTTGTTTACAGCAAACCGGTGAGATTGACAACCTCATCGTAAGTTGGGAGCAAAGTATTTAGTTGTGTTGTGTGCAGGTTCCACATTGCTGCTCGCAAAGCAAAGCTCGGACGAGGCGCCCTATAAATTGTCTGGAGCTGTCGCAAGCTAGCAAGCATCACCTTCAGTCGTATTGGCTCCTTCCTCTCCTGATTGACATACCTTGGTTTCTTAACTGAGGGAAAACCTTGCTGCTATATTCATCATACCTTCCTCTTGGGGTTCCCAACTGGGCGGTGAAAAGATATCAACACCGTACCGCATCAAGCTCTTTTCTGGCGCCGTTGCCGGGGAGGAAGAAGAAGACTTCTGCGAGGGGAGTTTTTACACGCACATCCTTTACTTTTTTTATTGTTTTGCTTTACTTTATTTTTAATTGCATCGTTTTATCAAAAACCCAAAAAAATTAGAATCCTTTGTAGTTGTTTATTATGTCTAGTTCAGTTGCTACTACTATGTCGCTCGAGGATATGATTTTCACTTTTAAACAAAAGGATGAGGAAAGTTTTAAAGAAGCTTGGTCTAGAATTTATGATTGGCAAGGAAAGACTGAACCGAAAATGACCTTGAGTTTGCTTCTTAGTTGCTTTTACTTTGGACTTGCTCTTCGTTATAGATATGCTTTGGATGCTACTGCAGAAGGAGATTTCCTTCATTGTGATGGAGATCAAGCCTTCAATATTATAAAAAAAGTTGATTACAATTTATAGCATGCCAACCTATTTTGATTCCTCTCTTGTGTGCACTTTTAATAGACTTGATACTCTTGAGACTCGCACTGCTAGTTTGAATACTTGCTACAATACTTTGCGCCAGCATATTGATTATGTGCCAACGAATTCTGAACCTTCGAGTTGGTATCCTACAGTAAAAATCACCATTGGTGGTGAAACTTTTCATGCTCGTTGTGATATTATGTCTGAATTTTGTCTTATGCCAAAGAATGTTTTTAAATCTTCGAGTCTTTGGAAGCTTTCCGAGGGGGGAGAAGGAATTTCCCTTACTAATAATACCACTATATTTCCCATTGGAATAGCTGAAGGAGTTTTTACAAAAGTCCTAGGAAGAATGATATCTACTGATTATCTTGTTATTGAATGTGTAGGAAAAGGACAAATCATACTTGGAAGATCCCTACTGAAGCTCCTGGGCGCCGTTATAGATGTGGGAAAAGGCAATATAAGATTTATCTCTCCACCTTGCAATAGCCACGTCTTTCCTAGAGTCAAGAGCAAAGGTAAGAAAGGAAGACGTAAGGCACCCGCTGATCCTAGCACTTCATCACTTGATATTACTTGATTCGCAACTTTCTGCGCCTAGCTCAAAGGCGTTAAAGAAAAGCACTCTTGGGAAATAACCCAATGTTTTTACATTCAGTTATTTTTCTTTTATTTGAGTCTTGGAAGTTATTACTACTGTAATAACCTCTCCTTATCCTTTTTATTTCATTTTTGTGCCAAGAGAAGCCTCTAATTTGAGCGAGGTAAGATTTGGGGATGTTACTGTCCTGAAACTGTTTTTGGTGCTGCACCGTAAAAATTCGTGAAAATTCTCTGTATATCTTTTGGACCTGCAATTTCTTGTGCATATGCCCCAGGTTATATCCAAACTTTCATTAGTTGAACACTTTTTTATTTGAGCAACAGAAAACCCTCTAAAAATTCAACCTTTGTCGGCTATTCTGTTTTGACAGATTTCTGCCAATATTTGTGTTTGCCGCTTTATCGCTTTCTTTTTGAGTTCTTTTGATCACGGAACTTTTGGGGAAGTTGCTACAGTATTATATACTTTATATGTGGTGGTTTTAGGTTGAAACCTGAAGCAAAAAAGGGTTGATTCTATGTTATGCTTACACTAATGTTGCTAATAGATTTGTGTTTAGTTTTGTATGAAGGAAGTTTTCAAGTGTAGGGATCGGAGAGTGATAAGATGAGTTGAAGAATGGAGAAAAGCTCAAGCTTGGGGATGCCCATGCATCACCTCAAGAAATATCCAAGAAGTACAAGCGTCAAATCTTGGGGATGCCCCCGAGGCACCCCTTCTTCATCGGCAAAAATCAGGTCACCTTTCAACGCACTATATTTTTATTGCTTCATGCATTATGCGTTTTTCTTGGAGCGTCAGTTGTTTTTAGTTTTCAGTTTAGTTTAGTTTTGTTTGCTGCAATAAATGGTTGGACCCCAACAAATTTCTTTTGGAGAAGTTGCCTTGCTTTTCATTTGCCAAGAACACTCCGTTTTTCATTCTTATAATTTCAATGAGTGTTCTCTTTTTCTAGAACTGCGTTTAGCTTTCAATTTTTGCCTTGATTTGTGTTCAGATCTTCCTATATATTTTTATCAAGGTGTATTTTTGCCTCTGGTCTATATTGGTTTTCATCAAAAGAGGTGTTTATAAAAAGTTTGAATGGTGTTGGAAAAGAGAAAAAGCTTTATGCAAAAAAAGTGGTACAAGAAGGAGCTTGTGTAGACTGCGGCCTAGGCTTTTGCATGTCATGCTTGATGTCTTTTTGATAGCATGCTTAGTGGTTTTGCTATAGCATGACTTGTCTCAAATGACTGATATTGCTTAATGAGCCTTTGAAAAAATTATGCGTTGTTTTTATCGTTTGGAAGCATTATTTTGGTTTTCTCCTTGATGCTTTATTTGGGTTGACTTGGCGCATACTCACACATGTTAGACTCTTACAAAGTCGCCAATAGCCTCTATGATCATTTAGTTTTTGATTTTTGATGCCATCGTATGCTTATTTTAATGTTGCTTTGTCGCTTTGCATGATTATGGCCGTTATTGCTCTCTTAGTTGGTCGCTCCCAGTCTTTTGCTAGCCTTCATTTTGTACTGAGTATGAGCTCTACTCGTGCATCCAACTCCTAAAAACCAAGTTTTGCCAAAGTGTCCACCATATATACCTATTAGCAATTTACTATTCCAAAGTACATTTGACTTGCTTTTATCTACTCTTCAAATTAAACTCTTACCAGTGTTATGCGAAAATTGGTCAGTAAAGCTCTCACGAACCGGAAGGCACACTTTACTTTTTCTCGTTCTTAAAATTTTTGACATTGTGGTCTTTTATGTTGAGTTGTTATGCTTGCAAGTTGTAAGTTGGGAATTAGCCCAGCCATGCTGTCATGGGGCAAGCTTTCAACATTGCACTTCTTATTTGAGTTGATATCGTGATCTTTTGTTTATGGATACTCGCGGTGTGAAATGAATTGGGAATCTTGCGGGATCATGGAGTTTGTATATGTGTTAGAGAAACGCCTGGGCCGCCAATCTAAGCCATGCATAATTCATGGTGGAAATTTGCAGCATGCCCATAGTGGACATTCGACGATACATCTCAAAATAAAAAAGCTATACAAATGGTAAATAAAAGAGATGTCGAGGTGTTCATTGTCTGCTTGTCCTGTCATTTTGATGTGGGCTTGTTCCATGTCATCGGGCACGGAGGTACCCCGTTGGCGGTTCTCGATGATACGTGTATACTTACAACGACAAGAGCTTGCTTGGGACTCTAAGTAAAGTAACATGAGGTTTGGGTACTCGTATTCACGGGACACGAGGTTTTCAACTTATGATTTGTCAAGCATATGCAGCATAAGTGTTCTCGCATTAACTTTAATCATTCAAGATGCTTATGATGGGGCAGTGAGAGCTCAAAGTCGGTAAGTACCATAATTTTTGAAGGTTTATAAAACTTGCAATCACTGCTTCCCTCCGTGAAGGGCCTTTCTTTTACTTTTATGTTGAGTCTCCACCTTCTATCTTTATGCACCATTAAGAGAGCATAGTTGTCATTCTGAGTTTAATGTGCATTGTCCCAAAGTTTTCATTGATTGATTCATGATCATGGTTTCACTTGTTCTTAAATTATTTGTATCTAGTCGCCCTCTTAAACTTGAAGGTGTCCTATGCATTTATGTTTTGCTCTCTCATGAAGGACAAGCTGAAAAGCATTTGTATGTTTTTCCATACGATTTGAACACACCTTTGACTTTCATTGTTTCATTTTTATGATCTTTTGTTTGTGTTCATTTTCATGTTATAACATGGTTGCTAAGTTTCTTCTATCAAGATTATGTCTTTCATGCCCATGTTTTAAGTTCTTTTGATCCCAGCGCACAATGCTTACATAGATGATCAAGATTGTGTAGGTGCATGTCACCTCAAAAATTATTTCTTTCGTTATCACTTACCTACTCAAGGATGAGTAGGAGTTAATCTTGGGGATGCTGATACGTCTCAAACGTATCCATAATTTTTGATGCTCCATGCTTGTTTTTACACCATTTGCTTAGTGTTTTGTTACACTTCGTGGCACTTTTATGCATTTTCCGAAACTAACCTATTAACAAGTCACCACAGTTCCAGTTCCATGTTTTCTGCTATTTTTGTGTTTCAGAAAAGTTACACAGGAAATATTCTCAGAATTGGACGAAACCAAAGCCAGTCGCCCGAAATTTCACCAGAGCTTCCAGAGAACCAAAGAGGAGACGGAGTGGGGCCACGAGGGCCCCACACAACAGGGTGGCGTGGCCTGGCCCCTGGCCGCGCCCCCTATGTGTGAGGGCGCCTCGGCCCACTCCTGACAATGCCCCTTCGCCTATAAAGACCCCCCGACGGGAAAAACCTAAGAACCCAATCACTTTTCCAGAACACATCGCGATCCGCCGCCGCCGTCGACCCGAAGATCGGGAGGGTCCAGAAGCTCTTCCCGGCACCCTGCCGGAGAGGGGAATCGCCACCGGAGGCCTTCTTCATCGCCATGCTTGCCTCCGGAGCGATGAGTGAGTAGTCTACCTTGTACTATGGGTCCATAGCAGTAGCTAGATGGTTGTCTTCTCCACCATGTGCTTCATGTTTAGATCTCATGAGCTGCCCTACATGATTGAGATCACCGTTATGTAATTCTACATGTTTGGTTTGTTGGGATCCGATGAATATTGGTGTTTATGATTGAGTTGCTATACTGAATATTATCTTATGTTATCTCTATGTTGTTTATGATCTTGCATGCTCTCCGTTGTTAGTAGCTATCTTGGCCGAGTAGTTGCTAGTGACTCCAAGAGGGGGTATTTATGCTCGATAGTGGGTTCATGCCTCTATTTAATCCGGGGGAGTGACAGAAACCTCTAAGGTTGTAGATGTGCTGTTGCTACTAGGGGGAAAACAACATTCATATGCTCGAGGGCATATGCTTTGTTTACATTACACACTTTGCTTAATGCAATTATGTGTTGTTTGCAACTTAATACTTGTGGAGTTCTCGGATTGATTTGCCACAAGTGGATTATTAGTCATAGATGCAGTTAGATGGCGGTCTATGTATCTTGCTGTAATGCCCAGAGTAAATCTCATAGTGATCCTCTCGTCATATGCACGTTGTCTTTATTCTATCAATTGCCCAACTGTAATTTGTCTACCCAACATGTATTATTTTATCTTATAGAGAGACACCACTAGTAAATCTCATAGTGACGACAACTTGCACTGTTTACTTTACTCGCATACTATTACTATTTTCCACTCGATACGCTCATTCCTTTGTTTACAGCAAACCGGTGAGATTGACAACCTCATCGTAAGTTGGGAGCAAAGTATTTGGTTGTGTTGCGTGCAGGTTCCACATTTGCCGCTTGCAAAGCAAAGCTCGGATGAGGCGCCCTATAAATTGTCTGGAGCTGTCGCAAGCTAGCAAGCATCACATTCAGTCGTATTGGCTCCTTCCTCTCCTGATCGACATACATTGGTTTCTTAACTGAGGGAAAACCTTGCTGCTATATTCATCATAACTTCCTCTTGGGATTCCCAACTGGACGGTGAAAAGATATCAACACAATACCGCATCAGTGGGCTAGGGTTGTGGGTGGGTGAGCCAGGCAAGCCGCCGGGCCAGGATGGATCTGCGATTCGGTTTAGGGTTTCTAGGTCAAGAACGGACTTTAAACCCTAGACACCGTGGACTACGGGTTGATTTATCAAAATTACATGGGCTTTTTGCAAAATTGTGAAACACGAATCTCCAACAAGACCGTGTGGTCGGTAATACGGGCCTGGCACCGTAACATTCGGACTTTCTCATTTTCGATTTAAAAGGTCTTATAATAGTGAATGGAGGAAGTACTTGATGTCCCCCGGTTGTATCTCACACACACTAGCTCAATATAAGGCATGAGCATTATTTTTTATTCATCTCAAACTTCATGTCCACAACTACTAATGTGTATGACTATTTCAAATTTTTAACTACAAGCTTTATTCAGTTCAGTTACACTATGTATACTTTATCCTAAATCATAGATTTCAACTTGTTTTATCCTATACTCACAGTCACCGATCGAAATGATTTGTTTCAGTAAATCCTTGCATTCTTATGTATCGATAAAAACTTTTCAAAGTAACATGGACACAAGAAAATCGATGAGAGGAGTACTCAAATCTTTAGTGTACACAAGACCGATAATTTTGTATCAAGTCAGACATTTTTATATTGTGCCAAATGTTTAGAAAAAAATCATCTACCTGATACAGAATATAATATATTCATTTTGTGTCGTCCCCACCCCTCTCGGAGCTTGCAACATTTTGTGCTATTCTGGCATACGTCGAGCTATCGGGGCGGATGGGTGGCGACTCGGGCGCCCTTGCCCATGTCTCCGGTGAACCCACCACCACTGTTCCACCGACCGCCACCGGTATTCCACCGATCGCCGTCACTATTCTAGTGACCGGGAGTGGGACCCGGGTGCAAACCCATGCTTCTCACCGGAAAATCCCCTCCCCGTTCACTCCTCGCACGAAACCTAAAGCCTACCACCAAAGGGCGAACCCCTTGTCGGAGCTAGACGCGATCCAAAGCCCTTGCCGACCATTTGTGCTAGAGATCCTCGAGGCGGGAGATGAAGCACTGGTTCCTCATTCCCCCTACTCTGGGAGGGAGAGATCTGAAATAGGGAGCTGTGGCGCTGATGGATTTTGCGGGGGCAGAGGTCAAATCTGCGAGCGAGGTGGAGTTGCCTCGATGCGGGGCAGATCTACTCAGGATGGGCGCGGATTGCAGGAGAAGAGGGATGGAAATGGTGCTCATGAGGGACAGGGATTTCAAATTCATGTACCTTACAGAGGTGGAAGCAGAGAAGATGGCGGAGTTCAGGGCACAAGCGCAGGCAAGCAAGCAGCAGTTGCCCAGATCGGAGGTGCTGGAGTTCAAGCGAGACAGGGATTTGGCAGTTGTGTTCGTCAGGTATGTCACCATGGAGAGGTTATCGAGTATGTTGATAGCGGCGAGGTCGCACCCGATTCCGGTGATTGGCCTGCCGGTGACACCGATCCCCGGGCTAGCTAGCTTGCATCTCCCAGGCTGCAATCAGCGATGAAAGAGGTGCAGGTTGGTGAGCATGTGCTCTTGCTAGACTATCACACTCCACCTACTGTCCAGCATCAACATTGTTTTGCTTGCACGCCAGGTGCTCGTCAGTTAGTTCAGGCAGGGAATGGCAATATTGAAGGTGATGAAGATGAAGCTCTGTTTGGATTTGGGCCGAGTGAACTTGCAGATGAACTTGCAGATGATCTAGGAGCTCTGGTTCTGAAGGAGCACTCTGGTAGTTTAGATAAAGTGTTGCAGAAAAATTCAGATAACCGACTGGTAGAGAGGAAGCAAGCACAGCTGTTGGCGGTTTCTCAGAATACGTCTTCACAAGGAGTAGGCGGTATGGCAGCAGTATATAATGCCTTGAGGCTTTCGGAAACGGCAGGTAGACAATTTCCCCGCAGTCCATGGGTCCTGGTCTAGATCCGCAGAGATCTATTCATTGCAAGGAGATTTTGTGCCGCCAATTGCTTCCCCACCAGAGAAGGAGAGAGGCTGCCTTTCCCCCAAGTTCTTCAAGTTTTCGAGAGATTGGTGGACCTGGAGGGAAGGGGGCCGAGAAATCTATAAGCAGATCTTACGGATGGCGCCTTGCGGTCGAGGTGGATACAAGAAACCTGGGAGGAGAGGTGGTCAAGCAGATGGGGGCGCTAAACCTCCATAGAAACCCAGCTTCCTCAGGTATTTGTTTCTTCTTAGGCTGGGGCTGAGTCTGGCCAGAATTAGGGGCAAATCTACAGCAACAAAGTGGTCAGGGTGGTCAAGGAGAGTTCTCTGGTTTTCCTCAAATGTGGGAGAACCCTAGCTTCCAATAGTTTGGGTGGCAACCTCCTTTTCCAATGCAATTTATGCCGCAGATGATGCAAGGGAATCAAATGCAGTTTAAACATGGTTTCCCTGCACAACAGTTTCCCATGTTTGCTGAGATGCAGGGTGGGAATAAGCTAGAAGCTACCAAGGTAACCTCAAATATCCAAACACAGGATGATAGCCACAGTGGGTCTACACCTGTGACTCAGGACAAGGCAAAGGAGCAGCAGCAAGTGAAGCAGCCTTTCTTTGCAGGAAATGGGCTGACTTTTGATCAAAAGTTCAAGGATGTTATCTGTAACAATTGTGGTGAACCATGTCATTATGTGGGATGTGTCCCAGGCCAAAAAAAAAAGTGCTTCATCTATGGCAGTCAAATGCATCATATGGATAAATGCCCAGAGTGGTATAGATCCATGCCAATGGCCCAGTTCTATGGGAGTTCTTATTCTGGTTTGGGTTTCTTTCATGTGGAAGTAGACAAGCCAGCTGCTATTGCTTGGTTGAATATGGATAATGTGGGTGTTGCTATTGTGGATGGTGAGATAACTATGGAGGAACTGAAGCAGAATTTCAGTGATATATGGAAGACCAACTGGCCTTGGCAGATGAGGAGGCTTGATGAGAAGAGGTTTCTGGTTAGGTTTCCCCTGGTAAAAAATCAAAGACCTAGTTAGCTTTCCGTCTATCAACCTCAAGAAGAAAGGTGTGTCTGTGTCATTTATGGACTGGAATGGTGATATACCCGGTTATTCTGAAATGGAAGAGATATGGGTAAAGGTGGAAGGTATTCCTCCCAAATATTTATCCTAGAGGGTGATGATGAGAGTTGCCACTGCTCTGGGGTTACCAATAGATGTGGACTGGCATGAGATATTTAGAAGCTTTTACAAGGTGCTCAGGGTCAAAGTTGTTGTGAGGGATGTGACCAAGATTCCTGCCAATAGGCTCATGGAGTTTGGTGGAAGAAACTTCATGCTGTCTCTATCTGTGATCCAAGATCCCATTGGAGATGGAGTCAATCATGATGGTGATGACCCAAATGACAATCAGCGAAGTGAAGATATAGAGGAGGATATAGGCAAAGAAGATGACTTACCTAACAATAGTGGAAAAAAACCTATGGAACTGAACAAAATGAGAAGACACCTAGAACAGCTCCTCACTCTGGGGGGGTCTGGTCAAAGGAAAGCCAGTGCTCATGGTGGTTTCTCTATAGTGTGTGCAAGTCAAAAAAGTGAAGAGGACAGGGTGAAGAGAAAGATTATGGGGACCCCTGTGGTTCAATACAAAACATGCAGAGGGGACAGACAAAGAGCACCTAAAGATAATATAGGTGTTCAACTGCTATCTTAGTTTGACAGTGAAGCTGAGGATGATGATGAAGAGGAAGATGCCATGGATATGGCTTCTGTGGAGCATATCATTTAAGAAAAAATTAAAGCAAAGGAAACTGACACAGGCAAGTGGGGTCCTGTGTTGGCTACAAGGATGAGTAGCAGGATTGTTCATGATGGGAAATCTATAATTGAGAAGGCCAAGGAACCAAAGAAAAAGAAAAATCTAGAACAGCCCAGAGGTATGCCTCATGGTTATAGAAATTCCTTTGTTGTACTAGATAATGTAAACCTGATGAATAAACCAAATGATGCTGGTATCTATTTAGGGTCAGATAGAATTATGGTGGATAAGAACATTGATGCTATTAAGCATCTAGAAAAATATAGGTTATTTTGTTTTAGGGATGAGAATCCTGATATGTTTCTGCCTGTGAATCTTGACATTAGTCAAGAGGTATCAGAAGATGATGCTAACCAGGATACACCTAATAGTGATGATTCTGATACCCCTTAGTTGGATGAGGTGGAGGATATTTCCCCATGGGTGGAAGTCTTTTCTAAACGTAGTAGTAGTAAAAGGAAGCTAGTATTCAGATCCAATGGTAGTAGGCCTTATATGGAATCCAAGAGGTCTTAACAGACTTGATAAACTACCTACGGGTGCATGAACTCATTAGAGAAACATGCCCTGACTTGATTAGTTTTTCTGAGTCCAAAAAAGTAGATTTCTCTGATGCTCAAATTCAGTCCATTGACTGCTATAATATGTATATTTAGAATTGGCTACCCGCAGTTGGCACTGCTGGTGGTATACTTGTGGGGGTCAAGGAGGATAGTTTTGAGGTTATCTCTTGGGAAATATTTAAGTATTGTGTCTTGGTTATCATTAGAGATAGGAAGAATCATAGTGTTTGGAGATTTGTTTCCATTTATGGCTCATCATATGATGAGTTTAAGCTAGAGTTCATCAATGAGCTTCACAATGGGCCTACCTTGATTGGGGGTGACTTTAATCTCATTAGAGAGAGTAAAGAGAAAAGCTCAGGCAATATAAATCAACATTGGGCTAATATCTTTAATGATTGGTCCAATAGGTATGATCCAATTGAGATTAAAAGTGCTGGAAGGATGTATACTAGGGCCAATAATCAGGAAAATTTGATTATGGTAGCTATTGACCAGGTGTTTGTTACCACTTGTTGGGAACAAATGTTTCCATAAGTGTCTGTTAGAACTTTACCAAGGGTAGGTAGTGATCATACACCTCTAGTGTTTGACTCAAGGGCTTTTACTACTCCTAAAGTTAAGAAATTCAGGTCTGAGAAGTGGTGGTTAAATATTGATGATTTTCATCCTTTGGTTGTTAGAACATGGAATAGACCTTGTAATTATACAAAGTCTGTTGATGTGTGGCAGCATAAAATTAGGAATCTAAGGAAAACTATTAAAGGTTGGGCTATCAATAGAGAGTCTGAACAAAATAAGTTTAAAAATAGTTAATTGTTGAATATGATGTTCTACATATTTTGTCTGAAACTCAGATTCTATCTCCTGGAGCTAAGGGGCAGATGAAAAAAATTGTAGGTGAGCTCCAAAAAATCTGGAGGAATGAAGAAATTAAGTCTAGACAGAGGTCTAGGGAGAGAGAGATTTTGGAAGGGGATCAAAATACCTCTTATTTCAATGCTATGGCTAATAAAAGGAGGAGGAAGACGCAGATAGTTTCTCTGGAAGGGCCAAATGGAGAGGTTAATGATACTGAAGGTATAATTGATATTGCTTTTAATTATTATAAAACGTTATTTGGTTCTGAAAGTATGATGGATATTAATCTGTCAAGTGACTTCTGGAACCCTAGTGAGTTGGTCTCTGATGCTCACAATAGTGAGTTAGATAAGGACTTTTTTCAGGAAGAAGTTAAGGCTGCAGTCTTTGGCTCTTATGCTGAAGGTGCACCTGGCCCTGATGGGTTCTCTTTTCTCTTCTATCAAAAGTTTTGGTATTTAATTAAGTTTGATTTTCTTAATATGTTTAGGGATTGGAATAAAGGTGAGTTGGACCTGTTTAGATTAAATTTCTCCTTGTTGACTCTTATACCAAAGGAACCAGATGCAAAAACTATACAGAAGTTTAGACCTATTGCTCTTACTAACTGTAGCTTTAAAATTTTCTCTAAGTGTATCACCAATAGATTAGGACCTATTAGTGAGGACCTTATTGCTCCTAAGTCCTAACCAAACAACCTTCATTAAAGGCAAGTTTATCCCAGAGTCTGTGGTTTCAACTCATGAAATCATTCATGATGCAGTCCATCAAAAAGAGTCTAGATGTATTTTTAAGTTGGATTACGAAAAAGCATATGATAGAGTAGATAGAACTTTCTTGATTGAGATGTTAAAGCAGAGGGGCTTTAGTCCCAAATTTATGGGTATTATCCAGTCCTTATTACACAAAGGGTCAGTAGGTGTGAGGATTAATGATACCAATAGCAATTATTTTGAAGCAAGCAAGGGGTGAGACAGGGGGATCATATTTCTCCTATCTTGTTCAACTTTGTTATTGATTGATACATTGCAAACGTATCTATAATTTTTGATACTCCATGCTTGTTTTACACCAATTGCTATATATTTTGTCTACACTTTGTGGCACTTTTATGATTTATTTGGACTAACCTACTAATAGTTGCAAAAGTGCACAATGTTCTTGTTTTACACTTTGATGTGTAGGAATTACCAAGAATATAAGTGGAAACCTTGTTGGAGTCAAATCGGGACTTTCCAGAAATCTGTGCCAGAACTCTTTTTGAAGATGGTCACGTTACGGGTCGAATACGGCATCAAATGGAAAATTCTTCAATTACAAAGTTGTAGGTAATTTCACGACAAACATTCTGGACATAAAATTCACCTGATTCCGAGTACGGATGGCCGAGATAAGCCCGCTCCATTGCGGCCCAAGATGGGGAGACAGGAATCCGAGAGACTATTTAAAGGGAGGAACCCTAGCTCGTGGGAGACACCTCCACCCACGAATTTGCAGCCACCAGAGCCACGTTTTCGGCTCTCCCATAGATCCCATCTCCATGGGGGAGGGCTCCCATGAAGCCATGAAGGAAGGGGGCTAAGGGGCGGCGCTCCCCCATGATGCCGGCGGTGGGAGAGTGCCCCGCGCCGCCGCCCGCGCTCCTTGCTGCTCATCTCCGCCATCTTCACCGTTATCTCCATTACCAACTCCTCCTATTATGCAGTGGTTCATCCTCCTACACACCTCTATACCGTCCTATGTAAACATGGTGTTTGATGGTATAATATTTATCATATGATCTATGTCATGTTTGCATAGTTTATTTGTTCTTAGATTGATTTGTTGAATGTCTTTGGTTCATTAGAGTTGTATGTTGATATGTACTGTCCTTTGGTGTCCATTATATTTATGTGCGCATGGATTAAACATCATAGGGTTTGTAGTATGTGCAAAAGGAAGGGGGTAGTTCTGCTGGAGTGACAGAAACCTGAGGACGCGAACCGGAACGTTGCACGTATGGGAGTAAGAGGACCATTAACTTAAGGCTATGGTTGAGGAAACCTTAATGCATTGTTAGTATTTGCGGATGCTTGCTAACAATCCAATCATATAGTACTTGTATTTCCAAGTAGTGAAGTGCATGTATATTTAGCCTCTCCCACATAGAAAACTGCATCGAAGACAGTGAACCCGATTTATTCACTAATTAAACTTAGACAAAGCCACCACTATTACCACCACTTTTCCACACTCATGGTACTGTTAGTTTATAGTTACTTAGTATATTTTATTGTTGTAGCACTAATAATTACTTTCTTGTATTTATTATCTTGCAAAGTTATCTCTCATACTCGTATTGTTGCTCTAGTTTTATTTTCTAGATGATGCAAACGTTTAGTGTGCGTAGAGTTGTATCAGCGGTTGATAGAACTTGAGAGAACATTTATCCTACCTTTAGCTCCTCGTTGGGTTCGACACTCTTACTTATCGAAAAGGCTACACACGATCCCCTATACTTGTGGGATATCAAGACCTTTTCTGGCGCCGTTGCCGGAGAGCAATAGCGTGTGGGTGAATATTCTTGTGTGCACTTGTTTGCTTTATCTCTAAATAGTTTTTACTTCCAGTTTTAAGTTGTTCTCTATCTTAGTATGGATAGGGAATGCGAATTACAAAAAAAATTAGTTGTACTTGTTACCTAAAAACGTTTTCAAAAAGGAAAGTGATTGAAAAGATGAGTAATGGTTAAGTGGGGGTCGACCTTGATCACTTGTGTTCATGCCTATGAAACCAAAACAAATCTTTCTATGGAAGCTTTTCAGTTAAAAACTTATACATATTGTGTATATTGTATATATTATACATATTTCTCTGTAGCATAAAAGTAAAGTGATAATTGTAGTTCCTAGTTACTTGAAAGTTGATTGTTTTGCTTTGCTGTCCAAAAACAGATTTTATGTCCTTCACCGTATAAATTGTTTAAACTCACCAGAACATGATTTTGACCTGAAATTTCTTGAGTGCAAAGTAATGCTTATTATATTTATTTCATTGGACTAACTTTTTCTGATTTGAATTACATAGCTGTCTCAAAAAAATTCGATTTTCACCTACTGTTCTGTTTAGACAGATTTATGTGCTTCACTATAAAAAATCGTAAAAAATCTCAGAATAGTGTTTTGATCTGAAATTTCTTGTGCATAAACCTGAGATTATGATCTGTCTTTCTTTTGTTTGGAGTTTGTCAATTTGAGCTACCTAACTATCTCGTTGAGTGTCATCTTTATAGACTGTTCAGTTTTGACAGATTTCTTAGTTTATTCAATATTGTACTTGGTGTTATTAGTTTCATTAGTTTTTCGACAGACAACGGAAATCATGAATACCTTAGTATATATAGTGGATAATGTTGAGTTTAGATTATGAAACTTGTCAATGCTTGAATATGAGTGGATTTTACTTAATGAGTACTAACCCTACTAATGAATTTTGTGAAGTTTTATATGGATGTAGCTTATAAGTTCTAATCAATATGGTGATATGAGATGAACAAGAAGACACAAGAGCTCAAGCTTGGGGATGTTTAGGTGCATCCCAAGAACATGTCTAAGAAGATACAATCATCTAAGTTTGGGGATGCCCGAGTCATCCCCCTATTCATCAACTAACATGAGGTTGTCTCCTTCATACTCTATATTACGCATCCACATGATATGTATTGTGTTAACTTGTATTATAATTGCTTTTATATGTCTTGGTTTTATCTTTTTTAATTTTATCAGGCTCTTTATTTTGTTTTTATTGCTTCTTTACTTTAGCTTATAAATTGAAAACAACAAAAATATTTCCTTTTGTTTTGCTTCTTTGTTTGGTTCTCTATTTTGTGCCTAGCTGAAAGGCGTTAAAGAAAAGCACTCTTGGAAGATAACCCAATGTTTTACTTTCAGTTCTTTTTCTTTTATTTGAGTCTTGGAAGTTATTATTACTATAATAACCTCTCCTTATCATTTTTATTTGGTTGTTGTGCCAAGAGAAGCCTCTAATTTGAGTGAGGTAAGATTTGGAGATATTGCAGTCCTGAAACAGATTTTGGTGCTGCACCATAAAAATTCGTGAAAATTCTCAGAATATCTTTTGGACCTGCGATTTCTTGTGCGTATGCCCCAGGTTATATCCAAACTTTCATTAGTTTAACACTTTTTGATTTGAGCAACAGAAAACCCTCTAAAAATTTGACCTTTGTCAGCTGTTCTGTTTTGACAGATTTCTGCCATTATTTGTGTTTGCCTCTTGATCGCTTTCTTTTTGAGTTCTTTTGATCACGGCACTTTTAGGAAAGTTGCTACAGTAGTATATGCTTTATATGTGGTGTTTTTGAGTTGAAATCCTGAACCAAAAGGGTCGATTTACTATTATGCTTATGCTAACGTTGCTAATAGAAGTGTGTGAAGTTTTGTATGAAGGAAGTTTTCAAGTGTAGGGATTGGATAATGATGAGATGAGATGAAGAATGGACAAAAGCTCAAGCTTGAGGATGCCCATGTCACCCCAATAAATATCCAATAGGTACAAGCGTCAAAGCTTGGGGATGCCCCCGAGGCACCCCTTCTTCATCGGCAAAAATCAGATCACCTTTCAAAACACTATATTTTTATTGCTTCATGCACTATGCATTTTTCTTGGAGCGTCTTTACTTTTGCTTTCAGTTTTCTTTTCTTTTGTTTTCTGCAATAAATGGTTGGACCCCAACAAATTTCTCTTGGAGGAGATGTACTCGTTTTTCATTTGCTAAGAACACTCCGTTTTTCACTCTTATCGTTCAACGAGTGTTCTCTTTTTCTAGAACTGCGTTTAGCTTTCATTTTTTGCCTTGATTTTTGTTCAGATATTGTTTTATCTTTGCATCAAGGTGTATTTGGACCTCTGGTCTATGTTGGTATTCATCAAAAAAAATTGTTTCAAAAAGGTTCGAATGGTGTTGGAAAAGAGAAAAAGTTTTATGCAAAAAAGTGGTACAAAAAAGAGCTTGTTTAGACTGCGGCTAAGACTTTTTCATGCCATGCTTGATGTCGTTTTGATAGTATGCTTAGTGATTTTTGCTGTAGCATGACTTGTCTAAAATGACTGAGACTACTTAATGAGCCTTTGAAAAAATCATGCGTTCTTCTTATTATGTGGAAGCATTTATTTGGTCTTCTCCTTTGACGCTTTATTTGGGTTGACTTGGCGCATGCTTACAACATGTTTGACTCTTACAAGTCACCATAAGCCTCTATGATCATTTAGTTTTTGACTTGTGATGCCATTTTATACTTCTCTTAATGATGTTTTGTCGCTATGCATGATTATGACCGTTATTGCTCTCTTAGTTGATCACTCCCAGTCTTTTGCTAGCCCTCGTTTTGTACTGAGTATAAGCTCTACTTGTGCATCCAACTTCCAAAAACCAAGTTATTCTAAGTTTCCACTATAAATTCCTATGCATGGTATTTGCAAGCCATTCCAAGTAAATTTTTATGTGCTACCTTTCAAAAAACCTTCAAAATACTTCTCATTTTGTGACACTGTTTTCAGCTCATGGGGACGTAGTGGTCGGATTTGCTATCTTCCATATTTTTCATTCTAAAAAGAAAAGAAAAAGAAAAAAAGAAAAGAAAAAAGGCACTCCTCCATATTATGTGAATGTTGGTGGGCACCCGATGGAATCGGTTAGCCATGGTTTGTGAAAGGAAAAAGGTGAGCAGGAGTGCCAAGCTTTATAAAAGAGCACAAAAGTGCCAATCTCTCTCTTAAAAACTTGCTCATTTTTTGTATGGAAGATAGTAAGAACCCCATTGCCAGTCGTTGACAAAGACAACCACCTCTCAAAACCAAATTTTTATCTCTCTGTTTTACAAATGAAAAGCTCTAGCACATGTTTAATCACTGCTTCCCTCTGCGAAGGGCCTTTCTTTACTTTTATGTTGAGTCTCCACCTCCTACCTTTATGCACCATCTAAGAGAGCATAGTCGCCATTCTAAGTTTAATGTGCATAGTCTCAAAGTTTATCATTGATTGATTTATGATTATGGTTTCACTTGTTCTTAAATTATTTGTATCTAGTCGCCCTTTTAAACTTGAAGGTGTCCTATGCATTTATGTTTTGCTATTCCATGAAGGACAAGCTGAAAACCCCTTGTTATGTTTTTCTATATGATTTGAACACACGTTTGACTTCCATTATTTTATTATTCATGATCTTTCGTTTGTGTTTATTTTTATGTTATAACATGGTTGCTAAGTTTTTATTGTCAAGATTATGTCTCTTATGCCCATGTTTTAAGTTCTTTGATCCCAGCACTCAATGCTTTACTTAGATGATCAAGACTGTGATGGTGCATGTCACCTCAAAAATTATTTTTTTGTTATCACTTACCTACTCGAGGACGAGCAGGAGTTAAGCTTGGGGATGTTGATACGTTGCAAACGTATCTATAATTTTTGACGCTCCATGCTTATTTTACACCAATTGCTATATGTTTTGTCTACACTTTTTGGCACTTTTATGATTTATTTGGACTAACCTACTAATAGTTGCAAAAGTGCACAATGTTCTTGTTTTACACTTTGATGTGTAGGAATTACCAAGAATACAAGTGGAAACCTTGTTGGAGTCAAATCGGGACTTTCCAGAAATCTGTGTCAGAACTCTTTTCAAAGATGATCACGTTACGGGTCGAAGACGGCGTCAAACAGAAAATTCTTCAATTACAAAGTTGTAGGGAATTTCACGACGAACATTCTGGACATAAAATTCACCTGATTCCGAGTACGGACGGCTGAGATAAGCCCGCTCCATTGTGGCCTGAGATGGGGAGACGGGAATCGAGAGACTATTTAAAGGGAGGAACCCTAGCTCGTGGAAGACACCTCCACCCACGAATTTGCAGCCACCAGAGCCACGTTTTTGCCTCTCCCATTGATCCCATCTCCATGGGGGAGGGCTCTCATGAAGCCATGAAGGAAGGGGGCTAAGGGGCGGCGTTGCCCCATGATGCCGGCGGTGGGGGAGTGCCCCGCGCCGCCGTCGGCGCCGCCGCCCGCGCCCCTTGCTGCTCATCTCCGCCATCTTCACCGTTATCTCCATCACCAACTCCTCCTATTATGCAGTGGTTCATCCTCCCACACACCTCTGTACCATCCTATGTAAACATGGTGTTTGATGCTATAATATTTATCATATGATCTATGTCATGTTTGCATAGTTTATTTGTTCTTAGATTGATTTGTTGAATGTCTTTGGTTCATTAGAGTTGTATGTTGATATGGTACTGTCCTTTGGTGTCCATTATATTTATGTGCGCATGGATTAAACATCATAGGGTTTGTAGTATGTGCAAAAAGAAGGGGGTAGTTCTGCTGGAGTGACAGAAACCTGAGGACGCGAACCGGAATATTGCACGTATGGGAGTAAGAGGACCATTAACTTAAGGCTATGGTTGGGGAAACCTTAATGCATTGTTAGTATTTGCGGATGCTTGCTAGCAATCCAATCATATAGTACTTGTATTTCCAAGTAGTGAAGTGCATGTATATTTAGCCTCTCCCACATAGAAAACTGCATCGAAGACAGTGAACCCGATTTATTCACTAATTGAACTTAGACAAAGCCACCACTATTACCACCACTTTTCCACGCTCATGGTACTGTTAGTTTATGGTTACTTAGTATATTTTATTGCTGCAGCACTAACAATTACTTTCTTATATTTATTATCTTGTAAAGTTATCTCTCATACTCGTATTGTTGCTCTAGTTTTATTTTCTAGATGATGCAAACGTTTAGTGTGCGTAGAGTTGTATCAGTGGTTGATAGAACTTGAGAGAACATTTATCCTACCTTTAGCTCCTCGTTGGGTTCGACACTCTTACTTATCGAAAAGGCTACACACGATCCCCTATACTTGTGGGATATCACTGATGTGTTTACTCGCATGCTTATTAAAGCTTCCCATAATAATCTTATTTCATGGATGTTTAGATCCTTTTGTCCTTCTGGGAAAATTAGCATGCAATATGCTGATGACACCTTGCTTTTCCTAGAAAACAAGATAGAATCGGTTAAAAACCTAATGTGGATACTATCCTATTTTGAACAATTATCTAGGATGAGAATTAATTTCAATAAATGTGATTTGATCCCTATAAATATTGACCCTGATGAGGCCCAGCTCTTTTTCACAGACTCTGAGCTGTAAAATTGGCAAACTCCCCATGAATTATTTGGGGGTTCCTTTACACTATAAAAAACTTAGGAAAGAAGACCTACAACATGTAGTAGATAAGGTGATTAAAAAGGGTGGAGGTTGGAGAGGAAAGTTGTTATCTTACAAGGCTAGGATTATCTTGATTAAAGCCTGTTTGGCCAGTATTCCAAACTATTTGCTGAGTGTGATCAAATTCCCTAAGTGGGCTATTTCTTTGATCAATTCTCAGATGGCACATGTATTGTGGGATGACTATGAGGGACATAGAAAATAGCATTTAGCTAATTGGGGCTTGGTCTCTCAAAAATAGATTTTGGAGGCCTGGGTATTCCTAATTTAGTTGATATGAATTTGTGTCTATTAGCTTCATGGACAAAGAGATATCATCTTGATAATCATAAAATGTGGAAACAAATTATAGATCATAAGTATAGAACTGAGTCTACCAATATCATTGATTGCCCTTCACAAGGTCTCTCTCCTTTTTGGAAAGGGGTGATGTGGGCAGCTAGGCCATCAAAGATGGGTTATCAGTGGAAAGTTGGTAATGGTAGAATTTTTTTTGGGAAGATCACTAGTTTGGCCACTGTAGCCTATCTATAATCTTCTGGGACTTGTATGTTTTGATTAATGAACATAATAAGTCTATTCATGAATTGTGGGATGGTAGGAATCTAAAATGTACTTTCAGAAGAATAGTAGATCACAAACTGATGCAATGGTGGTATGATTTAAAAAGTATTGCTGAGACTCTTTGTCTTAATGATGAAGAGGACTCAGTTATTTGGAAGTTTGAGTCGAAAGGTGTTTATTCCGTCAGTTCACTGTATGCTATAGTGAACTTTAGAGGAGTGATGTCTGTGCACATTCCTGCTATCTAGAGAGTGAAAGAACAACCTAGGGTACAGGTTTTCCTCTGGCTGCTTGCAAATAATAAGCTCCTGACATGGGACAATTTGGCTAAAAGATAGCATGTACCTGATCATAGTTGTGTATTCTACTCTGAGACTAAAACTATCATGCACTTATTTTTTGAGTGTGTTGTGGCGAAAGAAGTGTGGAAACAAATATCAAAATTGACTGGTGTAAAAATGCAGGTTAATCTGCTGCCAATATCTAGCCTGTGGATCTGTGAAAAAACACAGCAAATTCTTAATGTTGTCCATTCTACTGTACTATGGTGTATATGGAAAATTAGGAATGACATGTGCTTTAATGGATCGAGGTGGTCGTCTATGCAGGTGGTTTTCCTAAAGGTGGGTTACACACTTGCACGCTGGAAGATTCTGTGTCCGGAAGGAAAAGGAAGCAAGCTCGAAAGAGCTATGGAAGCTCTGGAACTCCTGGCTTGACAAGCTCCTCAGTTGATGTGGCCGGAACCTGGATGAGGGAAGAAGGTGGTGTACTGCAGAAGCAGGTGGTGTCTAAGACTGATGCAACTTGGCTCGGGCCCTGGGAGGTTAGCCAGAGCGGTGGCGACTGGAAGATGATGACTAAGTCGCTGAGGAAGAACCTGAATGCAAACAACATTCAGCTGGGCGAGGATGGTGACTTCCTGCGGGTTGTCTGAAAATGGTCTGAGTGTTTGCGTTCTTGTTTTCTGAAAAAACTTTCCTTTATTTTGGTAGAAGTTGGTAGCTGGAGGCTTGTTTTGTTGTAGTTGGAACAAACTCTTGTTGGAGCCTGGGTTCAGCGTGGCTGCTGTGCTTTTATGTTGGCCTGTGTGCCGGGGTTGTAAGACTGATGTTGTGTGGTTTCTTTAATGGAATCGGGGGTATGCCCATTTTATCTAAAAAAATATATTCATTTGATATTTGGAAAGTAATACTACTCCTACAAACCTGGTGAAATTTAAATAGGTTTGGCTAAAGACAAGAGAATGTGGTATGTATATATGTGTAAGGAGTTAACATAGATCAACCTACATGGTCAGAAAAATTAGCAATTTTTTTACATAGTTTAACATAATCAAATGTAAGATTGTCAATAGCAAGAAATCGTTCAGGTTTGGCCAATATCTATTTATTACAAATCAGTATTAATCTCCATTTCATTTAGATTATATGTATTCATTTGTTGAAAGTACTAATTTCTTGCTCATCAATTTCAAACTTAGCAATCTAGTATTTTTACATTGTTGAAAAAAACATAAATTTGTAGTCCAAATTTGCATTTATAATTCCATTGAAGTATTGGTTTTCTAGGAAACATGGTGTATATAATATATATAGCCACATAGCTAGAGTAGGGGTAAAATAATTCAGCTCCCACTCACAAGACACATGGTACAATTATGAGCATATTTAATGATCCAACAATGCATGGTTGACAACATATACTCAGATTTATTATTTTTGAATTCACATATTTTGAACAAATAGATTAAGTTTTTATAGAGATTTGGTTAATTGTGCTTTTAAAAGGATATGCTATTAGTTAATAATTCATGCTAGATTGAGGGTTCTTTGCATTATCCATCTTATTTATCTTCCTAACTTGGAAAGTATTATGTCCAATATTAGAAGAATACTTACATTTGTATTTGAATTTTTCATTTAAACATATATAATTAATCAACCTTTGAATATTTGGGAGGTGGTTAATTTGTTATTCCAACATTTTCTATCAATCTAAATCATTATTATGTGTTATGCATGATGAAAGATGAACCATGAAATGCCACATTTCACATATCAAACATAAGATTGAAAAAATGTTACAACTTTTGAGCCACCCATTGTGAGAAGATAAATTCAAAAACAGGGGCATCAAATTTCAAAAAAAAATCAATCATTCAAATCATGTGGTATGGTTTTATAGAAATCCTAGGAAGGGGCTTTCCAAAGCCAGGGAGTAGGTTTTCTATTTTCATGTTGCTACCTTTCCTTTTTCGTCTAGGCGAGCACTAATAGCTGGATATGGAAGATTGAAGCATCGAGAGAAGGGCGACGCTCGATGATCGCACCCAGACGCATGGGAATACAAGTCCAAAAAACTTTATAGCAGTTTCAGTAGCCGCCTCACAAAAAAACCTGATTTCTACACTTCGAAAATGGAAAACACACTTTTCATGGGACAAAACGAAAATTGGCCTCTGTGACATTCCTAGCCATCCCAAGGGACACGCGCGTGTCCGATATGGCCTCGTTTCGACAAACTATGCCATGATCAGGGCCAAACCTAGCTCATTTAACCTGAAAGTCATGCAACCTCGAACATGATAGGTCATTTTTGTGAAGGGACTTTCTAGTAAATTGCTTTTATAAAGGTTTGATTTTTTTCCCACATCTAGGTGATATAAAATGACGCCACGTGAAGGTCTCGCATTTTTTCAAAAAAAATTGAATTAGTTACGCTCGATTCTAGACCTACATGAACATGATAATGCACGAAACTCCGCTCGTGGCCAGGCGGTGTGGAGTCCCTCTTTAATGGTCAAAGTTTAGTGAAGAAATGACATGTTGCGGATCTGAAAATAATTTTTGCAAAAAATTAGGAGCTCATCTTATTAGAGCTAAAGGGCAAACCCACCCCGGTTCCCGTGAAATCGGCAGGAGTTTGCGTAAAATCCAAAAAATAACTCTGAAGGTTTGCGTGACGAAACAAGAGCTGATATGTGTACCCCATGTGGTCTATTATTTATGTGGGGTGTTGTGCTCAGCTTTATGTTTGCCGTTTCGGTAGCTGCCTCACAAAAAACCCGATTTCGGCACTCCGAAAATGAAAAACACACTTTTCATGGGACGAAACGAAAATGGGTCTCTGCGGCATTCCTCGCCATCCCAAGGGCCACGCGCGTGTCCGATATGGCCTCGTTTCGACAAACTATGCCATGATCAGGGCCAAACCTAGCTCATTAACCTAAAAGTCATGTGATACGTCTCAAACGCATCTATAATTTTTGATACTCCATGCTTGTTTATACACCATTTGCTTTGTGTTTTGTTACACTTCATGGCGTTTTTATGTATTTTCCGGAACTAACCTACTAATGAGACGCCATAGTGCCAGTTCCCTGTTTTCTGCTGTTTTTGTGTTTCAGAAAAGCTACATAGGAAATATTCTCGGAATTGGACGAAACAAAAGCCGAACCTCCTATTTTTTCAGACACGAGACGAAGTTTGAAGATGAGAAGGAGGGGGCCAGGGGCCAACCACGCCCTAGGGCGGCGCGGGCCAGGCCCTGGCCGCGCCACCAGGGGGTGAGCCGCCCTGGTCCACCTCCTGATGCCGCCCTTCCGCCTATATATTCCACTCGATGGGAAAAACCTAAAGGACCGATCAATTTTCCACGAAACCTACTGCAAGCTGCCACCGTCATTGACGCGAGATCGGGAGGGTCTAGAAGCTCTTCCCGGCACCCTGCCGGAGAGGGGAATCACCATCGGAGGCCTTCTTCATCACCATGGTCGCCTCCGGAGTGATGTGTGAGTAGTCTATCTTGGACTATGGGTCCATAGCAGTAGCTAGATGGTTGTCTTCTCCACCATGTGCTTCATGTTTAGATCTTGTGAGCTGCCTATCATGATCAAGATCATCTTTGTGTAATTCTACATGTTGTGTTTGTTGGGATCCGATGGATATTGATACTATGTCAGGTTGATGTGCTGAAATATTATCTTTATGTTATCTCTATGTTGTTTATGGTCTTGCATGCTCTCCGTTGCTAGTAGATATCTTGGACGAGTAGATGCTAGTGACTCCAAGAGGGGGTATTTTTGCTCGATAGTGGGTTCATGCCTCTAGTAATCTGGGGGAGTGACAGAAACCTCTAAGGTTGTAGATGTGCTGTTGCCACTAGGGAGAAAACAACATTCTTATATTCAAGGACATTTGCATTGTTTACATTACGCAGTTTGCTTAATGCAATTATCTGTTGTTCGCAACTTAATACTCAACGGGTGCTTGGACGACACCTCGAGAGTGGATTATTAGTCATAGATGCAGTTGGATTACGGTCTATGTATTTTTTTATAATGCCCAGAGTTAATCTCATAGTGATCCTCATGACATATGTATGCTAGCTTTATACTATCAATTGCCCAACTGTAATTTGTTTACCCAACATGTTGTTATTTATCTTATGGAGAGACACCACTAGTGAACTGTGGACCCCGGTCCAATTCCTTTATATTGATATTACCATTTTTCTTTTATTCGCTTTATTTACATTCTTGCAAACTATTACATTTTACTACTCGATACGCTTAATCCTTTGTCCACAGCAAACCGTTGAGATTGACAACCTCAGTGCATCGTTTTATCAAAAATACAAAAAAATTAGTTCCTTTATAGTTGCTTTTACATGTTTGCTTTTAGTTTTGCTAGAATGGGTACTCCTGAGAACACCAAGTTGTGTGATTTTACTAGCACCAAAAACAATAATTTTATCTGCACTCCTATTGCGCCACCTGCTCCCGAGGCAAATTTTTATGAGATTAAGCCTGCTTTGTTGAATCTTGTTATGAAAGAGTAATTTTCTGGTGCCATTTCTGATAATGCTGCAGCTCATCTCAACAATTGTGTTGAGCTATGTGAGATGCAAAAGTATAAGGATGTAGATGGTGACATTATTAAGCTTAAGTTGTTTCCTTTCTCTTTAAGAGGAAGAGCTAAGGATTGGTTGCTATCTTTGTCTAGAAATAGTATTGATTCTTGGGACAAGTGTAAGGATGCTTTTATTGGAAAATATTATCCTCCTACTAAGATTATAGCTTTGCGAAGTGATATTATGAAGTTTAGACAGTCTGATAATGAACATGTTGCTCAAGCTTGGGAAAGAATGAAATCTGTGATAAAGAATTGTCCCACTCATGGAATGACTACTTGGATGATTATCCAAACCTTTTATGCAGGACTAAATTTTTGTTCAAGAAATCTATTGGATTCAGCTGCTGGAGGCACTTTTATGTCCCTCACCTTGGGCGCCGCAACGAAGCTTCTTGACAACATGATGGTAAATTATTCTGAGTGGCACACCGAGAGAGCTCCACAAGGTAAGAAGGTAAATTCTGTTGAGAAAACCTCTTCCTTAAGTGATAAGATTGATACTATTATAGCTATGCTTGCTAACGATAGAGCTCATGTTGGTCCTAATAATGTTCCTTTGGCCTCTTTGGTTGCTCAGGAAGAGCATGTTGATGTAAACTTCATTAGAAATAATAATTTCAACAATAGTGCTTATAGGAACAATTTTGCTAGCAACAATTATAGGCCGTATCCATCTACCAATGGTAATGGTTATGGTAACTCTTATGGTAATTCCTCCAACAACACTAGGGGCGTGCCCTCTGAGCTTGAAGTCATGCTCAAGGACTCCATTGGTAAGCAAACTGCTTTTAACAAGTCTGTTGAGGAAAAGTTGGGTAAAATTGATGTTCTTGCTTCTAAAGTTGATAGCCTTGCTCTTGATGTTGAACTTCTGAAACTAAAAGTGTTGCCTAATGATGTGAAAGAAAGCAATAATTTGAATGCCATTCAAGTTAGAATTGATGAAAATGTTAGGATGTTCGCAGAATTGCATGCCAGGTGGGAAAGAGAAGACAAGATGGCTAGAAATATGAAGGTTTGTACTATTACCACCTCTAGTAATGGTGCTTCAAATGCTAGCAATCCTCTTACTTTGATTGGTGTAGAGAAAACTCCTACTCCTTGTGCGAAAAAGCCTAAAACTGCAAAAACTTTTTCTACAAAAAGTGCTAATTTTTTTCGGAGTATGGAAGACGATAGCTCTACTTCTTTTAATGATTTTGATGTTGATGGTTGCAACATATCTGAAGTTATTTTGTTCTTGCAAAAGCTTGCTTTGAGTCCTAATGCTAGTTCTATGAATGTTGCTTTTACAAAGCATATTACAAATGCTCTCATGAAAATTAGGGAAGAAAAGTTGAAACAAAAGGTGTCTATTCCCAAGAAGTTAGAAGATGGTTGTGAGCCCATCATTGATATGAATATTAATGGTTTTGATTGCCATGCTTGATGTGATCTAGGTGCAAGTATTTCTATTATGCCTAGAAAGATTTATGATATGCTTGGTTTACCACCGCTTGAAAAGTGTTATTTTGATGTTCCTCCCGCTAATGTTGCTAAGAAAAAACCTTTGGGAAGGATTAATGATGTTCTTATTATGGTTAACAATAACCTTGTTCCCGTTGATTTCCTTGTTATGGATGTTCAATGCAATGCTTCATGTCCTATTATTTTGGGAAGACCTTTTCTTCGAACTGTAGGTGCCATCATTAATATGAAGGAAGGCACCATTAAATATCAATTTCCACTCAAGAAAGGTATGGAACACTTTCCTAGAAGGAGGAAGAAATAACTTTTTGACTCTATTCTTAGAGAAAATTATGAACTTGATGCTTCATCGCTTGATATTACTTGATTTCCACTTTCTGCGCCTAGCTCAAAGGCGTTAGAGAAAAGCACTCTTGGGAGATAACCCAATGTTTTCTTTTCAGTAATTTTTCTTTTATTTGAGTCTTGGAAGTTATTAATACTATAATAACCTCTCCTTATAATTTTTATTTTGTTGTTGTGCTAAGAAGAACCTCTAATTTGAGGGAGGTAAGATTTGGGGAATTGCTGTCCTAAAACAGATTTTGGTGCTACACCGTACAAATTCGTGAAAATTCTCAGAATATCTTTTTGATCTGCGATTTCTTGGGTATATGCCCCAGGTTATTTCCAAACTTTTATTAGTTTTGCACTTTTCGATTTGAGCAACAGAAGGTCCTCAAAAAAATCGATCTTTGTCAGCTGTTCTGTTTTGATAGATTCTGCCACTATTTGTGTTGGCATCTCGATCGCTTTCTTTTTGAGTTCTTTTGATCACGGAACTTTTGAGGAAGTTGCTACAGTAGTATATTCTTTAATATGTGGTGTGTTTGAGTTTGAAACTGAACCAAAAGAGTTGATTTAATATTATGCTTATGCTAATGTTGCTAATAGAATTGTGTGAAGTTTTGTATTAAGGAAATTTTCAAGTGTAGGGAATGGAGAGTGATGAGATGAGATGAAGTATGGACAAAAGCTCAATCTTGGGGATGCCCATGTCACCCCAAGAAATATCCAAGAGGTACAAGCGTCAAAGCTTGGGGATGCCCCCGAGGAACCCCTTCTTCGTCGGCAAAAATCAGGTCACCTTTCAACACACTATATTTTTATTGCTTCATATTCTATGCGTTTTTCTTGGAGCATCTTTACTTTTGCTTTCAGTTTTCTTTTGTTTTGTTTGCGGCAATAAATGGTTGGACCCCAACAAATTTCTTTTGGAGAAAACACACTCCGTTTTTCATTGCCAAGAACACTCTAGTTTTCACTCTTATCGTTCAACGAGTGTTCTCTTTTTCTACTACTGCGTTTAGCTTTCATTTTTTGCCTTGATTTTTGTTCAGATCTCATTATATCTTTGTATCAAGGTGTATTTAGACCACTGGTCTATGTTGGTTTTCATCAAAAGAGTTGTTTCAAAAAGGTTTGAATGGTGTTGGAAAAAAGAAAAAATGTCATGCCTATAGTGGTACAAATGGGAGCTTGTTTAGACTGCGGCTTAGACTTTTGCATGTCATGCTTGATATCATTTTGATAGTATTCTTAGTAGTTTTTGCTTTAGCATGACTTGTCTCAAATGACTGAGATTGCTTAATGAGCCTTTGAAAAAATCGTGAGTTGTTTTTTTATATGGGAGCATTTTATTGTGATTTTTTCCTTTGATGCTTTATTTGGGTTGACTTGGCGCATGCTTACAACATGTTTGACTCTAACAAGTCGCCATATAGCCTCTATGATCATTTGGGTTTTTGACTTATGATGCCATTTTATGCTTCGGTTAATGATGTTTTGTCGCTATGCATGATTATGGCCGTTATTGCTCTCTTAGTTGGTCGCTCCCAGTCTTTTGCTAGCCTTCATTTTGTACTGAGTATTAGCTCTACTCATGCATCCAACTCCCAAAAACCAAGTTTTCCAATGAGTCAACCATAAATTCATATGCATGGTATTTGCAAGCCATTCCAAGTAAATTTTCATGTGCTACCTTTCAAAAAACCGTCAAAATACTTCTCATTTTGTGACACTGTTTTCAGCTCATGGGGACGTAGTGGTCGGATTTGATATCTTCCATATTGTTTTATTCCAAAAAAGAATAAAAAGGGGGAAAAAGGCACTCCTCCATGGTATGTGAAAGTTGGTGGGCACCCGATGGAATCGGTTAGCCATGGTTTTTGAAAGGAAAAGTGGGGAGGAGTGCCAAGCTTTATAAAAGAGCACCAAAGTGCCAATCTCTCTCTCAAAAACTTGCTTTGTATGGAAGATAGTAAGAACCACATTGCCAGTCGTTGACAAGAACAACCACCTCTCAAAACAAATTTTTCTCTCTGTTTTACAAATGAAAAGCTCTAGCACATGTTTAATCACTGCTTCCCTCCGCGAAGGGCCTTTCTTTTACTTTTATGTTGAGTCTCCACCTTCTACCTTTATGCACCGTCTAAGAGAGCATAGTTGTCATTCTGAGTTTAATGTGCATAGTCCCAAAGTTTATCATTGATTGATTCATGATTATGGTTTTGCTTGTTCTTAAATTATTTGTATCTAGTCGCCCTCTTAAACTTGAAGGTGTCCTATGCATTTATGTTTTGCTATTCCATGAGGGACAAGCTGAAAACCACTTTACTATGTTTTTCTATATGGTTCAAAAACACACTTGACTTTCAATGTTTCATTACTCATGATCTTTCGTTTTTGTTACTTTTCATGTTATAACATGGTTGCTAAGTTTTATTGTCAAGATTATGTCTCTTATGCCCATGTTTTAAGTACTTTCATCTCAGCACTCAATGATTTACCTCGTTGATCAAGATTATGATGGTGCATGTCACCTCATAAATTATTGTTTTGTTATCTCTTACCTACTCGAGGACGAGCAAGAGTTAAGCTTGGGGATGCTTGATATGTCTCAAACGTATCTATAATTTTTGATGCTCCATGCTTGTTTATACACCATTTTGCTTTGTGTTTTGTTACACTTTATGGCGTTTTTATGCATTTTCTGGAACTAACCTACTAACGAGACGCCATAGTGCCAGTTCCCTGTTTTCTGCTGTTTTTGTGTTTCAGAAAAGCTACACAGGAAATATTCTTGGAATTAGACAAAAAAAGCCGAACCTCCTATTTTTTTAGACACGAGACGAAGTCCGAAGATGAGATGGAGGGGGCCAGGGGCCAGCCACACCCTAGGGCGGCGCGGCCAGGCCCTGGCCGCGCCACCAGGGGGTGAGCCGCCCTGGTCCACCTTCTGACGCCGCCTTTCCACCTATATATTCCCCTCGACGGGAAAAACCTAAAGGACTAATCAATTTTCCACGAAACCTACTGCAAGCCATCACCGTCGTCGATGCGAGATCGGGAGGGTCCAGAAGCTCTTCCCGGCACCCTGCCGGAGAGGGGAATCACCACCGGAGGCCTTCTTCATCACCATGGTTGCCTCCGAAGTGATGTGTGAGTAGTCTACCTTGGACTACGGGTCCATAGCAGTAGCTAGATGATTGTCTTCTCCACCATGTGCTTCATGTTTAGATCTTGTGAGCTGCCTATCATGATCAAGATCATCTTTGTGTAATTCTACATGTTGTGTTTGTTGGGATCCGATGGATATTGATACTATGTCAAGTTGATGTGCTAAAATATTATCTTTATGTTATCTCTATGTTGTCTATGATCTTGCATGCTCTCTGTTGCTAGTAGATATCTTAGCCGAGTAGATGCTAGTGACTCCAAGAGGGGGTATTTATGGTCGATAGTGGGTTCATGCCTCTAGTAATCTGGGGGAGTGACAGAAACCTCTAAGGTTGTAGATGTGCAGTTGCCACTAGGGAAAACAACATTCTTGTGTTCAAGGACATTTGCATTGGTTACATTACGCACTTTGCTTAATGCAGTTATCTATTGTTCCCAACTTAATACTCAACGGGTGCTCGGATGACACCTCGAGAGTGGATTATTAGTCATAGATGCAGTTGGATTACGGTCTATGTATTTTATCATAATGCCCAGAGTGAATCTCATAGTGATCCTCATGACATATGTATGCTAGATTTATTCTATCAATTGCCTAACTATAATTTGTTTACCCAGCATGTTGTTATTTATCTTATGGAGAGACACCACTAGTAAACTGTAGACCTCGGTCCAATTCCCTTACATTGCTATTACCGTTTTACTTTTATTCGCTTTATTTACATTCTTATAAACTATTACCTTTTACCACTCGATATGTTTAATCCTTTGTTCAGAGCAAACCAGTGAGATTGACAATCTCACTGTAAGTTGGGATAAAGTACTTGGTTGTGTTGTGTGCAGGTTCCATGTTGCTGCTGATGAAAAGCTACACACCGACAAGCTTCCTGGCGCCATTGTTCGGAGTGTCGCAAAGCTAGCGGGTATCAACCTTCGGAAGTTGGTTCTTTCTCCTATTGGTTCGATAAACCTTGGTTTCACAACTGAGGGAAACTTGCTGTTGTGCTCATCATAACCTTCTCTTGGGGTTTTCCAACAAGTTTTCTGGTGTCAACTACGCACCAGCGAAACAGCAATATCATGCAACCTCGAACGTGGTAGGTCATTTTTGTGAAGGGACATTCTGCTAAATTGCTTTTATCAAGGTTTGATTTTTTCCCACATCTAGGTGATATAAAATGACGTCACGTGAAGGTATTGCATTTTTTCGATTTTTTTTAATTAGTTACGCCTGATTTTGGACCCGCATGAACATGACAACGCATGAAACTCGTGCTCACGGCCAAGCGGTGTGGAGTCCCGCTTTAACGAGCAAAGTTTAGTGAATAAATGACATGTTGCGGATCCAAAAAATGATTTTTTATTTTTTGTGAAAATTTTGATTTTTTTATTTTTTAATGTTTTTATCTTTAATTTTCTTGAAAGTTTTTAATTTTTTTCAAAATGTTAACAAATACATTCATATGCACATATATACCTACACACATAGACATATATACTTACATACTTACACACAGTTATATAGACACACATGCCTTAAGAGGATTGATATGCTACTAATATCAATAAGGACTTAGTAGTATAGGGATAGCTTATTCAAATAGAATTTAGGAGTTAAGCGTGTTGGGCTTGTAGCAGTCTGAGGATGGCTGACTGAGCGGGAAGTCATTGTTCTGGTGTGATTAGAGAGATAACAAAAAAGTTAAAGAAAAGAAAAAATTAAAAATTTGATTTTTTTCAAAATTTCATTTTTTTTAAAAAAAACTAAAAATAACCTAACCCGACGGCATTTTGAGGCCGTCGAGTTAGCCTAACCCGACGACATTTAGCCCTGACCCGATGTCTGTCTACGCCGACGGGACCTGACCCGACGGCATCAGAAAAAAGCCGTCGGCTTAGGCTAAGCCAATGGCTTTTTAAGCCTAACCCGATGGCTAGCGCTTCTAGTCGTCGGCGTATCAGCTTCTTCCTGTAGTGGAATAAGGTAGACGGACATAATTATTAGCCGACTCTAGAGCTCTATATTAGAATCGGTCTGTATTCCCAGTCGGCTCCAATGATATTAGAGACGGAAAGAAATATCAGTCGTTTGTGGACATATATAGGCCTCGAGACGGATTTTCTTTATTGGGATTTCTATTTTCGTGCCCTCGGGTCCTTAGTTGTGCTCAGTTTTCCCCAGCCGCTTAGTTTTTTCTCAGTTTTGCCCAAGCCCTTGTCTAAAACTCTCACAAGGAGCTCGGACGGGAGGAATCCCGTTTAGTTGACAGTTGGTTGGTGCTGGGAAGTGGGGCCGCTGTTGGTGCCCCGCAGTGGACACGCCTCCACTTATCCAGATCATCGTGGGACCCACAACTTGTCCACGTTAGCGCGCTGGACCTACAGCTTACCCAGGTGCCCGTTGCAAAATGGGAGCCCGAGCCAGCCCCACGCCCGTGCCCGTGCCATTGCTTCCCCTTTCTTTCCCCGCGCCCCATTATTCTTCTTCTCCGCCAGTGGCAGCCCTTCTCCGGCAGGCGGGAGATGTCAAGTTTCTCTTCGACCTCCCGTTCTTCATGGCCGCAGTATGGACCCGTGCCTTTGAGAAGATGCCCTGACTGCCCACGCCAGGAGCCTCTGAAGCGGTCGATCTGTAAGACGAACGACAACGGCAACCGTGGACGTGAGTTCCTTGCATGCGAGAGCTTGCCATATAGAGAGGGGGATAAGGTTAGATCTCGCTCCAATTGCTCTGTTTTCTCTCGATTTTCTTGTTATTCCCTCGAATTTGGGATTTAGGGTTCACGTTGTTGTTTTCAGATCCTAAAGAAATGCAGGTATTTTGAGTGGATCGATGTGTACGTTCCGAGGCTTAAATTGCAGGAATCAATTGCGCTATTGGGGAGCGCAATTTGGGAGGGGGGACTTGCTGTAGAGAATGCGGCGGAGAGAGGGGCCGTTCCGATTATGCCTAATGCTCCCAATGCAGAACTAGTGGAAGTGAAGGGAGAACTGAAGAAAATGAACAAGCAGTTAAAGCAGCTGATCGAGTTGAAGAAGCAAGCTAATCTGATGGCTGGTTTTTGTTGTTGTTGTATAATTGCGATCGGATTCTTATCATTGCTATCAAGCGCTAGAAGTTGTTACAAGGGATCCTTGTTACAAATCCATTATTCAGTTACATGTACTTGTAGTTGTTTTCAAAGTTAGTGTGTGCATTCACCGAAATTACCAAAAAAAAATAAGTGTTAGGGAATATAGGAATGCTAAAGATAGTTGATAATTGTTAGAGGGGTGACAAATAATGCATTCACCGAAATCCCACAAATATGTATGTCTCATGTTTATACCAAAATTATACCACTTTTGGGACGCTTCAAATAACCAAAACTATATCCCAAACTATATTCCCTAAAAGAAAAGGAATGCTAAAGAAAGTTGATAATTGTTAGAGGGGTGATAAATAATCCATTCACTGAAATCCCCCAAATATGCCAAATATGTATGTCTCATGTTTCTACCAAAATTATACCACTTTTGGGCCGTTTCAAATTGCCAAAACTATATTCCCTAAAAAAAGGAATGCTAAAGATAGTTGATAATTGTTAGAGGGGTGATAAATAATCCATTCACCGAAATCCCCCAAATATGCCAAATATGTATGTCTCATGTTTCTACCAAAATTATACCACTTTTGGGCCGTTTCAAATTGCCAAAACTATATTCCCTAAAAGAAAAGGAATGCTAAAGATAGTTGATAATTGTTAGAGGGGTGATAAATAATCCATTCACCGAAATCCCCCAAATATGCCAAATATGTATGTCTCATGTTTCTACCAAAATTATACCACTTTTGGGCCATTTCAAATTGCCAAAACTATATTCCCTAAAAAAAGGAATGCTAAAGATAGTTGATAATTGTTAGAGGGGTGATAAATAATCCATTCACCGAAATCCCCCAAATATGCCAAATATGTATGTCTCATGTTTCTACCAAAATTATACCACTTTTGGGCCGTTTCAAATTGCCAAAACTATATTCCCTAAAAGAAAAGCAATGCTAAAGATAGTTGATAATTGTTAGAGGGGTGATAAATAATCCATTCACCGAAATCCGCAAATATGTATGTCTCTTGTTTACACCAAAATTGTACCAATTTTTAGTTTAACATTTTTAAATCGTGGAAAATAATGCATAAATAGAGGGAATATAGTTACGTGGCAAAATAATCCATAAATGCATGTCTCTTGTCACACGGATCGACTCCACCAACCGTTGATCCACCGACAGAGAGAGAGAGAGAGGGGTGGCCACGAAGAGAGAGGGAGGGGTGGCCACGAAGAGACGGATAGGGGTATACTGCCCGTTAGATCAGTGGATCAATGGTTGGTGGAGTCGATCCGTGTGACAACGGCTCAACCAATCAGGATAAGTTTGGGCTTCTGTGAGCATTTGTGACAGTACTTGAGGGCAAAACTGAGTAGTACTAAGAAACCAAGGGCATGTAAATAGTAAATAGACTAAGGGATTCAAACAAAAGAATTACAAAATGAAAAATGCGTGTTTTGTACAATATAATTCATATTGGGCTACATCAAATTATTTGCAATTCAAATATACATGAGTATGACAATTGTGGCCTCATTTAGACAAACTATGTTTTGGGGAAGATGTTTTGCAAAGGGGTTTGAGTGGAAAACCATGCATCTTCATAGCTACTAGTGATTCTGAGAAGTGGCAATTTGTGGTAAAACTTGATTTATCTATGTTTGTTAAGGTTTCCTAGGTGGCAGGTTGTGTAGGAAGACTCCATGAGTAGGTGCCACTATGTTTTTATTTTTTTTTGGATTTTTTTGCGCATGAAATGACTCAATTAGCTATGTTAATCTCATTTGTTGACTCTCTGTTGACCAGCTACTTGAGGGTAGAACTGAGTATATTGCACTTGCCAGTCTAAGTACTCGAGGGGAAAACTGAGTACAGATAAAATTTCTGTATAAGGCCCGAGGTTAGAACTGAGTACACCAAACATCGAAGGGTTAGCCTCGTGTCGCGGTGCACGCTACAGCCGTGCATAGCGGACGCGTGTTGCGGTACACGCCACCTTCGTCTTTATAGAGCCCCTCTTTCTCTCCCTCGACGCTCGCCCACTCTCTCATTCTCACTGCAACCGCCTCTCCTGTCCCATCATCTTCTCCACTTCGCGTCAAAAAAACCCGAAGAAAAAACCCCGGCGATGGAGAAGAATGATATGCCCATTGTCGGCGCTTCCGACGTAGCCGCCGGCGCATCAGCCACCGGCGCATCGGCCGCCGCCCCCGTCCAGGACCGCATCGCTGCTTCGAACATAGCCGCCGGCGCATCGGCCGCCGCCCCCGTCCAGTTCCCCGTCGATTGGGACCCGTACGAACAAGAGCCAGACGCCGCCCCGGAGAACCCCTACGACACCAGCATCATCGACGACGAGGAGGTAACCCTTTGTTCCCTTGTTCTTATCCCATTTCAATCCTTTTGATGTTAGATCTTGCATTATTAGGGTTCGTCTGTTCCTAGTTCTATCATTTTGTGTTAGATCTTGCGTTATTAGGGTTCGTCTGTTCCTAGTTCAATCCTTTTGTGTTAGATCTTGCGTTATTAGGGTTCGTCTGTTCCTAGTTCTAGATCTTGCGTGTTAGATCTTGCGTTATTAGGGTTTGTCTATTCCTAGTTCTAGATCTTGCGTTATTAGTGTTTGTGATTTGCTTTTGTTTAAGATTCGGTTAACTTATGTGAGTAATCAATCCCATCCGGTTAATTTGTGCCGATGATGATGAATATTTGGGCACAAATTGATTCAGGGTTTGGTCAGTGAACAATTGGTGTGTACAAATTTGTTGTGCATGATCTTTGGTTCACTGACCCAAATCCTGGATATAAGTGTGTCCAATGTAACTGAGGCTACCTCTTTTTTTCGTGCCCATATTATCATGCATGATCTTTTGTTCACTCTCTGTTCCATCATCGCTGCAATTGACTCCGTGTTTTTCGATCTTTGGTGCTACATGACAGGTGCAGAGCAGCGATGTCGACAGCGACGACGAGTCCTTCCACTCCAAGACTCGTCACATCCTCAGGAGGCTGCAGTCCGGCCATTACGATCGCCACTTTGCTTGAGGCATTTACAGGTGCCCCTTCTGCAACAGGAGGCTCCGCGCCACCGACTTCAACTGCCTGGTGAACCATGCCGAATCCATTGGCAGAGCCATTGGCGGCGCTAGAGTTGGAACGACTGTGAACGTGCATGCGTTCATGGCCAAACACAAAGCACTTGGGATTCACCTGCGCAGCCTCCAAGCTTAATCCCATTCATATAAAATGTAGGTTATGTTGGATCTCGGTCGGTAGTACTGTTAATCTATGCTATGTTGGCTGCTGTATGCAGCTTATCGTTCCTATATTTTCTCTGGATTTGTGCCCTAGATTTCCTACTCCCTCCGATCCATATTACTCTTCGCTAATGTGGTTGTATCTAAACATATTTTAGTGGTTGATAATCCGTATTAGTGAAGAGTAATATGGATCAGAGGGAGTACCTGATTGGGTAAAAACGAAGGCATAAAGAAATGAATGGCGTTAAAAAACAGAAGGAGAAGCTGCTCTAGATTTGGTACCAATTTGGGCAATCAAGAATGAATGAAATCGAGCGAGAGAGAGGAAAAAGGTGCATTGAAAACTGCTAATCTGGGCGAAAGGGACAGAAACCACTCGTGCCCACGTCCCGGACCCACACGGCTCCACACGCTACGGCCCCACACGCTACGGCCCCAGCTCTGCTCGTATGACCAAACACGGTCTCGTCCTGTCCCATGCGGTCCCTTTCTACTAGCCCCCCACATGACGCGGCCCCACACGACGTGGCCCCACTCGTCAGCACGGAACGATCAACTGAACGGGATTCCTCCCGTCCGAGCTCCTTGTGAGGGTTTCAGACAAGGGCTTGGGCAAAACTGAGAAAAAACTAAGGAGCTGGGGAAAACTGAGTACAACTAAGGACCCCGAGGGCACGAAAATAGAAATCCCTTCTTTATTTATGCTCGACCAGCTATAGGGGTTGTCTCTAATAACTGATTTTGTACTATTGTGGGATGTACCAGAAGGTAATGTTTAAAACTTAGCTACTTAAGTAATATTAAATTTTGGCCATTCCACTATGTTAAAATTGGGCATAGTGTTTATCATGTGGTTTATTGAACCTTTGGGTTGAATGATGTATTTTGAAAATTTGCTTGACATCTCTTTCAAGAATTTAGTCGTGTATTCATCATTGGTGGACACTTTTAGTTTTCATTTCTAGTTCTTCGGATTCCTAATTTTTTTTACTATATCCTACTATAGTTGGCATTTTTTATTTTTTGGTTTCTAAAATTTTATACCAACATTAAAGTGGTGCATCAGGGTAACTTGTGCTCCATGATTTTGTACATCACTCAACACAAAGGTTGGAACTTGGTAGTAGTCATGACTAAATCACTCTCTCGTCCACGATTTTGTGTTGTACTCCCTCCGTTCGGAAATATAAGATGTTTTAGGTTTGTGAAGTGAATGTATCTAGACATCTTTTAGTGCATAGGTTCGCTTGAATCTATACACTAAAAGATGTCTAAATACATTCACTTCACAAACCTAAAACATCTTATATTTCCGGACGGAGGGAGTACTAGCTAGTACGATTTGTCAAGTAAGTAATTAAGTAATGTATCCAGGTTGCTGGAAATAATAATCCCCTTTCAGTGCCTCGAGAGCCTTCTGCATCCTTTTTTTTACTGGGCCTTTTGCATCTTGAACGGAGAGTAATTAACTGCTGGACCCCGCTTCAAGTTTTGCAGGCTGATGAATCGCTGAGTATATACTCCCTTCTTTTCAAATTAGGATATGCATATTAATTTTGATTAAACTCAAATTTTATAAACTTTGAGCAAATGTATAGCAAAGACTAAATACACACCGCGATGGATGCAAGCAACTGGGGATGGCAACTTTGACATTTTGAGTGGCCACGTGGACAGTAGCCATTGGTCCATGCCGGTCACAGCATGAGTGGAGTCCTGCATTATTCAATTCTCACCAAAATTATACTCCCTCCTTCCTAAATCTTGCTTAAGTGGAGTACATCTTCTTTTGAGTCACGGAGGGGGTATTTATCTCTCGGGTGTGTTTCCAGTTTCCACTTAAGCAAGATTAGCTCTTAACCAAAACCAGATATTTTACGGTTATAGGAAAACTTAATTTTTTTGAACGGGTAAGTCTAGAAGGACCCAGAGATTCATGTCATCGGTGGGTACAATTTTATAAGGAGGCCCATAAGAAAAAAGAAATAACAATATGGCCCCTAACTTTTACAGAACACACCCTAGTGAGGACCTCGAACATGCAATCGGGGCCCGAGAACTCGCCGGCGGCTTGCCGAGTCACGGCGGCGCCACCCCATTCCCAGCTGTTGCCGCTGCAACTCTGCAGAAGATCCTCTCGCAGAGGAAGTAGGAGCTCGAGATCTCGTCATCGTCGAGCATGGCGCGGCCAACCTTATGGCCTTGGATTGCGGCGGCAGGATGAGGCTGTCGCATGGGAAGTGCACAACAAGCCGAATCTCGGGATGCTTCCAGATCCCTCCACCAGCACCAGAGGACCCTGCATCGCCCTAACCCACCTCCATGGCCGGCCAGGTGAGGAAGAACTCCATGGAAGCATCCCCCGAGCAGGAATGGTGGTCGCACTCGAAGAAGCAGGAGTTGGCCAACTAGCTCCGCATCACCGCCCTCATCCCCACGCCACCACGGCAGGCCGGACGAGGAGCAGTAGTAGGGAACACCAGCATAGGCCACCCCTCGGCGACATGCACCCTCGCCGAAAAGGCAACACTCCTGCCACCTCTCGATCCGACGGCAGTCGGAGCCCATCTCTTCCTCTCCTCGCCGCCACGGCTGGCCGGAGGAAGAAGACGAAGCTCTGGCCCAGCGAGAGCAAGAAAGCAGGCCGCAGCCTTGTTATTGGAAGATGGGGTGGTCTTCTTCGCCATGCCCTGCTCGGACCATCGGAGCCAGAGGAGGAAGAACCCTTGGATCCAGATCCGGCTGCTCCGATCTGGACATCCCCATCAGGGCAAGAGGCGCAGACTACCTGCGGGAAGAAACCTAATAGCTACAAGGATGGCGGCGCCTCTCCTCCGCCTCCCTTGACCGGTGACGCCGGCAAGGTCGGCATTGGATTGTCCCGGATCTCGGCTGGCCGCTCTCAGCTACTGTAGAGAGAGTCGCGCGCGCGTGTGTGTGTGTGTGTGCGTGCGTGCGTGCGTGCGTGCGTGCGTGCGTGCGTGCGTGCGTGCGTGCGTGCGTGCGTGCGTGCGTGCGTGCGTGCGTGCGTGCGTGCGTGCGTGCGTGCGTGCGTGCGTGCGTGCGTGCGTGCGTGCGTGCGTGCGTGCGTGCGTGCGTGCGTGCGTGCGTGCGTGCGTGCGTGCGTGCGTGCGTGCGTGCGTGCGTGCGTGCGTGCGTGCGTGCGTGCGTGCGTGCGTGCGTGCGTGCGTGCGTGCGTGCGTGCGTGCGTGCGTGCGTGCGTGCGTGCGTGCGTGCGTGCGTGCGTGCGTGCGTGCGTGCGTGCGTGCGTGCGTGCGTGCGTGCGTGCGTGCGTGCGTGCGTGCGTGCGTGCGTGCGTGCGTGTGTGTGTGTGTGTGTGTGTGTGTGTGTGTGTGTGTGTGTGTGTGTGTGTGTGTGTGTGTGTGTGTGTGTGTGTGTGTGTGTGTGTGTGTGTGTGTGTGTGTGTGTGTGTGTGTGTGTGTGTGTGTGTGTGTGTGTGTGTGTGTGTGTGAGAGAGAGCCCCTGCTAGGAAAACTTAACTAGCAGATTTGAAAATGTGGAAGCAACCAATGCCGAGACAGAGATATAAAGGCGTGCCTGTCACACATGCACGTTAGAGAATAAACGGAACTGCAGAACATATAACTACAGCCGGACCATCCTTGTGGGGAGGGGATATGCAATGATCTTGCATTTGATCAATCCATTCTGTCGCCCCTGCTACGTACGTACGTGTTGGATCATGCATAGATGCATGGATCGATCCTGCCAGACGCGGTGGGGACCTGCATTTGCATCTGCATGCACGTCGTACATGCGGACATAAGCATATTTGAGAGCAAGCAGACGATGGACAAGTAGCAACAATTAATGGATTAAGGCATTACGTGCATGGGGCATTATATTCCCCGACATTGTTTTACTATCCCTGTCAGGTTATTCCAGCTATCTCTCAGTCATCTAAAGACGGTAATGCAAGTACTTCCTCCTAATATTTTGGCAATCTAATTTAACTTGCCAAAACATCTTATATTAGTGAACATAGAAAGTATGTACTTTCTCTGCACTTTCGCTAGCTATTCACTAGTATAAGACATATTGCAACGCTAAATTAGCCTTCTAAAGCATTTTATATTAGGAAACAGAGGGAGTACAACTTAAACATAATCCAACCTTTACACATGCTTCTAATTCATGCATGAATCTAAGACTCTGATCGTGCGAGGCTGGGTGCGTGCTAATTCATGTTAGTTTGTTGGTCGACACTCGACAAACAAGTGATGTAAATTATGCCATGTAGATGTAGCATTATCCGTCAAATCAAGTATTTTTGTTACCAGGTTATAATATTCAGTTTAGAAGGGCTAACAACCAATGGCACAAAGTAAGGATAGTTTCATACATATATGCACATGTATGTACTCCCTCCGTTCACGAATACTTTGCGTTCTGGGTTTGGTCAAAGTCAAACTTTCTGAATATTGACCAAATATCTATGAAAAAATACAAACATTTACAATATAAAAACTATTGCATTAGAATCTTCTCTAAGCATATTTTCATATTATGTCTATTTGACATTATGGATATTGATATTTTTTTCCTCAATTCTTAGTCGAAGTTAATTTACAAAATTTAACTTTGACTAAACTCAGAACTCAAACTAAATAAAAACGGAGGGAGTATGTATCTACTCCCTAACTGGCCAACGCGATCTAATGACACATGCGTTGATAAGGTGCACTCTAAACCTCTCCCTCGTATCTAAGAAAGCAAAAAAAGTTCCATATTTCCAAATTTACTTCTCAATCTCATTTAAATTAATTTCCTTTGCAAGCAGCGGTACATGCACTGGTCCAGCATGGGTCGATCCATGATTGAAGAAAAACTTTATGACGTATTCAATATATCAATTATTGCTGCAAAAAAGGTGACAAGACGGTTACCTTCACACACAAAAAAATGCTAGCTATAGGAAGACACATCCAAGAAAGATCGATATATAGAACGAAATGCATGCATGTAAATGTGAAGTGGAGCTCGATCAGCATATAACTTTTGCCTTTTGCATGATTGTCACAAGTGGCGCTGCACCAACGTATCTCATGCGTCTGCGTGTGCATGGTAGTGCGTGCTACAATGTTTCAATGTGCAAATGTTGTACCAGTCCATAACTGAAAAGTGTCTGAGTAGAACATGCACTGCGCAAGCTGTCCTCTTCTTTCATCCCAGCCTCGTCAAGGTTCTCTGGTACTATGAGAAGGTATCTTTGAGCATGGCAATCATCATTGTTTGATAGTCTCATGCAGGCTGTCATTTGTCTTCATATTTGCTTCGTATAAAAATTTATTGTTTCTAGACATTGTTACAGTCTTCAAAATTAGCTTTGACAATTATTATTTTCTAAACTAGATTATTAATCATAAAAATATATTAGATTATTAATGTACTTGAAGAGCATTCTAACCCTATGACTTACAAAATCTCAACCTAAATATGTAAACAGTATTTATACTCAATGCTTTAAAGGTTTGATTTAGTCCAAGAAGGCATCCATTGGTGATATGAAGGGAGTTCTATCTTAGAGCATCTACAACATGTAGTGAGGCACGAGCTTTTGTTTTATGATGTGTGAATACCTAGGAAAAAGGTGCGAACGAGATGTCTCTCAAACTAAAGATAGCTCTGACACAAGAAAATAGATGGAAACCATGGTACACCTTCTAAGTAAACTCAGAAGGAGATGAGCGCGCACTCCTAGCTCAAAATGACAGCACCGAAAAAAGACTACGTTACACCAAAGTGAATCTAACGCATAAAAAAAAATTGACTTTGATGAGAGGATTACATGAGTAGATGTTTGAAAAAACATCTCAATGGCCATATGTCTTCAAGGATTTTAGTCTAAAATGAAAGTATTTAGAACAGCCGTCTCATAAAGTTGAATCAACTTGTGAAACAGTCTAAAACGGTCAAGCCCATAATTTGGCAATTGTGCCACACAGTTAGGGAAACGATTTGCCTTGAAAACATAAAATATCCTAAGAAACATTTGGACATATTTTTTGTGATTACAATGCCAAAAAATCTTAAGTTGGTCGTGTATTTTTTTTCTCATATTGGTCATTGCAGGCTTCTGGACTTCACTTTCCACTATATGTGATCTTACGGGCCAGTTGAGTTGAAACTTTCGATTCATCCTAGAGCCACGATGATTGAGCAACAAACTAAAACAAATACAACGCTTCAAATAAGAACCAATATTTAATCACTGTAATGACTAGACAAATTGGGAAACATAATAGGTGAACCTAGCCACCTAGCATTGGAATTCAGATGGTAATAAGAATTTTCCTAAAAATAAAGAGAAATGCCAAAAGACAAGATAGAAGCGATTTGGAGAGACCAACTACATGTTAAGTTTCTCTCTTGATACCAGTTATACAATCTAGAGACGATTTGGAGAGACCAGCTACCTGTTAAGTTTCTCTCTTAATCAAGCTATATGTTATACTCCAGGTGATGTGGATTTTTGGAGTCAACTCGGTTTTATTATATGTCATTGCATATTGTTTAGGATATCATGAGTTTCACATATATCTATTGCATTATGGTACTGTAGTAATTTTCTCACATTGCACTAGAAATACTAGGCAAATTTCCTTTATATGTATTGTATACATGAACCCCACTATACACAATAATAGCTATTCTCTCCATTCCAAAATGTAAGATGTTTTTCGAGTTCAATTTGAGCTCTCAAAACTCATCTTATATTTAGGAATGGGGTTTGTATTTTTCTACTCTTACAGTGAGCATATCATGAAAACTATTCACGGATTAATTTGCTTTCTCGCTCCGCAAACACCGTGTCATCCGGACATGGAGAACCACTCCGCAACGATATATGCATCAATACATCAGTGAGTTTCTAAGTGGGTTTTAATCCCATCACAATTAATTGTTGCATCTATATATAACAACTTATAAGGTTTTTCGTTTCTTGCAAAAAAATTCAGTGAATTTTTTATCTTATGGAACTAATTTATATTCCATAAAATATTTAGTAATCAAATCTCCAATCTGCAACAACGTGCATGGTACCATCTACTTTGTAATGTTATAATAAGTGGCCTACCAGTCAGCAAGTGACATGCATGCCATGATATCATACCATATAATAGCACATAGAACCATAATAACTTACTAAAAATACATTTTATATATAATTTTGCATTGAGATTCTACATATAAATATAGTATCATATACATGCTACTATTCCATAGTACTCAATGTGACTAGCATCGGTACGTGTTACTTTGGACCAGCAATATAAGCCCATGGCCTACATAGTTATGCCCACATACTGTACCACTCAGTAATGAAAAATTAAATTATGTCTGGCCCTGAAACTAATTGATGCAAAATATGCTTAATGTAGCATGCCGACGTGTTCAATCAAGGAGTATCTGGCAACTTAAACAAGTCGTGGTTCATAAATAGTATACCAATTCAAGCGATAACTAGTCTGAGATGGTCTCAGATATACTAGTACTCCCTCTGTTCGGAATTATGAGAAAATTATCAATATTTACAATATACAATAGATATTGTTAGAATTATCATAATATATACAATAATATTATATATATTTGATATAGTAGAATTTGATATTTTTACCAATATGCTTGGTTCAACTTTATCTAATTTAACTTTGACCAAAGCCAAAATGCAGAGTAATTATAGACAGAGAGAGTATATGCAATGGACAGCCACAAAACCAATATATGCCGTAGTGGTATGCATCATCATAGCTTGTTTGAACACTTTTCATGCACTTATAAGATGGTCCACTAGAAAGCAGGACCAGTAGCATATAACTGCGCCAGTTCTTCGGACAGGGTGTCTCTATGCAGAACTGCAGAAGCACATTTCTATCTTTCTTGCCAGTTTGACACGGTAAGGTCCCTCTCTGGATAGCTGGCTGCTAGCAACCTTTCTGCCCCCCTAAGGATGGTGAAACTAATGATGCTTACTTTCATCATGGCAAGGGATCGAGAAACAATATGATATAGCACAAGACCATCATCGAACAAATAAAACAACAAGAATTGCTATTTTTTGTTGCTTGAGTAGTACTAAAATCTTAGTCACTTGATCGTACGATATTTCATTAATTAGCCTAAAATGGCAATATTGGAAGTGTGTAATTTCAGCAACATGTAACAGAATTTTAGGCTTAAAGCTTACCTATTAAGTGGGGGAGAGAGTACGCCAAAGGGGTACCTTATCTTTATAGAAGGAGAGAAAAAACAATTACAAGAGTCAAAAACCGTGTTGCACACAACTAGATTCGACAACACCGAGCACACGCACGCCTACTCTGAAAACTAGAGACTACTACTCTCCGGTTGTGGCGTAGCTCCCTCCAAATTTGGCGAACATCCAAAGAGAGAATTCCTCTTTAACTTTGGCGATGATTTGCTCCGTACCCATTTGCTGCGAGCCATTAGCGAAAACCCTCGCATTCCTTTGTTTCCAAAGGGATCGAGCAACCAAGATCACTAGAGTGTCAAACTTCCTCCTGTTCGTGGTGCAGACTCTAGCTCTGGACACCGACCACCATCTCTCCAAGGTATCGCCATCCTCTGGTTCCCTCAATTGGAGTCCCGTAGCATGAAGGCATCCTGCCCAAACCGATCTGGAGTATGGACATTGTGCCAAAATGTGCTCCACATTATCCTCTCCCTGCAGACATGTGAAACAAGCTTCTGGATTTTCCTGTAACCCATGTCGAGCTCTCCTATCTGATGTCCAGAGTCGATGTTTCAAGGCTAGCCAGCAAAAAATCTTGCATTTTAGGGGTGCGAAGGATCTCCAGATCGGTTTGTAGAAAGCCACCGTGGTTCTCCCTTGGCACAACATTTTGTAGGTGGACTTCGCCGAGTACTCCCCTGATGGTGACCCTATCCATCTGAAACTGTTTGGCCGGCTGGCATCCAAATGGATATAGTCAATTGCCTCCCAGAGATTAATGCATTGCAGCCATCCTTCAATGGAGATGTTTGCGCTTACATCCCCCACCCAAGCATCCTGCGCAATGGCGTCCGCCACTCTTCTCCTGTTTCTCTTCCTAGTACTGACTGAATCCACGACCATGGGCGCGATGTCAGTAGCTGTGAGCCCATTTATCCAGCGATCTGTCCAAAACATGACCTGCTTTCCATCTCCTATTGTGATTACTGCCAGCGTGTCAAACACTGCTCGGGCGCTTTGGTCTCTCAACATAGGTAGCCCTTTCCACGGACGCGCTGGGTCTCGGTTCGCCTTAGCCACTCCCATCTCGATCAGAGAGCTAAACCCTGAAGCTGTAAATTCTTGATGCCTAGACCTCCTTGACTCCAAGGCCTGCAGACACTATCCCAGGCAACCAGACATTGTCCCCCTGAGACCCCCTGCTTGCCTACCTAGAAGAAAGCTCTGGCCCACTTAACGATTTCCTCAAGCAACCAAATCGGTGCCTCTACGATGAGCAGCTGATGGATCGGTCTGGCCATGATCACTGCTTTGATGAGGATCAGATGCCCTGCTCTATCGATGAGACCTCTCTGGCAAGCAGGCATGGTGCGGATCATTATATCCAACGCTGGCTGCCATTCTGATTTGGTTAGGGGACGAAGCGCAAGCCTCAAGTCGAGGTAATTCAAGGGGAAATAAGCGATCTGATAGCCCAGGTTATCTTTGATACTCTGCTCTAGCTCCTCTCCTTCCCTGATTAAAGTAGCTGTGATTTTGTTGTAATTCACTTTTAAACCTGTCGCCTCACCAAACATTGTGATGATCTCCTTTATTGCTTGGAGCTTTTGTGTCTCAGGTCTGAAGAAAAGGATAACATCATCAGCGTAGATGGAGAGTCTCTGGATGGCTGTGATCCCAGCCAAGCACCTCAACAAATTCGCTTCAACGGCCTTTTTGATCAATGCTGTCAAAACCTCCATGCCGGCTACGAACAGCATAGGTGAAGTTGGATCACCTTGTCGCAGCCCTCGGGCATGCTGAATTCTGCTTCCAGGCACTCCGTTCACCAACACTTTGGTGTTAGCAGTGTACAATAACAGCGCAATCCACCGCAAGAACTTGTCTCCAAAACCCATTCGTCTTAGAACAGCAAAGAGGAAGGCCCACGAGATGGAATCAAATGCTCTCGAGAGATCTAATTTTAGCAGAATGCCCGGCTATCTCGATTTGTTGATCTTCCTGGCAACTTGTCTGACGAGCATGAAATTGTCGTGCAGCGACCTTCCCTTCACAAACGCAGACTGCCTTTTGCTGATCAGCTCGCTCAGTCTTCCCCGCAGTCGGTTCACAAGAATTTTGGAGAAAAGTTTTGAGAAGCTATGGACCAAGCTTATTGGTCTGTAGTCCCCAATTTCCACAGCCTCTTGTTTTTTTGGGATTAGTGTGATAATTGCCCAATTTAATCTTGCAAAACCTCTGCCGTCTCCAACTCCAAGTTTGTGTAGCCCTGCCATCACATCCGGTTTAATAACTGGCCATGTGATACGTCTCAAACGTATCTATAATTTTTGATGCTCCATGCTTGTTTTTACACCATTTCCCTTGTGTTTCGTTACACTTTGTGGCATTTTTATGCGATTTCCGGAACTAACCTATTGACAAGATGCCACAGTGCCAGTTCCCTGTTTTCTGCTGTTTTTGTGTTTCAGAAAAGCTACACATGAAATATTCTCGGAATTGCACGAAACAAGTTCCAGAAGTCTTATTTTTTCCGGAAGCTTCCCGAAGACTGAAAGAGAGCCGGAGGGGGGCCAGAGGCCGCTCTCACACGTAGGGGCGCGGCCTAGCCCCTGGCCGCGCCCACCTGGTATGAGGCCACCCTGGCAGCCCCCTGACAACGCCTCTTCGCCTATATAAAGCCTCGGGACGGAAAACCCTAGGGCAGTCGGCAATTTTCCAGAAAGAGTTCCGCAGCTCCGCCGCCACCGCCGACAAATTTCGGGGGACAGAAGTCTCTGTTCCGGCACCCTGCCGGGACGGGGAAGTGCCCCCAGAGCCATCTCCATCGGTCTCCATCGCTGTCTCTGCCGTCTCCATCGACCTCACCGCCATCTCCATCAACCTTGTTGTCTCCTATGATGAGGAGGGAGTAGTTCATCCCCGGGGCTGAGGGCTCTACCGGTAGCTATGTGCTTCACCTCTCTCTCCCATGATGTGATCTTTATGTGATCGTGAGCTTTGTATCATGTTGAATAAGTAGATGTTACTCTTCTTCATTATGTGTACTCTAGTGTGTTATTAAAGTAATCTATTCCTCCTGCCATGGTGTAACGGTGATAGTGCGTGCATCATGGTGGTACTTGGTCTAGGCTACGATTGTGATCTCTTATGGATTATGAGAATAATTATCACTATGATAGTATTGAAGTGATCTATTCCTCCTTTCATGGTGTAATGTTGACAGTGTGTGCACCGTGTTAGTACTTGGTCTAAGTTGCAATAATATCTATCTTGAGTTGTGATTTGATTTGGATATCTGTATGAGTGGTGTTTATCAAGTACTTGATGAACTTTAAGGAGTTCTTCGTAGCCCTACGCAATGATTAGTGTTATTCAATAGAAGAGTAATTCAGAGTACCATAGTGAAGAGAAGTTATTTATTTGTTCAATTATGTTATATTTGTTGGGAGTGTGTCCACTAGTGAAAGTATGATCCCTAGGCCTTGTTTCCAAGCATTGCACACCATTTACTTACTGTTTTGTTACATGTTTACTTGCAGTGATACTTATTTCATATTACAGTTACTACTTATAATCATCACTACCGCTTGTATTTCACTATCTCTTCGCCGAACTAGTGCACCTATACATCTGACAAGTGTATTGGGTGTGTTGGGGACACAAGAGACTTTCTGTATCGTAATTGCAGGGTTGCTTGAGAGGGATAGCTTTGACCTCTTCCTCCCTGAGTTCGATAAACCTTGGGTGATCCACTTAAGGGAAACTTGCTGCTGCTCTACAAACCTCTCCACTTGGAGGCCCAACACTGTCTACAAGAACAGACGCGTGCGTAGACATCAAGCTCTTTTCTGGCACCGTTGCCGGGGAGGTAAGGTAAAAGGTACTCACATTCTTTGGCTACTAAGTCTTTTAGTTGCTGGTGAGTGCTTGAAGTTATTTCCTTTAGATTCTGTAATTACATCTTTTTGTTTCTTGTTTTTATTTTCACTAGTTAGGCTAAATGGAAAACAAAGAGTTCTGTAGTCTTTTTCCTGAGTTTAGATATGAAGTGTTTGAAGAGAAAATTGAAAAACCTTTGGAGCTTAATTTGCATGCTAATAGTGTTGTTAGTATGAATGCTTTGAACACCGTTATTGCTAATGCTATAGAAAAGTCTAAGCTTGGGGAAGCTGGTTTTGTTAAGCATGGTATTTTTAGTTCCCCGGCTTTAGTGGAGAAAGTTTGTTCTGATAATATTTTATCTCCCATATGTGATGTTCCTTCTTATGATGATATGTTTGAAGAATATGCTTTGCGAAATAGCTGTTCTTTAGCTTGCGATGATACTAAACCTCTAGTTTATGATGGCTATGATGATGAGTATAATATTTTCAGTTCACCTACTTTTGAGGAGAAAATTAGTTATGATTATAATATGCCTCCTATTTATGATAATTATGGTGATGAGAATAATTATTCTATTGAATTTGCTCCTACTACTATTGTTCCTGTGGTGAGTATTAATTCTTTTATGCATGTGGCTCATGATAAGGATGTTTTATGTGATAGTTATATTATTAGTTCTATTCATGATGCTACTGAAAGTTATTATGAGAGAGGGAAACATGGTTTGATGGATCTCAACAATATTGAGTTTCCCCTCTTTATGTTGCAATTCTTGAAGTTATACTTTTTTTGCCTTCCTACGCTTTTTGCTTTGCGCTTTCATGACTTGTCTCTTTACAAGACTATTTTTCATAGGAAGTGGTTTAGATTTAAATGTGTTTCATACTTGCTTTTTGATGCTCTCTTTTGCTTTAAGTTCCTATATGGCACCTTTGCCTCAAGCTCTTATATGGCGCCCACATGAGCATCTTTGCAAATTACTGCGCCTAGCTCAAAGGCGTTAAAGAAAAGCACTCTTGGGAGATAACCCAATGATTTTACTTTCAGTACTTTTTCTTTTATTTGAGTCTTGGAAGTTATTACTACTGTAATAACCACTCCTTATCTTTTTTTATTTCATTTTTGTGCCAAGAGAAGCCTCTAATTTGAGTGAGGTAAGATTTGGGGATGTTGTTGTCCTGAAACAGTTTTCGGTGCTGCACCATAAAAATTTGTGAAACTTCTCTGTATATCTTTTGGACCTGCGATTTCTTGTGTTTAGTTTTATATGAAGGAAGTTTTCAAGTGTAGGGATCAGAGAGTGATGAGATGAGTTGAAGAATGGACAAAAGCTCAAGCTTGGGGATGCCCAGCACCCCAAGAAATATCCAAGAAGTACAATCGTCAAAGCTTGGGGATGCCCCGAGGCACCCCCTTCTTCATCAGCAAAAATCAGGTCACCTTTCAAAACACTATATTTTTATTGCTTCATGCACTATGCGTTTTTCTTGGAGCGTCAGTTGTTTTTGTTTTTAGTATTAGTTTAGTTTTGTTTGCTGCAATAAATGGTTAGATCACATCATGCTTCAATTGGAGGAGATGAACTCATTTTTCATTGCCAAGAACACTCTAGTTTTCACTCTTATCATTCAACGAGTGTTCTCTTTTTCTGCTACTGCGTTTAGCCTTTGTTTTTCACCTTGATTTTTGTTCAGATCTTGTTTTATCTTTCCATCAAGGTGTATTTTGACCTCTGGTCCATGTTGGTTTTCCTCAAAAGAGTTTCCTCAAAAAGGTTTTAATGGTGTTGGAAAAGAGAAAAAGCTTTATGCAAAAAAGTGGTACAAGTAGGAGCTTGTGTAGACCGCGGCCTAGGCTTTTGCATGTCGTGCTTGATGTCTTTTTGATAGTATGCTTAGTGGTTTTGCTGTAGCATGACTTGTCTCAAATAACTGAGATTGTTTAATAAGCCTTTGAAAAGATCATGCGTTGTTTTTATCGTATGGAAGCATTATTTTGGTTTTCTCCTTGATGCTTTATTTGGGTTGACTTGGCGCATGCTCACACATGTTAGACTCATACAAAATCGCCAATAGCCTCTATGATCATTTATTTTTTGACTTTTGATGCCATCTTATGCTTCTTTTAATGTCGCTTTGCATGATTATGGCCATTATTGCTCTCTTAGTTGGTCGCTCCTAGTCTTTTGCTAGCCCTCGCCTTGTACTGAGTATGAGCTCTACTCGTGCATCCAACTCCTAAAGCCAAAGTTTTCCAAAGTGTCCACCATACATACCTACTAGCAATTTGCTATTCCAAGTAAATTTGACTTGCTTTTATCTTCTCTTCAAATTAAACTCTTACCAGTGTTATGCAAAAATTGGTCAGTAAAGCTCTCACGAACCGGAAGGCACACTTTACTTTTTCCTGTTCTAATTTTTTTGACATTGTGGTCTCTTATGTTGAGTTGTTATGCTTGCAAGTTGTAAGTTGGATTCTAGCCCAACCATGCTATCATGGGGCAAGCTTTCAACATTGCACTTCTTATTTGAGTTGATATCGTGATCTTTTGTTTATGGATGCCTGCGGTGTGAAATGAATTGGGAATCTTGTGGGGATCATGGAATCTGTATATGTGTTAGGGAAACGCCTGGGCCGCCAATCTATGCCATGCATAATTCATGGTGGAAATTTGCAGCATACCCATGGTGGACATTCGACGACGCATCTCACAATAAAAAGCTAAACAAATGGCAAATAAAAGAGATGTCGAGGTGTTCATTGTCTGCTTGTCCTATCATTTTGATGTGGGCTTGTTCCATGTCATCGGGCACAGAGGTACCCCGTTGGCGGTTTTCGATGATACACATATACTTACAATGACAAGAGCCTTGCTTGGGACTCTAAGTTGAGTAGCATGAGGTTTGGGTACTCGTATTCACGGGACACGAGGTTTTCAACTTATGATTTGTCAAGCATATGCATCATAATTGTTCTCGCATTAACTTTAACCATTCAAGATGCTTATGATGGGGGCAATGAGAGCTCAAAGCCGGTAAGTACCATAATTTTTGAAAGTTATAAAACTTGCAATCACTGCTTCCCTCCGCGAAGGGCCTTTCTTCTACTTTTATGTTGAGTCACCACCTTCTATCTTTATGCACCATTAAGAGAGCATAGTTATCATTCTTAGTATAATGTGCATTGTCCCAAAGTTTTCATTGATTGATTCATATTGTTGGTTTCACTTGTTCTCAAATTACTTGTATCTAGTCGCCCTCTTAAACTTGAAGGTGTCCTATGCATTTTTGTTTTGCCCTCTATGAAGGACAACCTGAAAACCATTTGTATGTTTTTCCTTATGATTTGAACACATGTTTGACTTTCATTGTCTCATTTTCATGATCTTTTGTTTGTGTTCATCTTCATGTTTATAACATGGTTGCTAAGTTTTTATTGTCAAGATTATATCTTGCATGCCCATGTTTTAAGTTCTTATGATCCTAGCTCACAAATGCTTACATATATGATCAAGATTGTGGAGGTGCATGTCACCTCAAAAATTATTCTTTTGTTATCACTTACCTACTCGAGGACGAGCAGGAGTTAAGCTTGGGGATGCTGATACGTCTCAAACGTATCTATAATTTTTGATGCTCCATGCTTGTTTTTCACCATTTGCCTTGTGTTTCGTTACACTTCGTGGCATTTTTATGCGATTTCCGAAACTAACCTATTGACAAGATGCCATAGTGCCAGTTTCCTGTTTTCTGCTATTTTTGTGTTTCAGAAAAGCTACACAGGAAATATTCTCGGAATTGGACGAAACAAGTTCTAGAAGTCTTATTTTTCCCGGAAGCTTCCCGAAGACCGAAAGAGAGCCGGAGGGGGGCCAGAGGCTGCTCTCACATGTAGGGGGCGTGGCCCAGCCCCTGGCCGCGCCCACCTGGTGTGAGGCCACCCTGGCAGCCCCCTGACGACGCCCCTTCGCCTATATAAAACCTCGGGACGGAAAACCCTAGGGGAGTCAGCAATTTTTCAGAAAGAGTTCCGCAGCTCCGCCGCCAACGCCGACGAATTTCGGGGGACAGAAGTCTCTGTTCCGGCACCCTGCCGGGACGGGGAAGTGCCCCCGGAGCCTTCTCCATCGGTCTCCATCGCCGTCTCCGCCGTCTCCATCGACCTCACCGCCATCTCCATCAACCTTGCTGTCTCCTATGATGAGGAGGGAGTAGTTCATCCCCGGGGCTGAGGGCTCTACCGGTAGCTATGTGGTTCACCTATCTCTCCCATGATGTGATCTTTATGTGATCGTGAGCTTTGTATCATGTTGAATAAGTAGATGTTACTCTTCTTCATTATGTGTACTCTAGTGTGTTATTAAAGTAATCTATTCCTCCTGCCATGGTGTAACGGTGACAGTGCGTGCATCATGGTGGTACTTGGTCTAGGCTACGATTGTGATCTCTTATGGATTATGAGAATAATTATCACTATGATAGTATTGAAGTGATCTATTCCTCCTTTCATGGTGTAATGTTGACAGTGTGTGCACCGTGTTAGTACTTGGTCTAAGTTGCAATAATATCTATCTTGAGTTGTGATTTGATTTGGATATCTCTATGAGTGGTGTTTGTCAAGTACTTGATGAACTTTAAGGAGTGCTTCGTAGCCCTACGCAATGATTAGTGTTATTCAATAGGAGAGTAATTTAGAGTACCATAGTGAAGAGAAGTTATTTATTTGTTCAATTATGTTATATTTGTTGGGAGTGTGTCCACTAGTGAAAGTATGATCCCTAGGCCTTGTTTCCAAGCCTTGCACACCGTTTACTTACTGTTTTGTTACATGTTTACTTGCAGCGATACTTATTTCATATTACAGTTACTACTTATAATCATCACTACCGCTTGTATTTCACTATCTCTTCGCCGAACTAGTGCACCTATACATCTGACAAATGTATTGGGTGTGTTGGGGACACAAGAGACTTTCTGTGTCGTAATTGCAGGGTTGCTTGAGAGGGATAGCTTTGACCTCTTCCTCCCTGAGTTCGATAAACCTTGGGTGATCCACTTAAGGGAAACTTGCTGCTGCTCTACAAACCTCTGCACTTGGAGGCCCAACACTGTCTACAAGAATAGATGCGTGCATAGACATCACCATGCTCTTTGATAGAACTCCCCGATAAACCCATCCGGCCCCGATGCCCGATCCGAAGGCATCTCCTTGATCACACTCCATACTTCCTCATCAGTAAACATAACATCAAGGTCTTGCATGTTTGCCACCGGGATGTTCAAGTTCTCTAAGTTAAACTCGTGCTCTCTGACCTGAATTTTCCCCAAGAGTTCCTTGTATGCTTCTGTGAAGGCCTCCACTTTCCTGTCTTGGTCCACGATGATCTCATTCCCAATTCTGATGGATGGGATAAAATTCTTCATTCTCTGACCATTGGCTACTGCATGGAAGAACTTCGAGTTCGCATCTCCCTCCTTTAACCACTGGATTCTTGATCTTTGCTGCGCTATTGTCCTTTCCAGGGAAGCTAGACCAAGAACCGTTAGTTTCAGCGTTTTCCTCAACCACCTCTCGCCCAGGGACAGTGCTCTGTTCTCCTGCGCCACATCTAGTCATAGGATCAACGTGTTGGCTATTGCAATCTGCAATTTGACGTTGCCTACCTTCTTCTGTCCCCAGGATTGGAAATATGCCGCAGCATTCTGAAAGAGGGCGTCCAGCATCCTGAAGGCATCGGTGATCCCCTCGTCGCAAATCCAAGCCTCCTTGACTATGATACATCTCAAACATATCTACAATTTTTGATGCTCTATGCTTGTTCTTACACCATTTGCTTAGTGTTTTGTTACACTTCGTGGCATTTTTATGCATTTTCCGAAACTAACCTATTAACAAGATGCCACAGTGCCAGTTCCCTGTTTTCTGCTATTTTTGTTTTCAGAAAAGTTACACAGGAAATATTCTCAGAATTGGACGAAACAAAAGCCGACCCTCCTAATATTTACCAAAGATTCCAGAAGTCCGAAGAGGAGACTAAGGGGGGACACAGGCCGGCCACACCATGGGGTGGCGCGGCCAGCCCCTGGCCCGCGCCCCCTATGGGTGAGGTCACCCTGGTCCACCTCTGACACTGCCCCTTCGCCTATAAAGACCACCCGACGGGAAAAACCTAAGACACTCGATCAATTTTCCAGAAACACATCGTGATCCACCGCCATCGTCGACCTGAGATCGGGAGGGTCCAGAAGCTCTTCCCGGCACCCTGTCGGAGAGGGGAATCGCCACCGGAGGTCTTCTTCATCGCCATGCTTGCCTCCGGCGCGATGAGTGAGTAGTCTACCTTGGACTATGGGTCCATAGCAGTAGCTAGATGGTTGTCTTCTCCACCATGTGCTTCATGTTTAGATCTCGTGAGCTGCCTTACATGATCGAGATCATCTTTATGTAATTCTACATGTTGTGTTTGTTGGGATCCGATGAATATTAGTGTTATGTTAAGTTGATGTGCTGAATATTATCTTATGTTATCTCTATATTGTTTATGATCTTGCATGCTCTTCGTTGTTAGTAGCTATCTTGGCCAAGTAGATACTAGTGACTCCAAGAGGAGGTATTTATGCTTGATAGTTGGGTTCATGCCTCTATTTAATCTGGGGGAGTGACAGAAAACCTCTAAGGTTGTAGATGTACTATTGCCACTAGGGAGAAATAAACTTTGCTTACATTCCACACTTTGCTTAATGCAGTTATCTGTTGTTCGCAACTTAATACTCGAGGGGTGTTCGGACGATATCCCCACGAGTGGATTATTAGTCATAGATGCAGTTGGATGGCAGTCTATGCATTTTGTTGTAATGCCCAGAGTAAATCTCATAGTGATCCTCGTGACATATGCACGTTATCTTTATTCTATCAGTTGCCGAACTGTAATTTGTTTACCCAGCATGTTGTTATTTATCTTATGGAGAGACACCACTAGTGAACTATGGACCCCGGTCCAATTTCCTTTACATTGCTATTACTATTTACTTTTACTCGCACTGTTTACTTTCTTGCATACTACTATTGCTTTTCACTCGATACGCTCAATCCTTTGTTTACAGCAAACCGGTAAGATTGACAACCTCATCGTAAGTTGGGAGCAAAGTTCTTGGTTGTGTTGTGTGTAGGTTCCACGTTGCTTGTGCAAAGCAAAGCCCTGGACGAGGTGCCTTATAAATTGTCTGGAGCTGTCGCGAAGCTAGCAGGCATCACCTTCTGAAGCTTGGCTTTTTCCTACTGGTTCGATAAACCTTGGTTTCTTTCTGAGGGAAAAACTTGATGTTATGCTCATCATACCTTCTCTTGGGGTTCCCAACTGGTCGGTCATCTACATCAACACTACACCGCAATCAAGCCTTTTTCTGGCACCGTTGCCGGAGAAAAAGAAGATTTCTGCAAGGGGAGTTTCGCACGCATATTCTTTACTTTGTTTTAGTTTTGCTTTACTTTATTTTTGCTTGCATCGTTTTATCAAAAACACAAAAAAATTAGTTTCGTATTAGTCATTATTTTTACTTGTCTGCATTTAGCTTTGCTAGAATGGGTACTCATGAGAACACCAAGTTGTGTGATTTTACTAGCACTAATAATAGTGATTTTATCTGCACTCCATTGCGCCACCTGCTCCTGCTGCCAATTTTTATGAGATTAAACCTGCTTTATTGAACCTTGTTATGAAAGAGCAATTTTCTGGTGCTAGTATTGATGATGTTGCAGCTCATCTCAACAATTTTGTTGAGCTATGTGAGATGCAGAAATATAAGGATGTAGAAGGTGATATTATTAAGCTTAAGTTGTGTCCTTTTTCTTTGAGAGGAAAAGCTAAGGATTGGTTGCTATATTTGCCTAGAAATAGTATTGATTCTTGGGCTAAGTGTAAGGATGCTTTTATTGGAAAATACTATCCTCCTGCTAAGATTATAGCTTTGAGTAGTGATATCATGAAGTTTAGACAGTTTGATAATGAACATGTTGCTCAAGCTTGGGAAAGAATGAAATCTATGATAAAGAATTGCCCTACTCATGGACTGACTACTTGGATGATTGTCCAAACTTTTTATGCAGGACTAAATTTTTCTTCAAGAAATCTATTGGATTCAGCTGCTGGAGGAACTTTTATGTCTCTTACCTTGGGCGCCGTAAGAAAGCCTCTTGACAACATGATGGTAAATTATTCTGAGTGGCACACCGAGAGAGCTCCGCAAAGTAAGAAGGTAAATTCTGTTGAGGAAACCTCTTCCTTGAGTGATAAGATTGATGTTATTATTATGCTTTCCAATGATAGAGCTCATGTTTATCCTAATAATGTTCCTTTGGCTTCTTTGGTTGATCAAGAAGAGCATGTTGATGTAAACTTCATTAGAAATAATAATTTTAACAACAATGCTTATAGGAACAATTTTGCTAGTAACAATTATAGGCCGTATCCTTCTACCAATGGTAATGGTTATGGTAACTCTTATGGTAATTCCTCCAACAACACTAGGGCCACACCCTCTGAGCTTGAAGTCATGCTCAAGGACTTCATCGGTAAGCAAACTGCTTTTAACAAGTCTGTTGAGGAAAAGTTAGGCAAAATTGATATTCTTGCTTCTAAAGTTGATAGCCTTGCTCTTGATGTTGAACTTCTAAAACTAAAAGTGTTGCCTAATGAGGTGAAGGATAACAATACTTTTGCCACTTCTAATGCTATCCAAGTTAGAATTGATGAAAATGTTAGGATGTTAGCAGAATTGCATGCCAGGTGGGAAAGAGAAGATGAGATGGCTAGAAAAATGAAGGTATGTACCATTACTACCTCTAATGATGTTGTTCCAAATTCTAGCAATCCCCTTACTTTGATTGGCGTAGAGAAAACTCCTACTCCTTGTGTTAAAAAGCCCAAAACTGCAAAAACTTTTTCTCAAAAGAGTTCTGAAATTTTTCGGAGTGCAGGAGATGATAGCTCTATTTCTTTCAATGATTTTGATGTTGATGGCTGCAATATATCTGAAGTTATTTTGTTCTTGCAAAAGTTTGCTTTGAGTCCCAATGCTAGTTCTATAAATGGTGCTTTTACCAATGCTCTCATGAAAATTAGGGATGAAAAGTTAAAGCAAAAAGCTTCTATTCCCAAGAAGTTAGAAGATGGTTGGGAACCCATCATTGATATGCATGTTAATGGTTTTGATTGCCATGCTTTATGTGATCTAGCTGCTAGTATTTCTATTATGCCTAGAAAAATTTATGACATGCTTGATTTACCACCGCTTGAAAAGTGTTATTATGATGTTCCTATTGCTGATGTTGCTAAGAAGAAACCTTTGGGAAGGATTAATGATGTTCTTATTATGGTTAACAATAACCTTGTTCCTGTTGATTTTCTTGTTATGGATGTTGAATGCAATGCTTCATGTCCTATTATTTTGGGAAGACCCTTTCTTCGAACTGTAGGTGCCATCATTGATATGAGGGAAGGCACCAACAAATATCAATTCCCACTCAAGAAAGGTATGGAACACTTCCCTAGAAAGAGGAAGAAATTACTTTTTGACTCTATTCTTAGAGCAAATTATGAACTCGATGCTTCATCACTTGACATTACTTGATTTGCACTTTCTGCGCCTAGCTCAAAGGCGTTAAAGAAAAGCACTCTTGGGAGATAACCCATTGTTTTCTTTTCAGTTTTTTTTATTTGAGTCTTGGAAGTTATTACTATAGTAATAACCGCTCCTTATCCTTTTTATTTCGTTTTTGTGCCAAGAGAAACCTCTAATTTGAGTGAGGTAAGATTTGGGGATGTTGCTGTCCTGAAACAGATTTTGGTGCTGCACCGTAAACATTCGTGAAAATTCTCAGAATATCTTTTTGACCTGCGATTTCTTGTGCATATGCCCCAAGTTATATCCAAACTTTCATTAGTTTAGCACTTTTTGATTTGAGCAACAAAAGGTCCTCGAAAAAATTGACCTTTGTCAGCTATTCTGTTTTGACAGATTTCTGCCACTATTTGTGTTTGCCTCTCGATCGCTTTCTTTTTTAGTTCTTTTGATCATGGAACTTTTGGGGAAGTTGCTACAGTAGTATATGCTTTATATGTGGTGGTTTTGAGTTGAAATCTGAACCAAAAAGGGTTGATTCATTATTATGCTTACACTAATGTTGCTAATAGAATTGTGTCGAGTTTTGTATGAAGGAAGTTTTCAATTGTAGGGATTGGAGAATGATGAGATGAGTTGAAGAATGGACAAAAGCTCAATCTTGGGGATGCCCACACACCCCAAGAAATATCCAAGAGGTAAAAGCATCAAAGCTTGGGGATGCCCCCGAGGCACCCCTTCTTCATCGGCGAAAATCAGGTCACCTTTCAACACACTATATTTTTATTGCTTCATGCACTATGCGTTTTTCTTGGAGCGTCTTTACTTTAGTTTTCAGTTTTGTTTAGTTTTGTTTGCTGCAATAAATGGTTGGACCCCAAAAAATTTCTTTTGGAGAAGATGTACTCATTTTTCATTTGCCAAGAACACTCCGTTTTCACTCTTATCGTTCAACGAGTGTTCTCTTTTTCTAGAACTGCGTTTAGCTTTCATTTTTTGCCTTGATTTTTGTTCAGATCTTGTTTTATCTTTATATCACAGTGTATTTGGACCTCTGGTCTATATTGGTATTCATCAAAAGAGTTGTTTCAAAAAGGTTCGAATGGTGTTGGAAAAGAGAAAAAGTTTCATGCAAAAAAAAGTGGTACAAAAAGGAGCTTGTTTAGACTGCAGCTTAGACTTTTGCATGTTGTGCTTGATGTCGTTTTGATAGTATGCTTAGTGGTTTTGCTGTAGCATAACTTGTCTCAAATGACTGAGATTGCATAATGAGCCTTTGAAAAAATCATGCGTTGTTTTTATTATTTGGAAGCATTAATTTGGTTTTCTCCTTGATGCTTTATTTGGGTTGACTTGGCGCATACTTACAACATGTTTGACTCATACAAAGTCGCCATAAGCCTCTATGATCATTTAGTTTTCGACTTTTGATGCCATTTTATGCTTCTCTTAATGATGTTTTGTCGCTATGCATGATTATGGCCGTTATTGCTCTCTTAGTTGGTCGCTCCCAGTCTTTTGCTAGCCCTCATTTTGTACTGAGTATGAGCTCTACTCATGCATCCAACTCCCAAAAACCAAGTTATTCCAATGAGTCCACTATAAATTCATATGCATGGTATTTGCAAGCCATTCCAAGTAAATTTTCATGTGCTACCTTTCAAAAAACCCTTCAAAATACTTCTCATTTTGTGACACTGTTTTCAGCTCATGGGGACATAGTGGTCGGATTTGCTATCTTCCATATTGTTTATTCCAAAAAGAAAAGAAAAAAAAGGGCACTCCTCCATGGTATGTGAATGTTGGTGGGCACCCGATGGAATTGGTTAGCCATGGTTTGAGAAAGGAAAAAAGGTGGGGAGGAGTGCCAAGCTTTATAAAAGAGCACAAAAGTGCCAATATCTCTCTCAAATACTTGCTTCATTTTTGTATGGGAGATAGTAAGAACCCCATTGCCAGTCATTGACAAAAACAACCACCTCTCAAAACCCAATTTTTATCTCTCTGTTTTACAAATGAAAAGCTCTAGCACATGTTGAATCACTGCTTCCCTCTGCGAAGAGCCTTTCTTTTACTTTTATGTTGAGTCACCACCTTCTACCTTTATGCACCGTCTAAGAGAGCATAGTCGTCATTCTGAGTTTAATGTGCATAGTCCCAAAGTTTATCATTGATTGATTCATGGTTTTGGTTTCACTTGTTCTTAAATTATTTGTATCTAGTTGATCCCAGCACTCAATGCTTACATAGATGATCAAGATTGTGTTGGTGCATGTCACCTCAAAAATTATTCTTTGTTATCACTTACCTACTCGAGGACGAGCAAGAGTTAAGCTTGGGGATGCTTGATACGTATCAAATGTATCTATAATTTTTTATGCTCCATGCTTGTTCTTACACCATTTGCCTAGTATTTTGTTACACTTCGTGGCGTTTTTATGCATTTTCTGGAAATAACCTATTAACAAGATGCCACAGTGCCAGTTCCCTATTTTCTGATGTTTTTGTGTTTCGGAAAAGTTACACAGGAAATATTCTCGGAATTGGACAAAACAAAAGTCGAACCTCCTAATATTTACCGAAGCTTCCAGAAGTCCAAAGAGGAGAATGAGGGGGGCCACGGGCCGGCCACACCATAGGGCAGCGCGGCCAGCCCCTGGCCCGTGCCCCCTATGGGTGAGGCTGCGCTGGTCCACCTCTGACACTGCCCCTTCGCCTATAAAGACCCCCCGACGGGAAAAACCTAAAGACCCAATCAATTTTCCAGAAACACATCGCGATCCGCCGCCGTCGTCGACCCGAGATCGGGAGGGTCCAGAAGCTCTTCCCAGCACCCTGCCGGAGAGGGGAATCGCCACCGGAGGTCTTCTTCATCGCCATGCTTACCTCCGGCATGATGAGTGAGTAGTCTACCTTGGACTATGCGTCCATAGCAGTAGCTACATGGTTGTCTTCTCCACCATGTGCTTCATGTTTAGATCTCTTGAGCTGCCTTACATGATCGAGATCATCTTTATGTAATTCTACATGTTGTGTTTGTTGGGATCCGATGAATATTTGTGTTATGTTAAGTTGATGTGTTAAATATTATCTTATGTTATCTCTATGTTGTTTATGATCTTGCATGATCTCCGTTGTTAGTAGCTATCTTGGCCAAGTAGATACTAGTGACTCCAAGAGGGGGGTATTTATGCTCGATAGTTGGGTTCATGCCTCTATTTAATCTGGGGGAGTGACAGAAACCTCTAAGGTTGTAGATGTGTTGTTGCCACTAGGGAGAAAACAACATTCTTGTGTCCAAGGACATTCATTTTGTTTACATTACACACTTTGCTTAATGCAGTTATCTGTTGTTCGCAACTTAATACTCGAGGGGTGTTTGGACGATATCCCCGCGAGTGGATTATTAGTCATAGATGTAGTTGGATGGTGGTCTATGTATTTTGTTGTAACACCCAGAGTAAATCTCATAGTGATCCTCGTGACATATGCACATTATCTTTATTCTATCAATTGCTGATGGTCCTAGTTGATGTAGGAGCTTCGTCCATGTGCGTGGTGAATAACCAGCCCGTTGGGAACCCCAAGAGGAAGGTGTGATGAGTATAGCAGCTGGTTTTCCCTCAGTTAAGAAACCAAGGTTTAATTGTTCTTGGAGAGGAGAGACAAACGACTGAAGGTGATGCAGACTGGCTTAGTAACACTCCAACAAGGGCGCCGTTTCATGATAAAAACGAGTTGGCGAGTCTTCAGCTAGTAGCAACGTGGAACCTACACACAACACAACCAAGTACTTTGTTCCCAACTTGCAATGAGGTTGTCAATCTCACCGGTTTGCTTGAAACAAAGGTTATGAGCGTATCGAGTGGAAAACAGTAAAAGTATGCGAGTAAAGTAAACAGTGCAAGTAAAGTAAACAGGTGATAGCAATATGATGGAAATAGGACCGGGATCCACAGTTCACTAGTGGTGTCTCTCCATAAGATAAATAACACATGCTGGGTAAACAAATTACAGTTGGGCAATTGATAGAATAGAGATAAACGTGATATGTCAAGAAGATCACTATGAGATTTACTCTGGGCATTACAACAAAATACATAGACCGCCATCCAACTGCATCTATGACTAATAATCCACTTGTGGCGAATCAATCCGAGAACTCCACAAGTATTAAGTTGCGAACAACAGATAATTGCATTAAGCAAAGTGTGTACTGTAAACAAAGCATATGCCCTTGAGCATATGAATGTTGTTTTCTCCCTAGTAGCAACAGCACATCTACAACCTTAGAGGTTTCTGTCACTCCCCTAGGTTAAATAGAGGCATGAACCCACTATCGAGCATAAATACCCCCTCTTGGAGTCACTAGCAACTACTCGGCCAAGATAGCTACTAACAACGGAGAGCATGCAAGATCATAAACAACATAGAGATAACAAAAGATAATATTCAGTACAGCAACTTAATCATAAACACCAATATTCATCGGAGCCCAACAAACCAAACATGTAGAATTACATAACGGTGATCTCAATCATGTAGGGCAGCTCATGAGATCTAAACATGAAGCACATGGTGGAGAAGACAACCATCTAGCTACTGCTATGGACCCATAGTCCAAGGTAGACTGCTCACTCATCGCTCCGGAGGCAAGCATGGCGATGAAGAAGACCTCCGGTGGCGATTCCCCTCTCCGGCAGGGTGTTGGTAAGAGCTTCTGGACCCTCCCGATCTTCGGGTCGACGGCGGCGGCGGATCGCGATGTGTTCTGGAAAAGTGATCGGGTACTTAGGTTTTTTCCGTCGGGGGGTCTTTATAGGCGAAGGGGCGATGTCAGAGGAGGAGCCAGGCGCCCTCACGCCAGGCTCACGCGGCCAGGGCCCTAGCCGCGCCGCCCTGGCGTGTGGGGCCCTGGTGGCCCCCCTCCTACTCTCCTTCGGATCTCTGGAAGCTTCCGGGTAAAATAAGACTTCAGGAACTTGTTTCGTCCAATTCCGAGAATATTTCCTGTGTATCACTCTGAAACACAAAAATAGCAGAAAACAGGAAATTGGCACTGTGGCAACTCGTTAATAGGTTAGTTCCGGAAAATGCATAAAAGTGCCACGAAGTGTAACGAAACAATAGGCAAATGGTGTAAAAACAAGCATGGAGCATCAAAAATTATAGATACGTTGGAGACGTATCAAGCATCCCCAAGCTTAACTCCTGCTCGTCCTCGAGTAGGTAAGTGATAACAAAAGAATAATTTTTGAGGTGAAATGCACCTACACAATCTTGATCATATATGTAAGCATTTGTGAGCTGGGATCATAAGAATTTAAAACATGGGCATGAAGATATAATCTTGACAATAAGAACTTAGCAACCATGTTGTAAACATGCAAATGAACACAAACAAAAGATCATAAAAATGAAACAATGAAAGTCAAACGTGTGTTCAAATCATAGGGAAAAACATACAAATGGTTTTTAGCTTGTCCTTCAAAGAGAGCAAAACATAAATGCATAGGACACCTTCAAGTTTAAGAGGGCGACTAGATACAAATAATTTAAGAACAAGTGAAACCAACAATATGAATCAATCAATGAACTTTGGGACAATGCATATCATACTAAGAATGACAACTATGCTCTCTTAATGGTGCATAAAGATAGAAGGTGGTGACTCAACATAAAAGTAAAAGAAAGGCCCTTCGCAGAGGGAAGCAGTGATTGCAAGTTTTATAACCTTCAAAAATTATGGTACTTACCGGCTTTGAGCTCTCATTGCCCCCATCATAAGCATCTTGAATGGTTAAAGTTAATGCGAAAACAATTATGAAGCGTATGCTTGACAAATCATAAGTTGAAAACCTCGTGCCCCGTGAATACGAGTACCCAAACCTCATGCTACTTTACTTAGAGTCCCAAGCAAGGCTCTTGTCATTGTAAGTATATGCATATCATTGAGAACCGCCAATGGGGTACCTCCATGCCCGATGACATGGAACAAGCCCACACAAAAATGACAGGACAAGCAGACAATGAACACCTCGACATCTCTTTTATTTGCCTTTTGTTTAGCTTTTTATTGTGAGATGCGTCGTCGTATGTTCACCATGGGTATGCTGCAAATTTCCACCATGAATTATAAATGGCTTAGATTGGCGGCCCGGCGTTTCCCTAACACATATACAAACTCCATGATCCCCACAAGATTCCCAATTCATTTCACACCGCGGGCATCCATAAACAAAAGATCACGATATCAACTCAAATAAGAAGTGCAATGTTGAAAGCTTGCCCCATGACGGCATGGCTGGGCTAGAATCCAACTTACAACTTGCAAGCATAACAACTCAACATAAGAGACCACAATGTCAATTTTTTAAGAACAGGAAAAAGTAAAGTGTGCCTTCCGGTTCGTGAGAGCTTTACTGACCGAATTTCGCATAACACTGGTAAGAGTTTAATTTGAAGAGAAAATAAAAGCAAGTCAAATTTACTTGGAATAGCAAATTGCTAGTAGGTATGTATGGTGGACACAATGGAAAACTTTGGCTTTTAGGAGTTGGATGCACGAGTAGAGCTCATACTCAGTACAAGGCGAGGGCTAGCAAAAGACTGGGAGCGACCAACTAAGAGAGCAATAATGGGCATAATCATGCAAAGTGACAAAGCGGCATTAAAAGAAGCATAAGATGGCATCAAAAGTCAAAAACTAAATGATCATGAAGGCTATTGGCGACTTTGTAAGAGTCTAACATGTGTGAGCATGCGCCAAGTCAACCCAAATAAAGCATCAAGGAGAAAACCAAAATAATGCTTCCAAACAATAAAAACAACGCATGATTTTTTCAAAGGCTCATTAAGCAATCTCAGTTATTTGAGACAAGTCATGCTACAGCAAAACCACTAAGCATACTATCAAAAAGACATCAAGCATGACATGAAAAAGCCTAAGCCGCAGTCTACACAAGCTCCTTCTTGTACCACTATTTTGCACAAAGCTTTTTCTCTTTTCCAACACCATTTGAAATTTTTATAAACACCTCTTTTGATGAAAACCAATAAAGATCAGAGGAAAAAATACTCCTTGATGAAAAGATATGACAAGGTCTGAACGAAAATCAAGGCGAAAACGAAAACCAAAAGCAGTAGCAGAAAAAGAAGAACACTCGATTTTTAATAAGAGTGAAAACTAGAGCGTTCTTGGCAAATGAAAATGAGTACATCTCCTCCAAAGGAAATTTGTTGGGGTCCAACCATTTATTGCAGCAAACAAACAAACTAAACCAACTAAGAAAACTAAGACAACTGACGCTCCAAGAAAAACACATAGTGCATGAAGCAATAAAAATATAGTGTTTTGAAAGGTGACCTGATTTTTGCCGATGAAGAAGGGGTGCCTCGGGGGCATCCCCAAGCTTTGACGCTTGTACTTCTTGGATATTTCTTGGGGTGATGCATGGGCATCCCCAAGCTTGAGCTTTTTTCCATTCTTCAACTCATCTCATCATTCTCCAATCCCTACACTTGAAAACTTCCTTCATACAAAACTAAACACAAATCTATTAGCAACATTAGTGCAAGCATAACATATAATCAATCCTATTTTTGCTTCAGGTTTCAACTCAAAACCACCACATATATAGCAAATACTACTGTAGCAACCTCCCCAAAAGTTCCATGATCAAAAGAACTCAAAAGAAAGCGATAAAGTGGCAAACACAAATATAGGCAGAAATCTGTCAAAACTGAACAGCTGACAAAGGTCGAATTTTTTAGGGGTTTTCTGTTGCTCAAATAAAAAAGTGTTCAACTAACAAAAGTTTGGATATAACCTGGGGCATATGCACAAGAAATCGCAGGTCCAAAAGATATGCAGAGAATTTATACGAATTTTTACGGTGCAGCACCGAAAACAGTTTCAGGACAGCAACATCCCCAAATCTTTACCTCACTTAAATTAGAGGCTTCTCTTGGCACAAAAACAAAATAAACAAGATAAGGAGCGGTCATTACAATATTAATGACTTCCAAGACTCAAATAAAAGAAAAAGGTACTGAAAATAAAACATTGGGTTATCTCCCAAGAGTGCTTTTCTTTAACGCCTTTAAGCTAGGCGCAGAAAATTGCGAATCAAGTATTTTCAGAAGAAGCATTAAGATCAACAGAAGAGGTCTTGTCAATAAGGCATTGTATTTCATCCACATAAGTTTTTGAAGACCCTTTGTGATCATGCTTTGGCACACTACTTTCATCAAAAAGATTTTCAGGACAGATCCAGTCAAAATTATTTTCGAAAGCTTCACACAATCCCAAAAGCTTGCAAGGTATAGGTATCTCGGCCCCTTCATCATTTGTACTAATAACCGTTATAGGTGAACCGAGTTTATTAAAATGTTTAAGAACTTTTCTAGCTTCAATAACGACATCTTTAAATTCTATGCGCAAAGTTTCTAAGATAAAAGCTTTCTTTTCGGGATCCTCAATTTCATCAAGCTTAAGGAACATGTATTGCATAAAAGGATTAAGACTAGCAAACCTAGTTTCCAACATGTGAATCAAATAAGCAGAAGCAACTTCAATACTAGGAGCTAGCTCAACCAAAGACTTTTCCTCAACTTCCTCATGCATACTAATATGATTAAAGAACTCCTCAATGTTACTTTTGCCAATAATCGAACCACTACCTACTGAGAGGTCCTCCAGAACGTACTTAGGGATCAACATGATAAACTAAAGGTAAAGAAATAACAACTACCAAGGATTCTAATTTTTTTTTGGGGTTTTGATATAAAGCAATGCAAGTAAAAGAAATAAAGTAAAGCAAAACAATAAAACAAAGTAAAGGATGTGTGTGCGAAAAACTCCCCTCGCAGAAGTCTTCTACTTCCTCCCCGGCAACGGTGCCAGAAAAACAGCTGATGGTCCTAGTTGATGTAGGAGCTTCGTCCTTGTGCGTGGTGAATAACCAGCCCGTTGGGAACCCCAAGAGGAAGGTGTGATGAGTATAGCAGCTGGTTTTCCCTCAGTTAAGAAACCAAGGTTTAATCTTTCTTGGAGAGGGGAGACAAACGACTGAAGGTGATACGGACTGGCTTAGTAACACTCCAACAAGGGCGCCGTTTCACGATAAAAACGAGTTGGTGAGTCTTCAGCTAGTAGCAACGTGGAACCTGCACACAACACAACCAAGTACTTTGTTCCCAACTTGCGATGAGGTTGTCAATCTCACCGGTTTGCTTGAAACAAAGGTTATGAGCGTATCGAGTGGAAAACAGTAAAAGTATGCGAGTAAAGTAAACAGTTCGAGTAAAGTAAACAGGTGATAGCAATATGATGGAAATAGGACCGGGATCCACAGTTCACTAGTGGTGTCTCTCCATAAGATAAATAACACATGCTGGGTAAACAAATTACAGTTGGGCAATTGATAGAATAAAGATAATATTCACTACAGCAACTTAATCATAAACACCAATATTCATCGGATCCCAACAAACCAAACATGTAGAATTACATAACGGTGATCTCAATCATGTAGGGCAGCTCATGAGATCTAAACATGAAGCACATGGTGGAGAAGACAACCATCTAGCTACTGCTATGGACCCATAGTCCAAGGTAGACTACTCACTCATCGCTCCGGAGGCAAGCATGGTGATGAAGAAGACCTCCGGTGGCGATTCCCCTCTCCGGCAGGCCGGGAAGAGCTTCTGGACCCTCCCGATCTTCGGGTCGACGGCGGCGGCGGATCGCGATGTGTTCTGGAAAAGTGATCGGGTACTTAGGTTTTTTCCATCGGGGGGTCTTTATAGGCGAATGGGCGATGTCAGAGGAGGAGCCAGGCGCCCTCACGTCAGGCTCGCGCGGCCAGGGCCCTGGCCACACCGCCCTGGCGTGTGGGGCCCTGGTGGCCCCCCTCCTACTCTCCTTCGGATCTCTGGAAGCTTCCGGGAAAATAAGACTACAGGAACTTGTTTCGTCCAATTCCGAGAGTATTTCCTGTGTATCACTCTGAAACACAAAAACAGCAGAAAACAGGGAACTGGCACTGTGGCAACTCGTTAATAGGTTAGTTCCGGAAAATGCATAAAAGTGCCACGAAGTGTAACGAAACAATAGGCAAATGGTGTAAAAACAAGCATGGAGCATCAAAAATTATAGATACGTTGGAGACGTATCAATTGCCCAACTGTAATTTGTTTACCCAGCATGCTATTATTTATCTTATGGAGAGACACCACTAGTGAACTATGGACCTCAGTCCAATTTCCTTTACATTGCTATTACTGTTTACTTTTACTCGCGCTATTTACTTTCTTGCATACTACTATTGCTTTCCACTCGATACGCTCAATCCTTTGTTTACAGCAAACTGGTGAGATTGACAACCTCATCGTAAGTTGGGAGCAAAGTTCTTGGTTGTGTTGTGTGCAGGTTCCACGTTGCTGCTGGTGCAAAGCAAAGCCCTGGACGAGGCACCTTATAAATTGTCCGGAGCTATCGCGAAGCTGGCAGGCATCACCTTCTGAAGTTTGGCTTTTTCCTACTGGTTCAATAAACCTCGGTTTCTTTCTGAGGGAAAAACTTGTTGTTGTGCTCATCATACCTTCTCTTGGGGTTCCCAACTAGTCGGTCATCTACATCAACACTGCACCGCAATCAGACTGTCTCATTAAACCCCTCTAATTTTGTCCAGAAAAGTTCAAACTTGAACCTCCGCTTGGGCTTGAATGGCATGTTTAGCGTCATCAGTAGAGGAGCATGATCCGAGGCTGACGATGACAGGGCCTGCAAGATTGCATCCATGTTCTACAAATCCTAGTCCACCGAGATCAATGCCCTGTCAATCCTCGTTAGGGTAGGAATTTCCCTCTCGCTGTTCCACGTAAACCGCCTTCCGTGCAGGTATAGGTCCTTGAGCTCATGTTCATGTACAAAGTTCCTGAAGCGCGACATCAAAGGCCTGTCTAGGATGTAATTGTTCTTCTCCGAGGCATAGAGGATCATGTTAAAGTCCCCTATGAGCATCCAAGGCCCCAGACACAACACACGCCGCTCGGATAGTTCGTTCAAGAAGATGATCTTGTCATTTGTTGATTGAGGCCCGTACACCGTGGTGATCCACCATCTCTCATTCTCCAACGTTTTTACCTCTCATGTGATCGCATAGGTATCAAAAACGATGTTTGTGATCTCAATGACTGAAGAATCCCACGCAAGCAAAATGCCTCCACGTGTCTCCACCGCCGGAAGGAACACATACTTATCGAAACTGGGACCAAGACACTACAACACCACAAAATCATCGACGTATGATAATTTCATCTCCTGGAAGCATATAATGTTGGCTCAAAGTGACGCCACGAACTCCCTAACCGCATTACGTTTTGCAGGGTCATTTAACCCACGGACATTCCAGTCCAACACCTCTGGATTGTAATCCATAAAAATAGAAAAAAAACACCACACACTACAACGCTCATTGCGCTGTCACGAGCACCTGGCACGGCTCAACCTCGACAAAGGTCCTCGGCACACTCTTCCCAAAGATGGATGCCACCACTCGTAAGTGCCCCTCTCGCAGCGGTGAATCGAATAACTGCCGGAAGATGTCCAGATCCGCATCGTTTACTTCCACGTTTGCAGGGGAAATTCCCAGGGCCTTTAGCAGGGTTGTTTCCGCCAATGATACCTTCTTAGGCAGTTTTCCTCTGACCGAAGCACTAGAGGCAACGGACTGCCTCGTCACCCTTCGCGGCATGAACGGTTCTGCTGCAGCATTCAGGCGGTTCGAGGACTCTATCTCTGTGAGAAGTGGTGGGGCCACAGTTTTGAGAATATTTGCGCAGAAACTCTTAATTTTAGTCAGGGTTTGCGATTCCTGTACCCCGGTCTCCCCACGTGGCACACTCTGCATGGTCCTGTCTTCCTCCCGAGCGGATCTGCTTGGGGATCCGTGCGCTCCACTATTTGGTACTTTGTCCTCCGGACTGTTGGGACTGTCTCGCACAGCCCCTTGCATCCATCCCAAAACTGATCTCGAGCCGAGCGTGGGCTCACCCACTAGCAACCCACGGGCCCCATCAGAGGATCCTGACACCGAGTGAGTGGGAGATCCGTGTGGGGTGTCCCCATTCATGGTATTTCCTTCGGTGCTGCCCTCTGACAGCAAAACCGAGAAGAAACCCTCTGGAGTAGCCCCACCAGTGGCCTGCATACCTCCAACGGGCGAACTATCCCCATCTGCCTGCAGGATGTTGTCGTGATCCATGATGTGGGCAGATAACCACCCAGTTGGGAACCCCAAGAGGAAGGTATGATGAGCACAGTAGCAAGTCTTCCCTCAGTAAGAAACCGAGGTTTATCGAACCAGAAGGAAAAAAGCTAAACTACTGAAGGTGATGCCTGCTAGCTTCACGACAGCTCCGGACAATTTATAGGGCGCCTCGTCCAGTGCTTTGCTTTGCACCAGCAGCAATGTGAAACCTGCACACAACACAAACAAATACTTTGCTCCCAACTTACGATGAGGTTGTCAATCTCACCGGTTTGCTGTAAACAAAGGAATGAGCGTATCGAGTGGAAAGTAATAGTAATATGCGAGAAAGTAAACAGTGCGAGTAAAAGTAAACGGTAATAGCAATATAAAGGAAATTGGACCGGGGTCAACAGTTCACTAGTGGTGTCTCTCCATAAGATAAATAATGACATGCTGGGTAAACAAATTACAGTTGGGCAATTGATAGAATAAAGATAACGTGCATATGTGAAGAGGATCACTATGAGATTTACTCTGGGCATTACAACAAGATACATAGACCGCCATCCAACTGCATCTATGACTAATAATCCACTCGCGGGGAATCATCCGAGGACCCCTTGAGTATTAAGTTGCGAACAACAGATAACTGCATTAAGCAAAGTGTGTAATGTAAACAAAGCGAATGTCCTTAGACACAAGAATGTTGTTTTCTCCCTAGTGGCAATAGCACATCTACAACCTTAGAGGTTTCTGTCACTCCCCTAGATTAAATAGAGGCACGAATCCAACTATCGAGCATAAATACCCCCTCTTGGAGTCACTACTATCTACTTGGCCAAGATAGCTACTAACAACGGAGAGCATGCAAGATCATAAACAACATAGAGATAACATAAGATAAAATTCAGAACATCAACTTAATCATAACACCAATATTCATCGAATCCCAACAAACACAACATGTAGAATTACATAAAGATGATCTTGATCATGTAGGGCAACTCACAAGATCTAAACATGAAGCACATGGTGGAGAAGACAACCATCTAGCTACTTCTATGGACCCATAGTCCAAGGTAGACTACTCACTCATCGCGTCGGAGGCAAGCATGGCGATGAAGAAGACCTCCGGTGGTGATTCCCCTCTCCGGCAGCATGCCGGGAAGAGCTTCTGGACCCTCCCGATCTCGGGTCGATGACGGCGGCGGATCGTGATGTGTTTCTAGAAAATTGATCGGGTTTTTAGGTTTTTCCCATCGGGAGGAATATATAGGCGGAAGGGCGGCGTCAAGAGGTGGGCCAGGCGGCCTCACCACTAGGGGGCGCGGGCCAGGGGCTGGTCGTGCCACCCTAGGGTGTGGCTGGCCTGTGGCCCCCCTCCGTCTCCTCTTCGGTCTTCTGGAAGCTTCAGTAAATATTAGGAGGTTCGGCTTTTGTTTCATCCAATTTTGAGAATATTTCCTGTGTAACTTTTCTGAAACACAAAAATAGCAGAAAACAGGGAACTGGCACTGTGGCATCTCGTTAATAGGTTAGTTCCGGAAAATGCATAAAAATGCCATGAAGTGTAACAAAATATAAAGCAAATGGTGTAAAAACAAGCATGGAGCATCAAAAATTATATATACATTTGAGACGTATCAAGCATCCCCAAGCTTAACTCCTGCTCGTCCTCGAGTAGGTAAGTGATAACAAAAGAATAATTTTTGACGTGACATGCACCATCACAATCTTGATCATCTATGTAAAGCATTGAGTGCTGAGATCAAAGAACTTAAAACATGGTCATGAAAGACATAATCTCAATAGAAGAAACTTTGTAAAGCATTGAGTGCTGAGATCAAAGAACTTAAAACATGGTCATGAAAGACATAATCTCAATAGAAGAAACTTAGCAACCATGTTATAACATGAAAAAGAACACAAACGAAAGATCATGAAAAATGAAACAGTAAAAGTCACGTGTGTGTTTCAACCATATGGAAAACATAGCAAATGGTTTTCAGCTTGTCCCTCATGGAATAGCAAAACATAAATGCATAGGACACCTTCAAGTTTAAGAGGGCGACTAGATACAAATAATTTAAGAACAAGTAAAACCATAATCATGAGTCAATCAATGATAACTTGGGGGCAATGCACATTAAACTCAGAATGACAACTATCTCTCTTAGACGGTGCATAAAGGTAGAAGGTGGAGACTCAACATAAAAGTAAAAGAAAGGCCCTTCGTAGAGGGAAGCAGTGATTGCAAGTTTTAAAAACCTTCAAAAATTATGGTACTTACTAGCTTTGAGCTCTCATTGCCCCCATCATAAGCATCTTGAATAGTTAAAGTTAATGCGAGTACAATTATGAAGCATATGTTTGACAAATCATAAGTTGAAAACCTCATATCCTGTGAAGTACGAATACCCAAACCTCATGCTACTCGACTTAGGGTCCCAAGCAAGCTCTTGTCATTGTAAATATATGCGTATCATCGAGAACCGCCAACAGGGTACCTCCATGCCCGATGACATGGAACAAGCCCACATCAAAATGACATGACAAACAGACAATGAACACCTTGGCATCTCTTTTATTTACCATTGGTATAGCTTTTTATTTTGAGATGCATCGTCGAATGTTCACTATGGGCATGCTGTAAATTTCCACCATGAATTATGCATGGCTTAGATTAGCGGCCCATGCGTTTCTCTAACACATATAAAAACTCCATGATCCCGCAAGATTCCCAACTTGTTTCACATCACGAGTATCCATAAACAAAAGATCATGATATCAACTCAAATAAGAGAAGTGCAATGTTGAAAGCTTACCCCATGACGGCATGGTTTGGCTAATTTCCAACTTACAACTTGCAAGCATAACAACTCAACATAAGAGAGCCACAATGTCAAAATTTTAAAAGCGAGAAAAGTAAAGTGTGCCATCAGGTTCGTGAGAGCTTTACTGACTAATTTTCACATAACACCAAAAAGAGTTTAATTTGAAGGATAGATAAAAGCAAGTCAAATGTACTTGGAATAGCAAATTGCTAATAGGTATGTATGGTGGACACATTGGAATAACTTGGTTTTTAGTAGTTGGATGCCCGAGTAGAGCTCATACTCAGTACAAAATGAGGGCTAGCAAAAGACTGGGAGCGACCAACTAAGAGAGCAATAACGGCCATAATCATGCAAAGCGACAAAACATCATTAAAAGAAGCATAAAGTCGCATCACAAGTCAAAAACCAAATGATCATAGAGACTTTAGGCGACTTATTTTGTAGTCAACATGTGTAAGCATGCGCCAAGTCAACCCAATTAAAGCATCAAAGGAGAAAACCAAATAAATGCTTCCACATAATAAAAAACAATGCATGATTTTTTTCAAAGGCTCATTAAGCAATCTCAGTCATTTGAGACAAGTCATGCTATAGAAAAAATCACTAAGCATACTATCAAAATGACATCAAGCACGACATGCAAAAGCCTAAGCCGTAGTCTACACAAGCTGAAGGGTTTCGCAGCATAGTAAATCAAAAAATTTCCTACGGATGCGAAGAAGAAAGCCAAGATCTAATCTAGGAGATGTAATCAACGAGAGAGGTAGATGAGATCTTCATACCCTTGAAGATTCGCACAGCGGAAACGTTCAATAGAACGTGGTTGACGTAGTCGTACTCGCCGTCTCCTCCTCGCGATCCGATCCGATCCTACGCCGCAAGTGGCGGCGCCTTCGAGAGTTGCACACGTGCGGTGCAGCGACGTCTCCTCCTTCCTTGGTCCAGCAAGTATGGTGGAGAGATAGATTGGATCAGCAGCACGACGGCGTGGTGCTTATGGTGGAGAGTTTCTGCGGCAGGGCTTCGCCTACGCGCAGTCGCGAGAGAGAAAGAGGGAGGGCAGCAGTTGGCGGCTAGGGTTTGGGTTAGGGGTTGGAGAGGGCTGCGCCCTTGCCCCCTATATATAGAGGGGTGGCCGGCCAGCTTGGCCTCTCCCCAAACCCTAGGACGCCGACTTGGAGTAGGAAGAGTGGGGGGCAAGTTTCCCCCCCCTTCCTTCTTTGAAGACTCCCTTAGGGTTTCCCCTTGGGCTGGCCGGCTGGGCCTTAGGGGCCTTGTGCGCCTGGCCCAAGGCGGCCAGGGCACTTCCCCTTAGGCCCACGCAGGCCTCCGTCAAGTGGGCCCACGTTGGTCCCACTCCGGAACCTTCTAGAACCTTCCGGTACAATACCGATAAACTCCGAAACCTTTCCGGAATCCAAAAACTGCTTTCCTTTATATGAATCTTATTCTCCGGACCATTCCGGAACCTCTTGTGACGTCCTGGATCTCATCCGAGACTCCGAACTAAAACTCATAAACCAATTATCCATTCTATCCTAGCATCGATACACGTTAAGTGTGTGACCCTACGGGTTCGAGAATATGTAGACATGATCTTCTATCAATAATCAACAGCGGGATCTGGAAACCCATATTGACTCCCACATATTCATCGATGATCATATCGAATGAACCACGATGTCAGGATTCAATTAATCCCGTATATGTATTCCCTTCGTCACACGATATTTTACTCGCCCGAGATTTGATCGTCGGTATCGCCATACCTAGTTCAATCTCGTTCACAGCAAGTACTTTACTCGTTCCGTAATCCGATATCACTTTGTGATTAACTCATTAACCACATGCTTGCAAGCGGTGTTGATATCGATTACCGAGTGGGCCCGAAGTATATCTCTCCGACTTGGGAGGGACAAATTCCATCTCGATACATACAACCCAACAAGTACTTTCCGATCACCTGAGAGACACCTTTATTATCACCCTCACATAGGATGACGTTTGATGACTTCAAAGCTTTCTTCCGATACTAGGGAGTTGTATTATCTCATGGTCTAAGGAATACAATACATGACATAGGAAAAGCTTCTCAAAGATGAATACGATGACACGATCTAATTGCTCTGCTTTATTTGGGTCTGTCCATCACACCATTCTCCTAATGGTATGATCTCATTATTAATTGACAACTCATGTCTATGGTTAGGAAACCTTAACCATCATTAATCAATGAGCTAGTCCAGTAGAGGCGTACTAGGGACACGGTGTTGTTCATAAACCACACAAGTATTAATGTTTCCGCTTAATACAATTATAGCATGGAGTATAAACATTATCATGAACAAGAAATATGATAATAACAATATTATTATTGCCTCTAGGGCATATTTCCTTCAGTCTCCCACTTGCACTAGAGTCAATAATCTAGTCATACTTGCGCCTTTAACACCTATGACATTCCGGTGTTATTCATACGCGTTGCATGTGGTAAACCTTATCTACGGGTCTGACACTTTCAGGTCCGTTTGTATTTGCATATTCCTTTTGCGTCAGCACGCATTACTCATCTTGTATGAGATGGCATCGTACAAACTTGGTCTTCTGGTTAGACCTTTGTTTCTTGGCCGAGATTATGTTGTCACTATTGTCATACAATAGAACTACATAGTACTAGCACACTTTTAAAAATAGCGATATCCACCGTGCGTCAAAATACTCATTGGTCCGCACACATCGGTATGTATGATTTCCAATAAGTCCGTTGATCGCTCCATTATTCCGGAGAATGGGTTTTTGATCATCTTGCCCATGAGGCATGGCTTGCACGTGTCAAATGATTCAAAATCAAGAGACTTCAAAAGTCCATCAGAATGGAGTTTCTTTATGCATTTTATGCCAATATGACCTGGACGACAGTGCCACAAATAAGTTGGATTATCACTATCCACTTCGCATCTTTTATGCCGCTTCTTAAAACGATTATATACTTAGCCCTCGTTGCAGTGTCCGCCACAATATTAACATTGGAACTCATCCAAGTCATCATGGAACTTTCTTCCATCTTATTGTGCCACCTTCTAATCTCAAAACAAATAGCTTAAAAATTGAGATAAAATTTTACTTGTATGTGTGACAAAGCCAATGTAACTCATTGCAATGAACCATTTGTCACTTCTGCATACAGAACATATTCTTACTTCTTCGAAAGTGCATACGAATATCTTTTACTATTGTCCAACGATCATCATATGAATGCTATAACCTTTAGAGCATTGGACACATCTGGATCTACATATCATGGTATACAAGATTGATAAAATCATTCTTGTGGTTTTACTCATCAAGTGTCAAAACAATTGATTCTTGCTCCAACCTCTTCCATGCAACAAGAACCATTCTTATTGTTTCCATATTGAACAAATTCAATATTTCATCTATGTACTCTGGCAAAACTATATTAGTGCCTCAATCTATCTGTATAGACATTGATGCTTAATATTCTGGTTTTACCTAAGTCTTTCATCAAAAACTAATTTTTTTAATGAAAACTTAACAATATCAAGAAAAACACATTATTTCCAATAAACGATATGTCACTTACATAAAGCATTAGAAATATGTCTTAGCGCTCCCACTTACTTTCTTGTAATACAAGCATCTTCAAATATCTTGATGAAATTAACACTTTAACATTTTCATCATTGAAGATTCCAACTTCGCTATGCTTACTTCTACCATAGAAGTTTACATACATATCTAGCAACCTTTGAATCAACAAAACCCATTGGGTCGTGTCAGGTACACGTCCTTGGTGTGCATTCCGGTAGAGGAATGTTGTTTCGTTTATTCAACTAACATATCTCTATATGTAACTGTTGCTAGAATAATTCATATGACGAAGTCAGGGCCCATCACCGCTTCTTTGTATATTGTTGGTTACTATTATCTAATAATATCTCGTCCTCAAATCTTGCTATTTGATTACGACCAACTTGGTTAAATAGCAACTTCGATGCCATGACTACAACATATTGTAGACGCGTGAGCTATGAATGCAGTTGCCGCTTCCAGAACATATTCTGGTGCTGCACTACTCCAATCATCTTGCTCAGATTCAATAACCTCATCAAGTTCTATCTTCCTCCCACTTAAACCTTTCGCGAAAAACTCCTTCATAAGAAGTTCACTTCTTTCAGTGACTATCACCTTTAATTGGGTTTATGGCAGAAGGAACACCCATCGACATTCTTTGGGATAACCTACAAAGACTTACTAATCCAATTTTGGTTGTAAACATTTTACACATATGCCTTGCATACCAAAATTCAAGAAAAGACAACTATAACTTGTATGGTGTCATTTCGGCAGATTATGATGGCACTCTATTCAGTGAAAAGCGGTAGTCTCTAAAGCATAATCCACAAATTATATTGGTAGTTTATTTCATTATTGATCTAACCATGTCAAACAAGGTTTGATTACATCCATCGAAAACTCCATACTCCTATGGTGTTTATCATGATGCAAGTTTGTGGAACTATTCCTCTAACTCTTAGATGTTTGCTAAACTTGTAACTCAAATATTCTTCTTTATGATCCAATCATAAAAACTTGAATTTTTCTTGTTACAATAATTTCCACTTCATAAATTGAACAATTTCAATTGTTTCATACTTCTATCTCATCAAGTAGATATACCATACATCTATTCGAGTCATTGATAAAATAGAAAATACACCATGATCGACTTCACACCATGGACTACATACATCAACATATACGATCTCCATTTAGTTAGTCGCTTGATCTGTCCATGGCCCATGAACGAAGTTTAATCATCTTTAGGAAAAATCTCACAAGCGTCAATTAATTCAAAATCAAATGACTCGAAAATCTATCAATATAGAATTTTTTTCATGTTTTGTTTCCAATATGACTTAAACGGCGGTGTCACATATAAGTGAAATTTGTTTTGTCTTGCGACCTTTAGCATCAGTGTTATAAATGTCTATTTCACCAACAAGATTTATAATAATCTATCCATCGATTATGGAAGACGGTAATGACATGAACAACAATTGTTCTCATAATACCAGAACAAGATAACAATTATTAAGTTCATGAAATATCTTGAAGGCTAGGTTTGATGTCGACGAGAAGCACAATAACACTTTTATTTGTATCTCGACATGCATCATTACCATATTCTTTTACTAGTTACTTAGGCCATTGTACTTCTTGTATTGTGTTGCTTTGTATGACATTTCATACCAACAAATCAGTATCGAATACCCAAGAATTACATTGTTAACGAGCAAAAGAATTCATCTATAACATGTATATCATTTATATACCTGAGCTGGACAATTCCAGTCTTTTTCCTTTTTCTACCAAATAATTTTGCAGATCCTATTTAGCATTTCCTCTCCTTTTTAGAAGAATCTATCGACATCAATAGTGGCATCAATCATTTGACACATAGTCCAAAGGATGTTAGTCAAATACTAATAGCCTTGGATTTTGCACTTTGAAGTGGATCGCCATCATCATATGATTGGTATTCTTCCCGATTCCATTCTTTAGTATTCTTTTGGTATAGCAAAACAATTTAGCCGATACCTTTTATTCGTCCTATCATGACATCTTTCATGATGAAACTACTATAGCTCTTAAGGACAAATGCAAGTATAATATTAGTTTCCCAAACTTTTGGGTGATCGGGACGCCTAGCATCTTCAATCTTCACATATAGTCATACAATATGAGCATATGTTCTTTTACTAAATTATACTTCATCATTTTTGCAAACAATCAAAGTTTTAGATATCAAATATCTTTCACTTCTTGATTGTTTCTGAAACAATTCTTTCAGCTCGATGATCACTTTGATTCTCAAACAATTTTGAAGATCAATTTATCATGAAGGCAAACATATGATCTTTAGATACTAAACTTGAATCGTTGCTCTTAGATTAATACAATTTATTAAATCGTATGGAGCAAGCAAGGTTTGCTAAAGTTTGCAATAGGACTTAATCTTTAGTCTTGATATTCTAACTAAACGGCACTAGACCGAAAAGTGATTATCCAGAATTCTATAGTACTTTTAACTCAATTAAGCTAAGTGTCGGTGGGAAACGGTGCCAAAGACTACAACGACTTATGCAAATACACTAAGATTTAGTTCATGATAATTAGTTCAAGTTAATCAAATTACTAATGAACTCCCACTAAAGTCAACATCCCTCAAAGTTGTTTAGTGAAGCATGATCCAAATTCACTACACCGAGACCGATCATCACGTGAATGATGTAGCTTTAATGCTGAACATCAACATGTTGATCATATCATCCATATGACTCATGCTTGACCTTTCGGTCTGTGTGTTCCGAGGCCATGTCTGTACATGCTAGGCTCGTCAAGTCAAACCCAAGTATTTCCGCGTGTGCAAAACTGGCTTGCACCCGTTGTATGTGAACGTAGAGTTTATAGCACCCGATCATCACGAGATGCTTCAAAACGATGAACTTTCGCAACGGTGCATACATGGGGAGAACACAATTTTATCTTGATCTTTAAGTGAGGAATCATCTTAAAATGCTACCGTCGCGATCTAAGCATAATAAGATACATAAAAGGATAAACATCACATGCATATAATTTTATGTGACATGGTATAGCCAATCTCCGCGCAATGATCTCCATCTTGTGCGCGCCGGCATGATCTCCATCACTCCACCATGATTGCCTCCACCACGAATAGCAACTACAACTATTGCTAACTACTTAGCGATAAAGTAAAGCTATTACATGGCGTATAAGAAGTTGACACGCAGGTCATACACAATTATAAAGACAACCATATGGCTCCTGCCGGTTGTGAACTCATCGACATGCAAGTCGTGAAAGATTACAAAACATGATCATCGCATACATCTCAATTCATACACATCATGTCTTGGGCCATACCATATCACAAAACACTCCCTGCAAAAACAAGTTAGACGCCTCTACTTTGTTGTTGCAAGTTTTACGTGGCTTATGGGAGTAGCAAGCTAAGAACGATTCTTACCTACGAAAAGCCACAACGGTGATATTATGGTTGCTAACATCCGGTGTAAGTCCCATGACTACTATAGTGAGAGAAACTGGCATCCACCAGCCGCATGTGTGGAACAAGCCACACGTCAAGTGCGGAGCCGGTCTCGCGAACGCGGTCGCGTAAAGTTGGCCTGGACCGCTTCGATCTCACTATACCGCGCCATAAGAAATACATAACAAAAGGTTTGCAACGGAAAACATCAACGCCCGCAACAAGCATGTTGCGTTCTACTCGTGAAACACATCTACGCATAGATCTAGCTCTGATACCACTGAAGGGTTTCGCAGCATAGTAAATCAAAAAATTTCCTACGGATGCGAACAAGAAAGCCAAGATCTAATCTAGGAGATGTAATCAACGAGAGAGGTAGATGAGATCTTTATACCCTTGAAGATTCGCACAGCGGAAACGTTCAATAGAACGTGGTTGACGTAGTCGTACTCGCCGTCTCCTCCTCGCGATCCGATCCGATCCTACGCCGCAAGTGGCGGCGCCTCCGAGAGTTGCACACGTGCGGTGCAGCGACGTCTCCTCCTTCCTTGGTCCAGCAAGTATGGTGGAGAGATAGATTGGATCAGCAGCACGACGGCGTGGTGCTTATGGTGGAGAGTTTCTGCGGCAGGGCTTCGCCTACGCGCAGTCGCGAGAGAGAAAGAGGGAGGGCAGCAGTTGGCGGCTAGGGTTTGGGTTAGGGGTTGGAGAGGGCTGCGCCCTTGCCCCCTATATATAGAGGGGTGGCCGGCCAGCTTGGCCTCTCCCCAAACCCTAGGACGCCGACTTGGAGTAGGAAGAGTGGGGGGCAAGTTCCCCCCCTTCCTTCTTTGAAGACTCCCTTAGGGTTTCCCCTTGGGCTGGCCGGCTGGGCCTTAGGGGCCTTGTGCGCCTAGCCCAAGGCGGCCAGGGCACTTCCCCTTAGGCCCACGCAGGCCTCCGTCAAGTGGGCCCACGTTGGTCCCACTCCGGAACCTTCTAGAACCTTCCGGTACAATACCGATAAACTCTGAAACCTTTCCGGAATCCAAAAACTGCTTTCCTTTATATGAATCTTATTCTCCGGACCATTCCGGAACCTCTCGTGACGTCCTGGATCTCATCCGAGACTCCGAACTAAAACTCATAAACCAATTATCCATTCTATCCTAGCATCGATACACGTTAAGTGTGTGACCCTACGGGTTCGAGAATATGTAGACATGATCTTCTATCAATAATCAACAGCGGGATCTGGAAACCCATATTGACTCCCACATATTCATCGATGATCATATCGAATGAACCACGATGTCAGGATTCAATTAATCCCGTATATGTATTCCCTTCGTCACACGATATTTTACTCGCCCAAGATTTGATCGTCGGTATCGCCATACCTAGTTCAATCTCGTTCATAGCAAGTACTTTACTCGTTCCGTAATCCGATATCACTTTGTGATTAACTCATTAACCACATGCTTGCAAGCGGTGTTGATATCGATTACCGAGTGGGCCCGAAGTATATCTCTCCGACTTGGGAGGGACAAATTCCATCTCGATACATACAACCCAACAAGTACTTTCCGATCACCTGAGAGACACCTTTATTATCACCCTCACATAGGATGACGTTTGATGACTTCAAAGCTTTCTTCCGATACTAGGGAGTTGTATTATCTCATGGTCTAAGGAATACAATACATGACATAGGAAAAGCTTCGCAAAGATGAACACGATGACACGATCTAATTGCTCTGCTTTATTTGGGTCTGTCCATCACACCATTCTCCTAATGGTATGATCTCATTATTAATTGACAACTCATGTCTATGGTTAGGAAACCTTAACCATCATTAATCAATGAGCTAGTCCAGTAGAGGCATACTAGGGACACGGTGTTGTTCATAAACCACACAAGTATTAATGTTTCCGCTTAATACAATTATAGCATGGAGTATAAACATTATCATGAACAAGAAATATGATAATAACAATATTATTATTGCCTCTAGGGCATATTTCCTTCACAAGCTCCTTTTTAACCACTTTTTTGCATAAAACTTTTTCTCTTCTCCAACACCATTCGAACCTTTTTAAAACAACTCTTTTGATGAATATAAACATGGACCAGAGGTCAAAATACACCATGATGCAAAGATAAAACAAGATCTGAACAAAAATCAAGGCAAAAAAACGAAAGCTAAACCCAGTTCTAGAAAAAGAGAACACTCGTTGAACGATAAGAGTGAAAAATGGAGTGTTCTTGGCAAATGAAAATGAGTACATCTTCTCCAAAAAAAATTGTTGGGGTCCAACCATTTATTGCAGCAAACAAAACAAAAGAAAACTAAAAACAAAAGTAAAGACGCTCCAAGAAAAATGCATAGTGCATGAAGCAATAAAAATATAGTGTGTTGAAAGGTGACCTGATTTTTGCCGATGAAGAAGGGGTGCCTCGGGGGCATCCCAATCTTTGATGCTTGTACCTCTTGAATATTTATTGGGGTGCATGGGCATCCCCAAGCTTGAGCTTTTTGTCCATTCTTCACCTCATCTCATCATTCTCCAATCCCTACACTTGAAAACTTCCTTCATACAAAACTCAACACAATTCTATTAGCAACATTAGTGTAAGCATAATAATGAATCAACCCTTTTTGGTTCAGGTTTCAACTCAAAAACACCACATATAAAGCATATACTACTTTAGCAACTTCCCCAAAATTTCCGTGATCAAAAGAACTCAAAAAGAAAACGATCGAGAGGCAAATACAAATAGTGGCAGAAATCTGTCAAAACAGAATAGCTGACAAAGATCGATTTTTTTCAAGGGTTTTCTGTTGCTCAAATCAAAAAGTGTGAAACTAATGAAAGTTTGGAAATAACCTGGGGCATATGCACAAGAAATCGCAGGTCAAAAATATGTTCTGAGAATTTTCACGAATTTTTACGGTGCAGCACCAAAATCTGTTTCAGGATAGCAACTTCCCCAAATCTTACCTCACTCAAATTAGAGGTTTCTCATGGCACAACAATGAAATAAAAATGATAAGGAGAGGTTATTACAGTAGTAATAAGTTCCAAGACTCAAATAAAAGAAAAAGAATAGAAAGTAAAACAATGGGTTATCTCCCAAGAGTGCTTGTCTTTAACGCCTTCGAGCTAGGCGCAGAAAGGTGCAAATCAAGTAATATCAAGTGATGAAGCATTAGGATCAACGGATGCCTTATGTCTTCCTTTCTTACCTTTGCTCTTGACTCTAGGAAAGACGTGACTATTGCAAGATGGAGAGTGATACGTCTCAAACGTATCTATAATTTTTGATGCTCCATGCTTGTTCTTACACCATTTGCTTAGTGTTTTGCTACACTTCGTGGCGTTTTTATGCATTTTCCAGAACTAACCTATTAACAAGATGCCACAGTGCCAGTTCCCTGTTTTCTGCTGTTTTTGTGTTTCAAAAAAGTTACACAGGAAATATTCTCGGAATTGGATGAAACAAAAGCCGAACATCCAGATATTTAACAAAGCTTCCAGAGGACCGAAGAGGAGATGGAGAGGAGCCACAGGGTGGCCTCACCACCAGGGGGCGCGGCCCAGGGCCTGGCCACGCCGCCCTGTGGTGAGACCACCCCGGTCCATCTCTGACGCTGACCCTTCACCTATAAAGACCCCTCGATGAGAAATACCTAAAAACCCGATCACTTTTCCAGAAACACATCACGATCTGCCGCCGTCGTCGACCTGAGATCGGGAGGGTCCAGAAGCTCTTCTCGGCACCCTACCAGAGAGGGGAATCGCCACTGGAGGTCTTCTTCATCGCCATACTTACCTCCGGCGCGATGAGTGAGTAGTCTACCTTGGACTATGGGTCCATAGCAGTAGCTAGTTGGTTGTCTTCTCCACCATGTGCTTCATGTTTAGATCTCATGAGCTGCTTTACATGATCGAGATCACCGTTATGTAATTCCACATGTTGTGTTTGTTGGGATCCGATGAATATTGGTGTTATGATTGAGTTGATGTGCTGAATATTATCTTATGTTATCTCTATGTTGTTTATGATCTTGCATGCTCTCCATTGTTAGTAGCTATCTTGGCCGAGTAGATACTAGTGACTCCAAGAGGGGGTATTTATGCTCGATAGTTGGGTTCATGCCTCTATTTAATCTGGGGGAGTGACAGAAACCTCTAAGGTTGTAGATGTGTTGTTGCCACTAGGGAGAAAACAACATTCTTATGTCCAAGGGCATATGCTTTGTTTACATTACACACTTTGCTTAATGAAATTATCTGTTGTTCGCAACTTAATATTCACGGGGTCCTCGGATGATTCCCCATGGGTGGATTATTAGTCATAGATGCAGTTGGATGGCGGTCTATGTATCTTGTTGTAATGCCCAGAGTAAATCTCATAGTGATCCTCTCAACATATGCACGTTATCTTTTTTCTATCAATTGCCCAATTGTAATTTGTTTACCCAGCATGTCGTTATTTATCCTATGGAGAGATACCACTAGTGAACTATGGACCCCGGTCCAATTTCCTTTATATTGCTATCACCTGTTTACTTTACTCACACTGTTTACTTTCTTGCATACTACTATTGCTTTCCACTCGATACGCTCATTCCTTTGTTTACAGCAAACCGGTGAGATTGACAACCTCATCGTAAGTTGGGAGCAAAGTTCTTGGTTGTGTTGTGTGCAGGTTCTGCGTTGCTGCTGGCAAAGCAAAGCACTGGACGAGGTGCCCTATAAATTGTCTGGAGCTGTCACTAAGCTAGCAAGCATCACCTTCTGGAGTTTGGCTTTTTCCTGGATTCGATAAACCTTGGTTTCTTACTGAGGGAAAATTTGCTACTGTGCTCATCATACCTTCCTCTTGGGGTTCCCAACTGGATGGTGATTTACATCAACACCGTGCTGCATCAGTGTCCTATGCATTTATGTTTTGCTATTCCTTGAAGGACAAGCTGAAAACCATTTGCTATGTTTTTCCATATGATTTGAACACACGTTTGACTTTCATTGTTTCATTTTTCATGATATTTCGTTTGTTTTCTTTTTCATGTTATAACATGGTTGCTAAGTTTCTTCTATCAAGATTATGTCTTTCATGCCCATGTTTTAAGTTCTTTCGATCCCAGCACTCAATGCTTACATAGATGATCAAGATTGTATTGGTGCATGTCACCTCAAAAATTATTCTTTTGTTATCACTTACCTACTCGAGGACGAGCAGGAGTTAAGCTTGGGGATGCTTGATACGTCTCAAACGTATCTATAATTTTTGATGCTCCATGCTTGTTCTTACACCATTTGCTTAGTGTTTTGCTACACTTCGTGGCATTTTTATGCATTTTCTGGAACTAACCTATTAACAAGATGCCACAGTGCCAGTTCCCTGTTTTCCGCTGTTTTTGTGTTTCAGAAAAGTTACACAGGAAATATTCTCGGAATTTGACAAAACGAAAGCCGAACCTCCTAATATTTACCGAAGCTTCCAGAAGTCCTAAGAGGAGACGGAGGGGGGGCCACGGGCCGGTCACACCATAGGGTGGCGCGGCCAGCCCCTGGCCCGCGCCCCCTATGGGTGAGGCGACCTTGGTCCACCTCTGACGCTGCCCCTTCACCTATAAAGACCCCCCGACGGGAAAAACCTCAGACACCCGATCAATTTTCCAGAAACACATCGCGATCCGCCGCCGTCGTCGACCCGAGATCGGGAGGGTCCAGAAGCTCTTCCCGGCACCCTGCCGGAGAGGGGAATTGCCACCGGAGGTCTTCTTCATCGCCATGCTTGCCTCCGGCGCGATGAGTGAGTATTCTACGTTGGACTATGGGTCCATAGCAGTACCTAGATGGTTGTCTTCTCCACCATGTGCTTCATGTTTAGATCTCGTGAGCTGCCTTACATGATCGAGATCATCTTTATGTAATTCTACATGTTATGTTAGTTGGGATCTGATGAATATTGGTGTTATGTTAAGTTGATGTGCTGAATATTATCTTATGTTATCTCTATGTTGTTTATGATCTTGCATGCTCTCCGTTGTTAGTAGCTATCTTGGCCAAGTAGATACTAGTGACTCCAAGAGGGGGGTATTTATGCTCGATAGTTGGGTTCATGCCTCTATTTAATCTGGGGGAGTGGCAGAAACCTCTAAGGTTGTAGATGTGTTGTTGCCACTAGGGAGAAAACAACATTCTTGTGTCCAAGGACATTCATTTTGTTTACATTACACACTTTGCTTAATGCAGTTATCTGTTGTTCGCAACTTAATACTCGAGGGGTGTTTGGACGATATCCCCGTGAGTGGATTATTAGTCATAGATGCAGTTGGATGGCGGTCTATGTATTTTGTTGTAATGCCCAGAGTAAATCTCATAGTGATCCTTGTGACATATGCACGTTATCTTTATTCTATCAATTGCCCAACTGTAATTTGTTTACCCAGCATGTTGTTATTTATCTTATGGAGAGACACCACTAGTGAACTGTGGACCCCGGTCCTATTTCCTTTACATTGCTATTACTATTTACTTTTACTCGCACTATTTACTTTCTTGCATACTACTATTGCTTTCCACTCGATACGCTCAATCTTTTGTTTACAGCAAACCGATGAGATTGACAACCTCATCGTAAGTTGGGAGCAAAGTTCTTGGTTGTGTTGTGTGCAGGCTCCATGTTGCTGCTGGTGCAAAACAAAGCCCTGGATGAGGCGCCTTATAAATTGTCCGGAGCTGTCGCGAAGCTAGCAGGCATCACCTTTTGAAGTTTGGCTTTTTCCTACTGGTTCGATAAACCTCGGTTTCTTACTGAGGGAATACTTGCTGCTGTGCTCATCACACCTTCTCTTGGGGTTCCCAACTGGTCGGTCATCTACATCAACACCGCACAGCAATTAGAGAGATGAATCTTATATTGCCTTTTCCCACATCTATAACGGCGCCCAGGAGCTTCAGTAGAGACCTTCCAAGCGTGATTTGTCCTTTTCCTACACATTCAATAACAAGATAATCAATAGATACCATTCTTCCGAGGACTTTTGTATAAACTCCTTTAGCTATTCCAACGGGAAATATAGTGGCATTATTAGTAAGAGAAATTTCTTCTCCTCCCTCGGAAAGTTTCCAAAGACTCAAAGATTCATAAACATCCTTTGGCATAAGACAAAATTCAGACATAATATCACAACGAGCATGAAAAGTTTCACCACTAATGGTGATTTTTACTGTAGGGTACCAACTTGATGGTTCAGAATTTGTTGGCACATAATCAAAATGCTCGCGCAAAGTACTGTAACAATTACCCAAACAAGCAGTGCGAGTCTCAAGAGTATTAAGTCTATTAAAAATGCTCATAAGAGAGGAATCAAAATCAGTTGGCATGCTATAAATTGTAATCAACTTTTTTATAATATTGAAAGCTTGATCTCCATCACAATGAAGGAAATCTCCTTCTGATGTAGCATCCAAAGCATATCTATAACAAAGAGCAAGTCTAAAGTAGAAGCAACTAAGAAGTAAACTCAAAGTCATTTTCGGTTCAGTTTTTGCATGCCAATCATAAATTCTAGACCAAGCTTCTTTGAAACTTTCCTCACTCTTTTGTTTGAAAGTGAAGATCATTTCCTCGGGCGACATAGTAGCAGCAACTAAACTAGACATAATAAACAACTATAAAGGAAACTATTTTTTTTTGTATTTTTGATAAAACGAAGAAAGCAAAAATAAAGTAAAGCAAAACAAAAACAAAGTAAAGATTGTGCGTGCAAGACTCCCCTTGCAGAAATCTTCTTTTTTCCTGGCAACGGCGCCAGAAAAAGTGCTTGATGCGGGCAGATAACCACCCAGTTGGGAACCCCAAGAAGAAGGTATGATGAGCACAGTAGCAAGTCTTCCCTCACTAAGAAACCGAGGTTTATCGAACTAGTAGGAAAAAGCTAAAGTTCAGAAGGTGATGCCTGTTAGCTTCGCGATAACTCCGAACAATTTATAGGGCGCCTCGTCTAGTGCTTTGATTTGCACCAGCAGCAACGTGAAACCTGCACACAACACACAAAAAATACTTTGCTCCCAACTTACGATGAGGTCGTCAATCTCACCGGTGTGCTGTAAACAAAGGAATGAGCGTATTGAGTGGAAAGTAATAGTAATATGCGAGAAAGTAAACAGTGTGAGTAAAAGTAAACGATAATAGCAATATAAAGGAAATTGGACCGGGGTCCACAGTTCACTAGTGGTGTCTCTCCATAAGATAAATAACGACATGCTAGGTAAACAAATTACAGTTGGGCAATTGATAGAATAAAGATAATGTGCATATGTCAAGAGGATCACTATGAGATTTACTCTGGGCATTACAACAAGATACATAGATTGCCATCCAACTGCATATATGACTAATAATCCACTCGCGGGGAATCATCCGAGGACCTCTTGAGTATTAAGTTGCGAACAACAGATAACTACATTAAGCAAACACTAGTGGAAAACGGGCCTTTGGTCAGGCCCTTTTAGTCCCGGCCGTAATCTGGGCCGGGACTAAAGGCCTGGCCACGTCGCCCCAAATTCGCCCACCCGCACGGCAGCCTTTAGTCCCGGTCCGTTACAACCCTATAGTCCCGGTTTGAGACACAAACCGGGACTAAAGGGCTATGCGATGAGCGGCCAGCATGTGCGCCCCCTTTAGTCCCAGTTTGTGTCTAAAACCGGGACTAAAGGCTTCTGCCTATATATATGGCCGCAGTCCCTCTCCCCTCTCCCTTATATTTTTCTTGGATGGAGGAGTGTGGGTTTGTGCTAGTTCTCTATTTCATTCCATTGCACTAGAGGTGTTTGTTGAAATGTGTGTTAGAGCGATGCCACTTAAGTGCACCGAACACAACTACGATATGAGGTGCCCGAGCCACGCTTAAGCCTCTTCCTCTTTATTTCCACTTGTTCTAAAAGGTTAGCAACTATATTTCCTCGTTTAGACCATGCGGTACTAATTTTAGGATCGTGATTGCGTTTGATATACTATGGTATGACACAGATGAGCCATCCATGGATGTACGGTGATCGACGCACAGCCGCTTACGGAGAAGGCGTGCATTCTTTTCGAGATGTGGCCGAGGCGAACAAGCATGGTGGTGGCTTTATGTTTTGTCCATGTGTTCAATGTCGGAATGAGAAGGATCACACTTGCTCAAGAGTCATTCAGAGTCACCTGCTTCGGTCCGGTTTTATGTCTGGCTATAATGTTTGGACCAAGCACGGAGAAAGAGGGGTTATGATGGAAGACGACGATGAAGAAGAGAACGATGATGACAACTACCGATCTATGTTCCCTGAGTATGCTGATACCGCAATGGAAGACAATGAAGAAGAAGATCAGGGTGAAGAACGGGAACCAGATGAGCCCGCTGATGATCTTGGCCGGGTCATTTCTGATGCACGGCAAGGATGCGACATAGAAAAGGAGAGGTTGCAGTTCGAGCAGATGTTACAGGACCAACACAAATTGTTGTACCCAACTTGTGAAGATGGCCAGAAGAAGCTGGGTAGCACACTGGAATTGCTGAAGTGGAAGGCAGAGACCGGTGTGACTGACTCGTCATTTGAAAAGTTGTTGGTACTGATGAAGAAGATGCTTCCAAGAAAGAACGAATTGCCCGCCAGCACGTACGAAGCAAGGAAGCTTGTCTGCCCTCTAGGATTAGACGTGCAGAAGATACATGCATGCCCTAATGACTGCATCCTCTACCGCGGTGAGAAGTACGAGAATATGGATAAATGCCCGGTATGCACTGCATTGCGGTATAAGATCAGAAAAGATGACCCTGGTGATATTGAGGGCGAGCCACCCAGGAAGAGGGTTCCTGCCAAGGTGATGTGGTATGCTCCTATAATACCACGGTTGAAACATCTGTTCAGAAATAAACATCATGCGAAGTTGTTGCGATGGCACATGGAAGATCATATGAAAGACGACAAGTTGAGGCACCCCGCTGATGGTCGGCAGTGGAGAAAAATCGAGAGAGAGTTCCCGAGATTTGCAGATGATGCAAGGAACTTATGGTTTGGTTTAAGTACAGATGGCATGAATCCTTTTGGGGAGCAGAGTTGCAGTCACAGCACCTGGCCCATTACTCTATGTATCTACAACCTTCCTCCTTGGTTGTGCATGAAGTGGAAGTTCATTATGATGCCAGTGCTTATCCAAGGTCCAAAGCAACCCGGCAACGACATTGATGTGTACCTAAGGCCATTAGTTGATGAACTTTTACAGCTGTGGGCCGAACCAGGTGTACGTGTGTGGGACGAGCACAAACAAGAGGAATTTGACCTTCGAGCGTTGCTTTTCATAACCATCAATGATTGGCCTGCTCTTAGTAACATTTCAGGACAGTCAAACAAGGGATACAATGCATGCACGCACTGTTTGGATCAGACAGAAAGTATATATCTAGACAAATGTAGGAAGAATGTGTACCCGTACAATCGTCGTTTTCTTCCACCCAAGCATCCCTTAAAGAAAAAAGGCAAGCATTGCAATGGCAAGGCAGAACCCCGGGGGAAGCCTGTCACCCGTACTAGTGCTGAAGTGTTTGATATGGTCAAAGATTTAAAAGTAATCTTTGGAAAGGGTCCTGGCAGCCAACCTATTCCTAACGGCCCTGATAAGCGCGCACCCATGTGGAAGAAGAAATCTATATTTTGGGAGCTACCCTATTGGGAAGTCCATGAGGTCCGCTCCGCAATCGACGTGATGCACCTGACGAAGAATCTCTGCGTGAATATTCTAGGCTTCCTGGACTTGTATGGGAAGTCAAAAGATACACCGGAAGCACGGGAGGACCAGGAACGTCATAAAGGATGAGACTGGCTTCTCGTCGAATGTAAAGGGAATCGTAAATATGAAAGACACAAATTCCAAAACCTAAAGTCTCATGACTGCCATGTGCTTGTGACGCAATTGCTTCCGGTTGCATTGAGGGGAATTCTACCAGAAAATGTTCGTCTGGCAATTGTGAAGGTATGTGCATTCCTCAATGCAATTTCTCAGAAGGTAATCGATTGAGAAAGTCTATCAGGGTTACAGATTGATGTGGTCCAATGTCTAGTCAGCTTCGAGTTGTTGTTCCCGCCATCCTTCTTCAATATAATGACACACCTCCTAGTTCACCTAGTCAAAGAGATTAGAATTCTCGGTCCTGTGTTTCTACACAATATGTTCCCCTTCGAGAGGTTCATGGGAGTCTTAAAGAAATATGTTCATAACCATGCTAGGCCAGAAGGAAGCATCTCCAAGGGCTATGGAACAGAGGAGGTCATTGAGTTTTGTGTGGACTTTCTTCCTGACCTTAAGCCGATTGGTGTTCCTGAATCTCGGTATGAGGGTAGGCTGACAGGAAAAGGCACACTAGGAAGGAAAGCAAAAGTATGTATGGATGGGCATTCATTCTCTCAAGCACACTACACAGTTCTACACAATTCCACCGTGGTGACTCCATATATCGTGAGACACAAGAATATTCTACGCTCCGAAAACCCGGGGAAGGCTGACTCTTGGATTAAAGGGGAACACGAGAAGACTTTCGGCAGTTGGTTGCAGACACATCTCATGAATGACAACACCATTGGAGATCAGTTGTACTGTTTGGCCAGGCCACCATCTTCGACTATATGTACTTTCCAAGGGTACGAGATAAATGGGAATACATTTTACACGGTTGCCCAAGATAAAAAGAGCACCAACCAAAACAGTGGTGTCCGCTTTGATGCAACAGACGATAATGGGCAGAAGGAAACATATTACGGGTACATAGAGGAGATATGGGAACTTGACTATGGACCTACTTTTAAGATCCCTTTGTTTCGGTGCAAATGGGTGAAGCTAACAGGAGGCGGGGTAGTTGTAGACCAAAAGTACGGCATGACAACAGTGGATCTCAACAATCTTGCGTACATGGACGAACCATTCGTCCTAGCCAACGATGTCGCTCAGGTTTTCTATGTGAAGGACATGTCTACAAAAACGAGAAAAAGAAATTAGCAAAAGAAGACATCGTCCGATGAGCCAAAGCGCCACATAGTTCTTTCAGGGAAAAGAAACATCGTGGGAGTAGATGACAAGATAGAGATGTCAGTAGATTATAATAAGTTTCATGAAATTCCGCCCTTCAAAGTGAAAACTGACCCAAGCATCCTACTGAATGATGAAGATTCTCCATGGCTACGACCCAGAAGAAATCAGAAATAATAGATAGAAATTTTGGTGCAATAATGTAATAATGTATTAAACCTTTTATGTAATGCATGTATGGAATGTACTAAACCTTTATTTAAGGAGCATGTGTGTTAATAATAAACTAATATTAGTTAATCTATTATTTAATAGAAAATGGCAATTTTGTTAATAGTTTGATAAGTTAGAATAAGTTAACAAACTGTCGGTGGGATAAGGACGTGTGGGTAACCTTTAGTCCCGGCTGGTGGGTGCAACCGAGACTAAAGCTGTCGGCAGGATAAGGACGCATGGGTGGATGCACTGCTCGATGAGATAAAGCATGTAGCGCACGACGCCTCTGTCGGAGGAACAAGACAAAGTAGAAGCGGCGCCGTGCCTATAAAAGGAGCATCGATACGCCATGGCAAGCAGCTCAACAAGCCAACCTATAAGGCAGGGAGAGTTTCATCTCCATGGATGGAGGAAAGGGTTGGGAAATCTCCCGTGGTGGAGCTTCTCAAAGATGTCGTTGGTGCTCACACCCTACGGCATCTTTGGAAGCTCCGCCTCGGAAAATTTTCCCTGCAAGCCCGTGAAAGACTCCATCTCCTCTAACTGTGTTGGAGAAAGGGTTGGGAAATCTCCCGTGGCGGAGCTTCTCGAAGATGTCGTTGGTGCTCACGCCCTACGGCATCTTCGGAAGCTCCGCCTCGGAAAAATTTCCCTACAAGCCCGTGAAAGACTCCATCTCCTCTAACTGTGTTGGGGAAAGGGTTGGGAAATCTCCCGTGGCGGAGCTTCTCGAAGATGTCATTGGTGCTCACGCCCTACGGCATCTTCGGAAGCTCCGCCTTGGAAAAATTTCCCTGCAAGCCCGTGAAAGACTCCATCTCCTCTAACTGTGTTGGGGAAAGGGTTGGGAAATCTCCCGTGGCGGAGCTTCTCGAAGATGTCGTTGGTGCTCACGCCCTACGGCATCTTTGGAAGCTCCGCCTCAGAAAAATTTCCCTGCAAGCCCGTGAAAGACTCCATCTCCTCTAACTGTGTTGGGGAAAGGGTTGGGAAATCTCCCGTGGCGGAGCTTCTCGAAGATGTCGTTGGTGCTCACGCCCTACGGCATCTTCGGAAGCTCCGCCTCGGAAAATTTTCCCTGCAAGCCCGTGAAAGCTACTTAACTAGTAAAACCAGCCCACCATCTTTGTGAGTTAATAGTTTGAATAGTTAAAATAATTGGTTTTGAAAATAGAAAATGGTTTTGAATTAGTTATTCAATTTCAAACACTTTTCATATTCAAAGTTTTATCAAATTCTAAAATATGTAAAAAGAATATTAATCAATATAGTTTTAACTGAAAATGGCAAAATAGTTAATAGTTTGAATAGTTAAAATAATTGATTTTGAAAATAGAAAATGGTTTTGAATTAGTTAATCAATTTCAAAAACTTTTCATATTCAAAGTTTTATCAGATTCTAAAATATGCAAAAAGAATATTAATCAATATAGTTTTAATTGAAAATGGCAAAATAGTTAATAGTTTGAATAGTTAAAATAATTGATTTTGAAAATAGAAAATGGTTTTGAATTAGTTAATCAATTTCAAACACTTTTCATATTCAAAGTTTTATCAAACTCTAAAATATGCAAAAAGAATATTAATCAATATAGTTTTAATTGAAAATGGCAAAATAGTTCATAGTTTGAATAGTTAAAATAATTGATTTTGAAAATAGAAAATGGTTTTGAATTAGTTAATCAATTTCAACACTTTTCATATTCAAAGTTTTGTCAGATTCTAAAATATACAGAAGGTATTCAATTTAAAATTCAAAATTCATATTTCAAACGAAATCTGAAAAAAAAATAGCCTTGGCGCGCATTTATTGCCCCTTTAGTCCCGGTTGAAGCCACCAACCGGGACTAAAGGGGGGGGCTCGGGCGCGAACCGCCGACCCCCCTTTAGTCCGGGTTGGTGGCTTCAACCAGGACTAAAGACCTCCCTTTAGTCCCGGTTGAAGCCACCAGCCGGGACTAAAGGGGGGGTATAAAAGCCCGCGCCCCCCTTCCTCTTCTTCCCCATTGCACACTTAGCGAAAAACCGATGACGACCGGACGCGCGCGAGGAGCTCCCGCCGGCAACGTTGCGGTCGCCCGGCCATTTGACGGCGCCGCAACCGCACCGCTCCGCCCCGGCCACCGCCCGCTCTGCCACCGCACCGCGCTAGCTCCGCCCGGCCTCCGCGCCCCGGCCACCGCCCGCTCCGCCCCAGCCACCGCACCACTCCGCCCTGGCCACCGCCCGCTCCGCCCCGGCCACTGCACCGCTCCGCCCTGGCCATCCCTGCAAGGTTTTTTTAAAATTTTGTTAAGTATTGTTAGTGTTTTGTTAGGGTTTGTAATTGTTAGGGTTTTTGTTAGTGTTTGTAATTGTTAGTGTTTTGTTAGTAATTTTGTTAGGGTTTGTAATTGTTAGTGTTTTGTTAGGGTTTGTAATTGTTACTATTTTGTTAGTAATTTTGTTAGTGTTTTGTTAGTAATTTTGTTAGTTTTTGTTAGGGTTAGTAATAGAAATAGTGAATTGTTAGGGTATTTTTAGTAGTTAGAATTGTTAGGGTTTTTTTAGTAGTTAGAATTGTTAGAAATTGTTAGAAATTGTTAGTGTATAGTAATAGTTAGAAAATAGAAATAGAAATAGTGAATTGTTAGGGTTAGTAATAGAAATAGAAATAGTTAGAAAATAGAAATAGAAATAGTGAATTATTAGGGTTTTTTAGTAGTTAGAATTGTTAGGGTTTTTTTAGTAGTTAGAATTGTTAGGGTTTTTTTAGTAGTTAGAATTGTTAGAAAATGTTAGAAATTGTTAGTGTATAGTAGTTAGAATTAGTAGTTAGAATTTTAGTAGTTAGAATTGTTAGGGTTAGAAATAGTAATAGAAATAGAAATAGTGAATTGTTAGGGTTAGTAGTTAATTGTTAGGGTTAGTAGTTAGAAAATTGTTAGGGTTAGTAGTTATTTTGTTTTGTTATTAGTTAGGGTTAGTAGTTAGAAAATAAGTTATGTTATTTTGTTAGGTTAATTGTTTGTTAGTTAGGTTAATCAATTATTGGTATTGTTCCATATAGCATCCATAATTGAAATATAAATGTCGGTATTTTGCAGAAACTATGGATCCACATAGCAGGAACCTAGAAGAGGAAGAACTTCTCGAAGATATAATCAAAGACGCCCCCGATGTTGAACCAGCTGAATCTCCGTCGTCATATCTGAACCCCTCTGGAGATAGAACGGAGGTCGACCGACATGAAGATGAAGCCGACGGGGAAGGCGATAGCTCCGATGATGGAGAAGGCGATAGCTCTGCTGATGGAGACGCCGGTGGACAAATAACGAAGTCCGGCTAGGTATATATATGAAGTTCGGCAATCACTTGTAATATGTGAAAAATATTGGAGATAGTTGTATATTGTATACATATACATTGACGAATGGTTCTCCTCTTAGGCCTCCACATCGAGCAAAGCTACGAAACGAGGCCCGACCAAAAAGTTGGATGCACGAACGCATTACACCTTTGAGGTCATATTGCCTACGGGCGAACCCAAGCTTCCTAAGAAGGTTGCCGACACATTCAAGAAGCAATGCAGAGTTCTGGTTAGGGATCACGTCCCGATCAGCATTCGGGAGTGGAACAAGCGCAAAGGGGCAGACGATAGTGACTATGTCGCCGAAAGGTACAAAGAGAATCTTTGGAATGATCTCATGGCACATTTCAACCTGCCAGAATGTGAGAATGAAGACGCCGCAAGACAACTGAGGGCCAAAGTCAAGCAGTGGACTCCAAAGAAGATGGCCGAACTGTTCCGGGTGTGGAAGAAGAAACTATGGAAAAACTATCTGAAGAAAAAGAAAGTGCCAGTATTCGAAGGGTATCTAGCCAAGCTGGCGAATCACTGGAAGGCATTTCAGGAGTACAAGGAGTCAGAAGATGCCAAGGCATTATCAAAAAAGAACAAGAAAAATGCCGACAAGAAGAAATATCACCACACGCTGGGGCCAGGGGGATATGAGACTGCCATCCCAAAGTGGGATAAGAAAGAGCAAGAGATGATTGCTAAAGGGATCACACCTGAACCCATCCGTGATGAGTGGGAAATGAGAGCAAGAAATTGGTTCCTTGCGCATGGTGGTTCGTACGACGAACTAACAGGGGACCTTATCTGCAGTGACGGTCTTAGGATACCCAGGGAAAATTGGAAAAAAATAGTGAAAGAAATTAAAGAGGGAAAAAGACAGTTCACTCCAGATAGAGAGAAAGACTTGCTCACACTGGTCCTCGGGAATGACGAACATGGAGGACGAACGCGAGGCTTTGGTCCTTCTTACCCGTGGTGGCTTGGGTTTGCCAAAGACCAAGAGACTTACAGAAGTCGAGCGAGAGCAAAGAAGCGACAGCAGGATGAGGAAAATGACAAGTTCAACCAGTTGCTTGCCAGACTTAACGAGCAACAGCAGCAGATTGACGAACTTAGAGGAGTAGTGCGCCAGCAAGATCCTACACTCGATATTACTGCCGGCCCATCTAAGCGGAAAAGCAGCGTGGCTGAATCTGAGGCCCCGACCGACGATGCACGACGAGTGATAGAGGGCGGTCCCGGCTACCCCGTGGATGGAATCAAGGAGTCAACATCATGTGAACTCCATCAGAGAATGAAGAACATATCCATGAAGGTGGCCGTCGGACAAGCTTTACCTTCTGGCCCTGATGTACGCTGGCATGGCCGTGAGATTCCAGCTGACTATGCTAAAGTCGGGGTGGATGAAATCGTGTCGGGGTTTCATGATATGGAGCTTGACATCGCTGGACCCAAAGATGAGAGGACACTCAGATAAGTACTGGGTGGAGTCATTCTATGGGACAAGAACTACATCAAGCTTCCAGGCTCGGCCCCAAGGACAACACCGCCTCCGAGTCGTCGCAGGTCACCTACACCTCCATCACCTCTAAGCCCTCCACATGACTACGGCCACCACAACACGAGTCCATCTCGATCACCACCGCCGGACTTGGGTCAGCCGTCTCCGCCGCCGCCCGCTAAGGATACTAAGCGGAAGCGTGCCAGCAAGAATGCTCCGTCGATGACTTCTAAGCGACGGAGCTCCCCAAAGCGCAAACTGTCGCCCCTCCCAAAGGTACCTCATGCTAATCTTCCCATCAGACCTTATGATCGTACCCCCGAGGAAAACGCCAGGATAGCAAAGGAACATTATGATGCGCAGATGAAAAAGAAGGAACCCGAGCCCCGCCCCGAATACACCGAGAAGAAAAAAGTATATGCAAAATACTTACTGACCCTTCCATCGCAGTATGACTTGCACCATAAGACTGATGACTATACACGCACATTGCAGAAGGAAGGGAAAAAGAGCAGATCACGTGCAAGTGCAAGTGGGAGCAAATCAAGTATAAGTACAAGCAAAAAAAGATCAGACGTTCCTCAGCTTGAACAACAGGCCAAACAATCGATCCCACCCCTCAGGGTGTTATCCAAGAATGTTCCCTCTCTGGTGCAGGGACAAGATTTGGAAATAGCAGAGAAGTGGGCGGCTGAATGGGGTATGAGTGCTGAAGACATTCTGGCTTCCCAAGACGAGAGGTTTCCCAAGGCTGTGATACTTTGAGGTAGAACAGAACAGAGGCTACATAGAGCTCATATTCTACGGATTACACCACTTTGACCTGGTCCTAGAAATGGACGAGGTTCTGGAGTTTGTTTCTCCCGACATTCCAAAGTGGAATGGTATGACAAGACCACAAGAGTAACATGCACTAGAAAACTCCAATGCATACTTTCATCTTGGGTGCCAACTGGAAGACGAGGGTCAAAAAGCAACTTAAGATATGGAAACACGCTTAGAAGGAATCCTTAGATTTGGATGCACAAGTCAACATCTCATGTAAACTAATGCTGAAAGGGAGGTGTGGCAGGGTCACAGACATAGAGGCGAGGCTCACTAAGAGACTCTTCTCGTGATCCATTTGGTTCCATGAGAGAACATCTACCACAGCTAGTGGAAGGGGAAGTCCATTGTTGCCGCAATTCAATTACGACTACAACCACAAGCTTAAAAGGAAAACCATATTGAGTTAATGATTAATCATTAACAGAAGGGTTCAACAGAATGGATCTTGGGTTAAAGGCCAACTTCATGTACTGGAATACAGCACAATTCGGGACCTTCGGTTCAAGTCCATGGGTAAAACACGAAGAAAGGAGTACTACTAACTGAGCAACTAAGAGGATGCCATGGGTAGTAATCATGAGGTAGCTTCCAGAACAAGGTATAGATTTTGTAGTACCCAAACAAATAGAGAGGCATACAAGGTGAAAGAAATCCTTGAAGCATAGAGAAGAATTATTTGGAACCCATGACGTAAAGATATTTCAATGGGAAGAAATCTTCTAATTGCATCTTCTTGTTTTAGCTGAGAGTATGAAGAATACTATGTAGGTCAACTGGTTTAGAAACGACATGCCCACGAGGGACCTAAGTTTTGAATGACTAGAAGAGATAGGAAAACTTTTTCCAAATCAACATGAAAGGATAAGAAAGATCAGGACTAAGAGCGATAGAGATAAGGAATAAAAAGAAACCTTACCTAAGTTTGCAAATCATTTTTAGCTTGCAAATAGCTTTTCACAAACATTAGACTCAACATCGGCCAATAGCAAGGGTTTCCTACAGACAGTCCTGCTCTGATACCAAAACCTGTCGGGACCCCCAAGATCTAAGCTATACAGAGATGTTATGTGTATTAGTCACGCTAGCAACGAGTGATACTGGGGTTACCAGTCCCAGGCCGGAACACCATTGGCAGGCAGGCCAGAATTAAACCATCGGCTCTACACATCTCGAAGCACCATGAAACTAATCATAACCAAGACTGCATAACTGAGAGCTCGAGAGCCTTAAACCCCTCTCGTGCACTTTATATCCATACACGCATCATGGACGAGATGGGTAACCACAGTTGGTACACAACAGTGACTCTACGACTCAAAGGTAATACAGCAAAGCTCTTACCAGAGCAAAGATCCAAATGATTACAAGCAGAGGTCACTGACCAACATTACATCAAACAACGGAAGGAAGGTTATGCTATTAGACATAGCAAGGATAACATGGCCTAAGAGGCCAGAAGCATAACAACGACAACCCATTCCGCAGCCCCAAGCTGCTATGTGGAAACCCCAAGCTACTCGTCGGTGTCGATCTTTGAATGGAACTCATCTTCTTTGTAGAACTTACTCTGCTGCAAAAATATCAATAAAGCAGGGGTGAGTACATAAGGTACTCAGCAAGTCTTACGTATCCTATTAGCTAAACTTGGTTAAGAAAGGCTTTTTGTGGAGTTATTTTGCGTAAAACAATCTTTATTTGCATAAAACAAGTAAGAGTAGAAGCTCGGCTACTTAGAATATTTTAAAAGGGGAGGAGAGCGATATCTTTAATCATTGAGACATCCACCGAATCAACATCAGCTGAACCTATCCACTAGGATCACATCCTCGAAACCCCAGAGGAAAGCAATCCTATTCACACTTTGCTTTTCAAGTTTTACGATAAGGTTAAAGTTCTCTATGATCAGGCATCTGTCTCCAAGTCGTCCATAACCGTGGACACGGCTTTTCGAAAAGATTTAACCCTGCAGGGGTGTACAACTTTACCCACACGTGATGACCATCTCCATAGCCACATGATGTCATTCCATGAGACGTTGCCGGAGTGGTGATCGCCTACAACCTTTACCTCACGTCGACCTATTCCATGAGCCACGCCAAAAGGTTCTAGCTGCCATCGCGAGATCGGCCATTCTCAAATGCGGAACCGTTCGTTGCATGGCGAGGTAGGTTTACCAGAGGAATCCGCCTCAAGCAACCTCGGCTGCATTCCTGTATGATGCACCTCTTCTCTTTTCCATCTCTTTCCAAAACATTTTCAATGCGTATGCCAAATGGAAAGCCAAACTAGGTAGCTCATGGATGGTCTAAGCAAGTTAGTCAGTCGACGGGAGTCCCATACCTCCACGTGTGGTCGTACGCTCAGTCTTGGATCAAGAGACAAGAACTCGGGTCCTAGGGCGGCAAGAATGAGTTAACCACATCCCAGGTGGCGGCTCATCCAAACCTTTTAGCATGTTTAATCTCATAGTTATCATCATACCATGTCATCCAGTCATACTAGATTCATTTGCAGCTCTGATTCATTAACCATATGTACCAGAGTAAACAACTAAGCATGGCTAAGCATTTCAGATATAAAGCTCTAGCGACGCGCATAAGCAGAACCTAGTCATGCTAGGAGCAGTGGATCAGGGTATTTAGGCGACAAGAATGGAACATGCATTAGATAGGATAACTCTATCTATCGATAAAAAACAGTTGAACCGTATGTTGCAAAATAGTAAGTTTTGAAATACTTTAAAACCATAGGTTCAGAGGGGGGCTGCTTGCCTTGTTGTTGATAACCAAATAAAATAGATATCCAGGGTTTTTCTTCTTGACTTGTTCATCGATGGATAAGTATTGCTCATCGATGTTGTCGATCTTGACATCGGAATCGTTGCTCACATCAATCCCTGGATCCTACCGGGGAGAAGCAGAAACACACCGGAAAAATAAATAGCATTCAAGCATGGCATCGATGCGCAAACAAATATGATGGTATGACAAGTTCATGGTATTGAATTTAAACCCTAAAACATGAGAATAAGTTGAAAGGGGTTCGAATGCATTAGGGTTAGCATTCCGGCAAACCCTAATTTGAATAAAAGGGTACAATTGGTTCTTCTATTTTAGACAGGGTTTAAACTTGCTTAATCATGCATGAATTTGACATAAACAAGTAGAGTTCATTTTTCTAAACATTTTGATAGGTCATACACATTTTTTCTGATAAACAGAGAATTATTTATGCATTTTACAAGTTTCTAATATTTTTTGCTATTTTTCTAAAAGTAGGCAAAAGGTGCAGGACTTTTTTCACCCGAGGGTCACTTGACCCACGGCCACTGACTGGTGAACCCGGGTCCATGTCAGAGCCAGGCTGGCCTCGTGCTGGACAGGGCCTGCCCTCTGCACGCATGGCTCGCCGGCCGGCCACACCGGCGGCGGAGCAAGGCTCCACGGACAGGAGGGAGGGGGGAATGACGCGGCTGCTCACCGGGGGCTCGCCGGCGAGGTCGAATTGGCCGGAGACGGGCCGGCGGTGGCGCAATCGACGGCGGCGGCCTCGGATGTCTGCGGAGGAAACGGCGACTGAGGGCAACCCGGCTTGATTCCTCGTACGGGGAGACTGCGGGCGGCGCGGCGGAGCTCTTAGGCACCTCGGAGGAGCTTGGGGTGGCGTCTAGCGGCGGTGGGAGGCGACGGCTGTGGCGGCGAGCTCGGTCTCTGGGAGGAGTTCACGGGAGAGAGAGGAATACCGAGCCAGGGAAGAGAGGAAAGGAAGGAGGGGTCGTCGTGGCGCGGTTTGAGCAGCTCCAGGAGGTCGCCTCGGTGACCAGGGCAGCAAGCAGGAGGTGGCGCGCGGTGCCCAGGGATCCTCCACGTAGGTGCTTTGCCTCCTGGAGAAGAAAGAAGAAAAGGGGCAGATTTGCACAAAGCCCCTGGTGGAGGGTTTTCTGGGATTTTAAAAATAGAACATGTTTTTGTATGATTTGGTGAATAAACTTAGTTTAGGAAAATGTGAAATTCAGGGACTTCCCTGTTAACTAGCAGTAGCTCAACATGTGTTACTTTGACAATTACAATTAGTTGGAACACATTTTGTAACTATCTGTACCAATAAAATTGCAATGCGACTGGTAGGACGTACGTCCGTCGAGGTTGATTTGCAGTTTGACCCCTCCAAAATAGATGAATCCACCCGCAGTCCTACTTTCCCTGAGTACAACAACCACCAAACATGGCAGCGATCAAGCCGCCCTGGCTAGACCACAAGGAAGTTTTAAGCATACAACCGAACAACAGCACGCAGGCTGGCACTGAATAACTAGATAGATAGTTTGCTAAGTAGTAGGTGTCGCAGGGTGGAGACTGGATGACGCTGATGGCGGGGAGTAGGAGTTGGCAAAGAATGTTCTTGACAGCGCCACCAACTCATCCAGCAGCACCCGGTCCTTAGGCTTTTGGATCTGGCGCCACAGCTGCAGAGACAAGATAATTTTAAAGATACAGTCAGCAGGTTGGCGAGGAAACTTGCCATCAATCGTAAATTTATTTCTAGTGGTCCACAAAGACCAGCAATGGGCAGCAAAGAAGGTCCATAGGAACCTTCGGGGTTTGTTAGGCAAGGAATTCAAGATGTTAATCCAATCAAGCCTTGATCTGGGGTTCCAGTTCACTCTGAACATCTCCCGAACCCCACTCCACTGGAATTCAGCTAAATGGCACTGAAAAAAGATGTGATCTACATCCTCCGGCTTGCCACAGAGAGCACAATTGCCATCTGAGCCCCCCCCCCCCCAGGCGTGAATGTGATCACTAGAAGGTAACCTCCCTTTGAGCAGCTGCCAAGTAAAAAAAATTAGCTTGAGCAGCATCTGGCAATTCCAAATCAGCTTGGTGAGAGGCACATCTGGGGCCTTGCACAACGAAAGGTACATAAACTTTGTTGAATATTGCCCAGACGGAGTGTGCTTCCAGGAAATTGTGGTAGGAACATTGTCCAACTCGATGTCCTCCACCAACTCAGATAGCTCCGCCCAGGCCAGTAGATCACCCTGATCCAGCGCCCTCCAGAAAAAATGCGCCACCCCTCCTCTGAATAAGCTTGAGCCATGGTGAGATCAGAGTCAGAACTCTTAGCGAACAGAGTGGGAAACCTGACACACAGAGGGGTATCCCCAATCCACAAATCCCTCCAGAAACTGATAGATGAGTTCTTACCAGGAGCAAACTTAACTCCCGCTCTAAAGTGATCTTTCACTTTGTGTATGCTATGCCAAAAGGGAGAGCAGTTACTAGGAGTGGAAGAAAAAATCTCTGAGGTTCTGTATTTCGCTCTTAACAATCTCAGCCACAGCAAACCTGAGTTTTCCTCTGTGTAGATTCTCCATATCCACTTAGCCATCAACGCAATGTTCATAAAACTTGTGTTCATCACCCCTAAACCACCCTGGCTTTTGGGTTGGCAAATGGTTTTCCAGTTCACCATATGAAATTTCTTCGCGGCACTTTGACCTTCCCAGAAAAAATGATTCATGTGTCTGTCCATTGCAACATGGGTTCCATCTGCCAGCAAGAAGAGACCCATTGTATGGAGCGGCAAGTTCGACAAGCAAGCGTCTATTAGCATCAAACGAGCAGCAGAGGACATAAACCGTCCTTGCCACGGGGCAGCACGTTTGCCTACCGCGGCCACCAGAGGCTCCAAGTCAGCCAGAGAGAGCTTGTGGTCACTCATGGTGAAACCCAGGTACGTAAAAGGAAACTTTCCCTGCTTACAATTAAGCAAACTGGCTACCCTAGCCTGCTCAACAACATCCACTCCCATCACAATAACTTCACTTTTGTGAAAATTAATTTTCATACCCGACAAGAATTCAAAGCACAGCAACAGGAACTTGAGATTGGACAAACTTTCCTGAGAATTTTGGACCAGGACCATTGTGTCATCAGCGTACTGCAGGTGGGGCACTCCCCCTAGAATCAGATGCGGCACCACTCCCTGGATATGGCCAGCTTCTTTGGCCCTGTCCAGAATCGCCGCCAGAGCATCAGCCACAAAGTTGAACAGCAGCGGAGATATTGGATCACCCTGCCGCACCCCCCTTTTGTTCCTAAAATAAGGACCAACCTCTCCATTAATCGAAATAGCAGTTTGGCCCCTAGTGACTAGCTGCATAAGTCTGTGAACGAAAGAAGGTTCAAACCCTTTGGCCAAAAGCACCTCCCTAAGGAATTGCCAGTTCACTCTGTCATATGCTTTTTCAAAGTCAAGTTTGAGCAGCACTGCAGGGAGGTTCTTAGATTTTAGCTCATGGATAATTTCATGGAAAGCAAGAGGACCATCCTGAATGAATCTTCCTTTGATAAAAGCTGTTTGGGATTGGCTGATCACCCTGTGCGCAACAGGAGAAATTCTGCAAGCATAAGCCTTGGAAATCATCTTGAAAATCACATTGATCAAAGCAATTGGCCTAAACTGCTTGATATTGTCTGCCCCTGGGACTTTGGGAAGAAGGGACAAAATCCCAAAATTCAGTCTGGCAATGTCCACTCTACCCAAAGCAAAACCATTCAGAATATCTATCACACCCTGTTTGAGCAAAGGCCAGAACTTTTTGTAGAACATCACTGGAAGCCCATCTGGGCCTAGAGCTGTGTCAGTCTTTGTTTCATGCAGCACATAGTCAAGCTCCTCTGCTGTGAAGGTTCTCATTAGCTCCTCATTTTCCTGGGCTGAGACCATCTGTTGAGTAGGCCACAAGTCTGACCTGATACTAAGGAGCTTTGGTTCCTCTGCCCCCATGAGATTGTGGTAGAAGGCATATATAAGCTCCTGGATAGCCTCTTTCTCCGTGACCATACCTTGATCAGAAGAAAGGGAGTGAATTGCACACTTTCTTTTCCTCCCATTTGCAAAGGCATGGAAAAATTTGGTGTTAGCATCCCCCTGCAGGATCCACTGTTGTCTCCCCCGCTGTCTCCAATATTCTTCTTCGGCACTCAGCATCTCCATCATTTGAGCCTCTAGGTGATATCTCAAAGCCCACCCATCTTCATCAAGGCCCAAGCCATCAGCCACATAGCCCCTTAGTCCTTCTTGGATCGGTACCAATCTTTTTTTTCAAGGGGTTAGAGAGGAGTATGGGCAATGAAGGGAGTGAGCAGGGAAGAGGGAGGTGTCCTCATTGTGGACTTGTGGAGGAGCCAACGCGATGCAGACCTGGCCGGCGATGGGCTGTGTGGGGAGAGGAGCAGGGGAAGACTCAGGGGAAGACTTAGACGAGGTCACAACTACTGCTGCCTAGCAATGGTGTGGTGATGGCTATGCTGCTACATGTTGTTCGGCTAAGAGAAAGTAGAAGAGTTCAAGTGATGTTTGGTGCCTGTCTTGGAATAGAGATAGAGATGACGGAGATTGCTTACGAGAATTTCAGAGAAAGTGTGTGTTGCTTGCTACTAAATAATTGTCTGCTGTTGATAACTATTTATCACTAATGTTCTCTTCACTAATGTACTAACTCTTTACATCTCATTCTCTTTTAACAGGCCATTTACATAGTTTGCTAATCAGCCAGAGCTCTGAATAGGCTTTCTTCAAATGTTGTGACAGCCAAACAATCTGAGGAATTGGGGATGCAGGAAAGAGTTGCTGGTGTGTGCACTTGGTATATTTTTGTTCTTTGCCGAGGGCTATATGGGGAGCAGTGCAATATTTAGAATCTGCTTCAACACGTGGGCAATGTGCTGAATAAAAACCTTGCGAAATAATTGGTTGTAGGTTTATTGCGGATATTTGAAAAGAAAATTAAATAGATTCATCCAATGTACGTAATATATATTTATCTTCTTTGTGTTATGATAAAGAAGGGATAAAGTTATAGATAGAAACCACATATTGTGTCTAGAGGAGGGGGATTGGTTGCAGTACGTCGCACGCTCCCTTATGACGCTCAAGATCGACTCGCCCCTGGTTTCCGCGCCGTTTGCGCCGCCGCCGCCGATTGGATTTGGGAGGAGGTCCGGCTGTGGCATTTTTGGCACGGTGGTGCACTGCAGCTTCCTGCCCTCTTCCACAGCGCTCGTGCGGGGTGGCGGCTCCTGAAGCTCCTCCTCTTCCTTGGAGGCCACCGACCTGTGTGCCCCTCCCCCACCTGGCTTATGCCCACCAGCTGTTCGACAGTATCCCTACCCAGGGATGTCTCGTATTTTGATCACTTCTTATACTCAATCATAATGTTGTTGTTCAAATACAGCTTATATCTTCGTTTCCAATTGGAGGTTAGACATTTGGTGGGAGTAATCATACATACAATCTGTTCAAAGGAAGATACCGAATGTAGGTAGATAAAACATACCAGCATGGAGTGGAGAGTTCTCTGTGTTGGTGGCGTGAAGCTGGGTAGCGCCGCCTCCGCCATAGATTCCTCTCACCGCCGCCACCTCCTCTACCCTGCCCCTTCCAGGAAGTGTCGAATGCTCGAAGTTGGCCCCACGCGGCAGCGGCAGTCCGCCACGCGAAGGCGGCAGTGCTCCTGGACGAATCCAACCACGCGGCCACAGCTCCGCTTCAGGCCGAGGCTATACAGATGTAAGCTGCGGATGACTCCATCTTTGCCGCAGATATACTTGTCGTGGGGGATAGCTAAATTTCTCCTCGAGCAGCTCGTCGGCGTTTAGCGGCCACAACGGTGTTCTTGCCGGCGTTGATGCCACGCCACAAGCCCGGCTGCTCGTGCCTCCTCGCCGTCCCAACCGAGAGCCAACGGGCGTGCAAAGCACCCTTCAAACACAACCTGGCTGACGACCCAATATCTACCATCCCCACACATCCATCTTCATTGCCGACGAGAACATTCTTCAGATACGTCCGTCATTGTGTCCCAGTCGCCCACTCTACTGATCATCTCTCCATATTAGATCTTTCAATGGTGTATATTCTAAGCATTCAACTTTTCCTATCAAATTCACTGCGATCGCTATTTTTGTTAGTAGGGCTACATGTAAGCCTTATTCTAAGCATTGAATTTGATAGTAAAAGTTGCATGCTGGGTCCCAGCCTTATCAAATTGCGCACAGGACGGTTTGCCTGACTGTCGTCCCTGCTATGTCGCCGTCCACATCACCAGGCTTGCTTAGAGGTCACTCGAGCCACACTTTAGCTGGCTAAGTGTTTATTCATCTGTCTTTAGGATTGAATGGAAAGAAAATTTCTTAGAGCTTCTGTGTAATGATGCTTCGTGGATACTGAAAACCAGTTTGCTCACTCAATGCATGTTTCATTTGATTTTTTTCTAGCTATTGGACTGCTGTTTTGCTTAATGCATGAGTTTACTACGTACCAATATAATATCAGAAACATTATTATATAGATGTTCGCACCATGTCCTACACGCACGTACAAATTGAACTGAACGCATGTAGCCGTCGAGTACTTATTGTGCCAAACCAACCACGCAAGCTATTCCTCTTGAGGAAAATTATATAGCAGGGAAGTATTCAGAAACATAGAGACATGGACAAATTTTTGTTGGTGACTGGTGTATCAGAACTAAGACGACATTCTTGAGGCGTGTGTTCTTCATGAACATTGTTAGGCGGCTCAAACATAGCAGCGATGTGCTGCTTAGTGAAGTGTTTATATGCTCTATCGAGAGCATGGCTGCTACTCTCGCCTCTTACTCCACAGGCCATGTCGATGGAAGTGACGATGACTTGATGCGGCTGAGTTTTTGGAACCTGTGTGTATTTGTTACTTGGTTGATTTTGTTTTTCTTCACTCTGTAGGAGGTGCGGCTCGATGCCCTTTGTGTATGGTTCTTAACATTTTTTCTACTAATTTTCAAGCCTTTCTTGCCCCTTTCAATGTGTTACTTCATAACATTAATATGGGGTATATTTTTTGTTTCAGTTCTGGCCGGGGCTCCACGTCCATCTTTGTTGGAACAATCGAGATGGACCCCAACATTGTGAATGGTTGCGGTAGGTGTTGTTGCGAGCCTGTGACTCTCTAGCGTCTCAACGGGGCTCCACACCCATCTCTGCGACCGCCCCTTCCAGGTGTCTCTTGTGTTTAGAACCCATCTGGCTCTTATAATGTGTTGCGTTGCATTGCACATGGTTTATGACAAATGACATTTGCTCCGTCGCGAAGCACGGGCGTTGCGCTAGTTTGAATAGAATTGGGATTTGATCAAATTTAGGGTTTTCACTTTAAATTTTAAATGAAAAATTTTCTTAGTGGATTTTGATGATGCTAATGATGCAAATGATCTTAATTGCAAACATGGGTTGTTACAGCTCTACCCATCTTACAAGAATCTCGACCCCGAGATTCCTAGGTAAGAGAAGAGGGAAGGGTCACAATGGTCTTCAACGATCTTCACAAGCTCACCATGATCTCCTTCCTTGAGTAGATTAATCCATGACGCCATGAAGCTTTTGTTCCTTCCTTTGTGATTGTTCTCAAATGCACTAAAGGGAAGAGGGAACAACTGTAGAAAGATGGATCTTCACAAATATTGAGTATCTCATGGTCAACTCATGGAGGGAGTGTTCGTAAACATATTTTGAGCTGACAAACATGAAACACCTAAAAGTGTGAGAAGGAATGGGAAAGTTCAAGTTTGGTATGCAAAGCCGTGAGTACATTTGAATTGTACTCGCAAACCATATAAAGGAAGAGCGTTGGAGATGCAATATGGTTGTAGCAAGAGAAGGCTCAAATCTAGTTTTCTTTCTTTGAAAACATGGTTTCTCGTGTCGATATAGCATGTCTAGAACCTTGTTCTACGACTTTTCTATATCCTTATTAAAAACTATATATAACATTTTTAGTAAAACTCTAGGAAAGGGTAACCCAAAGGAAAGGGTGAAACAATGGCCAACGAAGTGTGAAAGATTAGCCATGGAGTGGAATTGCTTTTGGTACCATGAAGGGCACACAGTTGAATGAGGCGACTGGCAGAACACACATGATTAAAAGTCTAGGGCCATCATGTGACTGACAAATTCACACAATGTGTTAGTTGACTAGAACGTCAAGTATAGACAAAGGGGAGGTTGAAACACTTGCAAGTGTGAAAGATCATCCACGGGGGTGGATGTGATCCTGATAGAGTTGTCGCCATAAGAGGACTATTCTAAAAGATCGACCAAGATATATTTAGTAGTTTTGCTTCTAATGTTCTCCTTGATGTTCTAGATACCAATATCAAGCTTATGAAAAGCCTTCAATTAGTCATCAAGTAAAGGTCGGACTTTGAGATTAGAAGAGAGACCATAAGGGGCAACTTCTAGAATAAGTCACATGAAATCTTCATGGAGAGTGGTTGTTCTTGAGAAATCAAGGGATTATGTGAATAGGCCTTTCGGCTAGTTGTGTCAACCACAACATTAACCTTGCCGAATTTCAAAGAGACCTATATCAAAACCTTGAGGAACACCAACCATCATTGCTGCTTGAGATTCAGCTCTAGTTAGATGGAATCATACTGCAGACCTAGTATGTCCGAATAGATAGTTTCGATGGATATCAGGGAGGTAATGTTGTTGGATTCTCAAGATATGGACTACCAGTGTAAAGCTCCGGAAAGTTAAGCAAGATTGTGATTGCCAAAAGACAATTGCAACACCAGGAGCTTCTTGCAATGAAACACAACCGAGTCTTTGATGGGAGAACGTGAAAAAAGATAGTGAAGTGATGCGTGGTGAATGACCAGCCCGTTGGGAACCCCAAGAGGAAGGTATGATGAGTATAGTAGCTCGTTTTCCCTCAGTTAGAAACCAAGGTTTAATGTCGATCTTGAAGAGGAGAGACGGTGACGACTGAAGGTGATGCTTGCTAGTTTGCGACAGCAGCGGACAATTTATATATGGCGCCTCGTCCAAGCTTTGCTTGCTAGCTGCAACGTGGAACCCGCACACACACAAACAAATACTTTGCTCCCAACTTACGATGAGGTTGTCAATCTCACCGGTTTGCTTGAAACAAAGGTTATGAGCGTATCGAGTGGAAAACAGTAGAGAATGCAATAAAGTAAACAGTGCGAGAAAGTAAACAGGTGATAGCAATATGATGGAAATAGGACCGGGGTCCACAGTTCACTAGTGGTGTCTCTCCATAGATAAAACATGCTGGGTAAACAAATTACAGTTGGGCAATTGATAGAATAAAGATAAACATGATATGTCAAGAAGATCACTATGAGATTTACTCTGGGCATTACAACAAAATACATAGACCGCCATCCAACTGCATCTATGACTAATAATCCACTCCCGGGGATATCAATCCGAACACCCCAGTAGTATTAAGTTGCGAACAACAGATAATTGCATTAAGCAAAGTGTGTAATGTAAACAAAGCATATGCCCTTGAGCATATGAATGTTGTTTTCTCCCTAGTAGCAACAGCACATCTACCACCTTAGAGGTTTCTGTCACCCCCCCAGGTGAAATAGAGACATGAACCCACTATCGAGCATAAATACCCCCTCTTGGAGTCACTAGCAACTACTCGGCCAAGATAGCTACTAACAACGGAGAGCATGCAAGATCATAAACAACATAGAGATAACAAAAGATAATATTCAGTACAGCAACTTAATCATAAACACCAATATTCATCGGATCCCAACAAACCAACATCATAGAATTACATAACGGTGATCTCAATCATGTAGGGCAGCTCATGAGATCTAAACATGAAGCACATGGTGGAGAAGACAACCATCTAGCTACTGCTATGGACCCATAGTCCAAGGTAGACTACTCACTCATCGCTCTGGAGGCAAGCATGGCGATGAAGAAGGCCTCCGGTGGCGATTCCCCTCTCCGGCAGGGTGCCGGGAAGAGCTTCTGGACCCTCCCGATCTTCGGGTCGACGGCGGCGGCGGATCGCGATGTGTTCTGGAAATCTGATCGGGTACTTAGGTTTTTTCCGTCGGGGGGTCTTTATAGGCGAAGGGATGATGTCAGAGGAGGGGCCAGGCGCCCTCACACGGGGCCCGCGCGGCCAGGGGCCTGGCCGCGCCGCCCCTGTGTGTGGGGCCCTGGTGGCCCCCCTCCTATTTCTCTTCGGATCTCTGGAAGCTTCCGAGTAAAATAAGACTTCAGGAACTTGTTTCGTCCAATTCTGAGAATATTTCCTGTGTATCACTTCTGAAACACAAAAACAGCAGAAAACAGGAAACTGGCACTGTGGCGCTTGTTAATAGGTTAGTTCCGGAAAATGCATAAAAGTGCCACGAAGTGTAACGAAACAATAGGCAAATGGTGTAAAAACAAGCATGGAGCATCAAAAATTATAGATACGTTTGAGACGTATCATGAAGTTCTTGGACTTTTTCTCATTTTTGAATAACTCAGTCAGTGGCTTGGTGTGCATATAGGAAATTTTCAAGAAGATGGAGGCAACAACCTGTCATCTTGATGACCCACAAGTATAGGGGGTGTATTGTAGTACTTTCGATAAATAAGAGTGTCGAACCCAACGAGAAGCAGAAGGTGTTGACAAGTGGTTTTGATCAAGGATTCACTGTAAATACTAGCAAACGGGTTTTCAGGGGTGTTTGGTAATGCGAATAAATAAAGTGCGAGTAAATAAAAGACAGTAATAATAATTGCAGCAAGTGGCCCAATCCTTTCTAGAGCAAAGGACAAGCCGGTTGTGTAACTTATGATGACCAAACGTTCTCGAGGACACACAGGAGTTTCTGTCAAGAGCTTTCGCTTCATGCCGCTAAATAATCTTTATTGGTTTGATAAGTATTATGGGGGTGAACCTGTGCTAGCGCACTACCCTTACTAGGATAAATACACACTTGTGATTATACCCCTTGCAAGCATCCGCAAATAGAGTATAATATATAAACTGCATACAACAGCCAAAAGCAGCCAATAACGATGTTAATGTTCATGACAAATTAAGCTGAAAATAATACAAGACGCAATGTATGGCTAACATGAAGGCTCTTCATTCTTCATCATATATTTCGTCCTCGCTATATTCCATGAGACGAAAAAAATATTGACTGAACTCCTTCCGTCTGCAGTGTGCAGCCAATAGATCCTCCAAACGGTATGGCCTTTGTTCTATTTTCAGACCGTCGTAATCTAATCTATCCACATGTCGTGGCCACTCATCCCAGGCCTTTCTATTATCAAAGTACTGTCTGATATAACTGCCCTCGTAGTAGATGCAGCCAGGTCAAACTATCGGGTGCACTCTGGTGTCGACGGAGATACACCGTTTATAACTGACGAAGAAGGCACGATTGCCAATGTTGATGGCATGGAGAGAGCGGCTCTCAGTGTCCACACGGTACACCAATGGTTGACCTTCCTCCAAATGCCTGTTGCCACTGCTGCCGCCCAACAACACAAGCAGCAGATCACCATCAGACTTCACAAGGTAGAACTTGTCATTTCCAAGTTCTGGAAATGAAAATAGTGTCTCCATGTTGATAGTGCTCGCGCGCTTCTCCAACTGGACATTGTTGGTGCACACTAATGTTCCGAACTCAAAATCGTTCACAGCTATTGCATACAATTCACCATTGAACGGGGTAATGCAACGCAGAGAATCGTCCTCGATCGAAAATCTTCCGTCTCCCCAATCTTCTACATCTATATCCTTAGTAGGAGAGCTCTCATCGACCCAAGCAATTTCATTAGGGTAACCTGTGCAAATGAAGACCATAGTTGGGGACTTCATTACAGCGACTGACTGCACAATCATAGATGGCGTCTGCGCCTCAAACGTAGCGTTCAAAGTCTTTGTGAGTGGGTTCAGAAGTCGTATCTTGTGCGGCTGGTTCCTCTGGGCAAGCACGATGACGCCACGGTAAAAGCCGACGAAGTAGTATCTAAAAGGGAGTTGATGAAGATAACATTCAGCACTAAGATGTTTACGATTGAAAATAAAAGGATTAACTCTATAGATATGGAGGAATTTGAACATTGCATGAACTTCCGTTAGATCGATGGTGACGTAGCGGGATGTGCGGAGGTGGAGGAAGGAGAACTCAGCGGCGCGTGGAAGGGCGTGCTCTACCATGATCCATTCGTGCAGGTGCACGTCGGGCTCAGGTAAATCTGAGCGCCAATTAGTACAAACTTGCCTCAAAGCAGAGTAGGTGTCCACGTACTCCTCGTTCGCCAGTAAGCAGGCGCCGATCTTGTGAAGTGGTCCGTCAGCCCTGAGAGAGGCCCAGTTCACGGAGGCGCCGCGCCTGGATGCGCCGCCCTCGGAGGCGACGGGCTCGGCGGCGACGGCCTCGGATGCGACGGGCTCGGAGGCGACGGGCTCGGGGGCGACGGCCGCTGGCGCATTCTTCTTCTCCATCGCCGGCAGGGGAGGGCGCGTAGGGCGGCTGGGGTTTTTTGGAGAAGGTGATGGGACATGAGAGGCGTGGTTGCGTGCGTGAGTTATAATGACTGTGTGCAGAGGGAGGGAGAGAGGGGCTCTGTACTGGCAAAGTAACGGTTCGTCTCAGCAGTTGACGTTTGGTCTCAACACGCGCACCGCGCGGCTAACCGCTGCTCACCGCGACACGCGTCCGTGGGACTGCACGTCAGCTCCGTTACGTGTACTCAGTTCTACCCTCGAGTCTTACACTGGAAAAATATATGTACTCAGTTTTCCCCTCGAGTACTAATACTGGCTAGTGCAATATACTCAGTTTTACCCTCAAGTGGCTGGTCAACAGAGAGTCAACAGATAGGATTAAGCCATCTAATTGAGTCATTTCATGCGCAAAAAAATTCAAAAAAATAAAATCATAGTGCCTCCTACTCATGGAGTCTTGTTACGCGACCTGCCACGTAGGAAATCATAACAATCATATATAAATCAAGTTTTCACACAAATGGCCACTTCTGAAATCACTAGTAGGAAATCATAACAATCATATATAAATCAAGTTTTCACACAAATGGCCACTTCTGAAATCACTAGTAGCTATGAAGGTTCATGGCTTTCCACTCAAACCCCTTCTCAAAACATCTATACCCAAAACATAGTTTGTCTGAATGAGGTCATAATTTTTACACTTATGTATATTTGCATTGCTAATACTTTGAGGTAGGCCAACCTGAGTTTCATTGTACAAAACATGTGTTTTTCTTTTTCTAAATCTCTTATTTGAATTCCTTAGCCTGTTTACTATTTACTTACCCTTGTATCATTGATACTACTCACACTACTAGAAAAAAGGCTACCCGTAGCGCACATGATTTGGTTACCCGTAGCGCATTATCCGTGCGCTGCGGGTAGCACGCTGCTAGTAAGTAGTTACCCATAGCGCATAGGTGGTGCGCTACGGGTATTTTACTTACCCGCGGCGCACCGTATAATATGCGCTACGGGTATTTTACTTACCCGCGGCGCACCGTATAATGCGCTACAGGTAACTAAACACATGCGCTGCGGGTAAATTTAAAAAAAAATAAAAAAAATTCTCCCGCATTACAGCGCCCTGCACATAGCTCACCTTCCATGTGATTACTTTATTACGTATCTACCAGTAATAAAAAAAGGGATTTCTATTTTCGTGCCCTCAGGTCGTTAGTTGTACTCAGTTTTCCCCAGCCGCTTAGTTTTTCCTCAGTTTTCCCCTCGCTCTAGTTTGAAACCCCTCGCAGACGCTCGGACGGGAGGTTTGCCGTTTAGTTGACCGTTCTGTGCTGACGTGTGGGGCCGCGTCGTGTGGGGCCGCGTCGCGTGGGGCTGGTAGAACGGGACCGCGTGGGACAGGACGAGACCGCGTTTGGTTGTACGTGAGAGCTCGGTTTTGTCTCTCTCGGCCCAAATTGGCATTTTTCAGAGCGCCTTTTTCCCCTCTCTCTCTCTGTAACAGTTCTCTCTCTTTTCACCAAATTAGTATCAAATCTAGAGAAGCTTATATCTCTGTCTTTCTTTAATGATTGTTGCCTTTTGGCCCTCGTTTTTTGCCCAATATGTTAACAAATCTAGTAGCAAATCTAGAAGCTAGTAGAGGATAAATTCACAGCAGCATAATAAATCGAGAAAATATAGGAAAAGCTGCATACAGCAGCCAACATAGTATACATATATATATTGAGGACAGATCCAACAGTACTACCGATCCCTAGATCCAACATAAGCTACATTTTACATGGGATTAAGCTTGGAGGCTGCGCAGGTGAATCCCAAGTGCTTTGTGTTTGGCCATGAACGCATGCACGTTCACGGTCGTTCCAACTCTAGCGCCGCCGGTGGCACTGCCAAGGGATTCGGCATGGTTCACCAGGCAGTTGAAGTCGGTGGCGCAGAGCCTCCTGTTGCAGAAGGGGCACCTGTAAACGCCTCGAGCAAAGTGGCGATCGTAATGGCCGGACTGCAGCCTCCTGAGGACGTGACGAGTCTTGGTGTGGAAGGACTCGTCGTCGCTGTCGACGTCGCTGCTCTGCACCTGTCACGTAGCACCAAAGATCGAAAAACACGGAGTCAATTGCAGCGATGATGGAACAGAGAGTGAACAAAAGATCATGCATGATAATATGGGCACGAAAAAAAGAAGCCTCAGTTACATTGGACACACTTATATCCAAGATTTGGGTCAGTGAACCAAAGATCATGCACAACAAATTTGTACACACCAATTGTTCACAGACCAAACCCTGAATCAATTTGTGCCCAAATATTCATCATCATCGGCACAAATTAACGGGATGGGATTGATTACTCACATAAGTTAACCGAATCGTAAACAAAAGCAAATCACAAACACTAATAACGCTAGATCTATCATAATAACGCTAGATCTATCATAAAAGGATTGAACTAGGAACAGACTAACCCTAATAACGCTAGATCTATCATAAAAGGATTGAACTAGGAACAGACGAACCCTAATAACGCTAGATCTATCATAAAATGATTGAACTAGGAACAGACGAACCCTAATAACGCTAGATCTAACACAAAAGGATTGAAATGGCATAAGAACAAGGGACAAAGGGTTACCTCCGGGTAGTCGTCGACGATGCTGGTGTCGTAGGGGTTCGCCGGCGCGACGTACGGCACTGGTTCGTACGGGTCGTCATACAGGTCCCAATCGACGGGTGCCTGGACGGGGGCCTGGACGGGGGCCTGGACGGGAGCCTGGACGGGGGCGGCGGCCATTGCGCCGGCGGCTGATGCGCCGGCGCCTACGTCGGAAGCAGCGACGGGGGCCTGGACGGGGCCGGTGGCCGATGCGCCGGCGGCCGATGCGCCGGCGGAAGATGCGCCGGCGGCCGATGCGCCGGAAGATGCGCCGGCGGCCGATGCGCCGGCAGCTACGTCGGCAATGGACATCTCAGGCTTCTCCATCGCCGGGGTTTTTTCTTAGGGGGTTTTTCGACGCGAAGTGGAGAAGATGATGGGACAGGAGAGGCGGTTGCAGTGAGAATGAGAGTGGGCAAGCGTCGAGAGAGAGGGGCTCTATAAAGACGAAGGTGGCGTTTGGTGTACCGCAACACGCGTCCGCTATGCACGACTGCAGCGTGCACCGCGACAGGCGTACTCAGTTCTACCCTCGGGCCTTATTCAGAAATTTTATATGCACTCAGTTTTCCCCTCGAGTACTAGACTGGCAAGTGCAATATACTCAGTTCTACCCTCAAGTAGCTGGTCAACAGAGAGTCAACAAATGAGATTAACATAGCTAATTGAGTCATTTCATGCGCAAAAAAATCCAAAAAAATAAAAACATAGTGGCACCTACTCATGGAGTCTTCCTACGCAACCTGCCACCTTAACCAACATAGATAAATCATGTTTTACCACAAATTGCCACTTCTCATAATCACTAGTAGCTATGAAGATGCATGGTTTTCCACTCAAACCCCTTGGCAAAACATCTTCCCCAAAACATAGTTTGTCTAAATGAGGCCATAATTGTCACACTCATGTATATTTGAATTGCAAATAATTTGATGTAGCCCAATATGAATTATATTGTACAAAACACGCATTTTTCATTTTGTAATTATTTTGTTTGAATACCTTAGTCTATTTACTATTTAGGTGCCCTTGGTTTCTTAGTACTACTCAGTTTTGCCCTCAAGTACTGTCACAAAAGCTCACAGAAACCCAAACTTATCCTGATTGGTTGAGCGGTTGTCACACGGATCGACTCCACCAACCGTTGATCCACTGATCTAACGGGCAGTATACCCCTATCCGTCTCTTCGTGGCCACCCCTCTCTCTCTCTCTTCGTGGCCACCCCTCTCTCTCTGTCGGTGGATCAACGGTTGGTAGAGTCGATCCGTGTGCATTTATGGATTATTTTACCACGTAACTATCCCTTCCCTCTATTATCAACGGTTGGTGGAGTCGATCCGTGTGCATTTATGGATTATTTATGGAGTCTATTTATGCATTATTTTCCACGATTTAAAAATGTTAAACTAAAAAGTGGTAAACAAGAGACATACATATTTATCACCCCTATTATCAACTATCTTTAGCATTCCTTTTCTTTTAGGGAATTTAGTTTTGGTAATTTGAAATGGCCCAAAAGTGGTATAATTTTGGTAGAAACATGAGACATACATGTTTGGCATATTTGGGGCATTTCGGTGAATGAATTATTTATCACCCCTCTAACAATTATCAACTATCTTTAGCATTCCTTTTCTTTTAGGGAAAATAGTTTTTTGGCAATTCGAAACGGCCCAAAAATGGTATAATTCTGGTAGAAACATGAGACATACATATTTGGCATATTTGTGGGATTTCGGTAAATGGATTATTTATCACCCTTCTAACAATTATCAACTATCTTTAGCATTCCTTTTCTTTTAGGGAATATAGTTTTGGCAATTTGAAACGGCCCAAAAATGGTATAATTCTGGTAGAAACATGCGACATACATATTTGGCATATTTGTGGGATTTCGGTGAATGGATTATTTATCACCCCTCTAACAATTATCAACTTTCTTTAGCATTCCTTTTCTTTTAGGGAATATAGTTTGGGATATAGTTTTGGTTATTTGAAACGTCCCAAAAGTGGTATAATTTTGGTATAAACATGAGACATACATATATGTCACCCCTCTAACAATTATCAACTATGCACACACTAACTTTGAAAACAACTACAAGTACATGTAACTGAATAATGGATTTGTAACAAGGGATCCCTTGTAACAACTTCTAGCGCTTGACGAGCAATGATAAGAATCCGATCGCAATTATACAACAAAAAAAAACAACCAGCCATCAGATTAGCTTGCTTCTTCAACTCGATCAGCTGCTTTAACTGCTTGTTCATTTTCTTCAGTTCTCCCTTCACTTCCACCAGTTCTGCATTGGGAGCATTAGGCATAATCGGGACGGCCCCTCTCTCCACCGCATTCTCTACAGCAAGTACCCCCCCCTCCCAAATTGCGCTCCCCAATACCGCCAATTGATTCCTGCAATTTAAGCCTCTGAACGTACACATCGATCCACTCGAAATACCTGCATTTCTCCAGGATCTGAAAACAACAACGTGAACCCTAAATCCCAAATTCGAGGGAATAACAAGAAAATCGATAGAAAACAGAGCAATTGGAGCGAGATCTAACCTTATCCCCCTCTCTATATGGCAAGCTCTCGCATGCAAGGAACTCACGTCCACGGTTGCCATTGTCGTTCGTCTTACAGATCGACCGCTTCAGAGGCTCTTGGCGTGGGCAGTCAGGGCATCTTGTCAAAGGCACGGGTCCATATTGCGGCCATGAAGAACGGGAGGTCGAAGAGAAACTAGACATCACCCGCCTGCCGGGGAAGGGCTGCCGCTGCCGGAGAAGAAGAACAATGGGGCGCGGGGAAAGAAGGGGGAAGCAATGGCACGGGCACGGGCACGGGCACGGGCGCGGGGCTGGCTCGGGCTCCCATTTTGCAACGGGCACCTGGGTAAGCTGTGGGTCCGGCGCGCTAACGTGGACAAGTTGCGGGTCCCACGATGATCTGGATAAGTGGAGGCGTGTCCACTGCGGGGCACCAACGGCGGCCCCACTTGCCGGCACCAACGGTGGCCCCACTTGCCAGCACCAACCAACGGTCAACTAAACGGCAAACCTCCCGTCCGAGCATCTGCGAGGGGTTTCAAACTAGAGCGAGGGGAAAACTGAGGAAAAGTTAAGCGGCTGGGGAAAACTGAGTACAACTAACGACCTGAGGGCACGAAAATAGAAATCCCATAAAAAAATTACAACGGGTAGGTACATTTACAGAGAACACCCTAAAAATAATATAAAAATACAATGTCTTCCTCCACCGCCTGGCTGGAGCTCCTTGTCGCCGGTGCCGCTGCACCTTGCCAAGACGATGAGCTCGATGGGCGCGCAGGCCGGAGCTCGACCATGGCGGACAGAGACGGACCAGGCGACGTCGCGGCTGGCAGGCCACAAGAACGGGTTGCGGTACCTGCTGGGCGCCGGCACGAGGCACCGCAGCCGCTTGCCGTCGGCAGGGTAGTGCTTGGCCAGGCAGGATTCGTAGACGCGCCGCGCCGGCGCGGTCTCCGCCTCCGCCTCCGCGGTGTGGTGCGCCACGAAGTCGAGGGGAGGAGGAGGAGTCGGGCTTGGGGACGGTGGGGGTTGGGGAGTCGCAGGTTACAGAGGCGGTGGTGGCGATAGAGATGGGGGAAGAGAAGGCTGGGGCGGCGGTGAGGCCGCCGTGGTGCCAGACGCCGACGAGGTAGGAGAGCACGGTGACGACCGCGAGCTAGTGCAACGTCTGGCGCCGGGCGAAGGACGTGAGTGCGTGCGGAAGGGCGGGGCGCTGGTGCAGCGTCGAGCGACGGCCGCGAGCTAAGGCCATGGCGCTCTGCTTCTGCTCTGTCGGAAGCGAGGCCACATGTGATGCTGCACCTTTTGCGTGTTGTCGTTTACGCTCAGTACTGACCTGACCTGCTGACCAGCCTCTTGGCCAATTACAAACAAGCAAACGCATACACACGGATCTGTGTTTGTTTGGGTGAATTTGAGCCAGAGGATTTGTGAAGGATATCCAGCGGTGGTGGCCTGCCAACTTACCCCTAGCGCATCATCTATTCGCTGCGCTACGTGTAGTCCATATACCTGCACCGCATGTTTATATGGTGCACTATGGGTAATGTGAGTCAGACCAGTTTATCAGGTTCATATTACTCATAGCGCATGGAATATTGACGTGCGCTACGGGTATATGTGTTAGCTGTAGCGCATGGTGCAGCGTGCGCTACGGGTATTACCCGCAGCGCACCATTTTTTAAATGCGCTACGGATAACACTTCTATCTATAGCTATTTTTCTAGTAGTGTCAGTTTTATCCTCTCCCTTCTCACAGAAGCCCAAACTTTGCCTGATTGGTCGAGCTGTTGTCACACGGATCGTGCCCACCTACTGTCGATCCTATGATCTAACGGGCAGGATCGTGCCACCCTCTCTCTATCTGTCGGTGGCAAACTACTACCCCTCTATGTATGCTAAATGACGAGTTTGCCATCGGATTCAACAAGTTGGGTAATCACGAATTTCTTGTAGGCATTACTTTTCACGGTAAAATGATAAACTATCACGAATTTCCATTTCTTGTAGGCTTTACTTTTCACGGTAAAATGATGAACTATCACGAATTTCCATTTCTTTTAGGCATTACTTTTCACGGTAAAATGATAAACTATCACGAATTTCCATTTCTTGTAGGCATTACTTTTCACGTTGAAATGATAAACTATCACGAATTTCCATTTCTTGTAGGCTTTACTTTTCACGGTAAAATGATGAACTCTCACGAATTTCCATTTCTTTTAGGCATTACTTTTTTGTTGAGATATAAACCACCCCCACAACGGTCATCTCCTCCTTAATTTATTGTGTAAACCCCATAACGGTCATCTCTACCTTAATTTATGGTGTAAACCCCACAACGATCATCTCTCCCTTATAAACCCCCACAACGGTCATCCCTCATGTCAATAGGTTCTGCCTCTCTCTCTTCTTCGTTTCTGCCTCTCTCTTTTTCATTCACATACACTTGATCCATTGCCATGGCTTCCACGTCTCGGACGCCGACCGGAAGGGGAAGGGGCGGCCGGGGTGGTGGATCATCATCATTGCCACCACCACCGTCAACACTGCCATTGATCATAGAGGAGTTCTTCATCACCATCTATGAAGACCCTTTGGCCAAGAAGGTACGTACGCGTTCCCACATATATGATGCATGTGATTAATTATGTGCATGTTCTAAAAAACCTTTAATTTCAAACGATCGGCGCTCGATCTCTTTGAGGGCACTCCCACAAAAGTTTGCGGACTATCTTGATGGCCAGGAGCCCGCAAAGGTGTATCTGCGAGCAGCTGACTGCGGTCCTCGTCTCTGGACTGTGGAGGTCCTATTTGACGGACAAGGCTGGATGTACCTCGACAAGGGCTGGGAGAATTTCGCCATCGCGCACGGTGTGGATTTCGGCTGCTTCCTACACTTCAAATATGAAGGCGATTATGTGCTCACAGTGAAGGTGTTCGATGGAACAACATGCAGGAAGTACTACTACACGAACGACGAAGATACTGACGATGAAAGCGACGACGACGTGAAGCCATGCATCTAAGGGGATTATGACCAAGAATATATATGTAGCTTCATATGCATCGATTTATAGATCTAGCTATTTTCTATATTATGCATGTAAAAATAATAGGGAATCGCAATTTCCACTATGATTCAAGCACCACAGCCTCCAAACGATGCCGATGCCGATATCGGCATGGTTAGAACGGGTATGCATGCTCGCCGCCACTGCTAGGTCACCGTCGGGATGCACCCTCAATCCCGTCCCCTCATCCGATCACTGACACACCAGAGATACTGCCGAGGCCAATGACGAACGTACATGCTGATGCCAATGCCGAACATGCACGCCACTGTGGGCACGGCCACGCCGCCCCGCTATGCTGGACGCCACAGACCACCGCGAGGTCTTTCCCTTCGCCACCACACTCCCCGAGCACCTATCTATACACGCCAGAAAGGAGAGATACTAGTTTTCTCTACATTGCTCGCGTTCATGTCCGACACCGTCAGTCAAAGTGTTGAGGTCGTCGTCTGTAACGCCCCACCTTTTACCAAGGTAGAACTCCTGTGTTAATGTGCTACTCCCTGGATCAATAGATAGCACCACAGTACAAAATATAGTAATCATTGCAGATAGTGTCATTTATTACATCGCAAATCCAGATACAATGGTCTTTAAACCTTACAGAAGTAGCTTAGCCACTTGGACTTGCTTGAATACCAGAGTTTAACACAAACTAACACAACGGAAAGTAAATTGCAATGAGCCTCCATCTTCCGCAATGTGCCACAGGCAGTCATGTTGGTATGCAGGCTCGAGACTCCTCCATCTACTCCTCATCAGAACAACCTACACGTTTGAATATGTAGCCCCAAAGGGGTCAGTACAATGATGTACTGGCAAATGACACATATTTGGTGGCATTTTGTGGAAAGACTATACTACATGATATTTGGCTAGTGAATCTCAAAGATTAATTTGCATAAAGCAGTTTTATCCTATATTTTCCAAAACCAATACATTTTAAAGCATTCTGAATTTTCTTTAATATCGAGATAACTCCTAGGTCACCACCACATACATGGTTTTCACTGCCAGTATGTAGCCCCGGGTAGTCACTCTACAAAACTTGGTTAATACCTCAGGTCACCACCACATACATGGTTTTCACTGCCAGTATGTAGCCCCGGGTAGTCACTCTACAATTCCAGGTTAATCCCTCAGGTCACCACCACATACATGGTTTTCACTGCCAGGCATGTAGCCCTGAGGCATCCCCTCTTTCTACACAAATTTTAATTATTTCAAAAAGGTGATGAGATTCTTCCGTACATTCCATGTCTAGAGACTCAAGTTGTCCATAACCGGGGACACGGCTAATCGATTAGTTTAAACACCTTGCAAGGGTTGTGCACTTTCACCTTACGATTCATTTTATGCCCATACATAAAATGAAACGAGACCTTTTAGAAGGAGAGGGCAACTAACTTAGCAAGCTCCGTTCCCAACCTACAATTCAACTACCACCACTTCTTGCACGCAAGTTGCACCCTCACATCTAATCAGTCAAGACAGAGCCCATAATGTCATAAGGCTGCACTGGAAGCACTCTAAGCATGGAAGACATAGCCATCTCTTTGTTCCTGGGTGGCAAACCACAAGTGTACTACTTAGGCCACTAACACATACCATGGTTTTCACTTCCAAGATATGTGACTCCTAAGTAGACACTCAACACACCCAAAGCCACACCAATCCACCCAGGTAGTTCATTGAAGTTGTAGTTTAATTTTAGAACAACTTATCAGTAAAGCATGGCATCACTTTCCAAAGTAAAATTGCAATCCTATCAAGTGGAGTTTAAAGGATAGCTATACACTACTAGGATCTAAGCATTTTATAAAACAGTTGAATATTCCACCTATCATGCATACTACTGGAAAACACTATTGCAGTAGTAAAATAAGTAGGGGATATGTGTGTCACTTGCCTTGGAAACGACCAGCACACTCACAGCAATCACACTTGTAGTTCAGCTCCTCTTCACAATCTAAACAGGAAATATTGCACACAAATAAACACACTATACAATCCAAACATAAACAACAAGACAAGCAATTGAAAAGGGTTTGTTTTACATTTTGGGTTTATTAAGATACTGTGATAAGAGAGATATGGCAAAAGAATTGTGGATTGTGAGTTATGGATTTTGAGAGCTTGAGTGGCAAGATCAAATGATTGGAAAGGATTGGTCCTCCAAGGTACGATGTAGTGATATAAATCTTGTGCTTGGCATAAGCAAAGGTAGAGTTTAGAGATGATTCATGTGGATGGATTCACATGAGTATACAATAGTGCAACAAAACACTACTGAAATAAAGTGTGACAACACTTATTCATAATGGTATAAGTTACACATAGGCATGGATAGGGGTTTGTGATATATTGATTTTACTCAATTAACTCATTTGTTAATTGAATAGTTCTATACATGAGATCAGGGTCAAGTGGACAGAGGATTGAGTATAGGTAGATAACATTTGGGATTATGGTTCAAGGTTTCGATTGGGTACATGGAGTATTGGATAGGTGCTATAATGTCGATTAGATCAATATAGCAAGAATAGAATCTATGATTGAGATGTATCACACTTTACTCAAACAACACAATTGTAATTTGAATATGTGTGAACTAGACAAGATAGGTCTAAGTAGATATGATCTTGATCAAGACATTGTTTAGACAACAATGATGGCTAGGTATGATTATAAGATTTGCTATGGTGGAAGGAAATATTATTGAATAGAAATAGATTTAATCTATTTAGGAACTACTCAAACTCTCTTATTAGAATTTGAGTAATTGTGAAGTGGTTCAATAAAATTAGGAAGTTATCCTACTGGATAGCTTGCAGCAAAACAAAGCTACTCAAATTGGATTCATTCTAAAATAAGTTATAGAAATTGAATTATCACCGAAATAGTGATTTGGACAAATTTGAATGCACAAAGTGTGTGCACGTATCAAATTTGGATTTTCTTGATCCTATGGTGTTCTACTTGATCAGAGGATTCCAAAGACTACAAAATTGTAATTTTTGGACTAACAGAACTAAAGATATGAATTAATCAAGCTAATAGAAGGTTTGATTCCAATTTGAAAATAGTTTCAAATTGAACCCATAAAATATAAGATATTATTGTACTGATGGATTGTACATTTCCTAAGGATTCCAACGAGATATTATTTGCTATTTTTGGACCAGTAGATTAATTTCTATCGATTTTACAAGATTAGTACAGAAACTGAAATTTAAAATTCGAATTTGATTTCAAGTTGTCTGGTTTGACTGGGGCAGAGACTAGACGGCTACGTGGCAGCCTCCTATTGGCTTGTACCGATTCGGATGGATCCTGATTGTGAGCCGTCAGATTAAACTTAGACTGGACGCTCCAGATCTGGGAATACCCCTTTGGGTTAGTGATCTATTTTGGACTCTTAGATCTAGATCAAACGAACGAGAAGAGGTCTGGGAGAGTGTCTCACCTCGGCTAGGGTTCCGGCTGGCCGTCGGCAAGGTAGCGGCCAGAGGTGGACGTCGGCGATGTTCTGAAGGCTCCTGGTCGACGGCAGGGTTACAACGAGGTGCAGGGCAAGGCGGGGATCTCAAAAACGTGATCACCGACCTCGATTGCTTCCGGGCAAGGAGAAGGGAGGCGGCTGGAGGCGGCGTTAGCTTCGGGCGGCTCCGGTGATTGTCGAGGATGTCGTTCTGGGGCTTCCTGGGGCAAACCGAAATGATGAGGAGATGCGCGTGGGAGAGAGGAGTCGAGGAGGTGTAGAAATCTGGCGGCGGGGTACCTTATGGCGTCGGAATCGACGATGAAGGCCGTCGGGGTCTGCAGACTTCGGCGAGAAATCCCGCCAGCCTGGCGGCGTCTCGTGTAGGGGAAACGAAAGGGAGATGGGGGAGAAGGTCACGGCTACTTATAGGCGTGGGCGCTGGGAAGAAACGGCCGGCATTAAACGGGAAATAAATCGGGGAGGAGAGTTACTGTGAGGAAACGGTCGCCGGCGAGATCAGCGTGAGGAAGGAGAACCTGACAGGGTTGGTCCACCTGTCAGCGTGCAAGAGAGAGGGAAGATACCGATTCGGGTTTTCCCTTCCTGGGCTGCGGGCTGGTTTCACTTCTGGGCCGAAAGGGTTCCCTGAGGCCCAGTTTTATATTTTTATTTTCTTTTCTCCTTTTCCTTTTCTGTTTTTCTTACTTCTTTCATAGAATTTGCATTTTTGAATTCAAATGGCTTCAAACCAAAATGTAAAATTTTCTAAAATTCCAACCAACATTCCAGAATAGTAACAAACATGTTTTCCCAAAATAAAACAAGATTTTCAAAAAGCTTTATAAATTTAGCAAAAGGCTTTGCTTGCATAATACAAAAATAGATATAGGGTTTTCAACTAATCCTTTTTAAAATAGAGGATATATTTTATGAATAACATTTTGAAATCTATTTTCAAACAATGCTTTAGAAATGTAATCCTTTAAAGGATATCACATTTTGAAAATCACTCCTTTGCGAGCAAGCTTGCATAGGTTTTAAATAACAACAAAATAATACTTTGAAATCTTGTTTTCTCAAATGAGTTCTTTAAGAACAATAGAAAGTTTAAAATAGTTTTCTAATAAAGCCTTCAAATAGACTCAGAAGTTTTAAATCTTAGTGAATTTCCAATCATCTCAAGCAAAACAAAAGCGAAAATTTTCCCCCAAAATTTGATAAAATCTTGGGTCGTTACAGACTACCACCCTTAAAGAAATCTCGTCCTCGAGATTGAAGGAAGGTTACAAGGTTTTAGGGATCCTAATGGGGTTGGGTGCTACCACCCTTAAAGAAGATTTTGCTTGGTGGTATCTTGATGCTTCCTTAGGCACTTGTATTTTGTTCCCAGCTTGAATTCACCGTTGCGCCATTTTTCCTGAAATCGCTCTTCTCAGAAGTGTCGATGTTCGCCGTTATGTTCAAAAGTAGGCATTCCAAATGTTCCATCCAACTCTGGTGATAGGCAGATATCATCCATCGCGTTGTCTTCAACAAGGTAGTCCACATCGTCCAAGAATGTGTATCTACCCTTTTCTTGGTCGGTCCTCACCAAGGCCATGACAGCATACAGGCCATCACCATACTCCTTGTTGCTTTTTAGCTGATTTTCATTGCAGAATCTCAAAAGATGTTTCAGTGCCAAGTACTGCATGCTTGCCCCACGAACATGATGAGACCACACATCCCAATGAATTAGGATGGCATCTCTTTGTAGGCTTCTCATGCATTTCATAGGGGTAAACAAGATGGACTCTGTAAGAGGTACTTGCACCTTTAAGGGACGGAAGGTCGCCTTATAACCAGCATTGTTGAACCCATTCAAGTTACCGGAGCAAGTCATGCTACTTGCCACAGGTACCAGATGGTCCTTAAGAATTCCTTTAGCAACCGTCTTCATAGTTGTCGAAAGGCGCTGAACAACTTCACCATATCTCGAAGATGAACTTCTTCTCAGGGAAAAGGGATCTAACGATGCTTTCATGGGCAGGAAAATAGTTCCATGGATTTGGAGAGTTGTCCCATAACGTCGTAGGTTGGGATGGGGTAGACTTCGGTGGCGTAAAGCTCTGGGATCAGGAGGCAATCTCATAGGTAGTGGTGGTCGTCTCTGTTGTGACTCTCTGGAGAGGAGTGACCTCTCTTTTATAGGCTTAGGGAGGTAGCCGAACAGGCCACGTAGGGAGTTGAAACGAAGGGTCGGGAAGGTGAATTGAACAGGCAGTAGCCGAAGCTGAACAGCCTTCGTATTTAAAGCCCACTGAGCAAAACGTTCCTGATTCGTGAAGTCGTTCAAAAGTCCAAGTTCTCACCGTATTCCTACGTTTTGGCCACTGGCTCACTATAAGGGTGTAACATATTATCCTCCTAAGGTTATGGTTTAACGATGTCGTCTCTCATGTAGGTATGTCTCTCTAGATTCACCATTCCTCATACAAAAGCGAACAATATGAGTAGTCGTCATGGGGCGCAAATCCATGTCGCACCCAATCATTACCTTGTATTTGGTTTGGTGCATCTCGCATTCTAACTCTTGGTCAACCTCACTAGCTTTTTAAACAAAAGTTTTGTTGAAATTGAAATCAAGTTCCCAAATCTTATTTTGAATTTTGAAAACAAAATCTATCGTTCCTAGCTAGAGGTTTTCAACAAAGCTCATGGCAATAATCCTTAAGTTGTAGATCCTTTGGTTTGCCATTTAAGAGGAATTAAAATCCTTTCCATTAATCTGTTTGCTCACAAATGCTCTTGATATAAATAAATGTGATGCTCCATTATCAAATAGAATCCAATGTTGTGAAGGAGTTAAGTGGAAACGTACCCGTCACTTCTTCCACATTGACGTGGTTCACATGACCCCTCTTGAATGGATTGGGCTTGGCTGCATCATCTTGTTTCTTCTCTGAGCACATATCCGCAAAATGTCCTAGCTTCTTGCAATTATAGCAGATGATATGCGACAGATCCTTCTTAGTATGGTGTTGTCCATTGCCTCCATTTTGGTGCCCATTGCCTCTAGTGTGATTTCCATTGCTTCCATTGTGGTTACCATTGTCTCTATTCTGGTGGCCATTGGAGTGGTTTCTCTGGTTTCCTCCATTGTGCCCATGGCTATTTGAGTTGCTACCATTTCCATTTCCTCCAGAGGAGTGGGGTCTCTTGTGGGAATGTCCAGTGTGGGTCTTGCCATTGTTGAGCTTCCTCTTACGGTTTTCCTCCTTCCTTATGTTGTTGTCCAGAGTAACAGCTTGGTCTAGCAGAGTCTGGTAGTTTGGAGCATAAGCTACTGACAAAGGTATCTTCAGTTCCCCTTTGAGTCCATGGAGGAACTTATCTTTCCTCTTGGCATCAGTGTCGATGTCTTCTGGTGCGTACCTTGACAGAGAGCAGAAGTCATCCATGTACTCCTTTAGTGTCCTATCACCCTGCTTCAGAGTGCGAAACTCATCTTTCTTTAGATTCATAATGCCCGTGGAGATATGAGCATTACGAAAGCCTTCTCTAAAGAAATCCCAGTCTAGACCTTCAATTGGATTGGTGACTTGGTAAGTATCCCACCACATTGCTGCTGGTCCCTCTAGCAGGTGGGCAGTGAATCTAATCTTTTCAGCATCTGTGCACTCACAGGTAACCAAGTCCTTATTGACTGAACGCAGCCAGTCATCGGCCACTATTGGGTCTGTGGCAGATGAAAACTTATTGGGTCTGAGCTTTAGGAAACGAGCTAGTCGGTCCACTTGAGGTGGGGGTGGTGGATTGTTGTTGTTGTTGTTGTTGTTCATGAGGTTGGTGCTTGCTTGGATGAAGTGGGTCATCATCTGCATGAGCTGGGCTTGACCTGTGGCTAACTGTTGGACCACATCATAGAGGTTGTTGGTGTTGTTGTCATTGTTGTTGCTGCTATTGTTGTTGTTGTTTTCACGGCGAGGCGGCATCTGAGGTGGTTTTAGCAAAGGTGAGTAATAGATAGATAGAACTAAAGAAGAAAATTGTCCTACCCAAGCACAAAAGAACACTCCAAGCAGCAAACAAGCATAAATCAAACAGTCATTGAAAATCCTTTTGATAAGTTTTGGAAAAACATGTCAACAATAATATATGGTCATACGCCAATTTGGTATGATCATAGAAGTATTCTATAAATCGCTGGTTCTATAAACTAGAATCTTGGTGGTCTATTCTATTATAGTTTCATTGTTCCATTTCTTATTTCCACTTCCCCAATGCATCGTTGGTGTTGGGCAACCTTCATTTCAACATTTCTTCAAGTTCTTCGTTGGTCTTCAATGTAGTTCTTCATGTTGGATCAAGGTCAACCTATGAAGTAGAAGTCTCATTCTTCTGGCACATTGTGTCCTTCTGTCCTTTCTTGATGGTTTCGAGAGTTGGGTCATCTAAGGGAATCATTTGAAATGAAGTAGGGAAGAAATACAAGGAGTTTCAAGATGCAAACATTCCTTTTATAATTTAAATAGAAGTAAGATGAGATAGAGAATCTTATCCTAGGGCCTTCCTATTTCTAATCCAAACCTAGGGTCTCGATCCTACAGGCAACACTATGCTCTGATACCATTTGTAACGCCCCACCTTTTACCAAGGTAGAACTCCTGTGTTAATGTGCTACTCCCTGGATCAATAGATAGCACCACAGTACAAAATATAGTAATCATTGCAGATAGTGTCATTTATTACATCGCAAATCCAGATACAATGGTCTTTAAACCTTACAGAAGTAGCTTAGCCACTTGGACTTGCTTGAATACCAGAGTTTAACACAAACTAACACAACGGAAAGTAAATTGCAATGAGCCTCCATCTTCCGCAATGTGCCACGGGCAGTCATGTTGGTATGCAGGCTCGAGACTCCTCCATCTACTCCTCATCAGAACAACCTACACGTTTGAATATGTAGCCCCAAAGGGGTCAGTACAATGATGTACTGGCAAATGACACATATTTGGTGGCATTTTGTGGAAAGACTATACTACATGATATTTGGCTAGTGGATCTCAAAGATTAATTTGCATAAAGCAGTTTTATCCTATATTTTCCAAAACCAATACATTTTAAAGCATTCTGAATTTTCTTTAATATCGAGATAACTCCTAGGTCACCACCACATACATGGTTTTCACTGCCAGTATGTAGCCCCGGGTAGTCACTCTACAAAACTTGGTTAATACCTCAGGTCACCACCACATACATGGTTTTCACTGCCAGTATGTAGCCCCGAGTAGTCACTCTACAATTCCAGGTTAATCCCTCAGGTCACCACCACATACATGGTTTTCACTGCCAGGCATGTAGCCCTGAGGCATCCCCTCTTTCTACAAAAATTTTAATTATTTCAAAAAGGTGATGAGATTCTTCCGTACATTCCATGTCTAGAGACTCAAGTTGTCCATAACCGGGGACACGGCTAATCGATTAGTTTAAACACCTTGCAAGGGTTGTGCACTTTCACCTTACGATTCATTTTATGCCCATACATAAAATGAAACGAGACCTTTTAGAAGGAGAGGGCAACTAACTTAGCAAGCTCCGTTCCCAACCTACAATTCAACTACCACCACTTCTTGCACGCAAGTTGCACCCTCACATCTAATCAGTCAAGACAGAGCCCATAATGTCATAAGGCTGCACTGGAAGCACTCTAAGCATGGAAGACATAGCCATCTCTTTGTTCCTGGGTGGCAAACTACAAGTGTACTACTTAGGCCACTAACACATACCATGGTTTTCACTTCCAAGATATGTGACTCCTAAGTAGACACTCAACACACCCAAAGCCACACCACCCAGGTAGTTCATTGAAGTTGTAGTTTAATTTTAGAACAACTTATCAGTAAAGCATGGCATCACTTTCCAAAGTAAAATTGCAATCCTATCAAGTGGGGTTTAAAGGATAGCTATACACTACTAGGATCTAAGCATTTTATAAAACAGTTGAATATTCCACCTATCATGCATACTACTGGAAAACACTATTGCAGTAGTAAAATAAGTAGGGGATATGTGTGTCACTTGCCTTGGAAACGACCAGCACACTCACAGCAATCACACTTGTAGTTCAGCTCCTCTTCACAATCTAAACAGGAAATATTGCACACAAATAAACACACTATACAATCCAAACATAAACAACAAGACAAGCAATTGAAAAGGGTTTGTTTTACATTTTGGGTTTATTAAGATACTGTGATAAGAGAGATATGGCAAAAGAATTGTGGATTGTGAGTTATGGATTTTGAGAGCTTGAGTGGCAAGATCAAATGATTGGAAAGGATTGGTCCTCCAAGGTACGATGTAGTGATATAAATCTTGTGCTTGGCATAAGCAAAGGTAGAGTTTAGAGATGATTCATGTGGATGGATTCACATGAGTATACAATAGTGCAACAAAACACTACTGAAATAAAGTGTGACAACACTTATTCATAATGGTATAAGTTACACATAGGCATGGATAGGGGTTTGTGATATATTGATTTTACTCAATTAACTCATTTGTTAATTGAATAGTTCTATACATGAGATCAGGGTCAAGTGGACAGAGGATTGAGTATAGGTAGATAACATTTGGGATTATGGTTCAAGGTTTCGATTGGGTACATGGAGTATTGGATAGGTGCTATAATGTCGATTAGATCAATATAGCAAGAATAGAATCTATGATTGAGATGTATCACACTTTACTCAAACAACACAATTGTAATTTGAATATGTGTGAACTAGACAAGATAGGTCTAAGTAGATATGATCTTGATCAAGACATTGTTTAGACAACAATGATGGCTAGGTATGATTATAAGATTTGCTATGGTGGAAGGAAATATTATTGAATAGAAATAGATTTAATCTATTTAGGAACTACTCAAACTCTCTTATTAGAATTTGAGTAATTGTGAAGTGGTTCAATAAAATTAGGAAGTTATCCTACTGGATAGCTTGCAGCAAAACAAAGCTACTCAAATTGGATTCATTCTAAAATAAGTTATAGAAATTGAATTATCACCGAAATAGTGATTTGGACAAATTTGAATGCACAAAGTGTGTGCACGTATCAAATTTGGATTTTCTTGATCCTATGGTGTTCTACTTGATCAGAGGATTCCAAAGACTACAAAATTGTAATTTTTGGACTAACAGAACTAAAGATATGAATTAATCAAGCTAATAGAAGGTTTGATTCCAATTTGAAAATAGTTTCAAATTGAACCCATAAAATATAAGATATTATTGTACTGATGGATTGTACATTTCCTAAGGATTCCAACGAGATATTATTTGCAATTTTTGGACCAGTAGATTAATTTCTATCGATTTTACAAGATTAGTACAGAAACTGAAATTTAAAATTCGAATTTGATTTCAAGTTGTCTGGTTTGACTGGGGCAGAGACTAGACGGCTACGTGGCAGCCTCCTATTGGCTTGTACCGATTCGGATGGATCCTGATTGTGAGCCGTCAGATTAAACTTAGACTGGACGCTCCAGATCTGGGAATACCCCTTCGGGTTAGTGATCTATTTTGGACTCTTAGATCTAGATCAAACGAACGAGAAGAGGTCTGGGAGAGTGTCTCACCTCGGCTAGGGTTCCGGCTGGCCGTCGGCAAGGTAGCGGCCAGAGGTGGACGTCGGCGATGTTCTGAAGGCTCCTGGTCGACGGCAGGGTTACAACGAGGTGCAGGGCAAGGCGGGGATCTCAAAAACGTGATCACCGACCTCGATTGCTTCCGGGCAAGGAGAAGGGAGGCGGCTGGAGGCGGCGTTAGCTTCGGGCGGCTCCGGTGATTGTCGAGGATGTCGTTCTGGGGCTTCCTGGGGCAAACCAAAATGATGAGGAGATGCGCGTGGGAGAGAGGAGTCGAGGAGGTGTAGAAATCTGGCGGCGGGGTACCTTATGGCGTCGGAATCGACGATGAAGGCCGTCGGGGTCTGCAGACTTCGGCGAGAAATCCCGCCAGCCTGGCGGCGTCTCGTGCAGGGGAAACGAAAGGGAGATGGGGGAGAAGGTCACGGCTACTTATAGGCGTGGGCGCTGGGAAGAAACGGCCGGCATTAAACGGGAAATAAATCGGGGAGGAGAGTTACTGTGAGGAAACGGTCGCCGGCGAGATCAGCGTGAGGAAGGAGAACCTGACAGGGTTGGTCCACCTGTCAGCGTGCAAGAGAGAGGGAAGATACCGATTCGGGTTTTCCCTTCCTGGGCTGCGGGCTGGTTTCACTTCTGGGCCGAAAGGGTTCCCTGAGGCCCAGTTTTATATTTTTATTTTCTTTTCTCCTTTTCCTTTTCTGTTTTTCTTACTTCTTTCATAGAATTTGCATTTTTGAATTCAAATGGCTTCAAACCAAAATGTAAAATTTTCTAAAATTCCAACCAACATTCCAGAATAGTAACAAACATGTTTTCCCAAAATAAAACAAGATTTTCAAAAAGCTTTATAAATTTAGCAAAAGGCTTTGCTTGCATAATACAAAAATAGATATAGGGTTTTCAACTAATCCTTTTTAAAATAGAGGATATATTTTATGAATAACATTTTGAAATCTATTTTCAAACAATGCTTTAGAAATGTAATCCTTTAAAGGATATCACATTTTGAAAATCACTCCTTTGCGAGCAAGCTTGCATAGGTTTTAAATAACAACAAAATAATACTTTGAAATCTTGTTTTCTCAAATGAGTTCTTTAAGAACAATAGAAAGTTTAAAATAGTTTTCTAATAAAGCCTTCAAATAGACTCAGAAGTTTTAAATCTTAGTGAATTTCCAATCATCTCAAGCAAAACAAAAGCGAAAATTTTCCCCCAAAATTTGATAAAATCTTGGGTCGTTACATCGTCGATGTCCTCGACCATTTCTTCTCTTCTTTGCATGGTTAAACGCGTCTAGTTCATATCTATCTAATGCGTCTGGTCTTGCCTCATGCAGTTCTTTGTGGACGTCGATCTCATCTCGGCACCCCGCAGGCCACCTCCTCCGTGCCATTGCTGTAGAGCTCCATTTAAAAATCTAATCATACCCCTGTATTGCCCCTTGTATCAGCATCATGGCCCCACTTGTCATTCGATATACCGAAGCCCCACTCGTCCGCGTTTTGGTCAGGGATACGGCGATGCTTACGGTCAAACAAAGATGGATGTTGTGACGTGTCTTTGCGGGCTCTACATGGCCCCACTAGTCAGCAGTTAACGGTCAAAGGTGTTCGTCGTCGGGCAACCGGTCGTTCCAGCACTTGTGATGGTTTCAGACAAGGGCTTGGACAAAACTGAGGAAAAACTAAGGAGCTGGGGAAAACTGAGTACAACTAAGGACCCGAGGGCACAAAAATAGAAATCCCTATAAGATAAGCTAAGAGGGCATATGCAAAAGCAGTTTTAATAAATAAGAAGGCCCATAGTTTTTAGTTTCTTCATAAAACTATGAGATATATAGGGTGCGGCTTGCCACGTGGTGCCAGCCTAAACCATAGCAATTCGGTAGAAATAATTGTTCACAAAATCTAAACAATACGTAATACAAAGGGGGTTGTCATAGGTCATAAAACAGAACTGAAATTAACCTCGGCAGAAAGCCAGCTACCCACTGGACACTCATTTGTTTCTACCATAGATAGGTTTATCATGCCCATCTCATATAACCTCGGCAAAAAGCCAGCTACCCACTGGACACTCATTTGTTTCTACCATAGATAAGTTTATCATGCCCATCTCATATCTTTAAGATCTCTTGTTACCACAAAATAAATTGTTAATAGTGCTTCCTCGAGACTCCAGTCAAGTTGAGTATGCAGCCAACTGAAAAGAGAAGCATTGTGTATGAAGAAGAGAAAATGATGTAGGTCTGAAGCTTGTAAATGAACTTGTATATATGTATGGACTGAAACTTGTATAATATGTGTATCGACTAAAACTTGTAAGTGAACTTGCAGAGTGTTAAGATATCTCTCCAGGAAGAGTGTCATCTGGCCTAGAAGAGGGCCCTATGTGCATGATGTGCCTCTTCCTCCTCAGGGTTTTATTTTGCAAAACCTATAGTGTGTATTTTAAGCATCTTTAAGCATATGGGAAAGCAGATTTTAGCAATGGAAAGGACACACAATGTATAATAACTTGTTGGTAGCAAGCAGGTGTGTGGTTTACCTTGGGAGATGACACGCAAACCAAGATGGCCTGGTCCCATTGGAGTTCAGTTGGGGCTTCGACTATGGTCAGGTGGTTGTTTTTTGCTACAACCCATAAGTTTTAACTTTAGAAAAAACGCCACCCACTTAAATGTAGATGCACACGATGAGTCTCTCTGAATATAGATAGTTTGCATCACCGACAAAGGTGTGTTTGTCTTCTTTTAAATAAAGCAGATACCATAGCTCAATTAGTTGTAAACTTGTAATGCTCACTGTAATCTCCATGAACACGATGGACTATACCTGCTAAATGCAAATAGCTGAATGATATTGCGCAAGAAAGTGAATATGACAAAGAACCAAAAAAGAGTTAATACTACAAGAAATGAAGTGTGTTGATCCGAGACAACAAGGCAACATAAGTGCAACTACTTTGTGGATAAATAAAATTATCTGTAACTACTACTACACACATGGAATATGGGACATGTATAATAGTTTTGTACGTTGATTACACCCGAAGAGATAAAAGAGCATAAAAGTAATAGATGCTGACCAAATGTCTTCATCAGCGAAGTACCTCTTAACTTCAGATTGCACCGGAGAGCTAAACTCCTCGTCCATGTTGCGGTATCTACATACCTTGCCAATAGAAATCACTCAATAGCTACCTAAACAAGGAAATTGCTTGCCAACGAGGGCACATATAGTTGATGCAAACAACACGAGGGGGAAAGGCAGATACCAAATATTGGGCTAAAAAGAATGATAGTCTTTTGGGGCATCTTTTACAACATTGATTTGTTTAACATTCACCATTCAAAATTGGTTATTACTAACACCTAACAGCAACAATAATTATAAATCAGAAGAATTGCATTGCCAAAAAATAAGACTTGAATATCTTGTGCAATCTATTCTTTTAGATCAGAATTACTAATTCTATCAGTTTTCCTTTTGAAACAAATGTGTGAGTAGTAATTAGCACATCATTTGCATTGGATAATTTTATTACACAGCATGGGAGTGGATAACATACCACTTTAAGGTTTATCCATCAAGATTTTATGCAATAAGATAATAGTGATAGCTACCATAAAAGAAGGTACAAATAAAGCATATTTCTCTATGTTTTGTAGTGATTTTCAAAATATTTTTATATATACCCCTGAAATAGATTCAAGGTATATGCCAATTCGCTTCAAGATACTCTTCACATGATGCTCCATGGAAAGATAGTTAGATTCAGCCTTAGCTTGGTAAATATTCTGTAGGCTAACACAATACATGTATTGGTACTTAATCAAATTCATGTAAGGGAACAAAACAATGGTGCCTAGAAAACTTGAATCGGAGATCGTAAACCAATTAGGAGACAGTTGCTAGAAACTGACTCGGCAAGGGATGTTATGTCGGGTAGTGTTCCCTCAAGAGGTAGCTCACCATTGCCCTCATTGGCGATAAATTCCTGTAAAATAGAAAGAAGGCAGCAAAACTTGAGAAATGGAAAACCATGGAAGATAAATTATTACCCTAAAGAAGATGTGCAGAAACTAGTGTCGCTTTAGTTAACAGTGGAGACAGTTTGTGGACAATCCAACATGTCGAGATTTGCATTCATTCTTTAAAACAGCTTTCTACATATAACATGCATATTGCTTATTTACTCTAAATGAGGCCTCGGTATGTGGCTCTAGTTAAAACAAAAACATGTGATGAACCACTTGTCACCCGCTTTAGATGAGGCTTCTAGCTAGGCTTACTTCAAACTTTGACCTTGAATAATTTTAGCATGAATGCTGCTATAAGCTATACTATTTTATATAGTAAAGTCTTACACAGACAAACACAAAGCAAAAAAAAACTTTCTGAACTTATGTCAAAACAACAAAGGGTATCAAGAGCAGGTGGTATTTCACATAATAGAGACGAAGCAAATGAATTAGCATTCATCCACAAGGAGAGAATATGAACTGTATTAGCTCAGTGTGTTCACAAACTGAAGTAGCTTGGGTTATTCCATTACATCCACTTCGTGCCAAATCATAGTGAAGATACCGTCAAAGCAGCCACTAAAACCCAGAAAATTGAAGAAGACAAACAGACTTCAGAAGACCTTTCATCAATTATCTGACGGATATCATCACCTAGCAGAAAAGGATCATGGGTCAGAACCTGCAGTTCTGCACAGGTGCGCTTTTTGTATAAGAACAACAGAACATGTGCATCATTTGGAAATAAGACTATGTAGGGTAAATTATTGAAGCATACATATTTTATGAAAGGTGCGAATATAGAGAATTATTCTCAACAATACATGTAATAAATCATTTTGGATGACATGTGCATGTGACATAACATGAAAGGTACTGTTTTACTGACGTCATATCTACCAATAATACACCAATAATAGATGACACTCACACCTTGGTGCTGATTAAGGAAACTATAGAGAACAGTAAATGGGTTCATTCATGTACAGTTCACATATCGAAGAACGTATAAATGTATAAGGTATGATTCTATTATAAAACTGCTGAACTGGCAAATGAAATCAGCTACCTGAAGCTGGTCAGACTTCAAAATGCGCCTTCCTGTCCACTACCATCAGACCTGCGAATTACAATTGTCACAACTCTTTCAATATTTCGCAGTGGCTCTTTTGGTAACGATGCTCGCTTGGCTGCAGCCACTGACTCCAATTCCTATTTTAATTATATGACATGAATGCATAATCGATATATCACCGAGTCAAATATATCATGCTGATGCAAAATACATAGTAATCAAGCTTTGACAAAATCTGCTGAAACAATTACATGTTTCTTAGTAGAAACAATCGCATGCGCACACATCAACCAGCCACTTCATGTGCTTCATAACCTCCATGAATCACAATAAATTCAATGCAAAAATATTCATGAACTATGATAAATACACACATGAGTCTTTTGCATATGATTGTAAGTAAGCAAAATGATTGCCTGTGATCTGATAATATATCAAATTAATCAAATAAATAAGGAGAGATCAGGGATGGATAGACATACCCTAATAAAATAAAGGGAGATGAATTGCAGCTCTGAACTCGACATCACCAATGCAGCTGATCAATTCCACTGGTAAGACCACAACAGTAGCATTATTGGCATCTATAACTCTTCAAGAGCAGAAACTCAGCATTAGAGATCTGACAGGGAAACAACAAAAACTAAAGAAGTTGTCAACAATAAATCACATGAACCCTCAGCTCAACCAAATAAACATCTCCAAACTGTGAGCCAAGAGATTAACCAAAGAAACACCTGCAAGGGAAAGCGTTGCAGACATCACAAGACAATAATCACTAACCGAACTAACAGGTCAGAAGCAAAGAACAGAAGCATATCAAAACAAAGCCTAAGTTTACTCAACTAAACCAAGCAAGCAACTCAAACTAAGACTATAACGGGAAAATAGCATGGTCTATAAACCAAACCAACACTGAACCTAATCTAGCATCCACCTGCAAAATATTAACTAACAATTAACATGACCATTTGATGTTCGAATAAACACCTGTAGGTTGACAATTATGGATCAAATAAAAGGAGCAAACTATCTTAGCTCACTAACCTAGATCTAAATCTAATCGTGGCAGCACAAGGCGGCCACTGCTACCTTAACATAGATCTATAAAGACCTATGAAGTCACAAAACCAAGACAAAGCTCTTCTGCAAGCAAGCCTTCCTCCGAAAGGCACAACTTCCAGTGTCACTTCCCTGCACACCCTCTAGTCAATAAGGAAGAAAAGAATGGTAAAAAGAGCTGAACAAAAATCTCTTGATATCTAAAAGTTTACATGTAAGCTACATAGCTCTCTCAACCAGATCCACCTCTATCTATCAAGGATAAAATATTGCAAATCAAGCATCCCAAAAATGAGAATCATCAAAGCTTAGGAAGTCAATTCACAAGCATACAAATAACTGAATAACTAACTGCTAGTCCTTGTAATCTGTAAACTGACATGAATTTCAGATCACCTGAAGGATTTTCGGTTTCCCCATTAGGCCAAAATCGGAAATTGCAATTGATAGTCATCAACATCAGTGGCTACCTGGCTGGGCTGAAGGAGGAGAACATGGGAAGGACGTGTGAAAGCACTCCTCGTCTAGGACCTAAGCTGCAGATCAAGGAGGCCAATAGAGAGAGAGTCAGCGAGAGGGAGAAGGAAAGGGAGAGACGAACCTGCCTAGCAGGCATCGTCACGCCGCAGTAGAGGACGAGGGTGTCGTTGCTGCCGCTGAGCTCGGGATCGAAGCATCCGTTACTCCCCTCCTCCGCCAGATCCGTCCCTGCTGGCGCGTCGTTGACGTGGGAATATGTAGTTGATGTGGGAGCTTATTCTTCTTTAGTCCCCGGCAACGGCGCCAGAAAATTAGCTTGATGCGTGGTGAATGACCAGCCCATTGGGAACCCCAAGAGGAAGGTGTGATGAGTATAGCAGCTAGTTTCCCCTCAGTTAAGAAACCAAGGTTATGTCGATCAGGAGAAGAGCAGAAAATGCGACTGAAGGTGATGCTTGCTAGTTTACGACAGCTTCGGACAATTTATATATGGCGCCTCGTCCAAGCTTTGCTTGCTAGCTGCAACGCGGAACCTGCACACAACACAACCAAGTACTTTGCTCCCAACTTGCGATGAGGTTGTCAATCTCACCGGTTTGCTTGAAACAAAGGTTATGAGCGTACCGAGTGGAAAACAGTAGAAGTATGCGAGTAAAGTAAACAGTGCGAGTAAAGTAAACAGGTGATAGCAATATGATGGAAATAGGACCGGGGTCCATAGTTCACTAGTGGTGTCTCTCCATAAGATAAATAACACATGCTGGGTAAACAAATTACAGTTGGGCAATTGATAGAATAAAGATAAACGTGATATGTCAAGAAGATCACTATGCAATTTACTCTGGGCATTACAACAAAATACATAGACCGCCATCCAACTGCATCTATGACTAATAATCCACTTGTGGCGAATCAATCCGAGAACTCCACAAGTATTAAGTTGCGAACAACAGATAATTGCTTTAAGCAAAGTGTGTAATGTAAACAAAGCATATGCCCTTGAGCACATGAATGTTGTTTTCTCCCTAGTAGCAACAGCACATCTACAACCTTAGAGGTTTCTGTCACTCCCCCAGGTTAAATAGAGGCATGAACCCACTATCGAGCATAAATACCCCCTCTTGGAGTCACTAGCAACTACTCGGCTAAGATAGCTACTAACAACGGAGAGCATGCAAGATCATAAACAACATAGAGATAACATAAGATATATTTCAGTATAGCAACTCAATCATAACACCAATATTCATCGGATCCCAACAAACCAAACATGTAGAATTACATAACGGTGATCTCAATCATGTAGGGCAGCTCATGAGATCTAAACATGAAGCACATGGTGGAGAAGACAACCATCTAGCTACTACTTTGGACCCATAGTCCAAGGTAGACTACTCACTCATCGCTCCGGAGGCAAGCATGGCGATGAAGAAGACCTCCGGTGGCGATTCCCCTCTCCGGCAGGGTGCCAGGAAGAGCTTCTGGACCCTCCTGATCTTCGGGTCGACGACGGCAGCAGATCGCGATGTGTTCTGGAAAAGTGATCAGGTACTTAGGTTTTTCCCGTCGGGGGGTCTTTATAGGCGAAGGGGCGATGTCAGAGGTGGCCCCAGGCCTCCTCACACCATGGCGGCGCGGCCAGGGCCTGGGCCGCGCCAGCCTGGTGTGAGCCTAGCCTGTGGACCCTCTCCTACTCCTCTTCGGATCTCTGGAAGCTCCCGGACAAAATAAGACTTCAGGAACTTGTTTCGTCCAATTCCGAGAATATTTCCTGTGTATCACTTCTGAAACACAAAAATAGCAGAAAACAGGGAACTGGCACTGTGGCAACTTGTTAATAGGTTAGTTCCGGAAAATGCATAAAAGTGCCACGAAGTGTAACGAAACATTGGGAAAATGGTGTAAAAACAAGCATGGAGCATCAAAAATTATAGATACGTTGGAGATTTATCAAGCATCCCCAAGCTTAACTCCTGCTCGTCCTCGAGTAGGTAAGTGATAACAAAAGAATAATTTTTGAGGTGACATGCACCTACACAATCTTGATCATATATGTAAGCATTTGTGAGCTGGGATCATAAGAACTTAAAACATGGGCATGAAGATATAATCTTGACAATAAGAACTTAGCAACCATGTTGTAAACATGCAAATGAACACAAACAAAAGATCATGAAAATGAAACAATGAAAGTCAAACGTGTGTTCAAATCATAAGGAAAAACATACAAATGGTTTTCATCTTGTCCTTCAAAGAGAGCAAAACATAAATGCATAGGACACCTTCAAGTTTAAGAGGGCGACTATATACAAATAATTTGAGAACAAGTGAAACCAACAATATGAATCAATCAATGAAAACTTTGGGACAATGCACATTATACTAAGAATGACAACTATGCTCTCTTAATGGTGCATAAAGATAGAAGGTGGTGACTCAACATAAAAGTAGAAGAAAGGCCCTTCGCAGAGGGAAGCAGTGATTGCAAGTTTTATAACCTTCAAAAATTATGGTACTTACCGGCTTTGAGCTCTCATTGCCCCCATCATAAGCATCTTGAATGGTTAAAGTTAATGCGAGAACAATTATGATGCATATGCTTGACAAATCATAAGTTAAAAATCTCGTGTCCCATGAATACGAGTACCCAAACCTCATGCTACTTTACTTAGAGTCCCAAGCAAGGCTCTTGTCATTGTACATATATGCATATCATTGAGAACCGCCAATGGGGTACCTCCGTGCCCAATGACATGGAACAAGCCCACATCAAAATGACAGGACAAGCAGACAATGAACACCTCGACATCTCTTTTATTTGCCATTTATTTAGCTTTTTATTGTGAGATGCGTCGTTGAATGTTCACCATGGGTATGCTGCAAATTTCCACCATGAATTATGCATGGCTTAGATTAGCGGCCCGACATTTCCCTAACACATATACAAACTCCATGATCCCCACAAGATTCCCAATTCATTTCACACCGCGGGCATCCATAAACAAAAGATCACGATATCAACTCAAATAAGAAGTGCAATGTTGAAAGCTTGCCCATGACTGCATGGCTGGGCTAGTCTCCAACTTACAACTTGCAAGCATAACAACTCAACATAAGAGACCACAATGTCAAATTTTTAAGAACAGGAAAAAGTAAAGTGTGCCTTCCGGTTCGTGAGAGCTTTACTGACCGAATTTCGCATAACACTGGTAAGAGTTTAATTTGAAGAGAAAATAAAAGCAAGTCAAATTTACTTGGATTAGCAAATTGCTAGTAGGTATGTATGGTGGACACTTTAGAAAACTTTGGCTTTTAGGAGTTGGATGCACGAGTAGAGCTCATACTCAGTACAAGGCGAGGGCTAGCAAAAGACTGGGAGCGACCAACTAAGAGAGCAATAATGGCCATAATCATGCAAAGCGACAAAGCGACATTAAAAGAAGCATAAGATGGCATCAAAAGTCAAAAACTAAATGATCATGAAGGCTATTGGCGACTTTGTAAGAGTCTAACATGTGTGAGCATGCGCCAAGTCAACCCAAATAAAGCATCAAGGAGAAAACCAAAATAATGCTTCCATACAATAAAAACAACGCATGATTTTTTCAAAGGCTCATTAAGCAATCTCAGTTATTTGAGACAAGTCATGCTACAGAAAAACCACTAAGCATACTATTGATGTCTACGCACTTCTATTCTTGTAGACACTTGTTGGGCCTCCAAGTGTAGAGGTTTGTAGAACAGCAGCAAGTTTTCCTTAAGTGGATCACCCAAGGTTTATCGAACTCAGGGAGGACGAGGTCAAAGCTATCCCTCTCAAGCAACCCTGCAATTACGATACAGAAAGTCTCTTGTGTCCCCAACACACCCAATACACTTGTCAGATGTATAGGTGCACTAGTTCGGCGAAGAGATAGTGAAATACAAGTAGTAGTGGTGATTGTGAGTAGTAATGTAGTATGGAATAAGTATCGCTGCAAGCAAACATGTAACAAAACAGGAAGTAAACGGTGTGCAAAGCTTGGAAACAAGGCCTAGGGATCATACTTTCACTAGTGTACACACTCCCAACAATATAACATGAATGAACAAATAAATAACTTCTCTCCACTATGGTACTCTGAATTACTCTCCTATTGAATAACACTAATCATTGCGTAGTGGCTACAGAAGCACCCCTTAAAGTTCATCAAGTACTTGACAAACACCACTCATAGAGATATCCAAATCAAAGCACAACTCAAGATAGATATTATTGCAACTTAGACCAAGTACTAACACGGTGCACACACTGTCAACATTACACCATGAAAGGAGAAATAGAGAACTTCAATACTATCATAGTAATAATTACTCTCATAATCCACAAGAGATCACAATCATAGCCTAAACCAAGTACCACCATGATGCACGCACTGTCACCGTTACACCATGGCAGGAGGAATAGATTACTTTAATAATACCACTAGAGTACACATAATATCTGAATAATAACATCTACTTGTTCAACATGATACAAAGCTCACGATCACATAAAGATCACATCATGGGAGAGAGAGGTGAACCACATAGCTACCGGTAGAGCCCTCAGCCCCGGGGATGAACTACTCCCTCCTCATCATAGGAGACAGCAAGGTTGATGGAGATGGCGGTGAGGTCGATGGAGACGGCGGAGACGGCTATGGAGATCGATGGAGATGGCTCCGGGGGCACTTCCCCGTCCCGGCAGGGTGCCGGAACAGAGACTTCTGTCCCCCGAAATTCGTCGACGGTGGCGGCGGAGCTGCGGAACTGCTTCTGGAAAATTGCCGAATCCCCTAGGGTTTTCTGTCCCGAGGCTTTATATAGGCGAAGGGGCGTCGTCAGGGGTGGGGCCAGGGGCCCTCACGCCATGGTGGCGCGGCCAGGCCCCTGGCCGCGCGAGCAACGTGTGAGGGGGCCTGGTGGCCCCTCTCCTACTCTCCTTCGGATCTCTGGAAGCTTCCGGGTAAAATAAGACTTCAGGAACTTGTTTCGTCCAATTCCGAGAATATTTCCTATGTATCACTCTGAAACACAAAAACAGCAGAAAACAGGGAACTGGCACTGTGGCATCTTGTCAATAGGTTAGTTCCGGAAAATGCATAAAAGTGTCACGAAGTGTAACGAAACACAAGGCAAATGGTGTAAAAACAAGCATGGAGCATCAAAAATTATAGATACGTTTGAGACGTATCTGCATCCCCAAGCTTAACTCCTGCTCGTGCTCGAGTAGGTAAGTGATAACAAAAGAAATAATTTTTGAGGTGACATGCACCTACACAATCTTGATCATCTATGTAAGCATTGTGAGCTGGGATCAAAAGAACTTAAAACATGGGCATGAAAGATATAATCTTGACAATAAGAACTTAGCAACCATGTTGTAAACATGAAAAAGAACACAAACAAAAGATCATGAAAATGAAACAATGCAAGTCAAACATGTGTTCAAATCATAAGGAAAAACATACAAATGGTTTTCAGCTTGTCCTTCATGGAGAGCAAAACATAAATGCATAGGACACCTTCAAGTTTAAGAGGGCGACTAGATACAAATAATTTGAGAACAAGTGAAACCAACAATATGAATCAATCAATGAACTTTGGGACAATGCATATTACACTAAGAATGACAACTATGCTCTCTTAGACGGTGCATAAAGGTAGAAGGTGGTGACTCAACATAAAAGTAAAAGAAAGGCCCTTCGCAGAGGGAAGCAGTGATTAAACATGTGCTAGAGCTTTTCATTTGTAAAACAGAGAGATAAAATTGGTTTTGAGAGGTGGTTGTCTTTGTCAACGACTGGCAATGGGGTTCTTACTATCTTCCATACAAAAATGAAGCAAGTTTTTGAGAGAGAGATTGGCACTTTTGTGCTCTTTTTATAAAGCTTGGCACTCCTCCCCACCTTTTTTCCTTTCTCAAACCATGGCTAACCGATTCCATCGGGTGCCCACCAACATTCACATTCCATGGAGGAGTGCCTTTTTTTCTTTCTTTTTTCTTTTTTATTTTTATTTTTGGAATAAGCAATATGGAAGATAGCAAATCCGACCACTACGTCCCCATGAGCTGAAAACAGTGTCACAAAACGAGAAGTATTTTAAAGGTTTTGAAAGGTAGCACATGAAAATTTACTTGGAATGGCTTACAAATACCATGCATAGGAATTTATAGTGGACACAATGGCAAACTTGGTTTTTGGGAGTTGGATGCACGAGTAGAGCTCATACTCAGTACAAAATGAGGGCTAGCAAAAGACTGGGAGCGACCAACTAAGAGATCAATAACGGCCATAATCATGCAAAGCGACAAAGCGACATTAAAAGAAGCATAAGATGGCATCAAAAGTCAAAAACTAAATGATCATAGAGGCTATAGGTGACTTATTTTTGTAGTCAACATGGTGTAAGCATGTGCCAAGTCAACCCAAATAAAGCATCAAAGGAGAAAACCAAAATAATGCTTCCAAATAATTAAAACAACGCATGATTTTTTCAAAGGCTCATTAAGCAATCTCAGTCATTTGAGACAAGTCATGCTACAGCAAAATCACTAAGCATACTATCAAAAAGACATCAAGCATGACATGCAAAAGCCTAGGCCGCAGTCTACACAAGCTCCTTCTTGTACCACTTTTTTGCATAAAGCTTTTTCTCTTTTCCAACACCATTCAAAATTTTTATAAACACCTCTTTTGATGAAAAACCAATAAAGATCAGAGGCAAAAATACACCTTGATGAAAAGATATAACAAGATCTGAACACAAATCAAGGCGAAAAATGCAAACTAAACCCAGTAGCAGAAAAAGAGAACACTCGTTGAAACGATAAGAGTGAAAAACGGAGTGTTCTTGGCAAATGAAAAACAGAGCATATCTCTCTCCAAACACATGATGTGATCTAACCATTTATTGCAGCAAACTAAACTAAACTAATACTGAAAACAAAAACAACTGACGCTCCAAGAAAAACACATAGTGCATGAAGCAATAAAAATATAGTGTCTTGAAAGGTGACCTGATTTTTGCCGATGAAGAAGGGGTGCCTCGGGGGCATCCCCAAGCTTTGACGCTTGTACTTCTTGGATATTTCTTGGGGTAATGCATGGGCATCCCCAAGCTTGAGCTTTTGTCCATTCTTCACCTCATCTCATCATTCTCCAATCCCTACACTTGAAAACTTCCTTCATACAAAACTAAGCACAATTCTATTAGCAACATTAGTGTAAGCATAACATATAATCAACCCTTTTTTGCTTCAGGTTTCAACCCAAAACCACCACATATTAAGTATACACTACTGTAGCAACTTCCCCAAAAGTTCCGTGATCAAAAGAACTCAAAAAGAAAGCGATAAAGCGGCAAACACAAATATTGGCAGAAATCTGTCAAAACAGAACAGCTGACAAAGGTCGAATTTTTGAGGGATTTTCTGTTGCTCAAATCAAAAAGTGTTAAACTAACAAAAGTTTGGATATAACCTGGGGCATATGCACAAGAAATCGCAGGTCCAAAAAATATACAGAAAATTTTCACGAATTTTTACGGTGCAGCACCGAAAACAGTTTCAGGACAGCAACATCCCCAAATCTTTACCTCACTCGAATTAGAGGCTTCTCTTGGCACAACAATGAAATAAAAAGGATAAGGAGCGGTTATTACAGTAGTAATAACTTCCAAGACTCAAATAAAATAAAAAGTACTGAAAATAAAAAACATTGGGTTATCTGCCAAGAGTGCTTTTCTTTAACGCCTTTGAGCTAGGCGCAGTAATTTGCAAAGATGCTCATGTGGGCGCCATATAAGAGCTTGAGGCAAAGGCGCCATACATGAACTTGAAGCAATAGAGAGCATCAAAAAGAAAATGAAAAAGACATTTATATCTGAACCACTTCCTATGCATAGGAATCTTGTAAGAAAATAAATCAACGAGGCACATAGTAGCAAGCATGGATAGATAAAACAAGTGCCACTTCAAGATTTGCAACATAAAGAGGGGAAACTTAATATTGTTGAGATCCATCAAACCATGTTTCCCTCTCTCATAATAACTTTCAGTAGCATCATGAATAGAACTAACAATATAACTATCACATAAAACATCTCTATCATGAGCCACGTGCATAAAAGAATTAATACTCACCACAGGAACAATAGTTGTAGGAGCAGATTCAATAGAATAATTATTCTCATCACCATAATCATCAAAAACAGGAGGCATATTATAATCATAACTAATTTTCTCCTCAAAAGTAGGTGAACTGAAAATATTATACTCATCATCATAGCCATCATAAACTAGAGGTTTAGTATCATCACAAGCTAAAGAATAGCTATGTCGCAAAGCATATTCATCAAACATATCATCATAAGAAGGAACATGGATAGCACTAATGGTACAACAATTATTAACCTTAGAATTGGTACCAAAAATATTTTCAATATCAAAAGTAGAGTGCTTTTCTCAATCATGATCACTAACATAAGTAATAGGCATAGGAACATCATCCCAATCAGAATTATCATAATCTATAGCAGGATCATAATGCTTAGGGGAAGATACTGTGTCCTCTCGCCTTTTACTCCTCTTCTTCTTCTTCATACTCTTCTTACTCTCTCCTTTAGGAGGGAGAGACTTGAAGGGCATCTTCTCCACATATTCTCTAGGAGGGAAAGGCATCTTCTCCACATAATCTGGTTTGCTGACAGAAACAACAGAAGAAACTTTGGAGGATTCCTCCTCTCTATTAATAAGATAAAAACATCTATCAGTCCTGTCATAGCTTGGCAAAATATCAAGTTTTATAAGATTTTGAATGTAAGTATTTGCAAGGCAATCTTTAGCACAATAGAGACAACAACCACAAAGGGTGTTATTAATATCAGCATCATTCATATCTATCAAAGCAATCTTTCTAGATATCTCTTCACACACCAAGAACAAAGTGAGCTCATCAAGCTGATTGGGAGTAATCTTGTCATCACAATACAAACTTAAGGTACTAGAAGAGTAACTATTAGGGCTTAAGCATTGGAAATTAAAATGACCTATGTCATCGCAATGTTTACAAAGAAAAGGATAAAGCTCACAAACCTTTTTACCGATCTCACCTATATCCTTGTACCACATTCGGGTTTCTTCATTTGCATGGTGGACACAATAATCTTCCTTGTTGTAACTCTGTTCACAAGGTCTATGTACTCCACAAAAATTAACATGCTTATAAGAAATAGTACTTTTAGAAGTTTGAGCATGTTTATTAAAATCATCAACAACAATATCACTTTCTATGCAAGTGTCCTTAAAAGGTTCATGATACACGTCCCCATTTCCTTTAGGAACATTCATATGGGAAGCAAAGACTTTAAAGCAATCAACCATAATTTGAGGATCAAGACCATATTTAGCACTAAGCTCTTGAAAATCAGCAGTTTCAGCGAAAGACTTAATGCAATCAAACTCATAATTCATACCTGATCCTTTACCTTTGTCGCTATCCCAACCTTCAATATTGTTTTGAATTGTCTCAAGCAGACCCCACTTGGTGTCGACATCCTTGCTTGTGAAAGACCCATCAAAGCATGCATCTAGATAATCCTTGTAATGTCCTGAAAGCCTTGCATAAAAATTATTAATAATAATATTACGGGGAAGATCATGAATAGGACATTTATGCATTAGTAACTTCAATCTTCCCCACGCTTGGGCAATGCTTTCTCCCTCATGAGGCCAAAAGTTATATATCCGATTACGATCTTTATGAATTTCACTTGGAGGATAAAACTTGGAATAAAAGAGAGACACAATTTCCTCCCATGCAATAGATGGACCATCTTCAAGCAGCCGATACCATTCCTCAGCTTTGCCTTTCAGTGACAAAGAGAATAGCTTCTTCTTAACTTGGTTCATTGAAATACCTGCACACTGGAACAACTCGCATAATTCATGTATAAAAAGCAAATGATCACCAGGATGGACAGTTCCATCTCCTAAATAGCAGTTATTCTTAACATGATCAACAATTTTCATAGGTATTTTAAAAGGATGAGGAGCACAAGCATCATTAGAAACATCACATATGGGAGACAAAATATCATCAGAGCAAACTTTCTCCACTAAAGCTGGGGGACTAAAAATATCATACTTAACAAAACCAGCTTCCCCAAGCTTAGACTTTTCTATAGCATTAGCATTAACGGTATTCAAAGCATTCGTACTAATAACATTGCTATGCGAAATAAGCTCCAAAGGATTTTCAATTTTCTCTTCAAATCTAAAATCAGGAAAAAGACTAAAGAACTCTTTATTTTCCATTAAGCCTATCTAGTGAAAATAAAAACAAGAAACAAAAAGATATAATTGCAGAATCTAAAGGAAATAACTCCGAGCACTCACACAGGAGGATGCGAGTACCTTTTACCTTACCTCCCCGGCAACGGCGCCAAAAAAGAGCTTGATGTCTATGCACTTCTATTCTTGTAGACACAGTGTTGGGCCTCCAAGTGCAGAGGTTTGTAGAACAGCAGCAAGTTTCCCTTAAGTGGATCACCCAAGGTTTATCGAACTCAGGGAGGAAGAGGTCAAAGCTATCCCTCTCAAGCAACCCTGCAATTACGATACAGAAAGTCTCTTATGTCCCCAACACACCCAATACACTTGTCAGATGTATAGGTGCACTAGTTCGGCGAAGAGATAGTGAAATACAAGTAGTAGTGGTGATTGTGAGTAGTAAATGTAGTATGGAATAAGTATCGCTGCAAGCAAACATGTAACAAAACAGGAAGTAAACGGTGTGCAAAGCTTGGAAACAAGGCCTAGGGATCATACTTTCACTAGTGGACACACTCCCAACAATATAACATGAATGAACAAATAAATAACTTCTCTCCACTATGGTACTCTGAATTACTCTCCTATTGAATAACACTAATCATTGCGTAGTGGCTACAGAAGCACCCCTTAAAGTTCATCAAGTACTTAACAAACACCACTCATAGAGATATCCAAATCAAAGCACAACTCAAGATAGATATTATTGCAACTTAGACCAAGTACTAACACGGTGCACACACTGTCAACATTACACCATGAAAGGAGGAATAGATCACTTCAATACTATCATAGTAATAATTACTCTCATAATCCACAAGAGATCACAATCATAGCCTAAACCAAGTACCACCATGATGCACGCACTGTCACCATTACACCATGGCAGGAGGAATAGATTACTTTAATAATACCACTAGAGTACACATAATATTTGAATAATAACATCTACTTGTTCAACATGATACAAAGCTCACGATCACATAAAGATCACATCATGGGAGAGAGTGGTGAACCACATAGCTACCGGTAGAGCCCTCAGCCCCGGGGATGAACTACTCCCTCCTCATCATAGGAGACAACAAGGTTGATGGAGATGGCGGTGAGGTCGATGGAGACGGCGGAGACGGCTATGGAGATCGATGGAGATGGCTCCGGGGGCACTTCCCCATCCCGGCAGGGTGCCGGAACAGAGACTTCTGTCCCCCGAAATTCGTCGACGGTGGCGGCGGAGCTGCGGAACTGCTTCTGGAAAATTGCCGAATCCCCTAGGGTTTTCTGTCCCGAGGCTTTATATAGGCGAAGGGGCGTCGTCAGGGGTGGGGCCAGGGGCCCTCACGCCATGGTGGTGCAGCCAGGCCCCTGGCCGCGTGAGCAACGTGTGAGGGGGCTTGGTGGCCCCTCTCCTACTCTCCTTCGGATCTCTGGAAGCTTCCGGGTAAAATAAGACTTCAGGAACTTGTTTCGTCCAATTCCGAGAATATTTCCTGTGTATCACTCTGAAACACAAAAATAGCAGAAAACAGGGAACTGGCACTGTGGCATCTTGTCAATAGGTTAGTTCCGGGAAATGCATAAAAGTGCCACGAAGTGTAACGAAACACAAGGCAAATGGTGTAAAAACAAGCATGGAGCATCAAAAATTATAGATACGTTTGAGACGTATCAACTATCAAAAAGACATCAAGCATGACATGAAAAAAGCCTAAGCCGCAGTCTACACAAGCTCCTTCTTGTACCATTATTTTGCACAAAGCTTTTTCTCTTTTCCAACACCATTTGAAATTTTTATAAACACCTCTTTTGATGAAAACCAATAAAGATCAGAGGCAAAAAATACACCTTGATGAAAAGATATGTCAAGGTCTGAACGCAAATCAAGGCGAAAACGAAAACCAAAAGCAGTAGCGGAAAAAGAAGAACACCCGGTGAAATTGTAAGAATGAAAAAGGAGTGTTCTTGGCAAATGAAAACGAGTACATCTCCTCCAAAAGAAATTTGTTGGGGTCCAACCATTTATTGCAGCAAACAAAACTAAACTAACTAAGAAAACTAAAACAACTGACGCTCCAAGAAAAACACCTAGTGCATGAAGCAATAAAAATATAGTGTCTTAAAATGTGACCTGATTTTTGCCGATGAAGAAGGGGTGCCTCGGGGGCATCCCCAAGCTTTGACGCTTGTACTTCTTGGATATTTCTTGGGGTGATGCATGGGCATCTCCAAGCTTGAGCTTTTGTCCATTCTTCAACTCATCTCATCATTCTCCAATCCCTACACTTGAAAACTTCCTTAATACAAAACTAAACACAAATCTATTAGCAACATTATTGTAGCATAACATATAATCAACCTCTTTTTGCTTCAGGTTTCAACCCAAAACTACCACATATATATCACATACTACTGTAGCAACTTCCCCAAAAGTTCCGTGATCAAAAGAACTCAAAAGAAAGCGATAAAGCGGCAAACACAAATATTGGCAGAAATCTGTCAAAATAGAACAGCTGACAAAGGCCGAATTTTTGAGGGGTTTTCTGTTGCTCAAATCAAAAAGTGTTCAACTAACGAAAGTTTAAATATAACCTGGGGCATATGCACAAGAAATCGCAGGTCCAAAAGATATACAGAGAATTTATACGAATTTTTACGGTGCAGCACCGAAAACAGTTTTAGGACAGCAACATCCCCAAATCTTTACCTCACTCGAATTAGAGGCTTCTCTTGGCACAAAAACAAAATAAAAAGGATAAGGAGCGGTCATTACAGTAGTAATGACTTCCAAGACTCAAATAAAATAAAAAATACTGAAAATAAAACATTGGGTTATCTCCCAAGAGTGCTTTTCTTTAACGCCTTTGAGCTAGGCGCAGAAAATTGCGAATCAAGTAACATCAAATGATGAAGCATCAAGCTCATAATTTGCTCTAAGAATAGAGTCAAAAAGTAATTTCTTCCTTTTTCTAGGGAAGTGTTCCATACCTTTCTTGAGTGGAAATTCATATTTGATAGTGCCTTCTCTCATATCAATGATGGCACCTACAGTTCGAAGAAAGGGTCTTCCCAAAATAATAGGACATGAAGCATGGCATTCAACATCCATAACAAGAAAATCAACGGGAACAAGGTTATTGTTAACCACAATAAGAACATCATTAATTCTTCCCAAAGATTTCTTCTTAGCAACATCAGCAACAGGAACATCATAATAACATTTTTCAAGCGGTGGTAAATCAAGCATGTCATAAATTTTTCTAGGCATGATAGAAATACTAGCACCTAGATCACATAAAGCATGGCAATCAAAACCATTAACATGCATATCAATGATGGGTTGCCAACCATCTTCTAACTTCTTGGGAACAGAGGCTTTTTGCTTCAACTTTTCATCCCTAATTTTTATGAGAGCATTGGTAATATGCTTTGTAAAAGCAATATTTAAAGAACTAGCATTGGGAGTCAAAGCAAGCTTTTGCAAGAACAAAATAACATCAGATATATTGCAGCCATCAACATCAAAATCATTAAAAGAAATAGAGCTAGCATCTCCCACACTCCGAAAAATTTCAGCACTCTTTTGAGAAAAAGTTTTGACAGTTTTAGGCTTTTTAACACAAGGAGTGGGAGTTTTCTCTACACCAATCAAAGTAAGAGGATTGCTAGCATTAGGAGCAACATCATTCGAGGTAGTAATAGTACATACCTTCATCTCTCTAGCCATCTCATCTTCTCTTTCCCACTTGGCATGCAATTCCGCTAACAATCTAATATTTTCATCAATTCCAACTTGAATAGCATTAGCGGTAGCAAAAACATTGTTCTCTTTCACATCATTAGGAAACACTTTTAATTTCAGAATTTCAACATCATGAGTAAGGCTATCAACTTTAGAAGCAAGAATATCCATTTTGCCTAACTTTTCCTCAACAGACTTGTTAAAAGCAGTTTGCTTACCGATGAAGTCCTTGAGCATTACCTCAAGCTCGGAGGGCGCGGCCCTAGTGTTGTTGTAGGAATTACCATAAGAATTACCATAACCATTACCATTGGTAAAAGGATACGGCCTATAATTGTTACTAGCAAAATTGTTCCTATAAGCATTGTTGTTAAAATTATTGTTTCTAATGAAATTCACATCAACATGCTCTTCTTGAGCAACCAAAGAGGCTAAAGGAACATTATTAGGATCAACATGAGTCCTATCATTAACAAGCATAGCCATAATGGTATCAATCTTATCACTCAAGGAAGAGGTTTCCTCAACAGAATTTACCTTCTTACCTTGTGGAGCTCTCTCGGTGTGCCATTCAGAATAATTTACCATCATGTTGTCAAGTAGCTTTGTTGCGGCGCCCAAGGTAAGGGACATAAAAGTGCCTCCAGCAGCTGAATCCAATAGGTTCCTCGAAGAAAAATTCAGTCCTGCATAAAAAGTTTGGACAATCATCCAAGTAGTCAGTCCATGAGTGGGGCAATTCTTTATCATAGATTTCATTCTTTCCCAAGCTTGAGCAACATGTTCATTATCAAACTGAGTAAACTTCATAATATTGCTATGCAGAGATATAATCTTAGCAGGAGGATAGTATCTACCAATAAAAGCATCCTTACATTTAGCCCATGAATCAATACTATTCATAGTCAAAGACAACAACCAATCTTTAGCTTTTCCTCTGAAAGAAAAAGGAAATAGCTTGAGCTTAATAATATCACTTTCTACATCCTTATATTTCTACATCTCACATAGCTCAATAAAATTGTTGAGATGAGCTGCAGCATCTTCAGTACTAGCACCAGAGAATTGCTCTTTCATAATAAGGTTCAACAAAGCAGGCTTAATCTCATAAAAGTTTGCAGTAGGAGCAGGTGGTGCAATAGGAGTGCAGATAAAATCACTATTGTTTGTGCTAGTAAAGTCACACAACTTGGTGTTTTCAGGATTGGCCATTTCAGCAAAACGAAAGTAAACAAGTAAAAACAGCTACCAAGGATTCTAATTTTTTTGGGTTTTTGATATAAAACGATGCAGGTAAAATAAGTAAAGCAAAACAATAACAAAGTAAAGGATGTGCGTGCGAAAAACTCCCCTCGCAGAAGTCTTCCACTCTTCCCCGGCAACGGCGCCAGAAAATTAGCTGCTGGCGCATCGTTGACGTGGGAATATGTAGTTGATGTGGGAGCTTATTCTTCTTTAGTCCCCGGCAACGGTGCCAGAAAATTAGCTTGATGCGTGGTGAATGACCAGCCCGTTGGGAACCCCAAGAGGAAGGTGTGATGAGTATAGTAGCTAGTTTTCCCTCAGTTAAGAAACCAAGGTTATGTCGATCAGGAGAAGAGCAGACAATGCGACTGAAGGTGATGCTTGCTAGTTTACGACAGCTTCGGACAATTTATATATGGCGCCTCGTCCAAGCTTTGCTTGCTAACTGCAACGCGGAACCTACACACAACACAACCAAGTACTTTGCTCCCAACTTGCGATGAGGTTGTCAATCTCACCGGTTTGCTTGAAACAAAGGTTATGAGCGTATCGAGTAGAAAACAGTAGAATTATGCGAGTAAAGTAAACAGTGCGAGTAAAGTAAACAGGTGATAGCAATATGATGGAAATAGGACCGGGGTCCATAGTTCACTAGTGGTGTCTCTCCATAAGATAAATAACACATGCTGGGTAAACAAATTACAGTTGGGCAATTGATAGAATAAACATAAATGTGATATGTCAAGAAGATCACTATGTAATTTACTCCGGGCATTACAACAAAATACATAGACCGCCATCCAACTGCATCTATGACTAATAATCCACTTGTGGCGAATCAATCCGTGAACTCCACAAGTATTAAGTTGCGAACAACAGATAATTGCTTTAAGCAAAGTGTGTAATGTAAACAAAGCATATGCCCTTGAGCATATGAATGTTGTTTTCTCCCTAGTAGCAACAGCACATCTACAACCTTAGAGGTTTCTGTCACTCCCCCAGGTTAAATAGAGGCATGAACCCACTATCGAGCATAAATACCCCCTCTTGGAGTCACTAGCAACTACTCGGCCAAGATAGCTACTAACAACGGAGAGCATGCAAGATCATAAACAACATAGAGATAACATACGATATATTTCAGTATAGCAACTCAATCATAACACCAATATTCATCGGATCCCAACAAACCAAACATGTAGAATTACATAACGGTGATCTCAATCATGTAGGGCAGCTCATGAGATCTAAACCTGAAGCGCATGGTGGAGAAGACAACCATCTAGCTACTGCTATGGACCCATAGTCCAAGGTAGACTACTCACTCATCGCTCTGGAGGCAAGCATGGCGATGAAGAAGACCTCTGGTGGCGATTCCCCTCTCCGGCAGGGTGCCGAGAAGAGCTTCTGGACCCTCCCGATCTTCGGGTCGACGACGGCGGTGGATCGCGATGTGTCCTGGAAAAGTGATCGGGTACTTAGGTTTTTCCCGTTGGGGGGTCTTTATAGGCGAAGGGGCGATGTCAGAGGTGGCCCCAGGCCTCCTCACACCATGGCGGCGCGGCCAGGGCCTGGGCCGCGCCAGCCTGGTGTGAGCCTGGCCTGTGGTCCCTCTCCTACTCCTCTTCGGATATCTGGAATCTCCCGGACAAAATAAGACTTCAGGAACTTGTTTCGTCCAATTCCGAGAATATTTCCTGTGTATCACTTCTGAAACACAAAAATAGCAGAAAACAAGGAACTGGCACTGTGGCAACTTGTTAATAGGTTAGTTCTGGAAAATGCATAAAAGTGCCACGAAGTGTAACGAAAGATTGGGCAAATGGTGTAAAAACAAGCATGGAGCATCAAAAATTATAGATACGTTGGAGACGTATCAGTCCCTTCCCTCCACCTTCTGCTCCTCTACTCCCCACCATCGGCTGCTCCATTCCACTATGCGCCGCCACACCATGGCCCCCTTCTGGCTGCTTGGTTGCTCCTCCGACGGATAGCTACTGCCGGCGGCCTCCCGTGCTCTAGGGTTTGAAGAGGGGAAGAGGAGAAAGGGAAAAGGAGGGCACAGGAGTGGGCTCTAGCTAGGGCCGAGAGACTGCCCTTCTCTCCACAGCCAAGCGACGACGGGATCAGCCATGACCGACGTGCCCCGTACCCGGCGACGAAGTGCAGGCCGCCACGGCCGTCCTCTCCACAGTCGCCCGAACGGAATGAGACATGAAAAGACAGTTTTGCCCCTAACTACTCAGCGAAACTATAGGGGTAGCCACCACGTCTCTCTCCTCTCCTTTCCACCCACACAGGAAGCCACGAGGCGTCCCTCACCGACGAGCGGGCCACGCACGATGCAGGCCCCGTATGTCAGGGACCGTGGCTGTGTGAGCCCAGAGGGCGGGTACAATTTCGGTGTCAAACAGAGTCTGAATGGACGGCCATGATTGGCTGAAACATCTGATCGGACGGCTGGGACAACACATGGTTTGAGAGCAGGGGGTCCTTGTGGCTATATTTTGAAGGATGCATGTGTTCTCCTATATCAGTATAGCAGTACTCTAGCTGCATGCATGGCTAATTGAATGCTACGTGCTAGAAGTCAGAAAATAAGCTTCACTGGACCAACTCAGTGCTGTAAATTAAATTAATTGCACTAGCGAGCAGCTTAATTAAGTACACGCAACAGGCATACATGAATGACCAATAAACTGACTGTGGGGCGAAAGAGAAAAACATGCGTTCGACTGACTCTATATGAGCCATTACTGCTGCGCTTGCAGCTGTGGTACTCCCTCCGTAAGGAATTACCCTGCATTCTGTGTTTGGTCAAAATCAAAATTTTCAAATTTTGACCAAACATATTGGTAAAACTATCAATAACTATGAAATCAAATACATGCAATATGAAAATATATTTTATGACAATTCTAATGATGATTATTTTATATTATAAATATTAATATTTTTTCTTATACGCTTAGTCAAAGTTTATAAAATTTGACTTTGACTAAACCCAGAATGCAGAGTAATTCTTAACAGAAGGAGTAATGATCTAGAGTACTTTGCTTTGTCAGCTAACAACATTTTCAAACTTGTTCAAGCCACTGAAGGTGAGCAAAGGTCGTCCTCACTAATGGCTATGTATTACGTCGGTCGGTAGGCCTCTGCTGGAGGTAAAACCAATAAAACCAACCGTGTAATGCCGCCTCTGCCTTAGACGGAATGCTATTTTCATCCACAGTTTTTTCTACATATGTCGTTGAGTTGATCATGACAAATCGGTCTTAGGATTGAAATTCCCATGCAATGGCTCAATATGCATGAGCTTTGGAGAATTTCTACCAACGTCTCACATAAAAGAACATAATTTTTTGACTTGCAGTATGCAATTGTAAAATTAATCTAGACGAGCTGGACCCACACAAATCAACATCTGTAATTTAAATGTGTGTTTGATTTATGTTGAGAAATATTTTGATGACCTATGACATCTATATTCTTTTTTTTTTCAATTCCCATGTCAAGAACCCTACGTTTTTATAGAGGTCCAAATGTGTAAAGGTACTCCAACATGACCTAAATATGCAGAGTGGATGTGGGTGGGTGCATGTGTGTGTGGGTGTGGGGTGGTGGGGGTGGGGGAGATAACTCCCATGAAATAATCAAGCAATCTCAAGATCGGACTTGGATTTCCTGAATGCAAAACCAATTGAGAAATAATTCCTCCTTATCTAGCATCATCTCGCATTACCAGTTCAATTTGCTTGGTGGTAATTAAGGTGGTTGGTAATATTTGTTGGGGGCTTAGGCACAATTTGCATAATTAATTCCAAAATATTAAACATAATAATAGTAGCTACTACCACATGCAACTTAAACATACTAAATGCATTAAACAAGATGATGAACGGAAATAAGTAATAGCTAAACATGTACTCGCAGCTGATGAACAAACAAACAGAAACATGACGCATGTATCATTCGTTTGCAGGTGTAGCAGGAGTTCTCACAGTAGCAGTAGCGGCAAGACGGCTACAAGTTGAAGCCTAGCCGCAGCAAATGGTTGAAGAAAAGCCACGATAAAGTTCGCGAACAGTCGAAGCGCTTCCAAAAAACCTAATTCGCCCCTCCCCGTAAAGGATCGCAAAGGCAGTGGTTCCGGAGACCTCGCATGTACCATTTATATTCTCACTCACTTACCAAGTGGTAGAACAACTACATTCCTCCCACCTTTTCATGTGGAACTAAACTTAGCTCATATCTCTTGCCTTTATGCAGCCAAGAACTTGGGTTGTATCTCACATGGCTCACACATATAGACTCTGAGATTATAGAAATTTGTGAAATTTAATATGAGCCACTAGTGTTAGACCCAACATTTTAACAATATTATCCCGATGCAACAAGGATAAGTTCAAGATATTTTGAAGGAATTAATTAAGAACAGTTAACTATGTGGAACGTGAGTGCGGTGAGGCATGGCTGAATGTGAGTGTGGCAATATTGCGGTTGTTAATCGGGTGGCAACTTATGAAGTAACGATCTAGGGTTCCTTGAGGAGCTCTTTTTTACAAATGGATTTCGTAGAAATTTGGAAGATTGAAATTCTTATGATGCTTCTACTGGGGTTATTTGATTTGTAGGATTGAATCTTATAGATTTTCAAACTATGGATTCATTTGCAGTATGTTTGGTACGGATTGTTTTTTGACATGTGGTACATATTGTTTAATCAACTAAAAACTCTTAGAAACAATCGTTTACTTTCCATGTGGTATAATCAAACAAATTATGGAGAATTAAAATAGGTGTGATCTTCCTTTTGCTTCATGCTTTGGAATCCTACGATTAAATAGCCCACGTGTTCTATGGATACATAATTCATGCATGGTGTGCCAGTATCCTTTACGACATCTTAATTTTTTTGCAAGGACTGGGATATACATTCATGTGGTTAAGTCATGTACACATGTTATGTTTTTTACAATACTAGTAAGCATGCATGTGTAATGCATGAATCCTTAATATTGATCAATATTTATAATTTATGAAGCAATTTTCCCTGATAGAATTTTGACTGGACCAAAGTAATTATTCTAGAGGGAGGAGTCTCCCTGATCATCGCAAAATGCTATTGGAGTGTCCAAGACAGGGGTGGTTGATGATGATATAAGGTTATTTTTAGACAGATCATCATGATATAAAAGGTTTTGTGTTTGGACCAAGAGTAGAAATAGTAGGCTACTGGCCCTACATGGGCTTCCCCATCGACTAGACTGCACAATCACTCTCTTCTCTTCTCCTCTAGCTTTGGGGCTCCTCTGCTCACACTCTCACTCCCCTCACCTCACGGAGCACACTATCACAGGGGGGAAGCTAGCAAACAAAATCATTGGGTTCATCTGTATATGATTGTGATGTCACACTAAGTGAAAAATGGTACTAAGCAGCAATTTAGTATAGATTAACACAAATTCATTGGGTTCATTTGAACCCAACTGCTACATAGCAGCTCCGCCACTGCACTATCATCTCCTCGGTGCAGCAACCACCAGATGCACACCCCCCCCACACCCCATGACCTCACCCCATTGACTCCTCAATCAAGCCCTCGCCTCGAGCTCCTCTTCCACGGCTTGGCCCACCGTCTCCTAAATTAAACCCTTGGCATGAGCTCCTCTTCCACGCCAGCACCTCCTATCGCAACGCGGCCGCCGACCGGCCTGATACATCTCAAACGTATCTATAATTTTTGATGCTCCATGCTTGTTTTTACACCATTTGCTTAGTGTTTCATTACACTTCATGGCGTTTTTATGCATTTTCTGGAACTAACCTATTAACGAGATGCCACAGTGCCAGTTCCCTATTTTCTGCTGTTTTTGTGTTTCAGAAAAGTTACACAGGAAATATTCTCGGAATTGGACGAAACAAAAGCCGAACATCCAGATATTAAACGAAGCTTCCAGAGAACCGAAGAGGAGACGGAACGGAGCCAGGAGGCGGCCTCACCACCAGGGGGCGCGGCCCAGGGCCTGGCCGCACCGCCCTATGGTGAGAGCCCCCTGGTCCACTTCTGACGCTGCCCCTTCGCCTATAAAGACCCCCCGATGGAAAAAACCTAAAGACCCGATCAATTTTCCAGAAACACATCGCAATCCGCCGCTGTCATCGACCCGAGATCGGGAGGATCCAGAAGCTCTTCCCGGCACCCTGCCGGAGAGGGGAATCGCCACCGGAGGTCTTCTTTATCGCCATGCTTGCCTCTGGCGTGATGAGTGAGTAGTCTACCTTGGACTATGGGTCCATAGCAGTAGCTAGATGGTTGTCTTCTCCACCATGTATTTCATGTTTAGATCTCATGAGCTGCCTTACATGATCGAGATCACCGTTATGTAATTCTACATGTTGTGTTTGTTGGGATCCGATGAATATTGGTGTTATGATTGAGTTGATGTGCTGAATATTATCTTATGTTATCTCTATGTTGTTTATGATCTTGCATGCTCTCCGTTGTTAGTAGCTATCTTGGCCGAGTAGATACTAGTGACTCCAAGAGGGGGTATTTATGCTCGATAGTTGGGTTCATGCCTCTATTTAATCTGGGGGAGTGATAGAAACCTCTAAGGTTGTAGATGTGCTGTTGCCACTAGGGAGAAAACAACATTCTTATGTCCAAGGACATATGCTTTGTTTACATTACACACTTTGCTTAATGCAGTTATTTGTTGTTCGCAACTTAATACTTGTGGGGTTCTCGGATTGATTCCCCGCGAGTGGATTATTAGTCATAGATGCAGTTGGATGGCGGTCTATGTATCTTGTTGTAATGTCCAGAGTAAATCTCATAGTGATCCTCTCGACATATGCACGTTATCTTTATTCTATCAATTGCCCAACTGTAATTTGTTTACCCAGCATGTATTATTTTATCTTATGGAGAGACACCACTAGTGAACTATGGACCCCGGTCCTATTTCCTTTATTTTGCTATCACCTGTTTACTTTACTCGCACTGTTTATTTTATTCGCATACTACTATTGCTTTCCACTCGATACGCTTATTTCTTTATTTACAGCAAACCGGTGAGATTGACAACCTCATCGTAAGTTGGGAGCACAGTATTTGGTTGTGTTGTGTGCAGGTTCCGCATTGCAGCTGGCAAAGCAAAGCACTGAACGAGGCGCCTTATAAATTGTCCGGAGCTGTCGCGAAGCTAGTCAGCATCACCTTCTTGAGTTTGGCTTTTTCCTGGATTCGACAAACCTTGGTTTCTTTCTGAGGAAAAATTTGCTACTGTGCTCATCATACCTTCCTCTTGGGGTTCCCAACTGGACGGTGAAATTACATCAACACCGTGATGCATCAAGCAATAATTTTCTGACGCCGTTGCCGGGGATTGAAGAAGAAGAAGCTCCAACGTCAACTACATTTTCCCACGTCAACTATGCGCCAGCACAGCCCTAGATGGATGTCGCTGCGACCGCCGACATGTCCCAGCGCATACTAAGATGCCCACCTCATGCATGGGTCGCTGTCAAGAAGCTCACGGCCGCGGCAAACCAGACAGGCTGGCGCAGTAGGGCATGAGCGGCGACGGGGAGGCGAGCAGGTCAACTTCGCGAAGGTAAGTTATCCTTGTGGATCTTAGCATGAATGCATGATCTTAGCATGAACCAGCTGAAGACTGCTAGCTCCTGAAGTGCTCTATTCAGTTAAGTAACTTTTTAGGGGAAATAGGCAAATTCATGAAAAGAAAAAGAGTAAAATGCACGTATAGTCACTAAACTTGTCTGAAATAAACATTTTGGTCACTGAACTCTAGAAACAATTTTTGCGGGTTAATAAACTTGCTCCGAGGACTCTGATACGGTCACTGTTACGTTTTGGTATCCTATTGGGCTGACTTGGCGTTGTGGGTCCTAGTATTTTCTGTTTCCCGTTTGAGGGTCCGTAGGTGAGCATCAGGAGAGTTATCCTAGATTGAGGCGCCGCGATTCCTAGGTGAGCCAGGCATGTCTGCAGGTTCCAGTGCGAGCGGCGGCGGCATCGGCGTCCACTCCCTCACCAGCTCGATTGGTGGCGTAGGCTCGACTGTGCAAACGGCTGTGCGTGACCTCTGGCTGGTGAAGTGGCCGGACTATGGGAAGACGGTGAGGCGTACTGGCTAGATCTTCTTCAAGTGCTTGACTCACAACGTATATTTTCCTCGGTCACTGTGTGATCTTGTTCCCATGTGTGGTTGCTAACATGTTTCTTGCTCTGTTCTTGTTTGTGCCCGCACAAAGGGTGCCAATTTTGGTACTGGCAACAAAAGTCTGATCTTAGATAGGTATGTGCCCTCACCTCCCTACTCGCGGCGGCGGCGACGCATCAACCCTAGATCATCTCAATAAACACGATCGCCTCCTTCCTCCTTTCTTTCGCAGCTTAACTGCCACGCCCGCTGATGACGGACACTGAATCGTGAGGAAGCGAAACTTTGACGGTTTTCTAAAAAAAAATTGGAACTCATCCCGTTGTGCACCTATGGACCCTCAAACATTCAGATACTGGGACCCACCACTCAATTCGATGCCATAACGTACCAGTGACTGTATCAGATCGGCCGGAGCAAGTTTAGCAACCTGCAAAAATTGGTTCCGGAGTTCAGTGACCAAAACGATTATTTCAAACAAGTTCAATTATTGTATATGCATCTATATCTATACCTAATAATAAAGGACGTAAGGTTTCCGTGGTTGGTTTGGTTCGTTCGTTCGTATCGGTACATTGGCTTCGTCCGTGACGCGTCGCTCACGTTCGTTCATCGAAGGAGTGGACCTGGCCCGTCACCACTAATGAACCTGGCCCGTCACCACTAATGAACCTGGCCCAATTACGTACTTCCCACATTGGAGCGCTCCCGCACCGAAAAACCGAAGAGATCGTAACCGTGGCATACAAGAGATTGTTCTAAATTTGAGTATCTCAATTAGACACGATTCTGCGTTCTTGTATTCTCTAATCTCGAAGCCTATTAATACGGAGCTATCGATCTAAGTACACGATCAAAATCAAGCGCAAAGCACGAGATCATGAGGATTAGGGTTTGCCGGCGTAACCGCCGTCCACAACTCCAAGGAAAAGCGCGATCGCCGGCTGCCGACCATCCTCTGCTCTGTCCTCTACTAGGTCGTCAAGCTGCCGCTGGTCGTCCTCCCTCGCTAATGAGATTCAAAGCCAATGTATTGTGATTGCATGGCGTGCAGAAACTGGATCCAGCGCCAGAATTTCATCGTCAAACTCAGGGAGCAGTGTTGCTAGCTTGTGGCTCTTCTTCTGCAGGTCCCTTGATAGCGCTCTGATACGGCCAACGGCGATGACCACCCCGTTGCCCCACCTCTAACTCTGCCATGGTGCCACCTGCTGCTTCCCATGACTGAGGTGCTGTATAAGATACCCCCATGGTCTCTGCCGCTGCCGGCACACCACTCAACTAATAGATTGATACATGAAGCAAAGATTACTTACAGAGGTCACGAGTGGTGTCCTCGCCTCGATTCGATCAGGTGTACGCGCGCTAGCTTGATGGATCCATCCATCTCCAAAGGAAAAAAAAGTAAGCAGGCTAATGGATTTTGAATGGCTCCAAGTTTATTCTAATTCTCCTCCACCAGCCTGCTATGCTTTGCATGCCGTTGTAGCCAAGTCTGTATGTGCAAGTTATGTTACCTAGATCTCCCGGTCTGTTGTTTGGCTCCTCTGACGCACGTGACACGTTTTGCTCCCTCAAGCAACACTGTTACTAAGCCCGTTAGCAGAGACGCTTTGTGCAATACCATCGAGGCTTTGATGCAGTTGTGGAGGCATCAAAAAACACATGATAACCACAAGGATGGGTATCGGTAAGGAGCGGCTTGGGCGTTATAGCTCGAGATAAAGAAAAGACAAAGCAAAAAAAAATGACTTTTTCTACTTATTTATACCAGCAATAATGAGGGGCTAGGGCAGCAACAAGCAAGCAAGACCGTCAGAGCTAGCAAGCAACCGACCGCCGCTATCAAGTTCCCAACGCCTCCATCAGCACAAAGTTCAGACCCGGAAGGCGAACAACACTCCACGACATCGCTTCTAATCTGGAGCATGCGACCTCAACCCGCCGTCGGGCTGGCCATCAAGGATGCGCGAGGATGGGCTCGCTACTGACGCAGCCACCCCGGCCAATCCTATCACCTCCTCTGCGGTGCAGTAGCGTCGTACCACAACCATTACCATCATCGATGCCGGGAGAGAGAGTAGAGGGGGACATCCATCATTGAGGAGCTAGTAATGAGATAGTGGAGTGATTCAGTGAGGAGAGAATGAGAGAGGAGGACAGGCACATGGGTCGTGTAGGGATTGAAAAGAAGAGATGAGGATAAGAGTATATTTAAAAACATACTTTAAAATAGTTGATTCAAAAATCTAAATAAAAGTAAGTCTCGAGTTATGCGGGCCAATGGACTTTGAGCCAACATTCAAGTGTTCAAGACGTTTTTCAACAAAAAATTATTTTTAAAATTACCAATGCATTTTTTATCTATCGATCATAGTTTTGCAAGATCAAGGACACGTGTTGCCCACCATCATAACAAGTCCGCAAAATTACAATATGTGGATGAAACATGCAGGTAAAGTTATTTCCCGATGCAACGCACGGGCATTTTTGCTAGTTTTACTCAAAGAAAAACATTCACTAGGTGTCTAGGTATCCACAGCGGGCCAGCGGCCAAGCAAGGAATGAAATTGCGTGGGGTGATGGGCTGGAGGCCCATAACTGTACCATCTTTCTAAAACCCTAAACCTCTCCCCACTCCTCAGCCATTTCCAATTCCCCATCACGCCATCGCCACCGTCTCCATCTTCTAATCTCCGACGAAACCCTAACCATGGCGTTCCGCGGTGCAGCCTCCCGCTCCTTCCTCGCCGCGGTCCGCGGCCGCGCCGCCGCCGCCGCCCCGCGCCTCCGCGCGGCCCCCGTGCCCGCCGCCGCTCCCCGCCGCGCCCCTGCCGTCGGGCCCTCCTCCTCCTCCTCCTCCTACCCTTTCGCCACCGCAAGGTAGTCGAGACGAAACGCCTCCGCGGTACGCTAGGAGTTCTACGACGTGATGCGGAATTAACAGGTGGTTTTTGATCCGTGCAGGCCGTTGGCGGCGCTGATGGGGTCTCCGGCGGCGGCTGCTGCGAGGCTGACGGGGTACTGCGCGTCCAGCGCGCGGGCGTGCTGTGAGCTCTCCCAGGGTACCTTCTACCGCACTTGTCAGGATCGCTAACAAGTTAGTTATCATGAATGTGTTTGCATCAGTTTAAAGTATCGTTTCTGCTTGCATCAAAAGCTGTTCCTTGTATTTTAGATTTGTTAGTTGGATTTTTAGCGTGCTTTAGGAGGATTGCAATCATGGGAACTAAAAATTTATGTTGGTTCATTGGTTGCGGCCTGTGGGCATTGTTTTCAGTCAGTTGGTTAATTGCTGAAATGAGTGCTTTTGGGCCAAAAAATTGACTTTGAAGTATATCTAGGTACCATGTGCTTGGTATTTTAGTATGTCACGTTGAGTGAAATTTGCTCGATGCACTATAGTGCGTGGTGATTGTAATTCAGTATTGAATTTACATGGAAATGTTTTTTCTTGCTGATTCAATGGGTGAATATACATGGTGCCTTTGTGCAGGGAAATCTGTGAGCTGAATTCTTTGCAATGTCGTAATGTATTTTACTCTTTTTACACTCATTAGTCATCACCACCCTCTAGGAGCCATTCGGTCAGAAGCATATCATAGGATCATGCCAGCTTGAGAATTGACAAACTGTGCCCCATCATTAAAGCATTTTTTGTGTAGTTAGAATGACTATGTGAGCTAACCTTAAAACTATATAGGTTCGCCTAACAAATATTTTTGTTTGTTAACGAACCTATTGCAGTTTAAAATGTGAAATATTATTTGGCTGGATTAAGTATTTTAGCTTATTGCACCTTCTGCTGGGCTAGCTTCTTCCTTGGTTATGGTGAATAGAAGTCTTTGATTAGGTTAACATAATTACATACCTCATAATTTGCTGCCAAGCACTCCTAGATATAATCTTGTATTCTTGGTTTTCAATTTCTTGGTCACACACATTTCATTAGGTGTGTTGTTTCTGATGCAAACTAATTTCCTTGTATATTTTTTCTGCTGTTGTTTGTAAAAATCTTGCACACTATGATTTATGGTCCAGTGCATTACACACTATGTGGACTTGACTACGATGGTGTCTAATGCCTGGACCCTGACTTGTCGGGTTATATGTCCACCTTTTGGACCAGTGGTAATATCTAGTTATGTTGTGGACGCTGCCTAAACTTTTAGTTGTTCGGTTGACCAAAGTGATACTATAGTGTAGTGTGGGCTCTGTCTGATAGTGTATCCTATTTGTTCTTTTGGTGAATTCATTTTACAACTAATGTAAGGACACACAACTGGGATTTGATAGGAAAAATTGAGGATGATGGTTGATACAGAGGACTGACAGAATGATTGTGGACGCTTCCCCGCAGATGATATAGGTCTCCCCTTTCCCAGACTAGTTCTGCAACCAAGAAAATAGAGCCTTTGTGTATAAAGGATAACCATGAGTTTATAATTCTGTAAGGATCGTTAGGTCGTTACAGGGTAACATCTCAGCAACGATAGCCAAGTAGCAGATGCAGCCGTGTCCCCATTGCTGGGCGTGTCTGATACAGGGATACACGAGATGCATCTGTGTCCCTGTACCTGTATGCCAGCTTCTTTTAAGGAGTGGTGACATTTGACCTTGCTTTAACTTAATGCCAGTGATTACAACATGTCTCCTTACATCTACGGCCTTCCTAACAGGTATTTGATGCGTCGCCTAAGAATCGTTAGGTGTCGCTTCAGTGCTGAACTGCCCTAGGATGGTAAATTGTCACTCTCGCCTTGCCATGTAGAGGATGGTGTCCGCACAGAGTGTTGACTGCCGTCTGGTCATCGTCGGCCGCGGCGCGTTGATTGGTTGCTCCCGGGTCTTGGAAACAAGGATCGTGCCTCCTTGCGCTCTGATTAAGCATCCTGCTGTGTCGCAGCATCTGTCATCGCCTATCCTTCCCAGATCTACTCTCCTTCTGTGGTGAGTAAGTAGTGGGCTCTGTCTGATACTATAGCAAGCAGCAAGCAGCAAACAACCCCTCTGTCTGTCGTCGCCAGCGACCGCCTCTGGCCGCACGCTGTCGCCACCTTGCAGCCTCGCGTGCGCCATCAGGATGTTACCCCGCCGCCACGAACGCCGCCGCGTGCGTGCTTGCCTCGCGCCGCCTCCATGCTCCATCTCCTCACAGATGTCCTCGATGCTGCCGCACGACCCCGCCTGCTCTTGTTCCAGCACCACCGCCGCTTGCTGCCAGGGCCGCCGCCGGCCTTCTCCGCCGTCCCGGCCACCTCCGGCACCAACTCCGGTGACGCTGCCCTCCGTCCTCCTCCTGGTTTCTAGCCTGCACCTTCTCTCGGGGTCCTCCCCGCGAAAACCTTAGCCACCAGCGGGTTGGTCGGCCGCCCCACTGGCATGGTTCTCTGCTCGGCTCGTGAAGGAACTAAGCAAACAAGGAACTCGAGCTCTCCTCGATCAATCCAGGTCAAACAAGTATCGGGGGTATGCTGGTCATAGCGTGTGGGCCTGGTCTGTTAAGGGGCAAATAATAGAGTGGCAAAGAAAAGAGTGACAAAAAATAAAGGGCGAAGTAAAGAAGGGCAATTCGCAGAGGTACCAAGTAATGTGGGGCAAATAATAAAATTGCCCGCGGAAGTTCTATGGGTAGTGCCCTTCTCACAATATATTTCACTCTCCTATTATATGTGCTGAACTGCTGATTGCTGCTGTCTAAGTTGTCACTATGCCTCACCTTACTGACTTGCCTGCACTTACAAGTTTAGGCAGAGACTGGTGCCCTGCCTCAGTTTACATCTCTTAAAAACATGGTCCCAGTAACATATGAAATGCAGCACTCTTGGAATTTAATTTACTATTTAGGCAAATAGGTAGTCTTAGATATGGGCTGTTGCTACTAGAGTTGTGAGTCATTGTAACTGAAAATAAATCTTTAGCACACAACAAGGAGAACAAAATTGCACCTGGCTGGTGAAAGATGATTGGTTTGGAAGGAGGAGGTGCTTTCATAGTGCTCAGATAACATTTATGAAAGCAATGATTTCAGGATAACACATGTAAACAAAAAATGGAAATAGCAAACCAAGATAGACCGGTTACCTGGTACCTTGGTCTGGTAAATATTTGCACACAATATATATGGATGTTTGCCTTATGTCTGAAAATCCTATTATATACTATATCAGTTAAATGGTTCACTATGACCAAAATGTTAACCATTATGTAGTAATCCACTAGCCCTAGCATTATTATTTCTTTCATCTTGATCGTGGAATATATCCTCATGTACAGTATGATTCTGCGTCAGTTTGTAATTGTTCCCAATTCTTGCGCACTGGGTTCCTATTGTTCTAGAATTTGTAAGGTGTGCAAGCAATCTCCTTTCTAACCAAATTCTCCACATACTAGTAGTAGCTTACTAGTTTATGACCATGCATTATGAAAGTTTGGTTAATTTGAAAATTTGTGTTGTTGGGATCTGTTACAAAACGGAGATGGTGAATGATGCTTGGACAACCAGTTTAAAGCGAGTGAAGTGCTGGCGTTCAAGCAATGTAATGTTATTTTGTCAAACTTATTTCAGTAAAAAAAACATTAACATAAATGGAATAGCTGTGATAAAATAAATAATCAGATGATTAGATATGATAGTGAAAATGATCGCTTTTAGCTCTATAATATATGTACCTTCTCCATTGTTAATATTTTTCTGTTATGTGATACTTAAAACACATAGTTTTAAATATTAAATATCCTAAGTATCAAGCACTCTCATATCTTCATTCCGGCTACATAGTGACATATCCTAGGAGAACTCTCGTAACTTCAATCATTATGGGGTGTTTCTTGTTAAGTATGACAATTGAGTGGCCGATAATCTTCGAAGCCAAGGGTTCTGTTTATTCCAAGGCTTTTTTTTACTATGTTCTTTCACCACTGCCTAGTCTTAAACAGATACAGGCAACAGCTGAACCTACTGCTCAGTCTAGATACCTCAAATTTTATGTCCTGCTTCTGTGTGCAATGATTTCTGTTCCTTGACATGCTTTGAAACTATTTGAATAAAACATTTGAACTTATGTAAACATTACCTTCTTGTTCTTATACTGCTCTTGTTTTGTATGATTCTGATGTCAAACCTACCTAACATCTATTGCAGGTAACTGAAGCGCAAGTCATGGTCCTTCGCTGCAAGGATACAGCTCTTTTGAGATGAACCTATTGGAAGATCTTCTGGCTTAAGTTTCTTTTTCAGCATTTTACCAAGTTATAAGAAAACCCCCCACTACTCGTGCTAGTTTTCGTGTCTCGCAATCAAACGAGCATTCTCTTGATCTCTATATATAAATAACCTCCTCTTAATCAGCACATGACATTTCAGTCTGTTATAAGATGAGCACATGTCATTTCAGTCTGTTATAAGATGAGAGCGTGAACACCGACCAGTTTCATTGGATGGTTTCGTGTTTGAAAGTGTGTTTGCTTTTCTATACTCCCTCCGTTTTTTAATATAAGGTGTATAGTTTTCTAGTATGAATATTAATGCATGGATAAAAGGACAAATTTTGATACTTTTACACGTTAATACAGGTAGGTCATTGATGTGAGAATAGAGAAAAAATAGGGAAATCTTGGTATCTTATCTCTCCTAATTAATTCGTACATGTATGCACATTGTTACTGAGAATCCAGTTAAGTTCACGAAACCTTAGTTGTGATCTCCGAGTATTTTTCAAATAATCCGCAAAAAGGAATTGTATTGCTGATTGTAAACAGATAGTGGCTGATTTCTGCCATAGAAAACCTAGGTCTTCCTTTCCTTTTTACTCCTGTTCACTAATATAAAACATTTCAGATGTTCCAAAGTAGAATAGCTACGGATCAAAATGAGTGAATTTACACGATGAAAGTAATGTAATAAAGTCCAAAATGAGTGAATCCTAAACTGTCATATATTAGTGTACGGAAGGAGTAATTCATACAGACTCTCGCCCTAGTTGATTATCATTTTCCCAGGTGCTGAATAAGGACGGCAATGGGTAGGATATGGGTAGGGTAGAGCTATACCATATCCATACCCGTATAGTTGATCGGTACAAAATTCCATCCGTATCTCTGTTCATGGATATGAAACTTCACCCATACCCATAGATGATATTCACTATTTTACGTAAGCACAATGGCTAAAAAATCACTCATCCCAACTCAATAAGAGGTAGTACATAAAAAATATTATGATTTAGAAAACACTCTCTCATAATCATAACATAAGTCAATAAGAGTTCACGAGTCATATGATGTCAATTTCATATAGATTCACATATCACTGCAAATGGATAGTGTATGTGTATACCTATAGATATAAGGCTATACCCGTACCCTATCCATGATTTAATGGGTAGGGTATAGGTATTATCCATGGGTACGAAAGTGTACCCATACCCTGACTATAGGTAAAATTGTCATCCTTAGTGCTGAACCCCTCCCCGGGCAATGTAGTTGCAAGGGTAAGCTGTACAGACAGGGCATCTAGTCTATCAGATCAGGGTGGCTACCAAGCACATAAGCACTCAGTGTTTCAAAAAAAGAAACACGCGGGTCGTCTCATCAGGACGGAGATAACACAAAGCCGGCTGTGGCGCACCCTCCATCAGCTGGAAGAGGACGTTGTCACGGGTGAAGTCGTGCCAGCCGCAGCCGGGAAAGGCCACGGTAGTTGTCTCCACTACGTACCTGACGTGCCACCTCCCTTTGCTGTTGGTTCTCCGTAGAAATTATCTCCTTGCAAACTGCTCCCAAATATTAAGATCATAGTGCCGATTTTGAGAGAGCATAGTGTGTGGGCTGAGCAGATGTGAAAGCAAGACACGGTTGTAGTATGTACTAACTGCTGCTGTTTAGTTACAGTTGCATCAAGCCGTGCGCTTTTTGACTCATGGCCTCCACCATGTTGCATGGCAATAATACTGAACCCGCCAACAGTTGCATGCTTTTCACCAGGAACCATGGACATAGTCCCACCTCTACACCATACTATGGTACTTGTGAAAGCCGAACATTATACTCTGTAGCAGCGCCACCAAATCGTCCGTCGTCATCTTGGCAGGGCCTCTTCTTCGGAGTCTCAGACTTTGAGAGTGGCAAAGCAGAGGAGACACTCTAGGGTCTAGGCTGAACCCACGCCCTTCAAATGCGAAGTTAGATGCCTGCGCAGGAAATGCCATGTTGATATCATTTCAATTTTGACAAAATAACAGAGTGGCTAAACATAGGAGAGACAACAGCAACTAAGTGGCGAAATAGTAGTTACGGAGGACAAACAACTACAACTCTGACTCTAAAACAAGAAGGGTTAGTTAATTCTTCTTCACAAGGGACAACAAATGTTCCCTACCAGGGCCGTTGGAGGTTTCATCTTTGATCCATCTTCTCTTCGTTCGCAGCAAAGGCCACACGGGGGGACCGCAACCACAACCCGCCCCATAAGCAGATATTAATCGTCACTAATGATAACCTACAAAATTAAATATAAAACGAAGGAAGTCAGTACAATCACTAGCTGGAATTCGATTTCATAATTTCCATTTGGGCAATAAAGAAGAATTACAATGCGATGGGCATGTAAAATATAACGTTTCTTGAAGAAAACAATCCTCGAAGGCACAAAGAGCAGAAAAAGAGGATGTACTACTACAGAGCATGGAAAACGTTCTCCGTGCAAAAGTAGGAGAAATAAAAGTATGATAAACAGTATGGAAGTGCATAAACCTTATGTTCTATGTGAGCAAGTTTTGTCTTGTTCTCCTCTGCGCTGCACCACCTCTTTAATATAGGGCTGCAACCGGATATTTCCAATTCTCGGAGGTTTGTGAGCTCTTGTATGCTCTCTGGCAGAGTCATGATAGCACGGCAGTCTTCCACTTGAAGTGTCTTGAGTGACTTGAGTTCTCCTAACCACTGTGGCAGCTGTCTCAAGCTAGGACACCAGCGCAGACTTAATGATTGTAGCTTTGTGAGGTGTCTCATGTTATTGGGCAATTCCTCTAGCTTCTTGTGGTCCAATATTGTCAGTTCCTCAAGAGACGTGAGCTCCCCAAACAATTCCTCGAATTCTGCATGGTTACAGTATGTAATTTCAAGTGATTTGAGGGAGTGGAGGGCCCCGGATATCTCTGGTGAGATCCTCAAATCACTTGAGAACGTCAAATCACTACAACAATAAAGTGATAAATGCCGGAGGGAGAGTATGTGGTGAAGAAAACCCCACCAATGCAGAGGCACTGCGCTGAATCCAGCTGTCAGGCTATCAACATGTGACAAGCTCTCTCGCTGTGGTACCAGCACATTATCGCTTTTCTCTATAAACCAGGATGCGGCTCTAGGAAGGTGTGGTCTTATCCTCAACTTGGGGCAACCAACTATTTTCACCTTTGTAAGCTCATTCACAGTATCCTCACCACTCAAGTATGATGTGTCCCATTCTTCCAGGCTTTCCATACGGCACAGAGTAACCTCTCGAAGGTTTGGTAGTTGGCCAAGGGGCGGTAGACTCTTGCAGTTTGGCAAACCCCACAACGTCATCTTCACAAGATTAGGAAAACGATTGCTAGTATTACTCATTACCCAGTCTGGAAAGCTGACACTGCAATAACCATCTATTGTAAATCTCTCCAAAGAGGTTGGTGGCACTAGCGCCGTCAGCAACTCCATGTCATCCACAGATCTATTTGCACCCTCCGTCCAGGATAAACTCAATTCTTTGATGGTCTGTTTCTCACTAAGATTTATACTGCGTGCCTCTTCTAAGGATTTCACATTTTCAAGCCGCCAGATTTCCAGCTCAGCAGAACTTGCATGCTCAAGCAAATAGATGTTACTGCTAGTGTCACCTGCGTACACATAAAAGTACCGCATAGTGGAATCATAGTCGGAAAAACTAATGTTGTCTACACACTCTGGAAGCCTAATAATTTTGTAGCACCAAGCGAGTACCAGCTTCGTCAGGTGGCTTGCAGTATCTGGTATTATAAGAGGATAATCATTGTCAGACAAATCCAACTGGTTCATATTGGGAAGGGTGCATATACGGTCAATGAAACTCTCAGTTTGATCCCTTGAGTTGTTGTCAAAGATATACTGCAAGCACCTTGATAGATTCAAATATCGGAGTTCAGTGAGATTGATGATGGCATCTGGCAGCTCTTTGAGATTTCTACATGCTGATAACCCCAAATGTTGGAGTTTGGTTAGGCCACCCAAAGCTTTGGGTAATCCTGAAACACCACGGCAGTCTGACAAATCCAGATGTACCAACTCTCTGATCTTTGCAAATGATAATGGGAGTTCTTGTAGGTTAACACAACCTGATAAGTCAAGATGCATCAGACCTTTCATTTCACCAATTGACTCTGGCAATACTCTGAGACCTTGGGAAGAAATTTTAAGATAATTCAACTTCGAGAGCATATTGATACACCTAGGATTAAATCGAGCCTGTTCACCTGAAAAGCTAAGATACCTCAACTGCTTCAATTCACCAATAGAAACTGTCAAATCATGCCTACAGTCTATGCTTAAATCTAAGACACGGACGTGCTTAGCTGGTGAAAATGCATCGCTGTTCGAAACTTTGTCTGCAAAATGCAGCGACCTTATTTTTGGAGCTGCATTTGTGGAGGACTTTAACGGCTTCCTACAATCTGCCAGCCATGCATAGCGGCAATTGGGGCCCTCCAAGTTATATTCGTCAGCCATGACAGATCTTGCGAGGTCATGCACCAGGTCATGCATAATGAACCGTGTAGCATATTTATTTTGTTCAATATCTCCAACTTCAATCTACAGGAATTAACATATAATAGTGTAAGTCTTATGGGTTTCCCCTATTAGAAATTGGAGGAAATAAAATAAGTGAATTGCTAACTACCCTAACTCTGCCGAGTTTTTCATCTGATTTATTACATTTTTTCCTTTTCTTCCTATGTCCAAAAGTTCTTTTGTAATCTTCAAATGATTTTTTCTAATCATTAGCCTTTCCATAATATAAAAAATGGCCAATAACAAGTAAAATCAAAGACAATAACACTAAATATTTACGTGCAGTTTACAAACTCGACCAACAACATCAAAGCCTTTTCCCCAAGCAAGTTGGATAGGCTAGATATGAAACCCATCCGAAGCAAAGCGAAGCCAACAGTTCATGCTTTTTTCGAGAAAACATAAAAAGCCTTTGCGTTCCATTTCATTGAGAAATGGGAAGTTTGTTTAGAATCCTCCTAAGAAGCATTGCTCTAAGACCTGAACGTGTATTCTTGAACCAAGAGTTCATTCATAAACGTGTATTTTGTACAAATTCAGCCGTTGCAGTAAAATTTTGACTGAAAAGTTCATTCTTAAATTGCTGATATTCTTACTAACATTAGACGACTAAAATAAGGAAAAAGTTTACATAGAACTAACATTTGGTCTCTAGACTGCTAACATATTGCGGTTAAAAATATGGAATACAGTGAGGAAAGTAGTATACAGGTAGTACTAGGGTTTATCAACAATCGATGATGAGGTGGGGCAAATTAATGAGACCGAGTAGCAAATTCTGTCTCTCTCCATAAGATATTTAAAACTTTAAAAGTGGCTCAAAACAGCAGCCTGCAGCGAGTCACAGTTAAGAAATCATTTAAGTAGGAAAAAAACTGCGATGAACCAGATTCAAACTATCCCAGGTATACAAAACTCACAAACACAATTGTTCCTCGAGCAAAAATAAATAAATAAAAACTCATAATAAACGAAAATCTGCATGAGCAAGATGAGTTGGCATCACAGAGCCGGAGTCAAAGTCGACGAGGCGCTAAAAGATGTATTTGCTATAGTAGCAGGGCCCATCTTCTTTGCATCATGCAATATTCATCCTATGAGTAAAACGAACGTTGTGCAAGGTCAAGAACTACAAAGCTAAAGTAATCAAAAGGGAAAACATCAAGGATTTTAGGAGATTGCATGGACGCTTTTAAATATTTGTACACTTTCGACAGAAACATGATCAAAGTTGTAATGAGACATGTACATTTTTTAAATATCAGTCATTGGAAAACGAAAGTAGTAAAGTGGTCACTCCAACATAATACATGTAAAGGTTTCGCAGAAAAAAATACTCTCAGCATCTCTATTAAAAATCACTATCGACCAGGGTTGTAGTTAATACATTAAATAAAATAAGACAACAATTAGTTGTGTAGGTACTGTGTAACTTACCTTTGAATGTTGAAGAAACGACATCTCCAGAAGCTTTGTAATGTAAATCTCACCGAGCTGCCAGGTAGAGAATGTACTAGATGGCTCCATGAATCCAAGAGCAATCCATTGATGAATCAGATCATCACTAATCATGTTATGCCCTTTTGGAAAGATTGCACAATAAGCAAAGCATAACTTCAAGTGTGGAGGCATGAAGTTGTAGCTTAACAATAAGGATGCAAGTACTTCATGTGCAGACAATGTTTCTTTGGCCGGAGATAGATTCCAGATATGGTTGGATCTAATGGAATCCCATACATCATATGTCTTGGATTTCAACATGTGTCCAAGTGATTGAGCAGCTAAAGCCACACCTCCACACTTTTTTGCAATTTCCTTCCCAATTGGCTCCAAGCGCTCTTTGTCCTGCCTTGTTTCAAACTTACTTTTCACTTTTATTATATCCCAACACATCTGATCTGACAAGGGAGGCAATTCGAATGGATCAACAGTACCAATTTCTTGTGCAATGTTTTTCTCACGTGTGGTAACCACAACCAGCACCTTGCTCCCCTCACCCTGGTTCAGCATAGACTTCAATTCTTGTAGGTGAGAAAGATTTTTCTCCCATAGGTCATCCAAAATGACCAGGATCCTCTTACTAGTAAACAGCTCTCGAAGACGAGTATGAATACTATGCAAATCATCAGATCTCAGGCTCCCCGGTGATAGTTGTGATATTATGGTGTTACCAACTTTTTTCAGTTCAAATTTCTGGGACACATAGACCCACACCTTAGAGTATTCTTTGAACTCAGAATCATTGAAAACTGATCTCGCCAAGGTGGTTTTTCCAATGCCTCCGATGCCACATATGGGGAAGATTGTTGTCCCTTGGGTGGTGCTCCCAGATATACAAGCCAAGATTTCCAGTTTTTCATCGGTCCTTCCGATGATTTCTGCTTCCTCAACGTTCCCTGCTGTCTCCCGGGTATCAGGAACCTGCTTCTCCTCGCTGCGAGTTTCTGGTAGAACACGATAATTATTGCGGTCGTCTGTTATCTTCTGTAGGCGCTTTTGCATCTCTTTCATCTTATGCGGCATCTTAATCCTACTGATTGTAGCTGCTAACTGCAACCGGTACAATTAGATTTGTCAGTACGATGGAAGGTTCACTCTCAAAAAAATTCAGATCTAGTTCATTATGTAAATTAATTCAGTTATTTCAGTTCATATCTTAGGAAAGAGCAACCCAGTTTATTGTTTTGTTTCCATCATCTAGTATAATGGAAAATGGGTGCCAAGTGCAGACCCAGTTTGAAAAAAGAAACAGCGACATTCAGATCCAGTTTGATGGCGACCAAATGGTTAGAATCGTTCATACCAGGTTGGTATCAGCTTCAAAGTCATCAAGCATGTCGGAGATGTCGTACATGGCGTCCTTGAGCCGCTTCAGCCAGAGAAGCGCCGAGTTATCCGTGATAGACCGTCTCTCAGCGTCACTGAGCACGGCCTCCACCGACTCCAGCGTCATCTTCATATTCTGAAGATCCTTCTTAATGCTCTTGTGCAGCTTGATCTCGCCTCCGATGGCGGAAGCGATCTGCCCAATCACCACCTTGATGACGGCAGAGGCGAGCATACCCCCGACTGCCGCCATGGCTCGTGCCCGTCGAGTTGGGACTTGTTACAGACTGAAGCTCCAGTGCCTATTAATCTACCAAAGCATTAGAACAATGGCGCGTTGAATCAAATACTGGTGTCAATTAAATAGTCCTCGCAGGTTTGCAGGCAGAGTTGCAGAGCAAGCAAGGTGGCGCGCGCGCAAGGGAGAAGGTAAATAGTAGTGAGATGCGCACCTGTAGCCGGGTACTCCACAGATCCGGCTGCGAGGAGACTTCTCTGTTTACAACCGCTCAGTCAACCCGCGAATCGATGGAATCGATGGAATCGGGGAAGACGAGGCGCGGGCGAGTCAACGCGCTACCGCCCGATGGGAAACGACAAGAGCACCGGCCGGCAGGCTGGCCAGAGCCGGCCAGAGCACCGTCCCGTCCGCCGGCTGGGTTCCTGCTCCGGTGCTCGGTCCGGGTTGCTGTTGTGGACGAAGTTGTCTGCTGTTTTCAGTGTTGCTGCCGGTCGCTTTCCTGCTTGTGCTTGGGTAGGTGAGGGTGAGGGGGGTTTCTGCTTCGTTTCGTCCTATGATTGTTGTTTAGTTCTTCTTGTCGGCTTTGCTCGCGGTCAGATAGGCACACTGCTTTCTTTCTTTTTTTGAGATCCAGATCTGCCGCGTTCATTTTCCAAAACCTACTCGCTGATGTGCTCTCTCAACTACTGTCGTTGTTACGCGTCCTAGGCTCCGGCCTACATGGACGTGGACTAAGTTGGCTGCCCCGACACACGGCGGTCCACGTACGTCTGGCTACACGGTGTTCCTCGGTGACTCCCTCGTCTCTTGTTTTGTCCAAACGGAGTTTCAGCACTCAATAGTGCCGATTCTGATGAAGTTTCAGCACTCGTAAGTACACAAAGTTCCCTACGTTTGCAGAATGTACTGTCATTACAGACAGCAACCTCGCACCAAAAGTTTCAGAAGGAATGTCACTTGCTAGAATGCGCTGGTAGCTACTATGTTGACTTTCCCTAGATCTGCACCGAGGTACTGTAGGTATTAGCAAATTGAAACCTCAGTTAGCAGCATTGCTACGAAAAGAGAGCACAACACATGGGACGAGCAGATGTGAAAGCAAGACAAAGTTCTATGTACTAGCTGCTGCTGTTTCCTTGCAGTTGCATCAAGCCGTGTTATTTGACTCAGGGTCTCCGCCATGTAAAAGCAAGGCATGTTACAAGTATTGGCAATTATGCTGAACCCCACAGCAGTTGCATTCTTTTCACCAGGAAGCATGGAAAGAGTCCTACCACTACACGATGTGCTACAGTACTTGTGTAAGCCGGACATTATATTCTGTAGTCGCGCCACCACTCATCCGTCGTTGTCTTGCCCGGCCCTCCTCTTTGGAGTTTCAGACTCGAGTGGCGAAGCAGAGGAGACTCAAGTTTGTAGACAGCAGCAACAGAGTGGCGAAAAAGTAGTTACGGAGGACAAACAGCTGCAACTCTGACTCTAAAACAAGAAGAGTTAGTTATTCTTCTTCTCAAGGGACAACAAATGTTCATACAATGGGTAACTACCAGGGCCGTTTGAGGTTTCAACTTTGATCCATCTTCTCTTCGTTCGCAGCAAGGGCCACACGGGGGGACCGTAACCACAACCCGCCCCATAAACAGATATTAATCATCACTATCGATATCCTACAAAATTAAATAAAAAACGAAGGAAGTCAGTACAATCACTAGGTGGAATTCGATTTCATAATTTCCATTTGGGCAATAAAGAAGAATTACAATGCGATGGGCATGTAAAATATAACGTTTCTTGAAGAAAACAATCCTCGAAGGCACAAAGAGCAAAAAAAGAGGATGTACTACTACAGAGCATGGAAAACGTTCTCCGTGCAAAAGTAGGAGCAATAAAAGTATGATAAACAGTATGGAAGGACACATACCTTATGTTCTATGTGAGCAAGTTTTGTCTTGTTCTCCTCTGCGCTGCACCACCTCTTTAATATAGGGCTGCAGCCGGATATTTCCAATTCTCGGAGGTTTGTGAGCTCTTGTATGCTCTCTGGCAGAGTCATGATGGCACGGCAGTATTCCACTTGAAGTGTCTTGAGTGACTTGAGTTCTCCTAACCACTGTGGCAGCTGTCTCAAGCTAGGACAGCTCTGCAGACTTAATGATTGTAGCTTTGTGAGGTGTCTCATGTTATTGGGCAATTCCTCTAGGTTCTCGTGTTCCCATATTGCCAGTTCCTCAAGAGACGTGAGCTCGCCAAACAATTCCTCAAAAAGTTCTGCATGGCTGCAGTATTTAATTTCAAGTGATTTGAGGGAGTGGAGGGCCCCAGATATCTCTGGTGAGATCGTCAAATCACTACAACAATGAAGTGTTAAATGCCGGAGGGAGTGTAGGTGGTGAAGAAAACCCCACCGATGCAGAGGCAGTGCGCTGAATCCAGCTGTCAGGCAATCAACATGTGACATGCTCTCTCGCTGTGGTACCAGCACATTATCGCTTCTCAATATAAACCAGGATGCGGCTCTAGGAAGGTGTGGTCTTATCCTTAACTTGGGGCAATCATATATGTGCACCTTTGTAAGCTCATTCACAGTATCCTCACCACTCAAGTATGATGTGTCCCATTCTTCCAGGCTCTCCATACGGACAAGATCAAGCTCTCGGAGGTTTGGTAGTTGGCCAAGGGGAGGTAGACTCTTGCAGTTTGGCAAAAACCGTATCGTCATCTTCACAAGATTAGGAAAACGATTGCTAGTATTACTCATTGCCCAGTCTGGAAAGCCAACACTGCAGTAACCCCCTATTTCAAATCTCTCCAAAGTGGATGGTGGCACTAGCGCCGTTAGCAACTCCATGTCACCCACAGATCTATTTGCACCCACCTTCCAGGATAAACTCAATTCTTTGATGGTCTGTTTCTCACTCAGATTTATACTGTGTGCCTCTTCTGGAGCCTTCACATTTTCAAGGTGCCTGATTTCTAGATTAACAGGACTTGCATGCTCAAGCAAATAGATGTTGCTGCTAGATTCAGCTTCACCTGCGTACACAGTAAATCTCCGCAACGTGTCACCAAAGTGCCTAAGACCATCAATGTTATCTACACGCTCTGGAAGCCTAATAATTTGATGGCAAGAAGAGAGCTCCAGCTTGGTCAGTCGGCTTGCACTATTTGGTATTATAAGAGGATAATCATTCCGAGACAAATCCAAGTGCTTCATATTGGGAAGGGTGCATATACAGTCAATGAAACTCTCACTTTGATCCCTTGAGTGGTCAAAGATATGTTCCAAGCACATTGATAGATCTAAATATCGGAGTTCAGTGAGATTGACGATGGCATCTGGCAGCTCTTTGAGATTTCTACATTCTGATAACCCCACATGTTGGAGTTTGGTTAGGCCACCCAAAGCTTTGGGTAATCCTGAAACACCATAGCAGTATGACAAATCCAGATGTACCAACTCTCTGATCTTTGCAAATGATAATGGGAGTTCTTGTAGGTTAACACAACCTGATAAGTCAAGATGCATCAGACCTTTCATTTCACCAATTGACTCTGGCAATACTCTGAGACCTTGGGAAGAAATTTTAAGATAATTCAACTTTGAGAGCATACTGATACACCTAGGACTAATTCGAGTCTGCAGGGCACATGCTGAAACCCTAAGATACCTCAACTGCTTCAATTCACCAACAGCATCTGTCAAATCATCCCCAGAGTAGTGGCTTAAATGTAAGACACGGACGTGCTTAGCTCGCAAAAATTTAAGAAACGGACTCTTCCAAATTTGGTCTACAATATGCAGTGCCCTTATCTTTGCAAGTGAATTTATGGATGACTTTAATGACTTGTTACATTCTGTAAGCCATGCATAGTGGCAGTTGGAGCCCTCCAAGTTAAATTCATCAGCCATGACCGATCTTGCAAGGTCATGCACCAGGTCATGCATAGTGAACTTTTCGTAACGACTGTCGCCAATCTGCATGAATAACATATAATAGTGTAAGCCTTATGGTTTTTCCCCTATTAGCAACTGGAGGGAATAAAATGAGCGAATTACTTTGTCTGCAATTCAAGGGCTATAACTCTGCTGAATTTTCCATCTATATTTTACTATTTTTCCTACGTCTATATTTTCTTTTGTAGTCTGCAATTCAAGGGCTATAACTCTGCTGTCATTTCATCTAATGCCTTTCCATAGTATAAAACAAAGGGACAATGACAAGTAAAATTTAAGACGGAACACAAAACATTATGTGTATTTTGTACAAACTCAATAATTGCAGTAAAATATTGATTTACGAGTTCATTCTTAAACTGTTGATATTCTTACTAACAAACGACAATTAAAATAAGTCTTAACGGTTGAGATTAAAAGATAAAAGATGTTACGTAAATCATTAAACGTGTACCCATGACTCACACGTTAGAACCAAAGGAAATATTTCTAACAGATTCACGTCAAAAAAAAAATCTAACGGATTTGAGGTGCCGACATGTGGACCACCCATGTGGGCCACCAACCGTGATTATGTGACATGTACGTACTATCCTGGACTCTCACGAAAAACATGACTCCTCTATTTTGGTTGATTTTGGTTGCACATCTCTCTGATTCTTTATCCGGGAATCGGATTGTGGGACAAAACAAGATAATCTCTAGCCCGCCAGAAATACGTACAAAGAAATGAATTGGTTTAACATCATGTGAAAACAACAAATATCATGGACAATAACCGTCGAGCACTTAGTACAAACTTTGTACTAAGCTAGTACAAAATTGCCGACAGTTATTTCCGATCGGAGGGAGTACTTATTAGTCGGATACATACTCAAAACACACTTCCATGTTAATTTTTATGATCTGTTCTTTAAAGCTTGAGAGGACATGTGAAATCTATGACTACCTAATTATTAAGATACTTATAATTGTTACCAAGTCGGCGCAGTGACACTACATGACATGAAAAACAATTGAGCGTGAAAATTCTATAACGAATACATTATAGGGCGGCCATAGCCAGGCCATATTAAGTTAAAAATAATATTACATGTATTTTAAAAATGTGACATTCTAGAATAGTTGTATTAATATTCATTTAGTTATGTATTTTTTTTTAAAAGTCAAAATATATACCGTATGTTTTATTAAAATTTTGTATTGTTTAATGTCTGCTAACCACGGTATTTGTAGTTCTACACAGCAAAATAAACACCATCGACAATTTAATTATGGGAAATTAAACTACCAACAATGTGAAGGTGAATATCTCAAACTAATAACCTAATTTTCCATCAAACTACATGCTAGCTTTACTATAAAAATTTAACTATATGCATAGATTTAATATCATGCGCAAATGACACATATGATCACTAATATTTTCTTTCGGAAGTAGCATAATTATCATTCACCCAAAATCAAAGCGATGATTAAACATGTTTCCCGCACATGTGATATTTTTTTACCATTATATTTATAGTCACTATAGAACCATATTATTTCCTACATCACAATGTGGATAGCCTTGAACTTTATATTTAAGATCGTTCGTTTCCAAATTATTAAAGATGATGTCCTCGCATTTGCGAGGGCCCATGTGCTAGTTAATATAAAAAATAAAATACAACAATTAGTTATGTAGGTATTGCGTAACTCACCATTGAATGTTGAAGAAATGACATCTCGAGAAGCTTTCTAATGTAACTCTCACCGAGCTGCCAGGTGGAGAATGTACTAGATGGCTCCATGAATCCAAGAGCAATCCATTGATGAATTAGATCATCACTCATCATGTTGTGTCCTTTTGGAAAGATTGCACAATAAGCAAAGCATAACTTCAAGCACGGAGGCATGAAGTTGTAGCTTAACAACAAGGATGCAAGCACTTCATGTGTAGACGATGTTTCATTTGACACAGATAGATTCCAGATATGGTTGGATCTAATGGAGTCCCATACATCATATGTCTTGGATTTCAACATGTGTCCAAGTGATTGGGCAGCTAAAGCCACACCTCCACACTTTTTTGCAATTTCCTTCCCAATTGGCTCCAAGTGCTCTTTGTCCTGCCTTGTTTCAAACCTACTTTTCACTTTTAGTATATCCCAGCACATCTGATCTGATAAGAGAGGTAATTCGAATGTATTAACAGTACCAATTTCTTGTGCAATGCTTTTTTCACGTGTGGTAACCATAACCACCACCTTGCTCCCCTCACCCTGCTTCAACATAGACTTCAATTCTTGTAGGTGAGAAGGATTCTTCTCCCATAGGTCATCCAAAATGATCAGGATCCTCTTACCAGTGAACAGCTCTTGAAGACGAGTACGAATACTATGCAAATTATCAGATATCGGGCTCTCTGGTGATAGTTGTGATATTATGATATTCCCAATCTTTTTCAGTTCAAATTTTTGGGACACATAGACCCACACCTTGGAGTACTCTTTGAACTCAGAATCATTGAAAACAAATCTAGCCAAGGTGGTTTTTCCAATGCCTCCAATGCCACATATGGGAACAATGGTGGTCCCTTGAGTGGTGCTCCCAGATATACAAGCCAAGACTTCCAGTTTTTCATCGGTCCTTCCAATGATTTCTGCCTCCTCCACATTCCCTGCTGTCTCCTGGAAACCAGGAACTTGCTTCTCCTCACTGTGAGTTTCAGGTAGAACACGATAATCATTATGGTCGTCTGTTATCTTTTTTAGCCGCTTTTGTATTTTTTTCATCTTCCGTGGCATCTTAATCTTGTTCATTGTAGCTTCCCACTGCAACAAGTACAAATTGATTTGTCAGTACCATGGAAGGTTCGCTATGCAAAAGAGTTTCAGATCTAGTTCATTATGTAATCAATTCAGTTCCTTCAGTACATATATATCTTAGAAAAGAGCAAACGCAGTTTATTGTTTGTATCTGATATCTAGTACTCCCTCCGATCGGAAATAAGTCAGTGACTTAGGGTGTGTTTAGTTCGGGAACGAAGTGGAATGGAATGTAATGGTTCCATTCCACTAGAATGGGTCGGTTCCATTCCCGTGTTCAGTTGAGTTAAAAAAGTGGAATGGAACTGTTCCGTCCGGTGTTTAGTTGGAGACAAATATATGTAATAGAATGACTACATTTTACGATTTAGACAATCAATTTACTGTTTATATAGCCAAAAAACAATTATTCAGTCTAAGATTAATATTTCTCCTAAATAAAAATATCAAACAAAAAGACTACACCGCGCAGTTCTCTTCTTCCCTGCAATTGGACACTGCTTGCCCATCCGCCCTCCACCGATTCACATCGCCCTCGACCAATTCCTATCCACCGTTGACAAATTCCCCTCGCTGTCAACCAATTCCCCTCACCGTCGACCGATTCCTGTCCGCCATTGACCGATTCCGAGAGGTCCGTCGCCGGCGCTCTTGCTGGCCACCGGCTGCGCGTCGCCGCCGGCTTGCTCTACCTGCATGCCTGCTTGCTCCCCCCCCCCCCGCTCCGCCTGGGCGCCTGCTTGCTCCGTCTGCCCCCCTCCTCCCCCGCTCCGCCTGCCCGCTTCCTCCGCCGCCGGCCGTCTGCCTGCCGCCCGCCTCCCTGTCTGACGCCCGCTTTCCGGCCACCTGCCACTGATTCGTCCGTGAACCAACGGGATGCGTGGATTTAGGAGTGAGATCGTAGGGCAAGAAGGAATTAGGGGTGGGTGATTTTCTTGTTTCGGTCAGAGAAGGATTAGGTGGGGGTGGAACGAGCACATTCCACCGATTCGGTGGAACGACCCGATTCCGCATATGGGCAGAATATTCGGTTTGGAGGAACGGTTCCATTCCACTTCTTTTCCTAACTGAACACGAGGATGGATACCAGGTGCAGAACGGTTCCATTACATTCCACCTGATGATACCAACCGAACACACCCTTAGTACAACTTTTGTACTAAGTACAAAATCACCGACAGTTATTTCCGATCGGAGGGAGTAGTATAATGGAAAATGGGTGCCAAGTAGCAACCCAGTTCGGAAAAAAAAACTTAGAAAACAGCAGCATTCAGATCCAGTTTGATGGCAACAAATTGTTAGAATCGTTCATACCAGGCTGGCGTCAGCTTCGAAGTCATCAAGCATGTCGGAGATATCGTGCATGGCATCCTTGAGCCGCTTCAGCCAGAGAAGCGCCGAGTTATCTGTGATAGACCGCGTCTCTGCGTCGCTGAGCACGGCCTCCACCGATTCCAGTGTCAACTTCATAATCTCGAGATCCTTCTTCATGTTCTTGTGCAGCTTGATCTCGCCTCCGATGGCGGAACCGATCTGTTTAATCACCACCTTGATGACGGCAGAGGCGAGCATACCCCCGAGTGCCGCCATGGCTCGTGTCCGTCGACTTGGGACTTGCTACAGACTGAAGCTCCAGTTCCTATTAATCAACCAAATCATTAGAACCATGGCGCGTTGAATCGATACCACAATCTTGCAAATGCTCGTGTAAATTAAATCGTCCTTGCAGATTTGCAGGAATGCAGGCAGAGCTGCAGAGCGTGCAAGGAAGAAGGTAGATAGCTAGCAAGAGGTGTACCTGTAGCCGGGTGCTCCACAGATCCGGGCAGGCTGATGCCGGCGGCGGCGGGATCTGGTGCGGCGGAGTCCCGGCGAGATTCAGGTGGCAAGCGCCGCGAGGAGACCTGAAGACTTGAGCCCAAGTCGTGTGGGACGAGGAGGCAGTGTGATAAATCCTGGCTAGCTGTGCTCCTCTGAGGTTTTGAGGCCATGTCGTGGGCCTGGCCACTGTTACCGTGCGCGTGAGTCTCTTTGGCCACGCGTGAGGGACGCGGTGTCTCTTTGGCCACGCGTGAGGTGACCTGCCTCGTCGCCGTTAGCGTTGTCGGCGACGAAGGTGTGGCCGGTCCGGTTGCCGTCAGCCGGCGACGTCGTTGCTCCGGTCTGTTGCCGTCGCGGGCGTCCAAGGTTTGGTCCTTCGCTTCTGAAACGCTGTCGTTTTTTCCTCTTGTTTACCGTTATATTTTGTTCCTTCTTGGCGCATTGGCACAGTTTCCCGGATGTGTTGTTCTTTTGTGGTGCGTTATTTGTTTTCCGATTTTTGGGTTATTATTATCCGATGACAAAGTTTTACCGCTCCTCATCCATGCTACTCAATTTTTTTACCAAGTCCCTTGTAAAATGTTAGTACTTTTTAACTGTTGTTCAAAAGTTTGGCGGATTTTTTTTTTGAGTGAATTCCACTTTTTATTCTGTAGTTGTGTCTTTGTGACATATACTCCTTATAGAATCTTTGGACCCTCATTTTTCATGTTTATCTACTGAGCAAGGTGTAAAGTAATGAATATGGTTTAAAAATATCATAATGATGACAATGAGAGAAACAAATGGATACAAGAAGTCTAGACACGATCGTATATAATGACCTTCGCCTTTTACACATTTTGTTCAGTTAAATCATCATAACATGCCGGTCCTATCTAACAAAAACAAGCAAAACGCTAAAGATAAAAGTGTGTTCAAAGTCTCCTAAAAGAGATATTTCGGCATAAGTTCCACTAGATAAGATAATATCTGTCACAAATACACAAATACATGATAAAAATTTAAATTCACTCTTTTTTTAACAGCGAGTGGAAGAGAAAGATATGGCATTGAAGTTATCGAAGGCGAAGCAAAATGACTTTTCACCTATCTTGAATTATAGCTAGGTTGCTTCAAGAGGATGCTAGATTTTTCCGCGAGCATCATTATTTAAATCCTCTCCTTGTGGATGATTCAGATCAACCAATGTTGTAATGTTCGACTGTGATGTATACATTTTTTATGAACGCGGGAGCTTCTGTGCTCTGGCGCTGTTTGCCAGAAACTTATGCTCAAGGCGTTTTCATTTGTCCGTGCGTTTGTCGCAATTCCGTAGTATAGGGCTTGATATTTATTTTGCAAAGACTTGTAAACTCGAAAAGGAGGAACTTGTCTTTTTTATTATGCTTGAATATAAGATACATGGGGTGTCCCAAGAGACCCGGCCAGTGACCTGTGTTCTGGGTCTAGAGGGCATTGCCCTAGGATAACTCGTGGCTTAGTAGCCTTATTTCTCCTACTCTACTCTCCTAACCACTTTTCATACGCTTGTTGTCTATGTTGCAGAGGTCTTATCCTCCTCTACTGCAGTTTCTATTGGGTCCGATGACTGTACCCGCAGTTTCTTTGCTTCTGGCTCCGCTGGATGTCCTTCGAGCTGTTTTGTAATTGGCTACTGCAGTGCTTGCTATTTTACCCTTGGGTTCTCCATAGTTGGCTATCATGCCAAAGTTTTGTGCCATTTTGTGGAATTCTTTATCGCATAGATCTGAGAGTTCGAAGCTTCCTTTTACTGTGATAATTCCTCTTGGTCCTGGCATCTTGAGTACCAGGTACGTATAGTGAGGTACTGTCATGAATCGTGAAAACGCGGGTCGCCCGAGGATCGCGTGATATTGGGAGGGCCAGTCCATGACTTCGAAGTCGAGTTTCTCTCTTGTGTAGTTTTGACGATTACCGAAGCAAACGTTGAGTGCTATTCGACCCAACAGATAGTTGGCACTTCCTGGTACAATTCCATAGAAAGAGCAGTCTGTTGGCTTCAGGAATTCCAGTGATATGTGCATTGCTCGAAGTGTCTTTGCATATATCAGGTTTATCCCACTTCCTGCGTCCATGAACACTCTATCCACGTCGTAGCCTCCAATCTGAGCTTTGAGTACCAAAGGCGCGTTTCCTGGCCGAGGTACTGTTATAGGGTGATCTTCTCTGTTGAATTCTATGGGTTGCTCGGACCAGTGTAGATATTCTGTTGTTACTAGAGGCGATGTTACGGCTAGGTTCACTTGGCAAGTTATGCTCTTTTCCTCTTTGTTCGACTTTGGGACTGGTTATATCATTGTTGTGATGTGCCCTTTGGATAGGATATATCCTCCCTCATTGTCGTTTCCTTGGCTTGGCTGGCTTTGACCTTGCGAAGCTCTGTTGTTTGCTTGTTGGGTCGATGGAGGTGCGTTGTTTGTGTTTCCTTCATAGCCTTGCCTCCTTGATTCAGCATGTTTGTTGACTGCCGCCTCCTGAAGCTTCAGGAATGTTTTGCAATATTTCATCGCGTGCCTAGACACCCTTTTCCCATCGATGAACACAGAGTGTATATGGCATGGTCCGTTTAGCATGTCATCTGGCGACGGATTGTACTCTCGAGGTCCCCTTGATTGGAACCTTTTGCTGTTGCTGGAGTCCTCTCTGCCGTAGCTGCGGTATCCTGATTTTCTCCGGTCATCTCCTTGATAATTATTGTCTTTATATCCCGTGGCTACTTGACTATGTGAACCGTGGTTGTCATAGTTGCGGGATCTTCTCCTTTGGCCACTGTATCTATTTCCCCTGTCGTCTTCCGGTGATCGTGTCCGCTTGTTATTGCACGTGTCTTCATCTGCAAATCTGTTCGCTATGTCCATTAGATCTGATACTGTTTTTGCTTGATTCTGCCCATTTCTTCGACTAGGTCTCCTCGTCGTAACCCAAGTGTGAAGGCATCAATTGCTCTCTCATTTGAGACTTCGACTGCGGAATTCTTGATGATGCTCCACCTTTGAATATATGACCTAAGTGTTTTGTTGCGCTGCTGTACATAGGCTTTGACTTCTTCTATCGATGTTAACCGTTTGTATGTTGACTTGAAGTTACTCATAAATTGCTTTGTGAGTTCTTCCCAGCTTCCGATTGTTCCTCTTTCCAATTTGCTCAACCATGACCTAGCTACGCCAGTGAGGTGTAATTGCAGACTTTGCATTGCTGTCTCTTTCGTTCCTCCTAATATTTTGACTGCCTGCAAATAATCTGAGAGCCACGATTGCGGCTCCTGTGATCCATCGTACTTTTGCTGGTCATGGGGTAGTTTAAAACCCTTGAGTACTAGTGTGGTGCGAACTCTATGAGTGAAGAACGACGCTCCAATCTCTTTTTCGTCATCTTCATAGTCGTATGCCTTGGTGGGAGTCCTGGACCTTCGGGTTCCTCCATGCTTTGGGCTTTTGTGGTGTCTTGGCGATGATGACCTAGATCGTCGGCTACTACTCCTGTGTCGAGGACTACTGTGACGGCGTGGTGATCTGGGTTTATGCGTTCCCTTGTTGCGATATGTCTCCTCATCTTTGGCTGTTAACTTGTTGCCTACTATTCTTAATCCTTGCAGTGTTGCCCTGTGCATATGTTCCCTTGGATCTCTTGGGCTTGGTCGTCTGGTGTATAGATACGTTTGTGCTGCCACAAGCGCTGCCTCTGGTATCTTTAGTATAATATTGCCTTGCTCGTCGACCGATAGGAAAGACGAGTCGAGGTTTTTGGAGAGGTTTCGCCTTTTTGAGTGTTTGAGGTTTTCAACTCTTGATCCGTGCCTACGGTGTCTTTTACTGTCTGTATACGATGCGTCACTGCGTGCTTTGTGAAGAGCTATGCTTGTTGCGATGGTTGAATCTCTCCTCTTTTGTATTTCGCTTCTTTCTCTTGCTAGTTGCCTTGATTACTGTCGTAGGGCATAATAATACCCTAAAAGCATGTTTTTACTTGCATCCATTGGTATAGGCACGCCGTGCTCCACGGCTGCTTTGATTGTGTTCCACTCCTCGACTGATAGTCAAATTTTATCCCTGTTTGCCAGAGATTCTACGGTGTCGCGCGCCTTCCGCTAGGTGGTTTGCTCCTCTGTTTATATTTGTTGGGTTGAGTACTGGGTTGTTGTTGTCGTTGAGTTCTTCTGAGTTGTCTCCTACTATTGCGAGTACTTGGTACCGGTTGTCAAACTTGTTGCTGGAGCTTGAGAAGATGGTTGCCTCATCCTCATGAAGTTCCAGTCCTGTCTTCCATGTGTCTGTGGATTTGTCTGAGGTGTCACCATAGCAGATCATGAAGTCTTCGAGTTGATCTCCTAGGTCGAGATTCTCCATGGTTTCGTCGAGTTCTTCGATTTTTTCTCCTGTATTTTCTGCTTTCGCAAAGCTGACCGGCAAGTTTACCTCACTGGAAGAGCCCATCGATGATTCGGACATTGTGATTGTCTTGGTTTCACTTGCCGACGGATCTGGTTTCGCCGGATCTAAAAGGCGAATCGAACCCAAAGATCCGACGCGAAAGTTCATGCTTCCGATTGTCAGATCCATCTCCTGATCTAAGCTTGCGAATACTGGAGTAAGGTTTGGTGGATGGGGTTGAAAATCTATGGTTCCGAAGGATATCTGGTTTCCGTCGACTTCTGGATTGTTGTTGGCTAAAAGCAAAAAAGCCGTCGAATTCATGATTCCAACGCCCCTGCTCCCCACGGTCGGCGCCAATTAATGAGGGTTAACTCGACAAATGTCCAAGATGAAGGACTTAGGATCGGGGGAATAGGGCGTCGGATGAACTCGAAGGTAAAGATCAGTCAAACGAGGCGTGTATCAAGAATAAACATGGTTATGAACTTGGCTTACTTTCAATATGTCCCTGGCCGGCCTCTCCTGGCCCCTATATATAGGTGGCCAGGTCTCAAGGAACCGGTCGGGTTCAATACATATTACAGCATCCCTATACGACACGGATTCATATTTCGACTATGACTATACTTGGGCCTAGCTTAACGGGCCTCAGGGGTACACAAATAACGAGCTCTATTAGCTATACCCTTGTCAATACTGGTGCTGAGGAGGAGGCTAGTATACGTGCTCGCCGAGGGTGGCGTTGATGTCGTACCCACGACACCATGCCTTTGGGCCGACGATGTTGAACCAACTGAAGTACGGGTCATAGAGATGCGCTAGCGCCTGCCCCACCTCCTGCTGGAACAGCTGTAGCCATGGCGGCTGCCAGCCGCCTAGGTGGGGTCGTTCCGCTCCCAAGCAAGCACCTCTGCCCGGCGACGCTTGATGTACACTTGCAGCAGCGGCCCCCGATGCTGGAATGGGAGGGACCCGTACCCCACGGTGGAGATGCTCTAGCTGTGAGGAAGGCGGTAGTCCGGTGGCATGAGAAGGTTATTCTTGGCTAGGGCCGCCGCCTCCTCCTAGTTGATGTTGCCCGGCGGGGCTCGTCCTCCTCCTGGCCGACGCCAAAGCCACTGTCGCCTGCTTCCTTGTTGTGTCACCGAGGATTGCATTGGGAGGAGAGGGCCAAAGAATAGAGTGGAAGCAGAGGCGTTGGTGGGGAAGATGAAGTGGAGAGCGCTGGCTTTAAAGCCACGGGAGGCCGGCGCGCATTTATTCCAGCACATAAGCTCTCTCGTCGCTACGTGAGGAGGATGTGTGGTTTGCGCCCCCCCTAGGGAAAAGGCGCCGCGGCGACTACCATCTCTCCCAGGTCATTAAGAAGGTTGGTCGGCGGCCAAGTCACTGCCATGTGGGCCCAAAGGAGGCGATCCAATGTGGCGCGAGGTGCCGAGGCCCCGTTCTATTCCTTGTGGGTTGGAACCGGCGTGGAGTTGCCGGTTAATTCAGTATTGGGCTCCAAAATATGCCAATGGCCTATTAGAGATACCGATGTGAGCCTAAAAGGTAGTCGGCGCCCCCAAAAGGCCTTTAGGAAGCGCCTTTGGAGATGCTCTTAGCGTGAACTTTTGGCTACGCTGGCATGGTCTAAGAAAGCTAGAGAAATTTGACAGTTTCGAATTTTCTATAAGTCCCTAAGAAGGAAAAAAACATAAAGATCAAGCTCCACCAAAATTTATATACAATTACCATAATTCTGAGAAGCTCTCATGGCCCTTACTAGAGTGACAAGGGCTTCTCAGAATTACATGAGTGGCCAGAATTATTCAGTGTGATTCAGTGCAAATGGTTTATTCAATTCATAAATACTACTCCCTCTGGTCCAAATTATTTGACTCAACTTTATTTAGATTCGCTTATATCTAGATGCATTTTAGTTATATATACATATGAATCTACACAAACTTGAGTCGGTTAATTTAAAAAGGAGGGAGTATGTGCACCACATGAACTGTTTCTTGCACTTCATAAGTCCTCAAAGATTTTATCACGCAAAACAAACAAGATGTTGCCACACACACAAAAATAGAAAACGGCCGCAGCTACGGTAACCGATTTCTACACAGCACAAACGAAGCATATTTGGAACGGTACATGGGCACAAGCAGACCAATGAGAGGATCAATGTAGTACCATTTTTTTGAAAGATCCAGGAACTGCTGGCCTGCATGTATCAGCAAGTACAAACTAATCTAGACGCCTTAACAGCAAGAATGGAGAAGAAAAGGAAACAGAAAAAAAATGAGTGGACAAAAATGGTTGGATCATAGATCGCCCTCTTTTTAAGTGTAGCCAAGAGCTTTGTCTGTTTTCATCAATTAATCATCACGGATCCTATCTAGTTAATTAATGTCATGCGTAAACTCTCTCCACTAGGCCTGGAACTAAAAGTCGAAACTCGTGAGTTAAACGAGTAACTCGCAACTCGACTCGGCTCGACTCGAACTCGGCGTAAAATGAGCCGAGCTGAGTTTTAATTTTTATCGTTAAATGAGTTCAAGCTAAACGAGCTACTCGTGAGTGGCTCGTTAAACGAGTCTCCACCCTTCCAAAAGCCTTATAGATTTGCGCTCAGTAACGCAACAAATCAGCATATTTTTTAGACCCAAAATATTTCAAGTAGAGAAGAAAATGTTTTTTTTATATCCAAAATAAGACAAGCAATGGAAATAAAATGGATCATAAAACTTCCATACTAATTGTAATGTAGTTAGAAAAACAATTTTGATTGTCTGTCCATGACTGCCGTACTGAAGTTAAAAAGGACTGTCTAAAACTTTCACATGAAATATTTCTTGGAGAGTGGATAGAGAGAGCGATAGTCAAAATAAAATGAGATTTGAGCCCATAACTCTTCAATATTACAGCGAATTTATGACATTCCTATTGGCAAACAATTCTTGGGTTCAAGTTCACCATCCCAATTCCCAAAGGAGTGGCCAAAACAGGTTTACAGCGATGCAATATTTCACCATACGTAAGAGCTGGTACCAAATAGCGCGAAATAGCAAATTTCACCTTTTGCGAAAGGATTTGCGAATGATATGGACATTCATCGCATACTTCCTCTTGTTTTTCAGAAGCTCAAAGAGGCAGACATCTCCCACCTGGAAATGATTGTCATGCGCAAACTTCTTCCACCCTCTCAATAACCTTTTGGATTTCCCGTTCTTAACACGACACCGCACTTCCCACTTCTTGCCATGATGCTGAAGCGTCAACATTTGGTCCTCAAATGGAAGGTATACCTCGGCATATTTTCTAGATATTTCCTAACAAAGAGGGAAATGGATATTCAGTAATGACAAAGCAAACAACTAAGTATAATTGACTGCTAGTCGCATTTTCCGCTCTACTAGCATAATGCGGGTTGCTACTTAGAAAATTCTGCAGCATAACACCTGTAAATTAAACCTTGCAAAGTTCCTTCTATAATCTATCCCATGGTTACGTGACTCAAATAAACCTACCAGTAATAAAACTTACCAGTAATTGGAACAATTTAATTTCAAAAAAAAAGTAATTGGAACAATTTGAACAAGAGAAACAATGTTTTTGTTAGTCAAATGCAAAGATAAACAGCCATCTTGACAAAGAACGCACCACAAACACATACTAGTATCCATTCAAGAACAGAGATTTTAACTCACAAAGGTACGGTTTTTTCCATAAATACTGCTCTTCCTTATGACACACCCATAAATGGGGATTTCTGAATGAATAGCCTGGATTTTTTCTTCAAGATGCTCTTTCTGCACCTGATTTAGAGCTAAGAGGGTGCCTCCTGCAAGGATACAACTTGGCACGGGATGCGCTTCATAATCATCTTCTGAACATGACATATCTCCTTAAAAAAATAAAAGGTACAATGAATATATGAAGTTTTACTGTGCATATATTGTGGGAGTTTTGATATTGTGAATCATAACCTGCTGACTCTGATGCATCGCTAGAGGAACTGATACTAATGATGTTATTCTCCTGCCTTGAGCTATCCCGATGTGCAATAGTTTGGCTTCCACCTTGTGGAAATTTCATGGGAAGATCATGACAAATGCTTATACTGTCAGCAGGGTTTCTCCACCTCTCTTCACTAGGAGCAGCATTGTTCATCAGATCGCATGCCGAAGTTTCCTCACAACCACTTGGGCCAAAGACCAAAACCTTCAATTGAGAGTTGCCATCATACTTGAACACAAGAAAGTCCCCCATTCTCAAGTTATGGGCTGTAGCAAACTCCTTCCATCCCGATTCAATGACTAGTTTCTCCAGAATCCAGGTAACTCGTACATCAAAAGTGGTACCATTCTGTGATTCTAGCTTAATTGTCCGGCCTGTTGCCCCACTGAAATGTTGCGCAAACCTATCTGGAATTATCTGTGGGAACAATATAAAGCACACAAAAAGCAGATCTTGAGCCAAAGAGATCTAGAAACCCATCGGAGACTGGAGAGTTTAGCTTGCGTGGTTAAAGCAAAAAAAAAAAAATCTTACAGAGAAGGAAGCACACCACGATCTAGCTAAACTAATTTCAGATGGCAAGCAGAGTAATAGAAGACAGCCCAGTTATACAATCGCAGACTAGAACGGAGCCCAGCTTTACAGCTTACCATTCTCTCATCAAAGTCACCAATCATAACCTTGAAGAAATGCTTCTCTTGCTCACCAGCCTCCTTGCATTTTTTACATTTCTTGCTCATCTCCCAACCACGGACCTACACAACTAGTGCAACTGAAACCAAATGTGCCTGCTAGATAGACAATGTGCCAATTAGAAGTTGAAGAAAAAAACTTGGTCAAAAACAGAAGTTGAAGAAACTGTTCTTTGTTAAAAACAAAAAGAAGTTGAAGAAATTCTAGCTAACAGAGAGAGAGAGAGAGAGTAATGAAACCGCTGAACTTTTATGAACTTACGGTATTGCAGAGGGAGAGATGGAAAAAAGTTAAAGCCTACGAATGATCATCGCGGAGAGGGAGAGAGTGGAAAACGTTCACTGGTAAGACTGAAGAAATGCAAGCGCCATAGGCAAAGAGAAGAAGCAGTGTCAGTGCCTGTCCAACTTCTTTATGCTTATTAAATGCTGGTAGGTGCCTGTGGGAGACGAGAGGTCGAGGGATGCGTAACGATTTGTTTTGGGAAGGCGACGAAAATATCTCGACTATTTCAACTCGGCAACTCTGTATTCTTTTGCTGAAATAATAAGCATGTTAAATTCTTCTGTCCAGCTTATGTGTTTACAAATATTGTGTCAGCTCACGAAGCCTGGTCTCGTATGCTACTCTATCGAAAGGGAGTATTAACTGTTTTAACATAGATGCATTAGAACATATTTTAGTGTTAGATATATTTATATTTAGACAGATAATAATGGTCAGAGGGAATATTAGAATTGCTTGACATGTTTTGACACAGCACTACAAGAACAAACTACTACGCCGACGGCCAATATCTAAGCCGACGGTTTTTTATCGGGGCCGTCGGCATAGGCCCTGGTCTCGGGCGTGGCCAAAATTTGGCCGTCGGCTTAGGTATGCCGTCGGCGTAGACTATTCAGGGGACCTAACCCGACGACAAAGCCGTCGGGTCAGGTACTTTCATTTTTTGATCGCCTTTCCTGTTTTGCAAAAAATAAAAGAAAATGGTAAAAAATTCAAAAAAAATATCCTGTGAGGTGTAGTTATGTTACATGATCTAGTTGTTAGAAAAATTAAGAAACTTGAATTTTGACATATTTTGCAAAAAACTTAAATTAGGAAAATTAAAAACCCGATTTTGGTACTCTGAAAATGGAAAATGCACTTTTTGCTTTAACGGTCAAAGTTTAGTGAAGAAATGACATATTGCGAATCTGAAAATGATTTTTGCAAAAAATTAGGAGCTCGTCTTATTAGAGCTAAAGGGCAAACCCACCCCGGTTCCAACGAAATCGGCATGAGTTTGTGTAAAATTCAAAAAATAATTCTGAAAGTTTGCGCGATGAAACAAGAGCTGATATATGTATCCGAGGTGGTCTATTATTTATGTGGGGTGTTGTGTCCAGCTTTCCGTAAGCTGTTTTGGTAACTGCCTCACAAAAAAACCCGATTTCGGCACTCTAAAAATGGAAAACATACTTTTCGTGGGATGAAACAAAAATCGGCCTTCGTGGCGTTCCTTGCCATCCCAAGGGCCACACGCATGTCCGATATGGCCTCGTTTCCACAAACTATGCCATGATCAGGACCAAACCTAGCTCATTTGACCTAAAAACCATGCAACCTCAAACTTGGTAGGTCATTTTTGTGAAGGGACTTTCTGGTAAATTGGTTTTATCAAGGTTTGATTTTTTTCCCACATCTAGGTGATATAAAATGATGCCACGCAAGGTCTCACATTTTTGCGATTTTTTTGGAATTAGTTATGCCTGATTCTGAACCCGCATGAACATGACAACGCACGAAACTCGTGCTCATGGCCAGGCGGTGCGGAGTCCCGCTTTAACGGGCAAAGTTTAGTGAAGAAATGACATATTGTGGATCTGAAAATGGTTTTTGCAAAAAAATAGGAGCTCGTCTTATTAGAGCTAAAGGGCAAACCCACCCCGGTTCCAACGAAATCGGCATGAGTTTGTGTAAAATTCAAAAAATAACTCTGAAAGTTTGTGCGATGAAACAAGAGCTCATATATGTATCCCAGGTGGTCTATTATTTATGTGGGGTGCTGTGCCCAGCTTTTCGTAAGCCGTTTTGGTAGCTGCCTCACAAGAAAACCCGATTTCGGCACTCCAAAAATGGAAAACATACTTTTCATGGGACGAAACAAAAATTGGCCTTTGTGGCGTTCCTTGCCATCCCAAGGGCCACACGCATGTCCGATATGGCCTCGTTTCGACAAATTATGTCATTATCAGGACCAAATCTAGCTCATTTGACCTAAAAGCCATGCAACCTCGAACTTGGTAGGTCATTTTTGTGAAGAGACTTTCTGGTAAATTGGTTTTATCAAGTTTTGATTTTTTTTTTCCACATCTAGGTGATATAAAATGACACCACGCGAAGGTCTCATATTTTTGTGATTTTTTTAAATTAGTTATGCCTGATTCTGGACCCGCATGAACATGACAACGCACGAAACTCGTGCTCATGGCCAGGCGGTGCGGAGTCCCGCTTTAACGGGCAAAGTTTAGTGAATAAATGACATGTTGTGGATCTGAAAATGATTTTTGCAAAAAAGTAGGAGCTCGTCTTATTAGAGCTAAAGGGCAAACTCACCCCGGTTCCAACGAAATCGACATGAGTTTGTGTAAAATCCAAAAATAACTCTAAATGTGTGTGCGGTAAAACGAGAGCTGATATGTATATCACAGATGGTCTATTATTTATGTGGGATGTTGTGCCCAGCCTGCCGTTTGCCGTTTTTGTAGGTGCCTCACAAAAAACCCGATTTCGACACTCCAAAAATGGAAAACAGACTTTTTGTGGGACAAAATGAAAATCGGCCTCCGTGGCATTCCTCGCCATCCCAAGGTCCACACACATGTCCGATATGGCCTCGTTTCGATAAACTATGCCATGATCAGGGCCAAAGCTCATTTGACCTAAAAGCCATGCAACCTCAAACTTGGTAGGTCATTTTTGTGAAGGGACTTTCTAGTAAATTGCTTTTATCAAGGTTTGAATTTTTTTCCACACCTAGGTGATATAAAATGACGCCACACAAGGTTTCGCTTTTTTGCAATTTTTTTAATTAATTACATCCGGTTCTAGACCCGTATGAAAATGACTATGCATGAAACTCCTGATCGCGGCCAGGCGATGCGGAGTCCCGCTTTAAAGGTTAAAGTTTAGTGAAAAAATGATATGTTATGGATCCAAAAATGATTTTTTAATTTTTTTATTTGTTTGATTTTTTTTTGAATTTTTTGAATTTTTTGAATTTTTTTTATGTTTTGATTTTTTGAATGTTTTTATTTTAATTTTTTTGAAAGTTTTTTATTTTTTCTCCAAATGTTAACAAATACATATACACATGCCCATACATATCTACACAGATATAGACATATACACATACATACTTACACACAGTCATATAGACACACATGACTTACGAGGATTGATATGTTACTAATACTAGTTAGATGCCCGTGCATTGCCAGGGTTCTATAAAGTTTGTTTGCTCCACGTGTAAATAGGGATAGATAAAGATATCCGAGTAATATTTCAAGAAATATAAATTCTAACTTTCTTTAAAATATGATTTAAACAATACTATAGCTAATTATTGTATGGATAAATGCAAGAATATAGCAATTATCTCTTTGGTGATTAGGATTCACTTCTCTAACATTGAAGATAAGGCTTCAGGTAATATTTTTCATATGCATCGCCCTAGCGATCTACAACTTACTATGATTGTCTTCATACTTGTATCCATCGTGCGTGTAACACGAATTTGTCTCAGCATCTTCACCTTTTTGTGGTGCTGCGGTATAAACAAAGTACACATATGTTTGAGCATTTCTACAGTACCCGTAGTCCTTGGGTAGGGGTGGGAGTAAAAATTAAATCTAGCCCTTAATTCAGGAGGGTACTTCATACTTTTTATCTCTTATTAAAATTTAGATTATGATGTTTTTCCTTGACCTATTCTTAGTATGTCACCAAGGCTCTTCTGACCTCAGCATGAATGATGCACTCAATACTTTGCTTCCATTAATTGAATCTCCGATTATGAGGTTTCAGAAAGATAAAAACATGTGTCACCAAAATCTTGAAGGGGTTTTTAGAATGAAAATGCAAGTTGGTACCATTTTTTTGACAGTAAGTTGGTACCATTAAGTACATTTGTAACTTGTGAGCGCCGATGAGTGATGTCTACGCACTTCTATTCTTGTAGACACTTGTTGGGCCTCCAAGTGCAGAGGTTTGTAGAGCAGCAGCAAGTTTCCCTCAAGTGGATCACCTAAGGTTTATCGAACTCAGGGAGGAAGAGGTCAAAGCTATCCCTCTCAAGCAACCCTGCAATTACGATACAGAAAGTCTCTTGTGTCCCCAACACACCCAATACACTTGTCAGATGTATAGGTGCACTAGTTCGGTGAAGAGATAGTGAAATACAAGTGGTATGGATGATTATAAGTAGCAAATGTAACTTGGAATAAATATCGCTGCGAGCAAACATGTAACAAAACAGCAAGTAAACGGTGTGCAATGCTTGGAAACAAGGCCTAGGGATCATACTTTCACTAGTGGACACACTCCCAACAATATAACATGATTGAACAAATAAACAACTTCTCTCCACTATGGTACTCTGAATTACTTTCCTATTGAACAACACTAATCATTGCGTAGTGGCTACAGAAGCACCCCTTAAAGTTCATCAAGTACTTGACAAACACCACTCATAGAGATATCCAAATCAAAGCACAACTCAAGATAGATATTATTGCAACATAGACCAAGTACTAACACGGTGCACACACTGTCAACATTACACCATGAAAGGAGGAATAAATCACTTCAATACTATCATAGCGATAATTATTCTCATAATCCATAATAGATCACAATCGTAGCCTAGACCAAGTACCACCACGATGCACGCACTGTCACCGTTACACCATGGCAGGAGGAATAGATTACTTTAATAACACCACTAGAGTACACATAATATCTGAATAATAACATCTACTTGTTCAACATGATACAAAGCTCACGATCACATAAAGATCACATCATGGGAGAGAGAGGTGAACCACATAGCTACCGGTAGAGCCCTCAGCCCCGGGGATGAACTACTCCCTCCTCATCATAGGAGACAGCAAGGTTGATGGAGATGGCGGTGAGGTCGATGGAGACGGCGGAGACGGCGATGGAGACCGATGGAGATGGCTCCGGGGGCACTTCCCCGTCCCGGCAGGGTGCCGGAACAGAGACTTCTGTCCCCCGAAATTCATCGACGGCGGCGGCGGAGCTACGGAACTCTTTCTGGAGAATTGCCGAATCCTCTAGGGTTTTCCCTCCCGAGGCTTTATATAGGCGAAGGGGCGATGTCAGAGGCGGCCCTAGGCCTCCTCACACCAGGGTGGCGCGGCCAGGGCATGGGCCGCGCCAGCCCTGTGTGAGGGCGGCCTGTGGCCCCTCTCCTTCCTCTCTTCGGATGTCAGGATGCTCCCGGGAAAAATAAGACTTCTGGCTTTTGTTTCATCCAATTCTGAGAATATTTCCTGTGTATCACTTCTGAAACACAAAAACAACAGAAAACAGGGAACTGGCACTGTGGCATCTTGTCAATAGGTTAGTTCCGGAAATCGCATAAAAACGCCACGAAGTGTAACAAAACATTGGGCAAATGGTGTAAAAACAAGCATGGAGCATCAAAAATTATGGATACGTTGGAGACGTATCAATGAGCTTGGTCCTAAACCGTAAATGCATCTCTGTATGCCTCAAAAGAAATCTTGAAATAACACAATGCTCTGTGAAATAGATAAAACCTTGTCATCATAGGTCAAAAGCTTGTTTATGAATACTGAATAGCCAAGAATAACCATAGATGAGGCTTTGCAAGCAGCAAAAAACCCTCTTTACAATGGGAGGATTGAGCTGAAAAAATACACCCACTTGTGTTAGGTAGATCATTGTATGTTGCCTACAAAAAATCAAATACAAGGATACCTATGATAGTTAAATGTAAACTGCGGAAGAGATGGTCGGTGCAGAGTACGTGTATTTTCCTCCTAAACTTCTAGTCCTGGGAAGTATGTGTGGAACTTCTTCACTGGATGTAGAAGGAAAATACATAATGCAATTAATTGTAGGAAAGAAATGACCTGACATAAATATGAACCATTCTGGATCGCGGGAGCTTGCTCAACGGCCTGATACATTTTATCAAACAAATGGCATGCACACAATAGAGATAATGGCATAATGCTAAGCTCTATCTGAAGTGTCAACAAATCAATTCATACTTTAGAAGAGTGAGTCAATAGCTCGTCCGATATCAACCTCCGTTCCTCCTCGCCCATATGCTCCACTGCTACTATGTAGAGTACAAATAGTCCATCTTAACCCTACCTACCTACTCAGCGTATAATCAGTTTAGTTTCTTGGCCACATCTTGTAGCCTCACCGCAGAGGCATAGGCCGAGATGAGCAAAGCGCTTACTGAACACCCTGCATGTGAGATTGGAACAAGGACCACCATCTCCTCAAGATCCTGGATGGCCTATATTATTCACGTCAATCATGCTACGTATTAAGCATTGATCATGTCTGACGATTGAGGGATGCACAGAGCAAGCATAGAGAAGGCCGAGGTGTGTGCAATAGCTGGGCAGTTGGCTTCCTTGCACCATGAATATTGGTCTTCCGCCTCCGGTACGAGTCGTACGACAACAAGCCCCATCATGTCCATGGCCAAGAACGCACCCACCTTCTGCCTGTTGTTCACCTCGTCGCGCTCTCCCTGGTGTTCACCGCCTGCTGCCGCTAGTCCTCGTCGCTGTCCAATGAAGGCACGAGGGCCTCATCCACGATAGCAAGCATGCATGGGCAGGAACCTCCCAAGGTTGCGGGTGGTACACTCAAGCTCGACCGCCTTGGGTTGTACTAAGACCACATCTCGCCGTTGGAGTTAAATACGTCGTCGCGGTGGTATGGAGGGGAACGAGGAGCTACGCAAAGAAAATAATGTTCACTTTTCTAACAATACTAATTGGTTTCCTAAATAAAACACGCATGATTGCTTCCTTAGAAAGCAACCCTTGATTACTCCCATCAATCAAGACGATTTGTTATTTTATCAGGGACGAACGAGATGAGAGAACAAAAGGAAAGATATTAATGGTGATTGATCTTAATTGATTCTATACGTGGCAAGAAAAGGAAATATCTTATTTAATTGAGATTCATTTTGATTGATTCCATACGTGGGGAGTGGTCATTAGAGTGATTGAGTGGAATTGTTGAGATTAAATTGGATGGCCAGGATGCTCTTAATGATGTATGTTAAACATGTTTTAGAACCTACTGCTATCACGGACTCCCATTTAATAGTAAAGATCAATAAGGACTTAGTAGTGTAGGTGTAGCTTATTCAAACAGAACTTAGGAGTTAAGTGTGCTGGGCTTATAGCAATTTGAGGATGGGTGACCGAGCGGGAAGTCATTGTTCCAGTGTCATTAGAGAGATAACAAAAAAATTGAAAAAAAAGAAAAAATCAAAGAAAAGGAAAAAATACAAAAAAATAAAAAAGTTTGAATTTTTTTCAAAAATTTGATTTTCTTGAAAAAACCAAAAATGACCCGACCCGACGGCCTTACCTGACCCGACGGCATTTTTTGGCCGTCGGGTTAGCCTACGCCGACGGCAAAAGCTGACCCGATGGCCTTTAGACCTGGCCCGACGCCCGATTATGCCGACGGCACCTGACCCGACGGCATCAGGAAAAAGCCGTCGGGTTAGGCTGACCCGACGACATTTTTAGGCTAACCCGACGGCCTGTGGCCATTGGCGTAGCTGTTTCTTCCTGTAGTGCAGTAGGAAACATGACAAATTTGTTCATACTACTCTTGTGTGTTTCCTAAACAAAGTGCCAGACATGTTTTGGCAATATGCATTTTTGAAGAGATCTAATCTATGTTAAGAAAATAAAACTAACAAATACAAGCAACTAAGTAGTATTAGTGGCAAATTCAGCATTAAAAAGTAGTAGGAACCAAGATATAACTATCTTCACATTGGAAGGGCATACTACAAAGCTAGATGGGCCTTAGGACAGCCACACTACTGTCATAGTTAAATCGGACAATAATCACAATTTAGCTTTGGAGTGAAATAGGGCAAGAGAAGTGTTGAAAACAATGGAGAGACAAACAAGAAACAACAGTTAAACTACGGGACTATTGTCCTTTTACCTAAGAAGAAAATGCGGTTCAAATCTAACAGTACAGACCGATTTGTCTACTCAATGTGAGTATTAAGATTTTTATAAAAGCTGGGCTAACAGCATTAGACCAACTCAAACGGCTTTTATGTCAGGCAAACACATTTTAGAGGGTGTTCTAGTCTTTCATGAAACTATCCATAAACTGGAAGAAAATGGATGGAGTTTTGCTTAAAACCGATTTTGAAAAGGCTTATGATAAAGTGAAGTGGCCTTTTTTTGCAACAAGTTAGGCGAATGAAAGGTTTTGATCCTAAGTGGTGTAAGTGGATATAGGATTTTTTTTAGCCTAGGTAACATTGGTGTTAAAGTAAATAATGATATAGGTCATTATTTTCAAACACATAAGGGTCTTAGACAAGGTGATCCACATTCTCTGATTTTATTTAATTTAGTTTTTGATATGTTGTCCATCCTAAATGCTAGTGCCACGAAAGATGGAAGTAGAGGCTCTAATACCACATTTAGTAGAAGGAGGTATTTCCATACTACAATTTGCAGACGATACAATAATTTTTATGGCTCATGATTTAGATAAGGCGTTTAATATGAAACTTATCCTATGAATTTTTGAAAAACTATCATGTATTAAAATTAATTTCCATAAGAGCGAAGTGTTCTGTTTTGAAAAAGCAAAAGATGTTGGTGATGAGTACATTAATCTTTTTGGTTGTGCAGCTGGATATTCCCTTTTAGATACTTGGGAATCCCAATTCACTTTTGCAAACTAAAAAATGGCGAATGAAAACTTATTGAAGATAGGTTTGAGAGGAAACTTGCGAGTTGGTTGGGAAAACTTTAGTCGTATGGCGATCACTTAGTGCTAATTAATTCAGTTTTAACTAGCTTACCAATGTTATGCTATCTTTCTTTGAGCTACCAAAAGGGGTACGGAAAAGATTAGATTTCTTTCGACTGTGTTTCTTTTGGTAGAGTGATGCATGGCTATAAGAGGAAGTATAGACTAATTCGTTGGAACATTATTTGCCATCCTAAAGATCAAGGTGGTCTTGGGATAAAGGTTCTCAAGATTAAAAATAACTGTTTTCTTGGCAAGTGGCTATTTAAAATTTTAATAGAAAATGGTGTTCGACAAGAATTAATTACGAATAAGTATCTTCATTCTAAGTCTCTATCTCAAGTAAAGGTAAAGACTTTAGACTCACCCTTCTCGAAAGCGGTTGATGAAATTAAAAGATGAGTTTTCCGAGCGAGGATATTCTACAATAGGTAACGGCGAGAGTACTCAATTTTGGGAAGATAATTGGCTTGGAAATAAACTGCTTTCACTGCAGTATCCATCTCTGTATACACAGTTCAACGAAAACAAGTTTTAGTAGCTAATGTTATATCTCAGATTTTGTTAAACATAGATTTTAGACAAGTCTTAACTGGCACTAGAGCTAGTAGATGACATCACTTATGTAGTCGATTGATAAGTGCCTAGCTGACACCATAGTCCGACATTTTCGAATGGGGGTTAACAAAATCTGATTCGTTTTTGGTAAAATCCATGTATCTAGATTCTATGGATGACCATACAAAATTTCTTTAAAAAATATATTTGGACTAAAAATCTGAATTTTTATACGGTTCTTACATCATAAGGTGTTGCTCACAAAGGACAATTTAGCAAAGAGGAAATAGCATGGATGCAGTAAGTGTTGTTTCGAGAGACGATTCAACATTTATTAATGTTGTGTCTTTGGCAAAAATTATTTGGCATAATGTACATATGGCCTTCAATATCATTCCATCCACAAATACAGTATTACAAATCTTTTTGGGAACTGGTTAGTGGGGGTATCAAAGAATGATAAAGTACAAATCTGAGTTGGAGTGTGCTTTATTATGAGCCCGTATGAAATATTAGAAATGATTATATTTTTAACCATGTAAAATCTACTTTCTTAATACAGGTTATCTCGTTGGCTACACACTAAATCTATATGTGGTCTTACCTACAACCAATAGAGAGACAAGAGAATTTGGCTAGTGGGTGCAACCGGCTAGAAAAGGTTGCACGGAATTTATACAACTAGTGTGAGGTATGTCTATTTACATTTTATTTTATTTTCCAAATAAATTTAAAATATATAATATCCTGCAAAACATACATCAGTATGGCTCTCCAAAGGCCTACAATATTAGATTAATATTTTAATTTACTTCTACTTGTCTAGAAGTTTGGTCCATTTCTTCGCGCCCTGGAAACAAAGGGCGTTGCATGTTGACTGCCGGCCACGAACATAGGTCAATGTTTCTTTTTGCTCTTTGCCTTTTTTTCCAAATAGGGCTCGAGCGACATCTGTTCTACTCAGTTGATTGCTTATTTGATGTAAATATGGCCTGCAATTTGTTTGCGTACAGAAAATTATCTTGTTACTTTCGTTGTGACGAATTTCACTTACTATGTGAGCATGCATAATTAAGCATAGTTTATTAAATGGATTTCACTTATATATTTGTGGCACTAATTACCCTGTCAAATGAAAATTCACCTAGCTAGATTACCCTTTTTAAAATCTTTGGACCCTCTCTTTTTTATATATGTGTAAATTGAGCAAGCTGCTCCCTCCGTCATGGTGTATAGGTTTTGCGCGTATCCCTAGGTCGTCATTTTAACAAATATAATATAAATTTTACAACAACAAAATTATACTATTAAAAAGTACATGATCTAAAGTTTCTAGTGATATATATTTTATAGTATATATCTTATATTACATTGGTCAAAATGGCAAACTAGGGATACACGTAAGACTTATAAACCCGGACGGAGGAAGTATAAGTAATGACCGGGATTCTAAATGTCATAATGATGACATGAAATAGAACAAATGGATATAAATCGGTTAGACGTAACATGTTGTCAAACAAATTCAGCAAGTCTTGACAAGATCGTCGATGGCAAGCTCTGATCTTTACACATGTTGTCACGCCACATATATAGACGTAACATGCTTTTTCTGTTGGTTAGTGAATCGGTTGTGATGGTGATAGACTTAAAGGGCTTCTACTTGGCTGCATAATGATTCTCGTTATTGCTAAACATACCGTGGATGCAAGGTACGTACCATCACTGTGACACGTTGAATTTCTTCAAATCAGGCCTAAAGTTCTAACTTCAGTTCGTTTATTTGGTGCAGTTGCTACTCTCTCTGTCAAGAATTACCCTGCATTCTGAGTTTAGTTAAAGTTAAACTTTATAAACTTTGACTAAGCTTATAAGAAAAAATATTAATATTTATAATATAAAATAACCATCATTAGAATTATCATAAAATATATTTTCATATTGCATGTATTTGATTTCATAGTTATTGATAGTTTTACCAATATGTTTGGTCAAAATTTGAAAAGTTTGACTTTGACCAAATATAGAATGCAGGGTAATTCCTGACGGAAGGAGTACTTGCTACCACACCTGCCGCTTGCTGTTATGCCTTTTCATTACTTCTGTACTGCTCCCCGTCGGCTTTGCTAATTGGTTTGTGTATTGCATGCCTTTTGATGTTTATTATCTCCTGCTAGCCTGTAAATTATCACATAGTGGAAAGAGAAACATAGCTGTGATGAATAGGCAAAGGAATTTGTTGGGTTTGATTTTACATTGAACGGTAGTTGTGATAAGCTGTGAGCCTGTGACCGGAGTGAATTGCATCGCAACAAGTTAACAACGAAGCTACGGAAATCTGAAAAGGGTCCAAAGTACAAAGGGCTGTTTGGTTGGGCATTTTCTGACTTTTATGCTCGGGCTTATGTGAGTACAAAAGCACCTAAGTATGTGCTTTTGACTCTTAACTGAATATTGTTACGTGATGGTACAAGCTAAAAGTCAAAATAATAAACACATATTTAGATGATTTTGTGGTTTATAAGTTGAAAACTAAAATTAAATCTAACCAAACATCCCTAGGCGCCACCTGACAGCGACCATCGCATCAGGGGCGGACCCAAAAGAAAAATTCAGTGAGAACATAAAGCTTAAGTGGGGGCCATTATGCTGTAAATTCATATATTTTTAAACAAATTCTTCAAAATTATAAAGGATTTGAGAAATTTGAGTGGGGGCCTATGCCCCCACTCAGCTCTTCTTGGTCCGCCCATGCATCGCATTCGCCTTTGCCCTGCTCTCTCACATACCTTGGTTCCTCTCTCTTTCTCTCCCTTGTCGAATAGCTGCGGCCACACCATTTCATTGTCGACTGAGTTACAACGGGACCCCAACGACTTAAAGACAGACTGTCGGTACTCTCGCCATCGTTTAGACGCCCTTTGTTCGTGGCGAAGTCAGGCACACGCGATGGATTCTGTCGTTTCACACTGAATGACCAACGCTCCCACGATGAGTTTACCCTTCTCCCCGACAGTTTGTCACCGTGCCTGTGTCCACCTCGGATTTGCACACGAGGTGTTTGATCATTCGACCGAGTGGGTAAATTTTGTCCAAACAAATTCGATGAGATTTCATGGATTGTTTCATTTCTTATTCTTGCATTGTTGTGTTTCATAGGCTATGGATAGCGATGACGAGTACACATTTTATGAGCTTATGGATGATGATGATGCCGATAATGAAAAGCACCGGATGATCCCAAACTTTCTTCTTTCGTTTGAATGGAGAGCCGAATGCCCTACCCCGCTACCTAGTTCGCTAACTTCCTCACCGTTCATGAGAAATTCGCGACAAATATGTTCTTTGGCAATTTCAAAATTATCTAATTGAGCACACATGGATAGTTTGACCGCCACGTAGGATTTCGCTCTTCTAGCTGGCGGGACCCATATGGCAAGACGAGGAGGCATACAGAAGGCGTATTCCTGTTGAAGCTTTTTTTTTACGTGCTATTCCAGCAGGTGGGACCCATATGGCAGGACGTGGAGGCATATATCTCTACTAATAATACGGCTTGAGGACGTGATGGTCGTTGAACCGTGGTATGTAAAAAAATCGTTAAAATTTCGTCCGTCAAAAAAATCGGCCTCTCTATCCGACGTAAAAAAAAAATCGGTCGCCTCCGCACCCGCAAGGCCGCAATTCGCCCTCCTCCGCCTCCGCACCTGCTCAACTCAGTCAGGGGTGCTGTGCGGCGCGGGAGACACGACAACTAGGGAGATCAATCTGATGGTCTGGGGCAGCTACCGGCGCGGCCTTCGCAGCGCGTCGGGAGATCGGAATGGCAGCCACCGCCATGGTGAAGAGAAGGAGCGGCGGTGCGTCGATCTGAGGGTCGGCGGCATCTCTGGGCGCTGGATCTCAGGGTCGAGTGCAGCTACGGGTGGTAGCTACGGCCGGGCAGTGTGTCGATCTGAGGGTCGGGGGCAGCTCTGGGCGCTCGATCTCAGGGTCGGCTGCAGCTATGGGCTATGGCTACGACCGGGCGGTGTGTCGATCTGAGGGAGAGGGCAACGGCGTGGCTGTGGTCGGACAGGGCATCACATCAAGGAGGGGCACAGTCGCCATGAGTAGCACCTTTGAGCGGCCCAGGTGAGCTCGTGGGTGTGGTACTGTGGTCACGCAGGTGAGCCATCGCATAATTTCAGATGGCACCATCAAGGCATCAACGTTGTTCGATGGATCTGAAGACCTGTGAGTCCATTACGATAGAGAGTAAGAATGTGCTTGTAAAGTTTCTGATCAAGGAAAAGCTTAGGATAATCTGTAGTGATTCTTGTTCAAGGGATTGCACGGTTGCTGCATTTTTCTGAACATTTATCGGACAAGTACAGCTAGCTCCCTTTCTGTTACAAGTTGAACTGAATATTCTTTTTATATGTGATCTTCTTGTACCTCAGTCTTACTGAAGAAACAAAAACCTAACTTGATCAATACAATGAAAACAAAAATGCATGTATTTAAGCAGGGATACGGTAGTAACATAAGAGCCTTTCATGAATAATAGAACCATTTATTAGTAGCATTACCATGTACCAAGTCTGCTTCTAGCAGATCACTTAGGTGTGAGCCTATGAGGGGCTATAGCAATAAGGGCCTTCACTGAATGATAGTGCCACTATAAGTTTGTAGCTTGTTCGCACGAATGTTGACCCCATTGCACATTCTACTTGCATTAACCAGCACTGATAGTATAGTATAAGTACTACGGAACAAAAGATAGTTCTACTGGGAGTGCACATTGTGCAGAGCATTTAACATCAACTATTGGGAATTTTAGATACATCTTAATGGTTGAATGCTATCTAACTTGCAGATTATCTGTTTTGCAACTCCCGAGCTTGCCGCTATATTGTGATGAACAAGGGAATCATTTGATTTGGCTATCAGATTTGTCAGGATTATGGAGAGTATATTGCTCGAGCTGTGGCTTGTAGACTATAGTTTAGTGTCAAGAATATTTCCCCTCACCTGGTTGCCAAGGTATGAAGGTTAATTTACTGGTTAGTCGAACTGATCATATTACTTTTCACTGGCTGAGGTCGAAAAAACTTTATTAGGATGGTTGAATATGACTTCTCATATTGTAGCACCGCTTTGTTTTGTAGTTATTAATTTAGATATGTGAGCTTGAATTTGGTCTTTGGTCTGACTAGCAAAAATTTCACGCTCTTTCATATTTGAAAATGACATCTAAAATTTAAACTTTATACAAGTGTTTAACTCCTCAGATTTATTTAAGATGGAATTTCCTGGGTCACCGCATCACGCCCTCTAGAATCAGGTTTCCTTCATTGAGTTAAGCATCACAATGAACAAACTCTGTACATTCTTCAGCTAGAAGTACTACGCAGATGGGAATTTCGTACCTATATGTTGTAACTAAGTTTATTTTATCATTTTGGTTAATAAAGAATGTTGATTCTCTTTGTATTTTTGTGATTGTATAGTAGTTGTATCTCGTATGCTTTTATCCAAGGTTCAAACAAGCGCTAGGCGCTACGCGAGCGGTGATGCTTAGAGGAACTGTTGTTTAAGCGAGCTTAAGTGCCGCTTAAGCGCTCGGACTAAAATCGTACGAACATAAAATAGGGAAGTCAAGATGGGCACATATATCCCTATAATATGTTGTAATTTTATATCCTAAGCATGTAATATACTCGATGAAGCAGGGAAGTCAAATGGCCCGATGAGCTCTCTTGTGTGCGTTGGTTCCTATAGCACTCGAGCCTCTGCCGCTCTCTCCATATAGGCCTTGGCCCGGTATTTCTGAGGATAAGAGGGTGGATGCTGAGAGTGACTCTTGGCGTGCTACTGTATTTTTGTATTTTTATAGAGACCCGACATCAACATCACTACTGCCTACACAAGCAGAGCAAGAGTATCTAATTCTTATGTGCATTATTTCATATATGCGTGGAGGAAAGAAACTTGAAGAGTGACTGAGTAAGATGTCGGCGCAAAGCTTGACAGAATTATTGTGAGGCGATGGGCTAGGGGCAACATAATGAGCTTTGGTCCTATTTCTAAGAAATAGATCAAGTAAATATAAGGTAATAATTACCACATTGGAGTAATAGGATATCGCTATATGTGATGTATATACCATGAACTATAAATGTTTTAATCAGTATATTTAGGTTCCAAACTCATAGTGGCAACTAAACATGAAAGTTGCGCGAGACTTAACCCAATATTTTACGGCACGAGCTCACGACAGCCATGTACCACCTGTGTCCGCGTTCCCAAGGACACCCCTCTACTTTATTAAGTCGATTTTTATTGCCCGTGGCAGCGCACGGGCATTTAATTAATAGGCGTAATCCTATTTTCAGTATGTGATATTTCTGTACCTTCAGTGTGTGTACATGGCGTGTTCTGTAACCTGTTATACAAGAGGGCGCCGTGCATGGCAACCGGAAGTCGTCAAAGCGCTGTCAAGAGCGCAAGCCGCGTGTCGGTACAAGGCGTGCAACATCACGTCCCCACACTGCTTTTTTGCGCTGTCTGCTCGCCGCCTCCGCTTGCTCTAGGCGGAGTAGTAGTGTAGGGCTCAGACAGCCAAGCGTCTCGTCGATCGAGGGACGCCGCCCCATATTGACCATTCTGGTTCGCGACCATCACGATCTTGTTGGATTCCTAGCTTCGGACTTTCGTGCATCTGTACAGTGGCAGAGAAATGACGGGGCATTGGAGACCGCAGCGGGACCGAGGGAGCATAGCGCTCCGCACGGAAGTTTATTCACCTGTCCTTCCAGCCTTCGACAATAAGCAACCTGAGTGACATGGCATTATTCCGATCTCCCATCTCGATCTGATTACGGGCCAGATCAGTCGGAATGGGTGAACAGCTTAAGGCCTTGTTTGGCACCAGCTTATTCCCACCAAAGTATAGGCCAGTTTGGTCCATTTTTTTCACTTTTCCTATTTTAGCATATTTCAAGGTGATTTCATAAGATTGGCTCAAGGTAGTGTGGTGGATAATATTTGTATCGCTGTAACTGTGTATTATGTTGTCATGATTCTCAAGGGGTATATAAAGAGGTACAAGATTTAGGGGCCAAGAGGGAAACTCGAAACATGCATAGTCCGAACTATATATAGCCTTTTATTTTCAAACATTCAAAATTTATATTTCAAAGTTTTAAAAAATCCTAAACAAAATTCAGGAGGTAGCCAATGTTGAATACTACATAAAAAGACAAAATTTGACATTTTATATAGTGAACAGTACACATGTCAACACTATAAAATTCTATCAGATTTTTTCATTTTCATGTAGCCTATTAGACAAAGTATTTCATGTTGAGACTTTGCACGATTTGTAGAGTTCAACATTGCCTATCTCTAGAATTTTGTTTCAATTTTTTAAAAATTTAAAATACAAATTTAAAATATTTGAAAATAAAAAGCTACATGTAGCTCGTTCTATATTTATCCACTCTCGGGGCCAAAACGCTTAATAACTTGATACACAAGGTCTATCGTATCTTAGTCTAGTACGTATTCTTACCATGTGGATAATATTTTATATCCCTGTAATTATGTATTGTATTGTTATGACCTTTAAGAGGTATATAAAAAGTTACAGGATTTAGGGCCAAGAAGCCTAATAACTTGATACATAAGAAGGTCTATTGTATCCTAGTCTAGTATATATGCTAACAGGTAGGAGTTTCACTCAGATCCTTTGAGGATTATCACCTCGAATTCACGCAAATATTGGATGATAAGCCCACTTGAAATTCAAGCTCAACATTAACTATAAATTTATATGTTATATACATTTTTCCATTAGATCTATATTTAAAAGAAGCTTCTATTGCTATCTTTTATATAGAAAGTAAATGATATTTTGTCAGAAAGTGTCTTTGGCACGTGGCTACTAGTGCTCCCTTTTTTCATTTTTTTGAAAACTTGTATTTTTGAATTTCCAAAAATTCTGAAAAGAAATTTATATAGCTAGTTACACATACCTAAAATGTATGGCATAAATTTTGTTTAAAAAATCTGTGTTCTGGGCTGCACAAAAAAAATTCTGACCAAAAATATGTATTTTAGTCTTAAAAACAGTCACCAATTTGTTTTTTGTAGCCCAAAATAGAACAATTTTTTTTACGGGAACTTCGCAAGAATGTATGCACATGTATTTCTCAAATTATTCAAAAAATATAAAGCTTAAATGTACCATTTCTTCAAAATGAAGTGAGTATTTATTTTCATATGCATCAAATCTTCACTCTCAGTATTTTGCTGTTTAATTTTATGGTCAAAGTTAAGCCAAAATTTCGAGTAGACCATATGGGTATGCAGACCAATTCCGAGGTGGCTCGCGTGGTAAAAAATGGAATGCCCCGTAAAGTGAAATAGTAAAAAAAGGCAACCGATAATCCCTAGACTCTTATCGAGCAAGGCACTGGAGGAACAGCATATGTTCACCATCAAGAGCAGTACTAGCGGAGCGGTTGAGCCTGGTCACATACTACTAGCAGAAGAAGGCAACGAGGAGGGAGAACAAAGGTGACGGGATATGCGAGGTAAGAAATCAGGAGCTAAAATCAGAGCTCCCAGACCGAGAGTAAACTATCCATAAGGATTTCGTTCGATTTTTGTTCTTGGGATAGGGATTGGGGTCAAACCCTTTTTCTTCTACTGTACTTGCTAGCCCAGATGATTTTCACCTTCATCCTTTCCTTTTATCTTGGCGCGATACTAGATCCAGCATCATTTATCCGTTTCCATGGTCATTACAACTTTAGAAGTTGTACATGCATAGATGGGGGAGGGGGAGGGGGGGCGTGCGTCTTGTTTGGGGGTAGGGGAGGGTCGCTTGACGGCGGCGACGTCCATGCCCCGCACAGCGTGCGCTCTCGATGAGGTTCTCCGGCGGGGTGATCGGTGGAGGGTGCGCTTGATGTCGACGACGGCCATGCAGCGCACGATAAGGTCGACACGCCGGAGAACCGGCCGGCGGCCGCCGGCGGGGTGATCGGTGGAGGGTGCGCTTGATGTCGACGACGGCCATGCCGCGCACGATAAGGTCGGCACGCCGGAGAACCGGCCGGCGGCCACCGGCGTGGTGGTCCGTGGAGGGCGCGCTTGACAGCAGCAACGGCCATGCTGCTCACGGCGTGCGCTCTCGATGAGGTCGACACGCCGGAGAATCGGCCGCCGCCGGGGTGGTCCGTCGAGGGTGCCCTTGACGGCTGCGGCGGGCATGGGAACACCGTGTCGGCATACGTTCTCGATGAGGTCGACGCAGCGTCACGCTAGAGAATCCGCCGCCGACGGGGTGGTCGGTGTTAGGAATAGACAGCTTGTATTCCCTGGGGGCCAAAGGCCACAATATATAGTTACATGTACAGGTGATAATATGCAGGAAAAACCCCATAACAGGTGGGGAAATACACATATACAAATATACATCTAACACCCCCCCCCCCTCAAACTCATGGTGGATCCACAACAGTGAGTTTGGAGAGTAAGAAGTCATGCTGCGCTCTAGTTTGTGCCTTTGTAAAGAAATCCGCCAACTGCAAATCTGAAGGCACATACTAAAGCGCAACAACCTGAGCCTGCACCTGAGCACGTGTATAAAAGGCATCAACACCAATATGCTTGGTAAGCTCATGCTTGACCGGATCACGTGCAATACTGATAGCACCTGTACTGTCAGACAAAAGTGGAGTGGGTGTCGTAACAGAGACCCCAAAATCTACAAGCAACCACCGTAACCATGTCACCTCAGCAATCAACAAGGCCATAGCTCGCAACTCAGCCTCTACACTCGAACGGGAAACTGCAACCTGTTTCTTCGTCTTCCAAGCAACAAGCGAACCACCAAGAAACACACAGTAAGCAGAAAGTGAACGACGATCCGAAGGATCACTCGCCCAAGTAGCATCCGAGTAGCACTGGAGCTGGAGAGAGCTGGAACGAGGAAAGAAAAGGCGACGAGTAATCGTGCCACGAAGATAACGAAGAACACGAATGAGATGACTATAGTGGACAGTGGTAGGAGCTGAGACAAACTGACTCAGAATATGAACAGGATAAGATATATCAGGACGAGTGACAGCAAGATAAACAAGACTCCCAACAAGATGGCGATAACGCGTCGGATCAGGAAGAGGATCACCATCAGTAGGACGAAGCTTAACATTAAGCTCCATAGGAGTCTCAACGGTGCGCTCATCCCCAAGAGCAGCACGAGCAAGAAGATCCTGAATATACTTTTCCTGAGAGATAGAAAAGCCATCAGAAGTGGAAGAGACCTCGATCCCAAGAAAATAGCGGAGAGGACCAAGATCGGTCATAAGAAACTGCTCACGAAGACGAGCCTTAACAAAGGCAATATACTCAGGATCATCACCAGTAATGATCATATCATCAACATAGAGAAGTAGAAGAGTGCATCCACGAGGAGAAGTGTGGACGAACAGCGCTGGATCATGAGCGCTGGGAGAGAAACCAGCAGCAGTCACCACAGAGGCAAAACGCTCAAACCAGGCACGAGGGGCCTGTTTCAGGCCATAAAGAGAACGCCGAAGGCAACAGACCATCCCATCAGGGACAGAATACCCGGGAGGAGGCTGCATGTAAACCTCCCCACTCAACTCGCCATTAAGAAAGGCGTTCTGAACATCAAGCTGAGACACAGACCAGTGTCGAACAGAAGCGACAGCAAGAAGAGTACGCACAGTGGTCATATGAGCCACAGGGGCAAAAGTCTCATCATAGTCACGACCGTGCTCCTGCTGAAAACCACGAGCCACAAGACGCGCTTTGTAGCGCTCAAGAGATCCATCAGAGCGGGTCTTAATTTTATAGACCCACTTACACGTGATAGGACGAACACCGGGAGGGGGAGAGACAAGATCCCAGGTGCCAGTGCGCTCAAGCGCAGCAATCTCCTCAGCCATAGCAAGCTGCCATTCAGGATGACGCTCAGCATCCCGATAAGAAGTCGGCTCGGAGGCAACAGAAAGACCGTACTGACTAGGAGAGTAACGGTCTGGAGCACGACGTGGACGAGTCGCCGGAAGAGGAGAGGGAAACTCGTCAGAAGAAGAAGACATATCAGAAGAAGAAGAAGAAGGGACATCAGGAGGAGGATCTGGAACATGAGTGCGACGAGAATAATGAAAGGGAAAAGGAGACAACGGTGAGGTGGGCGGAGGATCAGAAGAAGAAAGAGGAGAACTAGGTGGGGAGGAGGATAACGGAGTCGAAGAGGATGGCGCCGGGGACGAAGATGGCGCATCAGAGTGAGGTCCAGGAGGAGGGACAATAGGGACAGAAGGAGGTGCATCAGGAAACAGAAGAAAGGAGATATCATCCACCGGGTAGGTACCAGAGATGGGGCGAGGGTAGAAGGGACGCGTCTCATCAAACGTGACGTCACGAGAGATGCGCATCCGACGACCAACAGGGTCCCAATAGCGATAGCCCTTATGCTCATCACTGTAGCCGAGAAAAACACACTCAACAGACTGAGCGGTCAGTTTGGTGCGTTCACGAGGAGGGAGAAGAACATAGCAAACGCAACCAAATGAACGAAGAGGCGAGTAGTCTGGAGAACCACCAGAGAGACGCTCGAGAGGGATGCCACCCTGGAGGGCAGCAGAAGGCTGGATGTTAATGAGGTAAGTCGATGTAGCAACAGCCTCAGCCCAGAAATGCGGCGGAAGAGAAGAAGCAATCATCATAGCACGGGTGGTCTCAAGAATATGACGATGCTTACGCTCGGCAACACCATTTTGAGCATGCGTACCGGGACAAGAAAACTGAGCAAGGGTGCCCTGCTCAGCAAGAACACCACGCAGGTGCTGAGAGATATATACTCACCAGCAGAATCAGCACGGAACACACGAATGGGCGAGGAATACTGAGTGCGGACCATGGCCGCAAAGCGCTGATAAATGGAAAGCACCTCACTGCGAGAGCGCATAAAATATATCCAAGTGTGACGAGAAAAATCATCTATAAAGAGAACATAGTAGCGATGACCTCCTTTCGACGGGAAGGGAGCTGGACCCCAAACATCAGAGTGAACAAGATCAAAAGGACGCTCGGACACAGACTCACTGTGAGGATACGGTAGCTGAATCTGCTTACCAAGGCGACAGCCCTGACAATCCAAAGAAGCGTTTCCGGAGACAGACCCCAGAACACCTCGATGAACTAAAGACGAGAGTCGAGAACCACATAAATGGCCAAGACGATGATGCCACTGCTGAAAAGAGCTAGTAGCGACGGCGACAGATGCCGAGGAACTGACGACGGTGGCATCAGAAGGAAGACGAAGCCAGTGAAGCTCCCAGAGGTCATCATGGCGGCGGGGGCCAGCACCAAGCATAGTGCCAGTGCGACGATCCTAAACAGAACAGGAATCAAAGTCGAGAGTGATGCTACAACGAGAGTCGACGATCTGACTACCAGAAAAGAGTTGCATGTTAAGTTGAGGAACATGCGCAACAGAAGGAACATGAAACGAGGAAGTACTAAGAATGCCTCGACTAATGACTGGGTGGGGGGGTACCATCGGCAGTAAGAACACGAACAGGAGGATCGACAGGTCGAACAGAATGCAACAAGGAAGAATCAGGAGTCATATGAAAAGAAGCTCCAGTATCAAGAAGCCATGGAGATGTACCTGGAGAAGGATGAGGTGGTCGCTCAATGCCAGAAAACTCAGTCGCAGAACCAGCAGAACCTGTCGGTGAAGAATCCCAAGCAGCAAGCAGACATCGAAGCTGCGCTATCTCATGCGCAGAAAGGGGCACAACTGAAGAGGTCGAGGTACAATCAGGTGCCGACGAGGAGCTTTCACCCACACACATAGAGGCCGCCAAAGGTGGCGACGGAGAGCAACACGCCGATGAAGACAGAGTCGACGAAAGACGATCACAATCGTCTGAAGAAGCCGCAAGAGTCGATATCGAGCGGCGAGCCGACGTAGACGGGGTCGGCGAAGCGCGGCCATAACTGCGGGATGAGGCCGCGAAGGTCGACGAAGAGCGGCGAGCCGACGTAGACGGAGTCGGCGGAGGGCGGCTAAAACCGCGTGAAGAGGCCGCGAAAGTCGATGTAGAGCGACAGGCCGACGTAGACGGGGTCGGCAAAGCGCGGCCATAACAGCGGGAAGAGGCCGCGAAGGTCGACGAAGAGCGGCGAGCCGACGTAGACGGAGTCGGCGGAGGGCGGCTATAACCTCGTGAAGAGGCAGCGAAATCAGGGTAATTCGCGCCATCAAAGATCACCGGGCAGCGAGGAATCGCAACATAGTCCGATGAGGTAGACATATCTCTCTCTCTCTCTTTTTTTTTGATTTTTTTTTTACACACGAACTGAGCAGTCAACAGACTGAGACCTGCAGAACTGCAGGCGGACGGCGGGCAAATTGAGGGCAGCCAGACAGCAAGACGCCGCCTAGGACCAAGGGACAACAAATTCCGACCGCCGGGGACCTATTCCCGCCGGCGACGAAGTCCGGCGGAGCAGATCGAGTCCGAGCGGGGCGGGATCCTGGCGGGGTCCTGGCGGGGCGAGTCTGCGGGACGAGCGGAGAGCCGGGGCGGCGGGCGGGACCGGGCGGAGAGCCGGGGCGACGGGCGGGACCGGCGGGATCCCGGCGACGGGCGGAGAGCCGGGGCGACGGACGACGGGCTCGATCCCGCGCGAGGTCCTGGGCGGGCGGCCGACGGAGATCGAAGACGGCGCCATGTCCAGCGAGCGATCCCGATGGAAGACAGACGAGATCGGGGCCGGGCGGATCGAAGCTTCCCGAGGCAAGATCGAAGACGGGCGAATCGAAGACTAGACGAGGCCGGACGAGGAGAGCTTCACGAGGCCGGACGGGAACCGGCTAGGAAGAGGCAGCGGCGGCGGCCGGGCGCGGCGGTACTGGAGACCGAGGCGGGCGACGGCGGCGGCTGCGAGAGGAGCAAAACCTATTGCTCTGATACCATGTTAGGAATAGACAGCTTGTATTCCCTGAGGGCCAAAGGCCACAATATATAGTTACATGTACAGGTGATAATATGCAGGAAAAACCCCCTAACAGGTGGGGAAATACACATATACAAATATACATCTAACAGTCGGCACCGGCGTACTGAGCTGGGGTGAGGTCGGCGCGGCCATGCTAGAAAGTCAGGTTCATTTTTTTTCGAATCTCATTCATCGGGAATCCCCTTCTGATCCAGTAGTAGTGATGATTTTAACTCAAATTTAATTTTGTAAGCACGAATCATACTAGCTCTCAAGACTCAGATTGAGGAGTACATGAGATCGGGTCAAGTGCAATTCCTTTTGCTGTTCTTGTCATCGTACAAATGTTTCACTGGAAATAAATTTTGCACTGCAGGTGTCCTAAAAAGGATGTGCACGTCTTGTAAATGCTGCAAACTGCGGGATGAGGATACGTACATAAATTTGGATGATGAGAAGTATTTCTTGGTGCTTATGATGGGTGATTTCCAAGATGCGATGGTAAACCTATTCAAATACAGCTCCACTCTCAAGTGTTACAAGTATTATCTGTGTGCTATTGTTTTTAAAGACTAAAGATTTTTCTACTACTCCAAATTATGCATAGTACTTAATTACTTGATTGCCAGATATATTTTCTATGTAGAGTGTTTGCAACCTTCTGGTTATTTGTCTTGTTAATTTGATGCCTGAATAGACCCTACTAGCATTACCATGACTGCACATTAGCTAAGTCAGTTTACACAAGATTTCCACCTAGTCTTCTTTCCGCAAATAGAAGGAAGATCCAAACATGTTTTCCTTGCTTTTCCTAAGATACTAGTCAGCTATCAGCGTGACAAAAATGCACTTTGATTATAACTAGTGCCGTTTGGATCCTGATCATACATTATCCATCCAAACTTTGTTTTACTTTCTGCAGATAGTCCCAGAAGAACTTCTGCGGCGTTTCAAAGGCGAGATCCCAGCAGAGATCGAGCTAGAAACCCGCAAGGGTGACAGTCACACTATTGTGGTTGCCAGGAACCAAGAAAAGCTTGTCCTTACAGTTGGTTGGAGTCAATTCGTTGAAATCTATGATCTACACATGGGTGATTCCATAATATTGAAATATAATGGAAACTCTAAGTTCAGTGTCATAATATTTGATAATCTTGGCCGAGAAAAGGCATTATCGGTTGTTCTGGATCCTTTTATATCCCAGGTCCAAAACAGGCGCAGCGACGCAGATGAAATCGGGTAAAATAGCACTCATTTTATTCATGGCTTCTTTTCGAGGACCAAATTTCACATCAAATGGCGTTTGCACTGCAGGTATGCTAAAAACATGGATGCGCCTTGTGGAAGATGCAAAAGCTGGCTCGAATATCACTACATGAACTTGGACGATGAAAACAAAAGTTTGTTGATGGTTATGATGGGTGATTTTCAAAATGAGATGGTAATTTATATTCAAACTTGTTTTTTCAAAATATTTATTGTATCAGGCCTCTCTAGGCTTGCAAATACTATTTTCTCTATTCAATGAAATGAGACGCAATCAATTTGTGATTTCTCAAAAAAAAAAAGTTACATTCAAATACAGTACCATTCCCCTACGTCATTTACTTTGTTGTTATTCTTACACCGATGATATTTCTGCCTTTCGAGTTTGAATTATGTGTAATGCTTTAGGGAAAAACAGATGTTATATGTAGTCCTTGAAACTTTTAGTCATTTGTCCGGTTAACTTGACGCTAGGATTAGTTCCAGCGTGGTAAAATATTCAGTTATGTATTTTGGCATTCTCATTTCCTTACGATACTATGCCTCTTTCATTTCCTTGTTATCTCGTATAGTCATCATCAGATATTAAAGAGCAAAACCACTTTGATTATAGCGAATATCTTTTTAGTCTAGTTTACAGACAGTCCGTTCTAACTTACAAAAAATCTTTTTGCTTCTCCAGATCATCCCAGAAGAATTTGTTAAGCGTTTCAAAGGCGAGATCCCTGCAGAGATCATACTTGAAACACAAAATTGTTGTATTTACATAATTGGAGTTGCCAAGCACCAAGAAAAGCTTGTCCTTACAGAGGGATGGGGTACATTCGTTCAAACCTTTGGTCTACAGATGGGTGACAACATAGTATTCAGATACAATGGAAACTCCAAATTTCATGTCATAATGTTCGATAGACTTGGTTGTGAGAATGCATTATCAGTTATTGTAGATCCTTATCTGGCTCCTGTGCAAGAAAGGCACACAAATGCAACTGAAACTGTGAACCATTCTAATATTCATCCTCAGCCTGTGCAAATGCTATCAAATATTGAAGCAGTACACCGGGCAATGCAAGTGCAGTCACCTGTTGAATCCATAAACGACTCTCATGCTCTTCCTCAGCCATCTACTAGCAGACCGAACGGGCCACCTATGGAGTCACCACCAACGGAAAGACAGCTGCGCCGCCTCCAAATGGACAAGTCATGTCAAGGCAACTTGCCCATGATAAATATTTCCTCCTCTGAGTCATATGGTCTTAGTTTGCAATTTTGGATATATCTTCCCTTGCAAATCATTCTCATATTTTGTACCTATATTTAGTAGTTCTCTTTTCTGTGGACAGAAGATTCTTTCTCCTCTGAAGATGACTATGGAGTACATGATGTGTCTGATTCCCATTACATTCCTAGAAAGAAGGGTAGGCTATTTCCTTCTCAAAAGGAGCAGTTGAAGGATGGTTACATTATCACCCGTAAGACCAAATTAACTTTGGTTCAGAAGGAGGCGGTGAAGCAGAAGGTCCAATCCATAGGCTCGGACATCCCCATCGTTGTTGCTGTGATGTGCAAGTCCAGCGTTAATTCAGAATACTTTGTGGTGAGTTCCATCTTTCTAATGTGTGTTTTGCTTCAATCATGTAGGCCCCTGGTATATGAATATGAATGTAAAAGCTATTCTGGATATTTAGATTCATAATCAGTTATCTCTGAATCTACATAGAGTTTGTTTCCTAATATTGTACAAATTTTGAAAGCAGTTGACATGTTATTTTACTTAGAATTTGTTCACGCTATTATCTACTAAATCTTGTGTCCGAATCTGGAAACAGACTTTTCCCAGCCACTATGCTAAGAAATATCTTGTCGGGGAGCCAAACATGCAGCTTCAGTTGCTTGGTGAGATATACGCAGTGCGTTTCAGTGAGACCCTCCGCGACACAAGGCTCAAAAGTGGATGGAAAAAGTTTGCACAAGACAACGATCTGAAGATAGGTGATATCTGCCTCTTTGAGCTGTTGAGCAAACAGAGAACCATGGAGGTCTATATCATCCGTGCAAATGAGGACAACTGATCGATATCCCATACTGTTGATGTTACCGGATTCCCTGACGGCGGTAGACTGGTCGTGCATGGTTTGTGTTCAGCCATAGTGGGGGAGAGAGTATGCCAAAGGCATACCTTAATTTTATAGAAGAGTAGAGAAAACATTTACAAGATGCCAACCAAAGTGCGAACAAATCGGTTGGCTACACACAACACTCCCTCCGCTCAGCACCTAGGCCTATTCTCTCGAAGCGGGTGCACTCCCTCCTGCATGAGCTATCTCCCAAAGCGCTAACTCATCTCTAATCCTATCTACCAACTGTCCAGGGTCCCATTGTTGGCTTCGGTGGTCGAAAACACGAGCATTCCTTTGCTTCCATAGCATCCACGAGGTTAGGATGACCAAGGTATCAAACTTTCTCTTGTCCCTGGGATGAATTTGCCTCCTAGCAAACAGCCACCACTCCTGAAGTTTGCTGTCCTCCTGAGGCTCCATAACCTGTAGGCCCATGTGTTGTAGGCACCTGTACCACACCTCCCTGGAGTAGGCACATTGTGCCAAGATGTGGTCCACATTGTCTTCCTCTTGAAGGCAAATGAAGCAAGGCACTGACTGCTCCTGCAAACCGTGGCGGGCTCTACGGTCGGAGGTCCACAACCTGTACTGCATTGCAAGCCAGCTGAAGATCTTGCAGTTCAGGGTTGCCCTCGATTTCCAGATTGGGGCTGCAGTGGGCGATCGAATTCTCCCCTGACAGAGCATGTTGTAAGTATCCCTAGCCGAGTATTCTCCAGATTTAGACCCCTTCCATCTGAAAATATCCTCCACTCCAGCGTTTCTCTGAACCGTGCTGACACGAAGCCACAGAAGCATGCACTGACGACTCCCTTCCTCAGTTAGGGATCCTTGGATGTCGGACATCCAGGCATTTTGATGCAAGGCCTCGGCCACAGACCTGCTGTTCTTCCGTCTCATGGGAATAGTCGCAGCAACGAGGGGGGCAATGTCGGCTGCTGTCCAACCATCGATCCAGGCGTCAGTCCAAAAGACAGTCCTCCTCCCGTCTCCAACCTGAATCTGCGCAAGCCCCTGGAACACTGCAAGAGCATCATCGTCCTTCAGAACTGGCAGACCTTGCCAAGGCCTCGAGGCATCAGTCCGCTTCAACCAGGCCCATCTAGCCCGCAGCGCCAAACCCTGGAGCTTTAGGTCCTTAACTCCAAGACCCCCAAACTCATACGGCTGGCTGATTGTATCCCAGGAAACCAAGCATTGCCCTCCATGAACCTCCCTCTTGCCAGCCCAGAAGAATGCACGAATGCACTTGACAATCTCCTCAAGTAGCCAGGAAGGAGCGTTGGCCACTAGCAATTGATGCACTGCCCGAGCGAGGGTGTTCAGCCATAGTGCTTTTGCTTTTGTTGTTGGTTAGTGAATCGCTGGTGATGGTGATGGAGCTTTTGGGTTTGTTAGTCACTTGCTGGTTATTGCTGAATATATTTCCGATGCAAGGTTGAATTAGTAGCACCGTTGTGTCGCGTGAAGTTTCTTCAAATTAGGCTTAGCAAGTCCAAACTGCAGTTCGTTTATCGGTGCTGCGGCTACCACACTTGATGCCTATGCCGTCGGCTCGTTAATTGGTTAGAGTTTGTTGCCTCTTGTTGTATTCTCTCTCGCTAGTCAGTAAAATTTCACGTATCATTGCAAGGGACCAACGAAGATTAACATAGCGGTGATGAATAGACAAAGGAAATAGTTGGATTACATTGTATTAGTTTAATGTCCGTGCGTTGCTACGGATCTGATCTAAATGCTAACTCATAACAGAAGTTTGGATATCATTATCATAATAATGAAATTATGTCATTAGTATATTAGGTAATTCTTATTTATAATTTACACTTACGAAAACAAATGTGTAAAGCCTAAGATTAACAAAAACTACCAATGTGAGCGACAAGACACACCATATATTGTATAAACTAGCAGGGTGGCCCTCGCAAATTGTGAGGGTATTATCTATAATTTTTCTGATACTGATATTAAAATCAATTAAGGGAAATAATATAGTTCCATGGTATAGATAGATAGATAGATAGATAGATAGATAGATAGATGTGAGAATTTCATTGTTCTGGTAATTTGTCTTGTAATCCATTGATATTTTTCTAACAATTGAAGCATGTATCTATATTGATCGAGCTTTTAATATAATTCAGATAGACTATATAATATTTGCTTTTAATAATGCTGAAAGGGTAAAGATTTAAACTCAACTTGAATGTGGAATAGTTAAACTCTTTAGTTCTTAAAAGTAAGATACACTTGGTCAATCACCAATTCAATGTTTGACGTTCTCCCTAACCTTGATAATCCACTAAGGTGACATGAGGAAGGGTAACCATGGATCAACTTCTCTTTTGTATTATAGGTCATGCATTCTCAGTTACAAAGTCTTGACATATGAAATGTTGTCATGATATCACAACCATTAAATTTAAATATGACTGATCCAAATAATTTTAATGATTTAACAAATGTGGTTTTTTGAAAATATAATCCCCATTTTGTGTTTTTGGTACATAATAGATAATTCCAGCTTCATCAAGTATCGGCATAAGCATGGTGTTTAACGTTATGGAGCCAAAGTATCTGTATCATGCATGTTTGAGTGTCTTATATTTATGGGAGAAAAAGCTTGAAACTTGCACATTGGTGCAATAGGATAATGAGACTCTCCACAAATTCCAATGTAATTTGAAAATAATCACTCAATTGTTTAGTTGATTAAGTATCTGGTCCTTATGAAAAGCAGATATATGTTTTAAAATCTCGCAAACGTGAAACATCCGGCAAAAATATAGCGTACCCTATTTTATCAGTATACTACAACATAAAATGTATCAAAATTGATTACAACTGGATGAAATGTGCTACTATATTTAAATGAATCATATAAACATTCTCACAAAAGTAAATTGTGTCCCCCTAGATCATCATACTTGAACCTAACCATATCACAACTAAAAGATATTAGTATCTTTTTAAGTTAATAAATGTGAATTGTTGATGTATCTTTAGAATTACGGATAAACATCATCCAATTATTATCTGGTAAGCCTTAATTTTTTTACTTGTTTTGACAATGCAATGTTTGTTTTCAAATTTTCACTAAGACTAAAATTCTTAAGATTTTAGCTTGCTCACCTGAGTATGTAACACTTAAACTCGTTAGCTCGTAATAGTAAGACGTACACCAGGTCAATAATCCACCTTTTCAATGTTTGTCGGCTTCCCTCAGCTTGATAGTCCACTAAGGCGATAAGCGAGTAATCATGGATCAACCTCTCGCTCGCATGTATTTTAGGTTCCATCTTTATGAGGGATCACATCTGAGATGTTGTCATGAGAGCCATTCAACTAAAACTAATCGTAATGATATGGACTAACATGGTGTCTCAAAAAACACAATTCATGTATTTTACTTTAATAGTATATAATAAATAAGTTCATCTTTGTCAATGTACTGTCGTAACCATAGTTCGCTCGATTGTTTAGTATATTATGTATCTAGATTATTTATCTGGTCCTTATGTAAAATATAGAAGTTTTAAAATTTCACAAATAGGTGAAGCATCTGGTAGCAATCTGGGGTTCAATCTTTTTACAACATAAAATATATCAGAACTTATTAGAGCGGGTAAAAGTCTGATGTTGTACTTAAATGAATCATATCAACTTTCTCAAAAAAGTAAATTGTATCCCCTAGATTACCATAATTGAATCATAACCATATAAAAATTTATAAACTTGCTACATTTATAAGTTATGCAATTATTATCTGGTAGACCTTCAATTTTTTTACTTTTTTTACCGGATTTATTTAAGTCTGGTTTTGCTACACTTGTAATATTAATAACACATGTTAGGCTACCAATAGCACACCAATCCCAAACTTCATGTCACTTGTATTATACACAAATTTTCTCATGAAGCTTTTCCCATTATCTTATTAATTAATATCTCATTTTCGATGAGACAATCATCTTTTTTGTGAGATTGTTAAACCTTTCTCCCATTTCTAAGGACCCGATATTTACTCTAAAAAATCGTTGATTGTCATATTGCCTAAATTTGTAAATTTTGTTCACATTACCATGTTTATTCCTAACATCCACGGCAAGTCTAGAATACGGAAAATCACCAATCAAATAAATTTTACACTTTTTAAATATACTGACATATCGTATTAGTCACAAACTCTCCCCAAACGTTATCTTTTTCTTGTAGATAAACTCTATCAGTGGCCAGTTTGGTTTTAGTAATCCTGATGTGTGCCGTTCAAAAAAAAAAACTTGGCGTGACTATGTGACATATGTGCAGGTACGGTTCCAAACGTTTTTTCCTCCTAAAAAACAACAAAACTTGGTGTGCTATGTGTAGGTACGGATCCAAACGTTTTTTCTTATGGAGATATAACCGGTACCTAATTTGATTAGTATGCCGCTTCCTTCCCTCATATAAGAATAATTGACGTGTCTGTAATTAATCAGACTACAAAATAAACGTTAATCGTGTACGTAACTTAAAGATCATGGCCATTAAATTCAAATCTAACTGTCTTAATAATCTTGATGATGTGGACTAACGTGATGTCTCGAAAATAAAACCCTGTATTGTGCTTTTAGTATATAGTAGATAGCAAATATACCTGCGCATTGCTATAGATTTTTTTTATATGACATGTCCCGTTCAACAGTTGCCACGTACAATAACACCATAGTACACTAAAAATAACCATAATAATTCATATAATAGATGAAAAGCCCATAAAGTTAAGGCATTAATAATCTAAATATATTTTCATTTAACATACAATTATTATTCATTCATTCTTTTTGTTATCTTTTTGTTTGATCTCGTCTGCACAGAAAGTGTTGATTTCTACTCTCGTGTACATGTTTGCCTTCAACATCACGCTCAGCTCCATGGTTCTAATTGAGAAGGACATCGGCATGGCGTAGTTTAAAGGCTGGGTGTCATCACAATGGTGTCCACTGCTGCCAGGGGAAAAGATGTCGAGGCCATGCTTGGCATTTAATATTTCAGCTGAACAAAACCAATGTCTGAAGCTTACATAGGATTGAAGAACCAACGTCAATCTGCTAACCTGACTGATTGATCAGCATGCCTCAAAGGCGACAGGGTACACACCAATTATGAATCATAGACAATTTAAAATCTGAAACTTCTTTTGATCCTAATTGTTCTTCTCTAAACTTTCAGGAACAGTACACCACTTACACACCCATTGAAATCGAGTTCTAAACTTGTTGGCCCATCTAAAACAGCACTACAAAGTACTCCTAACCCCTTAGTTTCTTGGAGCAACAATTATAAGATTATGTATTTAGAAGGGAGTCTTCTGGGGAGTGGAGACTGGGTGTCATTCCAGCTCGTAGGTGCAGGCTCGACCCAGCTGGCTGATGCAGCAGGATTTCTTTATAGTTGAAGCCGCATCTACAAGCGGTGGTCTCCTGGAATTTATCTTGCAAGCTCCGTTCCAGTTGTCTTGGACCATCTGGGCTGCTGATGGCCTAGCTCGCTGTTGGCGTTGGCAGGAGCGCATGATGTCAGGGTAGCGTTGGTTGGAACAGGCGGGGCTGGGCTGGGCTGGCGCTGACGTCTAGCTAGTCAGTAAAATTTCACGTATCATTGCAAGGGACCAACGAAGATTAACATAGCGGTGATGAATAGACAAAGAAAATAGTTGGATTACATTGTATTGTACTACCTCCATACCAAATTATTGGGTAAATATGTATTTTAAGACAAACTTTAACCACTAATTTTAGTCAAAAAAATATTAGATATTTTACAAAAAAATTATACCGTTAGAAAGTTCTTTTCAATATGAATCCAATGGTACAATTTTTATATAATATATTTTTATATTTTCTTGACTAAAATTAAAGGTCAAAGTTTGTCTCGAAGTACGTAATTGTCCTATAATCCGGTATGGAAGGAGTAGTTGTGATAAGCTGCGGCAGGAGCCAAGTATCTTTACAAACAACGAAGCTACGGAAATCTGAGAGGGTACAAACGGTTCGGCTCGTGGCAAGAGAAAGGGCGACCATAGCCGTCGGCCGGCAAGATCAATGTCCTGTCCGAACATAACATTGCAGTATATCTCCATTTTTAAACCATTTTCTTACAGTTGCTCGTCGTAGCATTATTTTATGAATTCTCTCAAATATAAGCAAAACACGTAGCACCGTTTTGGCCGTAAAAAATAACTGAGAATGATTCCTGCACGTATGCTGCGTGGAGGCCAACGTTTGCAGCACAAACTCAACACTTGCAGCAAACACCTAGAGTTTCACTATGCCAAACATATCGGTATTGTGTTTGCAGCAAAAAACCCTACGGGTTTGCGTGAGAGGTTAACTTTTGACTATTATGAGGTAGTACTAGTACTTGGTGCGCTACTGTTGCTGTGAAACCTACTATAGGTATTTGATTTACGCTCGAGTAACTGTTTCTGGTACCCAAGACGGTTGGAAGAGAAGGACGTGCCGCCGCGTACCTTTGACTTGTGGGTGAGGTGAAAAATTATGACGATTCCAATCTCCGAAGAAAAAGAGAACCGGTGGGGTCGGTTGGGGTTGAAACCCTAGATCTTGATATGGGTGACGACCTCCTTCCCTTCCTCTCCTTGCTGCCCGGTTCGGTCGGATCTGGTGGAAGATTGCCCCTGTTCTGCTAACTTCTTCCTCGATGTTGGCTTTCTGTCGGCGGGGTTCATAGGGGCAATTCCAACATGGTGCTGGCGGGTGGCGTGGGGCAACTAGCTTGGCTTGAATAAAGCTGGTGGTCCTACGGTTACAACTCGCGCCAAGATGATGACCTGTCGTATGCTTGTCCCTAGCAATTTGGCTGGAGTGTTGTGTTCCAGAAGGCTCCACCAACGAACTCCATTGGACGACATGCCTAGAGATTGTTGGATCCAGTGGTTCGGTCGTGTGCACCCATGTTTTTTTCTAGACTGTTTGGTTTCAGAGGGAGCGTGGTGAAGCTCTGTTGTATGTTGTCATCATGGGCCACGTCTTACGGTCTATTGTGAAGTCAGAGGCGGAGAATTACATGAAAATTGAGTTTCTGATGACTATCAGCGGTTGGGTTATTACTAGCTTAAAAATAGGAGTGAAAGGGGCGGGTTGTACCAATGGATTACGTGATGACTGGTAAAAAATGGTTTGCTATACGGATAACATGAAATAATATCCGAGACCAGACCACAATTTCCATTTTTTGTGGGCAATGAACACATGGAATGGAGCTGCTAATCATCGCCAACGGACTGCGTGATGACCCGTAAAAATGGTTTGAAGGACGGGCAACAGGTGATGGATATTCGGAGTACTCCCTCCATTCCGGATAATTGAGCAATTATGTATTTTAAGACAAACTTTAACCATTAATTTTAGTCAAGAAAATATAAGGTATTTGATGGATGGAGTTTTGGCTCCCGGGTGCAAATGATCTTGGTATCTAGACCATTGTTGTTTGCCTCGTGATGGGTGATTCAGTGTGAAATAAGGGCAATACGGAGTGCAATAAGTGCAGAATACAACGCGCACGATCGTACGGGGGACCAGCAATGTAACGAGGATCCAAGCCGCCAGAGGCGATCAGGGAGGCGCCGCCTTTTCCACCCGATCTTCACCGGCCGTGCTGGTCCCCTCTCTCTCCGCCTGCTCCGGCGGCGGTGGGGAGGGGGGACCCGGTCTCTCCGCTCTGTAATTAGGGTTTGGTTTTGCAGGTCGTGGAGCGCCGTTGGGGTGGTGGGAGCGGCGCCCGGACGAATAAATCTGCCTCAGCTCCACTCCCACACCGGCGGTGTCCTTCATGGCGGCGTCTCGGAGTTGATGGCATCGTGTGTTTGCCGATTCCTCGGATCGGCGGCTTGCAGTTTCTTGGATGGTGTCGTCGAGGCGGAGGCGGTGATCCCATCGGGTGTGTTCATCCTCCTGCTCTGTCCCCGTTACTATGGCGTTGGCTCCGACGTCATGGTGAAGCAGGGAGGATGTGTTGTCCAGGAGTACGTGCAGATGGTGTATCATATGCTGGGTTTGTGGATGGAGGCCGGCAGTTCTGATTTTCTCCCCCGACGCTGTAGTCGTGGGGGGGTATCAGTTCTGGAGTTCGATCGCGTGTCCGAGGACATGTTGCCTCGGTCTGATTCTTTCAACGACAATGGTTTTGCCTCCGGCAAACTACTTTGGAGGTCCAAAAAGCTGCTGATCAGCGATGGAGCCGCGTCGAGCTCAGGTGTTGTGGTGATCTGTCTTTCGTCCCTTTGGCGTTCGCTTTGGTGGTATCAAAGGAGGGGGATAGACGCTGGTTTTTTGCATAGGTTTATCCTATCTTTTCAGTTCTGTAAGGTCTGTTCATTCGTAACTTGTAACTTGTTTTTATCTTATGAATAAAGAGCGGATTACAGTGTCAAAAAAAAAATGTAACGAGGATCCACGGGAAGAAAATGTGGGCGACGGCCGGCGGAAACGGCACGGTACCCGGACCCGTGGTACTGGACCTATGCGGCTACCTGAACCACGGTACAGGTTAGTGAAATCAGTCAAGCATCCAGAGATGCTAATGGCATCAATCTAGCTTCTAGGCGAGGAAGTAGAGGCAGAATCCAGAGGCGCCCGCGGCACCATCGACGCCGGCAAGGTGCGGCGTGGATGCCCCTTCCAAATCACTAGAGAGCACGATGGGGTAGAATATGAATAGCGGCGCCGGCCGCACGCCGGCGCCGGCGAAGAGCCAGTCGTGCACGTCCCAGTACACGCGACTTGGCCCGGCCTAATAGAACCGACTGGCTCCCCCTGAACTTCCACTGTAGGTGTTTCAGCGCCAGCGCTACGGCCTCGCTGTCGATGCCGATTGCCATGTCAACATCGTCGTCATCGCCCTCGACGGCGCACTCTATAGCCACATGGTGTAGCGCGCCCTGGTTGTGGAACCTTGCCTTGGCCACGAACGGCTGCCTGCCGAACACGCGCTCGGGTTGCAACAGGGACGGGGGTGAGGGACGTTGGCACAGAGGGTGCCGTTCGCCAGAGCGCGGCCTTGCGGAGATCACCAAGGACGTGCGTCGGTGCGTGTCCGGGGTACCCGCGCTGGCATCGTGGCAACACGCGCCTTCCAGTCCCTAGAGCACGCGCACCGTAGGCACGGACAACGCGCTGCCACCGGAGAGCTCCACGCGGATGGTGTAGCCAGCTCCCGCCACCAGAGCTAGCTGCCATGGCCGGAGGTCCACCCTGCACTCCGCGGATGCGCCATCTTGGCCGGTGAGCGGTGACAGCGGCAGCGAAGGCATGCGAGAGGTCCCGTAGCCACGACACGGTGACCACCCGCGAGTTCATCTTGATTTTGGTGTCATCCCTGGCTTCTAGTAGTGCCGCCGCTCATCGGCATGTCCTCCACGGCGATCTCGCACAGAAATTGCAGCGGCACACCCTGCTCGCCGCTGACCCTCTGCGTGTGCATGACTGATCGGATCCTCTACAGTAGCTCAACGCCAGATTCTGCCTGAATGTTCAACTGATTCCATTAGCAGGACACACGCAAGTTGGTCCAGGATGCGAAGTTCGTCTGTACCGCACACGCTAGACGGTACCTGCCGTAATTAATGCTTCCCCTGCTGGATCAGGAACACTATGCAATAATGGATAGAGAGCGTCGATTTGGGAGACGATCTATGTGTAGCTCGTTATCCATAGCGATGGTGTGGGTTTCGGGATTAGGGCCTGTCAGAACCTGCAGCATATACGGGCCGAAATACATGCACATGAACAGTTGGGCGTATCAGTCTAGGATATGTGCCCGGGCTAGATTGGAACAAGATGGGTGTGTTAGCCAACTTTCATCCTAGGGAAATGATTACTGGAACATGAAAGATCGGAGTGTGCGACTTTGATTTGGCCCACGGACCTGCAGAAACATTGTGCAGTGTGCACGCATGTGCATCGTCGTCTAAATCAGACAACTGCAACACATCAGTACCTGTAGGCTGTACCTGTGCTGCTGTGTTAAGTCCTGTGTTAATTTATTATAAGTATGGTCCTTAACTTGATACCGGTAAATATGTATTGGGATTTTGTTTTACAAACGAGGATTATTGCTGCAACATGAAATTTGATTCTAGGTGTCAAGAGTCATACGGAGTATTATTATTCGTGATGTTTGCAGAAAAAGATAATTTTTTTAGCAAATTTTCTACTCCCTCCGACCCATACTCTTAGCTAATATGGCTGTATCTACTACTAAAATAGACGAGAGCGTCAATATGGAGCACGAGCTCCATGGAGCTCGTTTTTCCAAACTCCAAAAAATTCAAAATTTGAATTTCTAAAAAATTCAAAAAAAAATACCGGAGTGTAGTCTATGATTTATTCTACCAGTGTGTAAAATTTTATTACGAAATACCTTATATTTTATTCTCAACAAAAATAACAAAAATCCAGATCTGGGAACAAAATTTCAGATCTGGGTACATGTTCCAACTTTTGTCCATTTTGTCTTTTTTGCTGAGGTTGCAATACAAGGTATTTCATAATAAAAATTTACACTCTCATAGTGTATGTAGTTGACTACATCCTTGTATTTTTTTAAATTTTTTTGAAACTTTAAAATGTCAATTTCACAAAAAATCGAAAAAAGGGCCCTAGGGAGCCTGGGCACCAAACCGATTTTCTGCATTAGCGAAGAGTATTATGGGTCGAAAGGAGTAGTAGATATGCAAACCAGCTACTCCTTTGTACCAAATTATGTTGCATACAATTTTTAGTTAAAGACAAACTTATTCAAATATAATCAAATATATAGCAAAATATATAAACTTCTACAATACTAAATCAATGTTCTTAGAATCATCATGCAATATACTTTTATATTATTTATACATTTGGTATTGTGGATGACGATATTTTTTCTATATACTTGGTCAAATTTTATAAGACTGACTTTGGCTAAAAATTATAAGCAACATATTCCGAGACCGAGTGAGTATATTGGTACTTACTCCATTTACAAATAGAGTGCGTTCTATGTATAATTCAAGTCAAACTTTATAAAATTTGACTAAATATTTAGAAATAAATGTTAGCATCTACAATATAAAATCCAAATTGTTAGAATCATGGTAAACTATACTTAACATTATATGGAATCGGTATTATGGTTTGATATTTTGTCTTGCAATTTTGATCAAACTTAACAAAAGTTTGACTTTAACTAAATTTAGAACACGAACGAAAATAAAACTGGAGGAGTACTATATTAATTTGGCTAAAAAAGCAGCACATGTTTTAGTGGATTAATTAAAAATATAAGGTATTAGAGAAGTAAAGCCAGACAAATTAGTTCAGACAACTTACAATTCAACACGTGCAAGGAGTAATCATGTCTTTTTATATGTGCCATATGAACTGACGATCGATCGATCTGTACCCAAGGTTTTTTTTTTAATGGGGGCAAAAGCTTTGCCCCAATCAATTTATTAAGAAGAAGAGATTATCCAGTTAATTAATAGAAAACTAAACGAAAACCAATACAACAACGCAAAAAACAAACAACACCAAAGGCCCTGACCAACAAGATAACAAACATGCTCTCTGAAACCTACAACCACCATAAACTGACCAGACAAAGAGCGCCACACCGCAGAGAAGACCAACTGAACGCACCCACCAACACGAAAGGGGACCATCAATCAAGCGATCGCGGAAATTTTCAAGAGATGACCATCTTCTTTCTTTTGCTCCTGAGAGACTTTTCCACCTTTCTTTTGCGGTACCCAAGGTATTAACTCCATGTACTGATGATGTAGCGCATCCGTGGAATAGAACCATGCGAGTTCTCGGCACAGATAAGGTATGTTCCACAGGGGGGACCGCAAGGAAGAATACAGAGCTATACAGCTTTTTGGCTGGCTACCTGACGTGGAATACGGACCAGATTCGAATCCCGAGAGGGTCTGCACGGATATGATACAGCGCCTCAGGCAGCTCGGCCGCCAAACCGATTTTTCGATAGACGGGGTTATATACAAGAGATACACTCATACGCGGCAACGTTGAAGCTAGTGATTGGTGCAGCCATCGAGAGCATCTACACCCGGGATCCAAACGGGATTTCCGATATAAAAATTATATTATTGAAAAGTCTTTTAAATATGAATCCAATGATATAATTTTTATATAATATATCTTATATTTTCTTAACTAAAATTAAAAATCAAAGTATGTCTCGAACTGCGTAATTGCCATGTAATTCGGTATGGATGGAGGTTGTTACTGCTAAAATTTATTAGGTGATAAATACGTGACATTAACTGACAAGGGTATAGATAATAGAGCCCATTATTTGAGTATCCCTGAGGCCCGTTAAGCTAGACCCAAGTGTAATCTTAGTCAAAATACAAGTTCATGTCATATAACGATGTTGTAATATGTATCGGACCCCTCCCGCTCCTTGAGACTTGGCCACCTATATATAGGGGCCAGGAGAGGACGGTGAAAGACCACGTTTACTATCAATACACACCTTGTTTGACTAATTTACCTTCGAGTTTATCCGACGCTCTATTCTTCCGATCATAAGTCTTCATCTAAGATATTTGTCGAGTTAACCCTAGTTATTGACATTCATCTTATCTGTAAAAAATATAGATGGAGAAGAGATCTATACGTTTGTACAAAGCGTTAAGCGGCATGATAACTAACAGGGATATAGACACGGAGTTAATATCTGACGTGGAACTACTAATATTTCTATGTTTCCTATATCATATTGGACGGATGGATGCATGTGCACAACTATTCTCATAAACAGCTGGCTAATTCCCACCAATAATATTAGAATTATTAAAAGATATAATTTCATATTATATATACTTAGCATTGTGAATATCAATATTTTTCTCTACGTACTTTCTATTTTATAAGGTTTAACTTTAGCTAAAATACTACATGTTACTTTTTAGACAGGGAGTAGCTCTGCGGCCAGATCAGCAGCGTGCGGTCTGCTGGTGAATTCTGGGCCTGTTCACAGCTAGTTCAAGTAGGGCACTAGGCCTTTAATTATTTACAGTATAGCACCAGAGTAAAAACTGCATTGTTGTCAGTGCCCTGCTGCCGGAGATTTGATGCAATCCATTGCACTGTTCACGGTACCATACCTAGACTAGAGTCCTACTCTAAAGACTTAAATTAATCGTGCTGTTATGGACTTGTACTTTCAGCTATCGACTCGAAGCAACCTATCGATCCAGTCAAAGACATTGCACTATTCGACCTCCACCCTGTCAACCTGGTTGCCGACTTGCGGGTCCCAACCGCCAGAACGGGTAAAAAATGCATAGTGAAATTTGGAGGAAATAGCACACAACATGATTGGTGCTTGTTTTGCACAAAACCACATGTTGCATTCTTTTTTTTTATCAAACACCATAGTATTTCTCTATAATTGTTGCAAATTATACATAAATATACATTAGCTTATTTAACAGAAAAATTAAAAAAATACCATGTGACAAGGATTAACTTCGGCAATATCCTAGATAAAAGATTTAGGATCGGGGGAAGAGGGTGTCGAATAAACTCATAGGTAAAAGATTAGTCAAACAAGATGAAACTTTATGTTTATTGAAACAAAGCTAGTTTTACAGACTTAATCTCGATGTGTCCCTGGCCGGCCTCTCTTGGCATCTTTTTATAGGTGGCCATGTCTCGAGGTTTTGGTCGGGGCCTATATAAATTCAACGTGCTATGATGGTTTACATACTGTTTTTTTATTCGAATACAACATATGTCAGCTCCTGTCTTGGACATATACTTCTATGGGCCTTAAACCCAAATACCACACGGGTACCAATGCCACGGACCCTGGCATGCGTACCCATGTCACCAGGCCCACTTAAACTAGATCCATCCTCAGTTTACACTCGTCAACGCCCGAAAAGGGTTCTAACCGCACTCACCTGACCCTTCCTGAACCAAAATGAGAGGAAGAACGGCGGCACCCTGGACACCAGCGACGATCACAACCTTGAGACTGACGTCGGTGGTAGGGTCAGAGTCTGGCGGCAGGGTTGGCGGAGAAGGACGACCCCGATAGCGAGGAGGACAGATCAAAGGCGACCGCGACGAGACCCGGCGGCACCAGCCGTGGCCGCTTTTGGATGGATTTATTGAACTTGTAAGATCGTATCAAGCTTCTAGATGGATATGTAGAACCAGTCATTGATATATATGAATATATTATGTAAATGCTAGCTTTCAAAGATATGTATGTTTCAATTGATTTGAGGATGAACCTGGTGTACCTCACTGGTCTTCTAATTGGCTATTAAATGAGCTAATGTTGATTTCTGTGTTTTTTGCAATAATTATAGAAAAATATAGTGTTTGATGCAAAATAAAAATGCAGTCTGTTATTCTGTGTAAAACAAGCATTAACATGTGGTGTTCTGTGCTATTTTCTCTAAAATTTGAGATGCCTAGCATGGTTTTTATTTTTTGAAATGCCCTACTGAATTAAAAGAAGGCCACCGATAATCCCAGGCTCATCGGTTATCCAGGAACAGGCGAACAGCACAAGAGCAGGACTACTGGAGCGCTGGAGCCTGCTCACATACCAGTTGCGGAAGGCAACGAGGAGGAAGAAGGAATTTTTGACATAAAAGACCACCTGTGTGAGTGGAATGCTAGAAAAGACCACCTGTGAAAATTTTTGTCAAAAAGGACCCCACGTTCGGTGGGCCCTGCCGCCATCCTAGGTGACGGCATGCCGACGTGGAACGCTTGCATGCATCATGCCGCCACTTGCATGCATGCTTAGCTAGCATGCCGCCATCTACAATGGCGGCAGGGCGGCGGCACCCTCCCGGCGTCGGCCCAAATTCGAGGAAGAAGAAGGTGACGGGATAGGCCAGGTACGAAATCACGAGATTACGGGGCTGTTTGGATTGGATCCCCACGCAGCCAAACCAAAATATTGGCGTTGACCAAGTTGTTGAATGCTGTTTGGTTGGAGCCCATAAATTGGTCTGCCCATGCTGCCTTCCGGTTACCAGTTGATTTTCACGCCAAAATATTGGCAGGGCGTGGGCGAGGGAATCCTGCGCCAATATTTTGGCTCACCCAGCATTGGCGGGGCGTATCTAGGCTCAAACCAAACATGCCCTACATCAGAGCTCCCGGACCCTTTCAATACTAAAGAATTTGTTCGATTTTAGTTCTTGGGCTAGGGTTTTTTCAAACCATTTTCTTTACTTCTTCTACTGGAGTAGCTAGTTTCCCTCTCCTGCCCGGATGATTTCCACCATCGATCCTTTCCTTTTATCTTGCGTCATTCTGGATCCAGCATCACGTACCCGTTTTCTTGGTCATTAAAAGTTGTTTAGGGGTGGGTGCTTGACGGCGGCGACGGCAATCCGCGCACCCCGCTCTCGATGAGTTCGACATGACGGAGACTCGGCCGGCGGCGAGGTGGTCGGTCGAGTGTGCGCTTGACGGCGGAGACGGCCCATGCTGTGCACGCCGTGTCGCCGTGCGCTGTCGATGAGGTCGACACGCCAGAGAATCGGCCGCCGGCGGGGAAATCGGTCGAGTTTGCGCGTGACGGCGGCGACGGCCGCCGGAAAATCAGCCGCCGGCCCGCCGCGGGGTGGTCGGTACCGGCGTAATGAGCCGGGGTGAGGTCGGCGCGGCCGGCCATTCTAGAGAGGGTTTTTTAAATTTTATTATCCTATATACATCGGGGTGATCCAACAGCGATGGTTTGAATCAAATTTAGTTTTGTAAGCACGAATCATAGTTCTCAAACTCAGATTGAGGAGTACATGAGTTCGAGTCGGGTGCATGAGTTCGAGTCAAGTGCAAGTCCTTTTGCTGTTCATGTTCGTACCAATTTCTCACTACAAATAAACTTCGCACTGCAGGTGTTCTAGAAAGGATGTGCACGTCTTGTAAAAGTTGCAAACTGCGGGATGAGCATATGTACATGAATCTGGATGATGAGAAGAAGCATTTCTTGGTGCTTATGATGGGTGATTTCATAGATGCGATGGTACCTATTCAAATACAGCTCCACTCTCATGTGTTACAAGTATTATCTGTGTGCTATTTTTTTTCTTAAGACTAATGTACTACTCCCTCCAATCAGAAATAAGTGTCGATGATTTTGTACAAACTTAATACATAGTTTGTACTAAGGGAGTACTTTAAATGCTGCGTAGTAGTTAATTACTTGATGGGCAGATATATTTTCTATATAGAGTGTTTGCAACCTTCTGGTTATTGTCTTGTTAATTTGGTGCCCGAATTGACGCCAGTAGCATTACCATGATTGCGCATTAAGTTAAGTCAGTTTACACAAAATTTCCAGGTTGTCTTCTTTCTGCAAATAGAGGGAAGCACCAAACATGTTTTCCTTTTTTTTCCTAAGATACTAGTCAGCTATCAGCGTGACACCAATACACTTTGATTATACTACTCCCTCCATACCGGATTATTGGGCAAATATTTATTTTAAGACAAACTTTAACCAATAATTTTAGTTAACAAAATATGAGATATTTAATATAAAAATTATACCATTGGAAAGCTCTTTTGAATATGAATCCAATGGTATAATTTTTATATAATATATCTTACATTTTCTTGATTTAAATTAAAAGTCAAAGTTTGTCTCGAAGTGCGTAATTGTCCTATAATCCGGTATGGAGGGAGTAGTGCCCTTTGGATCTTCATCATAAATTATCCGTCCAAACTTTGTTTTACTTTCTGCAGATAATCCCAGAAGAACTTCTGCGGCGTTTCAACGGTGAGATCTTAGGAGAGATCAAGCTTAAAACCAGCAAGGGTGACAGTCACACTATTGTAGTTGCTAGGAACCAAGAAAAGCTTGTCCTTACAGTTGGTTGGAGGCAATTCATTGAAAGCTATGATCTGCGCATGGGTGATTCCGTCATATTAAAATACAACGGAAACTCTCAGTTTGACGTCATAATATTCGACAATCTTGGCCGAGAGAAAGCATTGTCGGTTGTTCTGGATCCTTTTATTACTCAGGTCCAGGAAAGGCGCAGAAATGAAATCAAGTAAAATACCAATTTTTTTATCGAAAAATTAGCAACACCGAATTTCAGTTCAAATGACATTTGCACTGCAGGTCTGATAGAAACATGGATGCACCTTGTGGAAGATGCAACAAATGGCTCGAATATCACTACATGAACTTGGATGATGAAAAGAAATATTTGACGATGCTTATGATTGGCGATTTTCAACATGAGATGGTAATTCATATTCAAATACGGCACCACTCCCTTATGTAATTCAATTTTCTGTTTTTCTTAAGACTAATGATTTTCTACTTTTATAGTTTAATTTATATGTAGATGTATAATGCTTTAGGGTAAAACAGAAAGTATTTGTAGTCCTTTTCATGCTTGGATTGTATCCAGCATGGTAGCATATTCAAGTATGTTTGTTTGCACAATGTTTCCTTGTAGTTGATACCATGCTTCTGGCATTCTCCTTTCCCTATGATGCTATGCCTGTTTATTTTCCTTGGTACGTTATGTAGTCAGATATTGAAGAGGCATATTCACTTTAATTATAGCGAGTATCTTTTTTAATATTGGTTATACACAGTTTATTCTAACATTCAAAAGCATGTTTCCTCCCCAGATCATCCCTGAAGAATTTATTAAGCGTTTCAAGGGTGAGATCCCAGGAGAGATCAATCTTGAAACAAAAAATCGTTGCATCTACAGGATTAGAGTTGCTAAGCACCAAGAGAAGCTTGTCCTTACAGAGGGATGGGGGAAGTTCGTTCAAACCTTTGGTCTACAGATGGGTGACACCATAGTATTCAGATACAATGGAAACTCCAAGTTTAGTGTCATAATCTTTGATAAACGTGGTTGTGAGAATGCATTATCAATTGCTGTGGATCCTTGTCTGGATCCTGTGCAAGAAAGGCACACAGATGCTACTGATACAGTGAACCGTTCTAATATTCATCCTCAGTCATGCCAAATGCAGTCTTCTGTTGAATCCATGAACACTTCTGATGTTCTTCCTCAGCCCATGGAAATACAGCCATCTGCTAGCAGAGTGAAAGGGATGCCGATGGAATCACCACCAGTGGAAAGACAGCGGCGCCTCCAAATGGACAAGTCATGTCAAGCCAACATGACCACAATAAATATTTCCTCTGAGTCATCTGGTTTGTTTTTGCGATTATAGATATATCTTCTCTTGCAAATCATAATGATCTTTTGTACCTATATTTACTAGTTCTCTTTTCTATGCACAGAAGATTCTTTCGCCTCTGAAGATGATGTGCCTGGTTCCAATTACATTGCCGAAAAGAAGAGCAAGCTATCTTCTTTTCAAAATGAGCAGTTAGAGGATGGTTACATTACTACGAGTAAGACCAAACTAACTTTGGTTCAGAAGGAGGCGGTGAAGCAGAAGGTCCAATCTATACACTCAGAGATCCCGATCGTTGTTGCTGTGATGAGAAAGTCCAGCGTTGAATCAAGATTCTTTCTGGTGAGATCCATTTTTTTTAATTTTATTTCAATCATGTAGGCGCCTGTCTAAACTGCTGTATATGGAATATTAATGTAAACGCTATTCTTGATGCTGTAAATTCGTAATCAGTTAGCTCTAAATTTACGACGACAGTTGTTTCCTAAAATTGTACAAATTTTGGAAGCAGTTCACATGTTATCTTACTTAGAACTAGCAAGGTAATCTACACAATCCTAGACATAAATAATCCTACAACAACATTTGTTTCCTAATATTGTAAATTTAGGAAGCAGTTCACATGTTATCTTACTTAGCACTAGTAAGGTTGTCTGCAATGGTAGACGTAAATGATTTTATATAGCTTAAGACATCATCTTGCATCTCGATCAAAGGTCTGATCATTTATGTTAATTTTCCTTGTGTTGTTGGAAAAAATGGCACTATCCCGGCCATAAATAAAATAAAGCTCATTGATCTGCCATGGAAATCTTTGTTTATTTGTACTTTATAGCTTAAATTTTCAAAGGCCCTACTATTTCCCCCTCGCTAGTGGATGGAGAACTGAGAATAGCTTGGGTGTTCTAGCTTGACCTCACCAGGGACCAAACCGTAGTTTTGACGCCTTATATGTCGTATCATGACCGGTCATTGTTTCATTGGTAGAAGTGACATACCCATCCAATGTGTGACTTTGTTTTCTCGAAAAGGGGAACAATTTCTCGGCCTCTGCATCAAAGTGATGCACACAGCCTTCATCCGTGACTTTGTTAATCTCGATTCTTCGCGGCCCCAGTCTTTAGTCGGCGTTGTGTGAGTGAGTGTCTAAAATAAAGTGTACAATACCAGCAAAACATACCGTGGCTCTCCAAAGGCCTAAAATATACTAGGATTTTAAAGTTTTACTTTACTTGTACTGGTCTCAAACTCTGGTCAATGTCTTTGCGCCATGGAAGCAAATGTCCGCTCTTTGACTGCCGTCCACGATCATAGGTCAAGATTTTTTGCTCTTTATGTATTTTATCGAAAAGGGCTCAAGCGAAATCCTTCTACTTGTTTGATTGCCATCATATCCGTCTTCATATGTGTTGTAAATATGGCCTTTAATTTGTTTGCTGCATAAGCTATGTGTAAGCCATGAAAATTCTCGTACTACTTTTTGGTGCATCATGGTGGACTTCTGTCTATAGACCTGGCAAAGAAGGACTAGGTATATTAGGAAGTTTATGAAGTTAATCTTGGCCATTGCTTATAATTTTATTATACGATCTAAGCTGTTTGTATAGATTTTCTTGATGTTGTTATTGACTAACTCTTCTGTTTTAATCTGTAAACAGACCTTCCCTAGCCACTATGCTAAGGAATATCTTTCAGGGGGGCTGCACTTGTATCTTCGGCATCTTGGCGAGAAATGGGGTTGCCGGTTTGCTGACACCCATGGCGAGAAAAAGCTCACAAGTGGATGGAAAAAGTTTGTACAAGACAACGATTTGAGGATGGGTGATATCTGCCTCTTTGAGCTGTTGAGCAATCAGAATAGAACCATGAAGGTCTATATCATTCGCCTAAATGATGACAATTGATAAGGCATACTGGTGTTGCCGAGTTTGCTGACGGCAGTAGACTGAGAATGGTTTGTGTTGACGTTAGTGCTCTTGTTGTTGGTTAGTGAATCGCTGGTGATGGTGATAGGCTTTTTGTTCTTGTTAGTGACTTGCTTGTTAATTAGCTGATTTCTACTTCAGCTGTCTAATGGTTCATGTTATTGCACCTTTGATGCAAGGTTGAATTAGTATTGTTTTGTTGCAAAAAAATTCTTCAAATTAGGTCGTAGGTGGTCCTAAGTTCGGTCCGTTTATTGGTGCTGCTGTTATTTGAATGTCGTGTGGCTCAACAAACATGAAAAAAAAAACCTATCCTCCACTTGCCTCTTGTTCTTACTTTTGTACTGATCCCCTTCGGCTTGTTAATTGGTCTATTTACTGCCTTTTGTTGTCTATTGTGTCTCGCTAAGTGTCATGGCGGGCGGATGTCTAGTCCTATGGTGTGCGCCCTTGGGGTTGATGTGAAAGCCAACGGGGTGGCTCCGAAAACCACCTTCATGCTTTGGGATTTCGTAGTGTACTAGTGTGACAGTTTTGGTTGCTTGGGTGATCTCGGGGCTTGTGTGTAGGTGTGTTAGGGTGTCGACTCTGATCACTTGAGTGACGTACTGGTCGGCTCCACCGTACGCTGCCTCAGGCCAATATATGTGTTGATGTGTCGGTTTTTTGCTAGTTGCCCTCATAAACTGGTTAGTTAATTCTATTTTCCACTATGAAAATCAGAATATCCTCCGGTTGCTTGAATAAAACAAGATAGGTTGCGATAATGGTAAAGTACCTTCAGAACGGTGGAGATAGAAATCTGAAAAGGGTAACAAAGGGAGGGCACTTGGCTTGGCCCGCGGCAAGAGAAAAAGAAGGGCGACACTGGCAAGATTAGCCACCACCTCCATTATGTCTGATCATTGCAGCATACCTCTATTCATAAAATCATTTTACAGTTATGTAACATCATTGTAGCATTATTCTTCTCTATGTGTCAAAGATAAGCAAAACATGAAGCAACAATTTGCGCAGGAAGTAACCGAGAGTGCCAATCTTTGCAACACTGTGAGAAACGCTTGCAACACAAATGCAACACTAGCTGCTGACACCCAGAGTCTCGCAACATACGGTTCTTGTGGTTGTGTTTGTAGCAAAAACATGCAAGGAGAGTACGAATACCATTCTCGATGACGTAGCAGCCGGGATATAGTATTGTAAGGACAATCTCTCTTGCGGTAACCATATGCATCATTTTGATGCAAAAGGCTGAGGCCTCCCTATTTCGAAAAATCTTTCTTGCGACAACTATGAGAAAATATCTAAAATCGATCTGCTGAAGCAAGATCGAAAGGCCAATATCTAAAGAATTTTAATTTTTTTAATATCACCATTAACATCGGTAAGGAGATGTCATCGTCGAACGAATGACCGGAGATCACTTATTATAGACAATGTCATCACTATTGAGGCGGAGGCCAAAATCAAGACCACTATCAAAGCCCTAACCTAAGATACTAAAAAATAGTAGTTTTACTAATACTTCATAAATAAATTAGATTTCTCGCCAATCCCGCCGTCGGTCGGAGAACAGGAACTGACCTATGGAAGAAGAGACGGTGCTAGGTTTCTTAAGAGAGATGAGTCGATCTTGTGTGTGGCTAATGGGTCTCTTACGCAAGGTTTTTTAACAATGCTTTGTCCATTGTTTGATAGGATAATTTCTTATGATCCACACCCACACGGCCACACCGGTAACAGTGCCTCGTGTACAATGGTGGACCCAGCTCAAAAACCAAATGGGAGCCCAAGTGAGTGGTGGTCTTATATTTAGGCTGACTGGGACCCAACTACTAAAATTGTAGACTTATAAAGTACAAAAAATCAGAAATTCAGTGGGGCCTAGGCCCCCACTGAGCATAACATGGGTCCGCCCCTGCTTGCGTAACACTGTTTTGGTCACCAGCATGCGGTGACTTTTTCAGAGCTAGGTGCTAGACTCCACCGAGGCGAGGACGGTGGGCTACCGACTCCCTTAAACTCCAGGTTTATTGCACCGGAGCATAAGTAATACATTCTTTGTTAAAAAAAAATGCATTCCGTATGTCAGTGGCATTTTTATGCTGATAAGTCAACGTATCATGCCAACCTGATTACGGGTCCCATCCATCAGAAACGGGTGAAAATCTTAAAGGGTAATCCAGAGTAATTTTCGAGGTCGATGGTGCGGTAAAAAAAAGGAAATGTGCTACTCTCAATGCTAATCGAGCAACGGAGCAAGGCAGCATATGTTCATCCTGGAGTCATCCTCTAGAGCTGGACTACTGGAGCGGTGGTACTAGCATAGCCAGTCGCCGAGCCGGCGAGCCACTGAAGGCAACGAGGAGGGAGAACGAAGGTAGCGGGATAGGAAAGGTAAAACCAGAGCTCCCAAACCCAGAGTAAACTCTCCATCACGACTTCATTCGATTCTACTAGTTCTTGGGCTAGGGATTCTGAAACCCTTCTCGTTCGTTCTTCTACTAGTTACTGGTTTCCGTTTGCAGCACAGGATATACTTATAAATAGCCTGATTTCTACTAGTACCATCATTTCCGTATATCTTGGTGTGATTCTAGACCGTTTTCGTGGTCATTACTTACTCTCGATGAGGTCGATACGCCGGCGAATCCGTCGCCGGCGGGGTGGTCGGTTCGGTGGAGGGCGCGCTTGACGGCGGCGACGGCCATGCTGGGGACGCCGTGCGCTCTCGATGAGGTCGACACGCCGGAGAATCGGCCGCCGACCGGACCGGGTTGGCCGGTGGAAGGTGCGCTTGACGGCGGCGACCGTAGGGCTGCTCACGGCGTGCGCTCTCGATGAGGTAGACATGCCGGAGAATCGCCCGCCGGCGGGTGGTCGTTACCGGCGTAACTAGCTGGGGTGAGGTTGGCAGTTGGCGCGGTCCGCCTGGCCATAGTACTAGAGAAAGTCAGGTTCATGAAAGAGTTTTTCTTTTCTTACCCTATTCATCGGAAATCCCTTCTGACCAAGCAGCAATCGTTTGAAATCGAAGTTCATTTTGTAAGCACGATTCATAGTTGTCAAACTCAGATCGGGTCGAGCAAAATTCATGTTACTGCTCATGTCCCCGCACCAATTTTTCACTGCAAATAAACTTTTTATTGCAGGTCCGCTGAAAATGATGTGCACGTCGTGTGAAAGTTGCAAACTGCGGGATGAGGATACCTACATGAATTTGGATGATGAGAAGAAGCATTTCTTGGTGCTTATGATGGGTGATTTCCGAGATGCGATGGTAACCCTGTTCAAATACAGTTCCACTCTCATGTGTTATACTCATCTGTGTGCTATCTTTCTAAGTTCAAAGGACCAATGGTGTTTCTACTATTACTTGCTCTGCGTAGCAGTCAATTATTTGATGAGAGATATTTTCTGTAGAGTGTTTGCAACCTTCTGGTTATTTGTTTTGTTAATTTGGTGCCCAAATAGATACCACTAGCATTACCATGATTGCACATTCAGATAAGTTAACATGAAATTTCCACGTAGATTTATTTCCGCAAATACAAAGAATTTCCAAACGTGTTTTCCTTGTTTTTCCAAAGATGCTGGTCAGGTATCAGCAAGACAAAGATACACTTTAATTGTAACTACTGTGTTTTCTATCTTGATCATAAAGTATCCGTCCAAACTTTGTTTACTTTCTGCAGATAATCCCAGAAGAACTTTTGTGGCGTTTCAAAGGCGAGATCCTGGGAGAGATCAAACTAGAAACCCGAAAGGGTGACATTCACACTATTGTGGTTGCCAATAACCAAGAAAAGCGTGTCCTTACAGTGGGTTGGAGTCAATTCGTTGAGATCTATGATCTACACATGGGTGATTCCTTAATATTAAAATACAATAGAAACTCTCAGTTTGATGTCATAATATTTGATAAGCTTGGTCGAGAGAAAGCATTGTCGGTTGTTCTGGATCCTTTTATGGGTAGGGTCCAAGACTGGCGCAGCAACGCACATGCAATTGGGTAAAATACCAGTTTTTTGTTCATGGTTTCACTTGCAGGAACAAATTTCACTTCAAACGGCGGTTGCACTGCAGGTCTGCCAAACGGAAGATGGAAAAGCTATCTTGAATATCACTACGTGAACTTGGATGATGTGAAAAAATATTTGTCAATTCTTATGATGGGCTATTTTCAACATGAGATGGTAATTTATATTCAAATACAGTACCACTCCCTTATGCCACTCACTTTGCTGTTTTTCTTAAGCGCAATGATTCTCTACCTTTCTTAGTTTAAATCATGTGTAGGTGTATAATGCTTTAGGGGAAAGCTGAAAGTATATGTAGTCCTTGCAACCTTCTTTTGTTTCTCCCGTTAATTTTGAAATTTGGATTGAATCAGCATGGTTAGCATATTCAGGTATGTTTGTTTGCACAAAGTTTCCTTACAGTTGATACTATGCTTTTTGCATTCTCCTTTTCCCATGATACTATGCCTCTTTATTTTGCTTGGAGATATTACAGAGGCAAATGCACTTTAATTGTATGGAGTATCTTTATAATCCTGTTTACAAACGGTGCATTCTAACATACAAAAGAACTTGTTGCTTCTCCAGATCATCCCAGACGAATTCGTTAAGCGTTTCAAGGGCGAGATCCCACGGGAGATCACACTTGAAACAAAAAATCGTCGCACATACATAATTGGAGTTGCCAAGCACCAAGAAAAACTTTTCCTTGCAGCGGGATGGGGGAAATTCGTTGATTCCTTTGGTCTACAGATGGGTGACACAGTAATATGCAGATACAATGGAAACTCCAAGTTTAGTGTCATAATCTTTGATAAACTTGGTTGTGAGAATGCATTATCAGTTGTTGTGGATCCTTTTCTGGCTACTGTGCAAGAAAGGCACATAAACGCTACTGAAACAGTGAACCGTTCTAATATTCATCCTCTGTCAACCCAAGTGCAACCACCTGTTGAATCCATGAACACTTCTCATGTTGTTCCTCAGCCCATGGAAATGCAGCCATCTACTCACAGAGTAAACGGGCCGCCGATGGAGTCACCACCAACAAAAAGACAGCGGTGCGTCCAAATGGACAAGTCTTGTCAAGGTAACATGGCCCCAATAAATAATTTCTTCTCTAAATCATCTGGTCTCATGGTCTCAGTTGATTATAGATATATCTTCCCTTGCAAATCATTCTCATCTTTTTTTACCTATATTTAGTAGTTCCCTTTTGTGTGCACAGAAGAATTTTTCTCCTCTGAAGATGGCTATGGAACATGGGATGTGCCTGATTCCAATTGCATTGCCGGAAAGAAGGGCCGGCTATCTTCTTTTCAAAAGGAGCAGTTGAAGGATGGCTATGTTACGCCGCATAAGACCCACCTAACTTGGGTTCAGAAGGAGGTGGTGAAGCAGAAGGTCCAATCCATACACTCAGAAATCCCCATCGTTGTTGCTGTGATGAGCAAGTTCAACGTTGACTCAGGATGCTCTCCGGTGAGTTCCATCTTTTTAATGCGTGTTTTGCTTCGATCACAAAGGCGTTTGTCTAAATTTTTGTATCTGAATATTAATGTTAACACTATTCTTGATGCTGTAAATTCATGATCAACCATCTCTAAATTTGTGTATATTTTGTTTCCTAATACTGTACAAATTTAGGCAGCGGTTGGCCTGTTATTTTACTCAGAAATTTCTTCACTCCATTCTCTACTAACTCTTTTGTTCAAATCTGTAAACAGACTTTCCCCAGCCAATATGCTAAGAAATATCTTGGCGGGGATCCAAACATGTATCTTCAGGTGCTTGGTCAGAAATATGCAGTGCAGTTTGGAGAGACCCCTAGCGAAAAAAGGCTCAAAAGTGGATGGAAAACGTTTGTACAAGACAACAATCTGAAGATGGGTGATATCTGCCTCTTTGAACTATTGAGCAACCAGAGGAGAAGAACCATGGAGGTCTATATCATCCCCGTAAATGACGGCTATGGCAATTGATCGATATCCCATACTTCTGCTGTTGCTGAATTTCCTGACGGCGGTAGACTAGCGATGGTTTGTGTTGTCGTTGGTGATGGTCTGCTGTTGTTGGTTAGTGAATCGCTGCCTCGCCGGTTGACTGTAATAGAGCTTCTTGGGTTTGTTAGTAACTTGCTGGTTAACGATGCACGGCATTGCTGAACATCCTTCCCGATGGAAGGTTGCGTTAGTACTAGTACCGTTGTGTCTGCGACTCTGCGTGGAATTTCTGAACATCAGACGTAGCAGGTCCTAACTTCAGTTGGTTGTATGCACTTTCAGGCCTCTTGCTGTTATGTCTCTACTGCGCCCGTTGGGCTTGTTAATTGGTGTTTTTGTTGCCTCTTGCTGTTTATTACTATCTACCGCTAGTCATTAAACTATCAGGTAACATAGCGGTGATGAAGAAACTTGTTGGATTACATTGGACGGCAGTTGTGACAAGCTGCAACAGGAGTGAAGTGCCTTCACGACAATGGAGCTACGGAAATTTATGACAGACGCATGGGTCGCTCCTAGGAGGCGGCTTGAGGGAAACCCTAGGCAACCCCCTCCCCAACCCCTTCCGCAACCCCCGCCCCAACCCCTTCCTCCACCATTTCTCCACACCCCCGCCGGAGGAAGCCTGTGGGCAAAAGCCCCTCCTGGCTAATGGACGGCAGGATCTCGTCTCCTCGACCTTCTAGTGATGGGAGACCTTTGGGCAAAGCGTGGTGACGGCCCTAGACGTCGATCACATTCATGCCAGAGTTTGGACTCTAGGGTGACGGCCCCATAACGATGGTGGCCGGTCTGCTGGTGGCTGGTGCTAGGGCAGCCGTTGCTGACCCGGTGGCGGTGCCGAGGCTACGACAGCCTAGTTCCTCGACCATAGGGCCTATGGTGCGGGGCTTTCCGCGGTATACGGCGGGGAAGAGTTGGCTGACAGCGTTGACGCTGCGTGGCAACGTAGTAGCCCGTTGTAGTATCGCGGCGGCGATCTGGCCGTGATCTACTCGCTGCGACATCAGCTGATGGCGGCGCGGGTGTTTGGAGATAGGGCGGCAGATCTCGTCTTTGGATGGTGGAGGGGATCATGGTCACGTGGATGACGCGGTGGCTGGATCTTCGATTTGGTGATGGTCTCAAGCACCACGTTCTGCGGAGTTTTCTGGCCGATGGAGGATGGGATGCCTGCTCCACTTCGTGATCGGGTTCGATCCGACTCAGCAGGTGCTACATACGATGTATTCGGGGCAGATGTCAAGTCATGCATGCCGACGGTCATTATGCATGGCGTCTCATGAGAAGGCGTCAAGTCATGCATGATCCTGGCAAGTGCTATGCACGACATCTCTTCCGGTGGTCAAGTCATGCCTCTTGCTGTCGATTGAAGGTGGTGCGACAATGGCTGGAAGTCTCTCGCCACTCCAGTGATTTTATTAGACATCCCATTTCCTCGACTTCCCAAGCCCGATTTCCTACCAGCATTTATACTCAACCACAAATCCACCTAACTCTTCACCAGAGAAAGCCTGTCTTCTCGGACATCCTGTAATCTGTCTTCTCGGACATCCTGTAATCAAATTGGATCAGGCAAAAAAATCTTAGATAATGAAAAAAGAGAAGGTTTCCCCCAGCTGGAAGCGTGGCGGTATGGGACATCATCGACTTCCAATTTTTTCCTCAAGCGTATTCGGTTAGCAAAGATTCACCAACTAGACAAGTGTTGTTGGAATAGGCTATCGCCACGAATGTCTATCGCCACAAACGGCTAATTGCCATGATGTTGATGCGTGTTGCATTAAGCTATCCCCACGAACCAAATTTGTCGCGACAAGCGTGTGCTGCCACGCGAAAAAGTGTGCAACTTGTTACATCGTCGTTGCAATAACTTGTTTTCTTGCCACATTTTGCTTTTTGTGGCAATAACCTATTACCATGCGTACTTTTTGTGGCAATAGGTACCTATTGTCACGATTTGACACTTATTGCCACAAATACTGTTGTTGCAATGTACCCAATTCTTTGTAGTGGATGATGGTAGAAGCGGCTTCGATATAGAGCTTGCACACTCCAGTGGAAACGCTTGATTACGATATGGCAATGTCGACGCACGGCAGTCATGACCTTGTTGACGGTGGTGACTCGAAGCTCGGCTTTGGGGATGAAAATCCCGAGATCAACCTACGGTTGGACTCATTTTTTCTTGAAGGCTTTGTCTAGGAATTATGTATTTTCTTTTATTTCTTCTTTGTACCATAGGAATAATTGTAGCCTGATGAAGGTAATGTCGCAAGGCTGGAGGCCCCAGGATAGTTTTTCTTTCCTTTCTGTATAGTTACTATTGCTGGGCTTGCCTAACTTTTTTAATAAAAGGTTGTATGCATCAATCGATGAGGTAGAGGCTGCGGTTATCTTCCTTCCAAAAAAACAACGACAACGGAGCTATGGCAATCTGAAGAGGGCACAAATGAAACTTTGCTCGGCTCACGAAAGAAGTTGGCGGCGAGATTGCCCACCGCTCTGTTGGACATGATATCCTGGTTCGTCCGACCATTATTGTTTGCTATGTGTCAAAAACCACCAAACATGTAGCAGCATTTTGGTCCCATTAAATCCACTCCGCGTATGCAGAGTGGATCAAACACTCGCGGGCTCACAACATGTCGTTATTGTGTTTGCAGCAGAAGTATCCAGGATTTTACAACACCCGATATCGCCGTTGTGCCTCTCCATACTCGAATGGTGCGGCGTACTAACACTGTTCAGATCAGCAACGTGCGGTACTACGTATCCCAGTAAGGCACCAGTAAGGCAGTAACCTTTTGCCGGAGAATCCAAGGAGGAAACGACGGTGCGGTACAGTACAGCTACCTTGTAGAGTAGGTCTTTTATACTGTTACGCCGGTCACCGGATTAAGTACAGTAACCTTTTGCCGGAGATTTCAAGTATCCCTACTCCTGCTAGTACTACTAGTAGGATTTCATTATTACTCCCTCCGACCCATAATACTCTTCGCTAAAGTAGATGTATCTAGACATATTTTGGTGATAGATACATTCGTATTTGCGAAGAGTAATATAGGTCGGAGGAAGTACTTGGTGCGCTACTACTGTTGCTCTGTTGATTTACGCTCGAGTACTGCTTTACGTGTGTCAGTGCCCATTTCACGCAGCTGTTGATTTTGACGCGTGCAGTGGTGGTGAAACTGTGGTCTCTGCGCAAAAACCCTGCTCGACCTGGTGTCGGAGAGAAGGGCATGTCATCGCAGCTCGCAAGCTCTCTTGACGTGCGGGCACAAGACCTCCGAAGTTGACGCAGAAATATTTTGAATCGAAGAAATTCTACTACTGTACTAGTATAACTGAGTATCGTTGGGGATAAATTTCGATGCAAATCTGATCAGGAGAGATTACTCAAATTCTCCACGTACTTGAAGCTCTCCGTATCCCTCGGCCTCCAATGCTGCGGCGTAACACTGTTCCCGTCAGCGGCGTGCGCTCTGATGACCGATGTACTCCTTGCTTTTCTCACAGCTACAGTCCAGCTAGTACTTGGTGCGCTACTGCTGCTCTGTAGCCTATAGCTCTTTGATGGATTCTTTTATTTACACTGGACGGCTAGGGTACTTCTGCATGACGCACGCCCATTTGACGCAGCTCTTGACAAGGAAAACTACTCACTGACCAGTTTAACAAATATGACATTTCTTGAAAACTTTTAACATAAAATGAGCTCTTTCAGATATTTTAGCTGGATCTAATCCTTTTAGGTACCGCCACAACCCTTGGCGGTAGGTTGAATGGGCTACCTTCCGAGGCTCGGGAGCTACCGCGACGTACACGCCAAATCCTTCGGCGATACCTCCAGAGGCTCCGATGGTCCTATTCAACCTACTGCCGGAGGATTTAACGGTACCTATAAGGGTTAGTTCCGGCAAAACCTTTAGGAAGATTTCTTTTATGCTGAACTTTCATCAAAAGGCTAAATTTATAGTGTTCAGCCCGCAATGTAAGAAACTGAGAATGACCTATTCTACATTGAACTGACCAGAAGCAAGTAGCCACGCATGGTCTGATTCAAAAGATTGAAAAGGGCAATATCATTTGACTTGGAATATCGTACTACATGAGTGTTAATAAATTGTATACCAATCCATCCAAAATACTTGGATGGAGTAGGGTATTAATTCATCCATTACATCATTTGAGTTAACATTATAATTAAAATATAACATCTTATATTATGTGACGAGAAGGCAAGCTATCACGATGTTTGTTCGTTTGCTTGTGGAAAAGAATAACTAATACTTGTTCTTACAAAGATAGATTGGTTTCTTTCACCTCCATCGTGACAAGATATGTTTTATTACTTAAAACGTTTAGGCATTACATCCGGTCGTGACAAAGATAGATGGTGAGTCAAGATCGTAGCCGCAATCTACTTAATTGTCTCGGTGAGAGTGGGTAGGTACCCTAGCCTTGGCGTTGAGGTGGAATGCGCGACATCATAGAGCTTGGTGTCGAGTTTCACATATATCCTTCTCATCGCCGCACGTCTTACTAGAGCTTCATCATCATAAATTGTTGAGACTTTCGTGAAATGCATGAGGAAATTAGACATGAGATGTGGGGTAGGGATATTTTCACTATTACCTAAAACTTCAAAGTAAATAGACACTTGTACAATTATGATGCCAATGTACCAAGTTATATATTATGACTGGAGGACCAGATTTTGAATATGACTTTGGCGGCTGCTCTATTATCTTGGGATGTGCCTTGATGCCAGTTCTCGTGAACTGCAAGTTCTTTGACACAACCTTCTACACCAACAAATACAATATGTTGCTTTCTCCCATAGTTGAATTAAATAAGTGAACTCATACAATTGTCTTGGGATGTGCCTTGATGCCAGTCGAAATAATTGAAATGTTCAAGTGGGTCTTCAAAAGGTTCATGATGATAACACTAAGCAAATGTGCCAATTTGTTGGAACTTTAATTGCAGATTGATGTAGCAAGAGAATTTTCCCCAGAAGGGTGACTCAGGGTTTAATATCGAACTCTTGAGAACAGTCGAAAAGTTTCTTCTAGCCTCGTCTAGCAACCTGCAATATAAGTTATTTGTCTTGTACCCTCAACTCCACCATGTAGTTGTCAAGCACAAGATTTCGGTGTTAGTAAAATAAAATAAAATATAATCTTTTTGATGAGAATAGTGTACCAAAGCATGATCACAAAGGGTCTTCGAAAACTTATGTGGATGAAATACAATGCCTTATTGATAAGACCTATTCTGTTGATCTTAATGCTTCTCTTGATATTACTTGATTCGCAATTTTCTGCGCCTAGCTCAAAGGCGTTAAAGAAAAGCACTCTTGGGAGATAACCCATTGTTTACTTTTCAGTACTTTTTCTTTTATTTGAGTCTTGGAAGTCATTACTACTGTAATGACCGCTCCTTATCTGGTTTATTTCGTTTTTGTGCCAAGAGAAGCCTCTAATTTGAGTGAGGTAAAGATTTGGGGATGTTGCTCTCCTGAAACTGTTTGCGGTGCTGCACCGTAAAAATTCGTGAAAATTCTCTGTATATCTTTTGGACCTGCGATTTCTTGTGCATATGCCCCAGGTTATATCCAAACTTTTCTTAGTTGAACACTTTTTGATTTGAGCAACGGAAAATCCCTCAAAAATTCGTCCTTTGTCAGCTGTCCAGTTTTGACAGATTTCTGCCAATATTTGTTTTTGCCACTTTATCGCTTTCTTTTGAGTTCTTTTTTATCATAGAACTCTTGTGGAAGTTGCTACAGTAGTATATACTTTATATCTGGTGGTTTTGGGTCGAAACCTGAAGCTAAAAGAGGTTGAATATATTTTATGCTTACACTAATGTTGCTAATAGAATTGTGTTTAGTTTTGTATGAAGGAAGTTTTCAAGTGTAGGGATTGGAGAATGATGAGATGAGTTGAAGAATGGACAAAAGCTCAAGCTTGGGGATGCCCATGCATCACCCCAAGAAATATCCAAGAAGTACAAGCGTCAAAGCTTGGGGATGCCCCCGAGGCACCCCTTCTTCATCGGCAAAAATCAGGTCACCTTTCAAAACACTATATTTTTATTGCTTCATGCACTATGTGTTTTTCTTGGAGCGTCAGTTGTTTTAGTTTTCTTAGTTTGCTTAGTTTGTTTGTTTGCTGCAATAAATGGTTGGACCCCAACAAATTTCCTTTGGAGGAGATGTACTCGTTTTCATTTGCAAAGAATGCTCTAGTTTTCACTCTTATTAAAAATCATGCGTTCTACCTTTTCTGCTACTGCTTTTGGTTTTCGTTTTCGCCTTGATTTGCATTCAGATCTTGTCATATCTTTTTATCAAGGTGTATTTTTGCCTCTGAACTTTATTGGTTTTCATCAAAAGAGGTTGTTTATAAAAATTTCAAATGGTGTTGGAAAAGAGAAAAAGCTTTGTGCAAAATAGTGGTACAAAAGGAGCTTGTGTAGACTGCGGCTTAGGCTTTTTCATGTCATGCTTGATGTCTTTTTGATAATATGCTTAGTGGTTTTGCTGTAGCATGACTTGTCTCAAATAACTGAGATTGCTTAATGAGCCTTTGAAAAAATCATGCGTTGTTTTTATTGTAGGGAAGCATTATTTTGGTTTTCTCCTTGATGCTTTATTTGGGTTGACTTGGCGCATGCTCACACATGTTAGACATTAACAAAGTCGCCATTAGCCTTCATGATCATTTAGTTTTTGACTTTTGATGCCATCGTATGCTTCTTTTAATGTCACTTTGTCGCTTTGCATGATTATGGCCATTATTGCTCTCTTAGTTGGTCGCTCCCAGTCTTTTGCTAGCCCTCGCCTTGTACTGAGTATGAGCTCTACTCGTGCATCCAACTCCTAAAAGCCAAAGTTTTCCAAAGTGTCCACCATACATACCTACTAGCAATTTGCTATTCCAAGTAAATTTGACTTGCTTTTATATTCTCTTCAAATTAAACTCTTACCAGTGTTATGCGAAATTCGATCAGTAAAGCTCTCACGAACTGGAAGGCACACTTTACTTTTTCCTGTTCTTAAAAATTTGATATTGTGGTCTCTTATGCTGAGTTGTTATGCTTGCAAGTTGTAAGTTCGATTCTAGCCCAGCCATGTCGTCATGGGGCAAGCTTTCAACATTGCACTTCTTTTTGAGTTGATATTGTGATCTTTTGTTTATGGATGCCCGCTATGTGAAATGAATTGGGAATCTTGTAGGGATCATGGAGTTTGTATATGTGTTAGGGAAACGCCGGGCCGCCAATCTAAGCCATGCATAATTCATGGTGGAAATTTGCAGCATACCCATGGTGAACATTCGACGACGCATCTCACAATAAAAAGCTAAACAATATAGCAAATAAAAGAGATGTCGAGGTGTTCATTGTCTGCTTGTCCTGTCATTTTGGTGTGGGCTTGTTCCATGTCATCGGGCACGGAGGTACCCCATTGGCGGTTCTCAATGATATGCATATACTTACAATGACAAGAGCCCTGCTTGGGACTCTAAGTAAATTAGCATGGTTTGGGTACTCGTATTCACGGGACACGAGGTTTTCAACTTATGATTTGTCAAGCATATGCATCATAATTGTTCTCGCATTAACTTTAACCATTCAAGATGCTTATGATGGGGGCAATGAGAGCTCAAAGCCGGTAAGTACCATAATTTTTGAAGGTTATAAAACTTGCAATCACTGCTTCCCTCTGCGAAGGGCCTTTCTTTTATTTTTATGTTGAGTCACCACCTTCTTTCTTTATGCACCATTAAGAGAGCATAGTAGTCATTCTTAGTGTGATATGCATTGTCCCAAAGTTCATTGATTGACTCATATTGTTGGTTTCACTTGTTCTTAAATTATTTGTATCTAGTCGCCCTCTTAAACTTTGAGGTGTCCTATGCATTTATGTTTTGCTCTCTTTGAAGGACAAGCTGAAAACCTTTTGTATGTTTTTCCTTATGATTTGAACACACGTTTGACTTTCATTGTTTCATTTTCATGATCTTTTGTTTGTGTTCATTTGCATGTTTACAACATGGTTGCTAAGTTCTTATTGTCATGATTATATCTTTCATGCCCATGTCTTAAGTTCTATTGATCTGTAACATCCCAGGATGTGAGGCTAGAAATAGAGGGAACACAGAAGTGTGCATTGCATTCATGCATAGAAAATCTGGGAAATTTTCGCGCTTTTAAATAAAACTTGTCAAAGTGATTGAAGCTTCTCTTGAGTTGATGGAACTGAAGTAGCTCATCGACTGAAGTGCGATAAACTTCAACATGACCTTTGTTAACAACCTTGTTTTGGGTAGAGATAATAACAACAATCAAAGGAGATGAATGTGAGGCAGGATTAATATGTTAACACATCATTTTAGGACCTTATAACCAATTCTACCATGATCACCATGGTATTTCTTAAACCTAAATCATTGAAGCCATTCCTAGCTTAAAGGAAGACAACACGAGTCTTACCTTGACCCTTAATCTACTTTGTTTTCATATCTTGATTAATATAATCTTTCCCATCTAAATCTATTTATCTCCAAGACCAAGGGAGAAAGCCTATATCAAATCCAATATCATTCCTGTTCCTTGAAATAGAACCTTAGGGTACAAATTAGAAACTCAGTGGTAGTGGAGTTTAACCTAGTACCAAGTTGATTAGAGGAGTTTACAATAGAGTTTAACCACTTAAATACTTATCCAGTATTTCTGGGTATTATATAAATCACTTTTAAACTTGTTATCAAAATTGGTAAACCACAAGGTCTAAAGTGCATAAAAGCCACCCATTCTTATTTAAATCATAACTTATTAACTATATGAGATATAACAAAACTAAACTCATTTACATTCCATTAAATAGTTCAAACTATTTGAATAAAATTAACTATGATCATTTTGAAACTCTTATGATCATGCCCTGGTGAAATCAAATCAAATCAAATCACTTAAAATTTGAACATGACCTTGCTAACTTTGGATATTTTGAGCACAACTGATAATATGAACAAATAAGATATGACATTATGCATAATTCACAATAATAGGATCATTTCAAATATGAACTTTGGAAGTTAAACTTCCAAACAATTAACACAACATTAATTGATAACAATTCAATTGTGAATTACAAATATGTATAAGAATATGAAATGATTTAACCACAAATCCATTTAGTGCCAAATGCCACTTGGCTATTCAAAATAAAGATTACTAGAGGATAATCATCATGCCACCTAGGATAGTTATCCACTTCAAAATATCTTCCTTTACTTGAACCCCAAGTAATGCATTTCAAAATATCTTCCTATACTTGAACCCCAAGTAATCTTCATAGTTATCCACTTGAAAATATCTTCCTTTGCTTGATACCCAAGTAATGCCCATGCATGAGAGCTTGACAACAAGTAGCTTACTCACCAAATGAAAACAAGAGTTATCACTTGAGGTGTCAACTTGTGGTGGACTTCAAAACACTATAAAAGGAACCCCATGGCATGCATTTGACACCATAAACTCATGGTAGGAGGTGACCAACGAATTTGGATCACTTCATACATTAGATATGATCAAGAAACACCACCATCACACAAGAAACATCACCATCACACCAGCAACACCACCACACAATCCACCCTGCTCATGAGTTGAGCAACAGGGCAGGATTCACCACCACCAGCACAACCACAAGAACCAAACAAGCAAGACCAAGACCAAATGGTTACTTAGTTCATTTAGGAATTAGGTCAAGCAGCTAGGAGGTGCAGGCATGCCACAAGATGCAGGTTTATCAGAATTCCCGAAGAACAAGCTTCACAAGACCACCAGGTTGATCTAGTATAAGAAGAGAGAAGTATAGTTATTGGGAAAAGGGAAGAACTCACCATAAAGCAAGAGAAATATATGCCTCTGATCTGAAATCATCTACTAAAAACATATACATGGCCCAGAGGCATATCACATACATCTAAATAATCATATGAGCACCAAGAACAAACAAGTAAATTTACTAGGAAGCAAATCAAACCCAGAAAATGTAGAGTAGCTATTCATATCATGCATATGTCTGTACCAAGAAATTACTATCAACATATGCATAATATTCATACACCTACACTTGCACAACAAAGGTTAGAGCATTATCTTTACCTGCCATTAACTAGTGAACACACCAATAATTAATTGTGTGAGTGCTTATATAACCTAGCATGCTTAGATAAATTAGTGAACACTCTAACACCTCACATACATATTATTGAGATGCATCTTTGCATATAGCTAAACCAACTAGATACCATATCCTGGCAAGAGCATGTGTGGAATTAATTGCCAGAACACCACCCTAAGAAAAGCACCCCTTTCATTTAAATAAACACCTGCATGTATGTATCTCAACAAACAAGTATCATAGGGATGAACTAGGTCATCTAGCACCATACCACCACCCATGACCAGATAGTATAGGAAATATCATCAGCAAAACCCTCTAATCATTTGACTATCTCAAAATCCAAGGGTTGCATCCAAACCATGATCTCTCATAGATAAACCAAATCTTTAAATTAATAATCAACTATACAAATATATATCCAAGTCAGAATCTCAAGTAAGCCATTCTTGGGAATAGTATGGATACTTTTACATTACAAAATAATGAATTAGGAATGTGTTACTGCCCTGGAATATTATTCAGGACATTTCCATGACATTAAAAATATAGGATAATCATAGAACCATGTTAGGGGAATTATACTTGCTTTATAAGTCAAACACTAGCTAGAATCTTCAGTAGTAAGTATTTGAACCCCAAATGCAAATTCTTGCATCTTAATATGCATCTCACCCAAGTCTTAATAAAAAGTTGTGAACAATAGTTGTAGTGTTTGAATCTATTCCTAACAAGATCCTAATTAAAATCCTAATGATTACTAAATAATTCTATGTGCTAATGCACATATAAATATTCTTTGCTAGCTATCAAAATATACTTATAGGTTTACCCCAGTTAAGTTCCTAGATTCAAGACCTGCAAAATAGATTTGAAATCAGATTTGAAATTCAAAACAAAAAAATAGAGTTAAAAAAAAAGCAGAACAGAAAAAAAAATAGGGAAAAGCTTACCTGGCCGCAGCCCAGCTTAGCCAGCCCAGCAACACCCGGGTCTGGATACCGATTCGGTATCCGACCGACAAGCGGGACCCACCAGCCAGAGGAGGGATGCCATCTTCTTCTTCCTCCCCTGGGCCGACAGAACGACGGCGAGCTCCACCTCATCGTCGCCGATAAGATCAACTTTCAAAGCCAGCACGTAGTTCTTATCCGTCCGCATCCCTTGCCAGTCGGAGCCCTAAGATTCGTGCCCAGTTGCAACAACACCAAAGCCGCCACATCTGGACCATCCCCGGTGAGAGGTCGTCATGTCCGAGTTCGGTTGGAGCTATAAAAACTCGTCGGGAGCTCTGCCACGAAACCCTAGATCCTCCCAGACCTCTCATTCTCTCTCAATCTCTCTCTCGTCCCCTCTATAGCCCGTAGTATACCGGAGGAGTTCACCGGAGTTCATCTAGTAGCCGCCGATTGCGACCACCCTAGAGCGCTTGGGATGGCTGGGGAGGTCCGCCTCGTCTTCTTCAACATCCGGAAGGAGCCATGCATCCAGGGGAGCTCGGAGCAGCTCGAATCGAGCGGTTCCTTTTCACAGGATATCATCGGATTTCTCACAATTACATGCAACTCCGATCACCTCCGTCCTCGTCGAGCGTCCCATCTACACCCAGGTGAGCTTGCGCATCTCTGAGAGGTCTTCTTGCACCATTTGGTCATCTGTAGCGTAGAATCGGGGTATGGCCGCCGTGCACCGCCGCAGTGAGTGGTCGCCGGCGACACTCCGGTGACCTTATCCTGGTGGCGTTGCTTCCTCTCGGTTCCCCATAGCCTACTGGTACTTCTACGCGCAGCCAGGTCACCCCGGGGGCCCCTGCACCGCCGTCTCCGGCGATCGCCACTGTCAAACCGCGCCAGTCAAACATTTTGACTTGGCCCACGCCCACGTGGCTGTTGACGTGGCTCTGGCCCACTGGTCAGTGTCGCGGGCTAAGACTAGTCTCGGTACAAAAAGTATTATTGCGCCCAGTCACCGAACTGACCGAGTCAAGCTCACGTGGCTGTTGACTCAGCCTTGACCCCACATGTCTGTCTCTGCGGCTAGATACCCCCTCGGTGAGAAAAGGTTTAGTCTGTCATTTGAAATCTAGAAAATTGCTGAAACTTTGCAAATTCATATCTAATTCATTTTAAATCAGAAAAATACAAATGATATACCAAAATGATCACAATAACATAACCTATCTGTTTAGATTATAATCTTACATGCTTGTGTGAAATAATTTTGAACTAAATTTAAAAACTTGTTTAAGTAGTATTTGAATTTTGAATTCAAACCTAATCATAATAATTCAAACCAAGTTTTCAAATACCAATTAAAAATAGGACTACTTCAATATTGTTATTCCAGTTAATATTTTGTTGTTACTAAATATTAATCCTAAAACCTTACTATTGAGATTTTAATCCCTAAAATAATTTTTCTAAAAACAAATTTAATGTAGTAAAATTTGGGAAAAATCATAAACTTGTATCAGAATTATTTCTTAGCTCCAATATTGTTATTTCAACTATTGTTTCAGTAGAAGTTAAATTTAAAACTTATAGGTCAATTTTAAATCATTAAAATTTGACTTAAATCCTAAAACTATTTTCTTAAATGGTAAGAAATTAGGATAACTCTTAAATAAGCATCAACTTGAGTTTAGACTCTATTTTCAACTATAATCTATTGATTAACAATTGTTTCATAACTGCTAACTCAATTTTAAGAATCATCTAAAATTGTGATTCAAACCCTACTAGCTAATAAAAGAAGAACTTGTGTTTTATTACTCACTTCAACCTCCTATAAAGTAAATGATCACTAAAAGGTAGTTTTGTACTATATGTCCATTATAAAATATGTTCTTCAAAAGTTATTCTTTTAAGAACATATCAAGTAAGCATTTCACCAAACCATATGCTTTCTGATAACAATTGCCTGGTTAGGTTAAGATTGTTGTCAACCCTATAACTAATTGAGTATTGTTATAATGATATGATCTACTTCAACCTTGCTTGCCCATGATCAACCAATTGTCTGCCATTCATAAGAAGCAACTTAAAAGTGTTACCTTCATGTCTTCACCATTAACCATCATTCTCTTGTAACAAGGAATGATGATAAAACCCTAAGACAATAGTTGTTGTTAAAGTCTTATTCTTTTACTAGCACCTGATAGTGATCTAACCTAAAATGCTTAACAACCATGTCTTGGTGTGATTTAAAAGTGCAACACATCATAAATAAATCACCATAACTCAATGATAACAAATCATCGGGGTTAGGGTACGCTTAGATCAATGCATATCATATCTTATGCATATCATGCTGCAGATTTCTAACATCATCCCTACCGGATGATGGTTGCTATTTCAGAATTGGGATTTCTATCGTATCGAAGACCCTGACTCGCATAATCTTGCGGTCAGAAAGGCAAGTTCACTCTTGCTCATATCTCTTGATTACTTTTAACAAAGTACTTTCAAATATACCGGTGGTATGATTATTACTGCATTGAAAAGTAAAAGGTTCTCTTTTCATAATTAATATGATTAGTTGGTTATCGACCTGAGTGGTGGTAACCTAGGATGGCTGGCAAATGGAACCATGGTAAGATTGTTGTGGTGGAGGTTCCATTTGTTCGGGAAAGTGAACCCTAGGACTTAATAACAAATGTCGCCAGTGATTCTTGCGCCGTAAATCACGGTCAACCATGAGATCTGGAATGGGACGGAGAAGTCAGCTGTATCTTTTCCCTCTCGCATGCCAACGGATCAGTTTGGGGATTGTCTTGCCTGTGCTACTATAGTGTAAGAGGGGAAATGCATTTCCGGCCAGTCTACCTATGGTATAGGGGGGGGAACAATCCTTGCCAATTGATCTATGATGGATTGTAAGGCCATCCGGAATAGGCTACCCATAATGTATAGGAGCGGGCACCCGGGGTCCGAGCTAGTCTACCTATGGCGTCGTCCATAGTGTATAGGTGAGGACCAGTGCGCCAATCAGTCTACATATGGGTATAGGGGACGATGGACTTACAAAAGGGTGGGTCTGCGGGGTCACGGAGAAGAACAGTGATTGGCTTGGATCATCGACTGGGCCCCATACCAAGGAAGTATGGACGATGCCAGCTGCTCGGTTGTGCAACAAGGCTTTGATCTCTCATGGGTACAAGTGACCACCTCTGCAGAGTGTACAAAAAGTATCAAGATACTCCCTGTTCCGGGAAGGAGCTGCGAACGCGGCAGGAAAGGAGCCCATCGAAGCTCTAATCAACCTGTGAAGACTGACGGACATAGTTCTTTTGAATAAAAGCAACTTCTTGAAGAAATGTTTACAAAAACTTGCATTGCCAAACGACTCTTGAGTATAAGGCTGTAGATAGTGCATCAAACACCTTATTCCTTATATGAACTTGCTGGGTAACGCTAGTTACTCACCCCACTCCCTCGTAACCCTTGCTTAGATTGGAGGCAACACAAGGAGCCATATGAAGACACTAAAGGTGAAGATGAAGACCTCAACCAATGTGCAGAATTATCAATGAAGTCAACAACTACACCAAGCTTGGAGGAAAACTAGAATAGGAATAGAAGGGACTCAATTCCCTAATCCTAGAACCTAAGTAGCTAGATTAGTTCTGTAGAAAGCCAACTGCATTAGTGTAGCTCTAGCTTAGTCTTCAATATATTATTCTCATTTGTAGTTGCCGGGACTAAACCTCTACCTGTTGAGGAAGTTCTGAAGCTCTTCTGTATGATGAAATGGTAATCCTATGCACCTACCTTGGACCTGCGATGTTTCTGTTGTACCACTCTGATCGATGTAATACTAGTGAGACGGTGTTTCATTGGTGTTATGTCAACGACTTGCATACTACACATGCAGTGGTATGCTGGGTCACCACAGCTGGTATCAGAGCAAACGCTTTGACCCTAGTATTAAAACCCTTTAATAGGAGACCTGTAGGTTTGGTAGTGACTATAGGAAGCCTTCTTATCTAAACGAATTCTTCTTATGTCTTGAGATGGAGATTCAACAAAAGAATACTCCTGACACACTTGAGTCAAATTCTTACCTGTCTTCTTAAGTGAAGCTAGATATCTTGTTCCATACCAAGTAGTTATTACATCATTAAAACCTTACACAATGGGTAAAAGTAGGTCATAATTGGTATACAGAACATGGTAGTCCAAAGAGAGGATACAACCGGAATGGGAACTATCCTATTGAAAGAAGTATACCAAGGGCAGTATGTCATGCTTGAGTCATCCAAAACTGTAGTAGGATGATTTTAAGTGATGAAGTGAAGCTATATGAGATAGTAGGACCCCAAGATTAAGTCATGTATGTGGATACTCAAGAATTCCATATACGAGTAAGAAATACTCACGGTATAGAAGCTTGGAGCATGTTAGATTCACTTGAGAATCCTTACATGCCGGAGTAGAGCTCTACAGTAAACCAGCAATTCCTTGCTGAGGAAGAAGATGTTCAATAAGAAGGATGAATAAAATGTTCCAAACTATGGTAACTAGGCTAAATATGAAAGAACCATAGTCCTAGTTGGAGTAGATTGATCAAAGCACAACGGAGAACCCCATGAACATCATGGAACTGTGTGAACCAAACTGAGCGAAGTAGGTGTTTAGAGAAGCTATGCTAGAAGTTTGAGAGAACATGTGAGCATAGTCTTCAATAGAACGGAAGGTAAGTTATAGAAGGATAGAAAGGCACATTTAGATCAGTCATAAAAACTCCCAAACCCCTTTTGCTCAAATTTATTTGATTGCAATTGAGCAATTAGAGTAAATATTGAGACAAAGAGTAGTAGTCCACGACTATGTGCAATATAGCACGATATAAACCTATATTACTTGGTGCTATAAAGTACACATCTAAGCCTGAATTATAGAGATGTTTTACTCAACGGGCTTAGGATGATGTATGTTGCCAGCACACATTTGGATTTTCTCGGATTTTTATTGATTGGCTAGATCCATACATGAAGTTTAACTCTGATATGCAAATGCATGTTGCATTATCAAGTTCTTACTTCATGGTATTGATCTAGAGGGTTAAGGGATTCGTGTGAGGGAGAGACGAATTCCAAAGGCATACAAGACAAAGAGGAAGAGATCACAAGAAGGAAGTCAAACAAGAAGGAAAGGTATGAGAAGACACCTGTAGATGGTGTATTTCTTGCAATACAAACCCTAGAAGAAGAAAAATTAATTAAGATATACCATAGTTGGTAGCAAAAAGGGGGAGAAAAGCAGGAAGACCCATTCATGGAAGTATCGTGAAGTGGTAGAAGTATGAAGTATTGGAATTTAGTGGAACTCTAAGTTCATAAATACTAGATCCAAACATCAGATCATGGAATAGAACCACTAATTAGGTTAGCTACAATTGGGTTGGAGGTATTTGAGCTCGTTGTTATGCAGCCTTGGTTATGTTTAGTACATCACGGGTCGATTGAGGTGTTGTAGTACCGATGATCCATTCCGGTATTGCCTGCTGCTTTACTCAGCCTGGGAGTGGTAACCCCAGTAACCCTCATTGCTAGCGTGACTAAGACACATAACATTTCTGTATAACATTGATCCCTAGTCCCAAAATCTTGAATTGTAGATTGGTGGTTAAGACGTTAGTAGTATCTTTTCTTATCTTGGAGTGTAGTCTTTGTCTACGGACCAAGACTTGTGAGATTTCCATAGGTTTTCGTGTTAATGATGATCCGTTGAAGCAATTGGTTTGTTGATGTCCCTGTTAGTTCATACCTTGTTCAATATATACAACTGCCTGTCGTGGATGTCCTCCGGTACAAGAGAAACTCTGCCGGATTTCTCCCGTGGCTTTGTATATATACCCTACCATCTGAATTAGGATGGATAGTGATGGGAAAACCCAATTCTCATCAACCTTTAGAATTTTGGGATGTACATACATCCAGAAGTGGAATAGAAGCCCTACCTAAACACAGAATTGAAGAATTCATACCGGATATCCACAATTGTGTGGGTACACCATAGACTTCTTTGAGAAACCATTAGAACGACGTCATTGTAAGACAGACCAAGACTATTAGTCTAACCATGGAGTCCAAATGGTTAGCGGACAAGACTCATGGAGACCATTAGAAAAGTCTAAGGGGGAGAGTAGGCTTTGAGTTTGAAAGTTGTAGACCAAATCAGTGGAGTAAGAAGAAGGTCTAGACTGAGATAAGATTAGTCTTATTTCCATAAGGTGATGTTGAGGTACTGTATTGATACTTGCCTCGAAAGTTCACCAAAATGGAAGTTGAGGTTTATACCTCATGGAAGCAACAATTAGGCCTTAAACTTGACCAAAGGAGTAATTAATACTTTTAAGAAGCAGCAATTGGGGAGAAACCAAAGGTGTTGGAAGTTGGGTGAAGTATATTTGAACGACACTTTCCTAAGATTCACTGTAGCTCCATTAGGAGGGCAGTGAAGGAGTTAGACAATTATGGACCATGAACCACCATTAGTATAGCCACAATTGGTAACTTTTCAACCATAGAGGACCAAGCTCAAGTTTATGAAGTTAAACCAAAACCCTAGATTGGATAGGCTAAATGAGTCCAATCCATTCCTCGGGACTGAATCTTTAGGAATACCTATGCCTTAATGGACCTCTTAAGTATAATCTCGAGCTCCGTGAAACCTTATTTTATAGACCATAACTAGGCCATGCATAGAAAGTTGATACTCTAGTATGGAGACCTCACCAAAAATAGATTGTAAAACTTAGTAAACTAAGGTGCCGAAGACTATTGGATTCCCCAAGGATGTTGGAAGACAACATAGGACTCGTTCAAGTGAAGATTGTTCAGAGTCGGAGGAAGAGGGTTTAAGAGATGCTCTGAACAAAGGATATCATCTATATCCAATCAGTTGGAGAAGGAGTTGCAAGCTAGATGTTATCAACGATAAGCTCAGCCCAAACGTAAGAGAGTTCGAACTTCGAGGACGAAGTTAATTTTAAGGGGGGGAGTCTGTAACATCCCAGGATGTGAGGCTAGAAATAGAGGGAACACAGAAGTGTGCATTGCATTCATGCATAGAAAATCTGGGAAATTTTCGCGCTTTTAAATAAAACTTGTCAAAGTGATTGAAGCTTCTCTTGAGTTGATGGAACTGAAGTAGCTCATCGACTGAAGTGCGATAAACTTCAACATGACCTTTGTTAACAACCTTGTTTTGGGTAGAGATAATAACAACAATCAAAGGAGATGAATGTGAGGCAGGATTAATATGTTAACACATCATTTTAGGACCTTATAACCAATTCTACCATGATCACCATGGTATTTCTTAAACCTAAATCATTGAAGCCATTCCTAGCTTAAAGGAAGACAACACGAGTCTTACCTTGACCCTTAATCTACTTTGTTTTCATATCTTGATTAATATAATCTTTCCCATCTAAATCTATTTATCTCCAAGACCAAGGGAGAAAGCCTATATCAAATCCAATATCATTCCTGTTCCTTGAAATAGAACCTTAGGGTACAAATTAGAAACTCAGTGGTAGTGGAGTTTAACCTAGTACCAAGTTGATTAGAGGAGTTTACAATAGAGTTTAACCACTTAAATACTTATCCAGTATTTCTGGGTATTATATAAATCACTTTTAAACTTGTTACCAAAATTGGTAAACCACAAGGTCTAAAGTGCATAAAAGCCACCCATTCTTATTTAAATCATAACTTATTAACTATATGAGATATAACAAAACTAAACTCATTTACATTCCATTAAATAGTTCAAACTATTTGAATAAAATTAACTATGATCATTTTGAAACTCTTATGATCATGCCCTGGTGAAATCAAATCAAATCAAATCACTTAAAATTTGAACATGACCTTGCTAACTTTGGATATTTTGAGCACAACTGATAATATGAACAAATAAGATATGACATTATGCATAATTCACAATAATAGGATCATTTCAAATATGAACTTTGGAAGTTAAACTTCCAAACAATTAACACAACATTAATTGATAACAATTCAATTGTGAATTACAAATATGTATAAGAATATGAAATGATTTAACCACAAATCCATTTAGTGCCAAATGCCACTTGGCTATTCAAAATAAAGATTACTAGAGGATAATCATCATGCCACCTAGGATAGTTATCCACTTCAAAATATCTTCCTTTACTTGAACCCCAAGTAATGCATTTCAAAATATCTTCCTATACTTGAACCCCAAGTAATCTTCATAGTTATCCACTTGAAAATATCTTCCTTTGCTTGATCCCCAAGTAATGCCCATGCATGAGAGCTTGACAACAAGTAGCTTACTCACCAAATGAAAACAAGAGTCACCACTTGAGGTGTCAACTTGTGGTGGACTTCAAAACACTATAAAAGGAACCCCATGGCATGCATTTGACACCATAAACTCATGGTAGGAGGTGACCAACGAATTTGGATCACTTCATACATTAGATATGATCAAGAAACACCACCATCACACAAGAAACATCACCATCACACCAGCAACACCACCACACAATCCACCCTGCTCATGAGTTGAGCAACAGGGCAGGATTCACCACCACCAGCACAACCACAAGAACCAAACAAGCAAGACCAAGACCAAATGGTTACTTAGTTCATTTAGGAATTAGGTCAAGCAGCTAGGAGGTGCAGGCATGCCACAAGATGTAGGTTTATCAGAATTCCCGAAGAACAAGCTTCACAAGACCACCAGGTTGATCTAGTATAAGAAGAGAGAAGTATAGTTATTGGGAAAAGGGAAGAACTCACCATAAAGCAAGAGAAATATATGCCTCTGATCTGAAATCATCTACTAAAAACATATACATGGCCCAGAGGCATATCACATACATCTAAATAATCATATGAGCACCAAGAACAAACAAGTAAATTTACTAGGAAGCAAATCAAACCCAGAAAATGTAGAGTAGCTATTCATATCATGCATATGTCTGTACCAAGAAATTACTATCAACATATGCATAATATTCATACACCTACACTTGCACAACAAAGGTTAGAGCATTATCTTTACCTGCCATTAACTAGTGAACACACCAATAATTAATTGTGTGAGTGCTTATATAACCTAGCATGCTTAGATAAATTAGTGAACACTCTAACACCTCACATACATATTATTGAGATGCATCTTTGCATATAGCTAAACCAACTAGATACCATATCCTGGCAAGAGCATGTGTGGAATTAATTGCCAGAACACCACCCTAAGAAAAGCACCCCTTTCATTTAAATAAACACCTGCATGTATGTATCTCAACAAACAAGTATCATAGGGATGAACTAGGTCATCTAGCACCATACCACCACCCATGACCAGATAGTATAGGAAATATCATCAGCAAAACCCTCTAATCATTTGACTATCTCAAAATCCAAGGGTTGCATCCAAACCATGATCTCTCATAGATAAACCAAATCTTTAAATTAATAATCAACTATACAAATATATATCCAAGTCAGAATCTCAAGTAAGCCATTCTTGGGAATAGTATGGATACTTTTACATTACAAAATAATGAATTAGGAATGTGTTACTGCCCTGGAATATTATTCAGGACATTTCCATGACATTAAAAATATAGGATAATCATAGAACCATGTTAGGGGAATTATACTTGCTTTATAAGTCAAACACTAGCTAGAATCTTCAGTAGTAAGTATTTGAACCCCAAATGCAAATTCTTGCATCTTAATATGCATCTCACCCAAGTCTTAATAAAAAGTTGTGAACAATAGTTGTAGTGTTTGAATCTATTCCTAACAAGATCCTAATTAAAATCCTAATGATTACTAAATAATTCTATGTGCTAATGCACATATAAATATTCTTTGCTAGCTATCAAAATATACTTATAGGTTTACCCCAGTTAAGTTCCTAGATTCAAGACCTGCAAAATAGATTTGAAATCAGATTTGAAATTCAAAACAAAAAAATAGAGTTAAAAAAAAGCAGAACAGAAAAAAAATAGGGAAAAGCTTACCTGGCCGCAGCCCAGCTTAGCCAGCCCAGCAACACCCGGGTCTGGATACCGATTCGGTATCCGACCGACAAGCGGGACCCACCAGCCAGAGGAGGGATGCCATCTTCTTCTTCCTCCCCTGGGCCGACAGAACGACGGCGAGCTCCACCTCATCGTCGCCGATAAGATCAACTTTCAAAGCCAGCACGTAGTTCTTATCCGTCCGCATCCCTTGCCAGTCGGAGCCCTAAGATTCGTGCCCAGTTGCAACAACACCAAAGCCGCCACATCTGGACCATCCCCGGTGAGAGGTCGTCATGTCCGAGTTCGGTTGGAGCTATAAAAACTCGTCGGGAGCTCTGCCACGAAACCCTAGATCCTCCCAGACCTCTCATTCTCTCTCAATCTCTCTCTCGTCCCCTCTATAGCCCGTAGTATACCGGAGGAGTTCACCGGAGTTCATCTAGTAGCCGCCGATTGCGACCACCCTAGAGCGCTTGGGATGGCTGGGGAGGTCCGCCTCGTCTTCTTCAACATCCGGAAGGAGCCATGCATCCAGGGGAGCTCGGAGCAGCTCGAATCGAGCGGTTCCTTTTCACAGGATATCATCGGATTTCTCACAATTACATGCAACTCCGATCACCTCCGTCCTCGTCGAGCATCCCATCTACACCCAGGTGAGCTTGCGCATCTCTGAGAGGTCTTCTTGCACCGTTTGGTCATCTGTAGCGTAGAATCGGGGTATGGCCGCCGTGCACCGCCGCAGTGAGTGGTCGTCGGCGACACTCCGGTGACCTTATCCTGGTGGCGTTGCTTCCTCTCGGTTCCCCATAGCCTACTGGTACTTCTACGCGCAGCCAGGTCACCCCGGGGACCCCTGCACCGCCGTCTCCGGCGATCGCCACTGTCAAACCGCGCCAGTCAAACATTTTGACTTGGCCCACGCCCACGTGGCTGTTGACATGGCTCTGGCCCACTGGTCAGTGTCGCGGGCTAAGACTAGTCTCGGTACAAAAAGTATTATTGCGCCCAGTCACCGAACTGACCGAGTCAAGCTCACGTGGCTGTTGACTCAGCCTTGACCCCACATGTCTGTCTCTGCGGCTAGATACCCCCTCGGTGAGAAAAGGTTTAGTCTATCATTTGAAATCTAGAAAATTGCTGAAACTTTGCAAATTCATATCTAATTCATTTTAAATCAGAAAAATACAAATGATATACCAAAATGATCACAATAACATAACCTATCTGTTTAGATTATAATCTTACATGCTTGTGTGAAATAATTTTGAACTAAATTTAAAAACTTGTTTAAGTAGTATTTGAATTTTGAATTCAAACCTAATCATAATAATTCAAACCAAGTTTTCAAATACCAATTAAAAATAGGACTACTTCAATATTGTTATTCCAGTTAATATTTTGTTGTTACTAAATATTAATCCTAAAACCTTACTATTGAGATTTTAATCCCTAAAATAATTTTTCTAAAAACAAATTTAATGTAGTAAAATTTGGGAAAAATCATAAACTTGTATCAGAATTATTTCTTAGCTCCAATATTGTTATTTCAACTATTGTTTCAGTAGAAGTTAAATTTAAAACTTATAGGTCAATTTTAAATCATTAAAATTTGACTTAAATCCTAAAACTATTTTCTTAAATGGTAAGAAATTAGGATAACTCTTAAATAAGCATCAACTTGAGTTTAGACTCTATTTTCAACTATAATCTATTGATTAACAATTGTTTCATAACTGCTAACTCAATTTTAAGAATCATCTAAAATTGTGATTCAAACCCTACTAGCTAATAAAAGAAGAACTTGTGTTTTATTACTCACTTCAACCTCCTATAAAGTAAATGATCACTAAAAGGTAGTTTTGTACTATATGTCCATTATAAAATATGTTCTTCAAAAGTTATTCTTTTAAGAACATATCAAGTAAGCATTTCACCAAACCATATGCTTTCTGATAACAATTGCCTGGTTAGGTTAAGATTGTTGTCAACCCTATAACTAATTGAGTATTGTTATAATGATATGATCTACTTCAACCTTGCTTGCCCATGATCAACCAATTGTCTGCCATTCATAAGAAGCAACTTAAAAGTGTTACCTTCATGTCTTCACCATTAACCATCATTCTCTTGTAACAAGGAATGATGATAAAACCCTAAGACAATAGTTGTTGTTAAAGTCTTATTCTTTTACTAGCACCTGATAGTGATCTAACCTAAAATGCTTAACAACCATGTCTTGGTGTGATTTAAAAGTGCAACACATCATAAATAAATCACCATAACTCAATGATAACAAATCATCGGGGTTAGGGTACGCTTAGATCAATGCATATCATATCTTATGCATATCATGCTGCAGATTTCTAACATCATCCCTACCGGATGATGGTTGCTATTTCAGAATTGGGATTTCTATCGTATCGAAGACCCTGACTCGCATAATCTTGCGGTCAGAAAGGCAAGTTCACTCTTGCTCATATCTCTTGATTACTTTTAACAAAGTACTTTCAAATATACCGGTGGTATGATTATTACTGCATTGAAAAGTAAAAGGTTCTCTTTTCATAATTAATATGATTAGTTGGTTATCGACCTGAGTGGTGGTAACCTAGGATGGCTGGCAAATGGAACCATGGTAAGATTGTTGTGGTGGAGGTTCCATTTGTTCGGGAAAGTGAACCCTAGGACTTAATAACAAATGTCGCCAGTGATTCTTGCGCCGTAAATCACGGTCAACCATGAGATCTGGAATGGGACGGAGAAGTCAGCTGTATCTTTTCCCTCTCGCATGCCAACGGATCAGTTTGGGGATTGTCTTGCCTGTGCTACTATAGTGTAAGAGGGGAAATGCATTTCCGGCCAGTCTACCTATGGTATAGGGGGGGGAACAATCCTTGCCAATTGATCTATGATGGATTGTAAGGCCATCCGGAATAGGCTACCCATAATGTATAGGAGCGGGCACCCGGGGTCCGAGCTAGTCTACCTATGGCGTCGTCCATAGTGTATAGGTGAGGACCAGTGCGCCAATCAGTCTACATATGGGTATAGGGGACGATGGACTTACAAAAGGGTGGGTCTGCGGGGTCACGGAGAAGAACAGTGATTGGCTTGGATCATCGACTGGGCCCCATACCAAGGAAGTATGGACGATGCCAGCTGCTCGGTTGTGCAACAAGGCTTTGATCTCTCATGGGTACAAGTGACCACCTCTGCAGAGTGTACAAAAAGTATCAAGATACTCCCTGTTCCGGGAAGGAGCTGCGAACGCGGCAGGAAAGGAGCCCATCGAAGCTCTAATCAACCTGTGAAGACTGACGGACATAGTTCTTTTGAATAAAAGCAACTTCTTGAAGAAATGTTTACAAAAACTTGCATTGCCAAACGACTCTTGAGTATAAGGCTGTAGATAGTGCATCAAACACCTTATTCCTTATATGAACTTGCTGGGTAACGCTAGTTACTCACCCCACTCCCTCGTAACCCTTGCTTAGATTGGAGGCAACACAAGGAGCCATATGAAGACACTAAAGGTGAAGATGAAGACCTCAACCAATGTGCAGAATTATCAATGAAGTCAACAACTACACCAAGCTTGGAGGAAAACTAGAATAGGAATAGAAGGGACTCAATTCCCTAATCCTAGAACCTAAGTAGCTAGATTAGTTCTGTAGAAAGCCAACTGCATTAGTGTAGCTCTAGCTTAGTCTTCAATATATTATTCTCATTTGTAGTTGCCGGGACTAAACCTCTACCTGTTGAGGAAGTTCTGAAGCTCTTCTGTATGATGAAATGGTAATCCTATGCACCTACCTTGGACCTGCGATGTTTCTGTTGTACCACTCTGATCGATGTAATACTAGTGAGACGGTGTTTCATTGGTGTTATGTCAACGACTTGCATACTACACATGCAGTGGTATGCTGGGTCACCACATGATCCCAGCTCACCAATGCTTACATATATGATCAAGATTGTGTAGGTGCATGTCACCTCAAAAATTATTCTTTTGTTATCACTTACCTACTCGAGGACGAGCAGGAGTTAAGCTTGGGGATGCTTGATACGTCTCAAACGTATCTATAATTTTTGATGCTCCATGCTTGTTCTTACACCATTTGCCTATTGTTTCGTTACACTTAGTGGCATTTTTATACATTTTCCGGGACTAACCTATTAACGAAGTGCCACAGTGCCAGTTTCCTGTTTTCTGCTGTTTTTGTGTTTCAGAAGTGATACATAGGAAATATTCTCGGAATTGGACGAAACAAGTTCCTGAAGTCATATTTTACCCGGAAGCTTCCAGACATCCAAAGACCTGACAGAGGAGGGCCACCAGGGCCCCACACAAGGGGGTGGCGCGGCCAGCCCCCTGGCCGCGCCGGGCCCACGTGAGGGTGCCTGGTCCCTCTCCTGACATCGCCCCTTCGCCTATATTTACCCCCCGACGAGAAAAACCTAAGAGGGAGATCAGTTTTCCAGAATACATCGCGATCCGCCGCCACCGTCGACCTGAAGATCGGGAGGGTCCAGAAGCTCTTCCCGGCACCCTGCCGGAGAGGGGAATCGCCACCGGAGGTCTTCTTCATCGCCATGCTTGCCTCCGGAGCGATGAGTGAGTAGTCTACCTTGGACTATGGGTCCATAGCAGTAGCTAGATGGTTGTCCTCTCCACCATGTGCTTCATGTTTAGATCTCATGAGCTGCCATACATGATTGAGATCACCGTTATGTAATTCTATGATGTTGGTTTGTTGGGATCCGATGAATATTGGTGTTTATGATTAAGTTGCTGTACTGAATTATATCTTTTGTTATCTCTATGTTGTTTATGATCTTGCATGCTCTCCGTTGTTAGTAGCTATCTTGGCCGAGTAGTTGCTAGTGACTCCAAGAGGGGGTATTTATGCTCGATAGTGGGTTCATACCTCTATTTCACCTGGGGGGGGTGACAGAAACCTCTAAGGTGGTAGATGTGCTGTTGCTACTAGGGAGAAAACAACATTCATATGCTCAAGGGCATATGCTTTGTTTACATTACACACTTTGCTTAATGCAATTATCTGTTGTTCGCAACTTAATACTTCCAGGGTGTTCGGATGATATCCCCGGGGGTGGATTATTAGTCATAGATGCAGTTGGATGGCGGTCTATGTATTTTGTTGTAATGCCCAGAGTAAATCTCATAGTGATCTTCTTGACATATCACGTTATCTTTATTCTATCAATTGCCCAACTGTAATTTGTTTACCCAGCATGTTATTTTATCTATGGAGAGACACCACTAGTGAACTGTGGACCCCGGTCCTATTTTAATCATATTGCAATCACCTGTTTACTTTTCCCGCACTGTTTACTTTACTCGCATATAACTACTGTTTTCCACTCGATACACTCATAACCTTTGTTTCAAGCAAACCGGTGAGATTGACAACCTCATCGCAAGTTGGGAACAAAGTATTTGTTTGTGTGTGTGCAGGTTCCGCGTTGCTGCTGGCCGAAGACGAGTCAACAAGTATCGTTAACGGCGCCCTTGTTGGAGTGTCACTAAGCCAGTCCGCATCACCTTCAGTCGTCATTGACTCCCTTCTCCTGTTCGATAAACCTTGGTTTCTTAACTGAGGGAAAACTTGCTGCTGCACTCATCATACCTTCCTCTTGGGGTTCCCAACGGGCTGGTTATTCACCACGCACAAGGACTGTCTGTTGCCACATTCTCTGGGAGCATCAGTGTCCTCTCATCTTTGGGTCCAGCTATGTCGAGCTCCATATCATGAAACCCCGACATTATTTCATCCACCCCGACTTTAGCAAAGCCAACTGGAATCTCACGGCCATGCCAGCGTACATCAGGGCCAGAAGGTAAAGCTTGTCCGACGGCCACCTTCATGGATATGTTCTTGAATCTCTGATGGAGTTCACATGATGTTGACTCCTTGATTCCATCCACGGGGTAGCCGGGACCGCCCTCTATCATTCTTCGTGCATCGTCGGGCGGGGCCTCAGATTCAGCCACGCTGCTTTTCCGCTTAGATGGGGCGCCGGTAATATCGAGTGCAGGATCTTCCTGGCGCGCTACTCCTCTAAGCTCGTCAATCTGCTTCTGTTGCTCGTTAAGCCTGGCAAGCAACTGGTTGAACTTGTCATTCTCCTCATCCTGCTGTCGCTTCTTTGCTCTCGCTCGGCTTCTGTAAGTGTCTTGGTCTCTGGCAAACCCAAGCCACCATGGGTAAGAAGGACCGAAGCCTCGCGTTCGTCCTCCATGTTCTTCATTGCCGAGGACCAGTGTGAGCAAATCTTTCTCTCTATCTGGAGTGAACTGTCTTTTTCCCTCTTTAATTTCTTTCACTATCTTTTTCCAATTCTCCCTGGGTATCCTAAGACCGTCACTGCAGATGAGGTCCCCTGTTTCTTCGTCGTACGAACCACCATGCGCAAGGAACCAATTTCTTGCTCTCAATTCCCACTTATCACGAATGGGTTCAGGTACGATGCCTTTAGCTAGTATATCTTGCTCTTTCTTATCCCACTTTGGGATGGCAGTCTCATAGCCCCCTGGCCCCAGCGTGTGGTGATATTTCTTCTTGTCGGCATTTTTCTTGTTCTTTTCTGATAATGCCTTGGCATCTTCTGACTCCTTGTACTCTTGAAATGCCTTCCAGTGATTCGCCTGCTTGGCTAGATACCCCTCGAATACTGGCACTTTCTTTGTCTTCCGATAGTTTTTCCATAGCTTCTTCTTCCAGCTACGGAACAGTTCGGCCATCTTCTTTAGAGTCCACTGCTTGACTTTGGCCCTCAGTTTTTTTGCGGCGTCTTTATTCTCACATTCTGGCAGGTTGAAATGTGACATGAGATCATTCCAAAGATTATCTTTGTACCTGTCGGCGACATAGTCACTATCGGCTGCCCCTTTGTGCTTGTTCCACTCCCGAACGCTGATCGGGACGTGATCCCTAACGAGAACTCCGCATTGCTTCTTGAATGTGTCAACAGCATTCTTAGGAAGCTTGGGTTCGCCCGTAGGCAATATCACCTCAAAGGTGTAATGCGTCCGTGCATCCAACTTTTTAGTCGGGCCTCGTTTTGTAGCTTTGCTCGATGTGGAGGCCTAAGAGGGAGAAACATTTGTCAAATGAATGTATATGTATACAATATAGAGCTATCTCCAATATTTTTCACATATTACAAGTGATTGTCGAACTTCATATGTATACCTCGCCGGACTTTATTATTTCTCCACCGGCTTCTCCATCAGTGGAGCTATCACCTTCTCTGTCATTGGAGCTATCTCCTGCCCCATCGGCTTCATCTTCGTGTCGGTCGACCTCCATTCCATCTCCGGAGGGGTTTAGATATGACGACGGAGATTCAGCTGGTTCAACGTCGAGGGCGTCTTTGATAATATCTTCGAGAAGTTCTTCCTCTTCGAGGTTCCTGCTATGTGGATCCATAGTTTCTGCAAAATATGGACATTTGATTAACTAATAAACTAACAAACTTAAAAATACTAACAATATATGATGCTAGATTATTTTTTTTTCTATTTGCAAAGTAATTCTAGTTCTATTTGCAAAATAATTCCATTTCTATTTGCAAAATAATTCTATTTCTATTTGCAAAGTAATTCTATTTCTATTTGCAAAGTAATTCTATTTCTATTTGCAAATTAATTCTATTTCTATTTGCAAAGTAATTCTATTTCTATTTAATTCTATTTCTATTTGCAAAGTAATTCTATTTCTATTTAATTCTATTTCTATTTGCAAATTAATTCTATTTCTATTTGCAAAGTAATTCTAGTTCTATTTGCAAAATAATTCTATTTCTATTTGCAAAAAAATTCTATTTCTATTTGCAAAGTAATACTATTTCTATTTGCAAAGTAATTCTATTTCTATTTGCAAAATAATTCTAGTTCTATTTGCAAAATAATTCTATTTCTATTTGCAAAGTAATTCTATTTCTATTTAATTCTATTTCTAATTGCAAAGTAATTCTATTTCTATTTGCAAAGTAATTCTATTTCTATTTGCAAAGTAATTCTATTTCTATTTGCAAAGTAATTCTATTTCTATTTGCAAAATAATTCTAGTTCTATTTTCAAAATAATTCTATTTCTATTTGCAAAATAATTCTATTTCTAATTGCAAAGTAATTCTATTTCTATTTGCAAATAATTCTATTTCTATTTAATTCTATTTCTATTTGCAAAGTAATTCTATTTTTTCTAACTTATTTCTATTTGCTATTTTTTTCTAACTTATTTCTATTTGCTATTTCTAGTACACACTAACAAATAATAAATTCTAAAAAAAACCTAACTTAACAATTCTATCTAACATAACAATTTCTAACAAATAACCTAACCTAACAATTCTATCTAAAAATTCTAAAAAAAAACTAACCTAACAATTCTATCTAACAAATAATAAAATTTAAAAAAACCTAACCTAACAAAATTTAACCTAATCTAACTTAACAAATTAACACTTAATTAACAAAAAAAAGGGCGGCGCGGCGGGCGGCCGGGCGTCTCACCGAGAGAGGAGTGGCGGCGCGGCTCGAGGAGGGGTGGCGGCGTGGGCGGTGGCCGGAGGGGTGGCGGCGCGGCTCGGGGGAGGCTCGGTGGCTGCGGTGGCGGCGCGGCTCGGGGTGGCTGCGGTGGCGGCTCGGGGAGGCTCGGGTGCGGCGGGCGGTGGCCGGAGGGGTGGCGGCGCGGCGAGTTTTCCGGTGGCCGCAACGATCAGCAAAGGAACTCCTCGCGCGCATCGACGGCAGAAACGGCTAAGTGCCGGGGAGGAAGAAGAGGGGCTTATATACCAACCCCCCCTTTAGTCCCGGTTGGGGGCTCAAACCGGGACTAAAGGGTGCCTTTAGTCCCGGTTTGAGCCCCCAACCGGGACTAAAGGGTGGTGGGCGGTTGGCGCCCGAGCCCCCCCCCCTTTAGTCCTGGCTGGTGGCTCCAGCCGGGACTAAAGGGGCAATAAATGCGCGCCAAAGCTATAGTTTTTTTAGGTTTTCATTTCAAATATCAATTTTTAATTTTGAATTGAATAACTAATGTATATTTTAGAATCTGATAAAACTATGAATATGAAAAGTGTTTGAAATTGAATAACTAATTCAAAACTATTTTCTATTTTCAAAATTAATTATTTTAACTATCCAAACTATTAACTGGTTTGCCATTTTCAATTAAAATTATATTAATTAATATTATTTTTGTATATTTTAGAATTTGACAAAACTATGAATATGAAAAGTGTTTGAAATTGAATAACTAATTCAAAACTATTTTCTATTTTCAAAATTAATTATTTTAACTATCCAAACTATTAACTAGTTTGCCATTTTCAATTAAAACTATATTGATTAATAATCTTTTTGTATATTTTAGAATCTGATAAAACTATGAATATGAAAAGTGATTGAAATTGAATAACTAATTCAAAACTATTTTCTATTTTCAAAATTAATTATTTTAACTATCCAAACTATTAACTAGTTTGCCATTTTCAATTAAAACTATATTGATTAATATTCTTTTTGTATATTTTAGAATCTGATAAAACTATGAATATGAAAAGTGTTTGAAATTGAATAACTAATTCAAAACTATTTTCTATTTTCAAAATTAATTATTTTAACTATCCAAACTATTAACTAGTTTGCCATTTTCAATTAAAACTATATTGATTAAAACTATGAAATCAGGACTGGGTATAGCGGCGGCAAGGGTAGGGGAGAGGTAGTAGCCCGCCGGGAGGAGTGCCATCGGAACGAAAGGCGAGGCAACGGGGTTGAGGCAGGAGACGGCGGCCATTGCTTTTGTTTTGGCTTTGAGGGGAGGCGCTTTAGGAAGACGCAACACGGTGTGTATAAAGAGCAGGACGGGAAAAGAACTACTGAGCCGGCTTTTTTTTCTAAAGAGCGGTGATGACCGATCCATACCATTATTCACATCCAGCTATCCATGTAACCGTGTCTGTCGTAGCCATGGAGAATCTTCATCATGCATTACATAAAAGGTTTAATACATTATTACATTATTGCACCAATATTCCTATCTATTATTTCTGTTTTCTTCTGGGTCGTAGCCATGGAGAATCTTCATCATTCAGTAGGATGCTTGGGTCAGTTTTCACTTTGAAGGGCGGAATTTTATGAAACTTATTATAATCTACTCACATGTTTGTCTTGTCATCTACTCCTACGATGTTTCTTTTCCCTGAAAGAACTATGTGGCGTTTTGGCTCATCGGACGATATCTTCTTTTGCTGATTTCTTTTTCTCGTTTTTGTAGACATGTCCTTCACATAGAAAACCTGAGCGACATCGTTGGCTAGGATGAATGGTTCGTCCATGTACGCAAGATTGTTGAGATCCACTGTTGTCATGCCGTACTTTTGGTCTACAACTACCCCGCTGATACGTCTCCAACGTATCTCTAATTTTTGATGCTCCATGCTTGTTTTTACACCATTTGCCTATTGTTTCGTTACACTTAGTGGCACTTTTATGCATTTTCCGGAACTAACCTATTAACGAGTTGCCACAGTGCTAGTTTCCTGTTTTCTGCTATTTTTGTGTTTCAGAAGTGATACACAGGAAATATTCTCGGAATTGGACGAAACAAGTTCCTGAAGTCTTATTTTTCCCGGAAGCTTCCAGAGATCCAAAGGAGAGTCGGAGGGGGGCCACCAGGGCCCCACACACAGGGGCGGCGCGGCCAGGCCCCTGGCCGCGCGGGCCCTGCGTGAGGACGCCTGGCTCCCCCTCTGACGACACCCCTTCGCCTATAAAGACCCCCCGACGGAAAAAACCTAAGTACCCGATCAGATTTCTAGAACACATCGCGATCCACCGCCGCCGTCGACCCGAAGATCGGGAGGGTCCAGAAGCTCTTCCCGGCACCCTGCCGGAGAGGGGAATCGCCACCGGAGGTCTTCTTCATCGCCATGCTTGCCTCCGGAGCGATGAGTGAGTAGTCTACCTTGGACTATGGGTTCATAACAGTAGCTAGATGGTTGTCTTCTCCACCATGTGCTTCATGTTTAGATCTCATGAGCTGCCCTACATGATTGAGATCACCGTTATGTAATTCTACATGTTTGGTTTGTTGGGATCCGATGAATATTGGTGTTTATGATTAAGTTGCTGTACTGAATTATATCTTTTGTTATCTCTATGTTGTTTATGATCTGGCATGCTCTCCGTTGTTAGTAGCTATCTTGGCCGAGTAGTTGCTAGTGACTCCAAGAGGGGGTATTTATGCTCGATAGTGGGTTCATGCCTCTATTTCACCTGGGGGAGTGACAGAAACCTCTAAGGTGGTAGATGTGCTGTTGCTACTAGGGAGAAAACAACATTCATATGCTCAAGGGCATATGCTTTGTTTACATTACACACTTTGCTTAATGCAATTATCTGTTGTTCGCAACTTAATACTTCTAGGGTGTTCGGATTGATATCCCCGGGAGTGGATTATTAGTCATAGATGCAGTTGGATGGCGGTCTATGTATTTTGCTGTAATGCCCAGAGTAAATCTCATAGTGATCTTCTTGACATATCACGTTTATCTTTATTATATCAATTGCCCAACTGTAATTTGTTTACCCAGCATGTGTTATTTATCTATGGAGAGACACCACTAGTGAACTGTGGACCCCGGTCCTATTTCCATCATATTGCTATCACCTGTTTACTTTACTCGTACTGTTTACTTTACTCGCATACTATATTGTTTTCCACTCGATACGATCATAACCTTTGTTTCAAGCAAACCGGTGAGATTGACAACCTCATCGCAAGTTGGGAACAAAGTACTTGGTTGTGTTGTGTGCAGGTTCCGCGTTTCTACTGGCCGAAGACGAGTCAACAAGTATCGTTAACGGCGCCCTTGTTGGAGTGTTACTAAGCCAGTCCGCATCACCTTCAGTCGTCATTGTCTCTCCTCTCCTGATCGACATTAAACCTTGGTTTCTTAACTGAGGGAAAACTAGCTGCTATACTCATCATACCTTCCTCTTGGGGTTCCCAACGGGCTGGTCATTCACCACGCACAAGGACCGTCTGCTCCACGTCCACCACACGCCAGCAGCCTCTTTTCTGGCGCCATCTACCGGAAGCAGCTTCTTTTCTGGCACCGTTGCCGGGGAGGAAGAGAAGACTTCTGCGAGGGGAGTTTTTCGCACACACATCCTTTACTTTGTTTATTGTTTTGCTTTACTTTATTTATTTTACCTGCATTGCTTTTTATCAAAAACCCAAAAAAATTAGAATCCTTGGTAGTTGTTTTTACTTGTTTACTTTCGTTTTGCTGAAATGGCCAATCCTGAAAACACCAAGTTGTGTGACTTTACTAGCACAAACAATAGTGATTTTATCTGCACTCCTATTGCACCACCTGCTACTGCTGCAAACTTTTATTAGATTAAGCCTGCTTTATTGAACCTTGTTATGAAAGAGCAATTTTCTGGTGCTAGTACTGAAGATGCTGCAGCTCATCTCAACAATTTTGTTGAGCTATGTGAGATGCAGAAGGATGTTGATAGTGATATTATTAAGCTCAAGTTGTTTCCTTTTTCTTTGAGAGGAAAAGCTAAAGATTGGTTGCTGTCTTTGACTAAGAATAGTATTGATTCATGGGCTAAGTGTAAGGATGCTTTTATTGGTAGATATTATCCTCCTGCTAAGATTATATCCTTGCGTAGCAATATTATGAAGTTTACTCAGTTTGATAATGAACATGTTGCTCAAGCTTGGGAAAGAATGAAATCTATGATAAAGAATTGCCCCACTCATGGACTCACTACTTGGATGATTATCCAAACTTTTTATGCAGGACTGAATTTTTCTTCAAGGAACCTACTTGATTCAGCTGCTGGAGGCACTTTTATGTCCCTTACCTTGGGTGCCGCATCAAAGCTACTCGACAACATGATGGTGAATTATTCTGAATGGCACACCGAGAGAGCTCCACAAGGTAAGAAGGTAAATTCTGTTGAGGAAACCTCTTCCTTGAATGATAAGATTGATGCCATTATGGCTATGCTTGCTAATGATAGGACTCATGTTGATCCTAATAATGTTCCTTTGGCCTCTCTGGTTGCCCAAGAAGAGCATGTTGATGTGAATTTCATTAGAAACAATAATTTTAACAACAATGCTTATAGGAACAATTTTGCTAGTAACAATTATAGGCCGTATCCTTCTACTAATGGTAATGGTTATGGTAACTCTTATGGTAATTCCTACAACAACACTAGGGTCGCGCCCTCCGAGCTTGAGGTAATGCTCAAGGACTTCATCGGTAAGCAAACTACTTTTAACAAGTCTGTTGAGGAAAAGTTAGGCAAAATTGATATTCTTGCTTCTAAAGTTGATAGCCTTGCTCATGATGTTGAACTTCTAAAATTAAAAGTGTTTCTTAATGATGTGAAATAGAGCAATGTTTTTTCTACCGCTAATGCTATTCAAGTTGGAATTGATGAAAATATTAGATTGTTAGCGGAATTGCATGCCAGGTGGGAAAGAGAAGATGAGATGGCTAGAGAGATGAAGGTATGTACTATTACTACCTCTAATGATGATGCTCCTAATGTTAGCAATCCTCTTACTTTGATTGGTGTAGAGAAAACTCCCACTCCTTGTGTTAAAAAGCCTAAAACTGCCAAAACTTTTTCTCAAAAGAGTGCTGAAATTTTTTGGAGTGTGGGAGATGATAGCTCTATTTCTTTTAATGATTTTGATGTTGATGGCTGCAATATATCTGAAGTAATTTTGTTCTTGCAAAAGCTTGCTTTGACTCCCAATGCTAGTTCTTTAAATATTGCTTTTACTAAGCATATTACCAATGCTCTCATAAAAATTAGGGATGAAAAGTTGAAGCAAAAAGCCTCTGTTCCCAAGAAGTTAGAAGATGGTTGGGAACCAATCATTGATATGCATGTTAATGGTTATGATTGCCATGCTTTATGTGATCTAGGTGCTAGTATTTCTATCATGCCTAGAAAGATTTATGACATGCTTGATTTACCACCGCTTGAAAAGTGTTATTTTGATGTTCCTATTGCTGATGTTGCTAAGAAGAAACCTTTGGGAAGAATTAATGATGTTCTTATTGTGGTTAACAATAACCTTGTTCCCGTTGATTTTCTTGTTATGGACGTTGAATGCCATGCTTCATGTCCTATTATTTTGGGAAGACCTTTTCTTCGAACTGTAGGTGCCATCATTGATATGAGGGAAGGCACTATCAAATATCAATTCCCACTAAAGAAAGGTATGGAACACTTCCCTAGGAAGAGAAAGAAATTACTTTTTGACTCTATTCTTAGAGCAAATTATGAGCTTGATGCTTCATCTCTTGATGTTACTTGATTCACAATTTTCTGCGCCTAGCTCAAAGGCGTTAAAGAAAAGCACTCTTGGGAGATAACCCAATGTTTTCTTTTCAGTACTTTTTCTTTTATTTGAGTCTTGGAAGTCATTACTACTGTAATGACCGCTCCTTATCTTGTTTATTTCGTTTTTGTGCCAAGAGAAGCCTCTAATTTGAGCGAGGTAAAGATTTGGGGATGTTGCTGTCCTGAAACTGTTTTCGGTGCTGCACCGTAAAAATTCGTGAAAATTCTCTGTTTATCTTTTGGACCTGCGATATCTTGTGCATATGCCCCAGGTTATATCCAAACTTTTGTTAGTTGAACACTTTTTGATTTGAGCAACAGAAAATCCCTCAAAAATTCGACCTTTGTTAGCTATTCAGTTTTGACAGATTTCTGCCAATATTTGTGTTTGCCACTTTATCGCTTTCTTTTGAGTTCTTTTGATCACGGAACTTTTGGGGAGGTTGCTACATTAGTATTTGCTATATATTTGATGGTTTTGAGTTGAAACCTGAAGCAAATAGAGGATTGATTATATGTTATGCTTACACTAAGTTGCTAATAGAATTGTGTTTAGTTTTGTATGAAGGAAGTTTTCAAGTGTAGGGATTGGAGAATGATGAGATGAGTTGAAGAATGGATAAAAGCTCAAGCTTGCGGATGCCCATGCATCACCCCAAGAAATATCCAAGAAGTACAATCGTCAAAGCTTGGGGATGCCCCCGAGGCACCCCTTCTTCATCGGCAAAGATCAGGTCACCTTTCAAAACACTATATTTTTATTGCTTCATGCACTATGTGTTTTTCTTGGAGTGTCAGTTGTTTTAGTTGTTTTAGTTTTCTTAGTTGGTTTATTTTGTTTGTTTGCTGCAATAAATGGTTGGACCCCAACAAATTTCTTTTGGAGAAGTTGCCTTGCTTTTCATTTGCCAAGAACGCTCTAGTTTTCACTCTTATTAAAGTCGAGTGTTCTTCTTTTTCTGCTACTGCTTTTGGTTTTCGTTTTCGCCTTGATTTGCGTTCAGACCTTGTCATATCTTTTCATTAAGGTGTATTTTTGCCTCTGATCTTTATTGGTTTTCATCAAAAGAGGTGTCTATAAAAATTTCAAATGGTGTTGGAAAAGAGAAAAAACTTTGTGCAAAATAGTGGTACAAGAAGGAGCTTGTGTAGACTGCGGCTTAGGCTTTTTTATGTCATGCTTGATGTCTTTTTGATAGTATGCTTAGTGGTTTTGCTGTAGCATGACTTGTCTCAAATAACTGAGATTGCTTAATGAGCCTTTGAAAAAAATCATGCGTTGTTTTTATTGTATGGAAGCATTATTTTGGTTTTCTCCTTGATGCTTTATTTGGGTTGACTTGGCGCATGCTCACACATGTTAGACTCTTACAAAGTCGCCAATAGCCTTCATGATCATTTAGTTTTCGACTTTTGATGCCATCTTATGCTTCTTTTAATGTCGCTTTGTCGCTTTGCATGATTATGGCCATTATTGCTCTCTTAGTTGGTCGCTCCCAGTCTTTTGCTAGCCCTCGCCTTGTACTGAGTATGAGCTCTACTCGTGCATCCAACTCCTAAAAGCCAAAGTTTTCCAAAGTGTCCACCATACATACCTACTAGCAATTTGCTATTCCAAGTAAATTTGACTTGCTTTTATTTTCTCTTCAAATTAAACTCTTACCAGTGTTATGCGAAATTCGGTTAGTAAAGCTCTCACGAACTGGAAGGCACACTTTACTTTTTCCTGTTCTTAAAAATTTAACATTGTGGTCTTTTATGTTGAGTTGTTATGCTTGCAAGTTGTAAGTTGGATTCTAGCCCATCCATGCTGTCATGGGGCAAGCTTTCAACATTGCACTTCTTATTTGAGTTGATATCGTGATCTTTTGTTTATGGATGCCCGCGGTGTGAAATGAATTGGGAATCTTGTGGGGATCATGGAGTTTGTATATGTGTTAGGGAAACGCCGGGCCGCCAATCTAATCCATGCATAATTCATGGTGGAAATTTGCAGCATACCCATGGTGAACATTCGACGACGCATCTCACAATAAAAAGCTAAATAAAAGGCAAATAAAAGAGATGTCGAGGTGTTCATTGTCTGCTTGTCCTGTCATTTTGGTGTGGGCTTGTTCCATGTCATCGGGCACGGAGGTACCCCATTGGCGGTTCTCAATGATATGCATATACTTATAATGACAAGAGCCTTGCTTGGGACTCTAAGTAAAGTAGCATGAGTTTTGGGTACTCGTATTCACAGGGCACGAGGTTTTCAACTTATGATTTGTCAAGCATATGCATCATAGTTGTTCTCGCATTAACTTTAACCATTCAAGATGCTTATGATGGGGGCAATGAGAGCTCAAAGCCGGTAAGTACCATAATTTTTGAAGGTTATAAAACTTGCAATCACTGCTTCCCTCTGCGAAGGGCCTTTCTTTTACTTTTATGTTGAGTCACCACCTTCTATCTTTATGCACCATTAAGAGAGCATAGTTGTCATTCTTAGTGTGATATGCATTGTCCCAAAGTTCATTGATTGACTCATATTGTTGGTTTCACTTGTTCTTAAATTATTTGCATCTAGTCGCCCTCTTAAACTTGAAGGTGTCCTATGCATTTATGTTTTGCTCTCTTTGAAGGACAAGCTGAAAACCATTTATATGTTTTTCCTTATGATTTGAACACACGTTTGACTTTCATTGTTTCATTTTCATGATCTTTTGTTTGTGTTCATTTGCATGTTTACAACATGGTTGCTAAGTTCTTATTGTCATGATTATATCTTCATGCCCATGTTTTAAGTTCTTATGATCCCAGCTCACCAATGCTTACATATATGATCAAGATTGTGTAGGTGCATGTCACCTCAAAAATTATTCTTTTGTTATCACTTACCTACTCGAGGACGAGCAGGAGTTAAGCTTGGGGATGCTTGATATGTCTCCAACGTATCTATAATTTTTGATGCTCCATGCTTGTTTTTACACCATTTGCCTATTATTACGTTACACTTAGTGGAACTTTTATGCATTTTCTGGAACTAACCTATTAACGAGTTGCCACACTGCCAGTTTCCTGTTTTCTGCTGTTTTTGTGTTTAAGAAGTGATACACAGGAAATATTCTCGGAATTGGACGAAACAAGTACCTGAAGTCTTATTTTTCCTGGAAGCTTCCAGAGATCCGAAGGAGAGTCGGAGGGGGGCCACCAGGGCCCCACACACAGGGGCGGCGCGGCCAGGCCCCTGGCCGCGCGGGCCCCGCGTGAGGGCGCCTGGCTCCCCCTCTGACGACGCCCCTTCGCCTATAAAGACCCCCCGACGGAAAAAACCTAAGTACCCGATCAGATTTCCAGAACACATCGCGATCCACCGCCGCCGTCGACCCAAAGATCGGGAGGGTCCAGAAGCTCTTCCCGGCACCCTGCCAGAGAGGCGAATCGCCACCGGAGGTCTTCTTCATCGCCATGCTTGCCTCCGGAGCGATGAGTGAGTAGTCTACCTTGGACTATGGGTCCATAGCAGTAGCTAGATGGTTGTCTTCTCCACCATGTGCTTCATGTTTAGATCTCATGAGCTGCCCTACATGATTGAGATCACCGTTATATAATTCTACATGTTTGGTTTGTTGGGATCCGATGAATATTGGTGTTTATGATTAAGTTGATGTACTGAATTATATCTTTTGTTATCTCTATGTTGTTTATGATCTTGCATGCTCTCCGTTGTTAGTAGCTATCTTGGCCGAGTAGTTGCTAGTGACTCCAAGAGGGGGTATTTATGCTCGATAGTGGGTTCATGCCTCTATTTCACCTGGGGGAGTGACAGAAACCTCTAAGGTGGTAGATGTGTTGTTGCTACTAGGGAGAAAACAACATTCATATGCTCAAGGGCATATGCTTTGTTTACCTTACACACTTTGCTTAATGCAATTATCTGTTGTTCGTAACTTAATACTTCTAGGGTGTTCGGATTGATATCCCCGGGAGTGGATTATTAGTCATAGATGCAGTTGGATGGCGGTCTATGTATTTTGTTGTAATGCCCAGAGTAAATCTCATAGTGATCTTCTTGACATATCACGTTTATCTTTATTCTATCAATTGCCCAACTGTAATTTGTTTACCCAGCATGTGTTATTTATCTATGGAGAGACACCACTAGTGAACTATGGACCCCGGTCCTATTTCCATCATATTGCTATCACCTGTTTACTTTACTCGTACTGTTTACTTTACTCGCATACTATATTGTTTTCCACTCGATACGCTGATAACCTTTGTTTCAAGCAAACCGGTGAGATTGACAACCTCATCGCAAGTTGGGAACAAAGTACTTGGTTGTGTTGTGTGCAGGTTCCGCGTTGCTACTGGCCGAAGACGAGTCAACAAGTATCGTTAACGGCGCCCTTGTTGGAGTGTTACTAAGCCAGTCCGCATCACCTTCAGTCGTCATTGTCTCTCCTCTCCTGATCGACATTAAACCTTGGTTTCCTAACTGAGGGAAAACTAGCTGCTATACTCATCATACCTTCCTCTTGGGGTTCCCAACGGGCTGGTCATTCACCACGCACAAGGACCGTCTGCTCCACGTCCACCACACGCCAGCAGCCTCTTTTCTGGCGCCATCTACCGGTAGCACCCGCCTCCTGTCAGCTTCACCCATTTGCACCGAAACAAAGGGATCTTAAAAGTAGGTCCATAGTCAAGTTCCCATATCTCCTCTATGTACCCGTAATATGTTTCCAAACAGTGCCCATTCTTGTCTGTTGCATCAAAGCGGACACCACTGTTTTGGTTGGTGCTCTTTTTATCTTGGGCAACCGTGTAAAATGTATTCCCATTTATCTCGTACCCTTGGAAAGTACATATAGTCGAAGATGGTGGCCTGGCCAAATAGTACAGCTGATCTCCAATGGTGTCGTCATTCATGAGATGTGTCTGCAACCAACTGCCGAAAGTCTTCTCATGTTCCCCTTTAATCCAAGAGTCAGCCTTCCCCGGGTTTTCGGAGCGTAGAATATTCTTGTGTCTCACGATATATGGAGCCACCACGGTGGAATTGTGTAGAACTGTGTAGTGTGCTTGAGAGAAAGAATGCCCGTCCATACATACTTTTGCTTTCCTTCCTAGTGTGCCTTTTTCTGTCAGCCTACCCTCATACCGAGATTCAGGAACACCAATCGGCTTAAGGTTAGGAAGAAAGTCCACACAAAACTCAATGACCTCCTCTATTCCATAGCCCTTGGAGATGCTTCCTTCTGGCCTAGCACGGTTACGAACATATTTCTTTAAGACTCCCATGAACCTCTCGAAGGGGAACATATTGTGTAGAAACACAGGACCGAGAATTCTAATCTCTTCGACTAGGTGAACTAGGAGGTGTGTCATTATATTGAAGAAGGATGGCGGGAACAACAACTCAAAGCTGACCAGACATTGGACCACATCAATCTGTAACCCTGATAGCCTTTCTCGATCGATTACCTTCTGAGAAATTGCATTGAGGAATGCACATACCTTCACAATTGCCAGGCGAACATTTTTCGGTAGAATTCCCCTCAATGCAACCGGAAGCAATTGCGTCATAAGCACGTGGCAGTCATGAGACTTTAGGTTTTGGAATTTTTTGTCTTTCATATTTACGATTCCCTTTATATTCGATGAGAAGCCAGTCGGGACCTTGATACTGAAAAGGACTTCAAAGAAGATTTCCTTCTCTTCCTTAGTAAGAGCGTAGCTGGCACGCCCTTGAAACTGCCCTGGATGCATGCCATCTCTTCCTTTATGACGTTCCTGGTCCTCCCGTGCTTCCGATGTATCTTTTGACTTCCCATACAAGCCCAGGAAGCCTAGAATATTCACGCAGAGATTCTTCATCAGGTGCATCACGTCGATTGCGGAGCGGACCTCATGGACTTCCCAATAGGGTAGCTCCCAAAATATAGATTTCTTCTTCCACATGGGTACGCGCTTATCAGGGCCGTTAGGAACAGGTTGGCTGCTAGGACCCTTTCCAAAGATTACTTTTAAATCTTTGACCATATCAAATACTTCAGCACCAGTACGGATGACAGGCTTCCCCCGGGGTTCTACATTGCCATTGAAATGCTTGCCTTTTTTTCTTTAAGGGATGCTTGGGCGGAAGAAAACGATGATTATACGGGTACACATTCTTCCTACATTTGTCCAGATATATACTTTCTGTCTGATCCAAACAGTGCGTGCATGCATTGTATCCCTTGTTTGACTGTCCTGAAATGTTACTAAGAGCAGGCCAATCATTGATGGTTACGAAAAGCAACGCTCGAAGGTCAAATTCCTCTTGTTTGTGCTCGTCCCACACACGTACACCTGGTTCAGCCCACAGCTGTAAAAGTTCATCAACTAATGGCCTTAGGTACACATCAATGTCGTTGCCGGGTTGCTTTGGACGTTGGATAAGCACTGGCATCATAATAAACTTCCGCTTCATACACAACTAAGGAGGAAGGTTGTAGATACATAGAGTAACGGGCCAGGTGCTGTGACTGCAACTCTGCTCCCCAAAAGGATTCATGCCATCTGTACTCAGACCAAACCATAAGTTCCTTGCGTCACCTGCAAATCTCGGGAACTCTCTCTCGATTTTTCTCCACTGCCGACCATCAGCGGGGTGCCTCAACTTATCGTCTTTCATACGATTTTCCATGTGCCATCGCAACAACTTCGCATGATCTTTATTTCTGAACAGACATTTCAACCGTGGTATTATAGGAGCATACCACATCACCTTGGCAGGAACCCTCTTCCTGGGTGGCTCACCCTCAATATCACCATGGTCATCTTTTCTGATCTTATACCGCAATGCAGTGCATACCGGGCATTTATCCATATTCTCGTACTTCTCACCGCGGTAGAGGATGCAGTCATTACGGCATGCATGTATCTTCTGCACGTCTAATCCTAGAGGACAGACAAGCTTCTTTGCTTCGTACGTGCTGCCGGGCAATTCGTTCTTTCTTGGAAGCATCTTCTTCATCAGTACCAGCAACTTTTCGAATGACGAGTCAGTCACACCGGTCTCTGTCTTCCACTTCAGCAATTCCAGTGTGCTACCCAGCTTCTTCTGGCCATCTTCACAAGTTGGGTACAACAATTTGTTGTGGTCCTGTAATATCTGCTCGAACTACAACCTCTCCTTTTCTGTGTCGCAACCTCGCCGTGCATCAGAAATGACCCGGCCAAGATCATCAGCGGGCTCATCTGGTTCCCGCTCTTTACCCTGATCTTCTTCTTCATTGTCTTCCATTGCGGTATCAGCATACTCAGGGAACATAGATCGGTAGTTGCCATCATCGTTCTCTTCTTCTTCATCGCCGTCTTCCATCATAACCCCTCTTTCTCCGTGCTTGGTCCAAACATTATAGCCCGACATAAAACCGGAACGAAGCAGGTGGCTCTGAATGACTCTTGAGGAAGTATAATCCTTCTCATTCCGACATTCAACACATGGACAAAACATATAGCCACCACCATGCTTGTTCGCATCGGCGGCATCTCGAAAAGAATGCACGCCTTCTCTGTAAGCAGCTGTGCGTCGATCACCGTACATCCATGGATGGCTCATCTGCGTTATACGACAGTATATCAAATACAATTACGATCCTAAAAATTAGTACCGCACGGTCTAAACGAGGAAATATAGTTGCTAACCTTTTAGAATAAGTAGTAATAAAGAGGAAGAGGTTTAAGCGTTGCTCGGGCATCTCATATCGTAGTTGTGTTCGGTGAACTGAAGCGGCATCGCTCTAACACACATTTCAACAAACACCTCTAGTGCATCCAAGAAAAATAGAGAGCTAGCACACATCCACACTCTTCCATCCAAGAAAAATGCTAGGAAGAGGGGAGAGAGGGGTTGTGGCCAATATATATAGGCATAGACCTTTAGTCCCGGTTTCTGTCTGAAACCGGGACTAAAGGGTGCGCACATGCGGGATGCACACCGCATAGCCCTTTAGTCCCGGTTTCTGTCTCAAACCGGGACTAAAGGCTCGTTACGGGCCGGGACCAAAGCCTCATGGGCGGCTTGGCGATTTTGGGGCGACGTGGCCGGGCCTTTAGTCCCGGCCCAGATGGAGGCCGGGACTAAAGGATCCAGGCCAAAGGCCCGTTTTCCACTAGTGGTTCAGGCGCCATGGGGAGGGTGGAGGGAGGCGGCGACCGGCTAGGGTTGAGGAGGAAGAGTGGAGACGGTTAGGATTTTTTGGCTGATACCATATGAGAGAATTGACCACACTTTGGGCCTTTCCATTGCATGTCTATTTATACAAGAATTACAATCCTAATCATATATGAGAGAGCACAACATTAAGGACTCTCCACGATTTAGAGAATCAGGGAGTTATGTCACATAATGTGACATATCTCTGGCAATCATGTCACATAATGTGACATATCTCTAACACTAATCTCATACTTAGCACTAGTTTTGGTTCCATTTGCGGATCTGACAGATGTGATTGCATGTCTGCATATGGTTAAGTTTATTTGCTGCTCAAATCGGTACTTAAACTCACTTGGAAATTGCCTAATATCCTAACAAAAGTCAATGAAATATGTCTTTGTTAGTTGATTTTGACCCAAAAAATCTGAACCAAAATTCTGAAACCACATTGTCCACCAAAATTTCTTTTTTTTACTAGCAAAATAAGGTGGAATAGGATTATACGACCTAAAACGATGGTAAACACAAACATGCTTAGATGCTATGGTAGATAGCAAATTGCCTCTCTGAATAATTCAAGACTTACCTTGCTTTGCTTTTAGAGGTTATTTCTTTGGCTACACATAAATGTGTATGTGCGGTCATATTTTCAGTTGGTGGAGCAGCGACCAGGGTTTTTTTTCTCGAGCAAAATTTCTGAAATTTTGCCGGAAACCGGAATTCTCGCTACCCTCCGAGAATTTGTGATACCGTTCAAAAAAAATCGTTTAATTTAAATTTCAATTCCAGAAGAAGTCAGATAAGTTGCACATATTAGCTATATCAAATGATATGTTCTGGTGTGATGGCTACGTGCTCTGAAAAAAATAGGGCAAAACTGCTTCGATGCATTTCCCAGAGTTTGACCCCGCGAACTGTCAAGTGGGAAGAAGAAGACGTGACCACTCAGCTAAGCCAATAGCACGTAACAAAATAGATACAAATTCTCTTTGTTTTGGTGTGAAAATAACTCGAATTCAAAATTTGTTTAAAAAATTGGTTCGGTAAATAAGCGGTATTTCCGAGATTTCGCGATAACCGGTTATTCCGGTGCTCTCCGGTAAAAAAAGGAGATCGAGAAAAAAAACCTTGACAGCGACAAGCCATGTATACTGCATACACCCGCCTGAAAATGGTTGTACGGGGTTTGTGCAATTGATAGAGTTGACGGCTTGATAATAGATTACAATGTTGATGCAGCGTTTTATTTTTCTTAGCCACCCATGTATCCAACTTATACGTGGTTGTATTTCCATTTAATAGTAAAGATAAAACGCTCTATGCATCAATCATTCAGAGGCCGAATTTTCTTCCCTTTTTGAAAAAACATCCTGAAATAAGGTGATTACTCTCAACAGATCTTGATGGTTGAGAATACGGATTACACCAACATTTATTAGTAGAAACATGACGTGCCATTATAGTATTCGGGGACGTGGAAATAAAACAAGACGACAATCACGGTAGGGATGGTAAGCATGATGGCCGTAAAACTCTACACTATACTATGTATGAATTGAATAAAAGAAGGCATTACAGTACGCAGGGAGACAAATTTATGTATACGGACGTAGAGTAAATCGAACAATCCGCCCCGAGGCTGCACGGCATTGACTCCATTGTTGAGACGTAGCTTCACCCGTGAGATATGGAACAATAACGTGAGGTTGGCAGGCAGCGGGCACGCCTCTGAGATTTCGAACGCTGTGTCACGCTCACGCCGGTACGACGCTAGGCGTGAGATCAGAACGGCTGACACATCACATCACATCACGGTTAGTAGGGTGCAGGCTAGTGACCGTCGGTTCCATGGATGGCAGGCGCAGGAACCTCGAGTCGCGCCCCGATCGCTGGATTGTTTATTGGAAGCGACTGCATCCGGCCGCGTCTTCAATGTTTTCATAAAAATAATTTGAAGTCTTGAATTGAGACCGGCGGGTTTGGAATCATGTAGGATTTGGATGCATAGGGATTTTTGTTCTAAAAAAATCGTATGATCAAAGAATTGCAATCCATTGAACTTCCCGTAAAGGATTCATTCGCACTATGTTTCCGGGGCTCTTTTTACAATTACTTTGGTTTTCCTAAGCAATCAAACGCTTGTGGATAAAAGATCTTGTAGGAGTGGGAGGGCATGTCATTCAAATCCTGCATTTTTCATATTTTTGCATCCTGAAAATACTGCAAATCAAAAGACCCCTCAACTTTTTATAAATTTATATATTTGAATGAAATTTTAATAAAATATAATCTAACCCTAAATCTAGCCGCACCACTTGCTGAAGCCGTTATAGGGCATGTTTGTTTGCGCTGAGCTTGTGCTTCTACTGCTTTTAGGTTCTAAAAAGCATAAACCTAGCCAAACACCTAAATTTTGGGTTCAAGCTTTTACAACCGCTTGTTTTATTTGCACCGCAAGCCATGGAGCACGTACAGAGGGACTTACCGCGGCTTCTCGCAGCTAGTGAAATCTTTCACCAATTTGTGCCACCAAAGTTTGTAGTATTTATAGGAAAATACCACCGCATATATAAAGTCAGACATTCCCAAATTTGCTCCCTATTCTTACCCTGTTCCTTGAATAAAAAATTCTAAAAAAAATAGTCTGTGCTCGTCGAGAAGAAGCCTGCGGGCGGAGGAAGGGCGGCCTGTGGGTAGAGAAAGAAGAGAGCAGTTTTGGGGGAAATGAGCGAGGGGGCGGAGACCACTACGGGCCTCGGGCCAGTCGGGGGGCGCGGGGTGGACATTTTGGACGAGTTCAGCCCCGTCGAGTAGCAAAGCTTGATTTGAGCTTCTCTATCGGGCAGAGATGGGAGCTCTTTTCTGTGCGAAGTGGGCAATGCTGAGGTGAGAAAACTGGGTTAACAAACAACTATATTCTAGATATCTCGGTTGCCCTGGTTACCACACACACCCTAGACGCTAGATGATCTAGTTTCGTTTAGAGGGGGCTATTAGAGTGGTGGCAGTAGATGCTCTAAGAAACAACGCCATGCCATGCCGTGGTTAGGGCATCACCAGCGATCTGATGCATCTGGTTCGCCAGCATCCGAAGTGGTCCGACCGGACCGTCGGACCGCTGTGGGCCCACCCCAGCAGTGCGGTGCATCCGGCTTGAACTATCCTTGGCCTAAATTTAGGCCAAGTTTGCGTTGGCCCGAACAATGCTAGCGTCCTCCCGTGGCCACCCTGGGCTCTCCCGCCAGCAACAGAGAACGAGTTGGCCAATCCCACCCGCCAATCTCTTCTCCAAACCCTCGCCCCCATCTCTGTCGCCATGCCAGCCAGCACCGTCGTAGTGCCGGGGCCGCATAAGCTACCACCACATCTCGCCGCCGGCCAGCATCGTCAACCCCCAGCACCGCTGCCACTGGCCGTAAGCAGAAGCGTACATGCTAGGCATTGGGAGTGTCTAGCTGGCCCCTGCCCACTCGCCTGACCGCATTTGTGGTATGTTCGCCGGTCTTTTCAGGTTCCGATGGCGTTGCATGGACACCGACGACAGTTTCCGTTGTCCTTGTAGATGGGCAGTAGCAGTCGTAGGGCCGCAGCCAAGGCATACTATGACAATATGCTCATGTCGTCGTCCGATGAGGACTCAGACTACGAGAACGATCTTTTGATGGCCGCTGTCGGCATGGTGAATGAGTATTTCCTGATGCCGCCTCGCAGAGGTGACTCATCTAAGAAGCGGGAGGCCAACGTCGATCGCGATCGAGAAGCTGGCCATGCACGCCTGTACAAGGACTACTTCGACATGATCATACCGCTCTATAAAGAGAAGGCATTTCGTCGCCGGTATAGGATGTCTAGAGAACTGTTTCTGGCCATTCTCAATGGCGTGAGATACTATGACGACTACTTTGAGGCCAAGTATGATTGCACCGGTAAGATTGGCTTCTTCTCTTACCAAAAATGTTCCACGATCGTTCGGCAGCTTGCATATGGAGTGCCAGGTGATCTCATACGTATGAGCGAGTCCACATGCCATGTAGCCATGTACCGGTTTTGCGAGGATGTTATTGCGGTGTTTGGCGAACATTATTTGAGAGAGCCAAACACCGATTACACTGCCCGCCTCTTGTCCATCAACGAGAGTAGGAGGTTTCCTGGGATGCTAGGCATCATTGACTGTATGCATTGGCAGTGGAAGAATTCTCCTTTTAGTTGGCAAGAGCAGTTCAAAGGGCATAAGGAGGGGTGCATGATTATATTGGAAGCTGTTGCCTCACAAAATCTTTGGATTTGACACTCTCTCTTTGGCATGGCAGGATCAAACAATGATATCAATGTGCTATACCGCTCTGCGGTATCTTCTAGGCTTACCGAATGCACTGCTCCTCAGATTTTCTATGTCATCAATAGTAACCCTTATTTATATAAGGGTTATTTATCTAGTTGATGGTATCTACCTCTCTTGGGCCACCTTTGTAAATACAGCGCACAACCATACACTAGTAGAAAACGGCCCTTTGGCCTGGACCCTTTAGTCCCGGCCTCCATCTGGGCCGGGACTAAAGGCCCGGCCACGTCGCCCCAAATTTGCCCTACCGCCCCGGAGCCTTTAGTCCTGGCCCGTTACAAAGCTTTAGTCCCGGTTTGAAACACAAACCGGGACTAAAGGGCTATGCGCTGAGCGGCCCGCATGTGCGCCCCCTTTAGTCCCGGTTTGTGTCTCAAACCGGGACTAAAGTCCTCTGCCTATATATATTGGCCACAGCCCCTCTCTCCCCTCTTCCTTGCATTTTTCTTGGATGGAAGAGTGTGGGTGTGTGCTAGCTCTCCTTTTTTCTTGGATGCACTAGAGGTGTTTGTTGAAATGTGTGTTAGAGCGATGCCGCTTCAGTTCACCGAACACAACTACGATATGAGATGCCCGAGCCACGTTTAAACCTCTTCCTCTTTATTTCCACTTATTCTAAAAGGTTAGCAACTATATTTTCTCGTTTAGACCGTGCGGTACTAATTTTTAGGATCATGATTGTGTTTGATATACTGTCGTATGACGCAGATGAGCCATCCATGGATGTACGGTGATCGACGCACAGCCGCTTACAGAGAAGGCGTGCATTCTTTTCGAGATGCGGCCGATGCGAACAAGCATGGTGGTGGCTATATGTTTTGTCCATGTGTTGAATGTCGGAATGAGAAGGATTACACTTCCTCAAGAGTCATTCAGAGCCACCTGCTTCGGTCCGGTTTTATGTCGGGCTATAATGTTTGGACCAAGCACGGAGAAAGAGGGGTTATGATGGAAGACGACGATGAAGAAGAAGAGAACGATGATGACAACTACCGATCTATGTTCCCTGAGTATGCTGATACCGCAATGGAAGACAATGAAGAAGAAGATCAGGGTGCAGAACGGGAACCAGATGAGCCCGCTGATGATCTTGGCCGGGTCATTTCTAAAGCACGGCGAGGCTGCGACACAGAAAAGGAGAGGTTGCAGTTCGAGCAGATGTTACAGGACCACAACAAATTATTGTACCCAACTTGTGAAGATGGCCAGAAGAAGCTGGGTAGCACACTGGAATTGCTGAAGTGGAAGGCAGAGACCGGTGTGACTGACTCGTCATTCGAAAAGTTGCTGGTACTGATGAAGAAGATGCTTCCAAGAAAGAACGAATTGCCCGCCAGCACGTACGAAGCAAAGAAGCTTGTCTGCCCTCTAGGATTATACGTGCAGAAGATACATGCATGCCCTAATGACTGCATCCTCTACCGCGGTGAGAAGTATGAGAATATGGATAAATGCCCGGTATGCACTGCATTGCGGTATAAGATCAGAAAAGATGACCCTGGTGAGATTGAGGGCGAGCCACCCAGGAAGAGGGTTCCTGCCAAGGTGATGTGGTATGCTCCCATAATACCACGGTTGAAACGTCTGTTCAGAAATAAAGATCATGCAAAGTTGTTGCGATGGCACATGGAAGATCGTATGAAAGACGATAAGTTGAGGCACCCCGCTGATGGTCGGCAGTGGAGAAAAATCGAGAGAGAGTTCCCGAGATTTGCAGGTGACGCAAGGAACTTATGGTTTGGTCTGAGTACAGATGGCATAAATCCTTTTGGGGAGCAGAGTTGCAGTCACAGCACCTGGCCCGTTACTCTATGTATCTACAACCTTTCTCCTTGGTTGTGCATGAAGCGGAAGTTCATTATGATGCCGGTGCTTATCCAAGGTCCAAAGCAACCCGGCAACGATATTGATGTGTACCTAAGGCCATTAGTTGATGAACTTTTACAGCTGTGGGCCGAACCAGGTGTACGTGTGTGGGATGAGCACAAACAAGAGGAATTTGACCTTCGAGCGTTGCTTTTCGTAACCATCAATGATTGGCCTGCTCTTAGTAACATTTCAGGACAGTCAAACAAGGGATACAATGCATGCACACACTGTTTGGATCAGACAGAAACTATATATCTAGACAAATGTAGGAAGAATGTGTACTCGTACAATCGTCGTTTTCTTCCGCCCAAGCATCCCTTAAAGAAAAAAGGCAAGCATTTCAATGGCAAGGCAGAACCCCGGGGGAAGCCTGTCATCCGTACTGGTGCTGAAGTATTTGATATGGTCAAAGATTTAAAAGTAATCTTTGGAAAGGGTCCTGGCAGCCAACCTGTTCCTAACGGCCCTGATAAGCGCGTACCCATGTGGAAGAAGAAATCTATATTTTGGGAGCTACCCTATTGGGAAGTCCATGAGGTCCGCTCCGCAATCGACGTGATGCACCTGACGAAGAATCTCTGCGTGAATATTCTAGGCTTCCTGGGCTTGTATGGGAAGTCAAAAGATACACCGGAAGCACGGGAGGACCAGGAACGTCATAAAGGAAGAGATGGCATGCATCCAGGGCAGTTTCAAGGGCGTGCCAGCTATGCTCTTACCAAGGAAGAGAAGGAAATCTTCTTTGAAGTCCTTTTCAGTATCAAGGTCCCGACTGGTTTCTCATCGAATATAAAGGGAATCGTAAATATGAAAGACAAAAAATTCCAAAACCTAAAGTCTCATGACTGCCACGTGCTTATGACGCAATTGCTTCCGGTTGCATTGAGGGGAATTCTACCGGAAAATGTTCGCCTGGCAATTGTGAAGGTATGTGCATTCCTCAATGCAATTTCTCAGAAGGTAATCGATCGAGAAAGTCTATCAGGGTTACAGATTGATGTGGTCCAATGTCTGGTCAGCTTCGAGTTGTTGTTCCCGCCATCCTTTTTCAATATAATGACACACCTCCTAGTTCACCTAGTCGAAGAGATTAGAATTCTCGGTCTTGTGTTTCTACACAATATGTTCCCCTTCGAGAGGTTCATGGGAGTCTTAAAGAAATATGTTCGTAATTGTGCTAGGCCAGAAGGAAGCATCTCCAAGGGCTATGGAACAGAGGAGGTCATTGAGTTTTGTGTGGACTTTCTTCCTGACCTTAAGCCGATTGGTGTTCCTGAATCTCGGTATGAGGGTAGGCTGACAGGAAAAGGCACACTAGGAAGGAAAGCAAAAGTATGTATGGACGGGCATTCTTTCTCTCAAGCACACTACACAGTTCTACACAATTCCACCGTGGTGGCTCCGTATATCGTGAGACACAAGAATATTCTATGCTCCAAAAACCCGGGGAAGACTGACTCTTGGATTAAAGGGGAACACGAGAAGACTTTTGGCAGTTGGTTGCAGACACATCTCATGAATGACGACACCGTTGGAGATCAGCTGTACTGTTTGGCTAGGCCACCATTTTCGACTATATGTACTTTTCAAGGGTACGAGATAAATGGGAATACATTTTATACGGTTGCCCAAGATAAAAAGAGCACCAACCAAAACAGTGGTGTCCGCTTTGATGCAACAGACGAGAATGGGCACTGTTTGGAAACATATTACGGGTACATAGAGGAGATATGGGAACTTGACTATGGACCTACTTTTAAGATCCCTTTGTTTCGGTGCAAATGGGTGAAGCTGACAGGAGGCGGGGTAGTTGTAGACCAAAAGTACGACATGACAACAGTGGATCTCAACAATCTTGCGTACATGGATGAACCATTCGTCCTAGCCAACGATGTCGCTCAGGTTTTCTATGTGAAGGACATGTCTACAAAAATGAGAAAAAGAAATCAGCAAAAGAAGACATCGTCCGATGAGCCAAAGCGCCACATAGTTCTTTCAGGGAAAAGAAACATCGTGGGAGTAGATGACAAGACAGACATGTCAGTAGATTATAATAAGTTTCATGAAATTCCGCCCTTCAAAGTGAAAACTGACCCAAGCATCCTACTGAACGATGAAGATTCTCCATGGCTACGACCCAGGAGAAAACAGAAATAATAGATAGGATTGTTGGTGCTATAATGTAATAATGTATTAAACCTTTTATGTAATGCATGATGAAGATTCTCCATAGCTACGACAGACACGGTTACATAGATGGCTGGATGTGAATAATGGTATGGATCGATCAATTTCAAACACTTTTCATGTTTATAGTTTTATCAGATTCTAAAATATACAAAAAGAATATTAATTAATATAGTTTTAATTGAAAATGGCAAACTAGTTAATAGTTTGGATAGTTAAAATAATTAATTTTGAAAATATAAAATATTTTTGAATTAGTTATTCAATTTCAAACACTTTTCATATTTATAGTTTTGTCAAATTCTAAAATATACAAAAAGAATATTAATTAATATAGTTTTAATTGAAAATGGCAAACTAGTTAATAGTTTGGATAGTTAAAATAATTAATTTTGAAAATATAAAATATTTTTGAATTAGTTATTCAATTTCAAACACTTTTCATGTTTATAGTTTTATCAGATTCTAAAATATACAAAAAGAATATTAATTAATATAGTTTTAATTGAAAATGGCAAACTAGTTAATAGTTTGGATAGTTAAAATAATTAATTTTGAAAATATAAAATATTTTTGAATTAGTTATTCAATTTCAAACACTTTTCATATTTATAGTTTTGTCAAATTCTAAAATATACAAAAAGAATATTAATTAATATAGTTTTAATTGAAAATGGCAAACTAGTTAATAGTTTGGATAGTTAAAATAATTAATTTTGAAAATATAAAATATTTTTGAATTAGTTATTCAATTTCAAACACTTTTCATGTTTATAGTTTTATCAGATTCTAAAATATACAAAAAGAATATTAATTAATATAGTTTTAATTGAAAATGGCAAACTAGTTAATAGTTTGGATAGTTAAAATAATTAATTTTGAAAATATAAAATATTTTTGAATTAGTTATTCAATTTCAAACACTTTTCATATTCATAGTTTTATCAGATTCTAAAATATACAAAAAGAATATTACTTAATATAGTTTTAATTGAAAATGGCAAACTAGTTAATAGTTTGGATAGTTAAAATAATTAATTTTGAAAATATAAAATATTTTTGAACTAGTTATTCAATTTCAAACACTTTTCATATTCATAGTTTTATCAGATTCTAAAATATACATTAGTTATTCAATTCAAAATTAAAAATTGATATTTGAAAATGAAAACCTGAAAAACTTTTGCTTTGGCGCGCATTTATTGCGCCTTTAGTCCCGGCTGGAGCCACCAGCCGGGACTAAAGGGGGGGGGGGGCTCGGGCGCCAACCGCCCAGAACCCTTTAGTCCCGGTTGGGGGCTCAAACCGGGACTAAAGGCCCCCCTTTAGTCCCGGTTCGAACCCCCAGCCGGGACTAAAGGGGGGGGGTATATAAGCCCGTCCCGCCCCTCCTCTTCTTCCTCCCCGAGCACTTAGCCGTTCCAGAGATCATCGACGACGCGCGCGTAGGAGTACCCCGTCGGGAACGTTGCGGCCGCTTGAAAACTCGCCGGCGACGCCGCCCTCCCGCCGTGCCGCCCTCCCGCCGCGCCACCTAGCCTCGCCGCGCCGTCGACCCAAGCCGACGCCCGCCGCGCCGCGCCACGAGCCCCGCCGCGCCGCGCCACGAGCCCCGCCGCGCCACCCTCCCGCCACGCCGCCGTCCCGCCGCGCCGCCGTCCCGCAGCGCCGCCCTCCCGCCGCGCCGTCCCCGACCCCCTAGCCGACGCCTCTCTCTCACGGTGAGAGACCGCCGGCCGGCCGCCCGCCGTGGCCCTTTTTTTTAGGTTAAAATTTTATGTTAGGGTTAGAAAATTAATTATGTTAGGGTTAGAATAGAAATAGAAATTTTATGTTAGGGTTAGAATAGAAATAGAAATTTTATGTTAGGGTTAGAATAGAAATAGAAAATTAATTATGTTAGGGTTAGAATAGAAATAGAAATTTTATGTTAGGGTTAGAATAGAAATAGAAATTTTATGTTAGGGTTAGAATAGAAATAGAAAATTAATTATGTTAGGGTTAGAATAGAAATAGAAATTTTATGTTAGGGTTAGAATAGAAATAGAAAATTAATTATGTTAGGTTAGAATAGAATAGAAATAGAAAATTGTTAGAATAGAATAAAAATAGAAATTGTTAGATAGAATAGAAAATTGTTAGATAGAATAGAAAATTGGTAGAATAGAATAAAAATAGAAATTGTTAGATAGAATAGAAAATTGTTAGATAGAATAGAAAATTGCAAATAGAAATAAGTTAGAAAAAATAGAATTACTTTGCAAATAGAAATAGAATTAAATAGAAATAGAATTACTTTGCAAATAGAAATAGAATTAAATAGAAATAGAATTACTTTGCAAATAGAAATAGAATTACTTTGCAAATAGAAATATAATTGTTTTGCAAATAGAAATAGAATTACTTTGCAAATAGAACTAGAATTACTTTGCAAATAGAAATAGAATTACTTTGCAATTAGAAATAGAATTACTTTGCAAATAGAAATAGAATTATTTTGCAATTAGAAATAGAATTATTTTGCAAATAGAAATAGAATTGTTTTGCAAATAGAACTATAATTATTTTGCAAATAGAAATAGAATTACTTTGCAAATAGAAATAGAATTATTTTGCAAATAGAAATAGAATTTATTAGTTAATCAAATGTCGGTATTTTGCAGAAACTATGGATCCACATAGCAGGAACCTCGAAGAGGAAGAACTTCTCGAAGATATAATCAAAGACGCCCCCGACGTTGAACCAGTTGAATCTCCGTCGTCATATCTAAACCCCTCCGGAGATGACATGGAGGTCGACCGACACGAAGATGAAGCCGACGGGGCAGGAGATAGCTCCAATGACGGAGAAGGTGATAGCTCCACTGATGGAGAAGCCGGTGGAGAAGCCGGTGGAGAAATAATAAAGTCCGGCGAGGTATTCATATGAAGTTCGGCAATCACTTGTAATATGTGAAAAATATTGGAGATAGCTCTATATTGTATACATATATATTAATTTGACGAATGTTTCTCCCTCTTAGGCCTCCACATCGAGCAAAGCTACGAAACGAGGCCCGACTAAAAAGTTGGATGCACGGACGCATTACACCTTTGAGGTGATATTGCCTACGGGCGAACCCAAGCTTCCTAAGAATGCTACTGACACATTCAAGAAGCAATGCGGAGTTCTCGTTAGGGATCACGTCCCGATCAGCGTTCGGGAGTGGAACAAGCGCAAAGGGGCAGCCGATAGTGACTATGTCGCCGAAAGGTACAAAGATAATCTTTGGAATGATATCATGTCACATTTCAACCTGCCAGAATGTGGGAATGAAGACGCCACAAAAAAACTGAGGGCCAAAGTCAAGCAGTGGACTCTAAAGAAGATGGCCGAACTGTTCCGTAGCTGGAAGAAGAAGCTATGGAAAGACTATCTGAAGATAAAGAAAGTGCCAGTATTCAAGGGGTATCTAGCCAAGCAGGCGAATCACTGGAAGGCATTTCAGGAGTATAAGCAGTCAGAAGATGCCAAGGCATTATCAGAAAAGAACAAGAAAAATGCCGATAAGAAGAAATATCACCACACGCTGGGGCCAGGGGGCTATGAGACTGCCATCCCAAAGTGGGATAAGAAAGAGCAAGATCTGCTAGCTAAAGGCATCGTACCTGAACCCATCCGTGATGAGTGGGAATTGAGAGCAAGGAATTGGTTCCTTGCGTATGGTGGTTCGTACGACGAAGAAACAGGGGACCTCATCTGCAGTGACGGTCTTAGGATACCCAGGGAGAATTGGAAAAAGATAGTGAAAGAAATTAAAGAGGGAAAAAGACAGTTCACTGCAGATAGAGAGAAAGATTTGCTCACACTGGTCCTCGGCAATGACGAACATGGAGGACGAACGCGAGGCTTCGGTCCTTCTTACCCGTGGTGGCTTGGGTTTGCCAGAGACCAAGACACTTACAGAAGCCGAGCGAGAGCAAAGAAGCGACAGCAGGATGAGGAGAATGACAAGTTCAACCAGTTGCTTGCCAGGCTTAACGAGCAACAGAAGCAGATTGACGAGCTTAGAGGAGTAGCGCGCCAGGAAGATCCTGCACTCGATATTACCGGCGCCCCATCTAAGCGGAAAAGCAGCGTGGCTGAATCTGAGGCCCCGTCCGACGATGCACGAAGAATGATAGAGGGCGGCCCCGGCTACCCCGTGGATGGAATCAAGAAGTCAACATCATGTGAACTCCATCAGAAATTCAAGAACATATCCATGAAGGTGGCCGTCGGACAAGCTTTACCTTCTGGCCCTGATGCACGCTGGCATGGCCGTGAGATTCCAGCTGGCTTTGCTAAAGTCGGGGTGGATGAAATCATGGCGGGGTTTCATGATATGGAGCTCGATATAGCTGGACCCGAAGATGAGAGGACACTCGGAGAAGTACTGGGTGGAGTCATCCTATGGGATAAGAACTACATCAAGCTTCCAGGCTCGGCCCCAAGGACAACACCGCCTCCGAGTCGTCGTAGGTCACCTACACCTCCATCACCTCCAAGCCCTTCACATGACGACGGCCACCACAACACGAGTCCATCTCGATCACCGCCGCCGGACTTGGGTCGGCCGTCTCCGCCGCCCCCGCTAAGGATACTAAGCGGAAGCGTGCCAGCAAGAACGCTCCGTCGATGAGTTCTAAGCGACGGAGCTCCCCAAAGCGCAAACTGTCGCCCCTCCCAAAGGTACCTCATGCTAATCTTCCTATCAGACCCTATGATCGTACCGACGAGGAAAACGCCAGGATAGCAAAGGAACATTATGATGCGCAGATGAAAAAGAAGGAACCCGAGCCCCGCCCGGAATACACCGAGAAGCAAATAGCATATGCAAAATACTTACTGACCCTTCCATCACAGTATGACTTACACCATAAGCCTGACGACTATACACGCACATTGCAGAAGGAAGGGCAAAAGAGCAGATCACGTGCAAGTGCAAGTGGGAGCAAATCAAGTTCAACTACAAGCAAAAAAAGATCAGAAGTTCCTCAGCTTGGACAACATGCCAAACAGTCGATCCCACCCCTCAGGGTGTTACCCGAGAATGTTCCCTCTCTGGTGCAGGGGCAAGATTTGGAATTAGCAAAGAAGTGGGCGGCTGAATGGGGTATCCCGGTTGAAGACGTTCTGGCTTCCCAAGACGACAGGTTACCCAAGGCTATGGTAGCCCCTAAGCCATAGTTTGTCATGGGAGCGCCTTTGGTCAGCAAAGATAAGTTGGATGATCTCCCAACAAATATGCGTTACTTGCATACATGGTACTTAAGTGAATCAAAGAATGGGAGAACGATGATCGTGGCGCGTGTCCCACGGGAGTACTACGGCCGCCCCGAAGACATCCATATCGACTTTGATGAACTCTTCCAGATGTACAATGCCGACGCCCTCGACAAATCGCTTATGAGTTGCTATTGTCTGTAAGTTTTTTAATTCGTTGTCTACATATAACTTGTTCAGTTATTTCAATTCATTGTCTACATATAACTTGTTCCGTTCTAACTTGTACTCTATTATGCAGAATGAAGATTCTGGAATGTAAAAGTAGGAACATCCTAAATATTGGGTTTATTGACCCAGATAAAATACATATAAAGACGCTAACTGATAACCCCAAGGAGACAGAGGAAAACCTTCTAAGGTTTCTAACAGATCAAAATTTCTGTGACCACATACTGTTTCCATACAACTTCAGGTGAGGGTCTTACTCTGTTGTGTCCATTCACTTATAAGTATAATTGATAAGTTACTGACACACACACATATATATATATATATATATATATACATGTGCAGCTACCACTCGATTCTGTTGGATATTCAAATTGATAAGGGAAGAGTTGATGCCTTCGACCCATTATCGAGACCCTTGGAACAGTTCCAAAGCCTGCAGGACATGCTCCAAGGGTAATTTCAATCATTCTTGCGCTCTATCGGTCTCTTTCGATGATTTTCTGATATATCAATTAATGAAAAACTTAGCAAATCATTTTTCTTGTCGGGCAGGGTTTGGAAGCGGTTCAAGTGCGTGACTGACGGTATCGAGCATGAGAAGCTGACCTTTAGAGCCGCTCAGGTAAGTAGTAGTATGATATACTTCTATTTTCAATAGATTATTATTTTGATTATATATATTCTATTCTCGTAAAGTGCGACCAGCAGCCACGGGGGACGCATCTATGCGGATACTATGTTTGCGAGACCATTCGCACGTTTACCTCTAAGCACAAGGATTACAGATACGACGTAAGTAATGAACATTCACACCTCTATTTTTACCCGTCATTCTTTGTTATCATGATTGATATTCATATTCATCTCCTCTTCTTATATAGTACACGGCCATGAGGGAGAAGTACCTACCAGAGCAACGCGCGATTGCTGTTGCAGAGGAGCTAGCGACCTTTCTGAGGACGGAAGCTATAGATGACAAATGACGATTTAGTGTAACTAGGGGCCATTACTGATGTTGGTCCATGTAATCGAATAGACGGGCTCTAGTCCCGATAATTCTGATCTCCAATATAATTGTATATATATGCTCGCTTGTAAGATAAGTTAATCTTATATATATGCATAAACTTATTCCCGAACACCAAACAAGGCACCAAACGAGGCATCACGTTAATCCCCCGAACACCTAAAACCCCTAAACCCTAAAGAAAAAAATAAAATCTGTAGATGCCTTTAGTCCCGGTCTGTGTTACAAACCGGGACTAAAGGTCCTGGCCCTGGATTCACTCGGAACCGCCCACGTGGACAGCCTCCAGTCCCGGCTGGTAACCGGGACGGGACTAAAGGGTAACCTTTAGTCCCGCGGCTGGGGTCCCGGTTTGCAAACCGGGACTAAAGGCTCTTACGGGCCGGGACTGGAGGCCCTGTCCCCACTAGTGATACAGATGAGAAATACAAAAGGTTACTAAAGAGCAATTGGCTTCTAGAAAGGATGTGGAGTGGGCGTTTGGTGTGCTTCAGTTAAGGTGGGCTATATTTCGGTCCCCTGTTAGAACTTGGAGTCCTAAGAGGATGTGGAATATGATGACTGCTTGTATGATCATGCACAAAATAATCGTTGAAAATGAACAGGATGACATCATCTATGATTAAGATTGGGATTTAGGGTGAGTTGGCTGAGCCAGCGCCAATAGTAGCATCTTGGGAATAGTTCATGCATGTTACATAAACTTTGCATGATCGCCACATCTATGATCGGCTTCAAACCGATTTGATTGAGTATATCTGGACTTTTGCGGAAAACCAACAGAATTAATCCACTTATTTATTTCGTGTAATTTGAATTATATTTAATTTTACGTGGCAAACAATATTGTTGTAAACTATTTATAGTTATAAAATATTTTTTTAAATAATCAATATCACATATATTCATACTAACAAATAGTACATGATAGAGGTACACAAGCTGACTTCAACTATTACAACCATATAGTTTTGAATTAATTGCATGACCAGTGTTGCTAAAATGCAGGCCATTGTCAGCGTTAAAATGACTAGCGTCTGATAGGATGCGTTGCGCCTTTGGGCGTGCTGATCAAGTAAACCAGATAGCGATGCATTTTCTATCTAAATACTAATGTAAACAGATCAGAGCAGATCATTTGCATTGACAAGATACACGTGGCCCGCTAGAGATGTCCTTAGCTAGCACGGCCCATCCCGTCTTCTCGCCGAGCCTTCTTCAGCTACTCTCCCCCGCGCCATCCCGTCAGAGGCAGGAGGGAGCCAAGTCCCCAAGCGTCCTCCGGGAGAGGTTGCTTTCTTCTCGCATTCTCTTCTTCAGATTCTCTACCTCTAGCAGCATCCGCAGCTCACCTCCACACATTCTCACCTCTTCTTCCTAACTTCGCCGCTGACAATTCCTTTTCCGCTTGATCTAGTATCGGTGTGCTCCGACGGTCGCCGAGATCCCAGCTGCCCCGAAAGGTGCGCCGGGAGACTCGCCAGCCAAGGTAAAGCCTCTTCCGGATTTCTCTCACCATACTCGACCGCATTCGCGTCATCGTTTGTCACGTTTTGGTACTGTATCCACTGCTAAATAATACTGTATGTGTTTTTTTTTACTATGCATGTCTAGTGAAAAGATGGGCATTGGCTGCGAAAGATGCGTACGGAGGGATGAACTCGACTACTGCAATCTGGATGACCGGGAGAAATATTTCCTGATGTTTATGGTAGAAGGCTATCGTCGTGAGATGGTAAGCCTCCAACCCATATCCAATATATTTTATGGACGATGTTGTTTGCTCAAATGTTTTGTTGCTGCGGGAATAAGCTTACGGAAGATTGATCTGCTCCGTACTACTGTCTATACAAGTTACTCCTGCTAATTTTGTATAGATTCTTTCTGTTTATTGCAACCCATGGGTTTTAGTTTAATTTCATTTTAGCTCAAATAGTGCCTTAACCGGGATTTTGCATGGGGATGACAACAGAGATTTGGTGTTCATTGTGCCCTTTAGCTGGCCTGAGATTGTCTTCTTTACAGTATCAGTCAGTTAGAACTTGAATTTCCATTTACTATTGTATTACTGTTCTCTGCATCTCATTTTTATTGCACGTTGATTTGATCCCCAAATCAAAGGTATTAACATGGCATGGTAACACATACTAAATGCTGCATCCATAAAGGTAGATAGCACCTTTATCCCGGCTTTTTTCACACCAGATGTCAAATATTGTAGTATATTGTGCACCATACTCATACTTGTATCATCCTAAGGCCTAAACCATGTATTTTTCTGGTCCTTGTTTCTGCAGACCATCCCAGATGATTTTCTGAAACGATTTAGGGGTGAGATCCCAAGAGAGATCAAGCTAGAAACAAGAAATGGTCATAGTTACACTGTCGAAGTTGCCAAGTATCCAGATAAACTAGTCCTTGGAGCAGGATGGGGGGTTTTCGTCGAAACATACAATCTACAGATTGACGACTCTGTGGTACTTAGATACAATGGAAACTCTCAGTTTAATGTCATAGTTTTTGATCGATTTGGCCGCGAGAAAGCATCATCGGTTGTTGCAGACAATGCTGCTCTGTCTACTTATGTGCATGAGAGACACTTGGGTACTCCTGAAACATTGGGCCGTTCTCATGGTCATCCCCAGCCCCTTGGAATGCAATCTCCTACTGAAAATGCGAACCTTTCAGAAGGGCATGCTCAGCCCGTGCGCATGCAACTATCTACCGAAAATATGAGATCTTCTGAACCTCAGCCCATGCAAATGCTGTCGCCTACTGCAAGTCTAGACCATTTTGTTGGCCATACTCAGCCCATGGAAATGCAACCGGCTACCGCGACTCTGAATCATTCTAATTGTAATCCTCAGTATGTGCAAGTGCAGTTGGCATGTGAACGCACCGAGAGACTGTCAAATCTTCAAAGGGATAAGTCAAGTCAGGGCCGCAAGACTGTGGCGAGTTCTTCAGGTCCTCCCTCTCAAACTCTCACTTCCTTCTTCTCTTACGATTTGGGACTGTAGAGATATAACTCCTTACAACTCAGAGATAATGTTGGCATAATTAATTGATGTATTCAGTAATTGTTTTCTTTTTCTATACAGGAGATTCTTTGTCCTCAGCAGATGATATTGAAGTATGCGATACACCTAGATACATGCTCGGATGGAACACTCATCTAAGTGAAGCACAGAAGAAGGAAGTTGACAAGAAGGTCCAATCTATGCATTCTGACAACCCAATCTTTGTGTCCACGATGAGCAAGTGCAATGTTTTGAGACCGTTCGCTCTAGTAAGTGTTGAATTTTGCTGTTAAAATTGCATTCTGCTACAAATCTGCAGCAAGCCTTTTGAACTATGTTTTAAATAGTTAACCTTGTGATCACTAAATAGTAAATTTACAGATCATATACTTTGTGAGTTTGTGGTATGATAATGAACTTGGATTGAAATATTTGTTTTATTCTGTATTTTGCTTGGATGCCATTATCTTACTGTTTTACCCCAAATCTGTAAATAGAGTGTCCCCAACCAATATGTCAAGAGATATTTGGGAGATAAGGAGCAAAGCATATGTCTTCAGCGACTTGGCAAGAGGTGGGAAGTGCAATTTGGCGGTCGGCCTGAAAAGAAAAGGATTATCTCTGGTTGGCGGAAATTTGTAAAAGACAATGATGTTGAGATGGGTGATATCTGCATCTTTGAATTGTTGGAGAAATATAAGACATGTACAATGGAAGTCCACATCATTTATGCAAAGGATACTGATACACCCTCCCAAATTGCTTGCGACGGAGTCCAAGAAAGGCATAAAGATGTTACTGATAATATGGATCATTCTCATTCTCGTCCTCAGCTTAAGCAGATGCAATTGCGTACGGAAACCGTGGAAGATTCTCTTGTTCATCCTCAGACCATGCAAAGACAGCCACCTTCAATGGAAAAACGGCCACGACTTCAAAGGGGTAACTCTAGTCAGGGCAACAAGAGTATGTTGAGTTATTCCTCCTCTTAAGTCATCTGGTGGCAATTCATGCTATACCAGATGGTACTGAGATACACTTTGTTTTGCTTTACATATATATTGACGACGCAGTTGTTTGTTGTCATTTTGGTTTGTGCAGGAGATTCTTTGTCATCAGAAGATATTTGTCATGGTATAGACGCTTTACCTGACTACATCACTGCACGTTTTACGCGCCTAACTCGAGTTCAGGAGAAGGCAGTGAAGCAGAAGGTCCAGCATATCGATTCTGAAAGTCCAATCTTTGTGGTTGAGATGCAAAAAACCAATGTATCTGGAAGATTCACTGTAGTAAGTTCCTTATTTTATTCGTTAATGCTTCTTCCACTAGCCGTACGATCATGCATTTGACTAACTTGTGTTCACATATAAAAGTGTATTTAGAATGCTTTGTATTATAACCTAGTCATGTGCTTCCACATAATTATCTTGGTATGATGTGAAGGATTTAGAAAGTCCAGAGTTATTTCACTTCCGGATGTCCTTGGGTATTATCATCTAACATTCTCTCCGTTTTCCAAATCTGTAAATAGAGCATCTCCAAGAAATATGTTGACAAACATCTGGGAGGTGAGGCGCGGAGCATCTGGCTTGAGCGACTTGGCGAGAAGTGGCAAGTGAGGTTTGGACGCAGGTCTGACGCTAATAGGATCGTGGGTGGATGGCAAAAGTTTGTGAAAGACAACGAGGTGCAGACTGGCGACATCTGCTTGTTCGAGCCGCTGAAGCATCTGAAACTGTGCACTATGAAAGTTCATATCATCCGCACAAAGCGTGTCAGTTGATCAAAATGCCATTTCCTGCTTATTGTTTTAAGGTGGTGTTAGTGCCTTTTGTGTCGATGGGATGTAGGTTACTCGGGTTATGACTATCTAGTCCTTAACTTTGCTACTATCGCATTCCTGGTTTGTTAGGGGTTGCATAATGAATTAATGATGCAGGGGACTAAGGAAAATACTTTTTTTTTTGCGTGTAATGCCGGTGTGTCGCGCAAATTTAAGTTGAGTTGACTGGCTTGTCGATGACTCATCTGATCCGAAGTAGGATATGTACTACTATTCCTAGGGCCCAGATAACAAATTTGTCTGTCCTCGTATTGCGTTTGAGTTTTCGATGCTAGTCCCTACTGTTTGTTATTTCCTTTTATCTTTTCGACTGTGCTCTCTTGCCTAGGATGAGCCTTCTTGCATTTTCCTATTTTTTTTTGCCAAATCTGACCTGTAGCTGAAACTATTTTTTAGTTGATCCTTTGGTAAAACTATTTTCAAATCTCAACCCTCGACGCCAACACATTTCAGGATAGATGCTCTTTGGAGGCTCGAAGCCAGGGAGCGTGGCGTCGACTTGGGCGCCAGCGAGTGTGGTGCCAACTTGCCTCCGGCGACGGCATGGCGTGCATATATCTGACCATAGGCAGCCTGGCTCGGCCCGGCCTGAAAATCCTGGGCCCTAGACCGCATATTTTGGCCCGATGGGTCGGCTTGGGCCATAGATATTGGCATGACGGCCTGGCTGGGCCATGCCTGGGCAGCATATTTTGGCAATTTTAGAAAGGCTTGGTCCATGGCCTGACTGGATTTTGCTTGCATGGGCTGATCCTGCGCTGCAAATACCAGCCCGCAAATCAGGCCGGGCCGGGCTCAGGCCATAGTTTCTTACGCTGAGTTTTTTCCTAGCCCAACCAGGCCCTCAGATATAGTGTAGAGCCAACCTACATAACTCTGGGGTTATTCATGTTCGTGCCAACCTCAGAGGCCAGATTTGATAATAAGATTGGTAAGGGTTCACATGAGGAATTAGTTTCAGATAGTGTTCAAATTTGAGAATACTTTCTCAATAGTATATACAAATTAAAGTACCTTTGAGTCGCTGAAATCAATGAGTCTTAGGTGTAGATGTGCTGATGTGTAACAGTTGTAAGCTCTTAAAAAGATATGAGCATTGCCCATATTTATTTGTTCGAGGATGGGCTTGAATTTTTTTGAAAACCAAACATGATATCTACTTCAGGGGTTGCACAAATTGTATGAGGACTTTTTTCAAAAAGGAGGAAATTTTCCATGCCTGTGTACCGATTGGTGCACACAACCATAATTGTATGGGCATTTGAGATTGTTATAAATTTATCCTAGATATCACCAATGTATATATTTTAACATTTTTGTTAAACGGAATTGACATGAGAGTAAGATATGTGTTTTTTATTCTCATGATGAGATAATTAAACACTTATTTTTTCAATGCAACTTTGCACCTTCTATATGGCCAGTCATCCAAACAGCTTCAGGATTGTATCCATCAACTAGTATTGCCAATGTCTTTGGGAATTGGGTACATAGTATCGATAACAAATACATAATTCTTCTTAGGGTGGGAGCGATAGCACTAATTTGGTCACTTTGGCTATGTAGAAATGACAAAGTGTTTGATAACAAAAATTCTTCTCTTTTGCAGGTTATCTATCGGTGTACGGGCACCCTCCGACTATGGTCACAGCTTCACCACATGGAGGATCACGGTCTCTGATACGTCTCAAACGTATATATAATTTTTGATGCTCCATGCTTGTTTATACACCATTTGCTTTGTGTTTTGTTACACTTCGTGGCGTTTTTATACATTTTCCAGAACTAACCTATTAACGAGATTTCCCTGTTTCTACTGTTTTTGTATTTTAGAAAAGCTACACAGGAAATATTCTCGGAATTGGACGAAACAAAAGCCAAAGTTCCTATTTTTCCCGGAGCATGACGAAGTCCAAAGCAGAGACGGAGGGGTGCCAGGAGGCGGCCGCACCATGCCACGGCGCGGGCCACCACCTGGCCGCACCGGGCTATGGTGTAGGCCCCTGGCCCACTCCCTGACGTCGCCCTTCCGTCTATATATTTACCTCGACGGGAAAGCCTAAAGACCCAATCAATTTCCACGAAACCTACTGTAAGCCGCCACTGTCGTCGACGCGTGATCGGGAGGGTCCAGAAGCTCTTCCCAGCACCCTGCTGGGGAGGGCAATCACCGCCGGAGGCCTTCTTCATCACCATGCCTGCCTCCGGAGTGATGTGTGAGTAGTCTACCTTGGACTATGGGTCTATAGCAATAGCTAAATGGTTATCATCTCCTCCATGTGCTTCATGTTTAGATCTTGTGAGCTGCCTATCATGATCAAGATCATCGTTGTGTAATTCTACATGTTGTGTTTGTTGGGATCCGATGAATATTGGTACTTTGTCAAGTTGAATTGTTGATTTATCATCTTTATGTTATCTCTATGTTGTTTATGATCTTGCATGCTGATGTCTACGCACACTTCTATCCTTGTAGACAGTGTTGGGCCTCCAAGTGCAGAGGTTTGTAGAACAGCAGCAAGTTTTCCTTAAGTGGATCACCCAAGGTTTATCGAACTCAGGGAGGAGGAGGTCAAAGCTATCCCTCTCAAGCAACCCTGCAATTACGATACAGAAAGTCTCTTGTGTCCCCAACACACCCAATACACTTGCCAGATGTATAGGTGCACTAGTTCAGCGAAGAGATAGTGAAATGCAAGTAGTAGTGATAATTATACGTAATAAATGTAATCTAAAATAAATATTGCTGTGAGCAGATATGTAACAAAACTGAAAGTAAACGGTGTTCAATGCTTAGAAACAAGGCTTAGGGATCATACTTTCACTAGTGGTTACTCTCAACAAAATAACATAATTGAACCAATATTCTCCAATGGATAATAAACACTAATCATGCGTAGGGCTACGAAGTACTCCTTAAAGTTCGTATTTCCCCGAACTAGATTGTCCCACACTGTCACCATGAACGCACTAGATGATTCCAACAAACACCAACAATTCATAGAGACATTAGCCAAAAGAGACACACATAATGCGTACACTGTCACCTTCACATCATGATACAAGGTGTCTCCGGAGATTACAATAATAAAGCACGGGAGTAGCATAATATCTGAATAATAGCATCTACCAATTCAACTAGATACAAAGCTCACGATCACATAAAGATCACATCATGGGAGAGAGAGGTGAACCACATAGCTACCAGTAGAGCCCTCAGCCCCGGGGGAGAACTACTCCCTCCTAATCATAGGAGACAGCAACGTTGGTGAAGATGGCGGTGAAGTCGATGGAGACGGCGGAGGAGGCGACGGCATCGATGGAGATGGCTCCGGGGGCACTTCCCCGTCCCGGCAGGGTGCTGAAATAGAGACTTCTGTCCCCCGAAACTTGTCTTCAACGGCGGCGGCGCTGCGGAACTGTTCTGCAAAAAACACCGATTGATCTAGAGTTTTTCATCCGAAGGCTCTTTATAGGCGGAGAGGCAGCGTCAGAGGGCCACCAGGGGGGCCTCACCACACCCTGGTACGGCCAGGAGGGGGCGCGCCACCCCCTGGTAAGCCTGCCCTCTGCCCCCCTCCGGCTCTCTTTCGGTCCTCGTCCTTCGTCTGGGAAAAATAGGAGTTTTGGCTTTTATTTCGTCCAATTCCGAGAATATTTCCTGTGTAGCTTTTCTGAAACACAAAAATAGCAGAAAACAGGGAACTGGCACTGTGGCATCTTGTTAGTAGGTTAGTTCCGGAAATCGCATAAAAACGTCACAAAGTGTAAACAAAACATGAAGCAAATGGTGTAAAACAAGCATGGAGGATCCAAAATTATAGATACATTTGAGACGTATCAAGCATCCCCAAGCTTAACTCCTGCTCGTCCTCGAGTAGGTAAGTGATAACAAAAGAATAATTTTTGAGGTGACATGCACCATCACAATCTTGAACAACGAAGTAAAGCATTGAGTGCTGGGATCAAAGAACTTAAAACATGGGCATAAGAGACATAATCTTGACAATAAAACTTAGCAACCATATTATAACATGCAAAGAAACACAAACGAAAGATCATGAGGAATGAAACATTGAAAGTCAAACGTGTGTTCAAATCATATGGAAAAACATATCAAAACGGTTTTCAACTTGTCCATCATGGAATAGCAAAACATAAATGCATAGGACACCTTCAAGTTTAAGAGGGCGGCTAGATAAAAATAATTTAAGAATAAGCAAAACCATAATCATGAATCAATCAATGATAAACTTTGGGACTATGCACATTAAACTCAAAATAACAACTATGCTCTCTTAGACGGTGCATAAAGGTAGAAGGTGGAGACTCAACATAAAAGTAAAAGAAAGGCCCTTGGCAGAGGGAAGCAGGGATTGCAAGTTTTATAAATCTTCAAAAATTATTATACTTACTAGCTGTGAGCTCTCATTGCCCCCATCATAGGCATCTTGAATGGTTAATGCGAGTACAATTATGAAGCATATGCTTAACAAATCATAAGTTGAAAACCTCGTGTCCCGTGAAGTACGAATACCCAAACCTCATGCTACTCGACTTAGGTCCCAAGCAAGCTCTTGTCATTGTAAGCATACACGTATCATCGAGAACCGCCAACGGGGTACCTCCTGCCCGATGACATGGAACAAGCCCACATCAAAATAATAAGATAAACAGACAATGAACACCTCAGCATCTCTTTTATTTACAATTGGTATAGCTTTTTATTGTGAGATGCGTCGTTGAATGTCCACTATGGGCATGCTGTAAATTTCCACCATGAATGATGCATGGCTTAGATTAGCGGCTCAGGCGTTTCTCTAACACATATATAAACTCCATGATCCCGCAAGATCCAACCTTATTTCACATCGCAAGTATCCATAAACAAAAGATCACGATATCAACTCAAATGAGAGAAAGTGCAATGTTGAAAGCTTGCCCCATGACGGCATGGCTGGGCTAATTTCCAACTTACAACTTGCAAGCATAACATCAACATAAGAGAGCCACAATGTCAAATTTTTAAAAGCGAGAAAAGTAAAGTGTGCCGTCAGGTTCGTGAGAGCTTTACTGACTAATTTTCACATAACACCAAAAAGAGTTTAATTTGAAGGATAGATAAAAGCAAGTCAAATGTACTTGGAATAGAAAATTGCTAATAGGTATGTATGGTGTACACAATGGAATAACTTGGTTTTTGGGAGTTGGATGCACAAGTAGAGCTCATACTCAGTACAAAATGAGGGCTAGCAAAAGACTGGGAGCGACCAACTAAGAGAGCAATAACGGCCATAATCATGCATAGCGACAAAACATCATTAAAAGAAGCATAAAGTGGCATCACAAGTCAAAAACCAAATGATCATAGAGGCTTATGGCGACTTTGCAAGAGTCAAACATGTTGTAGGCATGCGCCAAGTCAACCCAAATAAAGCATCAAGGAGAAAACCAAATGAATGCTTCCATATAATAAAAACAACGCATGATTTTTCAAAGACTCATTAAGCAATCTTAGTCATTTGAGACAAGTCATGGTACAGCAAGAAACTACTAAGCATACTATCAAAATGACATCAAGCATGGCATGCAAAAGTCTAAGTCGCAGTCTAAACAAGCTACTTTTTGTACCACTTTTTGCATAAAACTTTTTTTCTCTTTTCCAACACCATTCAAACCTTTTTGAGACAACTCTTTTGATGAAAACCAACATAGACCAGAGGTCTAAATACACCTTGATGCAAAGATATAACAATATCTGAACAAAAATCAAGGTGAAAAATGAAAGCTAAACGCAGTTCGAGAAAAAGAGAACACTCATTGAACGATAAGAGTGAAAACTAGAGTGTTCTTGGCAATGAAAAACGGAGTAAGTCTCTCTCCAAAACAAACATGATGTGATCCAACCACTTATTGCAGCAACCAAAATGAAAGAAAACAGAAAGCAAAATCAACTGACACTCCAAGAAAAACGCATAGAATATGAAGCAATAAAAATATAGTGTCTTAAAAGGTGACCTGATTTTTACCGATGAAGAAGGGGTGCCTCGGGGGCATCCCCAAGCTTTGACGCTTATACCTCTTGGATATTTTCTTGGGGTGACATGGGCATCCCCAAGCTTGAGCTTTTCTCCATACTTCATCTCATCTCATCACTCTTCATTCCCTACACTTGAAAACTTCCTTCATACAAAACTTCACACAATTCTATTAGCAACATTAGCATAAACATGATAGTAAATCAACCCTTTTGGTTCAGTTTCAAACTCAAATATACCACATATAAAGCATATACTACTGTAGCAACTTCCTCAAAAGTTCTGTGATAAAAAAGAACTAAAAAAGAAAGCGATCGAGAGGCAAACACAAATAGTGACAGAAATCTGTCAAAACAGAACAGCTGATAAAGATCGATTTTTTAGAGGACCTTCTGTTGCTCAAATCGAAAAGTGTAAAACTAATGAAAGTTTGGATATAACCTGGGACATATTCTCAAGAAATTTCAGATTAAAAAGATATTCTGAAAATTTTCACAAATTTTTATGGTGCAGCGCAGAAATCTGTTTCAAGACAGCAACTTCCTCAAATCTTACCTCTCTCAAATTAGAGGTTCTTCTTGGCACAACAACGAAATAAAAATGATAAGGAGCGGTCATTACAGTAGTAATAATTTCCAAGACTCAAATAATATAAAAAGTACTGAAAAGAAAACATTGGGTTATCTCCCAAGAGTGCTTTTCTTTAACGCTTTTGAGCTAGGCGCAGTAATTTGAAAAGATGCTCATGTAGGCGCCATAAAAGAGCTTAAGGCAAAGGCGTCATAAAAGAACTTGAAGCAAGATAGAGCATCAAAAAGCAAATATGAAACACATTTAAATCTAAACCACTTCCTATGCATAGGAATCTTGTAAGAAAATAAATCAACGAGGCACATAGTAACAAGCATGGGAAGGCAAAATAAGTACATCTTCAAAAATTCCAACAAAAAGAGGGGAAACATAATATTGTTGAGATCCATCAAACCATGTTTCCCTCTCTCATAATAACTTTCAGTAGCATCATGAATAGAATTAACAATATCACTATCACATAAAACATTTTTATCATGAGCCACATGCGTAAAAGAATTAATACTTCCCACATGAACAATCGTAGTAGGAGCAAATTCACCAAAATAACTATTCTCATCACCATAATCATCAAAAATAAGAGGCATATTGTAATCATACTTTGCTTCCTCCTCAATGGTAGGTGAACTAAAAATATTATACTCATCATGGTAATCATCATAAGTAATAGAATAGCTATCCTCCAAAGTGTGTTCATATGTAAATATATCATTATTGGAAGGAACATGGATAGCAGTAATGGTACAACAATTATTACCCTCATAATTTTCAGAATCGGTACCAAAAAGATTTTCAATATCAAAAGTAGAGTGCTTTTCCTAATCATGATCACTAATATAGGTAACAGGCATAAGAACATCATCGAGTTCAGATTCATCAAAAACTATAATAGGAGCAATATGCTTTGGGGAAGATATTGTTTCCTCTCTCCTTTTACTCCTCTTCTTCTTCTTCTTCTTCACTTCTTTAGGAGGTAGAGGCTTGAAAGGAAGCTTCTCCACATAATCTGGTTTACTGACAGAAACGACAGAAAAAACTTTGGAGGATTCCTCCTTTCTATTAATAAGATAGAAACACAATTCAGACCTGTCATAATTTGGTAAAGCATCCTCTTTTATAACATTTTGTATGTAAGTACTTGCGAGACAATCTTTAACACAATAAAGATGACAACCACGCGGGATGCTAATAGTATCAAAAGCATTCATATCTACCAAAGAAGTTTTTCTAGATAACTCTTCATACCCTAAAAATAAAGTAAGCTCATCATGCTGATTGAGGGTGATCTTGTCATCACAATACAAAATTGCAGTACTCATTGGATTAGCAGGATCATTTTGGCCTGAGCATTGAAAATTAAAATGACCCTTTTCATGGCAAAGTTCACAAATAAAAGGATAAAGGGCACCAACCTTTTCTCCAAGCTCATCTAGAGCCATGTGCCACATTCTAGTTTCTTCATTCCTGTGGTGGATACAATAATCTTCTTTGTTGTGAATCTGCTCACAAGGTCTAAGTACTCCACAAAAATTAACATGCTTATAAGAAATAGTACTTTCAGAAGTTTGAGCATGTTTATTGCAATCATCTATAACAATATCACTTTCTATGCAAGTGTCTTTAAAAGGTTCATGATACACATCCCCATTTCCCTTAGGAACATTGATATGGGAAGCAAAGGCTCCAAAGCAATCAACCATAATTTGAGGATCAAGACCATATTTAGCACTAAGCTCTTGAAAATTAGCAGTTTCAGCGAAAGACTTAATGCAATCATACTCATAATTTTTATTCCTGATCCTTTAGCTTTGTCGCTCTCCCAATCTTCAATATTGCTTTGAATTGTTTCAAGCAAATCCCACTTGGCATCAACCTCCTTGCTTGTGAAAGACCCATCAAAGCATGCATCTAGATAGTCCTTGTAATATCCTGAAAGCCTTGCATAAAAATTATTAATAACAATATTATGGGGAAGCTCATGAATAGGACATTTGAGCATTAGTGACTTCAATCTTCCCCACGCTTGGGCAATACTTTCTCCATCATGAGGATGAAAATTATAAATATAATTTCTATCTTTATGAACCTCACGAGAAGGATATAATTTAGAATAAAAGAGAGGTACAATTTCCTCCCAGTCAATAGGTCGGCCATCCTTCAGCGTCTTATACCATTCCGCCGCTCTGCCCTTCAGTGATAAAGAAAATAGCTTTCTCTTAACTTCACCTGTAGAAATACATGCACACTTGAACAACTCGCATAATTCATGTATAAAGAGCAAATGATCACCGGGATGGACAGTTCCATCCCCTAGATAGCAGTTATTCATAGCATGTTCAACAATTTTCATAGGTATTTTAAAAGGGCGAGGATCACAAACGTCATGAGAACTATCACATATGGGAGATAAAATATCCTCAGAGCAAACTTTCTCCACTAAAGCTGGGGAACTAAAAATATCATGCTTAGCAAAACCAGCTTCCCCAAGCTTAGACATTTCTATAGCATTAGCAATAATGGTGTTTAAAGAATTCATACAAATAACATTGCTATGCGAATAAAGCTCCAAAGGTTTTTCAAACACTTCAAGTCTTAACTCAGGAAAGATACTATAAAACTCTTTATTTTCCATTAAGCCTGACTAGTGAAAATAAAAATAAGAAACAAAAAGATATAATTGCAGAATCTAAAGGAAATAACTTCGAGCACTCACCAGCAACTAAAAGACTTAGTAACCAAAGGATGTGAGCACCTTTTACCTTACCTCCCCGGCAACAGCGCCAGAAAAGAGCTTGATGTCTACGCACGTTTCTATCCTTATAGACAGTGTTGGGCCTCCAAGTGCAGAGGTTTGTAGAATATCAGCAAGTTTCCCTTAAGTGTATCACCCAAGGTTTATCGAACTCAGGGAGGAGGAGGTCAAAGCTATCCCTCTCAAGCAACCCTGCAATTATGATACAGAAAGTCTCTTGTGTCCCCAACACACCCAATACACTTGTCAGATGTATAGGTGCACTAGTTTGGCAAAGAGATAGAGAAATGCAAGTAGTAGTGATGATTATACGTAATAAATATAATCTGAAATAAATATTCCTGCAAGCAAACATGTAACAAAACTAAAAGTAAACGATGTTCAATGCTTGGAAACAAGGCTTAGGGATCATACTTTCACTAGTTGTTACTCTCAACAAAATAACATAATTGAACCAATAGATACTAACTTTAATATGCCACTCTAAACTATTCTCCAATGGATAACAAACACTAATCATGCGTACGGCTATGAAGCACTCCTCAAAGTTTGTATTTCCCCAAACTAGATTGTCCCACACTGTGACCATGAACGCACTAGATGGTTCCAACAAACACCAATAATTCATAGAGACACTAGCCAAAAGAGACACACATAATGCACACACTGTCACCTTCACATCATGATACAAGGTGTCTCCAGAGATTACAATAATAAAGCACGGGAGTAGCATAATATCTGAATAATAGCATCTACCAATTCAACTAGATACAAAGCTCATGATCACATAAAGATCACATCATGGGAGACAGAGGTGAACCACATAGCTACCGGTAGAGCCCTCAGCCACGGGGGAGAACTACTCCCTCCTCATCATAGGAGATAGCAACGTTGGTGGAGATGGCGGTGAAGTCAATAGAGACGGCGGAGGAGGCGACAGCGTCGATGGAGATGGCTCCGGGGCACTTCCCCGTCCCGATAGGGTGCCAGAACAGAGACTTCTATCCCCCAAAATTTGTCTTCGACGACAGCGGCGCTGCGGAACTGTTCTGGGAAAAACACCGATTGATCTAGGGTTTTTCGTCCAAAGGCTCTTTATAGGCGGAGAGGCGGCGTCAGAGGTCCACCAGGGGGGCCTCACCACCCCCTGACGTGGCCAGGAGGGGGGCGTGCCACCCCCTGGTGAGCCTGCCCTCTGCCCCCCCCCCCTCCGGCTCTCTTTTGGTCCTTGTCCTTCGTCCGAGAAAAATAGGAGTTTTGGCTTTTATTTTGTCCAATTCTAAGAATATTTCCTGTGTAGCTTTTCTGAAACACAAAAACAGCAAAAAATAGGGAACTGGCACTGTGGCATCTCGTTAGTAGGTTAGTTCCAGAAATCGCATACAAACGTTACAAAGTGTAAACAAAACATGAAGCAAATGGTGTAAAACAAGCATGGAGCATCAAAAATTATAGATACATTTGAGACGTATCACATGCTCTCCCTTGCTAGTAGATATCTTGGCCGAGTAGATGCTAGTGACTCCAAGAGGGAGTATTTATGCTCGATAGTGGGTTCATGCCCCTAGTAACTTGAGGGAGTGACGGAAACCTCTAAAGTTGTAGATGTGTTGTTGCTACTAGAGAGAAAACAATAATATTGTGTTCAAGGACATTCGTATTGTTTATATTATACACTTTGGTTAAGGGGATAATCTGTTGCTTGCAACTTAATACCCAATGGTTGCTCGGACGACATCCGGAGGGTGGATTATTAGTCATAGATGCAGTTGGATTACGGTCTATGTATTATGTTGTAATGCCCAAGTGAATCTCATATTGATCCTCATGATATTTATACGCTTGCTTTATTCTATCAATTGCCCAACTGTAATTTGTTTACCTAGTATGTTATTTATCTTATGGAGAGACACCACTAGTAAACTGTGGACCCGGTCCATTCTTTTACATTGCTATTACAGTTTACAATTTACTCTTTTTATTTATATTCTTGCAAACTACTATCTTTTACCACTCGATACGCTTAATCCTTTGTTTACAACAAACCGGTGAGATTGACAACCTCACTGTAAGTTGGGACAAAGTACTTGGTTGTGTTGTGTGCAGGTTCCACGTTGCTGCTGGTGCAAAGCTACGCACTGGACAAGGCGCCATACATATATTGTCCGGAGCTATCGCGAAGCTAGCGAGCATCAACCTTCAGAAGTTTGGTTCTTTCTCCTACTGGTTCAATAAACCTCGATTTCATACTGAGGGAAGACTTGCTGCTGTGCTCATCACACCTTCTCTTGGGGTTTCCAACTGGGCGGTCATCTACAAAACTCCTACATCAACACCGCACCACCAACAAGTTTTCTGGCGCCATTGCCGAGGAGAAAGATGATTTCTGCAAGGGGAGTCTCTCGCTTCCAATCTTTTACTTTGTTATTGTTTTGCTTTATTTTATTTTTGCTTGCATCTTTTTATCAAAAAATACAAAAAAATAGTTCCCTTATAGTTGTTATTTTTACTTGCCTGCTTTTAGTCTTGCTAGAATGAGTAATCCTAAAGTTGAGGTTCGTACTTTTAAGCAACAAGGGGGAGAGAGTTTGAAAGATGCTTGGTACCGAATTAGTAATGCTCATCATAGGTGTACTAAGAAGCATTCTACCATGATCCTCCTTAGGAATTTTTATGTTGGTATGTCTAGTTGGAATAGGTACGTTCTTGATACTCTTGCAGGAGGAAATTTTCTGGGTACTCCTGCTTTGGAAGCTTGCACTTTAATTGAAAGTTTAGTGGGAGTACCACCTATTAATGTTGTTAAAACTGAGATCACTTTGGAGGAAGTTTTGGAAAAAATAAGCTCTTTAGAAAAAAGTTTGCCAAATATCCTTGATAACGCTAGCCAGGTTAATGAATCGATAGAAAGAATCGATAAGAGAATCACTGTTTTAGAGGCTAGTACTACTCATGATAGTCAAAACCTTAGGATTGGTAAACTAGAGGAGTCTATGGAAACTTGAAGTTCAATTTTCTCTTCTCTTAGATTTAAGAAGGAGAAAGCTTTTGTTGGAAAGGAGCAAAAATTTATGTATGTTCCCAAGGTATCTGTGCCAAAACAGCAGCATGTTTTTAAGATTGGTAAGACTTTTAGTTCCACTAAGAGTGACTTGCAGGTTGAATCATCTTCAGAGGCTTTTAAAGTTCCTAGTGTGTTAAGTGGTGCTCTTGAGGAAACAATTGATCTTAATACCTCATTTGAAAATACTTGATTTCCACTTTCTGCGCCTAGCTCAAAGGGGTTAAAGAAAAGCACTTTTGGGAGATAACCCAATGTTTTCTTTTCAGTACTTTTTATTTTTGTTGAGTCTTGGAAGTTATTACTACTGTAATGACCTCTCCTTATCAATTTTATTTCGTTTTTGTGCCAAGAAGAACCTCTAATGGGAGGAAGGTAAGATTTGGGAAAGTTGCTATCGTGAAACAGATTTCTGCGCTGCACTGTAAAAATTTGTGAAAATTCTCAGAATATCTTTTTGATCTGCGATTTCTTCTGCGCATGCCCTAGGTTATTTCCAAACTTTTATTAGTTTTGCACTTTTCGATTTGAGCAACAGAGAGTCCTCGAAAAAATCGATCTTTGTCAGCTGTTCTGTTTTGACAGATTTCTGCCACTATTTGTGTTTGCCTCTCGATCGCTTTCTTTTTGAGTTCTTTTGATCACAGAACTTTTGAGGAAGTTGTTACAGTAGCTTATGCTTTAATGGATGGTATATTTGAGTTTGTAACTGAACCAAAAAGAGTAGATTTACTATCATGCTTATACTAATGTTGCTAATAGAATTGTGTGAAGTTTTGTATGAAGGAAGTTTTTAAGTGTAGGGAAAGGAGAGTGATGAGATGAGATGAAGTATGGACAAAAGCTCAAGCTTGGGGATTCCCATATTACCCCAAGAAATATCCAAGAGGTACAAGCGTCAAAGCTTGGGGATGCCCCCGAGGCACCCCTTCTTCATCGGTAAAAATCATGTCACCTTTCAAGATACTATATTTGTATTGCTTCATGTACTATGCATTTTTCTTGGAGCATCTTTACTTTCGCTTTCAGTTTTGTTTTGTTTTGTTTGCTGCAATAAATGGTTGGACCTCAACAAATTTCTTTTGGCGAAGACACACTCCGTTTTTCATTGCCAAGAACACTCTAGTTTTCACTTTTATTATTCAATGAGTGTTCTCTTTTTCTAGAACTGCGTTTAGCTTTCGTTTTTCCCCTTGATTTTTTTTCAGATCTTGTTATATCTTTGTATCAAGGTGCATTTAGACCACTGGACTATGTTGGTTTTTATCTCAAAGCGTGGTTTCAAAAAGATTGAATGGTGTTGGAAAAGAGAAAAGTTTCATGCCTATAGTGGTACAAATGGGAGCTTGTTTAGACTGTGGCTTAGACTTTTGCATGTCATAATTGATGTTATTTTGATAGTATGCTTAGTAGTTTTTGTTGTAGCATGACTTGTCTCAAATGACTGAGATTGCTTAATGCGCCTTTGAAAGAATCATGCGTTGTTTTTGTTATATGGGAGCATATTATTGTGGTTTTCTCCTTTGATGCTTTATTTGGATTGACTTGGCGCATGCTTACAACATATTTGACTTTTAACAAGTCACCATAAGCCTCTATGATCATTTGGTTTTTGACTTGTGATACCACTTTATGCTTCGGTTAATGATGTTTTGTCGCTATGCATGATTATGGCCGTTATTGCTCTCTTAGTTGGTCACTCCCAGTCTTTTGCTAGCCTTCATTTTGTACTGAGAGGGAACACTTCTCGTGCATCCAACTCCCAAAAACCAAGTTTTCCAAAGAGTCCACTATAAATCCCTATGCATGGTATTTGCAAGCCATTCCAAGTAAATTTTCATGTGCTACCTTTCAAAAAACCTTCAAAATACTTCTCATTTTGTGACACTGTTTTCAGCTCATGGGGACATAGTGGTTTATACGTCTCTAACGTATCTATAATTTTTGATGCTCCATGCTTGTTTTTACACCATTTGCTTAGTGTTTCGTTACACTTCGTGGCGTTTTTATGCATTTTCCGGAACTAACCTATTAACGAGATGCCACAGTGCGAGTTCCCTGTTTTCTGCTGTTTTTGTGTTTCAGAAAAGTTACACAGGAAATATTCTTGGAATTAGACGAAACAAAAGCCAAACATCCAGAAATTCACCGAAGCTTCCAGAGAATCGAATAGGAGACGGAGTGGGGCCACGAGGGGCCCACATAACAGGGCGGCGCGGCCCAGGGCTAGGCCACGCCCCCTATGTGTGTGGCCGCCTCGGTCCACTTCTGACGATGCCCCTTCGCATATAAAGACCCCCCGATGGGAAAAACCTAAACACCCGATCACTTTTCCAGAATACATCGCGATCCGCCGCCGCCGTCGATCCGAGATTGGGAGGGTCCAGAAGCTCTTCCCGGCACCCTGCTGGAGAGGGGAATCGCCACCGGAGGTCTTCTTCATCGCCATGCTTGCCTCCGCCACGATGAGTGAGTAGTCTACCTTGGACTGTGGGTCCATAGCAGTAGCTAGATGGTTGTCTTCTCCACCATGTGCTTCATGTTTAGATCTCGTGAGCTGCCTTACATGATCGAGATCACCGTTATGTAATTCTACATGTTGTGTTTGTTGGGATCCGATGAATATTGGTGTTATGATTGAGTTGATGTGCTGAATATTATCTTATGTTATCTCTATGTTGTTTATGATCTTGCATGCTCTCCGTTGTTAGTAGCTATCTTGGCCGAGTAGATACTAGTGACTCCAAGAGGGGGTATTTATGCTCGATAGTTGGGTTCATGCCTCTATTTAATCTGGGGGAGTGACAGAAACCTCTAAGATTATAGATATGCTGTTGCCACTAGGGAGAAAACAATATTCATATGCTCAAGGGCATATGCTTTGTTTACATTACACTTTGCTTAATGCAGTTATCTGTTGTTCGCAACTTAATACTTGTGGAGTTCTCGGATTGATTCGCCACAAGTGGATTATTAGTCATAGATGCAGTTGGATGGCGGTCTATGTATCTTGTTGTAATGCCCAGAGTAAATCTCATAGTGATCTTCTCGACATATGCATGTTGTCTTTATTCTATCGATTGCCCAACTGTAATTTGTTTACCCAGCATGTGTTATTTTATCTTATGGAGAGACACCGTTTTTTACTCTTATCGTTTCAACGAGTGTTCTCTTTTTCTAGAACTGCGTTTAGCTTTCGTTTTTCGCCTTGATTTTTGTTCAGATATTGTTATATCTTTTTATCAAGGTGTATTTTGACCTCTGGTTCATGTTGGTTTTCATCAAAAGAGTTGTTTCAAAAAAGTTTGAATGGTGTTGGAAAAGAAAAAAGCTGTATGCAAAAAAGTGGTACAAAAAGGAGCTTGTGTAGACTGTGGCCTAGGCTTGTGTATATCGTGCTTGATGTCTTTTTGATAGTATGTTTAGTGGTTTTGTTGTAGCATGACTTGTCTCAAATGACTGAGATTGCTTAATGAGCCTTTGAAAAAAATCATGCATTTTTTAATTATTTGGAAGCATTATTTTGGTTTTCTCCTTTGATGCTTTATTTGGATTGACTTGACGCATGCTCACACATGTTAGACTCATACAAAGTCGCCATAAGCCTCTATGATCATTTAGTTTTTGACTTTTGATACCATCTTATGCTTTTTTTAATGTCGCTTTATCGCTCTGCATGATTATGACCGTTATTGCTCTCTTAGTTGGTCGCTCCCAGTCTTTTGCTAGCCCTCATTTTGTACTGAGTATGAGCTCTACTCGTGCATCCAACTCCTAAAAACCAAGTTGTTCCAATGTGTCCACCATACATACCTATTAGCAATTTGCTATTCCAAAGTACATTTGACTTGCTTTTATCTATCCTTCAAATTAAACTCTTTTTGGTGTTATGCAAAAATTGGTCAGTAAAGCTCTCACGAACCTGATGGCAAACTTTACTTTTCTTGTTTTAAAATTTTGGCATTGTGTCTCTCTTATGTTGAGTTGTTATGCTTGCAAGTTGTAACTTGGAAATTAGCCCAGCCATGCCGTCATGGGGCAAGCTTTTAACATTGCACTATCTTTCATTTGAGTTGATATCGTGATCTTTTGTTTATGGATACTCGCAATGTGAAATAAGTTAGGAATCTTGCGGGATCATGGAGTTTGTATATGTGTTAGAGAAACGCCTGGGCCGCTAATCTAAGCCATGCATAATTCATGGTGGAAATTTACAGCATACCCATAGTGAACATTCGATGACGCATCTCACAATAAAAAGCTATACCAATGGTAAATAAAAGAGATGCCGAGGTGTTTATTATCTGTTTGTCCTGTCATTTTGATGTGGGCTTGTTCCATGTCATCGGGCACGGAGGTACCCCGTTGGTGGTTCTCGATGATACGTGTATACTTACAATGACAAGAGCTTGCTTGGGACTCTAAGTCGAGTAGCATGAGGTTTGGGTATTCGTATTTCATGGGACACGAGGTTTTCAACTTATGATTTGTCAAGCATATGCATCATAAGTGTATTCGCATTAACTTTAACCATTCAAGATGCCTATGATGGGGGCAATGAGAGCTCAAAGCTAGTAAGTACCATAATTTTTGAAGGTTTATAAAACTTGCAATCACTGCTTCCCTCCGCGAAGGGCCTTTCTTTTACTTTTTATGTTGAGTCACCACCTTCTATCTTTATGCACCATCTAAGAGAGCATAGTTGTCATTCTGAGTATAATGTGCATTGTCCAAAGTTTTCATTGATTGATTCATGATGTTGGTTTCACTTGTTCTTAAATTACTTGTATCTAGTCGCCCTCTTAAACTTGAAGGTGTCCTATGCATTTATGTTTTGCTCTCTCGTGAAGGACAAGCTGAATACCATTTGTATGTTTTTCCATATGATTTGAACACACATTTGACTTTCATTGTTTCATTTTCATGATCTTTTGTTTGTGTTATTTTTCATGTTATAACATGGTTGCTAAGTTTCTTCTATCAAGATTATGTCTTTCATGCCCATGTTTTAAGTTATTTTGGTCCCAGCGCACAATGCTTACATAGATGATCAAGATTGTGCAGGTGCATGTCACCTCAAAAATTATTTGTGTTGTTATCACTTACCTACTTGAGGACGAGCATGAGTTAAGCTTGGGGATGCTGATACGTCACTAACGTATCTATAATTTTTGATGCTCCATGCTTGTTTTTACACTATTTGCTTAGTGTTTCGTTACACTTCGTAGCCTTTTTATGCATTTTCCGGAACTAACCTATTAACGAGATGCCACAGTGCCAGTTCCCTGTTTTCTGCTGTTTTTGTGTTTCAAAAAAGTTATACAGGAAATATTCTCAGAATTGGACGAAACAAAAGCCAAACATCCAAAAATTCACCGAAGCTTCCAGAGAACCGAAGAGGAGATGGAGTGGGGCCACAAGGGGCCCACACAATAGGGCGGCGTGGCCTCGGTCCACTTTTGATGATGCCTCTTCTCCTATAAAGACCCCCCGATGGGAAAAACCTAAACACCCAATCACTTTTCCAGAATACATCGCGATCCGCTGATGTCTACGCACTTCTATTCTTGTAGACACTTGTTGGGCCTCCAAGTGCAGAGGTTTGTAGAACAGCAGCAAGTTTCCCTTAAGTGGATCACCCAAGGTTTATCGAACTCAGGGAGGAAGAGGTCAAAGCTATCCCTCTCAAACAACCCTGCAATTATGATACAGAAAGTCTCTTGTGTCCCCAACACACCCAATACACTTGTCAGATGTATAGGTGCACTAGTTCGGCGAAGAGATAGTGAAATACAAGTGGTATAGATGATTATAAGTAGCAAACGTGATGTGAAATAAATATCGCTGCGAGCAAACAAGTAACAAAACAGCAAGTAAACGGTATGCAAAGCTTGGAAACAAGGCCTAGGGATCATACTTTCACTAGTGGACACACTCCCAACAATATAACATGACTGAACAAATAACTTCTCTTTGCTAAGGCACTCTGAATTACTCTCCTATTGAATAACACTAATCATTGTGTAGTGGCTACAGAAGCACCCCTTAAAGTTCATCAAGTACTTGACAAACACCACTCATAGAGATATCCAAATCAGATCACAATTCAAGATAGAAATCATTGCAACTTAAACCAAGTACTAACACGGTGCACACACTGTCAACATTACACCATGAAAGGAGGAATAGATCACTCAAACTATCATAGCAATAATTATTCTCATAATCCGCAAGAGATCACAATCATAGCCTAAACCAAGTACCACCATGATGCACGCGCTGTCACCGTTACACCATAGCAGGAGGAATAGATTACTTTAATAATATCACTAGAGTACACAAAATATCTGAATAATAACATGTACTTGTTCAACATGATACAAAGCTCATGATCACATAAAGATCACATCATGGGAGAGAGAGGTGAACCACATAGCTACCGGTAGAGCCCTCAGCCTCGGAGATGAACTATGCCCTCCTCATCATAGGAGACAGCAAGGTTGATGGAGATGGCGGTGAGGTCGATGGAGACGGCGGAGACGGCGATGGAGACCGATGGAGATGGCTCCGGGGGCACTTCCCCGTCCTGGCAGGGTGCCGGAACAGAGACTTCTGTCCCCCGAAATTCGTCGGTGGCGGCGGCGGAGCTATGGAACTCTTTCTGGAAATCTGATCGGGGCTTAGGTTTTTCTCATCGGGGGGTACTTATAGGCGAAGGGGCGTCGTCAGAGGTGGAGCCAGGCTCCCTCACGTGGGCCCGGCGCGGCCAGGGGCCTGGCCGTGCCACCCCCTTGCGTGGGGCCCTGGTGGCCCCCCTTTGACACTTCTTCGGATCTCTGGAAGCTTCCGGGTAAAATAAGACTTCAGGAACTTGTTTCGTCCAATTCCGAGAATATTTCCTGTGTATCACTTCTGAAACACAAAAACAGCAGAAAACAGGAAACTGGCACTGTGGCACTTCGTTAATAGGTTAGTTCCGGAAAATGCATAAAATGCCACTAAGTGTAACGAAACAATAGGCAAATGGTGTAAAAACAAGCATGGAGCATCAAAAATTATAGATACGTTTGAGACGTATCAAGCACATCCTATGAAACACATTTAAATCTAAACCACATCCTATGAAAAATAGTCTTGTAAAGAGACAAGTCATGAAAGCGCAAAGCAAAAAGCATAGGAAGGCAAAACAAGTACAACTTCAAGAATTGCAACATAAAGAGGGGAAACTCAATATTGTTGAGGTCCATAAAACCATGTTTCCCTCTCTCATAATAACTTTCAGTAGCATCATGAATAGAACTAATAATATAACCATCACATAAAGCATCCCTATCATGAGCCACATGCATAAAAGAATTAATACTCCCCACGTGAACAATAGTAGCAGGAGCAGATTCAGCAGAATAATTATTCTCATCACCATAATCATCAAAAACAGGAGGCATATTGTAATCACAACTAATTTTCTCCTCAAAAGTAGGTGAACTGAAAATATTATACCCATCATCACAAGCTAGAGAACTACTATGTTGCAAAGCATACTCATCAAACATATCATCATAAGAAGGAACATGGATAGCACTAATGGTACAACAATTATTAACCTTAGAATTGGTACCAAAAAGATTTTCAATATCAAAAGTAGAGTGCTTTTCCCAATCATGATCACTAACATAAGTAATAGGCATAGGAACATCATCCCAATCAGAATTATCATAATCTATAGCAGGATCATAACGCTTAGGGGAAGATACCGTGTCCTCTCGCCTCTTACTCCTCTTCTTCTTCTTCTTCTTCTTCTTACTCTCTCCATTAGGAGGGAGAGACTTGAAGGGCATCTTCTCCACATATTCTTTAGGAGGGAAAGGCATCTTCTCCACATAATCTGGCTTGCTGACAGAAACAACAGAAGAAACTTTGGAGGATTCCTCCTCTCTATTAATAAGATCGAAACATCTATTAGTCCTATCATAGCTTGGCAAATCATCATGTTTAATAAGATCTTGTAAGTAAGTATTTGCGAGGCAATCTTTAGCACAATAGAGATGACAACCAAGAAGGGTGCTATTAATATCAACATCATTCATGTCAACCAAAGAAAACTTTCTAGATATCTCTTCACAATTCAAAAACAAAGTAAGCTCATCATGCTGATTGAGAGTAATCTTATCATCACAATACAAATCTGCGGTACTCGTTCGATTAATTGGGCATTGAAAATTAAAGTGACCTTTTTTACCGCAAAATTCACAAAGAAAAGGATAAAGCTCACAAACCCATTCACCAAGCACATCTAGATCTTTGAGCCACATGCTGGTTTCTTCATTTGCGTGGGTGATGCAATAATCTTCCTTGTTGTAACTCTGTTCACAAGGTCTATGTATTCCGCAAAAATTAACATGCTTATAAGAAATAGTACTTTTAGAAGTTTGAGCATGTTTATTGCAATCATCAATAACAATATCACTTTCTATGCAAGTGTCCTTAAAAGGTTCATGATACACGTCCCCATTTCCTTTAGGAACATTCATATGGGAAGCAAAGGCTTTAAAGCAATCCACCATAATTTGAGGATCAAGACCATATTTAGCACTAAGCTCTTGAAAATGAGCAGTTTCAGCGAAAGACTTAATGCAATCAAACTCATAATTCATACCTGATCCTTTACCTTTGTCGCTATCCCAACCTTCAATATTGTTTTGAATTGTCTCAAGCAGACCCCACTTGGTGTCTACATCCTTGCTTGTGAAAGACCCATCAAAGCATGCATCTAGATAGTCCTTGTAATATCCTGAAAGCCTTGCATAAAAATTATTAATAACAATATTACGGGGAAGATCATGAATAGGACATTTGTGCATTAGTAACTTCAATCTTCCCCACGCTTGGGCAATGCTTTCTTCCTCATGAGGCCAAAAGTTATATATCCGATTACGATCTTTATGAATTTCACTTGGAGGATAAAACTTGGAATAAAAGAGAGACACAATTTCTTCCCATGCAATAGATGGACCATCATCAAGCAGCCGATACCATTCCTCAGCTCTGCCTTTCAGTGACAAAGAGAATAGCTTCTTCTTAACTTGGTTCATTGAAATACCTGCACACTGGAACAACTTGCATAATTCATGTATAAAGAGCAAATGATCACCAGGATGGACAGTTCCATTTCCTAAATAGCAGTTATCCCTAACACGTTCAACAATCTTCATAGGTATTTTAAAAGGATGAGGAGCACAAGCATCATTAGAAACATCACATATGGGAGATAAAATATCATCAGGACAGACCTTCTCCACTAAAGCTGGGGGACTAAAAATATCATACTCAACAAAACCAGCTTCCCCAAGCTTAGACTTTTCTATAGCATTAGCAACAACGGTGTTCAAAGCATTCGTACTAATAACACTATTAGCATGCAAATTAAGCTCCAAAGGTTTTTCAATTTTCTCTTCAAACACTTCATATCTAAACTCAGGAAAAAGACTAAAGAACTCATTGTTTTCCATTAAGCCTAACTAGTGAAAATAAAAACAAGAAACAAAAAGATGTAATTGCAGAATCTAAAGGAAATAACTCCGAGCACTCACACAGGAGGATGCGAGTACCTTTTACCTTACCTCCCCGGCAACGGCGCCAGAAAAGAGCTTGATGTCTACGCACTTCTATTCTTGTAGACACTTGTTGGGCCTTCAAGTGCAGAGGTTTGTAGAACAGCAGCAAGTTTCCCTTAAGTGGATCACCCAAGGTTTATCGAACTCAGGGAGGAAGAGGTCAAAGCTATCCCTCTCAAACAACCCTGCAATTATGATATAGAAAGTCTCTTGTGTCCCCAACACACCCAATACACTTGTCAGATGTATAGGTGCACTAGTTCGGCGAAGAGATAGTGAAATACAAGTGGTATAGATGATTATAAGTAGCAAACGTGATGTGAAATAAATATCGCTGCGAGCAAACAAGTAACAAAACAGCAAGTAAACGGTATGCAAAGCTTGGAAACAAGGCCTAGGGATCATACTTTCACTAGTGGACACACTCCCAACAATATAACATGACTGAACAAATAACTTCTCTTTGCTAAGGCACTCTGAATTACTCTCCTATTGAATAACACTAATCATTGTGTAGTGGCTACAGAAGCACCCCTTAAGGTTCATCAAGTACTTGACAAACACCACTCATAGAGATATCCAAATCAGATCACAATTCAAGATAGAAATCATTGCAACTTAAACCAAGTACTAACACGGTGCACACACTGTCAACATTACACCATGAAAGGAGGAATAGATCACTCAAACTTTCATAGCAATAATTATTCTCATAATCCACAAGAGATCACAATCATAGCCTAAACCAAGTACCACCATGATGCACGCACGGTCACCGTTACACCATAGCAGGAGGAATAGATTACTTTAATAATATCACTAGAGTACACAAAAAATCTGAATAATAACATGTACTTGTTCAACATGATACAAAGCTCACGATCACATAAAGATCACATCATGGGAGAGAGAGGTGAACCACATAGCTACCGGTAGAGCCCTCAGCCCCGGAGATGAACTACTCCCTCCTCATCATAGGAGACAACAAGTTTGATGGAGATGGCGGTGAGGTCGATGGAGACGGCGGAGACGGCGATGGAGACCGATGGAGATGGCTCCGGGGGCACTTCCCCGTCCCGGTAGGGTGCCGGAACAGAGACTTCTGTCCCCCGAAATTCGTCGGTGGCGGCGGCGGAGCTATGGAACTCTTTCTGGAAATCTGATCGGGGCTTAGGTTTTTCTCATCGGGGGGTACTTATAGGCGAAGGGGCGTCGTCAGAGGTGGAGCCAGGCTCCCTCACGTGGGCCCGGCGCGGCCAGGGGCCTGGCCGCACCACCCCCTTGTGTGGGGCCCTGGTGGCCCCCCTCCGACACTTCTTAGGATCTCTGGAAGCTTCCGGGTAAAATAAGACTTCAGGAACTTGTTTCGTCCAATTCCGAGAATATTTCCTGTGTATCACTTCTGAAACACAAAAACAGCAGAAAACAGGAAACTGGCACTGTGGCACTTCGTTAATAGGTTAGTTCCGGAAAATGCATAAAATGCCACTAAGTGTAACGAAACAATAGGCAAATGGTGTAAAAACAAGCATGGAGCATCAAAAATTATAGATACGTTTGAGACGTATCATCCGCCGCCGCCGTCGACCCGAGATCGGGAGGGTCCAGAAGCTCTTCCCGGCACCCTGCTGGAGAGGGGAATCACCACCGGAGGTCTTCTTCATCGCCATGCTTGCCTCCGGCGCGATGAGTGAGTAGTCTATCTTGGACTGTGGGTCCATAGCAGTAGCTAGATGGTTGTCTTCTCCACCATGTGCTTCATGTTTAGATCTCGTGAGCTGCCTTACATGATCGAGATCACCGTTATGTAATTCTACATGTTGTGTTTGTTGGGATCCGATGAATATTGGTGTTATGATTGAGTTGATGTGCTGAATATTATCTTATGTTATCTCTATGTTGTTTATGATCTTGCATGCTCTCCGTTGTTAGTAGCTATCTTGGCCGAGTAGATACTAGTGACTCCAAGAGGGGGTATTTATGCTTGATAGTTGGGTTCATGCCTCTATTAAATCTGGGGGGGGGGTGATAAAAACCTCTAAGGTTGTAGATGTGCTGTTGGCACTAGGGAGAAAACAACATTCATATGCTCAAGGGCATATACTTTGTTTACATTACACACTTTGCTTAATGTAGTTATCTGTTGTTCGCAACTTAATACTTATGGAGTTCTCGGATTGATTTGCCACAAGTGGATTATTAGTCATAGATGCAGTTGGATGGCGGTCTATGTATCTTGTTGTAATGCCCAGAGTAAATCTCATAGTGATCTTCTCGACATATGCACGTTCTCTTTATTCTATCAATTGCCCAACTGTAATTTGTTTACCCAGCATGTGTTATTTTATCTTATGGAGAGACACCACTAGTGAACTGTGGACCCTGATGACCCACAAGTTTAGGGGGTGTATCATAGTTCTTTTGATAAATAAGAGTGTCGAACCCAACGAGGAGCAGAAGGTGTTGACTAGTGGTTTTGATCAAGGTTTCACTGTAAATACTAGCAAACGGGTTTTCAGGGGTATTTGGTAATGCAAATAAATAAAGTGCGAATAAATAAAAGACAGTAGTAATAATTGCAGCAAGTGGCTCAATCCTTTCTTCAGCAAAGGACAAGCCGGTTGTGTAACTTATAATAACCAAACGTTCTCGAGGACACACAGGAGTTTCTGTCAAGAGCTTTCGCTTCATACCGCTAAATAGTCTTTATTGGTTTGATAAGTGTTATGGGGGTGAACCTGTGCTAGCGCACTACCCTTACTAGGATAAATACACATATGTGATTATACCCCTTGCAAGCATCCGCAAATACAAGAAAGTAATTAAGATAAATCTAACCACAGCCTTAAACTCTAAGATCCTACGCTCCCTGGTGCAATGATTTCCCAACGAAGGTTTAGGTTTCTGTCACTCCAGCAACCCCACAATTGGTAGCCAAGTACACAATGCATCTCACTAGGCCCATAAATGGTGAAGTATCATGTAGTCAACATTCACATGACACCACTAGTGAAATAGCACCACAATAATATCAAACTATTAAATATTTCTCAACAATAATTCACTACTAACATCTTGACTTCTCCCATGTCCTCAAGAACTAAATGAACTACTCACAAGACATCATGTGGATCATGATCAGAGGTGAAATAATGGTAAATAACAATCTGAACATAAACCTTAATTCAACGGTTCTACTCAATAGCATCAACTACAAGAGTAATCAACACTGGGAAAGTTTCCCCTAAGAATATAACAAGATTCAACTCAAGATGTTACAGCGGGATGACGTGGTGATGGTGGAGATGAAGGTGCTGGTGATGGAGATGATGATGATGATGATGATCCCAATGAAGTCCGGTGCGATGGTGATGACGATGGCGACGATCTCTCCTCTCCGGGAAGGAATTTCCCTGGCAGATTTCTGCCTGCCGGAGAGCTTTTCTCTCTCTGGTGTTTTCCGCCCCGCAGAGGCAGCTGTGTGTATCTCTGAGCCCCCCTTGACTTAGGTTTTCGGGGATGATGTAGTACGCAAAGGGGCGAGACCAGAAGTGGGCCAGGGCGCCCTCACACAGGGCCCGCGCAGCCAGGGGCCAGGCCGCGCCCCCTGTGCGTGAGGCTGCCCCTGGCTCCTCTCTCCTTCTCCTTCTGGCTTCCGGAGTCTTTTGGTAAAATATAATTTTCTGGTATTTTTCTGGAATTTTTCTGATCTTCCAAAATATGGTGTCTTGATGGTCCTTTTCCAGCAGAATCCTAACTCCGACAGCAAATCCTCCAATGATCATCAAACATGTAAAAACAGAGGAAACAACATAAGTATCATCTCTAAATATGAAATATATCAATGAATAACAGCAAATTATGATACAAAATAGTGATGCAAAATGGACGTATCAACCCCCCCAAGCTTAGACCTCGCTTGTCCCCAAGCGAAAACTAAACTCGGTAAACATGGCCACAGGTTTATGGAGTGAAGTGTCGATAATCAAAATACGGACAAGAAGCATCACATTCACCAAGGGCACAAGTTATAATAGACTACAACTCCCCTTTATAATATAGGCTTGCAATAAGTAAAGGGAATCACATATAAAGATGCACAAAATAAACTATAATTGGTGATGGCAAACCTTAGTTCTTGGTCAGAGAACAACGAACAACTATACTAGCCTTTGAATGGAGCCCTTTTAAAACAGAGCTAATATAGCAAAAACCATATGCTCAACGAAACAAACTTTTTGCATTCATAGAAAGCTTTCAAAGATATATTCCTTCAGACAAAAGCATTGTACAAAACAAAGAAGATAGTAAACATGATTGAACGGATCAACATATGGATGAGTGAAACATAACAACCCAAATGCTTGCTTGTGATAGAGGGGAATAGGTTGACTCAACATAAAAGTAAAAGATAGGCCCTTCGCAGAGGGAAGCAGGGATTAAACATGTGCTAGAGCTTTTCATTTTGCAAAACAGAGGTAAAAAGTTATTTTGAGAGGTGGTTGCTTTTGTCAACGACTAGCAACGGAGTTCTTGATATCTTCCATACTAAACAAGTGAGAGCGGTTCCGAGATATTTGATTAATTGGCACATTGGTGCTCTTTTATAGCTTTGCACTCCTCCCTACCTTTTCCTTTCTCAAACCATGGCAAACCGATTCCATCGGGTGCCAACCAACTTTCACAAATCATGGAGGAGTGATCTTTTCTTTCTTTTCTTTTTTGAGATTATAATGGTCTGACCAGCTCCCTTGCAAAATTAATGATGAGCAGATGAAGCTTCCTAGTCGAGGGGTACTTAATTTAGTATGGAAGATAACAAACCCATCCACTACGTCCTCAAGAGCTAAAAACAGTGGCACAAAATGAGAAGTATTTGAAGGTTTTTGAAAGGTAGCACATGAAAATTTACTTGGAATGGCTTAAAATACCATGCATAGGAATTTATTGTGGACTCTTTGGAAGTGACTTGGCTTTTGGGATTTGGATGCACGAGAAGTATTTCCTCTCAGTACAGGTCTTTGGCTAGCAAGGCTGGGTAGCAAGCATAAGAGTTGCATGAAACAAACATACATACATATAATAAGAATAATCATGCTAACTCCCTTGAAGGTACAACGATTTAACTTTGAGAATAACAATGCTTATAAGCCAAACATGAAGGGTAAACTGAAGTGATGTAGCTACAAACACTTCTTTATTCTTTTCTACTCAAACCTCCAAGCTAAGTTTGCCAAAACCAACTAAATTTACTCATGCTTCCAAAGTGATGCCAATACTAATCAACATGACTAATCATATAAGAAACATTGCAACCTAAAATAAAGTGTGCAGAAAGTAAACAATAAAACTTCTCATTAATGTTTCATTACCGCAACTCACACCAAGGGATACATAGATAACCGACTAAGGAGGATACTTCCACACTGCGAACTATTCTATAGGATAATTTCTCTATTCATGATATGACTCTACTTGAAAAGTAAATGAGTAAAAGGTAATGATGTGATACCACGGCACTCCCCCAAGCTTGGAACAAGCCAAGGGGATGCCTATACCGATGATGAGTTACTCTTTTGGTGGTGGCGGTGAGTCTTCATCGCTGTCATACTTCCAAGGCAGGGGTCCTCTGTCGAGGAAGGATGTCTTGGTCTCCAATGTCCTGAAACTTGTAGCAGCACTCATTTGTTTAAACCTAGCTTCATACTCACAGTTTTGGTTCTGCAAGTTGTAGAGTTGTGCTTGTAATTGATTGGTGGTCTCATGGAGCGAAAAGATGTCCTCCCACAGTTCTGTAGTCTCCTTTTTGTACTTGGTAACAAGCTCTTGATTAATCCTATGGATGAGTTCCACCTCGCGTTCCGCCATCTTCTTATATTTGAAAACTTCTTGTTCCAGTGCTTCCATCCTGGCTTCGAGACTCCCTTCTCCCTTTGGTCCTTGGACATCTTTAATCTGCAACTCCCCATCCTTGAGTGACAACTCCTTTGGATGCATCTTCAGCTCCCTCATGTACGGATTAATGGTATCCGCAAGAGAGTTCTCCTCGGATGGACCGGACAAAGACATTGTAACTCCAAAGCTGAGAGCAATCCCTGACAGAAATAACTCGAAACAAAAACACAACGAGAAAACGATATACAGACCTCGGGTACTCCGGGGGGGTTATATAAACGAAAATTATACATCGAGGGGAAATCACAGGAGGAAACCGGGACGAAAATGAGTTCCGGGGTGCTCTCACACCAGGGCGGCGCGGCCAGAGGTGGACCCGCGCCCCCTGTGTGTGAGGAGCACACGGACTCCTTTTCCTGCCCGTTTTCGTCTCATGATTTTTCATATTTAGTAAAAACAGCAAAAATAATAAAGGAAGAGTTATTCGCGAAACTTCTCTGACTAGAACTGTTACCTATTCAAAAACAAACTCTGCAGGTTCCTGCAATTTGTCTTGGATGAATTCTTCTGGAGAAACTGTTTCAATTACATCAACATCTTCATTATAAGAATCTCCAGTAATATAATGTTTGAGTCTTTGCCCATTCACCACTTGTGTAGAGTCATCTTTCAATGAAGCAATCTTAATAGCACCTGAGCGGTATACTTCCACAACAACATATGGTCCTTCTCATTTAGAGAGTAATTTCTCTGCAAAAAATCTGAGACAAGACCTATACAATAGAACTTTCTCACCAATATGAAACTCTCTCTTAAGAATTCTCTTATCATGCCATTGCTTGACTTTCTCTTTGAAAAGTCTGGCATTCTCATACGCTTCGTTTCTCCACTCGTCTAGAGAACTCAAATCTAACAACCTTTTCTTACCGGCTAGTTTAAAATCTCTATTAAGCTCTTTCACTGCCCAAAAAGCTTTGTGTTCTAATTCTAAGGGCAAGTGACACGCTTTTCCATAAACCATCTTATAAGGAGACATGCCCAAGGGGTTCTTATAAGCAGTTCTATAAGCCCATAAAGTATCGTTTAACTTACTAGCCCAATTTTTTCTAGATCTATTGACAGTCTTATACAAGATAGACTTGATTTCTCTATTTGAAAGCTCTACCTGCCCACTAGTTTGGGGATGATAAGCAGAAGCAATTCTATGATTAACATCATATTTAGCAAGAGTCTTTCTAAAACTGCCATGAATAAAATAAGAACCTCCATCAGTCATAAGATATCTAGGCACACCAAACCTAGGAAAAATAACATCTTTAAGCATTTTTAACGAGGTCTCACCATCGGCACTCTTTGTAGGTATAGCTTCTACCCATTTAGTAACATAATCAACAACAACAAGTATGTGGGTATAGCCTTTTGAAGGAGGAAAAGGACCCATAAAGTCAAGGGATTTCTATTTTCGTGCCCCTGGTTTGTTAGTTGTACTCAGTTTTCCCCAGCCGCTTAACTTTTCCTCAGTTTTCCCCTCGCTCTAGTTTGAAACCCCTCGCAGACGCTCGGACGGGAGGGTTGCGGTCTGGTCAGAGGCCTTAGACCATTACCGGTGACGGCTAGGGAGCCGTGGTGGTTGTGAATGGACCATTGCTTTTGAATTGTGTTGACTATTGACCCAATGAGACACGTCGGACTGGCGGTCTATCACTCACCCAAAGCTTTCCCCTCCGCCCGAGACTGGAAGAGCTCACACACCGCCCCTCCGCCGCCACGCCGTCCTGCCCTCCTACCTTATGGCGTCGTCCACCACCGAGCCGCCCCCGCCCCCACCACTACCCCCGGGAGGCGGAGAGGGCTCCGCCTCCACTAGATCTACCCCTATGGCGGTAGAGTTTGTACATCCGTCTAATGTGCTGATTATGCCCCTCAATAGCGGAGAAGATTGGGAATCGGAGGGATCTAATGCATGGATTCCATCTGGGTAAGCATCGTCTGCCTATGTGAATTAAGAGTATGCAGTTTTTGAGCGCGAATCGTTGTTGCTCAACTAACTGCGTTGCTTTTCGAATAGGATTGATCCAGCGCTGGCTTTTCGGCTGGTGGTTAGGCTGGATACTAGCTATTTGCGTGATTCTGAATGCAATGTGAGCGGATTTTACATCCCAGCGGTGGTTGCAACTACCATCTCGTTGAGGGATTTAAAAGATAACATCTACGCTTGGTACCCCTGGGGCGCTGGCGATTCAGTTGATTTCCAATATTTCAACAGCACAGAGGGAAGATTTGTTCCACTAATTTTCGACGACGATCTAGGAATTCTTTTTGCTTTAAATGATTCTTGCCGTGTCGGTAAAATTCGAATCCATGTGGACAGGGTCCAGGCATCATCTGGTGTTGGGGCATCATCAGGTGGTCGGGCATCATGTCTCTCTAGTGTTGCTGCCTCTGCTAATCGTGTGCGCCGCCCCACTCCTTGTAGGTCCACAGCAGCACCATCTGTCCCCAGTGCTAGTGGTAGCCAGATTATTCCTGCGGTCGATGTGGAGGACGATGCAGAGATTGAGGATCCGTCTCCTCAAGATGATGAGGATGAGTTGATGTTTCCTGAATTGGTAGATCGATGCAGTAAGCAGGCAATGGTGGATCAATACATGGAAGATATTGCACAAGGTGCCAGATTTGATGACACTGATGATGAAGAGAAGGATGAGAACAATGACAGCCTTGTTTTAGCCGATTACGAAGATGATGACTTGCCAACAATTGAGTGGAACAGGGAGGATCCTCAGCTTGCAGAAGGCACCGTATTTCGAACGATGATGGACTGCCGTAATGCAATTACTATATATTGCATTCTCACCAAGAATGATTATGAGGTTATTAAAAGTGAGCCAGGTAGGTTCACAGTTAAGTGCCCATACAAGAGGTGTAGGTGGAGGTTGCATGCATCCACAATGCTCAGAAGCACCGTGGTTCAGGTACTATGCCAACCAGTTGTGTATTTTAGATCACGGTGTAAAATTTGTTAACTATTACTGACATCCCTTATAATTATGTTTCAGATAAAGAAGAACTCGATCGACCATACTTGTCCACCTCGAGCGGGAGCGCCAGAGGAGAAATCAAAGCTAGCGAAGACTAGGTGGTTGGTAGATGCAATCATAGATTGGCTGAGAGAAACTCCAACACTTGGTCCAACAGCACTCATAAAATTGATATTTGATAAGTTTAATATAAACATACCTTACATGAGGATATTCTATGCAAAGGAAATGGCTCTTGATAGGATAAATGGTCCATGGAATGAAAGCTTTCAGTTGCTTTACACTTTCAAAGCTGAAGTGGAGATGGCTAGTCCAGGCAGTGTTGTAGCGATAGACAAGCATACAGTTCCCTACAAATTGAAAAGCGGGAGGATGATGCAGAAGGAATGTTTTAGAAGGGCTTTTGTTTGTTTCAAAGCTTGCTGGAAAGGCTTTCTGGACGGTTGCAGGCCTTATTTGGCCGTGGATGCAACAGCTCTTCATGGCAGGTTTAAAGGACAGCTAGTTTCTGCTACTACAATTGATGGACACAATTGGATGTTCCCTGTTGCTTATGGAGTTTTTGAGGTTGAGTCAGAGGAAAGTTGGACTTGGTTTCTGCAGAATTTGCGCGACCTTATAGGTCATCCACCAGGACTTACTATCCACACAGACGCTTGCAAAGGTTTGGAGAGTGCAGTAGAAGCAGTATTCCCTGGAGTGGAGCATAGAGAATCTATGCGACACTTGGTACAGAATTTTACAAAGAAATTCAAGGGTAAAGTTTATACTGACAACCTATGGCCAGCTGCATACACATGCAGCATTAGGAAGCATCTGTTTCATTTGGAAGTGTTGTATAAACAAAAAACTAGGGTGAAGGAGTACTTGGATGAACATCATGGTATGGTGTGGTCAAGAAGCCAATTCAATGAAATTTGCAAGGTAGACTATGTAACAAGTAACCTTGCGGAGAGTTTCAATGCAAATGTCAAGTCATTGAAAGGGCTTATGCTGTGGCAAATATTTGATAAGATTAGGCAGATGATCATGATAAAGATTGATCTGCGTCAAAGAATTGCAGCCACAAAATATGTTGGCCATCTCATGCTCCCATCTTTGATTAAGTCTTTGCATGCCAGGGCAAAACAATTGAAGATGAAATACATCAGAAAAGGAATGGAGGCTGAGGTAACCTACACTGACAGTAAAAACAGGCAGTGGAGGTATCCAGTGAGTTTGGTTGATAGGACATGCCATTGTAGGCAATGGCAGATCCATGGGATACCCTGCATACACGCATTGTTTTTCATGAGTGTTATAGCGGGTGCAGAAGGTGAAGTTGATCAGTATGTGTCAGAGTATTTCTCTGTTACCAAATTTAGGGCTGCATATGCTATGAATGTTCCTACCTTGTTGGAAAAAGACCAATGGATGAAAGTCGATCCAGGCTTCAAACTGTACTCTCCGGTTTTGACTAGACCGGCAGGTAGGCCGAGGAAGAATATGATCAGAGCTAGTGCAGAGGTGGTCCACCAATTCGACGACGTAAGTGCAAACATTGTGGAATCCCTGGACACATTGCTAGGCTTTGTAAAAATCCAGTTGACCCAGCTATTGGAATGGAAGATCAGGCGGGAGCAGAAAATGCAGAGGAGAATGAAGTAACAATTCAACATGAGGAGATTGAAGCAATGGATCATGAGGAGATTGAAGCAATGGATCATGAGCTGCTTGAACCAATGGATCCAGAGCAGATTGAACCGATGGATCGAGAGCTGCTTGAACCGATGGATCAAGAGCTGCTTGAACTGATGGATCGAGAGCAGAGGGAACAGATGGATCGAGAGCTACTTGAACTGATGGATCGAGAGCAGAGGGAATAGATGGATCGAGAGGCCTTTGAAGCAATGGATCGAGAGCTGCTTGAAGCATTTGAAGAAAATGCATTAGAAGAAAGAGCACAAGCTTCATATGATATGGTTGTCTCGGTCTTGGCACAACCCAAAGAGAAGAAGAAGAAGAAGAAGAACAAGAAAGATGGCAAAAGGAAGGTAGACACTGGTAATATCCCTGGTAGGGTTACCCGGAGTAAGGTGGTGGACCCAGCGAGTCACACCAGGAGCAAGAGAACGATTTTATTTTGAACAATTAATTTGAATTTGTATGAAAAATTTGTATTGGGGATCCCTTTGTATTGAATTCGAACTAGTGTGACGTTCCCAAGTTTGTATGTTGAATAATCACAATAATGTATGTGTTATTTGCTTGAATAAGTTCCTAGTCCATGAGCTACTAGCTATAGTTCATCGCTTGAGGTTTCCTCACTTTTCCCCCTCTTAGTGACTAAACTCAAAAAATATAGTTTTGGGTTTATTTTAATTCATAATAATTCAAAACATGGTGGAACCTTCCCATGGAGTCTTGTTATGTTACCTACAACCTAGAGAAATAATAATGGAAAAGGAAATATAGAGATATGAAGTTTCTCTTTCCCAAAACCACTTCCTAGTCCATGAGCTACTAGCTATGAAGATGCAGGGCTTTCTACTCAACACACCTCCCAAATGCCCACAATGCTTACAAACTTTGTCCAAATGAGTTCAAATTTGTCACACTTGTGTATCTTTGAATTGCAAACAATATCACGTCGGCCAAAATGTACTATATTGTTTAAATAACACAATCTAACAATTTTTATGCCAAAAGCTTCAATTTCGCTTACTCCCTTTATTATTTGGGTGCCCCTGTTTTACTTAGTTTTACTCAGTTTTCCCCCTCCGGGCCCACTTGTTTTATTCAGTCCTACTTAGTTTTGCCCTTCCGATAAACATTTCCTCACTTTTCCCCCTCTTAGTTCTACTCAGTTTTCCTCCCTTGTACTCACTGGTTGATCTCTGATTGGTCGAGATGTATGTCACACGAATCTTGGTTGGTTGATAGCTCAACGCACGCTTGCACCGTTGGATCATTTATGATCGGACGGCCTGTCAACCCTGGCGGTCGCGGCGGCGCGGATCTGCAGAGCACATACCTACCAACCCTGGCAGTCGCATATTCCAGTCGCATCTTCCTCTCTTACTCTGGCGGTCGTGGCGGCGCGGATCTGCAGCGTGCATGCGTGCGTGCGGCGGCGCGGATCTAACCGTGCATGCGGTGGCGCGGATCTGCAGCGTGCGTGCGTGCGTGTGGCGGCGCGGATCTAACCGTGCGTGCAGCGGCGCGGATCTAACCGTGTGTGCGACGGCGCGGATCTAACCGTGCGTGCGGCGGCGCGGATCTAACCGTGCGGCGGCATGGATCTAAGAGTGCCGGTGAGGATCTAACCCTCAGAAATAGTTTTAATGTCTCTCTCTGTCTCACTTTTGTTTATCTTCTCAGATCTGTTGATGATGAAGAACACCAAGACGGTGGCCGTGCCGACAGTGCTCACCGATGCCAAGACGATTGAAGCCATCGCCTACAACATCGCCACGACGGCGCAGATCCAGCCTTCAATGTCGGAGCCTGCCGATGTCTCACTTCCGTTACCCTCCTCAGATCTGTTGCTGATGGACACCAAGATGGCGGCCGTGTCGACAGTGCTCATCGATCGTCTTGAAGCCATCACCTACAACATCGCTGCGACCTACAACATCGCTGCGATGGCGCAGATCCAGCCTTCAATGTCAGAGCCTGCCGATGTCTCACTTCTGTTACCCTCCTCAGATCTGTTGCTGATGGATACCAAGACGGCGGCCGTGTCGACAGTGCTCATCGATCGTCTTAAAGCCATCGCCTACAACATCGCTGCGACCTACAACATCGCTGCGACGGCGCAGATCCAGCCTTCAATGTCGGAGCCTGCCGATGTCTCACTTTCGTTGCCCTCCTCAGATCTGTTGCTGATGGACACCAAGACGGCGGCCGTGTCGACAGTGGTCATCGATGACAAGACGATTGAAGCCATCATCCACAACATCGCTGCGACGGCGCAGATCCAGCCCTCCTCCATGTCTGAGTTTGCAAATGGCGCAGATCCAGCCCCCTCAGCCGCCCGTCGTCTAGGCCCTTCTAGCCCATCAGTGCGCGGCCGTGTTCGACGCCGCAAATTGGGATAAATTATGATAAATTTATATTTTTCAATTTCAATTTGGGATAAAATTGTTCGAACTACTACCTCCGTCTCAAAAAAAGCTTCTCCACTTTCTCGATGTGTCCCTGTACATCCGAATGTATGATTTGAATTCTATCCCAACTTGATTGGGAAGATTGATATGTATTTGATCCGAGAGGCTGGTACATGCTTTCACTTTTGGGATCCCTTCACTTTTATAAGATGTTCATGCATGAAAATTATTGCGTGCATTACTTAGCACAACTAGGAAATTGTACGACAAAATATAGTGGTTAGAGCCACACCAAAATACAGTGGTTAGAGCCATCTACTGAATAACAATTCTATACTATCTAAATCATCTACCACAACCACATAACTGCTAGGACAGGGATGACACCTAATAAAACTGCCCAGATGAATCTACTTTTTGCCTCTCCCATCACTTGAAGTTCATGTTCTAGATTTTCTACCACTTGATCAAATACGGCAAGATCTGTCTCAAGTATCAACTTCTCCTTGCGAATAAGCTCTAAATTCTTCTTTTCTTCCTCCACAGTACGCTTCAGCTCGAATATCATCAGGTCTTTACGGGCCAATTCATCACCTAAATTACCTTCTCCTCCAAATCCATCCTCTGGCTACACCACTAGGTTGATTCATCTTGGTATGCAATGTACCATGGATCATCGGCTTGCCTGGCAAACTGTAACAAATAATGGAAAAAAGAACAACTGAAATCACTCCAACAGGCCATGGCGGCACTTCAAATTCAACGGCAGTACAGAGAGCAGAAGCTAGATACCTGCACTTCCGACGAGGTAGGAGAAGTAGAACGTGGCCACGACATGATCGAATCCCCACCCTCGCCGGTGTACCCGCTACGACCAGATATTGAGGACTATTTCGCACCTGCAAACTCCAATAAATTACGGGAACCGAATCGATTAGGGGGCGGGGGAGGCGGAAGCGGAGGTCATCGTGGGTGGCGGATCTGCTTGCGGCGGAGCAAATCCCGGTCGTCGTGGGCGGCGGATCTGCTTGCGGCGGACTTTCCTGCGGTGGGTACAATGCGTGCGGACGAAACAAGTGCTGGAGCCGTGGTTGACGTGCAGCGCCGCAGTCCGTCCGACGCCACCGGGGAATAGAGCCAGCGGTGCGACGAGGCACCGACGATGGCTGCTCCAACCGAGGGTGGGAAACGAGCTGCCAGCGGTTCTCCGATGACTAATGAGATGCACAACACTAGGTTCCAGCCATGTTTCATAAGATTCACTTTAGATTAAGCTGCGAAAATAGTCACCTGCTGGGTCTAGCTTAAGAAAAATTAATTAGCGAACTTGTTGCTTCTCTCTAACTAAAAGCAGTGATATATGCATTTTCACTAAGGGCGACCTCAGCGGTCATTGGCTGAGGCGGCCCCACAGAGCGGCTCTATATGATTTTCTCTAAATAAATAGACGACCCCAGCGGTCAATGGCTGCGGAGGCCCCACAGAGCGGCAATATATGATTTTCTCTAAATAAATTGACGACCCCACTGGTCATTGGCTGCGGCAGCCCCACAGAGCGGCAATATATGTCTTTTCCTGAAAATTACACGACCCCCACTAGTCATTGGCTGTGGCAGCCCTATAGAGCGGCCCCATTTGTTATTGGCAGCACCGTGTATACAATCAGGAAATAAAATGGCCCACATGTTAGCGATAGATGGATGGCTGCTCCGACGTGTCTCCTGACCCTACCCGTCAGCACCATTTAAAAGCATCGGTCAATTCACAACCACCGCGGCCCCCTAGCCGTCACCGGTAACAGTCAAGGCCTCTGACTAGACCGCAACCCTCCTGTCCGAGCGTCTGCGAGGGGTTTCAAACTAGAGCGAGGGGAAAACTGAGGAAAAACTAAGCGGCTGGGGAAAACTGAGCACAACTAAGGACCCGAGGGCACGAAAATAGAAATCCCTAAAGTCAAATCCCCAATAATCAAATGGTTCAATAACAAGAGTGTAATTCATAGGCATTTCATTGCATCTAGAAATATTACCAACTCTTTGACATTCATCACAAGATAAAACATACCTTCTAGCATCTTTAAAGAGGGTTGGTCAATAAAAACCTGATTGTAGAACCTTCTGTGCGGTTCTATCTCCAGCATGATACCCTCCATAAGCACTGCCATGGCATTTTTTAAATATCTCTTATTGCTCATATTCCGGTACACATCTTCGAATAATACCATCAACTCTTTCTTTATATAAATATGGGTCATCCCAAAAGTAATGCCTCAAATCATAGAAGAATTTTCTTCTTTGCTGAGCTGTAAAAGTTGGAGGCAAATACTTTGAAACAATAAAGTTAGCATAATCAGCATACCAAGGAAGGTCTCGCGAAGTTACATTTACAGCAGCTAACTGTTCATTTTGAAAACTATTATTAACAGGAATAGGATCAAAAGAAATGTTTTCCAATCTAGACAAGTTGTCAGCCACAGGATTTTCATCACCTTTCCTTTCTACGATATGCAAATCAAATTCTTGTAAAAGCAACACCCATCTAATAAGCCTAGGCTTAGCATCTTTCTTAGTCATAAGATATCTAATAGCAGCGTGATCAGTATGAATAATAACTTTAGAATCAACAATGTAAGATCTAAACTTATCACATGCAAAAACAACAGCAAGAAACACTTTCTCAGTGGTAGCATAATTCTTTTGAGCAGCATCAAGAGTCTTACTAGCATAATGAATAACATTCAACTTATTATCTACTCGCTGTCCAAGAACAGCACCAACAGCAAAATCACTAGCATCACACATAATTTCAAAAGGTAAATTCCAATTAGGTGGTTGAACAATAGGAGCAGTAGTTAAAGCCTTCTTAAGAGTTTCAAAAGCTTCCTTACAATCATCATCAAAGACAAATGGTAAATCTTTTTGAAGAAGATTAGTGAGAGGCTTTGAAATCTTAGAGAAATCTTTAATAAACCTCCTATAGAAACCAGCATGACCAAGAATACTACGAATACCTTTAACATCTCTGGGACAAGGCATTTTCTCAATTGCCTCCACTTTTGCTCCGTCAACTTCAATACCTCTTTCAGAAATTTTATGTCCAAGGACAATTCCTTCATTCACCATAAAGTGGCATTTCTCCCAATTAAGAACAAGGTTAGTTTCTTCGCACCTCTACAAAACTTTATCAAGGTTGTGCAAACAGTTATCAAAAGAAGTTCCATAGACAGAAAAATCGTCCATGAAGACCTCCACAATTTCCTCACAAAAACCATGAAAAATAGCAGACATACATCTTTGAAAAGTAGCAGGAGCATTGCATAAACCAAATGGCATATGTCTATAAGCATAAGTTCCATAAGGACAAGTAAAAGTAGTTTTCTCTTGATCTTCCTTTCTAACAGCAATTTGAGAAAAACCAGAATAACCATCAAGGAAACAAAAATGAGTCTTTTTAGATAACCTTTCTAACATCTGATCTATAAACGGTAAAGGATAATGATCTTTATTAGTAACTTTGTTTACCTTCCTATAATCAATGCACATCCTATAACCAACTACTACCCTTTGAGGAATAAGCTCATTATTCTCATTAGGCACAACAGTCATACCTCCTTTCTTAGGAACACAATGAACAGGACTAACCCATCTACTATCAGCAATATGATAAATAATACCAGCGTCAAGGAGCTTTCATACCTCATTTCTTACCACATCCTTCATCTTGGGAATTAAGCGGCGTTGATGCTCCACAACTGGCTTCGCGTCTTTCTCCATATTAATGGCATGCTGACATAAAGTGGGGAAAATTCCTTTTAAATCATCAAGAGTATATCCCATAGTTCCTCGGTGTTTCCTCAATATCTCCAATAATCTTTCTTCTTCCTTTCCTGAAAGTTTAGAGCTAATAATAACATGATATATTTTCTTATCATCTATATAAGCATATTTAAGATTATCAGGCAAAGACTTTAATTCAAACACATGATCTTCCTTAGGTGGCAAAGTGGTACCAAGATCCTCCACAGGTAAATTGTGCTTAATTAGCGGTTGTTGACGAAGGAAAATGTCATCAATCTCTTCTCTTTCCTTACTAAAAACATCACTTTCGTGATCTTCCATGAATTGCTGCAAAGCATTATTAGGAGCAAGAGCAATAGAAGCAAGCTGTTCAACTCGAAAATTTTCATTAGGCGTGTCATTTTCATAAGAAGTCTTAGCAAACTTAGAAAAATTGAACTCATAAGACTCCCCATTAAACTTAGTAAAAATTTTCTCCTTCTTACAATCTATCACGGCACCACAAGTGTTCAAAAAGGGTCTGCCAAAAATAATAGGACAAGTTTTACTAGCCTCCTTACCAAGTACTAGAAAATCAGTAGGGTATTTAGTCTTACCGCAAAGAACTTCCACATCGCGAACAATACCAAGAGGCCAAACGGTCTCTCTGTTAGCAAGTTGAACAACCACATCAATATCTTCAAGTTCACAAGCGCCAATCTCGTGCATAATTTCTTTGTAAAGCTCTAAAGGAATAGCACTTGCACTAGCACCAATATCACATAAACCATAATAGCAATGATCTCCAATCCTGACAGAAATAACAGGAACACTTGTTTTTCTATGCCTTTTAGGATGTGAGAGAATGTTAGAAGCATCTTCACAAAAAAGAATATATTCATCCCCTACATCTTTGGTAACAAGATCCTTCAATATAGCTACAGGAGACTTAATAGTAATTTGCTCATCAGGTTCTGCAGCTTTCTTAGTACTTTTATTAGACACACTTACCAAAGTAGAATACTTCTTTACCTTCGCAGGGAAAGGTGTCTTCTCAAAATAAGGTTCAGGCACAATGCTATCAACAGTACAAACTTCAGTAGCTGTAGCAGGTATATGACTAATAGAATCTTTATAAGGCGCATGATATTTGTTCCAATCTTTCTTTGGAACATCAAGATAAGAGGCAAAGGCCTTAAGACAATTAGCAAGTATTTGAGAATCAAGACCATAAGCAGTGCTAACACTATGAAAGTCATCGATTCCCATAAAAGCTTTAATGCATTCATAATCATAGTTTATACCTGACTTCCTACCTTTGTCGTTTTCCCATACTTTAGCATTCTCTTGTATACGGTCAAGAAGTTTCCACTTAGCATCTTCTTTCATATGAGTAAATGATCCAAAGCAAGAAGCATCCAAATAATCCTTATCAGGAAGAGTGAGCAGCGCATAAAGATTATCAATAACAATATTATTGGGGAGCTCATGAATGGGGCATTTGAGCATTAGTAACTTCAATCTCTCCCATGCTTGGGCAATACTTTCTCCATCATGAGGCCAAAAATTATATATCCAATTACGATCTTTATGGATTTCACTTGGAGGATAAAACTTGGAATAAAAGAGAGGTACAATTTCCTCCCATGTAATAGATGGACCATCTTGGAGCAGTCGATACCACTCCTCAGCTCTGCCTTTCAGTGATAAAGAGAATAGCTTCTTCTTGACCTGGCTTGGTGAAATACCTGCACACCTAAACAACTCACATAATTCATGTATAAATAGTAAGTGATCACCCGGATGGACAGTTCCATCTCCTGAATAGCTGTTATCCATAACACGCCCAACAATTTTCATAGGTATTTAAAAAGGATCAACTTCAGCAGGTGGTGGTGGTGGTGGTTCATCCACATGTGCAGCAGTGGTAGAAGTGTTCCCAAATAGGAAACCAAATGGAGAATTCTCCATAGCAGAGCAATATAAAAATAAAGACAAAAATAAAAATAATACTCACAGTGACGGTTACCTTTACCAATTTCACTCTTCAATAGCGCTTCACTCCCCGGCAACGGCGCCAGAAAATAGTCTTGATGACCCACAAGCATAGGGGGTGTATCATAGTACTTTCGATAAATAAGAGTGTCGAACCCAACGAGGAGCAGAAGGTGTTGACTAGTGGTTTTGATCAAGGTTTCACTGTAAATACTAGCAAACGGGTTTTCAGGGGTATTTGGTAATGCAAATAAATAAAGTGCGAATAAATAAAAGACAGTAGTAATAATTGCAGCAAGTGGCCCAATCCTTTCTTCAGCAAAGGACAAGCCGATTGTGTAACTTATAATAACCAAACGTTCTCGAGGACACACGAGAGTTTCTGTCAAGAGCTTTTGCTTCATACCGCTAAATAGTCTTTATTGGTTTGATAAGTGTTATGGGGGTGAACCTGTGCTAGCACACTACCCTTACTAGGATAAATACACACTTGTGATTATACCCCTTGTAAGCATCCGCAAATACAAGAAAGTAATTAAGATAAATCTAACCACAGCCTTAAACTCTAAGATCCTACGCTCCCTGGTGCAATGGTTTCCCAACGAAGGTTTAGGTTTCTGTCACTCCAGCAACCCCACAATTGGTAGCCAAGTACACAATGCATCTCACTAGGCCCATAAATGGTGAAGTATCATGTAGTCGACGTTCACATGACACCACTAGTGAAATAGTACCACAACAATATCAAACTATTAAATATTTCTCAACAATAATTAACTACTAACATCTTGACTTCTCCCATGTCCTCAAGAACTAAACGAACTACTCACAAGACATCATATGAATCATGATCAGAGGTGAAATAATGGTAAATAACAATCTGAACATAAACCTTAATTCAACGGTTCCACTCAATAGCATCAACTACAAGAGTAATCAACACTGGGAAAGTTTCCCCTAAGAATATAACAAGATTCAACTCAAGATGTTACAGCGGGATGACGTGGTGATGGTGGAGATGAAGGTGCTGGTGATGGAGATGATGATGATGATGATCCCGACGAAGTCCGGTGCGATGGTGATGATGATGGCGACGATCTCCCCTCTCCGGGAAGGAATTTCCCCGGCAGATTTCTGCCTGCCGGAGAGCTTTTCTCTCTCTGGTGTTTTCCGCCCCGCAGAGGCGGCTGTGTGTATCTCTGAGCCCCCCCTTAACTTAGGTTTTCGGGGACGATGATGTACACGAAGGGGCGAGACCAGAAGTGGGCCAGGGCGCCCTCACACAGGGCCGGTGCGGCCAGGGGCCAGGCCGCGCCCCCTGTGCGTGAGGCTGGCCCCTGGCTCCTCTCTCCTTCTCCTTCTGGCTTCTGGAGTCTTTTGGTAAAATATAATTTTCTGGTATTTTTCTGGAATTTTCCTGATCTTCCAAAATATGGTGTCTTGACGGTCCTTTTCCAGCAGAATCCTGACTCCGGCAGCAAATCCTCCAATGATCATCAAACATGTAAAAACAGAGGAAACAACATAAGTATCATCTCTAAATATGAAATATATCAATGAATAACAGAAAATTATGATACAAAATAGTGATGCAAAATGGACGTATTAGACCCCGATCCTATTTCCATTATATTGCTATTACCTGTTTACTTTGCTCGCACTGTTTACTTTACTCGCATACTACTATTGCTGTCCACTCGATACGCTCATACCCTTTGTTTTAAGCAAACCGGTGAGATTGACAACCTCATCGTGAGTTGGGAACAAAGTATTTGGTTGTGTTGTGTGCAGGTTCTGCGTTGCAGCTGGCATAGAAAAGCTTGGACGAGGCACCTTATAAATTGTCCGAAGCTATCGCGAAGCTAGCAAGCATCACCTTCTTGAGTTTGGCTTTTTCCTACTGGACGATTAAACCTTGGTTTCTTACTGAGGGAAAAACTTGCTGCTATATTCATCACACCTTCTCTTGGGGTCTCCCAACTGGCCGGTTATTTACCGCGCCATCAATAGCAATCAGTGGTCGGATTTGCTATCTTCCATATTGTTTTATTCCAAAAATGGAAAAAAGAAAAGAAAAAGGCACTCCTCCATGGTATGTGAAAGTTGGTGGGCACCCGACGGAATCGGTTAGCCATGGTTTGTGAAAGAAAAGTGGGGAGGAGTGCCAAGCTTTATAAAAGAGCACTTAAGTGCCAATCTCTCTCTCAAAAACTTGCTTAGAGCATCTCCAGCCGTCCCCCCGACTCGGCCCCCGGACGCCGTTTTTTACATCCGGATGGCGATATTCGGCCCAGTCACGCCCCCGGTTCCTTGTTTTCGCCCAGATTTGGGCTTTCATCCATCCGGCGAGCCCAGGCCATCCCCGGCTTTCCGAGGCGCGCTCGAGGACTCCGGACAAAACAAAAATGCGCGAAACGGCTAGCGGGCCTGTGGTGTCGGCGAGAGAAAGGGTAGTTCCCCGCCATTAATTTCATTTCCCTCCAAAATGCGCCGCATATACCCCTTTTCCCCGCCGAAATCCCCCACAGTAGCAGCTCCTCCTGTTCTCTTTCACCACCATGCCACCGAAGAGGATCGCCGACGACGGTGCGCCAAAGGCGAGGAAGCCGTGGGCCCCCAAAGAGAGGCCGCCGGGCATGACAAATGCGGCGTGGGCGGCGGATGTGGCACGCCGGGAGACCGAAACTCGTAGTAGGGCGGAGAGGGAGAAGAAGCTCATGGCGAAGAGGGCGGCAGCTGCGGCGGACGAGCAGGCGAGGCTGATCTCCATGGCCATGGGACAGCCGCGCGTCGGCCAATTCCCCGCCGGTTCATGGCCAATCCAAGGTACGATCGGCTCGCCTTCCACCTACTCGCCGGTGGCGTCGTCGCCCATGTTCCACGAGGCCTACGTCCCCGCCATGTCGAGGTTCACCCCGTCGCCGCCGGAGTACGACGCCGCGATGCACGAGGGCATCTCGCCTGCCCTGCGTCGAGGGCCGCTGTCCTACGGGATGCCACCGCCGAATGACGGTGTGATGCACGACATGATCACGTCGGGCTCCATGGCTGCCGCGGCGAACCCGGGTTTCTTCACACAAGAGGAGGCAAAGGCAACGGAAGCCGTCGCGGCCGAACGACACTGCGATAGACGAGGAGACGAGGGCTTGGTACGACACTCATCGCCAAGCCATCCTCCACCCTCTGTCGACTGCGTTGTCCTCCCCTTCGACGATGTCCACTCCGGCGGACGAAACTACACCGCCCGAGGAGGCGCAGGAAGGCACCGTCGACGAGCCTGTTCTAGTCTAGTCTAGTTTATGTTTCGATCGCTGAATTGTGGCTGATCCGATCGCCAAACTTTGTGCGATGCTTTTGTGTAGCGGGCGGGAAGACGCTATTTTGAAACTATATCCGCGAACGTCAGGGTGCGACTGGAACAAATCTCCCACCCACGCCCGTTTTACATCCAATCCGGGCGAAAATATCGCCGGATTTCGGCCCGGGGGCCTCAAACGGCTGGAGATGCTCTTAGTATGGAAGATAGTAAGAACCCCATTGCCAGTCGTTGACAAGAATAACCACCTCTCAAAACAAGTTTTTTTATCTCTCTGTTTTACAAATGAAAAGCTCTAGCACATGTTTAATCACTGCTTCCCTCTGCGAAGGGCCTTTCTTTTACTTTTATGTTGAGTCTCCACCTTCTAACTTTATGCACCGTCTAAGAGAGCATAGTTGTCATTCTGAGTTTAATATGCATAGTCTCAAAATTTATTATTGATTGATTCATGATTATGGTTTTGCTTGTTCTTAAATTATCTATATCTAGTCGTCCTCTTAAACTTGAAGGCATCCTATGCATTTATGTTTTTCTATTCCATGAAGGACAAGCTGAAAACCACTTTGCTATATTTTTCTATATGGTTGAAACACACACTTGACTTTCAATGCTTCATTACTCATGATCTTTTGTTTGTGTTACTTTTCATGTTATAGCATGGTTGCTAAGTTTTATTGTCAAGATTATGTCTTTTATGCCCATGCTTAGAGTACTTTGATCTCAGCACTCAATGCTTTACATTATTTGATCAAGATTGTGATGGTGCATGTCACCTCAAAAATTATTATTTTGTTATCACTTACCTACTCGAGGACGAGCAGGAGTTAAGTTTGGGGATGCTTGATACGTCTCAAACGTATCTATAATTTTTGATGCCCCATGCTTGTTTATACACCATTTGCTTTGTGTTTTGTTACACTTCATGGTGTTTTTATGCATTTTACAGAACTAACCTATTAACGAGGTGCCACTGTGCCAGTTCCCTGTTTCTGCTATTTTTGTGTTTCAGAAAAGCTACACAGGAAATATTCTCGAAATTGGACGAAACAAAAGCCAAAGTTCCTATTTTTCCGGAGCGTGACGGAATCTAAAGCAGAGACGGAGGGGCGCCAAGAGGTGGCCGCATGATTGCTATTGATGGAGCGGTAAATAACCGGCCAGTTGGGAGACCCCAAGAGAAGGTGTGATGAATATAGCAGCAAGTTTTTCCCTCAGTAAGAAACCAAGGTTTAATCATCCAATAGGAAAAAGCCAAAATCAAGAAGGTGATGCTTGCTAGCCTAGTGACACTCCAACAAGGGCGCCGTTAACGATATCTTGTTAGCGCGTCTTCAACTAGTAGCAACGTGGAACCTGCACACAACACAACTAAATACTTTGTTCCCAACTTACGATGAGGTTGTCAATCTCACCGGTTTGCTTGAAACAAAGGGTATGAGCATATCGAGTGGAAATCAATAGTAGTATGCGAGTAAAGTAAACAGTGCGAGTAAAGTAAACAGGTGATAGCAATATAATGGAAATAGGACCAGGGTCCATAGTTCACTAGTGGTGTCTCTCCATAAGATAAAATAACACATGCTGGGTAAACAAATTACAGTTGGGCAATTGATAGAATAAAGACAACGTGCATATGTCGAGAAGATCACTATGAGATTTACTCTGGGCATTACAACAAGATACATAGACCGCCATCCAACTGCATCTATGACTAATAATCCAGTTGTGGCGAATCAATCCGAGAACTCCACAAGTATTAAGTTGCGAACAACAGATAACTGCATTAAGCAAAGTGTGTAATGTAAACAAAGCATATGCCCTTGAGCATATGAATGTTGTTTTCTCCCTAGTGGCAACAACACATCTACAACCTTAGAGGTTTCTGTCACTCCCCCAGATTAAATAGAGGCATGAACCCAACTATCGAGCATAAATACCCCCTCTTGGAGTCACTAGTATCTACTCGGCCAAGATAGCTACTAACAACGGAGAGCATGCAAGATCATAAACAACATAGAGATAACATAGGATAATATTCAGCATATCAACTAAATCATAACACCAATATTCATCGGATCCCAACAAACACAACACGTAGAATTACATAACGGTGATCTTGATCATGTAAGGCAGCTCACGAGATCTAAACATGAAGCACATGGTGGAGAAGACAACCAACTAGCTACTACTATGGACCCATAGTCCAAGGTAGACTACTCACTCATCGGCGCCGGAGGCAAGCATGGCGATGAAGAAGACCTCCGGTGGCGATTCTCCTCTCCGGCAGGGTGCCGGAAAGAGCTTCTGGACCCTCCCGATCTCGGGTCGACGGCAGCGGCGGATCGTGATGTATTCTGGAAAAGTGATCGGGTGTTTAGGTTTTTCCCGTCAGGGGGGTCTTTATAGGCGAAGGGGCATCGTCAGAAGTGGACCGAGGTGGCCACACACATAGGGGGCGCGGCCTAGCCCTGGGCCGCGCCGCCCTGTTGTGTGGGCCCCGCATGGCCCCACTCCGTCTCCTCTTTGGTTTTCTGGAAGCTTTGGTGAATTTCTAGACGTTTGGATTTTGTTTCGTCCAATTCCGAGAATATTTCCTGTGTAACTTTTCTGAAACACAAAAACAGCAGAAAATAGGGAACTCGCACTGTGGCATCTCGTTAATAGGTTAGTCCCGGAAAATGCATAAAAACGCCACGAAGTGTAACGAAACACTAAGCAAATGGTGTAAACACAAGCATGGAGCATCAAAAATTATAGATACGTTTGAGACATATCACCGCACCATGCCACAGCGCGGGCCAACCCCTGGCCGCGCCGGGCTATGGTGTGGGCCCCTGGCCCACTCCCTGACGCCGCCCTTCCACCTATATATTCTCCTCGACGGGAAAACCTAAAGACCTGATCAATTTTCTATGAAACCTACTGTAAGCCGCTGCCGTCATCGATACGAGATCAAGAGGGTCCAGAAGCTCTCCCCAGCACCCTGCCGGAGAGGGGAATCACTGCCGGAGGCCTTCTTCATCACCATGGCTACCTCCGGAGTGATGTGTGAGTAGTCTACCTTGGACTACGGGTCCATAGCAGTAGCTAGATGGTTTTCATCTCCTCCATGTGCTTCATGTTTAGATCTTGTGAGTTGCCTATCATGATCAAGACCATCATTGTGTAATTCTACATGTTGTGTTTGTTGGGATTCGATGAATATTGGTACTATGTCAAGTTGAATTGTTGATTTATCATCTTTATGTTATCTCTATGTTGTTTATGATCTTGCATGCTCTCCGTTGCTAGTAGATATCTTGGCCGAGTAGATGCTAGTGACTCCAAGATGGAGTATTTATGCTCGATAGTGGGTTCATGCCTCTAGTAATCTGGGGGAGTGACAGAAACCTCTAAGGTTGTAGATGTGCTGTTGCTACTAGGGAGAAAACAACGATCTTGTGTTCAAGGATATTTTTATTGATTACATTACACACTTTGCTTAAGACGATAATATGTTATTTGCAACTTAATACCCAATGGTTGCTCGGATGACATCTGGAGGGTGGATTATTAGTCATAGATGCAGTTGGATTACGGTCTATGTATTATGTTGTAATGCCCAAGTGAATCTCATAGTGATCCTCATGACATTTGTACGCTTGCTTTATTCTATCAATTGCCCAACTATAATTTGTTTACCCAGCATGTTATTTATCTTATGGATAGACACTACTAGTGAACTGTGAACCCCGGTCCATTCTTTTACATTGCTATTACCGTTTACCTTTTACTTGTTTTATTTATATTCTTGCAAACTACTATCTTTTACCATTCGATACGCTTAATCCTTTATTTACAGCAAACCAGTGAGATTGACAACCTCACTGTAAGTTGGGACAAAGTGCTTGGTTGTGTTGTGTGCAGGTTCTACGTTGCTGTTGGTGTAAAGCTACGCTCTGGACGAGGCACCATACAAATTGTCCGGAGCTATCGCGAATCTAGCGTGCATCAACCTTCTGAAGTTTGGTTCTTTCTCCAACTGGTTCGATAAACCTTCATTTCATACTGAGGGAAGACTTGCTGTTGTGCTCATCACACCTTCTCTTGGGGTTTCCAACTGGGTGGTCATCTACAAAACTCCTACATCAACACCGCACCACTAGGCGCCCCGACAAGCTACTCCCCGGTGCCCCAACGAGCTCCTCCCCATCCAACTCCTCTCCGACGAGACCTCCCCGGTCAACTTCTCCCCGACGAGCTTTTGTCCGGCCAACTCCTCTCTGATGATCTCCTCTCCGACGAGCTCCTCCCCGATGTTCTCCTCCCCAATGTGATCCTCCCACGAACTCCTCCTCTGAGCTCCTCCAACAACCTCCTCCCCGACGACCGACGGCGCCTTTTTGAAACCACAGCCAACCTCGTCCAAAGAGCTTTTCCACGGCAGCGGCGGCGCCTTTTTTTGAATTACGTGATGCTTAGCGCATAGGACTAGTGCGCTGCTAGTAAAATTTTATTTTATTTTTGAATTTTAAATAATTACCTAAGACGCACGGACCAGGTTACCTGCATTGCATGGGATGGTGCGCTACAGGTAAGTAAATTACCCGTAGCGCACCAGCCCATGCGCTACGGGTAATTAGTTACCAGTAACGTGATACCCGCAGCGCACGGGCCATGTGTTACGGGTAACCAAAACACGTGCGCTACGGTTAGCCTTTTTCCTAATAGTGCGAAACTATAAATTATTCATAGTAGTGACATTGTGACATCATGAACAATTGAAAGGAAGATTGTTAGCATTACCATAGATAGCTGCGTTGATTGAGGTCGAAGTAATCTTCGATTTCTTTGAAGATCTATCCTACATACCACGTTGCATAGCACTACACTTGTCCTATTTATTCTTCATATTTCACACCTATAATAAATAAATAGATTAACTAATTAAGAATCATCCTCTAATCTCAGTTGAGGAAATTCATTAGTAAAAATAAGATTAAGGCACTATACATACTCACGGTATAAACTCTGAAATAAAGGACTGAAATTACTGAACGTGGGTGATGCAATCTGCTGCTGCCTATTGTAAGGTGTTCATATGTCGCAGCGCAGCCACATGAATGTGACTGGAGCTAGGTGGTGTGTTGGGGGGGGGGAGGAGGGTACAACCAAGGGAGAAGGTAGATGAGGGCAGAGTGCAAGCTGGACCGTGGGAATGGAACAGTGGGGTGCGTGCTGGAGTGCCGAAGGCGGCTTGCCAGCCACCTGCATAGTGGCGGCATAGTTGCACGGCGCGCAGGCGGCTAAGATCTAAGGTGAGCCGAGCGGTTGGCAGGCTCGCGTCGTGCTGATCATGGCAACGAGTCCTATACTCCACCCAGGGTGGTGCCTATGCCGTGCCGCACACCCCTGTGCAGGTGTGGGCCGACCCATTAATGCTGCTCTTGGGAGGAAGGAGACAACTAGAGCAAGAGGACGACCTGTCGGGGGGATAACCCCCGTAGGGTCAAGAGACTAGAAAGATACAAAGTCTATGGTTGACTTATGCCGGGTTATCAAGAAAGGGCCTGGCCGGAATATAAGAGCATCGGCCAGGCCGGCATATGTGTGTATCCCGGCTAATACTTGGATATGCCGGTATAGCCGGAATACTGGTATGTGTGTGCCGGCATACTTAGATATGCCGGCCTAACCATTTGGTGTGTTGTGCAGGAGCAGGGGAGGCCGGATTACCCGACCCTCGTAGGTCGTTGGTCCGGCATATATGTCCTGGGTATGGCCAACGGTCATATCCGGGATACTTAAGTCAACCAAGGTGTCACATCCCTACAATCAAGGAAGAAAACATCCAAGCATGGTAGCAGAGTAAGATGGCAGGGTGCACAGTGGAGGTTACCTACCCTCACTGTGCACAAGTACGAGCTCACCGCACAGAGGTAAGGCCACAGTTCAAGAGGTACAAGGTACAGGGATATGAAGTCCCATCGAGAGCAATCAGGGAGGAAGTCAAGGGTCGGTGCCTTCGTCAGCAAGTCCTATTTGGAGTGTAGCCCTGTCTTGTGGTCTCTTATGACCGTTGTAACCCTGGCTACCACTATATAAGGTGGCATAGGGAGCCCTAGTAAAGGGTTGGTCACTCTGTGTTCCTACACTTAGCAGTTCATCTTCCTTCTCTAGCAGAGAGCTTGGAAGCACCATTGTTGTGTACTACATCGACCCAAATATACAATCAGTAGAGCAGGAGTAGGGGTGTTATCTCCTTACGAGAGCCCCGAACCTGGGTAGATCTGTGTTCCTTTCTGTCGTGCTCTTTAGCCCGTTCCCCTCTCCCGAATCCTCCAGCATCTAGTTCGGCCCCCATTTAAGCCATCCTATGGCATATGTTGTTTCACCACGACGACATTTGGCGCCCACCGTGGGGCATCTCGATATGCTGGGCGGAGTATTCTTCGGACGGGGTCTGTGATAGCAGCTTCGGGAGTGCGCGTGGTCTCTGGCCTCGTCCAGAGGCTAGGCTCGCTCAGTTTCGTCAGTGACAACGCCGGTTGTCTCGGTGGCCAGCCGTTCCCCAGGGATGGCCGGATTATGTCTTTCGGTTCCCACGAGGTGTACGTGGGGACTGAGAGAATTTGCAGGAAGGAGGTGCTGGTGGCGTCGGATCCTCCGTCACATCGGCTGGCTCACGCTGGGCGTAGCGCTCGCTCAGTAGAGCCGGCTGAGGTGATGATGGCCGGCACATCCGTGCCGCCGGCGGAAGATGCCGGCAAAACAGCAGCGGCCGGAGCTTCTCCTCCGGAGCCGCCAAGGTCAAGAGGTCGGCGCGTCCTCCGTTGGAGCGTGCGGAGAACCTGGCCGGCACTTCCGGTGTGCCGGCTAGGGGCGAGGTTCTTCTTCCCATCATCGACCGGCTTCTCGAGCCGGTGCGATCCGGCGTTGATCCGGAGCAGACAAGGGAGGTCCTGGAGGGATCTCGTCAGGCCCTCGTCGACGAGGCCCTGGCCATGAACCAGGAGCGCGAACGGTTTAACCGGCAACTCCGTGAGTATGAGGCAGCCCATGGTTTTACTCCTGTAGTAATCCGGCCTAGCCGGATAGAAGAGGTTAGAACTAGAGGCAGAAATCTTAATGCTGAGATAGGAAAAGATGCTAGAGATAAGAGTCATACCGCAACTAGTACTGTGCCTAAGGTAGTCTATAGTTCGCCAGTAAAGAACCTTAGAGCGGCGGCCGAGGTAGCTAAGGATTTATCTTGTTTATCCGGCGAAGCACTGCGTGAGCAGCAAGCCCGGCTTAACCAACTTTTGTCTGAAGCTACAAAGCAGCAGGAGGCCTTTAAGAAGGCAAACCCGGGTGCCGGGGCGTCTCAGTACATTGTGTCGGCGGGAGGTGCCGGCGCGAGGTCGAGGGGCCAAGCCTCGTCCCCGCATCCCAGCGCCCGGCGTGCCGGAAGTGTGACCTCTGGCCGCCGGGACAAGCAGATCCAGGTGTACGATCCGGCTGTCGCCGGAAAGCAGGCGATGGTGCAGAAGAATGTCGGCCAAGCTGACAAGTATGTCGGCAGCAAGAAGCCCGGCCAGAGTGTGCCGGCCGGGCATGAAGCAGGCGCGGCCGGTGGTGGCCGGAGTAACAGTGCAGCCCGGCGTCAGCAACAGGGCGCCGGAGGTGCAGCGCAGCAGCAGGGTGCAGCTCAGCCGGATATCGGGAGATGATGGGAATTCCGCCCTAGCCAGGGCGGGATATCAGCAGCAAGATCAGCCCGGTCAGCAAGCTGATCAGTGCCAGCCGGAGCAGCAGCAGCAGATGATCGCAGGCCCAATAGCATCCCGGCTTGGACCTCGGTCCTTGGAAGCCAATGATGCACGTTTCAAGCTGGACAAGATCCACCAATCAGAGTTGGTGGAGAGACAAGGAGCTCCGGGCCCTATGTGTTTCGGACCCCGGATTATGGGGGAGCCGGTGCCTTACTTCTTCCAGCTCGCGCGTGGCGCGAGGACATATAATGGCAGTACGAAGCCGGAAGATTGGTTGGAGGATTACTCCACAGCGGTGAACATCGCCGGAGGAAACCTCAGATGGGCGGTACGATATGTGCCGCAGATGTTGGAAGGTCCAGCCAGGATATGGCTGAATAATTTGCCGGCCGGGAGTATCAACGGCTGGATTGATTTCGAAGAGCAGTTTGTGTCGAACTTTACCAGTACATACAAGAGGCCCAACCGTCCGCAGCAGCTGGCTAACTGCCGGCAAGGAGTGAATGAGACTGACCGTGACTATCTGACCAGGTGGTGCACGTTGCGCAATTCCTGCGAAGGAATCAATGAGCAGCAGGCCATCATGTGGTTCGCTCATGGGTGCCGGCATGGCACCATGCTGTGGCAAAAGCTTCAGAGGCAAATGCCGGCCACGCTGGCCGAAACAATCAAGATCGCTGATAGTTATGCTCTGGGAGATCCCATGCAGCCCAGTCTCGATTCACAAGGACAGGGGCAAACCCAGGGGAACACCAGCAATGCCGGGAGATCAGGGCAATATATCGCTCTGATAACCGGAACAAGAGAAGAGATGAAAGGCCGGATCACCGGTATGGGGCAGCACAAGTTGCAGCTGTGGAGGAAGAGCAAGGGGCGCCGGCAGTAGCCAGCGTCCGAGATATGAGGACTATCAGCAGCCTCAGCAGCAGCCGCAGCAGCAAGCACAGCCGTTCCAGAAGAAGAATGTCTGGACCAACAAGAATGCCGGCGGAGGCCGGCCAGAAGAAGCAATGGCCGAAGTATACTGTGGGTCTTGCCATGGACAACCTTGTGTGTTCACACATTCCAGCCGGGAAAGCCGGCAAACCATTTGACAAGGAACTGTTCGTGGCTGGACGACATATTAGCAGGTCGTGCAGGTCCCTGGGGACCGGCTAGACCCTCTGTCCCGGCAGCTCCATCGCCGTTGACAGGTGCCAATACGATTGCAGTCCCACCTAGGCCGGTTAATCCGGGAATCAGAGCAACGCCGGAAATGCCGGCGTAAATCAAGTTGACCAGAGCTATAATCCGGAATATAACGCCGGAGGCCCAGGAGCGGGCCGGAATGAGTACAAGGAGTATGATCAGAGCTATATGGTCTTTGAGACCGAGAGAACAGACAAGCAGAGCTTGTACCGGCGGTGTCTGGAGGTGAATGCCGTTATGTCGGCTGTGCCAAAGCTGATGTACTGGTCTGACCAGGCTGTTGGTTGGGACAGGGCAGATCATCCCCGGATCATGCCAAATCCCGGCGGATATGCTCTGGTGATGGATCCGACATTCGTCGGGCCGGCTAATAACGTGAGATTCAGCAAGGTCCTCATTGATAATGGAAGCAGCATCAACATCATGTATCGGGATACGATGGAGAAGCTGGGAATCAAGGAAAATATGCTGGAACCGAGCAAGACCACGTTCCACGGCATTGTGCCGGGACTTTCGTGTGCGCCGATGGGCAAGATCCGGATGGATGTTGTTTGGCAGCCGGGATAACTGCAGGGTGGAAAACCTCATGTTCGAGGTGGTTGATCTGGAGAGCCCCTACCATGCTTTGCTGGGTAGCCGGCACTGGCAAAATTCATGGCCTCTACGCATGTGGCGTATCTGAAGATGAAGATGCCGGGACCCAAAGGAGTGATCACCATCATTGGTGATTACAAGCGTTCGATGGCATGTGCCACCGCCGGATCCAATCTGGCCGAGACTCTGATCATTGCAGAGGAGAGGAAGAGGCTCAAGCGAGCAGTGGAGATTGCTGAGACGGTCGTGGCCGGCAAATCTATGCCGGGCATGACAAATCCCGGTGGCAGCGTTTCTTTTCAAGTGAGTAAGGAAGTC